>CM076685.1:97082717-99482717 GCA_038501925.1 Xenopus petersii | reverse complement strand
TGGCGACATCGCCAAACAAGCGGATCTATCCATGTAGTCAGCGACTTGAAGGGGGGCCACATGGTACATTTCTGTTCAGTGAGTTTGTAATTGATCCTCAGCATTCAGCTCAGATTCAAAAGCAACAGATATGACCCATGTGGCCCCCCTCAAGTCTCTGATTGGTTACTGCCTGGTAACCACGGTAACCAGTCAGCGTAAACCAAGAGAGCTGAAAAGCAGGAAGTAGAGTCCTGACTGACTTGTTATACATCAAATCACTCCAGCCTTTATACATTACATTTTTGGCTAACTAACTATATTAGAAACATTTTTTATTTTGCACAGCCTATCTATTTACCCAGTTTTTATTTTTATACTGAACAATTCCTTTAAACTACAGCTCACAGATGGCAACAGTGCTGTGAATCTGCATCCAATATAGTTTCTCTATAGCCCATAGGGCAATGGCAGTAATGCTGTGCATGTTCTCAACATGTGAATCTTGCTATGTGACTTTGCCCCTGATAGTATATTGTCCCCAGAGACCAGCTTAATGTTTGGGAGACTCTTGCACTCATAGCCAGTGTCTTCATTGATACTCTTGGGTGTGTCCCAGGAGGAAATACATTTTGTTTTGGGTGACTTTTGAATTTCACACTTTAGTAAACCAGTTCTGGCATTCTCTCGGTGGATTTCTCTGGTACAATGGATGCATATAAAACAGCACCCTCATGTGGAGACATGCTTCAGACATGGTTCTTCTGAAAATAATAGTTGCCACATCTTTAGCATTGACAGAACCCCTTTGTACTTGTAGTATTGCCCTGATTTCCTGGCACCCTGGGTGGTTTACCTGGCATGCTTGAGGTTAAAGTGCAGGAGATGCAAATAATGGGCAAGCACTTTACAGTGTTAATTTATTGCCATTAGCATACCTCGCAATATTTTGGAAACATAAAGAGGGACAAAAAGATTTGCCGTGCTAAGCGCTGTGAAAGTTTTTTGACCGCGCCAATTTTTGTGGCCACACCCCCTAAATACCATGTTCATTTTACAAAATTTGGCAGGTTATGAAAGTTCAAACAGATTTCTGTGGTTTTTATGTGTTATTACAATTTTGCTAATGAAGGCGAATTGCCCTTTAAGTTGCAAATCACAGTTTCCCTCAAGAGACCTGCTTATCTTAAATTGTTACAAAAGTATCTACGTATCTATTCTGGGCTCTCTGCCAAAAGTCAATTAAGTTATAAACTTTGTATCTTTTTCTGGCTGTTCAGTGCAGGAGAGCAAAGAGTAACAAACCCGGGACTGCGTGTTGAGCTGTCAAAATCAGGACTGTCCCGCAGAAAACGGGACAGTTAGGAGGAATGCGTTAGGCTGCTGGGTGGCACCACCACATGTTGACATCACAAATTATGGCCCTATTCTGCCTTGTTGGGCATAATAAGCCCAAAAAAAGTAAAATACATGGGTCTCCTCTGTACAGTCCTCTGTATAGTCCTCTGTACAGTCTCAGAGCAGACCCATATAACTCAAACCATCTGGAGGCAGCACTGAGCTCCATTTATAAACTGGGCCAGGCTACAATAGGAAATGGACTGATTGTAGGTGTCAGGCAAGTCGTTCATCTGGAAACTCAATTAGCCAAATCAAGGGCCTGTCAGAGGAGTAACCTAATGAAATATGAAAGTGCTGGTGCGAGGAAACTCATTTGGTGACAACAATGAGAAATATTGTCAGTGTTCTATTAAGGTTACATGTCTCCGAAGGCTACAAGCAGCGCTGGCCCATTACACCAAGTACATATTAGGTTGGCACAGAATAAGTCACATTTGTGTTCTCCCTCTGCCAGGGAACCTGTGTGCCTATTCTTATGCCGTTCTGCCCAACTCTGTCCCCTTTACTGGAAGAATTTGCCTGAATGTCAGAACTTAGCTTTATTTTCAAACATGTCCAGAAAGTGTCATAACTGCAATGATCTGCTTGTTGGAATCAAACAAAGAAAGTGTAATTTGACAGGGGCAGAACAACGTTCTTTTACTACTTTATTTGATCTAAATGGTTAGTGGCAGGTTGGGAGATTGGGACGTCCAATCGTTCGTCTGATATTGCAGGTATATCTGCACGTCTATGGCCTGCTTAAGAGACTGGAATATGAATATTGAGGGCCTGAAAAGAAAGATAAATAATAAAAAGTAGCAACAACAATACATTTTTAGCCTCACGGAGCATTTGTTTTCAGATGGGGTCAGCGACCCCCATTTGAAAGCTGCAAAGAGTCAGAAGAAGAAAAGTTATTTAGAATTGGCCATTTTATTACATATTAAAAGTTAATTTAAAGGTGAACCACCACGTGCAGGGCCATGCAGGTGCTCTACCTGCAGACATTTAAATGCATGGATATACTCAGGGTTTGCCTGCGGCGTAATTATAGAGGAAGCAGACCCAGCGGCTGCAGGGAGATCCAAGAGGTAAAGGGGCCCCATGAGGATCTAATTCATATAAAATTTCAATAAATATTAGTAAACCTGGTCAACCTCTAGACATTTCGGGGCCTGAAAAATAATTTGCTGTGGGTCCCAGTAATATCTAGTTACACGGTGTTGGCCTGTGCCTTAATACTAAAATTCTTCCCCCTGAAGCTTGTTCCACAACATTCACTTGATAAACAGGCGAGTTTAATTGAATAGTGATTATTGTGCGGTGGGGATTCTCACTAAAATGTGATCAGAGGCAGAGTGATGCCACAGGAATCCTAGAAAATGTAGTACAGGTATGGAATCCGTTATCCGGAAACCCGTTATTCAGAAAGCTCTGAATTACAGAAAGGCCATCTCCCATAGACTCCATTATAATTAAATAATTCGAATTTTTTAAAATGATTTCCTTGTACTTGATCCCAATTAAAATATAATTAACCCTGATTGACAGCAAAACTAGCCTATTGGGTATATTAAATGTTTACATGATTTTCTAGTAGACTTAACATACAAAGATCCAAATTACAAAAAGATCCTTTATCCGGAAAACCCCAGGTCCTGAGCATACTGGATAACAGGTCCCATACCTGTAATAACATGTGAATTATCAGTAAAACATTAGTGCGAGTGTCATGTTATTGGTAATGGTATTCAGGCAACACACGTCCTTTAAATGCTTATGAAAAGAATATAATGTTCTAGGCTCCACGCCATACATGTCACATTATTTCAGATGGGATTGAGATTTAGCGTTAGAGTTAGTGACAAATGATATTACATTGATATTACTCATCTGCTCTGTTCTATTCACCCCCTGCTTGGGCATTGCACATAATATTAAATGTTAAGGGGACACACTGCTATTTCAGAAGATTAGTCGCCCAGCGACAAATCGTTTCTTCTTCGGGCGACTAATCTCCCCGAACTGCCTTCCCGCCGGCTAGAATGTAAATCGCCGGCGGGATGGCACTCGGATCACTTTGGCTTTCCGAAGTCGCTTAAAGTTTCCTCGTGAGGCAACTTCGGAAATGAAGTGTTCCCAGTGCCACCCCCCTGGCAATTTACATTCTATCCGGTGGGTAGGCAGTTTGGGGAGATTAGTCTCCCGAAGAAGAAACGATTTCCCCGAATCTTAGTGTGTGTCACTGCCCTAATAATGGCAATAACCCCAATATGTTCAGGCAATATGCGTGTGCCATTAATAGATTTCAGAGAGAAACTGTTGGACTTCTCTGTCTTTCTTATTATTGCTCCAGCGGTGGGACTGTGGGATACAGTGAGTTGAAGTGTTGGACTGGCCCACAGGGATACCAGGAAAACTCCCGGTGGGCCCAGGTGTCAGTGGGCCTCTTGCTTCTAGCAATTTGGCCCATTTCATGGTCATTCCCAATTTCTTTATAGGGAAAAATGAGGCTTAATAATGGAAAATAGAGTATAGTAAGTAGATATAACAGACTAGGAGAATAAAGAGGAGAATAAAAAGGAGACAGGGAGGGTGGTTGGCTTTGTCTATACTGTCATGCCTGCTTGTAAGCGGGCACCCAACACTCCAAACTTCTATTTCTTCTGATTTCTCACACTCAGGCAAAATTACATTCAAACAGGCATTCACTCTGTCACAGAAAACTCCCACTTACGACAAGGGTTTCCTTCTTCCCAAAGGGATCCACCCGGAACACTGGAGAAGGGCATTCACAAACAGCTCCAGTCTATCTGCTTCGGAAATCCGGTACTCTCACAGCACCCCTTTGCCACTCTGACAGACTCACCCACTTCAGCAATCCGGTACCCCGTCAGCACCCCTTTGCTATTCCAGTTGGGCTTCTTTGCTGGCAGCTTCCTGGCCCAAGGCTCTCATACCCTCTCTTCTCCTATTCTAACATTTTAGAATCCCTAATTTGTGGGGTATCCACGGGGGCAATATCCCCTATAAACTCCACGTTGGGGCATTGAGTGGCCCTTACTAAATTTCCTGTCTCACTCACCTAGTGCTTCCTCAACTTAAATCTTACTACCTTAACCTATCACTATGGGCCCTCTTCTATCCGGATCTTTTCCTCTGACAGTTCTTTCCCATCACCAGACTCTTAACTCTGGGTGTGGCTCCTTTTTATACCTCTGGAAGAAACCAACTCCCTCTAGTGGTAGGGGAAATAATTATACTCCTACTTTTGTTACACTTGCCTGCCATCCAGTGGCCATGTACCCACATTACACTTAACATTCTACAACTGCGCTTAATACATCCGCCACCTTCATGTTGAGGTTGTACATGCTTTACTATAGAGGGCCTTGCAGAAATCAGTGTCTGGCAGCCATTTATATTCAGAATTCTGTGCCCAGAAGGTACATTTGATAAAGCATAAAAGCAATGCTGCTCACAACAACTAACTTCCAAATGTTAGTAATGTTTTTGGGGGAGTGATTGCCATGCAGGAGCTGTAAGAAGCAACATTGGAGTTTTCACTGGACCCCTCAGCTGAAGAGACGTTGATGCTGCTAAATCGGGGGTTTACCTTCAAGTTAACGTTTAGTATGTTCTAGAATGGCTAAATCTAAGCAACTTTTTAGTTGGTCTTCATTATTTCTTTTTTTATTGCTTTTGAACTATTTCCAACTTTGAAATGGGAGCCAGTGACCCCATCTGAAAAAAAAAATGCTCTGTAAGGCTACACACTTATTGTTATTGCTACATGTTATTACTCCTTGTTCTATTAAGGCCTCTCCTATTCTTATTCCAGTGTCTTATTCAAATGAATTCCTTGTTGCTAGGGTAATTTGGGCCCTAGCAACCAGATTGCTGAACTGAATTGCAAACTGGAGAGCTGCTGAATAAAAAGCTAAAAAGCCTCAAATATCACTCTCTAAATATCTCTCTCTAAAAGTTAATTCAAAGATGAACAAGTCCACGTTTCTCCACCGGCAAATAAATTCTAATTAAATTAAAGCCTAATTAAATTCTAAATAAAAAATATTTGGATGCATGTTGGAAAAGTCGCTTGCGGCAAAACCTATGCGCGTCAACACTATTCGGACGCCCATTGACTTTAACACTGGTGTCAAAATTAACGTGGGCATCAAAATTCAAGTTTTGCAAATTTTCCGCGACTTTCGTGGGAAATTTCTGAATTTTCCGCGAAGCAAAACAGGAGAAATTCACCCATCACTATGAACAACCCCTTAAAAAGAGAAGTCAACTGATTTCATACAGTATACGTGGAGAAATGAACATGGACAATCATTTCTACCCCCGACCCTGAGGGAATGAGGGATTTTCTCTTTGTAAGAGGAGAGAACCCATCATTATACAAGTAGGAAGTGTGGAAGTAGATGAGGAAGTGTAAGGGTTAAAAATCTTTCTTTAAAAGGAGCCATATGCAGTAGTTTAAGGGCCCTTACTCGCCGGCTTTTGAAGCTGCGCTCCCCTGCGTTCCGGTTTTATGCGTTCAGCCGCTGGGGAGTGCAGGAGTAGACGTGCTGAATTCCTTTCAATGCGGCTATACTCACACAGACACATTTAAGCGCCGAACGCAGGAAAAATGCAACATGCTGCGACCCAGCCTGCGTTTGGCGCTTACAGGCGTATAGAATTTTTTAGAAATCATTCGAAAAAACTTGGCAGTTGGTCCTTATGGATTTCAATTGCTCAACCTAGAATATAAATAGGTGACTGGGTGCTGTGGGTCTCTGAACCTTTGCAACAGGAAAGCAGACTGACAGCAAAGTTCCATTAATATTATTCTCATTGTTTCTTAATGAAACCATTTCAGGCAGGCTCAGGCCTTGTTGGAGAACCACACTTTGGACAGCTCTGCTTTCCCCCTGGATATTTATAAATTAATTGTCACTGAATGGAGCTGAGCAGGAATCCATGTTGTTTGTGGAAGTGCTCATTTGGTAACCTGTGCACAGCCTTTGCTCTCTAGTTATGTGCATGTGGAGGGGTTCCTGCCTTTTCAGACAAGGCAAGTATCAAGTTAAACATGTGCAACATCAATGCTACTTAGGCTGTTGTCTCTCTAAATGAATTTGCTAGAAAGGATTTTTAATAATCAGGATAACAGATACACAGGTTAAGGTCAAAATCCATACAATAAGTCAAGGGCAGGCAGCATTCAGCGTCAGGAACAAAGCAAGAAGATTGAAATCCAGGAATCAGTCAGTAGAGAATTGTAAAGCACCCAGGAACAGGGCTGGAATTAGGGGTAGGCACCTGCCATGGGGCCGCCATCTTGCAGAAGTGGAGCACTCCGCAACAGAGCACTCCTGACAGTTGAGGGTGCCGATTTGTTAGGCTGTACAAATAACATCACACCACAATGAGATGGGCCTGGCATGATGTCTCCAGTGATAATGACCAGGGCCGGATTTACATAGTGGGCACCCCTAGGCCCACTGACTTTTGTTTCCCCCGTCCCTTCCCTTTGATTTGTGCAAATTTTCATTGTCTGGACCGGAGCAATGGGGATTGGCACACAGGAAATTTAAAAAACTATTTTATATCCTGCGCACTCATAGTGTTTCGGAACCAATGTCGGTATGGTTGGGCACCATGCCACCCCAAAAATCCTGACTCCCTAGGCCCCGGCCTTGGTGGCCTTTCCATGAATCCGAGCTTGGAAATGACAGTCACATGTGTAGAAAAATCATCAGTTCATAGGGTATTCCAAGAAAACACAAACATTTTCTTGAACAATAATGACATTTGATAACACAATTATTTGAAGGGCGGAGCTACAGATGCTGATCCCACGTGTTGCTAAGGTAACGTGACATTCAAAGTCACAGTTTTGCCAAGTTGTCTTTGTCCTGTGCCTCCTCCCCAGCCTGACCAAATGTTATTATTTCTGTGTGGTCCAATACACTGCTTTTCACCAATATTATCCTGCTCAAACAAACACAATCCTTATTTTGGACACACAGGACATGCAGCTATGGCTACTGTATCATGGACTCATCTAAAGGTGGCCATACACAATAAGATCCGCTTATTTGGCAAAGTTACCAAACAAGCGGATCTTTCCCCGATATTCCCACCAATGGCAGGGCAATATACCGGGTTAATCTGAACGTTATGGCCTAGGGCCAAAGATCGGATTACAACAAAGACAATAGGCGCGGATGGGATGAGGACCACAACAACTATCTGATGTGATCCTTGATTGCGGGAAAAATTAAACCTGCCTGATCAATATCAGGCTGATTTTTTAGGACACCCATCGGAAGCCCCTACACACTGGCAGATAAGCTGCCGAATCGGTCTAAAGGACTGATATTGGCAGCTTTAATCTGCCCGTGTATGGCCACCTTTAGAGATTTGGGGCAAAGTTAATTAAAGAGAAGATCATTTTTAATAAAAAGTCATTTTTAGTAAATTATTTGGATTATTTGTCATCGCCAAAACAAATCTAATTTCATGATGTGTCTGGACTAGGGATGGTGCGAACTGTTCGCCGGCGAACTTGTTCGCGCGAACATCGGGTGTTCGCGCTCGCCGGAAGTTCGCGAACGTCGCGCGACGTTCGCCATTTTGGGTTCGCCATTGTTGGCGCTTTTTTTTGCCCTCTCACCCCAGACCAGCAGGTACATGGCAGCCAATCAGGAAGCTCTCCCCTGGACCACTCCCCTTCCCTATAAAAACCGAAGCCCTGCAGCGTTTTTTCACTCTGCCTGTGTGTGCTGAAGAGATAGTGTAGGGAGAGAGCTGCTGCCTGTTAGTGATTTCAGGGACAGTTGAAAGTTTGCTGGCTAGTAATCGTTTTGATACTGCTCTGTTATTGGAGGGACAGAAGTCTGCAGGGGTTTGAGGGACATTTAAGCTTAGGTAGCTTTGCTGGCTAGTAATCTACCTTCTACTGCAGTGCTCTGTATGTAGCTGCAGTGGGCAGCTGTCCTGCTTCTGATCTCATCTGCTGACTGCTGCAATAACAGTAGTCCTTGTAAGGACTGCTTTTATTTATTTTTTTGTTGTTTTACTACTACTACTACTACTACTACTACTATAAGAGCCCAGTGCTATTAGTCTAGCAGTGTTGGGGAGTGGGACTGGTGTGCTAATCTGCTGCTCCTAGTAGTTCAGCAGCACCAACTTTAATTTTTTTTTTTTTAATATTCATTTTTTTTTTATTTTACTTTTTTTTATTTTACTACCGCTGTAGTAGTGTATAAGTTGACCTTTTAGGCATTATTTGCCCTGTAGGCATTTTTTGCCCAGTGTGTTAATTAACCAACTGCCATCTAGCTGTGTGACCTTGTTCACATTCTGTCTAAATATCCATAATATTACCGTCTCCAGAAAAAACACCGGAGTGACTTTTTTCAAGCAGCCATAATAAATTTTACGTAATCCGTATCCATCGCTGTAGTAGTGTATAAGTTGACCTTTTAGGCATTATTTGCCCTGTAGGCATTTTTTGCCCAGTGTGTTATTCAACCAACTGCCATCTAGCTGTGTGACCTTGTTCACATTCTGTCTAAATATCCATAATATTACCGTCTCCAGAAAAAACACCGGAGTGACTTTTTTCAAGCAGCCATAATAAATTTTATGTAATACGTATCCATCGCTGTAGTAGTGTATAAGTTGACCTTTTAGGCATTATTTGCCCTGTAGGCATTTTTTGCCCAGTGTGTTATTCAACCAACTGCCATCTAGCTGTGTGACCTTGTTCACATTCTGTCTAAATATCCATAATATTACCGTCTCCAGAAAAAACACCGGAGTGACTTTTTTCAAGCAGCCATAATAAATTTTACGAGATCCGTATCCACCGCTGTAGTAGTGTATACGTTGATCTTGTGGGCAGTATTTGCACAGTGTTTTCTTCAAACCGCCATCTAGCTGTGTGAGCTTGTTCACATTTTGTCTAAATATTGATAATATTATCGTCTCTAGAAAAACCACTTGAGTTACTTTTTTTCAAGCAGCATTCATATATTTTATGTAATCCGTATCCACCGCTGTGTATACGTTGACCTTGTAGGCATTATTTGCACACTGTTTTCTTCAAACCGCCATCTAGCTGTGTGAGCTTGTTCACATTTTGTCTAAATATTGATAATATTATCGTCTCTAGAAAAACCACTTGAGTTACTTTTTTTCAAGCAGCATTCATATATTTTACGTAATCCGTAACCACCGCTGTGTATACGTTGACCTTGTAGGCATTATTTGCACACTGTTTTCTTCAAACCGCCATCTAGCTGTGTGAGCTTGTTCACATTTTGTCTAAATATTGATAATATTATCGTCTCTAGAAAAACCACTTGAGTTACTTTTTTTCAAGCAGCATTCATATATTTTACGTAATCCGTATCCACCGCTGTGTATACGTTGACCTTGTAGGCATTATTTGCACACTGTTTTCTTCAAACCGCCATCTAGCTGTGTGAGCTTGTTCACATTTTGTCTAAATATTGATAATATTATCGTCTCTAGAAAAACCTCTTGAGTTACTTTTTTTCAAGCAGCATTCATATATTTTACGTAATCCGTATCCACCGCTGTGTATACGTTGACCTTGTGGGCATTATTTGCACACTGTTTTCTTCAAACCGCCATCTAGCTGTGTGAGCTTGTTCACATTTTGTCTAAATATTGATAATATTATCGTCTCTAGAAAAACCACTTGAGTTATTTTTTTTCAAGCAGCATTCATATATTTTACGTAATCCGTATCCACCGCTGTGTATACGTTGACCTTGTAGGCATTATTTGCACACTGTTTTCTTCAAACCGCCATCTAGCTGTGTGTATTATCGTTTCCAGAAAAACCAACTGAGTTTTCGTTGTTGTTGTTTTTTTAAAAATAATGCCAGGCAAAGGCAGGCCGCCACGCAGAGGCCGTGCTAGGGGCCGTGCTGCTATGCAATCCTGTGGCCCTAGCAAATTGCCCAGTTTTAAAAAGCCAATGACCCTGAACTCCCAAAATGCTGAAGAGGTAGTTGACTGGCTTACACAGCACACCCCATCCTCTACCGTTTCTAACTTTACCACAACATCCTCCTCATCCTCCACTGCTATGGCCACCCCACGTAACACTTCCTCCACCACCGGTGCCCCTTCTTCACTGGAGTCAGAGGAGTTATTTTCCCATGAGTTTCTTGAACTGAGTAATGCGCAACCATTATTGCCAGAAGAAGATGAAGGAGATGAGGACGTTACACCAGATTTAATTCTGGCAGAGAACACGACAGAGATGGACATAATGATGAGTGATGAGGAGGAGGTCCCCGCTGCTGCTTCCTTCTGTGATGTGTCAGAAGAAATTGATGCATCTGAGGAGAATGATGATGAGGAGATTGATGTTTTGTGGGTGCCTAGTAGAAGAGAGCAAGAGGAGGGTAGTTCAGATGGAGAGACGGAGAGTCAGAGAGGCAGTAGGAGAATAAGACTTAGAAGAAGCAGGGAGGACAGCCCGCAGGGATCAGTAGGGCAACAACATGTATCGGCACCTGTGTTCAGCCGGCCAACGCACCCGCCATTGCCGCCAATGCCGCCAACTTCTACTGTTACCGCCAGATCGCACACTTCCAAAAAGTCAGCAGTGTGGGATTTTTTTAATGTGTGTGCCTCTGACAAAAGCATTGTAATTTGCAATGAGTGCAGTCAGAAACTGAGCCTTGGTAAGCCCAACAGCCACATAGGTACAACTTCTATGCGAAGGCACATGAGCGGCAAGCACAAAGCACTTTGGGAGCAACACCTCAAAGGCAACAGGCAAACTAAAAGCCACACTCCTTCTGGTCCAGCATCTTACTGCTCTACCTCTGCTCTCCTTGACCCATCTGAACCACCCTCCACTCCGCCTTCCACCTTGACCACCTGTTCCCATTCCCAGTCATCTGCCACCAGCCAAGTTTCTGTGAAGGCCATGTTTGAGCGTAAGAAGCCAATGTCTGACTGTCACCCCCTTGCCCGGCGTCTGACAGCTGGCTTGTCTGCACTCTTAGCCCGCCAGCTTTTACCATACCAGCTGGTGGACTCTGAGGCCTTCCGCAAATTTGTAGCAATTGGGACACCGCAGTGGAAGGTACCCAGCCGCAATTTTTTTTCTAAAAAGGGAATACCACACCTGTACCAACATGTGCAGAGCCAAGTTACCGCATCTCTGTCACTTAGTGTTGGGCCAAAGGTCCATATGACTACTGATGCATGGTCCTCCAAGCATGGTCAGGGCAGGTATGTCACCTACACTGCCCACTGGGTGAACTTGGTAATGGCTGGGAAGCAGGGAATGGGTAGCTCAACAACAACAACAGTGGAGTTGGTGTCACCGCCACGGATTGCACGCGGTTCTGCCACCACCTCTACTCCTCCATCGCTCTCTACCTCGTCTTCTTCCTCTTCTTCTTCTTACTCTGCTGCTGGGTCCTCCTTCTCCTCCTCCACACCTGTGCACCCCCAGCTCCCCCTAGGCTATTCGACGTGCCAGGTACGCCGTTGTCACGCTGTCTTGGGGATGACGTGCCTGGAAAGCAAAAACCATACCGGATCTGTACTCCTGTCATCTCTGCAGTCACAGGCCGATCGGTGGCTGACCCCACACCAACTGCAGATCGGAAAAGTGGTGTGTGACAATGGAAGCAATCTGTTGGCAGCGTTGAGACTGGGCAATTTAACACATGTGCCCTGCATGGCACATGTGTTAAATTTAATAGTCCAACGTTTTGTCTCCAAGTACCCAGGATTCCAGGACGTTCTCACCCAGTCCAGAAAGGTGTCGGCCCATTTCAGACGTTCCTACACAGCCATGGCACGCCTTGCTGACATTCAGCAGCGCTACAACATGCCAGTCAGGCGTTTGATTTCTGACAGCCAGACTCGCTGGAATTCAACGCTCCTTATGTTGGAACGTCTGCTGCAACAACAAAGGGCCGTCAACGAGTACCTTTTTGAACTGGGTGGTAGGACTGGATCTGCAGAGCTGGGGATTTTTTTCCCCCGTTACTGGGTGCTTATGCGCGATGCCTGCAGGCTCATGCGACCTTTTGAAGAGGTGACAAATATGGTCAGTCGCACCGAAGGCACCATCAGCGACCTAATACCCTTCGCTTTCTTCCTGGAGCGTGCCGTGCGACGAGTGACAGATGAGGCTGTAGACCAGCGTGACGAGGAGCTGGAAGCGCACGATTTCTGGTCGGAATCACCAGAACGAACCCAGGCACCTGCTGCAACGCAGGGAGAGGTGCCAGAAGTGGAGTCAGAGGAGGAAGGTGGCTTTGTGGAGGAGGAGGAGGAGGACCAACAGGAGCAGGCTTCCCAGGGGGCTAGTGGTGACCTTTTGGGGACCCCTGGTCTTGTACGTGGCTGGGGGGAGGAGACCGTGGATGATGCAGTCCTTGATAATGAGGAAGCGGAGATGGATAGCTCTGCATCCAACCTTGTGAGAATGGGGTCTTTCATGCTGTCATGCCTGTTGAAGGACCCCCGTATCAAGAGGCTTAAGGAGAAGGACCTGTACTGGGTCGCAACGCTACTAGACCCTCGGTACAAGCATAAAGTGGCAGAAATGTTACCAACATACCACAAGTCCGAAAAGATGCGGCATTTACAAACCAGCCTGCAAAACATGTTGTACAATGCTTTTAAGGGTGATGTCACTTCAGGAACTCATCAACATTCCAGGGGCAGAGGTGCCAGTAATCCTGCCACGAGCACACCTGCAAGGACAAAGCTCTTTGGCCGGTCTGTAACATCAGACATGCAAATGTTTTTCTGTCCAAGGCAGCGCCACAACCCTTCTGGATCCACCCTCAAAGAACGCCTCGACCGGCAGGTAGCGGACTACCTGGCATTAACTGCAGATATCGACACTCTGAGGAGCGATGAACCCCTGGACTACTGGGTGCGCAGGCTTGATCTGTGGCCAGAGCTGTCACAATTTGCCATGAACCTCTTGTCTTGCCCAGCCTCAAGTGTGCTCTCAGAAAGGACCTTCAGTGCAGCAGGAGGGATTGTAACTGAGAAGAGAACTCGCCTAGGTCACAAAAGTGTCGATTACCTGACCTTTATTAAAATGAATGAGGGGTGGATCTCGGAGGGTTACTGCACGCCGGAAGACTTGTTCTGACTTCTATGCAGCTGTCCTTCTCTTCAAGCCTCATGACTCCACACACAGCTGTCCTTTAGCGTCCTCCTCCCTCCGCCACCGTTACAAACTAGGGTGCAAACCCTACTGGTTTAATTTTTTCTGGCCTCTGTGCTTCAGTGGCTGCAACCAAAAAAACGGGGCAAACAATGTCTACAAGGTCAACGTATTGTGAAAAATGACTATTTTCAGCATTTATATGGCATATTTTTTCTGGCAACTGTGCTTCAGTGGCTGCGTCCAAAAAAATGCTTATTTTCTGCATTTATATGGCATAATTTTTCTGGCCTCTGTGCTTCAGTGGCTGCAACCAAAAAAATTTATATTTTCAGCATTTATATGGCATAATTTTTCTGTCAACTGTGCTTCAGTGGCTGCGACCAAAAAAATGCATATTTTCTGCATTTATATGGCATAATTTTTCTGGCCTCTGTGCTTCAGTGGCTGCAACCAAAAAAATTTATATTTTCAGCATTTATATGGCATAATTTTTCTGTCAACTGTGCTTCGGTGGCTGCGACCAAAAAAATGCATATTTTCTGCATTTATATGGCATAATTTTTCTGGCCTCTGTGCTTCAGTGGCTGCAACCAAAAAAATTTATATTTTCAGCATTTATATGGCATAATTTTTCTGGCAACTGTGCTTCAGTGGCTGCGACCAAAAAAATGACTATTTTCAGCATTTATATGGCATATTTTTTCTGGCCTCTGTGCTTCAGTGGCTGCGGCCAAAAAAACTGGGCAAACAATGCCTACAAGGTCAACGACGTTGACCTTGTAGGCATTGTTTGCCCAGTTTTTTTGGCCGCAGCCACTGAAGCACAGAGGCCAGAAAAAATATGCCATATAAATGCTGAAAATAGTCATTTTTTGCCATACGTTGACTCAACGTATATGGCAAAAAATGACTATTTTCAGCATTTATATGGCATATTTTTTCTGGCAACTGTGCTTCAGTGGCTGCGACCAAAAAAACTGGGCAAACAATGCCTACAAGGTCAACGTATGGCAAAAAATGACTATTTTCAGCATTTATATGGCATATTTTTTCTGGCAACTGTGCTTCAGTGGCTGCGTCCAAAAAAACTGGGCAAACAATGTCTACAAGGTCAACGTATGGCGAAAAATGACTATTTTCAGCATTTATATGGCATATTTTTTCTGGCAACTGTGCTTCAGTGGCTGCGTCCAAAAAAACTGGGCAAACAATGCCTACAAGGTCAACGTATGGCAGTTGTTTAAAGAGAACAGTAGATTACTAGCCAGCAAAGCTACCTAAGCTAAAATGTCCCTCAAATCCCTGCAGACTTCTGTCCCTCCAATACAGAGCAGTATCAAGCAGATTACTAGCCAGCAAACTTACTATCATCTGTCCCTGAAATCACTAACAGCTCTCCCCCTACACTATCTCTTCCAAGCACACACAGGCAGATTTTTCAGATACATTTTTGCCCTTGATCCCCCTCTGGCATGCCACTGTCCAGGTCGTTGCACCCTTTAAACAACTTTAAAATCATTTTTCTGGCCAGAAATGTCTTTTTTAGATGTTAAAGTTCGCCTTCCCATTGAAGTCTATGGGGTTCGCGAACCGTTCGCGAACCGCTCGCATTTTTGCGCAAGTTCGCGAATATGTTCGCGAACTTTTTTTCCGACGTTCGCTACATCCCTAGTCTGGACTTCTGTTGTAGCATGTCTGCGGGAGACGGCTGTGTCTGAACTGGCAACCAGGGTGCAAAGATTCGTTCATTTTTGTTCATCATCATCAGTAGCCCAGCAATACAGAATCACATGTCCATGGTACTGTTCTCCTTAAATTCAGAAATCACCTCATTTTCTGCTGTAACATAAAATGAGCACTTGGTGTCAGTGTGCAGCCAGTATAAGGGCGAAAAAGTATAATATTGAGGATGGGGTTAAACATAACAAATGCTATTGAATAGTCCCCCATACAGCTTTATGTGTAGTTTGCTGACCAGCAGGGAACCTTGCACACTTAACATCTATTATTATGAAACGATAAATACAGAGTTGCAATTGGTCTAGTTGGCCTGGCACAGGAACAACGGGTACTCTTGACTGTCCTCTTTTGTTCCTGCCCTCTTAATACTGGTGAAATAAGGGTGTTGATTTTGAAGTCACTTCTAGTAGTTTGAAGACTTAAAAATGCAGCGTTCTCTGGAGAAAATGGAACATGTTTGGTGCTTGATGTCTTGACTTAGAAGCTCGAGGCAAAACCAAGAGCTTAGAGCTGAGAGCCATGAATCTATCTACAGTGAAAAGAAATCATGTTTTTTAATCTTCTGCTCGGATAAAAGACACTCGGTTTGAGTACAATTTATTGTTTAAGAGTGGATAAACAGTAATGGTGGCACACGGGGAGATTAGTCGCCCATCGACAAAGTTGAATGGACATATATGTAGCAGCAAATACATTACATTACACAAGTCCAGGGAAGCTTAATAAAATAAAAATAAAGTTGTTATATTGCCCTACACATAAGCCCAGTGTATACAGTAGTTTAAGTGCCATATGTTAGGAAATGTAGGGGGGAAGCCGGGTACCCCCCAAAAAAATATGCTCTTTGCAGCCTATCACCCTGAAAAAAGGAAAAGACGCCAGTGTTTTTTGGGAGTTAGAAAATTTTTCAACTAAATTTTGAGGAAGTCCTATCTACTCTATTGCACTTCCCCTGGTCTGAGGTGGTGAAGGCAAGTCTGACGCAAGAGGTAACGTTCAGTAAAATCCGCTTCTTAGTGAATTTGCGTAGTTACGTCCATTCACCAGAGCGCAAATTCACCAGGCGTTAGGAAGTGAAGTACCGCTAGAGTTTATCTCCTTTGGTAGCGAAGTTACGAAAGTGACTGTTAGTAAATCACCAAAGTACCAAAATTACGTCAGTCACTTCGCCCTTTAGTAAATTTGCCACTTAATGTTTCAATTTCCATACTGTATTTCTACCAGGGGAACATTAACGATATGCTGATGGCCGTGGGACGGAAACCTTGAGCTAATAAATCTCTTTGAGTGGTGAAGTCGTGTGAACGTGTTTTTTCCTTCTGAAAACAGCTATTTCTGGGGGTGGATTCCTAATATTGGCTCCCATTAAGAATAGGTACAACATGATAGATCAATGCCATTTATCATCCCACTTTACAGGAAAACCAACAACTGAATGAGTTTCCCTAAAACTAACTAACGGCATTTCAGGGGTCCTGCCCCAAGTGATGCCTTACTCACCAAACTCAGTTTACCAAAAAAGTGCCACGACTTGCATGACGTTTACCAGCTACTCGGACAGAGCCCGCTATTACGTTTTTTGCACTCAGCATTTGTGTAAAGTAAATGAGCCCTGTGAAGTATCAGTTCCCGTAACAGAATAGACTGGAGGATACAATTGAATAATGGCTGCAGTGCCACGGGGTATGGCATGTACTTGATGTATTACGTAAATAAAAAATGTATAAAGATTCATGTGATTCGTGTGTTACTTTTTAGCATTACTTGAGTGCCACAAATCAGACTGTTGCAGTAGAGTCCTTTCTTGTTTGCAACATAATATAGTAACATAGTAAAGTAAAGTTGATCGAGAGGAAGGCATAAAACCCCATCAGAAGTTCCTCCAATTTGCCTCAGAGGGGGAAAAATTCCTTCCTGACTCCAAAATGGCAATCGGACTAGTCCCTGGATCAACTTGTACTATGAGCTATCTCCCATATCCCTCTATTCCCTCACTTGCTAAACACCAACCAACCCCTTCTTAAAGCTATCTAATGTATCAGCCTGTACCACTGATTCAGGGAGACAATTCCACATCTTCACAGCTCTCACTGTAACAAACCCCTTCCCAATATTTATGTGGAACCTCCTTTCTTCTAATCAGAATGGGGTACCTCATGTCAGCTGGAAAGACCTACTGGTAAATAAAGCATTAGAGACATTATTATATGATCCCCTTACATAATTATCATAATTATCATATCATACGCCTATTTATTCTCTGTACAAGTTGGTACTATTTCTATTTAACTGATCTGAGAATGGGCAAGGTTCTCTGTTGGCCCTTAGAGGCACAGGTGGGTGATTTGATAAGTGGTGATGCTTAAACGTGGCCATACACCACAAGATTTGATCATTTGAACATCAACAACTGCATCACAACATTCAGACTAAAGTTGGCCAATCCTGTACAGAATAAGTTTTGTTTGATTTTACCATATGCGCTTTTGGCCCAAACAAACATACAACACAAAAGTGGCTATATCATGTATAGCAATTAATTTGGTATCTGTTAGGTATGTGGGCTTATCAGTCATTGTATGGCCATCTTAATAAAAGTAACTAATTAAATTAATTTCAATATTTCTGCAGTACAGGTACGGCATCCATTATCCAGAACATTTGGTGTCTGTATAAAGGATCTTTCTTTGGATCTCTATACCTTAAGGGGCAGATTTATCAAAGGTCGAGGTGAATTTTCGAATGAAAAAAAATCGAATTTCAGGCTATTTTTTGAGTACTTCAACTAGGGAATAGTCCAAATTCAAAAATTAGAATATCGAAATTTATCATGTACTGTTTCTTTAAAAATTCGACTTCGACCATTCGCCATCTAAAACCTGCCAATTGCGGTTTTAGCCTATGGGAGACCTCCTAGAACCTATTTGGAGTCAATAAATAATGGACTTTGAAAAATCAAAGTTTTTTGGGGGGAAAAACTTGGAATCAAATTCGATCAAATGCGCTATTCCTTTGATTTGTACAATTCGAATTCAGCCAAATACAGACCTATTAGAACGAAAACAGACCAAAAAAAAACTTTAACTTAATTTCGGTTGCTCTTTTTGAATTAGAGTTTCGAAGTTTTTTCAATTTGAAATTCGAGCCTTGATAAATATGCCCCTAAATCTACTAAAAAAAATTTAATTAAACCCCAAAAAAATTGTTTTGCCTTCAGTAAGGATTAATTATTTCTTAGTCTGGATCAAGTACAGTCTTCTTACTACAGGGGAAAAGAAATATTTTTTAAAAACTTGAATTGTTTGCTTAAAATTGAGTCAATGGCAGATGACATTCCCGTAATGCAGAGCTTTCTGGAGAACAGGTTTCAGATAACGGATCCCATACCTGTACCAACTTCTGAAACCAATATTCTGGGGGTGACATGTTTTCAAGGCAATACATTGTTTGTTGTACAGGTATGGGACCACTTTTTCAGAATTCTTGGGACCTGGGGTTTTCCAGATAATGGATTTTCCGTAATTTGGGTCTTCATCTAGTCTACTAGAAAATCATGTAAACATTAAATAAACTCAGTAGGCTGGTGTTGCTTCTAATAAGGATTAATTATATCTGAGTTGGGATCAAGTACAAGGAACTGTTTTATTATTACAGAGAAAAAGGGAATCATTTTTAAATATTTTGATTATTTGTATGAAAACGAGTCTATGGGAGACCTCCTTTCATTAATTCAGAACTTTCAGGATTACCCATACCTATGCATGAATGTAAAGTGATCTTTCTATGGTACTGACTGACAAAAACTGTCCATGGATGGCCACCATAAGGCCATTTAAAGTTCTCGTACATTTAAAATTCCATGATTAATAAAAAAAAATTTCAACAGTCAATAAGCAGGATTATATTAAAAAAATATATATTTTCCCAGGAGGATTTTACACATTGTCAGTGTAAATTGAATCTTTTAATCTTTTACGGTAAATGGAAAAATGGTGTGCCGCAAGTCATCCCAGGTTAAAAATAACTCCACAAAGTAGGCAATCGATATGTACATTTTACCCAATGGATCTTCCAAAGAAACTTGCACTGGTACCTATGGGCACCTATGACACCACTGACCAGCACTGCCTAAATCCGGTCAACCCAACTGTTCTACTGAGATAACACAATTTACTGACAGCCTTCAGGAGCAAAGGGGTTGTGCTGGGAACTGTAGTTCAAGAACAGATGATGGGGACACTGGATATCCCTTGTCTCGAAAAACACGTCCTACATACATATGATGCATGTATATAATATAAATATATATTTGTATATAGTTCATCTTGAAACATGAGTAGACTTGACAGGCCCTGCCAAAATCCTTTCTGGCTTCCTCATCAGCCAACAGACCATGGCTGATACTTGGGGACTGCTGTTCTCATGCCTCCCATTGCTTTGCTTGCCCTTCTCCTTTCCCCTTCTCCCTCCCTCCTTACTCTGTATTTTTTTTCATCTCTCTCTCCCACCCTTCCCCCAACCATTCTGTAGAATTAAGTTCAAACATGACATTAATGGTTAGTACAAGTGTCACCAAGAGGAACCATCCTGTTGGTTTTCATAGCTCCGAGAACTTATTTATTCATTACTGCTTCAGAGTGGCACAGTCATTCCGAGCGGCTGCCAGCTGTGGGAGAAGAAGACCCATATGCGTGGAGGTGTTCCCAGGTCTACTCAAGCTCTCCAAAAGACGACGGAACCAACTTTCTTCTTCCTTGCTCCAGGGTTCTACAGGGAGCCCCAGGGCTGCAGACTGAAGGTACCAAAGATATTAATAGGACACAATTACTTACAAAACTTCTCTAGGATTGTTACACTGTCAAATTCTATTTTATATAATAATAATGTCAATTTTAACGTTATTATTGAGCAATCTTATCTGAAACATTCAGATTTCACAGGGTGAGCATTCCAAGTTTTCTTCATTCCTTCAATGGGAGCTATCGAGAAAATGAAAATATAATATAAGCTTCAGCTTATTGAAATAAGAAACTTTCTAAATACAACCAATTAAAAATTCTGTAGCGTTTCTGAAATAATCAGGTTTATGTTCACTCAGCATCTGTTTCTCTTCATTCTCTCTTCAGGCAGGAATTGGGTGTCAGATAGTCATTGATATTTAGATCCAATATATCTTATAGGGGGGCAGCTCCCTAAACCATCACCAATTAATTTCCTATGTCAAACAGGATAGAAGTAGAGGTATGGGACCTGTTATCCAGAATGCTCGGGACCTGGGGTTTTCCGGATAATGGATCTTTCCATAATTTGGGTCTTCATGCTTTAAGTCTACTAGAAATTAATTTAAACATTAAATGAACCCAATAGGCTGATTTTGCTTCCAATAAGGATTAATTATATCTCAGTTGGGATCAAGTACAAGCTACTGTTCTATTATTACAGAGAAAAAGGAAATAATTTTTAAAAATTTGGATTATTTGGATAAACTGGAATCTATGGGAGACAGCCATTCTGTAATTCGGAGCTTTCTGGATATCGGGTTTCCGGATAAGGGATCCCATACCTGTATCATACACTGGCACTACATTTATCCTGCCATTTGTTCTGGAGTTATTAACCATGGCACTGTATTTATATTACAATGTGTTCTGGGGTCATAATATATGGAACTGGCACTGTATTTATTCTGCCATGCAATCTATATAGGGTTGCCACCTGGCCGGATTTTACTAAAAATGATGCTAGATGCCAATGTTATTAATAGGAAAAAAACAGCAAGAATATAGGATGGCCGGTATTTTTTTCCAGAAAAGGTGGCAACCCTAGTTCTATATGAAGCTGAAACTGTATTTGCATTACCGTGTGTTCTGGGGTACTATACTGTATATGGAATTGACACTTTATTTATCCTGTCATATAGAATGTATGACTTTGCACTGCATTTATCCTGCCAAATGTTCTGGGGTTATTAACCAATACACTGTATTTACACTACCATGTGTTCTGGGGTCATAATATATGGAATTGGCACTATGTTTATTCTGCCATGCTTTCTATATGAAGCTGAAACTTTATTTGCATCACCATGTGTTCTGGGGTAGTATATATGGAATTGACACTGTATTTATCCTACAATATAGGATATATGACTTTGCACTGCACGTATGCTGTTATGTGCTCTGGGGTACTACAGATGCAACTGGCTCTAGGATGAAGGAATCTAAATAGACAATGTATTTAATATCCCTCCCTAAACACAAAAACTCATTTTTATGGTGCCATCTTGCCTTACTATTCCACAGTTGCACTCCCTTTACAGCAAAAAAGTATAAGTCTGATGGACACAATGGATATTCTTTTCCTCTTCATATAACAGCTGGAGGGCCTGCAGCTTGAATTGCCTAGAGGTCGAGGTATCCAGGGGAACTTTTCCATGTGCAAAACGATGGTCTTGTTTGTGTCTGGTTTGTACGGATGACATGATGCTTGTAGACTGATACAATGATGAGAAAGTGTGCACATTGCAGGCAGTTCAGAGATCATTGCCCTGATTTTCATACGGCTGAGCTGGGCTTGCGTCAGCTGCTTGTGGCCTCGGGCGAGTCATTTTATCCTTGCCCCAGAAAACAAGACAAGTTGCGAGGCATTTAAAGGGCAAGGGCTGTTCAGTTTAGGAAATCACCATACCTTGTGTATGAGACAAACAAGTAAACACTGACGGTTTATCTGATGTCTCTTTATTATAATTATATTAACACAACTAACAATATGTGCATTATGAAACAAATGGTGTGGACGCGGAGGTGAGAAAAATTCCCGTGGTGTATTATGATATATATAATTATTGGGTAGGATGGGCAGCTGAGCTTACAATCTAATGATGCATAGATGTGTAGCATTGTAACCACATCCATCTCATAATAACCTACCTGCAAACATTAGTCCATCAATTTTAACCTTTTGAAGTATCCTATTTATATTGATCTGGAGGTAAATAAACAAACAAAGCCACTACACATTAGCTCACTTGATTAAACAACAAGGGAAACATTATTTCTGTCCCTGATATGACCATGGCCTTTCTCTCTTCTAGACCATGGGCATCTTCACTGGTCTTCCTGCAGAATCAGTCAGTACTATCTCCATAGCTACTACCTCCATGGATACTGTATATTGTAAAGAAGCCATTTCTTTGTTGGAGGTCAAATCCCCTTGTCCCTGTATCAACCTTGAATTTATTTATTACTATTAATCATAAACAAGCCCATTTTCATAAATTCTTCAATCCCTGTAAATATCTTGATCTTGTGTTTTTTTTTAATAAGCCAGTGTCCAAAACTGGAGCACATATTGATTGAACGTTCTAACCAAAGATTTCTACAATGACTTATATCTTTATCCCTTGCACTTATTTATGCAAGAGAAGGTTTATTACGTATAGCTAAACTTCTGGATTATTAATTAATACAGTTGAAAGAACACAAGGAGAATTTTGATGCCCAACATCCTTGGGTAAAAAACAATGGCAAAGCCATACAAGCTTGAGTCATAGATTAAACTGCAATATATTCCTTTTTTTAAACTACAGGTATGGGATCCATTACCTAAAAACCCATTATCCAGAAAGCTCTGAATTACAGAAAGGCCATCTCCCATAGGCACCATTATATCAAAATAATCCAGATTTTTAAAAATGATTTTCTTATTCTCTGTAATGATAAAACAGTACCTTGTACTTGATCCAAACTAAGACACAATTAATCCTTATTGGAAACAAAACCAGCCTATTGAGTTTATTTAATGTTTATATGATTTTCTAGTAGATCCAATTTACGGAAATATCCATTATCTGGAAAACCTCTGGTCTCCAGCATTCTGGATAACAGGTTTCATACCTGTAGCAGAAAATAATATAAGCGTCTGTTGTAATGAAATCAGTTTTCCATTGGCAAGCTACATCATTAGAGGTCAGTGTGCAACATGCACAATGTCGGTTCAGTAAGGGCTACCAATGCCTGATGCAGATGGATTTATTTAGCTGGGACTGAGTTGTGGGTAAACCATATTCCTGGCATAGGTCCGTCCTTCCTCAGGATCAGTTTTCGACACACAGTTAGAAAGCAAAGTCCTTGGATAAAGGAGACTGGGACCATGCATCTGAAATGTTTTGGAGCTTTAGTGGTAGGCAATATGGCAAGTCTCGGAGTAGTATCTCTTCCTTGCAGCATTTGGATCTGAGTTCGGGGCACTATCAGTAAAGAGTATGTACAGTCTGTTATCTCCGTGTCTCCATACAGACAGGCAGGGTTGGACTTGGCCGTCGGGACACCGATAAAAAACCCGGGGGGCCCCGGCTCTTGTAGGCCCTGTTGGGCCAGACACGCTCCCTGGATAATCTTCTTGCCACCCTTCCACGGCAAAAAAAAGTGCAAACGTGTCAAAATACGCACACGCTCGCCGGGGGGGCAGGGGCCTGGAGGGGGGTCCTGGGACAGCAGCAGCGATGGGCCCCAGGCCCCCCAGTCCAGCCCTGCAAACAGGTTGATTCCTGATAAAATTGACTTTACTATGTGTAAATGGGATATAGATCTTAGATTATAAACTCCACTAGGGAAAGGCTGATGTATAATCTTCTTAAATGTGTTGGTGCAATATAAACAACAGATACTAAATAAATAACCTAGGCTGTATATCTATTCTGCACACCGATATTCCAGTTATAAAAAGAGTTAGACCCCTGACCGGGCCCCAAGTTCTTTGGCATCCATTGATCACACAAATAAAACCAAACCGTAAAACTATTCTAGTAAAATGCAGTTGACTTACTGACCACCAACCCCTGTATTCCTTCATAGTCTATAAGTTTATAGAAACAGTGCTCATTAAAAATGCTTGTTGTGGTACAGGAAATGCTTTGCGTGTTACAGATATAGGTCAGACGTACTGAGCCTTTCTGGCAGTCCAGGTTTGAGGTTTTTTTAAAAAAATAATTTTATTTACAGATACCAGTTAGAAAAAGTAGGCTAAAAGGAAATGGCTGTTACCATGGGCTCGAATTCTGTCCTGCCTTGCTTTATGGCTGACATTTTAGTTTTTTTTATAAGAGAATTATGCCACAGGGTCATAGGTCTTATCAGAAATCCATTGTTAAAAGATTTAGAGCCTCCTGTTGATGGGATGCTGCCTTAAGCAACAAGTTGGGCATTGATGATAGAGCCTTGCCAATGGGTCCGTGGCAAATCCTCACACAAAAAAGGAGTACAAAACACTATTGAGAAGACCCACGGCCTGACCCACGACCCGCAGAACCGCCGACCTGTGTCTATACCCGCACCCAGAACTTCTATTCGTAAACCCGCAGGGTACCGCAGGTTATTGCGGGTAACCCGTGGGTACCCGACCCGCTGCAGGACTCTACCCTTTGCCTCCTGCATGCTCTGGGTTACCCTTAGGGGGAATCCAGATGTGAATATTCTTTTTTGGTTTCATAACTATTAATGCATCTGATTTTAGGTGTCTCTCATACTGTGTTTATCTCCCCCCACTCCCATCAAGCCTAGCAAGCCATCTGCTGCCCAAGGAACATGACAGCTGCTGGGCATCAGGATATGCTGGAGTGGTTAGAGGCACAGCTAGGCTCAATAGCTTTCTGCACTGGGCAGTTAAACCAATGAGTAGTTCCAAAAATAAATTAAGTGGATTAAATCCGCATTGTGGGGGAAAAACAGATTTTAGCACAGGAAACAGAATGGGAACTTGGGGACAAAATCGTTACACTTCTACGTGCGCAGTCGCACAACAGACACATGCATTTGTTTGGCAAAGAAATCCATTTGGGTTAATACAGTATAATGTTACAGATATTTTTTGATAGAGTTAAAGCCTTCCAAACATTTTTTCAATTGAGTTGTTTTTAGATTGTTCCCCAGAAATAAAGACTTTTTTCAATTACTTTCCATTATTTATTTTTTTACCATTTTTCCAAAATCCATGTTTAAAGTTGAATGGTGTTTGAGTCTGGCAGCTCAGTAATTCAGGCGCAAGACTCTAAACTGTTACAATTTTGCAACATTGAGTTGATACATTTCTCAGCAGCATCTCTGGAATATTAGCAATTATTGTATCAATTCTTACTGCTGCCTGTAATGAAACCCAGAGATTCTGCTCATCAGGGACAAAGATTACAAATGTATCAACTAAATGTATCCATTTAAAACAGTTTACAGGGTCAGCGACCCCCCCCCATCCCAGAGCTGCTGAAGAAGGTGAAAAATGACACTTTACACTTCAATATTAGAAAAACTGTCCCATATAGAAAATAGAAAGTCTTTATTTCTGTTGATCTAGCTGAAAACAACTAGTTGTTTGAAGGTGAACTAACCCTTTAAGGTATGAGATCCAAATTACAGTCTGGATAACAGGTCCCATACCTGTACTCTGAACTTATACTGTATATACAGTAATTTTTGCATAATATATCTACAATTCAAAACCTCATATTCTATCAGTTCTGCTATACATATTTTTAGGAGAGGGCTACATTATATAAAGCAACCCAGAAATTTAGAGCTGTGCGCGGACATTATCATCCTGAAAGAAAGGGTTGCTCGCTAGTAGGTCCAGACCAGGTGGGTACTTGTTAGTGATGAGCAGGATGAGTTACATAGGACCCTTTGAAGCATTAAAGGGCATGTAAAGGCAAAAAAATCCTTTAATGAAAAATAAAAAACCTAATTCCAATATACTTTAATTAAAAAACGTGTACCGTTTTTATAAGAAACCTGACTGTATGCAGTGAAATTCTCCCTTCATTTACTGCTGTGGATAGGAATTGTCAGACGGTCCCTAACTGCTGAGCAGGGAAACAACCATAATTATGAACAGCAGGGGGAGCCCCCACCTGTCTTCCCAGCCATGCAGAACTCAAGCAGCTTTGTTTATGACGATCCCTAAGCAGCCCAGACCACACTGAGCATGTGCACAGTCTTAGTCTTGCAAAGATGTTTAACAAAGTTACAAGATGGTGACCCCCTGTAGCCAACTTTGAAAGCATAAATTATTTGTTTGATTAGGCTTGTGGTGCAGTAAGTTCATGTTTATATTTAGTATACAAAATACAGCATTTCTAGCCTTATTCTATTTTAGACTTTACATGCCCTTTAAAGGCAAGTGAATAAAATGCCGATTTGGCCCCCCTATGCCCTATAAGCATGCACATTGACAGGCCTGAAATCCGCCTGCCAATGAGCATGAAGAGCAATGGTTTTATGCTGGTGGAAAAAATGACACTTTTCCTGACTTTCTGTCTGCTTCTCTTACCTTACTCTCCTGTCTTCTAGCTATTGTTGGAAGCCAATTGGCAGCCACTTGATCACGCCTTCTGATTGGCTGCTGGTCACTATACAAACATAGGACAAAGAGGCCAAAATTTATTTCTGTTTTATGTGTCTTAGGCTATCAGGAAAATAATTCCATGGAAAAATGCACACATGTTTAGAAGACACTTTAGTATATGCTACAGAACAAGGACAAAATAATTTAACCTCAATTCAGGACCAGACTGGCAATCTGTGGGTTCTGGCAAATACCAGAGGGGCTGCTGTAAGATGCCATAAATAGTCACTGTTTAATGGGCTGGTGGGGGGATGTTTGAGCCTCAGTGTACTTGAATTGCCAGAGCCTAATTTGACTCCCAGTCCAGACCTGCCCAACTCAACTTTGTATAAATGGAAAAAAATGTTTGTGCAAGTTGTACGCATATGGAAAAAAAGATCCTCCATTCAGGGGCTGTGCAGTATTGTGGCTACAGGGTCATATGAGGACAGCAGTTACTAGAAGAAAAAATATAGATATTATTTGGAAGTAAGTAATGGAGGATGTGATAGATGGGAAAAAATGGTAAAAATTAGTTCTGTTGTTGTGGAGCCTTATTGGGAAATTTTGGGCTCTAAAGCTTGGGGACTTCCCATTGGCAATTCGAGAGAAAATAGGGAAGACACTCTAAATATGAAAACAGTCAACAATGCCATTTTAAAACCAAAATGGGAGTCACAAAGTGATTTGGGAACACTTATTTTGAGTCTATGCATAGAATCTCTGTATGTCAGTGCCAGGAATTGTTTAGCTGTCATGTCTTTGTTGGTAGATACAGTAGTCTTATTGTTATTGGCAGAACATCTTCTATTGACTATTCAGGTGCCAATGGACCTTTGTTTGAGTAGGGCAAACATGCTAATGCTCATTTGAGTGTCCTACTCTGCTGGTTGGGACTTTAAGCTTGCACACACACTCTGAGATACTTACTTGCCACAAAACACCTTTGTCAGAAATTAATGGAAAATCCTTAGAAACATCTCTTTCATTCCCACTGCAAGTCCTGCTGCTGCCCTAATCACCAATGCCATGCCACCCAGTAACTCCCAAAGAAGCCAGTGATCAGGGTCATATTTTCCTCAAATTCCTCTGGTGCTATCTAGTTCCTGGAAAGTCTCCATGTCTTCATTGAAGAACAATGAAAAGCTGCTCAGAGGAAGAAATACCTCTATTGCTACATCCTAGCAAAATGTTGATATAATCTCACTTTACAATACGGTACAAGTGCAGGATGGGCACAGCCAGGGAAACTACTTCTGGTCTTAGTACTGTCTGATACTCTAGTCATAAACCCATTTTCTACAAGGCAATTATCTACCTGAAATGTCCATGTATCTGCTATGATCAAGTAGGTAGACGGTTTCCTTGTATTTAATATCTACTCACTTTAACTAAATGATTGAAGGAAGTGTAGAGGTATAGAGTGTCAGACTGGCCCACCAGGATACCAGGAAAACTCCCGGTGGGCCCAGGTGTCAGTGGCCCCTCATGCTGCTAAATATTTGACCTATTTCATGGTCATTCCCTATTTCTATGAGAACAAAGAGGCTAAATAGATGTAACAATAGATTATAGTATGTAAAGAAAACAAACTGGGAGAATAGAGGTTGATTGAGGAGATGAAGAATTTTAGTAATGAGAGTGGACCCCTGGTCTAAGGTTTTATGGTGGGCCCCTGGTCTAAGGTTTTTGGGTGGACCCCTGGTGTCCCAGTCCAACACTGGAGGTATATAAACCAATCAGGATTATTTAGAAAAAGAGTAGCAGTAAAAACCCCACCCAAAATTGGTTAGGATATAAATATAAGTGCTTCAATGTTATATAAAGTGCTGAGTGCTAATATAATCACATGCTATCAATTCTGTGCCTGCAAACGTTTAATAAATCATTTCAAGAATAAATAATTTCTGTGTATAATAAATTAATTAGATAAAGTGCTTGTGCTAGGATTAATTGTTTTAAAGTTAGTTCATGGTTTATAAAAAATTATTAAATGAAGCACCAGCAATTCATGAGCAAATGATCAGAAACGGAAAAGAGGTGGAGTTCTCCCAATAAAACTATCTGCTGATTTTTCTAGGCCCTGGGACACCACACGGAGGAGAAAGGCAGAACACTGAGGACTGTTGACTTGTATATTACATTTAATTAGCTCTTGGAGAGAGAACTAACTTTACTAAAAAACCAACAAATCCTCAGTGCCTTAGAGTAAAATGAGATTCAAGAAAAATGAATGCCGCACTTAGGGGCAGATTTCTCAAAGGTCAAAGTGAAAATTAGAATTAAATAAATATAAAATTTTGAGCTAATTTTTGTGTACTTGACTAGGGAATAGTCCAAATTCGATTTGAATTTGAAAAAAATTAGAAAATTCGAATATTATCATGTACTGTCTCTTTAAAACTTCGACGTCGACACCTAAAACCTGCCAAATTGCTGTTTTACCCTATGAAGGACCTCCTAGACCCTTTTTGGAGTCAATTGGTGGACTCTGAATTCAGACACATTTGAACGAATACGGAATATTCACCTGCAAAAAAAACTTCGATTTTTTTTTTAAAGAAATTTCAGTTGGTAGAATTTCAAAGTTTTTTAAATTTGAAATTCGACCCTTGATAAATCTGCTACAATCTTAATAAAACTTTGCTGATCCAATGCTTAATTAGTTAGAAAAGAGAAGGTGAAAGACTTTCAATAAATATAAAACAATAAAAATGTAAGGCTTGCCGAAACGTGTTTCGCATAGGCAAAAAAAAAAAAAAAAAGTTCCCACTGTCCAAAAAGACAATGATAAATCTGTCCCTAGTGTGGCCATACATGTACCATTTCATACAATTTTCAGTACATGTATAGTGGCACAAACAAACCGGCTGATATCTATGTACTATGAGGCCATTACCCGCAGCCAGTAAGGAGAAACTTCCACGATCAGGCCTTGAATAATTATCGTCCACACAAAGCACTGACAAACATCAGACAAATTTGTTCCAGGGTCAACATACAGCCGCAGACCCGTTAGCTGAGTGTAAACAGGACAATCTTCAAATTGAACCAATGGCTGAACAAGCTTTCATTCATTCATTCCTAGTTCATTGGTTTAGTCATTAGGAGCCATAAATGCTATATTACTCAAATTTAGTAGAAAATCTTGAAAAATGTGGTTCCCCCTCAATTTACTATTATTGGTGATAATTTATTTCAATGGTAAAAAAAAAAATTTTCTCTCAAAACTCAAAAGTGACTAAAAATGCTTTGTGTCATATTTGTCTTTTCATAAAAAAAAACATTCAAACTTTGGAAAAAAATGTGCTTTCTGCTGAGATGCATGTATGGGCTTATTACTGCATTTGTCTACTTCTGGTATGTCAGCCACGCATTGGTGCAACATTCTAAGAGGTCCCTGGAATTCCTGCCAGTTTAGAATAATGCCTGCTTTACCTTTGTGTCCACCATTTATAAATTAATCCTTTTTTTGTAATGTGTTGCAAATATCATGGTCTATGGCAGGGTTGTCCAACTGGCAGCCCGTGGGCCGCAGCCTCTGTCTGCCTGTGTCCGATTACCATTTGTGATCTTTTAGGGTAAGGACACACTGGACGATTTGTCGCCAACGTTTTAAAAAAGTAAATCGCGGCGACAAGACAATCGTCTTTTTTGAACAGACGATTCACAGCGACTATTGGCACAGAGCGATTTGTATCCCATTACTCTGTGCGGTACGTGCTCCACCCAAACCGGAAACGGTTTGTGCTTCCTGCTGTAACCTGGCGTCTTTGCGTCATTGCGTTCGCATTGTAATTTGAATACAATTGCTGCTACTTATATGTATGTGTGTGCGTGTCTAGGAGATTTCAGTGCTTTTCTAAGTACATGCTATTTCTGATAAATCACTCGGAAAAGGGTCCCGGTGCGTTTTGGAGCTACAGGCGATTCACAAACGCGCTGTGGGCACAGGAGCTGGCGTCTTTCATTTGGTTTTGTTCAGAGACAAAACGAGCGATATGTCGCCGCGATTTGTTTTTTAAAAACGTTGGCGACAAATCGTCCAGTGTGTCCTTACCCTTAAAGGTTAATCATTACAAAGATTAACTGGCCCTGCATTGTTGAAACCTCAAATTCACACATGTAATCCCCCCTGCATTGTTCACACTTGTGACACATCTATTGTTCACACCCTAAAACCCTGTACTGTTCTACCTGAGATAGAAATGGAGAGGGGTTGCACACTCAATGAGACTTAGTAGACAAAGGTGGTGTTTTTTTTTTTTTTTAATTAAGAAAAAGTTTTTTACATCAGACAGGCTGGTATATCAAATACAACAGTATTAGCAGAAATATATACATACCACCAAGTAACAAGATCAAGGCAAAAAGAGACAAACCACAGGGAGCAGATACACTTGCCAAAAATGAGAACACCCCAATGTTTTGGCACTAAAGCCTTTGTCAAGGGGAATTCAGAATTATTTGCACCTCATATACCGTAAAAACATATTTTTTTCTATTGTGAATATTGGGAGTGCCCTCCACCAATTTATTTTCGTATCTGTTCACACCTGAGACCCAGACTGAAACTGCCCAAGTATTTATGTACCTGTGCCAGCGCCCAGCAGCAACAGCAAATATATGGCCCCCAAATCTGTACCTGGCTGTGCCAGCAGGAAGCTTCACACTTTACAGCAATAGAAAGAAAGTCTTCAGTTCAGTGCAACTGTGCAAGGCTGAGAGCAGCGAGAGCCACACCAAGCAGCCCCCCAGCTCTCTGCCTCTCTCTGACACCCAACACATCAGTGACGTCATTGACGCGTATAGGCACGTCACGCTGCACCGCAAAAAAGAAGCTATAACTTGCTGGCAAGAGGGAGAAGGTGAAGGAGGGGGATTCCACCTGACTGAGTGACCATGATAACTGAAACAAATTATTAAATAAAAGCTTGAAAAAAAAATGAAAAAAAAACCCCCATTAAAAGTGCGCCCCTCAATGATGGCATCCTAGACAGTCGCCCACTCTGCCTAACCCTAGTTCCGGCCCTGATCCCTGCAGTGAACACCAACCATGTGTTTTTTTGGTGTGCTATTAATGTGGACATGGTCTTGCGGTAACATGGGTGTGGTTTAAACTGGGTGTGGTCTAAAAACAGGGAGTGGCTTCCATTATTGGCCCTCCACCATGTAGATTAGAAAAATTCCGGCCCTCTGTACCATATAAATTGGACAGCACTGGTCTATGGCTTGTATTTTTGTGTTTCAGAAAAACAAGACTATAGTTTTCTGCAGAATCCTTAGCAACAAATAGGTGAATTGCTGTTTGTTCTATTGTTTAAAAGTAAGAATGAATAACTTAGTAGCTTCTGTTCTGTTCACTCGTAGTCTTCCTAAAACTGCCTGAGCAAGATATCTGCTTGATGTCCCTCTTCTGAGCTCAGTGGTTGTTCCATGGGGGCTGATGGCACGGACCTCAAGATCAGAATGCTGAACATACAGAACGGAGCTTGGGGTGGCCAGCAGGACTGGTATCAGGACAATATTGTGACTGGGCAGTCCAACCCAACAATTGGTGAGTCTTCCTTCATCAAACTTGTCCTCAACACGTCACAGTTCACTGACTGCACAATTTCCTTGATGTGATGTTTTGGTAAGACATATGGAACTAATGAAAGATTTATGCCTTATATTGGTACATAACGAGCCTTAAGTCCTAGACGCAAAGATTAAATTGTACGATTTTTGGATCAAGTGAGGAGTGACCCGCCATTTTTCATACCATGGCAATCGGTTGTTTAGTTAATCGGACAGGTTTAAAGATTTATGTTGGCTAACGATAATATCTCTGCATGTATTGCCTATCTGACGATATCAATGGATGGGTGACTGTCACTACTATTTGTCGGACATAACTTTTGTACGATTGCTGTCAGGGCTAAAACATTGTTTGATCTGTTCTTTTTCCTACTTTATTTAATGTGAATGTTTAGTTGTTGATCGGGAGACTGAAACGCACGATCGTTCGTCAGACCTAGAATAAAATATGCACATCTATGACCAGCTTTATGGTCTTAGTTCCTTACCCCCCACTGCAAGGGTAATAAAGTACAAAAAGTTCAAATGAATACGAACAAAAAGGCTCAACAGCAGGAGACTGTTCCTTGTGAATGTGCGTTCATTGTGCCATTCCTCATAACATGTTTCGGGGGAAGAACCTTTTTTGATGCACGCAGCACACATAAACAAGCCTGAAATTGTGCCATGCATATTTAGTAGGAAAAGGCCCCTGGGTATTAGTAGTATGTTGAGAGAAATAGTCATACCTAGATGATGGATGAGTTTTAAAAAAAAAAAAACAGTATTGAGCTGTTTGGAGAGGTCAAGGGGATTATAATGGGGCTTGAGGTGAGCTTATTATATCAGAGCTGACATTGTAGGGAGACAATCTGCAGTAGGTTGTACTGCCAAGTACTTTATAGCAACTATATGCACCGAATCCATTTTTTTAGATTCAGCTGAACCCCCGAATCCTTCACGAAAGATTCGGCCGAATACTGAACTGAATCCGAACTCTAATTTGCATATGCAAATTAGGGCTGGGAAGGGGAAAACATTTTTACTTCCTTTTACTCTGACAAAAAGTCACGCAATTTCCTCCTTGCCCCTAATTTGCATATGCAAATTATGATTCGGTTCGGGCAGGCAAAAGGATTCAGCCAAATCCTGCTGAAAAAGGCAGAATCCTGGCCGAATCCCAAACCGAATCCTGGATTCGATGCATCCCTAATAGCAACATATAACCCATATAATCAGTGTCCAAAGCTGCACCAGACATAAGCACCACTACATTCCCCAAATACTTAAATGTGGCCATACACACACACACACACACACACATATATTATCTGAAACGAAGATGAGATGATACATATGGACAAATACTTGAACTTCTAGATTGGCCAAGGTGGAAGATTTTTATCGTTAACACTGGCCAAACGTTAATGCTGAATCTGTTTCAACCTGTTTATCTGACGATTTAGCACTTACTGTTAGTAGAGAAAATGAATGATCTTTCCAGCGAACTATAGTCAGGAGTGAGCCTATAGATTTCACAGTGTATCAGGTCACACACACATATCAACTACAGTTATAGGGAAGGCATTTTAGGAGACTTTCTCATGGCCAAATTCAAGTCTAACACCTCCATGCGCAAGCTGTGTCGGCAACATTGGTGTAAAGGGCGTAACAATTGAATTCTTAAGAAGGGGAAATAAGTTCAGTGGAGTGATGTGCTTTTGAGTCTAGTTTGGTGGACACCATGAAAACACAACCTACCCGAATGTTACAGGTAGGTAAATTTGCTAAAGAGAAGTAATGGACAGGAGTTAATTTCCACTGTTTGGGTTAGGGCCCTGGTTACAGTGAAAGTAAGCTTCAACATTCAACAATTCTATGTCTCCCACTATGTGGCAAAAGTTTTTGGGAAGATCCTTTCCAGTTTCATCACTATAATTCCCCCATAAACAAAGCAAGGTCGGTGCATAATTGGTTTGCTGAGATGGGAGTGAATTGACTGGCCTGCACAGAGACCTTGGGGCAGATTCAATAAATAATGCTAGTGACTTTTTGCCAGCATTGCCACCCACAGGGACATCGCCAATTCACTAACAGGCACAGGCGCCAATTTGCTAGTGAGCCTTTTCACTCTGACGAACGATCGTTACTCTGCAAATTCTCTAAAGTGCAGATTTTACTAAATGTTACCTCTTTTGCCAGAGTTGACTTCGCCACCTCAGACCAGGCAAAGTGCTAAAAAGCAGCTAGATCTTCCTCAATCTTCTGTCACTTACATCATATCCACTGTGCCGAAAATGTATTAACGTTCAAAAAAAGCTGGCGACTTTTCCTTTTTTTAAGTGGGATTGGCTGCAAAAGTCCTAACTTTTTTGGGTTACAGGTTTTCTCCAGACATTTTATAACATTAATTTTACAGTGGGCTCATGTGTAGGGCATTATATTAACTCTCTTGCCTTTATTTAGGTTCCCTGGACATGTGTAATAAAAAGTGGTAACTTCAAGCATTTGCACCAACATTTATAATAAAGACGTCCATACAACTTTAAATTTCCTGCCCTATGCAAATTGACCTAAGCGAATTTTCTGTAGGCACAAATGAACACTAGCGCATCTTTACTATGAAATGCTCACACTGCCGAAGTAACACTAGTGAAAAATCGCCAGCGTTTAATGCTCGGGACAAAACTTTGCATCTTAGTGAATTAGCGTATTCGTAGCGCATTTGCACCTGGCAAAGTGGTGCGAAGCTGACGCTGGCTGATTCCCCATCTTGGACACTGAATATAATCTCCATCTTCTGTGTCCAACCCCCTTTAATGATGTTATGGTTGAGTATTCCAACAACTTGTGCAAAGTTTTCTCATAGCTATGGGGATGTTAGCCCTACCCATTATTATAATACTCCCTTCTGTAAAATGGATTCTGTGAATTCATACATGGATTTATTACCTGCAAAGGCATTCAAGTCTCCATGTTGTATGGTTGTCATTCAGGGCGGAAGCACAGACTTGCTCTTTATCTTTTAATCTGCACTGAGTCATTAATTTAATGAATCCCTGGCCATATTGCAAGTCTTTATATTATGTTATTGTGCCTTTATATCTTTGTGGTGCCATTCTGCGGTTCTGGCAGGAAGACGTCATGCTCATTGCTTCACTTGCACAGCTGCAAATTTCTGTAGCTTTTTGCTTCTTCTATCTAAGAACATGTATTCAGATTTTTTTTACTTAGACCACTTTTAGCGTGTTAGTGTGTTTTTAATTAATCTTTGACTATAGATTCTGCTCCCCCCCCCCGCAAAACACTTGCAAAAACTTGATTTTGATAAACAAACCAAGTATTAAACCTCATCTTGACTTCACACAGCAAATAGCATGAAATGATGGTAATGGGTATGTTAAATGTGTGACACTCCTATTGCGGCTTGAGTGAGAGGTGTAACTAGAGGGGACGCAGTTTACATGTTATTTATAAATAACTTTCCGCAGCATAGATTGAAATACAGTTTGAATATATTTGAAAAACAATTCTGATTGTCCCTGGACATGTGGGGCAAATGTCAGTTAGCAGGGTTATCATTCAAAACACTCTTACTTCACGTAATAAAAGGGACAAAATGCTACAGTTAAAAATTTCTTCACCCAACACAAATCCAAACCAGGCCTATTTTTTCAACCCAACCCCTAGACCCAAGCTCTACCACTAGGACCCATCAGACAAGAACACAAAGGGGGTTATTTATATTTCCGAATTTATCTCAATATTTTCCGAAAAAAACTCAGACCAAATCCGCACAGGTTTTTTGGGTTTATTTATTAATACACTTTCCGGAAATTTTTGTTTGAGGTGAAAAATCCGGAAAAATTGTGAAAAATCTGATTTTTTCAGATCTTTCATCTGATTTTCATCCGAAAACTCAGAATTGTGCCCGAAAACTCTGGAAAACTTCGGCGTATTGCCAAAAACCCAGCGCACATCAAAAAATCATTGGGACTTCTCCCATGGACTTATATGCAACCTTGACAGGTCTGAGATGCTGGATTTTCAAATTCTGACTTTTCCATCCTCTGGGTTTAATAAATTCCGAAAAAATTTGTGTTTTTTTTAAAAGTCTGATTTTATAAAAAAAAAAAAAAATCAAAATTTTCTCGTGATTTTTGCATTCAGAGTTTAGTAAATAACCTCCATAATATTAGAAAGTCCATATGTGAAATACAATGACCTTTCCTGTACAGGTATCGAAACAGATTTTTCTGTGTAATAATAAAACAGTACCTTGTACTCGATCCAAACTACAATATAATTAACAGGGCCGGATTTCCATAGAGGGCGCCCCAAAGCCCACTGCCGTTCGGCACCCCTGTCCCCTCCCCTTTATTCGTGCAAATTTTCATCATCAATGGGGAAATTTAAAAAAATATTGTATCTCCAGCACATCCCCAGTGTTTTTGAACCAAAGTGGGTGTGGTTGGGCATCATGCCGCCCCCCTAAAATCCTGCCGCCCTAGGCCCGGGCCTAGGTGGCCTTTCCACAAATCCGGGCCTGATAATTAATCCTGATTGGAGGCAAAGCCAGCCTACTGATTTTATTTAATGTTTACATAATTTTCTAGTAGACTTAAGGTATGAAGATCCAAATTATGGAAAGATCCGTTATTCAGAAAGCTCCAGGTCCTGAGCATTCTGGATAATCGGTTTCACACCTGTACTAGCAAATACCTCCTGTCTAGTTCAATGCCCTTCTTTTTTGTCATGCATATCTGTCTAGAGATATCTTAGACCCATTTTTTCCCCTAGTCCACTAGCACTGTGTATTGACTAGTAGCCAGTTTGTCTAGGTAAAACGCAGACACTAAACTAAGAATGGTTGTGTTATGATCACTAAAAAATCTAGTACAAGGTGTATATGGGGAAAGCAGTAAGCTAGACCTAGTCAAGAAAAGGTATTAAGTCAAACAAGAATTAGCGATTCATACAAGATTTTAGTTAGGTAACAAATAATTGGGTAGTAAGGAGTGATGGGCGAATTTATTCCGCAGCCCTGAATTTGCAGCAAATTTGTCCGTTTCGAAAAAATTTTGATGCTGGCGCTGATGCTGGCGTCAAAGTTTTTTCGATGCCTGCGCCAAGCTGTTGTGTTTTGGAACACAGCAGGTCACATGTTTTTTAAGGCCCATGTGGTCAGAGTCAGAGCCAACTGATTGACAGGTTTTGACACCAAGAGTGATTGAAGCTGATCCTTTCTTCTGTTGGTGAGCAGCTTGTGCCCAAAGGATCCTGTGTGTAAAATGAATGACACATAGGCTTGGGGTATTGCATTCCCTGCAGTCTGTATATCCAATGGCAAGTCCTACAGAAATAATTCTATGTACTGTGCAATGACCATTAGGGACTGATGTAATATTTAAGATAAACCAATCTCAGCTGCTGTCTGAAACTTTCTGAGGGTGTGTGTACTTCTGCTGAACCCAAGGGATATGCAAATGGTACAGGAGAAATGCCAATATATACTGATGTATCATCATAAATAATTAGGCAACTTCCTTGTGTGGATCATCCCAGTATTTAAGTGCAGTGTATTTCCACTGAGTATTAGCAGACATTCAGGGGCAGATTTACATAGGGTCGAATATCGAGGGTTAATTACCCCTCGATATTCGACTGCCCAATGTAAATCCTTCGACTTCGAATATCGGAGTTAAAGTATTTAGCGCTATTCCTACGATCGCACGATCAAAGGAATAATCGTTCGCTCGAACTATTAAATCCTTAAAATCGAACGATTCAAAGGATTTTAATCCATCGATCGAAGGATTTTCGTTCGATCAGAAAATTGTTAGGAAGCCTATGGGGACCTTCCCCATAGGCTAACATTGGCCTCGGTAGGTTTTAGGTGGCGAACTAGGGGGTCGAAGTATTTTTTAAAGAGACAGTACTTCGACTATTGAATGGTCAAATAGTCGAATGATTTTTAGTTGGAATCGTTCAATTCAAAGTCAAAGTCGTAGTCGAAGGTCAAAGTAGCCTATTCGATGGTCGAAGTAGCCATATTCGACCATTCGAAATTCGAAGTCTTTTTTCTTCTATTCCTTCACTCGAGCTAAGTAAATGGGCCCCCAAGTATAACATTTCAAGCTAGAAGTCTAGAGGGTAAAGTGGGCTGCACTTGTCTTCTTCATTCTTGTGCCATGTTCTCAAACGCCAGTTATTAAAATAAACTTCTCTTTCTTAGTCATATCTTACATAGTCCTGCATAATGTCGACCAGGGAAAAGACTGTAGCTCATAACAGCTTGAAGGCCATAAGTATAGCATTTCTGGCCAAATGTCTGAGAAACCAACAGAAGAGCTTAAATGCACTCCCTGTATTTCAGCGCATTACTAACCTTGAACAAAGTGATTGAAAGTGGTTCTACAGCTGAACTTGCAAATCTTTGTTGTCTCCCACAGAAAGTTGCCAGCAGCTCGACAACAGTCTTGATTCTGAGCATCAGCCAGGGACGGCGAGTGATGACCTAGATGAGTCTCAGATTCGTCTGCAACTGAAACGCAAACTTCAACGAAACAGAACCTCTTTCACCCAGGAGCAGATTGAGGCTTTAGAGAAAGGTGAGCTCTCCTCAGTTGGATCTCAAAGTTCAAAAGACGTGGGGACGGCTGTACTTGTCATTTTATTCTCTCTTGAGATTGTTTTACACAGAGAAACTAAATTGTAGAAGTGGCCATAGTCGTAACAATTACAATCTTTCTTGGAAAAGATCTTTCCAAGAAAGATCATTAGTTGCAATACACACGTGTAGAGCTAAATCTGAAGATTCAGCACTAAATGTCCGATGTTCAGGTGCCTTCAAAGGCGCCCGATCAAAATTTTCCAGTCAACCTGATCGACAAACCGACCAATATCCAAGTGTTCTGCCAATATCAGTTGGCTTGTCTCTAACTATAAACGCACCAAATATTGTATGAGAATTCGGTTTGTACGATGTTATCTGTATGTCTATGGCCACCTTAACAGTGGCTGATGTTCAGATGCCTTCAAAGGCACCCAATCAAAATTTTCCACCTGGGCCTATCGACAAGCCGATATTCTGCCGATATTGGTCGGCATGTCCTGAATATCGTACTAAAATGTGTTTTGTACAATAATATTGGTGTGTGTATGGCCACTTTAGGGCTGAATAGACTCTAATCTGAGATTTTAATAATACAATTGAATTTATAAATATAAAATATAAATTATAGTGTTGTGCTTTCCACTATAGGCTTTCCATTGCTTTGGAAGCATCCCCACCTACAGTACAGTATGCCTGCTCTTCAAGCACTATCTAAGAGCATGGCTTCTTCTTCTGTAATATGTCTGCTCCTCAAGCATTATCCATCAGAATCTCTGCTCCTGTAGTGTATATGTATGTCCAGCAGCATGTCTGTCCCATCTGAGCCTCAAGCTCTATCCAGTGGTGTGTCTTCCTCTACTGTAGTATGTGTGCCCCTCATGCACTGTCTAACAGCACAGTTTCTTCTCCTGAAGTATATCTGCTCCTCAAGCATATCCAGCAGGCTCTCTGTCCCTGTAGCATTGTTTGGGTCTAGAAGCATGGCCTTATCTCTAGAAGTGTGTCTGCCCTGCAGCAGCATAAGCATCGAGCAACAACATGTTTTCCCTCCACCATCATATATGCTCCACCAAAAAAGTATGGCCTTCCAACAAAATGCAGGACTTTCTAGTAATAACTATACCTGGGACCCCCAATCTTTTGAACCTGTGAGCAACATTCAGAAGAAAAAGGAGTTGGGGAGCAACACAAGCATGAAAAATGTTCTTGCGGTGCCAAATAAGTGCTGTGATTGGCCATTTAATAGCCCCTATGTGGATTATCGACATACATTGAAGCTCTGTTTGGCGGTGCATCTGGTTTTTATACAACCAAAACTTGCCTCCAAGCCTGGAATTCAAAAATAAGCTCCTGCTTTGAGGCCACTGGGAGCAACATCCAAGGGGTTGGAGAGGAACATGTTGCTCACAGGCTACTGGTTGGGGACCACTGATCTATATAATATACTATATAGTATCTATATACAGTAGTATGTGTTTCTCTTCAGCAATATCTTTGAGACCCTCTCCACTGTTCCAAGCCCTTCTACTTCTTATTTAGCAGGTGTGCTTTTACCTATAGGGCCTCATTAGTCAAGCTCCTGAGTGCTGCAGTGTGATAAAATGGCCACAACTTTTGGCCTTGCAAAAACTCAATTCATAAAAGAATTGCCACATGTTATAAGTGTTTTAGTGCCTTGTAGTAAATCTGGCTGCTACTGCATTTCGAGTGTTAATGTTATAGACTAAAACCACTTTAGTAAATGGAAGTGTAAACTTTCCAATACGCTACCAATATGTTACTTTGCCTGGTTCTACTTGGCGAATTGTTAAAATGAAGCGAATCCTCAACATTACTATGTCAGTGACATCATATCCTGTATTCAAAAAAAGACAAAGCGCTGGAGTTTTTTTTCACATTTTAATCTGGGATTATGTTTAAACTTTGTAACAGGTAAATATATGTTATTTACACTTTTTTGACCATTTGAAACTCATGTCACATTTGTTTTAGGGTGGGCTCATGTCTAGAATATTAGAGGATCTTTTTTGACTTTATTTTGCTTCCTTGGACAATTTTAATAATCAGTGGCTACCAGCAATTTCACCAACATCACAAATAAAGACATACATATGACCTATGACATTTATGTAGCCGCCATATTTAAATTGACGTAAGCCTGAGTATGTTAATGAAGTTTTCAGAAAATAACACTAGATAATATTAAGAAAACCTTTGCGCTGACAAATTTTTGCTAGTAAATATACATACACCAGCCTTCATTTGCAGAGATGAATTTTCGCCTTTTAATGAATATGCGTTGCACGCAGTATGGTTCAGACCTAAGTAAATGTGTCCCTCAGACTGAGCTTGATAAGGTTACATATTTCTCCAGATATAAATAAGCAGTTGGGCCTGCCTACCTGCCCTGTCTGAAGACAAGAGAATTGATGGCTCAAAGGGTTGGGTCTTGTTTAGGAAGGGCAAGTTAGGGTCAGCTTTTTGTTTTTTGAAAACACAAGTCGCATCACAAGCAAGAGCTGGAAGCGTAAGCTGGCAGCTGGAAGCACATGCAGTTCAGTACGGAATATCTCTTAGCTACCATCACTGTACACAAAGGACGGAACCAGTAGTGCAGTGAGTGGCAGAGACCACAATGCACCCAAGGGGAAACCTACGTCTCCTGTGAAACCTGTGCTCCATCTGCTGAGCAGCAGCCTGCTAGAGTTGGTGCTCTTACTCCGCAGTGCAGTGATAGCTTTCTTACAACAGAATTTATTCACATGCCTCATGTGAATAAACCCATAGCATTTCCTTAAAACCAAAAATTAGGGGCTTTAGCCTTCAATTACATAATTAATGGGAGGACACATGCAAATGACTCCTTAATGTTCCTTTGGCCAACTTTGCATCCAGAGCTGCTGGTTTAGTAGCCCAGATACCGCCTATTTCAGAGTCATATACCCAAACTTTCAGACAGTCTGTTTTGATCTCCTTCAGCGCCGATCCGCGCCTTTATGCCGCCTGAGGCGGCCTTCCGTTGCCGCCCCGACCCCTCCTCACGGCGCTCACATTTTCTGCGCAGGAGGGGGTCGGGGCGCTGCACGACGCTAGTGCAGAGAGCGCAATTGCGCTCTCTGCACTAGAAGAGCCGAATTTCCGGGTTGAAAACCGGAAATTCGGCTCTTAGTTACCAGGAGCGGCATTTTTGCCGCCCCTGGTAACCAGGGGGGCGCTGCCGCCTGAGGCGAGTGTCTCAACTCGCCTCATTGGTGGAGCGCCCCTGATCTCCTTGCATCTCATCAGTGAAAGGTATTGGAACATGACTTCTGATTGGCTAGAACTTCAAACCATTATGGTTAGGGTGAGAAGGGCTAAAATGAGCCAAAGAGTCCTTTTCATATGCAAAATATGCAGTAACTGCCTTCATAATACAGAAAGTATTCACATGCCAAGGTAGTTGTCGTCAGACAATTGAAACCCTCCTAAAACGTCTAATTTTTAGGGCCCAATGACACAATTACAGATATAACAAAACAGGGCTGTATTAGATTTCAGCCTTAGTTCCAAGAATAACTAGGCAAACAAAATGGATTCACCTCATGTCTCACCCTAACTGACCGCCAAGTTGGGCTTTTGGGTGTATCCAGGACTGCAAAACAACATTATCCCCAAATCCCACCATAAATGGCCTTCAAGGAGAACTAAAGCTTAGCTAAAGAATTAGCTAGAAATGTTGTACAGCCCTTTAGCAGTAAAGATCTGTGTCTCCAAAGATGCCCCAGTAGCTCCCCATCTTCTTTTCTGCTGATTCACTGCACATGCTCTGTGCTGCTGTCACTTACTGAGCTTAGGGACCCACTCACAATATACAGTACACATAGAATAGAAATGTCACAATATAAGGCTGATTAGTAATTAATACAGATAATTACTACATGGCAGCACAGAAACCAGTACAATTAGTATCAGAATTTAATAATCAGCAAACCTGTAGCATCAGCTTATATTACAGGGGAAGCTCATTTTCTGCTGGATAATTAGTGACGAGCCCTAAGCTTAGCTTCTCAACAGCTGCTCAGAGCCCACTGAGCATGTGAGTGTCACAGACACTTTCCAAGATGGTGACCCCCTGTGACAAGTTTGAAGTCCTGGATCATTGCTGCTATTGACAAGCTGAAACTTTAGGCTGGTGCAATAAGTTCTATATAAAATATGTCATTTTTAGCCTTATTCATTTTAAGGGTTTAGTTCTCCTTTTAGGCTGAGCCTCCATTCACTGCTCTAGTAGGCCAAGTCTTATAGTTTAGGAATGACTGCTGCAAGGGGTGTACTCCCAAGAGCATCACTCAAGGAAGGGTAGATTTTAAGGCAAATTCAAGGCTTTACCAACAGTACTTTCCTTTTTCAGCATGCTTGCGTTGGAGCTCTTCTGTATCCATGTATTTTACTGATTTTAAAGTAGACACTTATTTGAACGCTGGTGTATGTAGTTGTTACTATGGGGCAAATTCACTAAGATGCGAAGTTGCGCCAGGTGCAACTTCGCCGCACTTCGCCAGGCGTATCTTCGCCAAATCCGAAGTTGCGCACAGGGGGTAGCATAAGGTTGCGAAGTTGCGCTAGTGTTGATTCACTATGTAAAGCGAAGTTACGCTAGCGAAGGCTTATTTGCATACGGCGCGAAATTCAAATTTCAATGGAGGAACACGTATTAGCACTACAAATGCCTAGAAAACCTTCAAATCAGCAAATAAAAATTTAATTTTGCCCTACACATGTGCCCACTGTCTAGGTAAGTTGCCATGAGTCAGGAAATGTAGGGGGGAAGGAGGGGAGCCCCAAAAAATTTTTTCGATCTTTTTCAGCCTATCACCCATCATGTAGAAAACACGCCAGCGTTTTTTGGGACTTAGAAAAAAATTTGACTTTTTTTGAAACAATCCCTATCTACTCTATTGCGCTTCGCCAGGTCTGAGGTGGCAAAGGAAGTCTAGCGTAAAAGGTAGCGTTCAGTACACTGCGCAAGTTAGTGAATTTGCGTCGTTACGTCGCTAGCGAAAATTCGCCTGGCGTAAGGATGCGAAGTAACACTAGCGAAACTACGCCAGCGTTCGTTAGTGAATTTGCGCAGTAACGAAAATGCCAAACGCTAGCGAATTAACGCTAGCGTTCGGCGCTTCGGCGCTTACTGAATTTGCGCCTATAAGTGAAGAGTTTATGTTTTTTTCACCACTGGTAGTTTTATGAGGGTAGGGAGAACGTGCCATATGTAGGAGGGGCAGAATATTTTTCTCTGTTGTATGTATTTCTATTGTGGAAGAATAAATTGCTTGCTCATGTGTGGGTGTTAGGAACAATTGGTTGCAGACTAGCAGACTGGAACCCTAGTCTGGTGAGAATGTGGAGTATGGCTGCACTTATATAAAGGGGGTTTTCTTGGTTTAAACAATTACTGACCCTAAGACCTTCTGCTTTATACTTTGTTATGGACACGGAACTCCTCAGTGATTCTGATATTGTCATATTTTACAGTTGATAAGTACACCCTAATGACATTTGATATCTCTACATATCACACAAGAACTGTGCTACATAGCAACAAAAAGGCCCTTGTAGATAATGTGCTCTTTGCGTTTTATCCACTGGCTTACATATCTTCTACATTTACATCTTCATTGCTTGGGAGCAAATTTTTTTCCAAAATTAATCAGTTAATAGTGCTGCTCCAGCAGAATTCTGCACTGAAATCAATTTCTCAAAAGACCAAATAGATTTTTTTATATTCAATTTTGAAATCTGACATGGGGCTAGACATATTGTCAATTTCCCAGCTGCCCCAAGTCATGTGACTTGTGCTCTGATAAACTTAAATCACTCTTTACTGCTGTACTGCAAGTTGGAGTGATATCACCCCCCTCCCTTTTTCCCCCCAGCAGCCAAACAAAAGAACAATGGGAAGGTAACCAGATAACAGCTCCCTAACACAAGATAACAGCTGCCTGGTAGATCTAAGAACAACACTCAATACATTCAGTTACATTGAGAAGGAAAAACAGTAGCCTGCCAGAAAGCATTTCTCTCCTGAAGTGCAGGCACAAGTCACATGACATGGGGCAGCTGGGAAATTTACAAAATGTCTAGCCCCATGTCAGATTTCAAAATTGAATATAAAAAAATCTGTTTGCTCTTTTGAGAAATGGATTTCAGTGCAGAATTCTGCTGGAGTAGCACTATTAACAGATGCGTTTTGAAAAAAACATGTTTTCCGATGACAGGATCCCTTTAAGGTTCCTACATCATTCTTTAATATCGGACACTTGTGAAATCTGTATGGTCCAAGTGTGACTAGTAATAAGCACAAAATGTATGCTGCAAGTGCACCAGTTTCTTAGCAACCAAGTAACCTACACGTGAAAAATATACTAAAACCCATAAATCATGAGCATTTCTTATATGGCACGGGGTGAAAAAGCAACCCTACCTAACCCAAATACATTCACCTCGCTTTGCAGTCTCTCTCTCTCTTTTTGAATTTTACTCTTTCACCTCAAGACGAAATCTTTACTCTAGGGAATTTGATCTGAAGTGTGAAAATAAAACCTGCTTGTGAAAGAGGAAGCGCAAGTTGGGCAGCTGTCACAGGAAGTCTCAGCTTCCTCCCTCTTAAATAAAAAATCACTGAAAAATGTAGATATTTGATCTATAGATTAAACCAGACAGACAAATAAAATATATATATATATATATACAGTATATATATATATATATATATATATATGTATCTATATATATATATATATATATATATATATATATATATATATATATATATATAGATACATAGAGAAAAATATAAATAAATATATGGAAGCAGAACAAGCCTATAGGGTTTATTTAATGTTTACATGATTTTATAGTAGACTTAAGGTATGAAGATCCAAATTATAGAAAGATCCATTATCCAGAAAGTCCCAGGTCCCGAGCATTCTGGATAACAGGTCCCATACCGGACAGGCGGCAACCTGAGGTGTAACATGTCTAGACCACTTATTTCGTTTTCCTTTAAAAATGAAAAACACTACTTTAATTCACGTTTAGTACAATAGATTTTTTGAAAGTGATACATGCACAGACAACAAACACTTTGCACTTGAACTGCTTGTAAAAGGGCCCTAGATGTTCAGATGAGCCAGAAACCCCACCCGGCTCTCCTGCAGTTAGGTCACTCCATATATTTAATGGTATTACAGAAACGAATACAATACAAACATCACGTTTCATAGAAATTGTCACTGTTAGAGGTGGTTGCTAATGATTGAGTAAAATCTACTTCCACTTCTCTCCCTACTATATCTGCTATTCCACAGTCCCTTCCCAGAGACTTATGCCCAATGCTACAATAGAAACATCTCTCCCTACTATACCTGCTATCCCACAGCCACAGTCCCTTCCCAGAGACTATTATCCCACTGTTACTATAGGCACCATCTCTCCCTACTATACCTGCTATCCCACAGCCACAGTCCCTTCCCAGAGACTATTATCCCACTGTTACTATAGACACCATCTCTCCCTACTATACCTGCTATCCCACAGCCACAGTCCCTTCCCAGAGACTATTATCCCACTGTTACTATAGACACCATCTCTCCCTACTATACCTGCTATCCCACAGCCACAGTCCCTTCCCAGAGACTATTATCCCACTGTTACTATAGACACCATCTCTCCCTACTATACCTACTATCCCACAGTCACACTCCCTTCCCAGAGACTATTATCCTCACTGCTACTATAGGCACCATCTCTCCCTACTATACCTGCTATCTCACAGTCACACTCCCTTCCCAGAGACTATTATCTACTGTTACTATAGGCACCATCTCTCCCTACTATACCTGCTATCCCACAGTCACAGTCCCTTCCCAGAGACTATTATGCTCACTGCTACTATAGGCACCATCTCTCCCTACTATACCTGCTATCTCACAGTCACACTCCCTTCCCAGAGACTATTATCCACTGTTACTATAGGCACCATCTCTCCCTACTATACCTGCTATCCCACTCCCTTCCCAGAGACTATTATCCACTGTTACTATAGGCACCATCTCTCCCTACTATACCTGCTATCCCACAGTCTCACTCCCTTCCCAGAGACTATTATCCACTGTTACTATAGGCACCATCTCTCCCTACTATACCTGCTATCCCACAGTAACAGTTCCTTCCCCCAGGCTATTATCCTCACTAATTCAGGCAGTTGCTCCAGTCAAGAGGTGTGTATATATATATATATATATATATATATATATATATACAGTATGAACTAACTTTGCCTCACTCTTTCTTTATTATTTTATACATTATAGGCACAGGCTACCAACGTGGCTTCTGCCACCTCTGTGTAATGTAGCTAAGAACAGATACATAGATAGAGAAATTCCTGTTGAGTATATTCCTGAAATCTGATCTATTAAGTATGGTCTAGAAAAATAAGCTGCCCTACTTACCACTGTGTCCTTCTTTATGTACTAAATTTGACTAAAGTAATATTCATTTTGTGTATTTTTAGAGTTTGAGAGGACACATTACCCTGATGTTTTTGCCAGAGAAAGACTTGCAGCAAAAATTGATCTTCCTGAAGCCCGGATTCAGGTATCCTGAAATGTGTATTTTTGGTTAGGGCTTTAGTAAGACATAAACAAATTATAAGGGATAACTGGTGGGGTTTTGAAAGGGCACTCTGTTCTACCTACTAAAACCAGAGGCATTTTGTTCAAAGCATAAATTTCTGACAATTCTGACATTCTGAGAATTCTGACATTCTCTGTAAATTTATACAAAATCCTGATGAGTTGAATAGGCTTTAAGATTTATGAGATAACTTATGTTGGGGTGCACAGCAATAGGATAGTTTCCCCAGAATAGTGGAGGGGAGTATGAAAGCCAAATGAAGCCCTGCTCATTAAATAACTTCATGCAAAGGTTTGATTATAAAAGCAAATTAACTGTTGGGTTCATTTACAAACCCACTAGCTAATGGAGGTGCTCTAAAATGGACACAATGGAGAGTATACAGTGATTATTAAGATACTTGCATTCAAACACACTTCACTCACTGCACGTCCAAATGAGTCCCTCCTTCCTCTTCTGATGAATGGTGCGTAACTGTGCCTTTTGATGCTGGAGAACCCTTCAGATACCACCATCCTGGACTTAATGGTAGCTCCAGGGCTCCTACATTGGGTTGTTTTAAAAGGAGCACCAGACTTGAGCCGCCCATCCATGGAAATCATGTAACTTTGAGATTTGAACTTCTTGAACAACCTCCAAAAATGTCTCACAGTTAGTTGGCCCATGTTACAGGTTTGGTTCTCGAATCGAAGAGCCAAATGGCGCAGAGAAGAAAAACTGCGTAACCAGCGACGCCAAGCAAGTAATACCTCCAGCCACCTCTCCATCAACAGCTCCTTCTCCAGCAGCGTGTATCAGTCCATCCCACAGCCCAGCAACTCAGGTAAAAAACAAATAAACATGTCATCTTACAGAAAAGCGGAGAATCTAAGGCCCTAAATGATCAGTTCAGCAACCATTTATAACAGATTTTTATATGGTACGAAAATGGCTTTACATTCCTTTAACCATCTATTTATTTTAGGTTCAATGCTGGGCCGGAGTGAAGCAGCTATCACAAACAGTTATGGTTCTCTGCCACCTCTTCCGAGCTTCACCATGTCTAACAATCTTCCAATCCAGGTGGGAACATATACATTGAGATTGTTATATATACAGTGCTACGCAATATGTTGGCGCTATATAAATACATGTTAATAATAATAATAATAATAATAATAATAATAGGCCTGTTACCAATGTGTGATCATCCATTGTCATCACATTGTTATTCTGTGTAATCAAGTACAGGTATAGGATACCTTATCCGGAAACCCGATATCCAGAAAGCTCTGAATTACGGAATGGCTGTCTCCCATAGACTCCATTTTATCCAAATAATCTTTTTAAAAATTATTTCCTTTTTCTCTGTAATAATAAAACAGTACCTTGTACTCGATCCCAACTAAGATATAATTAATCCTTATTGGAAGCAAAACCAGCCTGTTGGGTTTATTTAATGTTTAAATGAATTTCTAGTAGACTTAAGGCATGAAGACCCAAATTACGGAAAGATCCTTTATCCGGAAAACCCCAGGTCCAGAGCATTCTGGATAACAGGTCCCATACCTGTGTAAGCAACACTATGGGGCCGATTCACTAACTTCGCGTGAAGGATTCGAAGTAAAAAAACTTCGAATTTAGAAGTGTTTTTTGGGCTACTTCGACCATCGAATGGGCTACTTCGACCTTCGACTACGACTTCGACTTTGAATCGAACTATTTGAACTAAAAATCTTTAGACTATTCGACCATTCGATATAGTCGAAGTACTGTCTCTTTAAGAAAAAACTTCGACCCCCTAGTTCGCCATCTAAAAGCTACCGAACTCAATGTTAGCCTATGGGGAAGGTCCCCATAGGCTTTCCTAAATTTCTTTGATCGAAGGATATTCCTTCGATCGTTGGATTAAAATCCTTCGATTCGAAGGATTTTATCGTTCGATCGAAGGAATAATCCTTCGATCGCACTATTTGCACTAAAATCCTTCAACTTCGATATTCAAAGTCGAAGGATTTTAATTCCCAGTCGAATATCGAGGGTTAATTAACCCCTATATGGTAAAGCACTATGGAGCTTTTTGTTTTGAAACATTAAGGGGCAGATTCACTAAGGGTCGAATTTCGAAGTTATACATACTTCGAAATTCGACCCTCGAATTGAAATCCTTCGACTTTGAATATCGAAGTCGAAGGATTTAGCGCTAAACGTTCGATCGAACGATCGAAGGATTTTTCGTTCGTTCGAACGATTAAATCCTTCGAATCGAACGATTCGAAGGATTTTAATCAAACGATCGAATGAATATCCTTCGATCAAAAAAAGCTTAGCAAGCCTATGGGGACCTTCCCCATAGGCTAACATTGACTTCGGTAGGTTTTATCTGCCGAAGTAGGGGGTCGAAGTTTTTTTTAAAGGGAAAGTACTTCGACTATCGAATGGTCGAATAGTCAAACGATTTTTACTTCGAATCGTTCGATTTCGTTCGATCGAATTCGAACGAATTTAACCAATTCGATGGTCGAAGTTCCCAAAAAAAAACTTCGAAATTCGAAGTTTTTTTCATTCGAATCCTTCACTCGAAGTTAGTGAATCTGCCCCTAATAATATAGACAAAAGAACAACATGCAGGCAAATTAATACATAGAGGCAAATTTATCATTATCGAAATGTATTAATAAAATCAGAAAACTCGGATGAATAGAATCGTCCTGAAAACTCGAATTGAATTTGATTCAAATTTAAAAAACTCGATTCAAGTTTTTTCCTCCAAAAAGAAAATTGAATGTCAGGAAGGCTGCAAACAACTCAAAATTTATCTCTGGACCTCTTCCATTGACTTAAACAGCAATTAGGCAGGTTTTGGGTGGCGAATAGTTGAATTTGAGTTCTTAAACGACCAGAGTATGAAAAATCTTATTTGAATAGTCGAATTTGACAGTTTTGACAATGAAAAAAACTCGAATTCAAATTTTCAATTTCTACCCTTGATAAATCTGCCCCATATATATATATGTGATTCCATCAAAGTAAGACTAATGTAAGGGTAACAAGCAAAGTCTTTCACAGTGGCTCATAACTTCCATGGCTGAATCAGAAGCTACGATAGTGATTTAAAATGTTGGATTGGAGCACCTGAAATTATGGTTTCTGTACAAGAAGGTTGTAGTAATCTAGGTGGGATGGAATGAAAGGAAAGGAACAGGTCTTTACAACTGTGGCACTGAGCAAAAGGGCAACTTGAGGCATCACTGGGCAGATAGAAATAACCTGGATCTCCCCTGCATAATGGAGTATTGGAATGGTTGAACCAAAAAATTCAGTCATGCATGAAATGAAATGGATTCCAGAATCATAAGTTTGCAAGAGGTCATTCCTGTAATGGGTATGTCTGTGTCCCCAAAATACCCACTCCAATCACTGCTGTACCCCACTGATTATGCCCTGTTATGCACCATCTGTACCCTATTACATTCTGGCAACCCCCAGCTACTTCCTAGTCTGGTATATATATCTGTGAGGGTTGACAGTCCTGGGAAACTGCAACAAATGTGTGAAAAGGACTTTAATATGAAACAAGGGACTTGGATTTGAGTTATCCTGTTTATACCAAAATCCCTGTATCTTGCACAAAACAATGGGTAGAAATGAAGGGGTGTGGGTGGATAGAGAGCGAGGGGTAAAATATATGGAGCTCGCAAACAGGGAATGTGGCCTCAGATTCTGTTGCTGTTACTGAATTACTCCTACAATACCATTATAGGACCGACGACTTGAATATAGCATTAAGCTAGCATTTGTACAGATATGAAAATATTTGTTATATCTGTTGTTTAGGCTAGGGTTGCGCAAAATGTGTGATGTGGTTTTTTTTTAAGAGCGTGCATCCCATTTAGGGGTTATATATAGTATAGAAATTATATTTATTATATAAATATTTAACAGAAACTGCTTTTGTGGATTCAGACACATTATTTTTCTCATGAGAAAACGACAAAATCAAGTTTCTAGTAGCCTTAAAGTGCAAGGCAAAATGTTATAGATTCCGTTGCTCATAAACATACTGCATTGCTTTTAAGCATGTCATTTTATATGGGTATGATGTATTTACATACGTTGGGATCTGTTCTATACCCTTTTTAGCCCATTGCTAGTCAAACCTCCACCTATTCCTGCATGATCTCAAGTCCGTCTGTGAGCGTCCGCAGTTATGATGCTTACACCCCTCCTCAGTTACAGACTCACATGAGTAACCAGAATCTTGGATCCGCTGCTGCCAGTTCTACAGGTGAGTGCTCTCTCTCTCTCTCTCTCTCTCTGACCCCTGCAACTTCTTCCACTCTGGTGAGAAGTCCATCAATATCCCTGGTAGCCTTGTAGATACAATATTAGCTGCTACAATGTGAATTTGAGGTTTTCCTTTAAAGGGATTGTTCACCTTTAAATTACCATGTGATATGCCGTAGAGAGTGATATTCTCAGACAATTTGCAATTGGTTTTCATTTTTTATTATTTGTGGTTTTTAAGTTATTTTGATTTTTATTCAGCAGCTCCCCGGTTTGCAATCTCAGCAATCCGGTTGCTAGGGTCCACATTGCCCTAACAACCGTGCACTGATTTGAAAAAGAGACTGGAACATGAATAGGAGAGGGCCTGAATATAAACATGAGCAATAAAAAGCAGCAATAACAATACATTTGTAGCCTAAAAGAGCATTTGTTTTTAGATGGGTCAGTGACCCCTGTTTGAAAGCAGGAAAAAGTCATAAGAAAAAGGGCAAATAACTCAAAAACTATTAAATATAAAAAACGAAGGCCAATTGCAAAGTTACTAGGATTTGGACATTCTATAACATACTAAAAGGTGAATCACCCCTTTAATAATCAGTCCTGCCCTATATGTAACAGCTCTATTGGTCACTAACAGTGGATCTCTGATTTGCCCACCTGCATACTGGACTAAATTATCCAGAATTAATATTCCCATATTAATTCTGGATAATTTAGGCCAGTATGCAGGTGGGCAAATCAGAGATCATACAGTAATCAGTTGGGCAAGGACCACATCAACACGCCAATGCTCTCATCACCAGATGGAATTTGCAATAGATATCGGTCAGACAAGCAGGCAGTCTGTTTTGGGTCTTTCATTGTGACTAAAGAAAGGCAGTTATCCTTCAGTTCTATTTGATGTGCAAATAATTTCACCGTTCCTACATCTCCAGAATTACAGCCAATGGGAAGTTAAGCACTGTTTGTTCTCTGCTTACAGGATTAATTTCTCCTGGGGTTTCCGTCCCTGTCCAAGTTCCAGGAGGTGACCCAGATCTGATTCAGTACTGGCCAAGGCTGCAGTGAAACCTGGAAGAAGCTGGTCTACTACAAGTTATGTCAACTAATTTTAATACAGTAAGACTAAACATCATCATCAGTAATTGGGAAGGTCAAACAGGGCAAGAACCAGTGACCAATGAAGCGAACAAGCAGTATTCACAACTTGTTTCAGCTCTAAATTCAAATTTATTCTTGTTTTTCAAGAGAAGAGAAAGGACCAAGGCAGAACAAACCTTTCCAAATCAAGCTATTCCATTTCAGTTTCATCAGTAATTTCCTGCTGTATTACATGTGATTTGTGGCCTGACTTTTGTGGTTTCATTACCAAGGGTGGCTTATAAGAACGGTATTTCACACCAATCACTTTGGCTGTATACAGGAGTTTGCTATTTCTAAAAGTACAGTATGTAGCAGTGCCGTGTGCAGCTGGATACCCTACATCATGTGCAGCTTAATGTAAACTAGAAAATATGGTCTCACCTAGACCACGCCATCTTAATAAGCAATACCATTTCATATTGATAAAATTAGGGCCTGTACCTTATCTGCCCTATACACAAACCAGTTCATATTTAAATGAATTCATTCAGGAATCTTCACAACTCAATCGCTTGTTCAAGATTTCATATACATCAAGATTTGAGATACACAAATACAGAAAAAAAACATCGCTAAGATATTGGTTGTTGTGGTTTCCTGTTCTTTATAAATGAACTTCACATTTCCCCTATCTTAAGCCTCAAACCATTATTTGTGCTGCAGTCATACCGAAGAGCCATTGCCTTTCCATTAGGGACATTTCATTGGTATACAGTAGAAACCCCATTTTATGCTTTTCAGGGGACCAGAAAAAAATAGTGTAAAATCCAAGAAAATGTTCAATTAGGGAAATGTTTCAAAAGAAAAGAAAAAGATAGTATGAGCCCCCGTACTCTCAAATAAATTAAATAACTTATCTAAATTATATAGTGAACCAATGAGTTGATAATTATAAAGTGCTTGTGCTAATAAAGAGGATTTGCTTTATTAATTAAAACCTTTTGATAGGCTTTAAATAAATAATTAACAAAACAACAAGTTCAGAGAAGCATAGAGTTGCTTTTTCTGTGTATTAAAAATAGCCAGTGCCAACTTGTTAATTTATATACTGAATCTATAAGCGATAGATTCAAGTCTATGATGCCCATAGACTTTAATGGGCATCAGCGTCATTTCGCCGGTGGCGGATTTTTGGTGAAACGAAACGCGTCAAATTCCCCCAAGTAAGGAAAAGTAATGCCTACAGTTGCATCTTGCAAACACTGTTGCATTGAGGCTATTTGCATGTGGCATACAGGGCTGTCTTTAGTAAGAGCCAGGCTTTGGCACTGCACTATGGTTGTTCAGCTTTTGTTAAAGTAGAAGAATTAGAACTGAGTGCTTGGAATATTTTTTCAGGGGCCACTGGTTGAACACACTATTGTTTCTGTTGTCATTTCATTCTAATGTCCCCCACTATTCCTACTTATATTTACAGGCCCCCAACATGTTCAGGGCCCTGGACACTAAAGTCTGTTTAGATCCCACTTGCGACAGCGGCAGAGGCACAGTGTATTTTGGGACAAGAACGTATCTAAAGAAACTTAAAGATCAGGTCATAGAGACAGCATTGACCTCAACACAAATTAAAAAATGTCTACCAGAGAAAGTCACGGAAGAAATTTAGTGCAAGTTATTTTGGACGAAAACATATGGAACACCCATGGATTTCAATGCATTTTGGTGAATTTTTCTCTGTTTCGTGAATTTTTGGCAAAGCAAAACGGGTCAGATTCGCCCCTTCACTATTCCTAACACATTGCATTAAGAGAAGTCAAACCTGAACAACCCATCCTGCAGAAGAAAGTCAATATATCCCCCTCTTTCTAAATGAATAGATAAAGTATAATACGGCTCACTGGAACTCTTTTAAATGTGCTATTTTTCAGCAGGTTATTCAAATGATATTTTGTAGAATTCTTCACACAATGCCTTTCAGTGAGCGCATTCCTTTAGGAGCAATTTCATTTTCCTCTATAAAAATATGAAATGTCTTTATCATAGTCTGTTTGTTTTTTTGGCATTAAAGCTGGTGCTACATTTCTGGCCTCACTCACTAAGGTCGCTAAAATCAGGTCCTGCAGATAACATGTCAAAAAGAAAAACTGTCGGTATCTTTCCTTTATTCCGTTAAATTACTGCCCCAAAGACTGGAAAAGCATCCTTACAGGAGCGACAGGATCATGTGACTGAGCATGTATGTCCCATATGTAATGTGTTGTCTTCATTATTTAAAAGAAATGGGCTTTTGTCAACCATTAAAAACATTGATCATCATTCAGGTCATCGAGTTCTGTTTGATCATTTATCCTACCAGTTTGTAAAGCAAGCAATCTGATTCTACTATGACCAACATAACAATGGTGGGACTGCAGTTGGTATGGGGGTCACTCATGGGCGGCTTCCCTTGGCTCACAAATGTCACTAAAGATATATGTCAATTAATCATTAGGCCATGCCCCTTGTTAGCGTCTTGGAAGGGCGACTATAACACAAAAGAAGGGAGATGGGAATTAATACAGAAAGCCAGGAAGGTCTTTGGATTATATTGGAGATTTAGAAACACTTGTTAATAAAGCAATAATAATAATAATAATAATAATAATAATAATAATAATAATAATAAAATGTAAAACACTTTGTGGGTTTAAGGTACACATGGCAAGACCAATGATCCAATAAATGTAACTCCCATTAAATTCAATTCTTTTAAATTTTGTTTTTTTTTTTGTGCCCCTGAGGAAGACCACCATGTTCGAAACGCGTTGGGCTCGCTACATATTTTTTGTAATTTTCTGTACTTTTTTGTTACCTTTTTCATTTGATGTAATAAATATTTTTTTCCTTTCTTTGAAATTAAGTGTGCAATCCTTTAGTTTCATTTTGTACATGGTAATTTTGGAGACCCACATGTGGAGTCTCCTGTGGATTAGCACCTAAAAATGATTGCTTAGGTTGTGCGCCTCCTAACCAATTATTTACACTTAGGGGCAGATTTATCAAGGGTCGAATTTAGAAGTTTTTTGTACATCGAATTAAAAATTTCAAATTCGAATATCGAATTCGAAGTTTTTTCTACAAATCTGGCAATCCTGCGGTCGAATAAAAATCGTTCGATCGAACGACTAAATCGTTCAAATCGAACGATTCGAACGATTTTTAGCATTGATCGAAGGATTTTTATTCGACCATAAAAAACGGAGAAAAGTGCTCTGGAAGGTCCCCATAGGCTAACATTGCACTTTGGTAGCTTTAATTTGGCAAGTATGAAGTCGACAGTACTTCGATTATCGAATGGTCGAATAGTCGAACGATTTTTACTTCGAATTGTTCGAATCGAAGTCGAATGGTCGAATATAGCCTATTCGATGGCCGACGTACCCAAAAATTTACTTCGAAATTTGGAACCTTTTTAAATTTGAACCCTCACTCGAGCTTATTAAATCTGCCCATTAGTAACTTATCAGCTGGTTTTAATTTTTTTATTTTGTATTAGTTTCTTTTCAGCTTTCAGATGGGGGTCACTGACCCAAAACCCTATTGCTATGTGATATTACAATTTTAGAACTACAGAAATAGGAAATAGGAAAACCAGCCTATTGGGTTTATATCATGTTTATATGATTCTCTAGTAGACTTATGGTATGAAGATCCAAATTATGGAAAGATTCGTTATCAGGAAAACCCCAGGTACCAAGCATTATGGATAACAGGTCCCATACCTGTACATGTATGGGATCTGGAAAGCGGTTATTAAAAAAGCACCAGATTACAGAAAGGGGAATGTACTTATTAAACAGTACCTTGTACTTGTAAGCTTTACATGATTTTCTAGTAGACTAGAGACACAAAGATTTTTCTTTGCCGAACGACCGATTTTAGCGAAATCCGACCAATCAGTCAAATTATCGGCAAAGAAAAATCTTTGCGTCTATGGGGACCTTTACATTATCGGTACTGCTGCACAGATGTCTATCATTTAACTAGAGCATAAAGAAGATACGGATGGGAAAGCAGAGGAAACGAGCGACTGTTATGACACAGAACTTTTCCAACAAAATATAATGCATTATTTGATACTGAGCAAAAAAATTTAAAAAAATAAACTGAAAAAAACTGCCAATTTTGTGAAAAATAGCTCTCAGTCATTCTTCTTTTAGTTTATGAAACATTTACAAATTAATGTAACACGAGAGGTATTTGCCCAGGGCTAGTATACCCAACTGCCATGAAGCAATAAATGCAAAGTTCTGATTGGATGCTATAGGTTACTAAAAAGCGGTCCAACTTTGCTTAAGACCTTTATCCTGTACAGGCAGGGTCGGACTGGAGCCTTGGGGGCCCACCAGGGCTGCAAAACAAAGGGTCCTCCTGGCAGTCCCCAGGGGGCCCCCTCCCAACCGCTGAACTTGCGTCATTCGCATGCGCCAAAAAACAGCCTGGGGATCAAGTCTGGGCCAGGGCCCACCGGGTTTTTTCCCGGTGTCCTGTTATCCAAAAAGATCCAAATTACAATAAGGCCACCTCACATAGACTCAATTTTAAAGGGAAACCATACCTCTAACAATTAAGGTCTCTATAATAATATACTGCATATAACAGTTTATATGTAAAACCCTGTTTCATGTAAATAAACCATTTTCATTATACAGGTATGGCATCCGGAATCCCAATATCCAGAAAGCTCTGAATTACGGAAAGGCCGACTCCCTTAGACTCCATTTTAACCAAATAATCAAAATTTTGAATAATGATTTCCTTTTTCTCTGTAATAATAAAACAGTACCTTGTACCTGATCCCAACTAAAATATAATTAATCCTTAATAGAAGCTTATTTGGGTTTATTTAATGTTTACGTGATTTTCTATTAGACAAAAGGTATGAAGATCCAAATTATGGAAAGATATGTAATCCGGAAAACCCCAGGTCCCATAATTGTAATATACTTTTTTAGCAGTATGTGCCATTGGATAATCCTAAATATAAAAATTGCCATTTTAAGAAATAAGGGCCGCCCCCTGGGATCCTACGAGTCATGTTGCACACAAACACACCATACATATTAGGTCCCATGAGCCAATTAATGATCAGGTGATATTTACTTAAATATATATATTCCAGTTTGATAAGATTCTTTAATATGCCACACAATATGATATAAACTGCTGCTGAAATATTCATTTTGGGGATATAGTTTTCCTTAAATTAAAAAATGTAACATTTTTTAAACGGTTTCCTGTTTTTCTGTAGTAATAAAGTGGTACCTCCAAACTAAGATATAATAAATCCTTACCGGTGAAACAGGTCAATTGGATTTAATTAAAATTTCAGATACCACTATAGATATTGCACAGAGATGCTTTGCACTGTATGAGACGTCTCCCCCTCTCTTTTGCGGTGTTTCTGGTACAGTCTGGTTAGTAGGCTCCTCCCCACTGTTAATCTAGTGATTAGCATACGCATGCCTTGCCCTCTCTCTTCTGCTGTTTGTTTCCTGTGGGGTGACCACACAAAGTGAGGGTGCGGTCAAGGTTCGAGTGACTGCTAAAAAGAATGAAAGAAATGAAGCGGAATCATGTACTGCTGTTTCTCTTTATAAACAGAATAAAACTGAGCCTCAGTACTATAAGTAGCTGAGTACCTTATTTTTCAAATATGCATTCAGAGTCAACGTAAAATCCACCATTTTGCTCTCAGTGGACATGTCTTCATCAACATAGTACTGCTTTCATTCTTCCCCAATGGCCATCTATCAGCAGGGGTTTCTGATGTAGAGGGTCTATTCTACCTGGGAAGCACAATTTTATTATAGACATCATTGTGTTAGTGAACCTTACATTGTTACCATAAACACCATCTCTCCCTACTATACCTGCTATCCCACAGCCACACTCCCTTCCCAGAGACTATTATCCCACTGTTACTATAGACACCATCTCTCCCTACTATACCTGCTATCCCACAGTCACACTCCCTTCCCAGAGACTATTACCCACTGTTACTATAGGCACCATCTCTCCCTACTATACCTGCTATCCCACAGTCACACTCCCTTCCCAGAGACTATTATCCCACTGTTACTATAGGTACCATCTCTCCCTACTATACCTGCTATCCCACAGTCACACTCCCTTCCCAGAGACTATTACCCACTGTTACTATAGGCACCATCTCTCCCTACTATACCTGCTATCCCACAGTCACACTCCCTTCCCAGAGACTATTATCCCACTGTTACTATAGGCACCATCTCTCCCTAGTATACCTGCTATCCCACAGTCACACTCCCTTCCCAGAGACTATTATCCCACTGTTACTATAGGCACCATCTCTCCCTACTATACCTGCTATCCCACAGTCACACTCCCTTCCCAGGGACTATTACCCACTGTTACTATAGGCACCATCTCTACCTACTATACCTGCTATCCCATAACCCCAGGACCGTAGTATTATTCTCTTGTGCTAATACAAATCTTTACTTCATCACCTTTATTTAAAATGTAAGAGCTGATTTTGAACAAGATTGTTCTAAATAAAACATTTTCATCCACACAATCCAAATTAAAAGGGAATATACCTCTACATTGACTATATGCCAATGTTCTCCTATTCTCTGTTCCCTGGTATCCACATCTTTGTCTCCCTATAAATGCCTCCTGCTCCACTCTCCACTCTTGTCTTTCCTTGCCTGTGTATACAGTCATGCCCCTGAGCGCCTAGAAGCTGTCAGTGTGAACTGTAGCACGGTCACCTCGAATCAGGGCAGTGGAGTGAACAGAAGGACCAATAATTGCCAGAGCTGTGGGGAGGGTTCAAGAAAGATGGAGGAGATGGCAGAGGGGGAATATATGAGTTTAGCCTCAGGTTATATGTCTCAGACATAAATGAAGTTATATATTGCCATCCCACACACAGACATGTTTACAGCTCTGTGATGGCGGCAGTCTAGTGACAGTGGAGAGCAGTGACACACTCAGATTGGACATCAGAAGCGTTTTTTGTTTTTTTTCTGTGTGTGTTTCTTGAGGGGAATAAAGACTTTTCTGTAATGAAATATGTTGAAATACGTATAGATATGGGATAAATTAACCATAAACACTTTTATCTAGAAAGCTCAGAATTACAAAAAGGCCATTTCCCATTTTATCCAAATACTCCAAATTTTAAAAAAAATGTATTTCTATTTTCTCTGTAATAATAATATACCTGTACTTGATCCAAACTCAGACGTATTGGAATCACAACCAGCCTATTGGTTTTATTTCATGTTTAAATGATTTTCTAGTAAACTTAAGGTATAAGGATCAAAATACAGAATACCCCAAGTACCCCAAGTATTCTGAATAACAGGTCCCATACCTGTATTTTGTTTATAGCAGGTTGATCCAATTGGGGGCCCTGGGGTGACTTGCCACCAGTCTGCAAAAGTGTTCCATTCATTTCATTACCATTGTTTTTTTTATTATAAGGCCCAACCATTGAACATGTGGGTTTGAAACTAAAATCGCCCTCTAAGTAAAAGATGATGCAAGAACCTGAAATAATTCACAGGACATATACCATATTAAGGCATAAATAAATTCTTTGCAGACCTGTGCATATTCTTTTTTAGAAACATGCCGATAAATGCAGCTGACTATGAGCTAAATTATCAGTATTTCTGAGAATGCCTGCTGACTACAGATGAAAGCTATTAGGGGTTATAAGGACTAAAAGCAAGTGTTGGAGTACTAAGGAGATCAGAATTGTGTATCTTATGTCCGCTCCTCTGGTGCATCAACACTTGGGCTAAAATTCTAATGCAAGGCATTGGGTCCATCACTGGCAGGGGCAAAGTTGCCTTGTACTCAGGGGCGTAACTATAGAGGAAGCAGACCCTGCGTCTGCAGGGGGGCCCAGGAGGTATAGGGGCCCCACGAGGCCCTAATTCATATACAGTTTCAATAAATATTGGTAAAACAAGTCAACTGCTAAAAATTTTGGGGGCCTGAAAAATAATTTGCTCCTTCAATCTGCCAGGGGGCCCCAATGTGCTGCCGGGGTATCTCTTTCTATATTTAGCACTATAATTTGCACTTCTGAGAGGCAAATGCCACTAGGACAAAGTGCAAAATGCAGAAAGCATGGTCCTTTGCACTCTTTGCTTTGCACCTCACTTTTTGTATGTATTGCCTAGTTCACCTTTAAATTAACTTTAAGGGGGTTATTTACTAAACTCCGTTTGGGCTTATTGGGGCAAAAAAATTTTCGGGCCTTATTAAAGCCATATTCGGCAATTCAGAATCCAAAAATCTGCCATCTTAGACCTGCCTAGGTATTATATTCTAATTGGAAGTTATCATGGTCTGTGCTGGGTTTAAAAACCTGAAAAAATCGGACCATTTGGGGAAGAAGCCTGGAAAAAACGTACAATACGATTTTTCATACGTTTTTTTCCGTTTTCCCCCGAACTGATTGATTCGAGATTTTTACATAATAAATAAGGTAAAATTGTGGATTCTAGTTTGGTCTGACTTTTTTTTTAAAAAAAATCAGAAAAATTCAGATTTTGATAAATAACCCCCTTGGATAATTCAAAGAAACTTTTCAATTGGCCTTCATTTTTTTCTTTTCAATAGTTTTTAAATTATTTTTCTTTTTTTTACTCTTTCCAGCTTTCAAATGGTGATCACTGTAAGGCTACAAATCTACTGGTATTGCTACTTTCTATTACTCATCTTTGTATTCAGGCCTTCTCCTGCTGATGTTGCATCATTCGCGTTGTGTCAATTTGACACTGAACGCCATTGCGTAATCTTTTGACGCAACATACAAATTCTTGCCGCCAATTCTCCTTTAAAAGGTCCTTCCTCCATTTTAACAGTGCCCAAGCTGGCTTCTGTTTACAGACCCTGCTGAAGCATTATTTACTGTTGGAATTTCCTGGTTTTTGACTTCTGCCTGTTTTGACTTCTGTTTTGGTTCTTGCCACCTGCCTCAACCCTTTTGCCTGTTTTGTGACTACGCCTTGCCTAATACTTGCCGGTACCTCTTTATGGACTTATTACTACCAAACACACCAATTCCTTGGTTCCGCAGCAGAAAGCCTGGGGCCCCAAAAGGGCGTTGGCGAACACCGGAAACCACAGGGTTTCCCTTGTGCGTCTGAGCATACCAGCTTCCTTCAAGGTTCCTGGTTGACGAGTATGTTACATATACCATACCAATTTGTCTATATCCCTTTAATGGGCCAGTACTGTACTTTAAAACCACAGCATTCACAAAATGTATAAAATACTGGCTTTATATGCCAAGGGGCACCTGGCGGAAGCCATTGACATGGATGTCCCAGAAGGGTTCTAATGGAAATGCACCTGTCTATCAAGCTCGGCATTATCATTTGCGTAGACTTGTTATAGAAGAGCTGAGAGGCAAGAAACGTTTCCATGGCAACTTAAACGTAAGCGGCTGAAGACCTTAAAAGTGACGCATTTCTGAAATATTATATATGTTTAAGCCATTGATTCACAAAGAGGGTTTATATGGACACCTTTGTCCTCATCATCCCATGCACACCTATCAGGCCACAGGAAAAATCCTCCTTTTCCAGCAAGGACACGGGACTTTGTGTCTTTAAATTCTCCAGCAGGGGAGCATGGAATGGTGAGCCTAGGATGTCGAGGTGATGTTTATCCTCTCTGACATCCTTCCTCTCTGTGCCTCGCTCCCACCTCCCCTACTGCTCGCCCTAGGGCCAGGATTCAGCTCCTGTCCCCTAACACCCATTCCGCTGCGCAAGCTCCCTCCGCTGCGGTGTCATGGGCAGAGCACAGGATGGGTGAAGGGAAAGCAGAGAACGAGAGAGAGGTTATTTTTATATAGAGAACATGACCTTTTAGCAAGGCCCTGGAAGGAAACAAGAGCTTGGGAGAGCACTATAAAATAGAAGTACATCTATGCTCTTTAACCCTTCAGGGCCGTAGGGCCTCGCAGCTTCAAATATCAGCCATAAATTCAGATAGGGAAGATGCTTAGGTTTTGCTAATCACACTGCAGCCACTGTTTCAATACGAGTAAGTCCTTGGTGGCAGTCAAATCATTACACACTGAGGTTTCATGGCTCCTTTATATGCTTAAAGGAAAACTATACCCCCCGAACAATGTAGGTCTCTATAAAAATATATTGAATAAAACAGCTCATATGTAAAACCCTGCTTCTTGTAAATAAACCATTTTCCTAATAATGTACTTTTCTTTAGTGTTGTGTGCCATTGGGGAATCATAAATAGAAAACTGCCATTTTAAAAAATAAGGGCCGCCCCCTGGGATCCTACGATTCACGGTGCACACAAACAAACCATACATGTTAAGTCACATGAGCCAATCAGTTCTGTCTTTTGCTTCCACAATTCTTCCTGTTACAGTTACAGCTGCAGTATTTCTGGTCATGTGATCTCTGAGGCAGCACACAGACCATCATGAAATGGCGGTTCAAGGCAAAAGATGTAAAAGAGCAATATTTATTTTAATACACCACTTAATTTGATATAAACTATCTGTTGATTAAGTATTCATTTTGGGGTATAGTTTTCCTTAAACCCCTCACTAATATCAATAGTGACATCTGGGTCTGTGTTTGCTAAGAATCAGAAGAAAAGGTTGTGGAAGTCAAGAGCTACTGTTTTATGTCTCATACAAGGGAAGCTAGCCTTCATATTAACTTTCAAGTATTACCCCAAAAGCATCATGAACAATTGCTGGTAACACTAGTCTAAGGGGCAGATTTATCAAGGGTCGAAATTCAAAGTACAAAAAACTTTGAAATTCGACCATCGGATTAAAAAACTTCTAATTCGAATATCGAATTAGAAGTTTTTTCAACAAATCTGGCAATCCTGCGGTCGAATAAAAATAGTTTGATCGAACGATTTTAGTGGTCGATCTAAGGATTTTTATTCGATGTGTAAAGACTTATAAAAATTTTGTAGAAGGTCCCCATAGGCTAACATAGCACTTTGGCAGGTTTAATTTGGAGAAGTATTGAAGTCGAAGTTTTTTTAAAGAGACAGTACTTCGATTATCGAATGGTCGAATATTCAAACGATTTTTACTTTGAATCACAGTCGAAGTAAATTTGAAGTCGTAGTATCCTATTGGATGGTCGAAATATCCAAAAATTTACTTTGAATTTAGAAGAAAATTCCTTCTAATTCCCTTCGACCCTTAGTAAATCTGCCCCTAAATGTGTGTAATATAGTATAACTCAAGTATTGTGTATATAATAGTTTCATGTTTGATACAAAAATACAAAAAAATAGCTTGTTTTTTCTACTATACGTCTTTTTCACTCGCAACTGGGATACAAAGCATTTCGATTGCTAAATTGTTCTGCTTTAGAGCAGTGGTTCTTAGCCTTTGTCATAGGTATGTCATACTCAACTGCTAGGCCTCATCCAGGATACACAATGATGATTAAAGGAGTTGGCATACAATACTTGCATATGTTTTGAGGAGGACTCCAGAATCTATAAACAGAACAATCGGAATTCAATATTCTTAGGAATACAAGAGAAAATCTTTTGAACTGACCTGTACTTGCTGCAAACTAAGATATAATTAATCCTCATTGGAGGCAAAAAACAGCCTATTCGGTTTATTTGATATTTAAATGATTTTCTAATAGATTTTAGGTATGAAGATCAAAATTACAGAAAGATCTGTTATCTGGAAAACCCCAGGTCCTGAACATTCTGGATAATAGGTCCCATACCTGTATTTAAAAATAAATGTATAAAATGTATTTACATGATAGCCACCACGTGTCCACTTACCCATTCATGGGGCAGAAATCCACTGTTGTGTATGGACATCGCTAATTCTGACACTGGCATTTTTTAATCTAAGAACCAATCAGAACAGTACTATGGATAAAGTAGGTTTTATAATTCAAGATAATGTTCTTAGCATTTATCTATTCATCTACCAGCTTGCATTTTCTACAATACAGAAGTGAAACTGTTTATTTAAAAAAAACCCTGAATCTGATCTTAAAGCAAAAAAAATACAACAAAAAAATTCAGGTTCAATTTAGGCATGGGTGGCATTAGCAGTGATGATTTTTTAATTGTCATACACAAGGTAAAATATAGAAACAACAACAGCCCACCCTTTTACACTAGTCAAACCTTTAACGGGGTGGTTCACTTTCAAGTTAACTTTTAGTGTGTTAAAAAAATGGCCAATTCTAAGCGACTTTTCACTTGGTCTTCATTATTTATTGTGAGTGGGTTCCTATGCTCAGTAAGTGACAACAGCACAGAACATGTGCAGTGTATCAGCAGAAAAGAAGCTACTGGGGCATCTTTGGAGACACAGATCTTTACTGCTAAAGGGCTGTGGTTGCCTTGGGTTGCAACAGAAACCCAAAAACATAATGAACAACATTTCTAGCTACTTCTTTAGTTCAACTTTAGTTCTCCTTTAAGCAAGTAATCAGTAGTATTGTAAGGATCACTATTATTGTATAAATCCCCTGAATGCTGTAGGAAAAGTCATAAAGGGTTATAAAACAAAGCTATGGATCTTATGAAGCAGGTACTATTGGGTTGCCTAGGTTTGATTCTGATGAGGAACTACCTGCATGGAGTTTGTTTAATGTCCTGTGTTGGCTTCCTTGTACAGTCTAACCGATTGCATAATGAACAGCCCCTTTTTAGTGAAGTTAAAGGGCCTTTATTTTCAAATGGCCCAGACCAAATACAGCAACGTTTCAAGCCGTTCCTCTGCTTTGTTTCAAAACAACAGAACATACCAACTGTAAACTAGCTCCAATTAGCTACTTGTAATAGATGAGCAACTATTAAAAGTGTCCTTATTATATAATAACAAAGGAGCTTTGTAAATATTTTGTGATTTTACATTGTTGTTTTCGCATCATTTATATTACACAGTAACTATTGTATCAATTCTAACTGGCTGTAATGAAACCCAGAGATTCTGCTCAGTAGGGACAAAGATAAGAAATGTATCAACTAAATATCAGTTTAGAATAGTTTACAGGGTCGGCGACCCCCCTCCCAGATCTGCTATAGAAGGTAAGAAATGAGACTTTAGGGCAGAGACACACGCTGCTATTTCGGGAGATTAATCGCCCAGCGACAAAAATCGCTTCTTCTTCGTGCGACTGATCTCCCCAAACTGCCTTCCCGCCTGCTAGAATGTAAATCGTTGGTGGTATGGCATTTGGATCGATTCGGTTTTCCGAAGTCACAAAAGTTTCCCGTGAGGCAACTTCGGGCGACTTTGGAAAACGAATCGTTCCGCATGCCCGGAGAAGAAACGTTTTGTCGCTGGGAGACTAATCTCCCGAAATAGCAGCGTGTGTCTCCGCCCTAACACTTCAATATTAGAAAAACTGTAACACATAGAAAATAGAAAGTAATTGGAAAAAGTCGTTATTTCTGGTGATCTATCTGAAAACAACTAGTTGTTTGAAGTTGGATGAACAACCCCTTTTAGTACTAAGATATAAAATATTCCATAGAGTGTCCCTCTCCAGCAATAATATATAACATTGCACATATATTATTTTTCTCTGCCCCTCACCAGCAGCACGGACTGGGGCATTTGGAGTCCAATGGGAGGCTGTGGCACCAAGGGCCCTCCTCTCAACTACCAGGGCCCTCTTCCCAACATCCACACTGTCCCCCCCATGCACCCCAATATTTCACCTGGTGTCCCTCTGATCTCCTTCATTCACCTTAACTTTACTGTAACAGGGGAGTGGGCCTGAAACAGGATCCACCGGGTTTTTCCAGCCCTGCTCACCAGTACTAACTTCATATATCACATATTCTTTCTTTTCTTTTTTGCGATATAAAGGAGCAGACTTAAATCAAAGAGAAAACATCATTTTATAGTTTATCACGTGAAAACTAATAAGTAATGATTCAATTTGAGCAGTTTCAGGTTTTTTTCCCATAGACTTCAATAGAGTTTTCATGTGACAAGTTTTTCTCATTGAATTGCATCTGGCTATATGGGGAAAATCTGGAGTTCAATTAGAAGAAACGCTCCACGAGTTGAATCTGGCCTAAAATGTTGTGCCGTGCCCTGCGGCAACAGATCACAAGATATTACAATAATAAACCCAATAAAAACGTTCATTGATGTTTTTACCTCTCCTTCCTGGGTGGAACTATAAAAACAGGTGACCCCACCCAAAAACCCACAAGTTTCATCATTAGTGTCCCAGAAAGCTGCAGTTAAACAGCGAAATCACTTTCAATATTTGTTACCCTTATGTTATGGGGTTATCAGAAGCAGGTCAGGGTCAAGTCAACAGACTTACTAAATTGGCAGAATCTGGGTGGAAAATGATAATACGTCGAGTTATTGGCAAAATTACTATTATACATTTTATTCCTTTTTTAATATTTTGTTGCTTAATAGAGAAAACAGGGTAATATACAAGAGGTTTGGGGTGCTAATTTCTCTTCAATTTAAGTGGCAAAATTACATAAGGTCTCTAATAGCAGGAGCAGTGGTGTAACTATAGAAGAAGCAGACCCTGTGGTCTCATGCAGGGCTGGACTGGGCTGACTGGACAAAAAACTTGGAGGGCCCCGGCGGCCCAGATCCCCAGAAAAGGTGCATATGCAAATATTGCAAAGCTTGTTACTGAAAAGAGTGGTCATCCTCTGATGCCCTATGGCCATACAGTTTAGAAATGGCGGGATACACCCAACGATAGTAACTGTACAACGAAAATATACATCACGTCCTTTTACCAGTAGCTTCATCATTCCCTGCCCCACGATTAGATATCACATCATAGATATATACTCGTTCGTACCAGTCGGCAACGATACGATGACATATTTTCACAAAGTCGTTGCCCGTGGATATTTCGTTTGTGTATGATATGATCGCTTACTTCGCAGGGAGCAAAATCTGCTGAAAATGTGCCCATGTATGATGACATTAACACTCATTTGCAATGCTGGTCTACTATGACAGTTTAGTAAAGCTTTGCATATTTATAAACACAAGTGCAGTGAGCAAAGTGCAATTTTGAGCACAATCTATATTTTTTTTTTACACACAATGCAGTGCAACTGCGCTTGATTCAAACAAGAGGCAGGAAGGAATGAAAAATTGCAAATACTTCGACATTTAATTGGGCTGATATATCGTAGACATTAAGGGGCCCATTTACTTAGCTCGAGTGAAGGAATAGAGGAAAAAAAACTTCGAATTTCGAATGTTTTTTTTGGCTACTGCGACCATCAGATGGGCTACTTCGACCTTCGACTACGACTTTGAATCGAATGATTCAAACTAAAAATCGTTAGACTATTTGACCATTCCATAGTCGAAGTACTGTCTCTTTAAAAAAAAACTTCGACCCCCTAGTTCGACAACTAAAAGCTACCAAAGTCAATGTTAGCCTATGGGGAAGGTCCCCATAGGCTTAGCTATCTTTTTTTCGATATACGAAGTCGAAGGATTTAACTTCGACAGTTGAATATCGAGGGTTAATTAACCCTTGATATTCGACCTTAAAGGAGAAGGAAACCCACTCGGCGCAAAAACCCTCCCCCCCTCCCGTGTGTTGCCCACCCTCCCCCCTCCCCCCTGGCCTACCCGTCCCACTGGGCAAGTTTTTTTAAAAATTCTAATTTGATTTTTGAGAATTATCATACTCTTTGAGAATTCAAATTCAATTATTCGCCACCTAAAACCTGCTGAATGGCTGTTTAAGTCAATGGGAGAGGTCCAGGGATCAATTTGGAGATGTTTGCAACCTTCCTGACATTCGAGTTTTTTTGGGAGAAAAAACTTAAATCGAGTTTGATCAAATTTGATTTGTATACGATTCGAACTTTCAGGTCGTTTAAATTTGCCTCGAGTTGGTAAAATTCGATTCTATTAATAAATTTCCATTAGTAGAATTTCAAGTTTTTATTTAAACTCACATGAATTCGAAATCTGACCATTGATAAATGTGCCTTTAATACATGAAATGCATGTATTAAATTATTTAAAAAAAAAAAAAAAAAACATTTTTACTTCTATATTTCTATACAATAGTTTATTTTAAAAATGTGACCAATCCATGAAATTTTATATAGATAAAAAAAAAGAGAGACAATTTTGCTTTTGAAATGTTGATACCATTGAAAATAGTTACTCACGTTTTATGTAAAAACTTGGACCTATTCTCTGGTGCCTGAGCAGACTTCATTGACAACCAAGGATTGAAGATATACAGCTGGCTGCCCAGTCTGGTGGGGGCAAACTTCAAACAATTCACTTCAAAAAACCTAAAATAAAAGGCCCAGCGGAAAGTAGCAGGAAATGTTTTATTTAGATAATAGTGATAGGAACTTCCCAGGGTGGGGAGGGAAATCCTCTTCTGAACAACACAATATCTTGCAGGACTCCTCTCTCCTGTATGAAGGCAGACAGACCCCAGAGACCATAAGGAATGTTGCCTCATCAAGAGGTGATGGGGTCAGCTATATGGATGCTCATTAGTTTCAGCTACAGATTGAAAAGGCCCTTAAAGGGTTGTTCACCTTTGAGTTAACTTTTAGTATGATGTAGAGAGTGCTATTCTGAGACAATTTGCAATTGTTCTTCATTTTTTATTATTTAAGGTTTTCAAGTTATTTAGCTTTTTATTCAGCAGCTCTTCAATTTGCATTAAAAATAATCTGGTTGCCAGGGTCCAAATTACTCTAGCAACCATGCTTTGATTTGAATAAGAGACTGGACTATGAATAGGAGAGGGCCTTGCTAGACAGATGAGCAATAAAAAGTAGCAGTAATAATAATAAGTATGTAGCCTTACAGAACATTTGCTTTAAGATGGGGTGAGCGACGCCCATCTGAAAGCTCGAAAGAGTCAGAAGAAAAAGGCAAATAATTATAAAACTATAAAAAAATCATTGGCCATTCTATTACATACTAAAAGGTTACTAAAAGGTGAACCACGCCTCCTACGTCCACGTCACATGAATCTACAGTATTACATAGGGATGCACCTGAATCCAGGATTCGGTTCGGGATTCGGCCAGGATTCGTCCTTTTTCAGCAGGATTCGGATTCGGCCGAATCCTTCTGCCCGGCCGAACCGAATCCGAATCCTAATTTGCACATGCAAATTAGGAGCGGGGAGGGAAATCACGTGACTTTTTGTCACAAAATAAGGAAGTAAAAAATATTTTCCCCTTTCAATCCCTAATTTGCATTCGGATTCGGTTCGGTATTCGGCCAAATCTTTCATGAAGGATTCGGGGGTTCGGCCGAATCCAAAATAGTGGATTCGGTAAATCCCTAGTATTACATAGACTATGTATCAACTAAAAAGTAGATAAAATGGGGGCCTATTTTTCAATTTTCAAATTAGAATTTTTTCGGAAATTTGATTGTGGCATTACACTCTTTTTTCCCCAATAAAGCATATAACAAATTCTAAGTGGAAAAATGGAAAAATGTAATCATGTTAACTTGCAGGAAAAAAACTTGATCAGAACAAAAGTTGCATTGTTACATCCATTTTTACATATCTCAATGAATAAAACAACTTAAAAAATATAATATCTTGAATGATGATTATACAGGTGTCCCATTGTCAGGGGGCCTATCGGCTCCCAGCGGGAGTAGTCAGGACCAAGGAGGAAGCTTAGGGTCAAAGTCCAAGTTCACAGTATCCAGAAAGGGATCAGGCATAAGCGTAGTCAAGTTCATGCAAATGTTCGGCAAGGCAGGCAGCAGGAATCACAATTAGGGTCAAGCCAAGGGTCAGGAAGCAGGAATCCAGGAATTAAGGAAACCAGGAACATGATATAGCAATTCCTATTAGGGATGCACTGAATCCAGGATTGGTTCGGGATTCGGCCAGGATTCGGCCTTATCCAGCAGGATTCGGATTCGGCCGAACCGAATCCGAATCCTAATTTGCAAATTAGGGGCGGGGAGGGAAATTACGTGAATTTTCACCACCGAACAAGGAAGTACATTTTTCCCCTTTCCACCCCTAATTTGCATATGCAAATTAGGGTTCAGATTTGGTTCGGTCAAATCTTTCACAAAGGATTCGGGGGTTCGGCTGAATCCAAAATAGTGGATTCGGTGCATCCCTAATTCCTATATTCGGCATCGAACCGTGACCTGGAAGTCTTTTTATTCCAAAGTTTGCACTGGGCGCGTGACGTCATCACGCCGGCATCAGTGTGCTCCTTACACCCATTGGCATATAGAATCTTGATAAAATGCCTGTATCAGAATCAAACACAGGACACAAGAGCTGTAAGAGAACTGACTGAACCACCATGGCTCGTGGAAGATCTCTAGGACAAGGGAGAGAAGACCTAGGTCTTTAAAACAAAGTTCCTTGACATCATTACACTATGATACAAAAATGGGTTACAAAAAGGGTCTAAATGGGAGCTGGCCTTTCTATATTAGGTATTCCTAATTAGCCACTGAATAAAATGCTAAATAACTCAAAAATCACAGATAATAATAAATGAAATATCACTCTTTACATCATACTAAATGTGAATTTAAAGGTGAACAACCCCTTTAAAAAGAAATGTAAAAAATCTAGGATTTATTCTGGGGTTCCCTGTGTCTTCATAGGTTTTCTCCCGCACTCCAAAAACCTACAGGCAGGATAGGAGGAGCGAGGAGTAACCACGTGGAAGAGACCTTGCCGATTACTATAGCTGGGGGTATTATTGCATATTAAAATTTGTATTTAATGTGGTATATACATAAAATTGGTGGTTGGTGATTAATTAAGGAGACTCATATTGAATAAAATTTAATGAATTGACTTATCTATAGAGTGCGAGTTGAGATTCTTGTTGTTTTAAAAATGTTCATTACTATTAATCTCACACACTGCCAGCCATTTCTGACTAAGTAGATTCTCATAAAATGCAAATGAGTGCACAGCCATTTCTTAACAGGTTTATTGGATCCTGGTAAAAAATAGACCATAGTGATAGGGTCCTTATATTGTAAGCTCCACTGGGGCAATCAATGATGTAAAATTTCTGCAAACTGGTAGAGAAAATGTTATAAAGAATATAAAGAATAATAATACTGTATAGAAGCCAGCTGTCTAATACACTTAACTGATAAGCTTTAAAGGAACTGTTCAGGGTAACAATAAAAACTGGTTAAATAGATTGTATGTGCGAAATAAAAAACGTTTCTAATATAGTTAGTTAGCCAAAAATGTAATGTATGAAGGCTGGAGTGATTAGATGTCTAATATAACAGAACAGAACACTACTTCCTGCTTTGCAGCTCTCTTGCTTTCCACTTTTCAAACAAGCGGATATATCCATGTATGGCCAGCAGACCCGGATTTGTGGCGAGGCCACAAAGGCCGGGCCTAGGGCGGCAAATTTTCAGTGGTGGCATGCCACCCAGCCGCATTCTCAGTTAGAACTGGGATCAGGGTGCTCGTCAAAGAGATGGGCGCTAGGACCTGGTGGCCTAGGGGCACCAGGCACAGAAATCTGGCCCTGATGGCCAGCCTTAGACTATTTGCATGCAGCCAGGTGTCCAGGAATAAGCTACAGAAAACAACTGTAGTTTTCTTACTAGCCATGTCCAGTAGGAGCGCATAGGCTACTACTTGTGGCAGTGGTGATGAAGAGATTATGGGCAGAGCATAAAGAATTTAGAGTATATTGACATGGGGTTGCAATTATGGGACAAAGCTGTGATATTTCACTCCACTGACAATGTTCCAAACATTATGCTTGTTGATGTAGTGTATAGAGCTATTAGAGATGTCAACCAACTTCATGTCATGAGGGAGATGATCCACTTTATATCTTTTTAAGATGAAGATTTTCATTCATCCAGGTCATGGTATATCTAGTATAGGTAGCTCTAAAAACAACTGGACTTGCTCATCCGAGCAGCTTCTTCAGTTCAGTTTTTAAGACTTTATTTCATGTTACCATTTTAGTGTTAATTTTCGGCTTAACAAAATCCAGGTCTGGATCGTTATCTCCCTCGTGTCATTTTATACCTCTGAGAGTGGAAAAGGTTTGAAACTGGTAAGGTGTGACTGTAGCTGTAAAGTTCATGACCAACTAGAATGGTGTTTGCCTGTGATATTCCAGCCCATCATGACCAGGTCAAGGAGATACTGCCCAGGTATTGAAAATCACAGATTTTGAGAGACTTGGTTAATGCCTATTAGATTTTGGGAGAAATAAATTGTGATGATGATTGGTGTCATAGGACTGGCTAGGACTTTTGGTCTAATGGTGGCCATACACTGTAAGATTCCTTTGTGTGGGCGATATAGTGGTAATCCAATCGCATTACAATGAAGGGAATATGAAGTTGAAGCGATGGTGGCATCAATGAGCCGATGAAGCCCTCCATCTGACAGAACAATTAAGCCTGTCCAATTGAGATTTGGACTGTTTGGGCCACATATTGATCGGGAAGGCCTGTCGGAGGTCTAAAGGACCCGAATCAACAGCTTAAGTTAACAATAGAAAGCAATCAATAATTTGCATGATTCTTCATATGCACATAGGGATTTAGACAAACAATGGGCCTTTGAATGATACACACACAGTATATATGAAATGCCTAATTGTCATGATTCGATTTAATTTGACCCTCCCCCCATGTTGCCGCTTCTATAATTATTGATTACACACTGAACTGAATTATGGCCATGAAACCAATCTCCATTGAAGTAAGTCACTTTCCAAACCAGGGCAGGTGAAATTAGAAACAAGTGGCTGCTATGTTCTGATTCCATTCAGTGTTTGATTATATCTTAAGAGTTCTAATGAAATAGTTAATTCCTATAATGACTTGAGTTAAGGCCAATGAAAGTTGATGAACTTGTAGCCCATAGTGTGTGTGGCATTACTAAAGCTCAGTATGATCTGTAGTATGGAAGTGAAACTTGAATGAGTTAACCTCACCCTAGAGTGCAACGGTAACCCTCAACGGAGAAATCTGCCATCTTCAAGGTGAAGTGATAACAGAAAACCACATCAAAGGGCAACTGAGTGAAAAAAATATGGATGGGGAATCAGTGTCTATACAAGCACAAAGCTTGATTTTTCAAACCAGTATCTTTCACACACTCTTATTCAGCCCCCCACCCTCTCCTGCTCAGACACCTCTTCCTGTTTATGCACAGAAATATTTGATTGTTCGAGTAAACATCTGGCCCCCCTTTCTTTTTGCAACCAGTGACCTCACTTCCTTCTGCACATACTTCCTCTAGTGCAGGAAACCTTAGTCCTATCACTTCCTGCCATCTCTGCTTCTCTGTTTCCTGATTGGTCAGTGGGTTCCCTTAGATTAGCCTAGGGAGGGCTCATGTGTGTTTTTATTTAGAGGTATGTTGGGGAGTTGGTATAGATATTCTGATATCTGACTTCCAAGGCTAATCTGGCTCACTTTCGGCATGGCTCTAAGGTAAGACATATAAATCTCAAAATAAAAGCATTGCCTAAATTGAAGGTTAGATATTGCCATTTACACAAGTCATTCTTTAATTGGTATAATTTTGTATTCACATTGTATTTTAAATGATACGACATATTGCCAGATGCACAGTGGAGAATGAGGAAGCTTCTGCAGAATACATTTCCAGTTCCTAATTTTATGCTGCGTAAAGCAAATAAGCAACAGAGGGATCTTCTAAACATACAGTGTATGGATTCTATGCAATGAACAGTGTAGATATACTGGGAGAGCACCACTCAGGCTCTGAGTCACACAGCTGTTGATGGATGTACAGATATTGCATAGTTGTACCTTATCATAGATCTTTCTATAAACTGAACATCTGCCTGTATCTACATAACAAGTTACACGTCTACAGACCATCTTCATAACAATTTGATTCATAAGTTATCTAACTATATATCTACTCATAGATAGAAATTAAATAGACAGATAATAGATAGATAGTCTACAGACTGAGGATAGGTTAAACAATTCCGAGGTTTCTTTCTTAACCACTGGACACATTAAAGGGGCTGTTCATCTTAAAACACTTTTTTCAGTTCAGTTGGTTTCAGATAGTTAACCAGAAATAAAGACTTTTTCCACTTACGTTCCATTTTCTATTTGTGACCGTATAAAATGTCATTTTTCACCTTCTAAGGGCAGTGGCACACTCTGCTACTGGGGGAGATTAGCCGCCCAGCGACAAATAGCCTCTTCTTCGGGCCACTTATAACCCCTAAATGCCTTCCTGCTGGCAATTTACATTCTAGCTCGAATCGCTTTGGCTTTCCGAAGTCACCAGAAGTTTCCTCGTGGGACAACTTCAGAAAACTAAGCGTGTAGGGGAGATTAGTCGCCCGAAGAAAAGGTGATTTGTCTCTTCCCCAGTAGCAGTGTGTGCCACTGCCCTAAAGCAGCTCTGGTAGAGGGAGGGTCGCCGACTCTTTAACTGTTCTAAACTGATACATTTAGTTGATACATTTGTTACATTTGTCCCTGCTGAGCAGAATCCCTGAGTTTTCATTAAAGGCAGCTGTTAGAATTGATACAATAGTTGCTAATTATCCACAGATGCTTATGAGAAATGTATCAACGAATTGTATCAACTAAATGTAGCAAATTGTAACAGTTCAGATCCTCCTGGATCACTGAGCTGCCAGACTGAAAACCCAGACATGAATAATAAACTTTATAATTTTGGATAAACGGTACAAATTAAGATGGAAGACAATTGTCTATGGTATGTGAAAACAGCTGAACTGAAAATGTGTTTGGAACCCCAGGGCACAAACTTAAATACAATAAAGGTATTGGGTTTTACATATAACAACCCCCTTTTTTTATCCTCTGACTTCCAACATAGACAGATCCAATTCAATACTCGTATAGGGGGGTGCTGTCATATATTATGGTCGGTGAGGTGTGATATAGTGTTAACTGGATGCCCTACAAATACACCCAAGCAGTAACCAGTCAAGGCTGATAATGAGAGATGAAATGATAATGATGAAAGACAAATCGCATGCAGATGTCAGAGAGGCAGGGCGAGGAGAGAGATGCACTCACATGTCATATTTCCATACAGTGCTTATGAGCTCAGACAGACCATGACATTCAGTGAACTAATGACTACTTATTAGCACAGATACCGGATTTAAATTACCATTGTCGTATGTGGTGCTGCAAGAGGCAACCCCATCCAAAAGACATTCGGTTGTAAAGTGGTTCAGGCCACTAATACCTCAAAAATGTGGGTTTTTTTGACGCAATAAAACATAATGTATTCTTAGTTCCTCAGCAGCAACATACACTATGTAGGAGACAAGCTATTACCAGTGTAGTGACCTTATTAAGCTGAATAATAACATGGTAACATGCTGGATAAATGAATCATATACATACGAGCCTGAATCACTCTGTGTTTGTGGCACCCTAAGTGAACGCTAGTTCACTAGGAACAGAGGGAGCTTCTGCTTTTAATTGAAATCCCCACTTTTCCCTAATTGCTTTATAAGACCTCTCTACACCATAGATGTGATACCCCAAGCCCACCAACTCCCGAAATTTTCGGCTGGAATATGTAATCTCTCTTTGTCTGTTGGTTTGTCTGGATATATATATATATACAGTATATATATCGGTATATCTACCTATCATATATCCTTATATTAATAAAATTATTAATATTAGCCTAGCTTTAAAATACTAATCCATAAGTCCCCATTAGTAAATGAACCCAGTTCAAAATTTTAGGCATTGCGTTTGAAATACACCCATTATTGTTTGTGCGTGCCTAGTCTTACAGTGCACTTTTACTTTGCGAATTTTACTATAACTGCACAGAGAGTTCAATGCTGATTACACTGCAGATTCATAGTTTCACAATGGCAGTGACAAAGGGAAAGCAAACAGGGTTTCTGCAGAGTTCAGTTCAGAGTTCTTATATACACAGGCAAGGTAAAAGCAGAAATAGATATACAGTATGTCTGCATCTGCAATGACAATATTATCAGAGCTGATACAAATCTAACACCAGTCATACACGCCTGGGCCGTTCAGCTCTTGCTGGCAGCTTTCCAACTTTGGAGTGTAATGGGGCTTATAGCCACATTAGTATCAAGACTAATGACACAAATAGAAGCCTCCGTCACAGATATTTTATAAATGGGCAACTACCTGATCAGGGATGTGCAACACTGGTGGCTCAGAACAATTTCAAAGCCATGTAACAGGGTTATTTCAATTGTATTCTGCAAAAGACACTGCTATCAGTGAGAGCTGACTCATGCAACCTACCTATTATTATTATAATAATACCTTCAATGAACCTCCAGAGCACCCTTGTGTAATAAACATGCACCCGATAGATAAATGCAGAGGCTAAAATGAGAACAGGTTTAAGTGGATACCGTTATTTATTTGATTTATAAAGTGAGCACATTAGAGTTCCCATTAAAATACATGTCTTGTATTTAAGCCTTAAAGGAGAAGGAAAGCTACCGAAGCAGTTTATTGCCAATAGATTAGCCACAATAGTACAAGCTATAACACTTTATTTATTCTGTAGAATGCTTTATCATACCTGAGTAAACAGCTCTAGAAGCTCTCCCTGTTTGTTTAGGATACAGCTGCCATATTAGCTTGGTGTGACATCAATTCTTGCCTGAATCTTTCCCTGCTCACTCATAGCTCTGGCATCAGATTACAGCAGGGAGAGGAGAAAGGAAAAGGGTGGGGAGAGAGGAGAAAACTGAGCATGCTCAAGCCCTAGCCCTGGAGGTTTATGCTGAAAACACGAAGTCTGTTACAGAAGCCCATGTATACACAATAGAAGTAAAGAAATACAGGACTCAGAGCAGCATTACTTTGAGGGTTTACTGGTGTATTTATATAGACCTTTCTGATAAAGCTTACTTAATTTTAGCATTTCCTTCTCCTTTTACTATTGAGCTCCACAGCTGCAATTCACACTAATGGACAAAACGATGTTGCCTATAACACACAATGCACGTAGCTCTTGTGTCTACCGTTTTCTATTGTGGATGAGTGATCTGTGCCTTACACTGATCTCACCTCGATGATGCAGCCGTTAGAACAAACACAGGGCAGATGCAAGGCTTCTCATGTACCTTTGCCCATAGTCTTTCTGCCCTGTGCCCGTGGAACAGAATACTAGTAAATGGTTTGTGCTGCCTTTGTTCCATTCACAAGCTTGGAAAAAGCTGTTTTATGCTATTTTTATCCCATTTTGTAAATAAACTGTATGCAGGTGTGGAACCTGTTATCCAGAATGCTCAGGACCTGGGTTTTTTTGGAAATAGCGTCTTTCTGTAATTTGGATCTCCATACCTTAAGCCTAGTAAAAAATAATTTAAAGATTAAATAAACTCAATAGGATTGTTTTTATTCCAATAAGGGTCAATTATATCTTAGTTAGGATCAAATACATTGTACTGTATTATTATGACTTTATAATTTTTAAAAAAAAATGTGAATTATTTGATTGAAATTGAGTCTATGAGAGATGGCCATCCTAACGGATTTCGGGATAATGGATGCCATGCCTGTATAATGTAAAATATCAATGCACAGGGGGAAGTATAAGTAAAACGCTTATCGGTTACAATGAAATTTAACTGGCATGTCCCATTTGTCTTACAGGTCTGAGCAGCTGGTGACTTCAATGTGAATTGTTATAATGGTCCACTCTTTCTCTCTCCCAACCCTTGTACCAGATTGATAATAGGAACTCTGGTACAGAGGATGGCTGAAAGGAAGCAGTGGAGAATCCGGCTCCTGACCAACGTTTAAAGGCCAGCGGGTGTCTAAACACAAGCCATTCGGTGATGCAAACAAGAACTGGAATCAAGCATGCTTCAAGAACCAGTGTATCAGCCCATTACACCCAAAGGGGCAAATTCCCTAAACGACGCAAATTCGCTAGTGACCGCTTCACACATTTGGTCAGGCGTAAATTCACCAGGACAACGCTAGTTCCCTAAAATGCGAAGTTGCGTCCAGAGCACTGAACGCTGGCAAAGTTGCGCAAGCGTTGGCTAATTTGCATATGGCGGGAAATGAAAGTTGAATGGACGTATATGTTGCAGCAAATACATTACACTACACAAGCCCAGGGAACCTTAATAAAATAAAATAAAGTTGTTATAATGCCCTACACATGAGCCCAGTGTATAGGTTATGTGCCATATGTTTTGGAATTGTAAGGGGGAACCCGGTTACCCAAAAAAAAATTTACGGACTTTTGCAGGCTATCACTCAGAAAAAAGGAAAAGACGCCAGCCTTTTTTGTGAAAAATTTTCAACAAAAAATTGAGGAAGTCCTATGCACTCCATTGCACTTCGCCTGGTCTGAGTCTGGCAATAAAGGTAACATTCAGTGAAATCCGCATCTTAGTGAATTTGCAGAGTTACATCCTTTCGCCAGAGCGAAAATTCACCTGAAGTTAGAGTGCGAAGCAACGCTAGCGTCTATCTCCTTCGCTAGCGAAGTGACGCCTGCGCCCATTAGGGAATTGGCGAAGTTTTGCCTAAGAATAAGTACCAGTGGGTATGAAACGTGTAAGGCAGGACATCAATTGGTCTGTATGCCTATTCTTTTAATCACATGTTAAATAAAGATTAACTTTTTATCTTAAAATAGACTCTTTTTTGGGATATATTTTTTGTATTTGATCAATGAATAGATCAGCCTGATTTTGCCAGCATATGGGTGGGCCATGTTTTGGTGCAGCAGACACATGAAATAACCAATGTGCAATTTCTTGTTTATAACTTAGAAGTGTAGGCTTAGGCTGCTAAATGGCACCAGAGCAGTTGCCCATAGCTATCAATTTTTTTTACTTTCTAAATTGTGCCTGTTTAAAGCTAATTGATTGGTTGTTATTGGCAACTTGGACTTTTTGCATATACATAGTTATTGCGTGAGTAAATAAGCTCTAGGTGTAATGTCCAGGTTACACCCCAGTTCCCCACCGTTCTGTGATCCTTGTGCAATATTCACAGTGCTTACAGCACACAGACTTTCTGGTTTTACCTTTATAATGAATGTTGCTGGACTTCACTAACTTGAATCGAAGGAAATAATTCTAAAGTTGTCAACTGATACTACTGTTTGATTAGCTTTCCGTCTGTCAAACATAACATAAATAAAGAGATAGCTTTTTAAAAAATACACATTGGATTTGGCAGTGATTGTGCACCCCCTGCTGGTTGCTAGAACACATGAAACATAAATATTATAAAGCTGATGACTATTCTGCTGAAAGCCCTACTGTAATACTCTAAATGGGTTCATACTAGGGTTGCCACCTGTCTGGTTTTGACCCGAATCAATCAAAAATAAGTTTTTTTTTCTTCTAAATTAGCATTGCTGTATTTCAGAGTTTTCGGGATAACTGATTTCTGTATAAGAGATCTCATACCTGTAATTAAAGGATTGGGCTTACTCATCAACCAGAATATAGCTAGAGCTAGGGTTGCCATCTGTTGAACTGGGCATCAACACTTTAAAAAATTGAGAAAACTGGATAGAAATCAGTAACATAACTGGAGGGGGGTGGGCCCTGGTGCGGGATGTGCAGCCTCCCGCCCCCCTCCGCATACCTCCCAACATTTTGGAAGTAAAAAGAGGGACAAAAATTTTTTTCCCGCACATAGCGCAGCAATTTTTTTGACCACACCCCTTTCTGTGGCCACACCCCCTAATTACCGTGTTTGTTTTACAAAATTTGGCAGGTTATGAAAGTTTGAAAATATTTCTCCTTATCTAAACTGTGTTTTTGTGTCTCAAAATTGTTACAATGTATCTTATTTGCACCTGTTAGGTGTTCTGGGCTTTCTGCTAAAAGCCAATTAAGTTTCTGGCTGTTCAGTGCATAGAAAAGAGGGACGTTCCAGTACAAATGAGGGACTGCGGGTTGAGCTGTCACAAGAGGGACTGTCCCTCCGAAAAAGGGACAATTGGGAGGTATGCCTCCGTACCAGATTATTTTCCCAGAAAATCACCCACTGCGGCAGGAAATTGCCAGTGCGTGAGCTGCCGGGGGGCCCTGAGGGGTGTGGGCCCTGGCTCAATTGCACTCCCTGCTCCCCCGGTAGTTCGGCCACTGATAGAAATCCAGCCAGTTTTATCTAAGTGATGCAATAGCTTTGCCCCAGTGTCATAACTCCACCTACACCATTGTACCCACCTCTGATGTCATCATGCCTGTTACTACATCACTGCCCCCCCCCCCCCCCCATGTTCGGGTTTAGCCATCAGCAAAGGTGGCAATTCTAGTTCGTACATGTATTTATTTCCCTCATTTAAGATGTCACCAAACAATTAGTTCTATGCCTCCAATTTGACCACCTGAGTTCAAGGGAAAACTGGGCAATTTTAATTATTTAATCCCTTTCAAATTGTAATAAGGCTAATATTGATATTATACCATGTGACTGGTGGTTACTCCAGGTAATTGCACTTGTGAACATCAGCACCTATGCTAATAAATAAGTAGTAATGCAGCATCTGAGGCAAAAAGTGCTGCTAGGAGGTAAAATTATGATTAGAACGGCAGGTTCCTGGGATAATGTTTAACAGCATAATGCTTCCGCCAGTTTTGGCATTTTTATTTCACTCTTGTGTAACATTGCTGCACTGATTATCCCTACACTGGCTGAGTGCGTGAACCAGAGCGTCACGTGGGGCGTTCTGATGTTAAAGCTCATCCCTGAACTCGTAAAAAACAACTAATTTTATAACAAACGTTATATTGTCCCTAATATAGGGCTGTACTAGCAGCTACCAACTTCAATAGTTTTATTGTGCCAATTAATAATCGTACTAAGGTAACCTCACAAGCCATATCCACGGCTATACACTGCGCATGCGCAATCGCATTTCATTCTGCGCGTCCTCGAATAGCACCGTGATGTCTCCACTGCCGATTGGTTCACCAAACAGAGGCTTGGAACACGCAGTTAATCTTTTCAGAATACAGTATCCCATTGCGACGTTTCTCACAAAAAAACCCGCAATGCGGTTTAACAAAGTCTGAATATGTCATCCCTCAATGTATACGATGCAGCTTTTGAAATATTTCTCTTTAAATAAATTTCATTCTGCGCGTCCTCGAATGGCACGGTGATATCTCCACGGCCGATTGGTTCGCCAAACAGAGGCTTGGAACACACAGTTAATCTTTTCAGAATATAGTATCCCATTGCGACGTTTCTCCCAAAGAAACCGGCAATGTTCTTTTACAAAGTCTGACTATATCATCCCTCAATGTATACGATACCGTTTCTGTAATATTTCTCTTTAAATAAGTTAACAGTAGCGCAAACCTAAATTGTGCCACCCCTGTGGGTAAGGCGTGATGGTACATCCGGGGCATGCGCAGTCTCTCACTTGGAGAAAGACCGGCCCTCTCCTCTCTGTCATGGCTGCCGGTTGTTTAGGAGGGCAAAGGGCTGGTCCCTTATCGAGTATTGTGACCGGTAACTGCTGGGTTTGGCTTATTGCGCTGCCTTTTTTAGTGGCCACTGCTCAGGGCTCTGTGTGCAGGCTCAAGGTGAGTGGGGCTACGGGAACGGGCAGGGTATACACGGGATGCTCGCTGGGTGCTGCTCACTGTTCTCAAGGGGAGTTAAAGCTACAGATGAGCTGGGATGGATGGTCTGAACTTGGTGTCTCGGTTTATTATAGACAAACAGGGGCACTTTTATAAATATGAGGCCCATTTGCACCAGATCACAATCCCCATGGCAATTAGTTACATTATTGTGTGGCTAGGACAGGAAGGGGTCTTAAGGGGGCCATACATGATGAGATCCGCTCGTTTAGTGACCGCCAATAACACGGCGATATTGGGTTAATCCGAACATTCTATCCTAGGGCAGAATGAAGAGCATGGCCTCCCAAGAGATGAGGACTGCAACTAGCTGATGAGGTCCTCAATCTCCAGAAAAATCAAACCTCCCCGATCGATATCTTTTTCCAGGTATTGATCAGGGAGACCTGTCGGAAGCCCCCATATACTGGCACAGTTATCTGCAGCTTCAATCTACCCGTGTCTGGCTACGTGGCCATAGACGTTACAATTGCGATCTTTCCTGGGAAAGGTCTTTCCGCAAAGATTGTTAGAGAATTCAACCCTAAACTTAAAAATCCCCTACCCTACAAACCCCCCCCCCAGCCTAAGTGTTACTCTGGACAAATGCCCCTAATATTTTACTTACCCCTCGGTGCAGATTCAGGCATTGGAGTTCGCGGGCGCCATCTTCAGCTGCTTCGGTTATCTTCGTAATGAGACCGGTGCTCTCAGCAATTTCTGTGAATTTCGGCGCATGCGCAGTTGTCACAAAACAGAAAATTGCTCCGACTGCAAATGCGCCAACGCGCTGGTTGTTTTCCGAAGAGAAGAAGATGGTGCCCCTGAACTCCGATGCCTGAATCTAAGGGGTAAGCAAAACGTTAGGGGCATTTTCCCCAGGGTAACACTTAGGCTGGGGGAGGAGGGAGGCATATGTAGGCTTTTTTAAGTTTAGGGTTGAGTTCTCCTTTTAAGGTGGCCATACACGTAGAGATCCGCTCGTTTGCCGATTTCGCCAAACGAGCGGATCTCTCCCCAATGTGCCCACATTGAGATGGGCTATATATCGGCCTGATCCGATCGTGGGTCCTAGGGCCCAACGATCGGATCATAATGTAGCCAACATGGGTGGTCAGATCACTCAATATGGATTGTAAAACATATGTATTACTAAGTGTTTCTAACCAATTGAGCCGATAGACAAGGCTCCAATTAATGATATACACAACAAATGTGTTGAATTGTGATTGGTTGTAATTTTGGGAGGGCCTATAAGAGATGGTATTTAAGTATCAGAAAGATAGTCATAGGCAATTTCTGATATGTCTAAGTGCTAGGTAAACATGAAACGCGTTAGGCTCCATGTGGGAAGTTTTGATATTTTAAAATGATTTAATAAAACTTTACTTTTTATCGTATAAGCATGCATGTGGGATTTTTTTGGAAGCAACAAACAGTCGGAGCACGGGACCACATCAACGAATAGGTGCGGCCGTGATCAGACGGGATTTTTAATCCTTCTCAATTGAAATCTGGCCAACTTTCAGACAGAAAACGATCGAGAATGCCCATCGGAGGGCCCTACACACAGGCCGATAAGCTGCCGACTAAGTCTGTCTGCAGCTTTTTTTCAGCTCGTGTATGGCCAGCTATAGTTTCAATACACATGTGTAGAGCTGAACCGGCAGATATACAGAGAGAAACAATAGGATTCTACCTTTATCTGACAATTCAGCACTAACAATGGCTGATGATCAGGTGCCTTCAAATTTTCTGGCCATCCCAATCGATGAGTCAGCCGATATTCTGCCTATATCGATTGGTTCCTCTCCAACCATACAGGCACCGAATATCGTATGAAAATTAGTTTCATACGATATTATTGGTGTGTCTATGGCCACCTTTACTCTGGATAGCAGGAAGTACAAAGGATGTTTTATATTCTACAATAGATATTAAGTATACGCATCAGGGTTACACTATGTACTGCAGGATACATAAAGGATAGATATATATAGATATATATATAGATACATACACACTAGTATACCCCCATATCAAAGGATAATGAACTAATCACACACACTGTGAATAGTTCACTATCCTTTTATATGGAAGTATGTTGGTGTTTATTAACACATTACTTACACATTATTTGACAAATATCTTGTGTGCAGATGCCAGGCTGCCCCTGTACCTCGTTCATAACAGAAAATAGGAATCCTCGACTAATTCTGTTTAAAGCTGATGATCATAATAAGAATTTATTGAGCATCAGTCTGTGAATATGTATTGTTTTGTGTTATTCAGACAGGAGATGGAAGAGAGTCAGAAAGCTGTGGAACCAACCTTGAACTTGAGCATTCCTTTGAACTGGGTAGGTGGATGTCGATCTGGGTGCCCAGTTTAGTTAGAAATTCCTGGTTCTTATACAATCCATCCTAATCATATGTAAAAATGTGCAAGAATATTTTTTCCGTGATTAATCCAGATTGCTGCATGTAAAGTTTTTCTTCATGTTGTGATTGCCGTTCGTCTGTATTGCAGTTGACTGTAAATATGTAATAACCTTGTAAATATACAATATGCCGTCTTCCCATCCATTGCATCATATATCCACCACCTTGCATTATTCCCACACCCATTTACATTACAGCCCCCAGATTATTTCCCTTCCCTCAACCATAACCCCACTGGTCTATAAGAACATTTTTACCCATCTGACATAGAAAATGCTTGGTGATCAGGCTGCCGTTGTGAGAGGAATGGGGTAGTCCGCCAGTAAAATAGAAGGAAGCTATAGTATTATATGATATAAAATATTCTTACTTAGAGGAAAAGTATACCCCCCTTGAACAATGTAGGTCTCTATAAAATGATAAAACCGCTCATATGTAAAACTGCTTCATGTAAATAAACTCTACATTTTTAGTAGTATGTGCCATTGGGTAATCCTAAATAGAAAATTGCCATTTTAAAAAAATAAGGGCCACCCCCTGGGATCCTAGGATTCGCAGTCCACACAAACAAACCAAACATGAGGTCACATGAGCCAATTAACAGACAGAGTTCTGTCTTTTGCTTCCACACTTCTTCCTGTTACAGTTAGAGCTGCAGTATTTCTGGTCAGGTGATCTCTGAGGCAGCACACAGACCATCACGTAATGGTGGTTCAAGGCAAGAGATGTAAAAGGGCAATATTTACTTAAATATATATATATACCAGTTTGGTAAGATTCTTTAACTTAATAGGATGTAAACTATCTGTTGCTTAAATATTCATTTTGGGGGTAAAGTTTTTCTTTAATGGAAGCAATGAGAGAGATTGCACCAGCAGCCTGTAAATAAGACAGCTCTATATAACTGCTTGTAGACAATGAATGCTGGGATCTATATCATACAGTTGAATGTCAATGTTTTGGATGTCATTACTTTATGCTCAACCTGCTAAGAAGTTCAAATTGCAGTATCTAGGTTTGGTGTTCTTATACTGTAGGTCACACATTAGAAATTATTTATGTAACCAGAAGCCCTCCAGATATCAATAATGTACAGATTACTGCACCAAGCAGGACATCTGGATGATTTCTAACTGCCCATGGCTAATATAGTGTGATCACCTTCCTTTTGGTTTTAGTTGAGAGAACCAATGCCAACATTAATATGAATAATTTGCATAAGTGTCATTGTTCATATTCTCACACAGATGATTGCATCCATTTTACGAAGAGGGGATCTTTGTTCTGGAGTGGGACAGCGGAGCAAAGCATATCCATTCTGCAGAAGCAACTTACAGAAGATGAGAGAAACAAATTACGGGTGAGTAGACTTAAAGGAGAAATCAACCCTTTAGGAAAAAAACCCGTACCCTCCACCCCACGGAGACCCCCCCCCAGCCTAACTTCCCCCCAGGGAAATGCCCATAACTTTTTACTTACCCCCTCGGTGCAGATTCTGGAGGCAGTTTGGGGAGATGAGTCGCCCCAAAGAAGAGGAGGTTTGTCGCCAGGCGACTAATCTCCCAAAATCTGAGCGTGTGTCTCTGCCCTTAAGGTATGAAGATCTAAATTACAGAAAGATCTGTTATCAGGAAAACCCCAGGCCCGAGCATTCTGGATAACAGGTCCCATACCTGTATTAAAATGCAATGACTATGCTAAGACATTTCTTACATTTTTTCTAATTTTATAGGATATTGCAAATCTGAATGGGCTTTATCGAATTAGGATCCCAAGAAAACTGGGTATTACAGAAGAAGCCAATGAATATGTCACATCTTTTGTCCGAGCAGTAAGTTGTCTAATGTGTTGCATTCCAAATGTGTACTGCACAGATGGTGGGTAAGTCAGTCACTTGGCTAAAAAGCATTTGGAGGATACTGAGAGATGATTTCTGTGGGCTTGATATATATCTGTATGTGTATATATATATATATATATATATATCTGTGTATATATATATATATATATATATATATATATATATATATATATATATATATTAGTTGTGCTAGGTTTAATGCAATGGTAGAGTAAAAGGAAAGGAACCAAAGCGACCAAGTGACCTTTTTTTCTTTGCAGTGTTCCATGGTTGAGTCCCATCTCTCTGATGAAATCACCGTTCACACAGATCTTTCTGGAAATGTCATTGGTGTCTCCATAGTGACTTTCCCTGGATCCTGCAATGGTGCAGAGGTGGAAGATGTGGATTTGGAAATGTTTAACACAACTGTCCACATGCAGCAGCCAATACCTGCAGCAGTGTGAGTGTAATGTTCTAGTTCACATTTATGTTTCTAAATACAGGTATGGGGCCTGTTATCCCGAATGTGCAGCACCTGGAGTTTTCTGGATAACCGATCTTTCTGTAGTTCTGATCTTCATACCTTGAGTCTACTAGAAAATCATTTAAACATTAAATAAACCCAATAGGCTGTTTTTTGCTTCCAATAAGGATTAATTATATATTAGTATGGAACAAGTACAAGCTACTGTTTTATTATTACAGAGATAAAGGAAACCATTTTTAGAAATTTAGATTATTTGGATAAAATGGAGTCTGTGGGAGACAGCCTTTCTGTAATTTAGAGCTTTCTGGATAACGGGTTTCCAGATAACAGACCCCATATCCTGTCCTATATGTCCTGTTGCCTTATTATGGTCATTAACTTCAGGCACACTTACAATACTTTTTTTATACTTTACAATGGGGGGGGGGGCGATATTATTCCTTTGTAAGGGCATATCACCCTTGGTTCTTTGTTCGGTGAGTTAAAGTGTATACAGTTGTGTTCATAAGTTTACATAATCTGGCAGAATTTATGATTTCTTAAAGGAGAAGGAAAGGTTAAAGGAGAAGGAAAGCTACGGAGGCATTTTATTGCCAATAGATTAGCTGCAATAGTGCAAGCTAGAATGCTATATTTATTCTGTAGAATGTTTTACCATACCTGAGTAAAAAGCTCTAGAAACTCTGTTTGTTTAGAATAGGAGCTGCAGTATTAACATGGTGTGACATCACTTCCTGCCTGAGTCTCTCCCTGCTCTGGGCTCAGATTACAGTAGAGAAGGGGGGGGGGAGAGGAGCAAACTGAGCATGTTCTTGCCCAGGGCAATGAGGTTTAAGCTGAAGGCAGGAAGTCTGATACTTAGTTTTAACCTTTCCTTCTCCTTTAAAACTAAGTTAGCTTTATCAGAAAGGTCTATATAAATACACCAGTAAACCCCCAAAGTAATGCTGCTCTGAGTCCCCTGTCAAAAGAAACACCACATTTCTTTCCTTCAGTTGTGTACACATGGGCTTCTGTATCAGACTTCCTGCCTTCAGCTTAAACCTCATTGCCCTGGGCAAGAGCATGCTCAGTTTGCTCCCCCCCCTTCTCTGCTGTAATCTGAGCCCAGAGCAGGGAGAGACTCAGGCAGGAAGTGAATTCACACCAAGCTAATACTGCAGCTGCTATCCTAAACAAACGGAGAGTTTCTAGAGCTTTTTACTCCGGTATGGTAAAACATTCTACAGAATAAATATAGCATTCTAGCTTGCACTATTGCAGCTAATCTAATCGACGTTTCGTCCTGAGACAACTTCGGGCGACTTAGGAAAACAAAACATTCAGAGTGCCATCCCGCCAGCAATTTACATTCTAGTTGGCGGGAAGGCAGTTCTCCTGAAATAGCAGCGTGTGTCTCTGCCCTTACTGTTTCTAACTCCAACTGCAGGGACAAAGATCATGGAGCCAGATTTAAACAGATAAACTAGGATTCTATTTGGAGAATTATTTTGCTGTAGCCTCTTGTTCTGCAGAGTTGGAGAAAGTTTGTATTAAACCATACAAAAATTATAAAATCCACCTTAGATTAGTCCACCTTAGATTACTGGACAACACTCTAGATCGGCTTCTGGCAGATATTATTTGACTTGTGATGTTTTGATAATTTATGATGATCCCTAAGCAGCCCAGACCACACTGAGCATGTGCACCGTCTTGGTCTTGCAAAGATGTTTAACAAAGGTACAAGATGGTGACCCCTTGCGGCCAACTTTGAAAGCATAAATTATTTGTTTGATTAGGCTTGTGGTGCAGTAAGTTTGTTTAGTATACAAAAATATATATACAACTATATATATAATTTTTTTTTTTTTTTTAACTTTTAGACCTGAAACCGCCGCATTTATTGAACGCCTAGAGATGGAACAAGCCCAAAAAGCAAAGAATCCCCAAGAGCAGAAGTCATTCTTTGCTAAATATGTAAGTTTAAGGTTTGGATTTCAACTACAGAAACAAGTGTTTTCCTACTAATGATATTGATATGCTTTCCTCATACAGGACTAAACTTGTAGGATAAAATAATATTTTTGAAAATGCAAACAATGATGAAAGAAAATTGAGAGAACCTCCTTTTAGCCACCATATAAACAGGGCTTTTTATGACTGCCTGTTTTATCTTTCCCTCCTCACAGTGGCATATTATTCTGGGAGGGGCAATGTTGCTAATGTTAACCAATTCGGCGAAGGTTCCGAGGGAGCCAGGACAGCAGGCCTGAGGATTTAAAGTAATGCTTCTCACCTCCACTCTCTCTCTACTCTTAATCTTCTATTCCTTTACACCTTTCTTTTTTCTAAGCCCTGAGACATAGAGGCCCATTTATCAAAGGTCGAATTTAGAATTCATGTGAATTTTTTTTTAACTCGAATATACTCACCGTTCTACTCGGTTATTTAAAGGCCTAGTAACATTAAAAAAATTAGTTGGTATACAATGAAAAATAAACACCAAGACAAACTTAACTTTTAAGTTGCAAAGCCTTTATTAAGAACTGAAACTCCACTTCCCCTCCTCTTCATAAAAAAAGAGACAGGGCGACCATCCATCCTGCGGTGCTCGATTTCACCTCCCTGGCTGGATGCCGCATTGAAGAGAGAAGAGGATGGAGCGCGTCGGGGCCGCTGCTCTACTACAAATAATCCTCACAGCATTGGCGGTAACAGCGATACATGGAAAGTGTATTTTCTATGCCAGATATGATGGCAAACAGCGCAGCATTGGCCATCATATCTGGCATAGAAAATACACTTTCCATGTATTGCTGTTACCGCCAATGCTGTGAGGATTATTTGTAGAAGAGCAGCGGCCCCGTCACGCTCCATCCTCTTCTCTCTTCAATGCAGCATCCAGCCAGGGAGGTAAAATCGAGCCCTGCAGGATGGATGGTCGCCCTGTCGCCTTTTCTGAAAAGGAGGGGAAGTGGAGTTTCAGTAAGTTATTCCTTAATAATGGCTTTGCAATTTAGAAGTTTAATTTGTCTTGGTGTTTATTTTTGATTGTATACTAACGAATTGTTTAAAAAAATCTTTTTGATGTTACTGGTCCTTTAAGAAAATATATTGAATGTCAAATATTTCCGACCCAAAAATTCGAATAGTATTTCAGTCGTATTTTTATTCTCCCAAAAAAAAACTTAAATGTCAGGAAGGCTATTAACACCTCCAAATGGCTCAACGGACCTCTGCCATTGACTTGTTCATGAACTCTACAGGTTTTAGGTGGCGAATATTCTAATTAGGACTGTTTCCGTGGTCGTGGTGGGATTAAAATTCGAATGTGTGAATTTCGACACCAAAAACAATTCGAAAATTTGGTTTTGAATTTACTAGTCGACCCTTTATAAATCTGCCCCCTAATCTCAAATAGTACATTTAGCAGGTTACTTACTAAAATCCAAATTTTTCTCTATTATTTTTATTAAAACAGATTCGACCAAATGCCCATCCACAATTTTACCTTATATATCAATAAATTAACTCAAAAGAATATGGTGCTGGAAAAGACACCATAAAAATCAGAATTGTACTATTTTTTTCAGATTTGACTCCTGAAAACCATGAACTATTTGGATTATCGTATGAAACCCAGCGCAGATCATGATATCTACTGTTTCTACTTAACCTGTTAGTGCCAGAACTGCCCAGTATCAGTCCACCCTCCGCAGATGTAGCAAGCTCAGAGAGAGGATGAATTTAGTGGGGGTAACGAAGGGGAAGAAATAACAGGGTTTAGAAGAGTGGGGAAGGAATAAGTGGGAGGCAGGTTCAAGGGTATGGCTTGAGGGAGAGAATAGAGGAAATTACACAAATTTTGAGGAATGTGATCCGTTATCCAGAAACCTGTTATCCAGGAAGGCCGTCTCTCATAGACTCAATTTTATCCAAATAAACCAAATTTTTAAAAATGATTTCCTTTTTCTCTGTGATAATAAAACAATACCTCGTACTTGATCCAAACTAAGATATAATTAATCTTTATTGGAGGAAAAATTGGTCTATTGGGTTTAATTAATGTTTACATGATTCTTTTTTAGTAAATTTAGGGGGTTATTTATCAAAGTCCAAATTTATCTGAATATTGTTTGCTACAAACTCCGATCAAAACCGCTCTGGTTTTTTACACTCATTTATTATTTTCACGATTTTTTCATCCGATTTTCACTTTTTTCCGGAATTTTCACCGAAAACTTTGGGGGTATTGCACGAAAACCAGCGCACATCAAAAAAATCACTGGGACTTCTCCCATTGACTTATATGCAGCCTCGACAGGTCTGAGAAGCCGGATTATTGGAGTCGGACTTCTCCAATCTCGCGGTTTAATAAATTCAGATATTTTTTTTTTTTATTTTTAAAGTCCGATTTTTATATAAAAAAAAAATCACAAATTTTTTGTGATTTTTGCATTCAGAGTTTAGTAAATAACCCCCTAAATGTATGAAGATCCAAGATCAGTTTTCTGGAAACCGACAGGTCCCGAGCATTCTGGATAACCGGTCCTATACCTGTACTACTATTGGCACAGACTACTAAGACTTTTTACAGGTACCAAACTGTTTCGTGGCCGGCCTATTTTTTTCTTCCATTTTGTTAGCTAATGACAACACTTACATTGCCACCTCAGAATGGATACTGGGTAGCCTGAAGCCTGTTGCCCATGCTTGCAAGGAGCAGAAGGCAGATATTTTTAGTGAGTTGGCTAAGAAGCTTGAATATTTTTTTTTTATATCTAGCTATCTACAGTATCTATCTATCTAATCTATCTATCGCTCTCTCTCTCTCTCTATCGCTCTCTCTCTCTCTCTCTATCGCTCTCTCTGTCGCTCTCTCTCTCTCTGTCGCTCTCTCTCTCTATCGCTCTCTCTCTCTGTCGCTCTATCGCTCTCTATCTCTCTCTATATTAGCTGCAACTGTATGTTATTTCATTTTTTTTAGGATGATTCTACCTGCTGGACCTTAATTTAACAAACACCTTAGCAATTGTATTTTACACATTCAATTTGCAATTCACTTACATTAAATTTCTTGGTCTTTACATGAGCGGAACTTCATTGCTGTAAAGAGATAATTAGTACTAACAATCGTTTCCAATTTGCAGTGGATGTACATCATTCCCGTCGTGTTGTTCTTAATGATGTCTGGAGCGTCTGATGCTGGCAACCAAGGAGGCAATGGCGGAGGAGGAGGCGGTGGGGGAGGAAGGTGATCGCATTGGATGGATTCCTGATGTTCCCTTTTATAATACACTGGCAAGCTTTGTCACAGCTGGCTATTACCAGTGCATGTGGACTGCATCACCCTGCTACATGCAGCCCATCATTCCTTTTCCCATCATCAACAAGAAGATTCAGTTTAAAGGGATACTGTCATGGGAAATAATTTTTTTTTCAAAATGCATCAGTTAATAGTGCTGCTCCAGCAGAATTCTGCACTGAAATCCGTTTCTCAAAAGAGCAAACATATTTTTTTATATTTAATTTTGAAGTATGACGGGGCTAGACCTATTGTCCTTTTCCCAGGTGCCCCCAGTCATGTGACTTGTGCGCTGATAAACTTCAGTCACTCTTTACTGCTGTACTGCAAGTTGGAGTGATATCACCCCTCCCCCCAGCAGCCTAACAACAGAACAATGGGAAGGTAACCAGATAGCAGCTCCCTAACACAAGATAACAGCTCCCTGGTAGATCTAAGAACAGCACTCAATAGTAAAATCCAGGTCCCACTGTGACACATTCAGTTACATTGAGTAGGAGAAACAACAGCCTGCCAGAAAGCAGTTCCATCCTAAAGTGCTGGCTCTTTCTGAAAGCACATGACCAGGCAAAATAACCTGAGATGCACCTACACACCAATATTACAACTAAAAAAAATACACTTGCTGGTTCAGGAATGACATTTTATATTGTAGAGTGAATAATTTGCAGTTTAGAAATAAAAACGACATCATAAAAACCATGACAGAATCCCTTTAAATGGACACTAAACCTAAAATGCAACTTTCTTTATATGAAAGTGCTCCTAGAAGTAGTGACAAATATATATATATATATATATATATATATATATATATATATATATATATATATATATATATATATAGTGTTTCTCTTCTGAGAAGTGTTTCCTGCTCAAGATAAGTTTACTTGCTCTTTTGATGTCAGAGAATAAACATTTGTGAATGAAATGAGGTGCATTTTCATATACTGTAGGTTTAACTTGGATTTTAGTTTTAATGACGCTTTAATTTATTAAAATCTTTGGAATTATTTTGTGTGTATTGTTGCATTTCTCAAATAATCTGCTAATGTATGAAGCGTTGCTGAGTGTGACCGACTGACAACGATGAAACCATCACAGGAAGAATGATTGTTGTCCAATGGTAGTAAACCAATTGGTTGAACATTTTTTTTTTCTATAATGTTGCAAAATCTAAAATCCCAGGTTCTTGTTGAATTCTGGAAGCAAAACAGTGTTCTGATTAGTAAAAGCAAACAGGGAGATTACTTCTACATATTAATTGATACTGAGTTTAGCAATGTAGGTTGGACATTCCTGACTTTAACTGGAACATTACCGTATATACTCGAGTATAAGCCGAGTTTTTCAGCCCCCAAAATATGCTGAAAAACTCTACCTCGGCTTATACTCGGGTCAAGCGCAAAAACGGTCGCCGGCACCTAAGAATATTTGCCAACGCCTTAGAATATTCGCCGGCGCCTTAGAATAGTAGCCAGCGCCTAAGAATAGTCATCCAAAACGAGATTGAAACTTACCAGAAGCTGCTGCATTTCTCACCCTCGGCTTATACTCGAGTCAATAAGCTTTCCCAGTTGTTGGAGGTAAAATAAGGTACCTCGGCTAATACCCGGGACGGCTTATACTCGAGTATATACGGTAACATTTCTTTTTGTGATTTTGATTGTAATTTTTAGGCTGATTTTCACTTAGTCATAAAATAGTTCATAGAAGAAATTCTTCCCTGCAACAATGTCTTTCTCTTACTTTTTAGCCTTTACTGCATATAATCCTGTGCCTCTCTTCCAATGGCTTTGTCATCTTGTAGATTAGAAGTAATGGCAGGCTGCTGAAGAAATACTTGGTCATTAAAGGAACAGTAACACCAAAAATGAAAGTGTTTTAAAGCAATGAAAATATAATGTAGTGTTGCCCTGCACTGGTAAAACTGATCTGTTTGCTTCAGAAACACGACTATAGTTCATATAAATAAGCTGATGTGTAGCAATGGTAGAAATTAAAAAAGTCTATATGGCACAGGTTAAATAAATGTTCTACAGAGCTTATCTGCTGTGTAACCTGAGCCTTTTCTCCTTTGAATGGCTACCCCCATTGCTACACAGCAGCTTATTTATATAAACAATAGTAGTGTTTCTGAAGCAAACGCATCAGTTTTGCCAGTGCAGGGCAACACTGCATTATATTTTATTACTTTAAAACACTTTCATTTTTTGATGTTACTGTTCCTTTAATGCTTCCCCTATGGGGTGCTCCCTATAGTTTAGTTTGGGTCTCTTTGATCGGCTCGATCACCTCACTTTGCGTAACATGCTGCACACCACAGAAAACTGGAAAAAAATAGAATCTACATCACCTGCTCAATTGTTGGTCAGCACCATTGATGCTTGTAAATAAAGGGTTAATACAGTGAAATGTCCTCTTATAATACATCAGAGTACAAGGAGTCCTCGACTTACAAACTCCTGACTTACAACTCACACTTACATATAGAGGCTATTACAGTAACATACTATGGTTTGCTTGGTCTTTATTGGCATTCAGCTTTAAAGGAGAAGTAAACCCCCTAGACGCAAAAATCCCTCCCCCCTGCCTACCTGTCCCCCCGGGCAAATGCCCCTAACTTGTTACTCACCCCTCTGTGCAGGTCCTGTCCACAGAGTTCACAGGAGCCGTCTTCTTCCTGCTTTGACTGGCGTTTTTTGGCATATGCGCAGTAGGAGTGAAGTTTTCCGATTTCACTTTGTGACTTTCGGCGCATGCGCAGTAGATCCGTCCCGGAAAATGCTCCTGCGCATGCGCCAGAAGATGCCGATTAATCCAGGAAGAAGACCGCTCGGGAGAAGATGGCGTCTGTAACATGTTCCTCTCCAACCCCTTGGATATTGCTCCCAGTGGCCTCAAAGTAGGTGCTTATTTTTGAATTTCAGGCTTGGAGGGGAGGTTAGGGATCCCTGTTCTAGATTCTAGACTAATTGTTGCGTATCAACTTAATTCTAATCTGGGTGCCCCAAGAGCAAATAAAGTAGTGTTGAATTTTTTAAGGACACGGTCCAGCACTGATGTAATTGACGCAAAGGCTTTGTTTGGTCGTGGGAAGTATAGCACACTAAGGTTGTGTTTGGTTTTTAACTACTAAGTTATTAAAAGCTATGTTTTAAACTATGGTGGAGGGGTCAAGTGTTAAGCTATCACCCGTACCTTTGATAGCGGTCTGAACTGGGTTGCTGGGAGTTGTAGGGCGAGTGTTCAGGCTATCTGGACGCTTGACTCTCACTTCAGTTGTTTTGGTGATTAAAGAGTATCTGAAGTCAAATAAGACAAAGCTCAAAGTGCCTTTGTGTAATTTACTTTTAAAATACTTTTGTATTAGCAATGTCATACTGCTTATACAGCCTTTTGGCTCAGCAGAGCTCTTGCAGGTTAGAACATAAATGTTTCGCTATTCTGTACCTCCTGGATCAGCCATTAGCAATCTACCTGGTTGGCGCCATCATCTCAGTTCTGGAAACTGCCATATTGACACTAGCACTCTGCTTTACAGGCACCTGTATGATGATGTTTGCATGCTAGTACCTTCAGTATGCTAGTATAACCTACAGGTAATACTGTACATCCCTGTGGTCTTCAACCCTTCTGGGGGTCCAGGCAACATAAATAGAAAAAAGTAATCAAGCTATAAATATGTTCTACATTCCTACTGCAGGGTATGAGCAAAATACTTAAAGGAAAAGGAAAGTCATATCCCACTTGGGAGCGCCAAAAGTTAGGCACCCCCAAGTGAATGTATTTACGTACCTGAAACCCCAGGCTGGTGCTCCTATCAGCAGAAAACTGCCCCGGCCCGGGGTTATTCCAGAGAGCACCATGGAGTGATCCTCTTCCGGCTTCTTTCTTCTCAAGGCTGCGCATGTGTATTAGAGTCAAAAGCCGAATTTTATCAAAAAAGTTGGCTATTTCATTCTACTGAGCATGCGTTTGCCCTGGGAAATTTGAAGCAAGACGAAGCCGAAAGAAGATCACTCCATGGGGCTCTCTGGAATAACCCCGGGCCGGTGCAGTTTTCTGCTGATAGGAGCACCAGCCTGGGGTTTCAGGTAAGTAAATACATTCACATGGGGGTGCCTAACATTTAAAACCCCTAAGTGGGATATGACTTTCCTTCTCTTTAAAAGGGATTATTTAATGTAATATGTATGGGTGATCTGTTATATTGACCTATCTATTTGTGGTCTTCACAGTCCTACCTGCAGTAGGAACATCAATAATCCCTTATTATGCTTTTTGTAGGATAGAAGGGAATTTGCTGTTACCCTGTTCAGACTATTAGTGATGGGCGAATTGTTTCGCCAGACGTGAATTTGCGTGATTCGGCGCCAGCGTAAAATTTGCAAAACACCCGCGAAAATTTGAAAAAAAAACATGCCAGAGTCCGTTTTTGATGCCGGCGTCAAAAACGAGATATCGGCGCAGTTTCGTGAATTTTTCACCATTTCGCAGGAAATTCGCGAATTTTTCGGCGAAGCGAAACAGCCCAAATTCGCCCATCACTACAGACTATGCATCCCAGGGCCCACTAATGAACCTGATATTGAGCGCCTCCCAAAAATTAGACATACAGTAGACAATGCTCTCTGCTAAATGTAAAATGTGTCATATAAACCTATTGTACTGTTACTAACTGATGAAATTCAATGCCTGAATCATGGGAAGAGCTACAGGGACTACAGACCACACAATGACTTGTAGACTGTCAAATCCGACTGATGCAGGTGCAAAGAGCTTCTATAAAGGCATTCTTCCAATGGAATCAGGTGGTGAAACATGTGCTTGGGTCTGGTTGCTACTTCTTTTTGTACCCTCTGTTTTATAAATGGTTGTCCTATTTGATTAGTAGTTTGGTGGAGGAACATTGATCTTCATTATTATTGCTCTCACCTTCTTTGGTTCAGGTCTGCAGACGGGAGTGATTTGCACTCGTACAAGTTTTAGTTTATGTTGAATGTGTAGGCGAGACAAATCATAGTCATTAAATATTGCTCAACGAAACTCAGGCTGAGGTTTAAATTTGTGGTGTGCCAATTGCTACAAGGGAAAATCACTTTTATACCCCTGGCTTAAGGAGAACAGTTGCGTCCAAACATATTCCCGCTGTCATGTTTTTCAGGTACTACAGGTATGGGACTTGTTATACAGAATGCTCAGGGACCTGGGGTTTTATGGATAACAAAACTTTTCGTAATTTGAATCTTCATACCTTAAAGGAACAGTAACATCAAAAATGAAAGTGTTTTAAAGTAATGAAAATATAATGCAGTGTTGCCCTGCACTGGTACAACTGCTGTGTTTGCTTCCGAAACACTACTATTGCTTATATAAATAAGCTGCTGTGTAGCAATGGGGGCAGCCATTCAAAGGAGAAAAGGCTGGGGTTACACAGCAGATAAGCTCTGTAGAACATAAAGTTATCTGTTATCCACAATTTATCCTGTGCCATATAACCTTTCTTCAGTTTCCGCCATTGCTACACAGCAGCTTGTTTATATGAACTATAGTAGAGTTTCTGAAGCAAACAGATCAGTTTTACTAGTGCAGGGCAGCTGTACATGATATTTTCATTACTTTAAAACACTTTAATTTTTTGGTGTTGCCGTTCCTTTAAAGGGCAAGTAAAGTCTAAAAGAGAATAAGGCTAGAAATGCTGTATTTAGTATACTAAACATAAACAAGAACTTACTGCACCACAAGCCTAATCAAACAAATAATTTATGCTTTCAAAGTTGGCCACAGGGGGTCACCATCTTGTAATTTTGTTAAATATCTTTGCAAGACTAAGACTATGCACGTGCTCAGTGTGGTCTGGGCTGCTTAGGGATCGTCATAAACAAAGCTGCCTGAGTTCTGCATGGCTGGGAAGTAAGGTGTGGGCTCCCCCTGCTGTTCATAAGTATGATTGTTTCCCTGCTCAGCAGTTAGGGACCGTCTGACAATTCCTATCCACAGCAGTAAATGAAGGGAGAATTTCACTGCATACAGTCAGGTTTCTTATAAAACATTTTTAATTAAAGTAAATTGGAGACAGGTTTCGTTTTCATTAAAGAAAGTAAAAATGGGATTTTATATTTTTGCCTTTACATGCCCTTTAAGTCTACTAGAGAATCATGTAAACATTAAAGAGATACTGACATCAGCAACTTCGGAAAACGAAGCACTCCGAGTGCCATCCTGTCGGCGATTTACATTCTAGTTGGCGGGAAGGCAGTTCGGGGAGATTAGTCAACCTGAAGAAAAGGAGATTTGTCGCCAGGAGATGAATCTCTCTGAATCTGACCGTATGTCTCTGCCCTTATACTCTGATGGGAGCAAGGGATTATGATAATTATTGATTACCACTAAAGGGTTAATATACCAGCCAAGACCTTTTTTCGGTCACGCCACTCCTATTACCTGTACTGACTTAACAAGTTAATGCCCAGGAACATCAGAACTGGAGCTTTTCAGCTCACTAGTCCATCTTTGGGCTAAAAAGGAACAGTACTGGTCAGGGGCTTTTCTGAGACAGATGCTTTTTGCCGCCCCACGTAACCTATTTGGCGCTGCCGCTGAAGGCAAGATTTTACATGGCAGCACAGAAATTAGCACAATTACCATCAGAATTTAATATCAACCCTTTTGCTTTAGTTTATGTGAGACAAACCTCACTTTCTGCTTGATGATTTGCGACGACCCCTGTGTGTGTCACTGACAAAAATCCAAGATGGGAAACTCCTGTGGCAACTTTGATGGCTTGGATCATTACTACTAGTGATATGCGGGCCGACCCGATACCCGTTTACCCACGGGTTGTGCAGTTTCTGGCCAACCTCGCAAGCCTGAGCACCTCGTGGCGAACCATTAAATGCCAGCTTCCGACTTTCGGATTCGTCTTATATAGATGCTGCGCCTGCTTGCCCCGCCTCTTTTGTGATGCCATCGCCTGGGCGGGTCGGAATCGGGTCTATAAAAGGAACCCGGAAATGCGGATGCAGGTGGGTGCGGGCCAAGGGATGGCAGTTTAAGGTCGGGTGCGGGTCGGGGAAATCATGAACGGCACATCACTAATTACTACTATAGTACAATTAATAATACTCTTACTATAGTGTAGTAATACTGAACCTGTAGGCTGGTTCAATAAGTTCAGTATTTAAAATAGGGCATTTCTAGCCATAATCATTTTTAGGGTTTCGTTCTCCTTTAATAGATGGACTACAATAAGACAGTTTAGCAAGAAAAATAAACAACTCCTCTATAGTTTAACAACATTTAATTTTTTGAAAACTTGCATAACATCCATATAAAGATATATAAAATAAGAGACATTTGCACAAAACACTGACCAGGTCTAGACTTTAATATCAGCAGACACTGTTTGCAAAGTAAATCAAGGATATTTCCATATCAGAGACCTGCTTTATATGAAGGTATTAGCTGGTAAACGTCACCAGGTATTGGACACTGGACTAAAAATTACATATTTCATTGTACAGGTAAGGGATCCATTATCCGGAAACCCGTTATCCAGAATTCTCTGAATTACGGAAAGGCTGTCTCCCATTTTAAACGCATGATCCAATTTTCTATGTAATAATAAAACAGTGCCATGTACTTGAGCCAAACTAAGCTATAATTAATCTTTTTTGGAAGAAGAACCAACCTATTGGATTTATTTAATATTTACATGATTTTCTAGTAGCCTTTAGGTATGAAGATCCAAATGATGGAAATAACCATTATCCAGCAAACCCCAGGTCCGGAGCATTCTGGATAACAGGTCCCATATCTGTACCTCAGCAGAATAAGCAATATGACATTTCCCATTTATTAATTAAAAAATATTTTTAATTTAGACTTCTTTTGTATGATACTGTGCTCTACCTCTCCAGATGGTACTGGCATAGAACTGTAGCTCTTTAATAGCTATAGACAGAATATATTGATGATATATAGCAGACTTAGGGATGGGCCAATTTTTTCGCCTTGTTTCGCTGAAAAAATGACGCCCATAGACTTGTATGGTGTCGTGCGTCAAAATAAAAAGACGTGCATCAAAAAAATTACGCCGTGCGACCAAATTTTTTTGACGCCCATAGACTTTAATGGCCATCAGCGACATTTCGCCGGCAGGAAATTTTTGGCGAAACAAAGCGGGTCAAATTTGCCCATCCCTAGGTACTGACACCACTGTGCTGTCTAAGGATTTTATCTATAACCCTTTTCCATAAAGGAGATGGATCTCTGGGGCTCAGCAGAACTTCTTTAACCTCTCTCTGAAAACAACTGTCACACTGTGGAAGCCTACAAATAATGAGGCAAAGAGTGGTTGCCTTTCTTTTATTAGCTCTGCATAAAACAGCTCTGCTCTGACATCATGGGGTATGATCTGAACTAAATACTGGGTGAAGGTGCCCGCCAATGATCTATCTTACAAATGTCTTGGGCCCTATGAATCACTGTTTACCAATATTTCCTAACATGTGGCCCTTCAGTTGGTAAAGTGCAAGTCCCAGTACCCGCCAACATCCAAAACGCTCTTGGTAGCTATGGAGTTGTTAAATTGACAGCCGAATGGCCAGAGGTAGGATACTCCTACTTTGTGTAACTCACATGGATTCTTAAAATAATTTTTTTTCATGTACCATAATGAAAGACATCCCCGTAGCAGCACAGAACTCTGATCAAAACCTACATAGTCTTAGTTTGGAGCACCCTAGAAGTTTTTATGGCAGTCTGTAGCTGGGATTCATTTAACAATACAAATATGGGATTGGTTATCCAGAAACCCATTTTCATGAATTACGGAAAGGCTGCCATTTTATCCAAATAATCCAGATTAAGAAAAAAAGATAGCATTTTTCCCTGTAATAATAATTAAAAATGTACCTAGTACTTGACCCAAACTAAGATATTATTGGTCCTTATTGGAAGCAAAACAAGCATATTGGGTTTATTTTATGGTGTCGTTTCTATTTCTAGATTACACTGTTTACACTGCAAATAATTCACTCTACCGTGTAAACTTTCATTCCTGACCCAAAAGTGTGCTTTTTTTTAGTTGTAATATTGGTGTGTAGGCGCCATCTCGGGTCATTTGCCTGGTCATGTGCTTTCAGAAAGAGCCAACACTTTAGGATGGAACTGCTGTCTGACAGGCTTTTGTTACTTCTACTCAATGTAACTGAAGGAGTCACAGTGGGACATGGATTTTTACTATTGAGTGCTGTTCTTATATCTACCAGGGAACTGTTCTCTGGTTACATAGTTACATAGTTAAATTGGGTTGAAAAAAGACAAAGTCCATCAAGTTCAACCCCTCCAAATGAAAACCCAGCATCCATACACACACCCCTCCCTACTTTCACATTAATTTTATATACCCATACCTATACTAACTATAGAGCTTAGTATAACAATAGCCTTTGATATTATGTCTGTCCAAAAAATCATCCAAGCCATTCTTAAAGGCATTAACTGAATCAGTTACCTTCCCGTTGTTCTGCTGATGAGCTGCTGGGGAGAAAGGGGAGGGGGCGATATCACTTCAACTTGCAGTGCAGCAGTAAAGAGTGACTGAAGTGTATCAGAGCACAAATCACGTGACTGGGGGCACCTGGGAAACTGACAATATGTCTAGCCCTGTGTCAGATTTCAAAATTAAATATAAAAAAAATCTGTTTGCTCTTTTGAAAAACAGATTTCAGTGCATTTTGATCCATTATCTGGAAAACCCCAGATCCCATGCATTCTAGATAACAGGTCCTATATCTGTATATAGTTCAAGTGAGAAACAGGGACATTAGTGACCATTATTGCCCTAATTCTAACTGGCAGATACTGGATAACAGTTTGAGCCCATTTGGCCTATGTATGGAATCAAACACCTTCCATATCAATGCTAGGACTGAACTGAATCACATATATATGGTCAGCATTTCATTGACCACTCTGCTTATACCAAAAGCCCAAAGGCCAATGATTTAAGCCCAACTTGGCCCACCACAAACACACAGTGTTGTATTTTCTGTACAGCCACCTTTATCTGTATATTTATAAATTCCTTTGATACTGGAACTCCCCTGAGGATCAATATGATATCCTAGACCTTTTTAAACACAACTTCTATGTGAGTATTTCTCTCCTGGGCCTGTGCTATGTGACTTTCTGAAGAGGTTCATCCCTCCAGCCATGGGCTTTTCTTCCGAACTTGTACGTTAGCCTGCCGTCCACTCTCTCCAGAATCCCCGACTTGTAGTAATGCCTGAAAGAAAGGGCAGATACTGTGTGGGCTTATTTGTAGTCTTCCCTTCTTTTCAACCCTACTTGGGTTGTTTAATGCTATTTAATGTAAAGCACAAAGGCTGAAGTACATGGAAATGTGCAGGGCTGGAACTAGGGGTAGGCAGAGTAGGCACGTGCCTAGGGAGCAAAGCCGGGGGGGTGCCAGGCACATACCTTCTCTGCCACCTAATCCGTTCCCCATGAGCGCGAGCCTCTATTCACGAATGCGTCCACAAGCACGCACTCCCAGATGGCGCCACGATTGGCCAGGTTACCTAGAGTGTCTTGGCTGGCCTGGCCCAGCTCTGGATATCTTGACAGCATGAGGTCCACCTGACTCTTTTCCATGTCCACCCACTAGAGAGCTTTCTATTCAATAACATTACGAGCAGCAAAAGGGGCATTTTTGACATGTTTTTCACCTTTCTCCTTTTTAAGTTAGGTGGTCAATAGGCCTCATATTAGGCTGTACAGCCTTAAAGGGGGTTTTGCATCTTCAAACTCTTTTTCCAGTTCAGTTGGTTTCAGATTGGTCACCAGAAATAAAGACATTTTCCAATTACTTTCTATCTTCCATTTGTGACCGTTTTTCTAATACTGAAGTGTAAAGTTTCATTTTTCACCTTCTAAAGCAACTCTGGGAGGGGGGGGGGATCGCCGACTCTTTAACTGTTCCAAATTGATACATTTAGTTGATACATTTGTTATCTTTGTCCCTGCTGAGCAGAATCCCTGAGTTTCATTAAAGGCAGCTGTTAGAATTCATACAAGAGTCGCTAACATTCCAGAGATACTGCTGAGAAATGTATCAACTAAATGTAGAAAATTGTTACAGTTCAGATGCTCCTGGATCACTAAACTGCCAGATTGAAAAAATAGAGACAGGACCATTAACATTTAAATGTAAAGGAGAACTCCACACAAACATTTGAAAAGTAAACATAATTTCAAGCAACTTTGCAATATACATCATTAAAAAAATATGCAGACTTTTCATGATTTTTAATGGTTTCTGACAGTTCCCTAAGCCTAGCCCCCTGCTCTCCTGCTGATCTATCTGACTACTTTGCTGAGCTGGCTGTTACTTTGTATCAACAGCCATCTGTCCTCAGCCTGCATTCTCCAAACCCCACAATTCCCTGCACACGTGATTTTCAATAAGGAGCAGAGCATCACAGTGCAATGCATTGTGGGTTATGTAGTTCCTGCATGCTGCATGCTGTCTGTAAGCTGTGGAGTAGTTTTTACAATTTACAAAAGTTGTTTAGTCCCTCCTTCCCTGTCAGGATTTCTAATGATACAGAAAGAGAAGAACTGTTAAACAGCTGGATTTCAGCATAGAAAATGGCATTTATTCATACTTTTTGAAGAAACAGGTAACTGTGATGGATATTTTAGAGGTTTCTGTGTTATGTGGCCTCAAATTTTGGTTTGGTAGCCAGAGTTCCCCTTTAAATTTTGGGAAAATGGTAAAAAATTAAAGATGGAAAGCAATTGAAAAAAGTCTTTGTTTAGGGCGAACAACCTGAAAACAACTGAAAAAGTATTGGAAAGTGAGCAACCGCTTTAATGAAGTTTCAATGAATAATTAGCAATTTTGGTATCATTGTCCTCTTATTAAACACAGCTGAAAGAAGATTTCTCTATTGTTAAATTCAGAGGGAGGAGTACAGCCCACAAGCAGAAGAAAGAAGAGAACTACATGTTATTATTAAATACTGTAACCGGTTTTACAAGTAACCTCTATGGGGTCTTGTATGCTATGAATGCAAACAGACTCAAGTTCAGCAGGGTAGGGTTTACTTATTGGTTTCATTATTGTGTGTATGTTACACAGCCTGACTGGGGTGGTGCATGTGAATTCTATAAAAACAAGAATCACAGAAAGTGTTGATTATTTGATCAGTTTCAGGGAGGTTAAACCAAGTGAACCCTATACATACCTGCTAAACTGGCACGCATCTTGGCCGCAGATCTGTTTCCATATACAATAGTTACTGGGTGTGTAAATGTTTCTTTTGGCAAGATCAAGTACAACAATGGGCCAGCCTGAGCCCCACCTGCCTGACCATTGTTCATTTTGTATTAATACCCAAGAATGAAAATGTCTCACTGATGGAGCTAGGGATGGGCGAATTTGACCTGTTTCGTTTTGCGAAAAATTTGCAGCCGGTGAAATGTCGCAGATGCCCATTAAAGTCTATGGGTGTCAAAAAAAATGTTGTCGCTCTGCAAATTTTTTTTGACTCGCGTTTTTTTTTTTTTGATGTCAATGGCCGTAATTTTTGCGGCGAAACAAGGCGAAAAAATTTGCCCATCCCTAGAGACAAGATATGGCCCTAATTATGGTAGTGATTTAGAGACCATTGTTTATACTGCCAATGTAGTATCTCTTGCTGGACCAAAATGGCAGGGCATGAACCACAGACACCTAAAAATCCACATAGGAAATTATTATTTCCATAGAAACATAGGGCTTAATGCATGCAGCTAATTATTCTAGCTTAACCCAATAAATTCTTAGCTTTCATTGGTCTAGGGCAGGACTGTATATATGCCTAATGCTGTCCTAGGTACCAGCCCTCCACTTGCCCTCTCCCTGATTGGTTCATGCGAAAATCACAGAAGAGTGTTTTACCCCTCCATCCCCCCTAAGCTCCACTGCCAGTTTTATCTGAAAAGTGGACAAGTGAACACAAGCCCTGATCAGAATGTTACTGTTTGGTGAAAATTTATCCCCAAAATATCTTACCTGCACTTTAATTTTGAGGCATTTTGCCTGCTATGTATCTAAACTCCCAGGTTTGTTGGCTATTAAAAAAACATGGTGGGTAAAAGGTTTGGGATGCTGGAAAACACACAGTAGTGTACAACTGGATGGCACAGACTGCAACTGCCGAAATGAATCACAAGTAAAGGGAGTGGGACGCTGGCATTTTGCAGGCTTCCAAGCAATTCTGATGCTATCTAACTATTAATGTGGAATTACCCTAAGCATGCTGGGGCAGGGTGACTATACACATCAGCAAATATAGGAACCAGATTGTAATTTCAGAATAAGGAAAGGCTAATACAATAGCTGAACAAGCCACAGCAAGCAGTGAAAGAATCCAAGGAGACCAGGTGAAAGTCATATCAATGTAGGTGGAATAAACAAAGCAATTAGATAAGAAGTACACCCTTATTTTTTCATTGGATGCAGAAATGAAGTGCAGTATTTCCCCCCTCATTCTGTTTCCATAGGGTTCATTAAGGCGTTACTTACTCAGAGTGTCGTTTTTAGCTTTTACTGCATTATTGTTATTGTCTGTCTGGTCACTTCCTAGTCACCCTGTAGCCCTCCTATTGTGTTATAAACCATAAAGGGGAACTGTAAATGGGAACTGTCCATCCCTGATATCAGATTAGACCAGGGTCGGACTAGGGGGGTCAGGGCCCACGGGGGCTGCCACATTAGGGCCCCCACAAACCCCCAAGGGCACCCTTCTCCAGTCACAGGCCCCCTCCCCAGCAAACACACCTCTGCCCTCTTCTGCCCCCTGAAAGCACATACCTACGGCACGCTCATTTGTGGGCCAGGCAAGAGGCAGAGCAGGCGGGGCAAGAGGCGGAGCGAGAGGCAGAGCCAGACTACCAGGCGGAGGTCAGGACCGGAGGGGGAGGAGGTCTCACTCTGTGGAACAAGTCTGGGCCAGCAGGGCCCATGAGGGCTGGGGCCCACCGGGTTTTTGCCCGGTGCCCCCTGTCCCAGTCGACGCTGGATTAGCTATTCAAAACAGATCTCACTACAATCTGTTATAATAATTCCTTGGTAATTTTTTGGTTAAGCTCACCTTAGTGCTCTGCTGAGTTTCTCATAATTCATACATTTATTCTTCTTTTGTTCTCCCCAGAGCTGTGCAAAGGTGTCAGACCTAATGACCCTGAAGGTTCCTTCATTTCGGTTCTCCCAGCGCACTGCTTCTTGGTCCTTTTGTGGGTGTAACAACAGGTCCCGCACAAACTCCCATAGATGAACACTCTGACCTTATTGATAGATATATAAATAGATAACAATTACTTGATATTATGCATAGGTTATGAAAGTCAGTATTGGTGCTATTATTGCCAAGAGCTTCTGCAGCAACTGACCCATATCATGTAGTTATGTCATGGTGTGTTACCTCTTTTCCTTTGCCGACTGCTCTCCTGCTGGACTTTCTGGGATTTACTCTCTCCCGAGATGCCTGTGTCTAAGGCACATTTAAAAAAAATAACATCATTAATTGTTCCGCTGAATTTTCTTTATTATTTAGAGAGAAATAGGACAAGGAAAGATAGAAAGCCATATTTTATTATTTTAAAATTATCAAACAGCATTATATCAAAGCCAGAGGTACTATAATAATATAAATTAAAAAATAATAATTCATAATCTTGCTTCACATTGGCTGGGTTTCATTCTGCACAGAAACAGAAGAATTGCTCCCCAATCACAATTTATTGAAAGACCCTGTTTGTCTTTAATGTTCACCTATTCATTAGGTCAAAGGAGGCCAGTTCTAGGGTATCAGGTTTAAAGTGATAATATCATTGTAACGGCTGGCACCCTAAATCTAGAACCGATGCCAAGCACCCTGATCTCGGCTCGTGCTTCTGCCTGTAGCTAGGGATGGCGCGAACTGTTCGCCGGCGAACTTGTTCGCGCGAACATCGGGTGTTCGCGCTCGCCGGAAGTTCGCGAACGTCGCGCGACGTTCGCCATTTTGGGTTCGCCATTGTTGGCGCTTTTTTTTGCCCTCTCACCCCAGACCAGCAGGTACATGGCAGCCAATCAGGAAGCTCTCCCCTGGACCACTCCCCTTCCCTATAAAAACCGAAGCCCTGCAGCGTTTTTTCACTCTGCCTGTGTGTGCTGAAGAGATAGTGTAGGGAGAGAGCTGCTGCCTGTTAGTGATTTCAGGGACAGTTGAAAGTTTGCTGGCTAGTAATCGTTTTGATACTGCTCTGTTATTGGAGGGACAGAAGTCTGCAGGGGTTTGAGGGACATTTAAGCTTAGGTAGCTTTGCTGGCTAGTAATCTACCTTCTACTGCAGTGCTCTGTATGTAGCTGCAGTGGGCAGCTGTCCTGCTTCTGATCTCATCTGCTGACTGCTGCAATAACAGTAGTCCTTGTAAGGACTGCTTTTATTTATTTTTTTGTTGTTTTACTACTACTACTACTATAAGAGCCCAGTGCTATTAGTCTAGCAGTGTTGGGGAGTGGGACTGGTGTGCTAATCTGCTGCTCCTAGTAGTTCAGCAGCACCAACTTTAATTTTTTTTTTTTAATATTCATTTTTTTTTTATTTTACTTTTTTTTATTTTACTACCGCTGTAGTAGTGTATAAGTTGACCTTTTAGGCATTATTTGCCCTGTAGGCATTATTTGCCCAGTGTGTTATTCAACCAACTGCCATCTAGCTGTGTGACCTTGTTCACATTCTGTCTAAATATCCATAATATTACCGTCTCCAGAAAAAACACCGGAGTGACTTTTTTCAAGCAGCCATAATATATTTTACGTAATCCGTATCCATCGCTGTAGTAGTGTATAAGTTGACCTTTTAGGCATTATTTGCCCTGTAGGCATTTTTTGCCCAGTGTGTTATTCAACCAACTGCCATCTAGCTGTGTGACCTTGTTCACATTCTGTCTAAATATCCATAATATTACCGTCTCCAGAAAAAACACCGGAGTGACTTTTTTCAAGCAGCCATAATAAATTTTACGTAATCCGTATCCATCGCTGTAGTAGTGTATAAGTTGACCTTTTAGGCATTATTTGCCCTGTAGGCATTTTTTGCCCAGTGTGTTATTCAACCAACTGCCATCTAGCTGTGTGACCTTGTTCACATTCTGTCTAAATATCCATAATATTACTGTCTCCAGAAAAAACACCGGAGTGACTTTTTTCAAGCAGCCATAATAAATTTTACGAGATCCGTATCCACCGCTGTAGTAGTGTATACGTTGATCTTGTGGGCAGTATTTGCACAGTGTTTTCTTCAAACCGCCATCTAGCTGTGTGAGCTTGTTCACATTTTGTCTAAATATTGATAATATTATCTTCTCTAGAAAAACCACTTGAGTTACTTTTTTTCAAGCAGCATTCATATATTTTACGTAATCCGTATCCACCGCTGTGTATACGTTGACCTTGTAGGCATTATTTGCACAGTGTTTTCTTCAAACCGCCATCTAGCTGTGTGAGCTTGTTCACATTTTGTCTAAATATTGATAATATTATCGTCTCTAGAAAAACCACTTGAGTTACTTTTTTTCAAGCAGCATTCATATATTTTACGTAATCCGTATCCACCGCTGTGTATACGTTGACCTTGTAGGCATTATTTGCACAGTGTTTTCTTCAAACCGCCATCTAGCTGTGTGAGCTTGTTCACATTTTGTCTAAATATTGATAATATTATCGTCTCTAGAAAAACCACTTGAGTTACTTTTTTTCAAGCAGCATTCATATATTTTACGTAATCCGTATCCACCGCTGTGTATACGTTGACCTTGTAGGCATTATTTGCACACTGTTTTCTTCAAACCGCCATCTAGCTGTGTGAGCTTGTTCACATTTTGTCTAAATATTGATAATATTATCGTCTCTAGAAAAACCACTTGAGTTACTTTTTTTCAAGCAGCATTCATATATTTTACGTAATCCGTATCCACCGCTGTGTATACGTTGACCTTGTAGGCATTATTTGCACACTGTTTTCTTCAAACCGCCATCTAGCTGTGTGTATTATCGTTTCCAGAAAAACCAACTGAGTTTTTGTTGTTGTTGTTTTTTTAAAAATAATGCCAGGCAAAGGCAGGCCGCCACGCAGAGGCCGTGCTAGGGGCCGTGCTGCTATGCAATCCTGTGGCCCTAGCAAATTGCCCAGTTTTAAAAAGCCAATGACCCTGAACTCCCAAAATGCTGAAGAGGTAGTTGACTGGCTTACACAGCACACCCCATCCTCTACCGTTTCTAACTTTACCACAACATCCTCCTCATCCTCCACTGCTATGGCCACCCCACGTAACACTTCCTCCACCACCGGTGCCCCTTCTTCACTGGAGTCAGAGGAGTTATTTTCCCATGAGTTTCTTGAACTGAGTAATGCGCAACCATTATTGGCAGAAGAAGATGAAGGAGATGAGGACGTTACACCAGATTTAATTCTGGCAGAGAACACGACAGAGATGGACATAATGATGAGTGATGCTGCTTCCTTCTGTGATGTGTCAGAAGAAATTGATGCATCTGAGGAGAATGATGATGAGGAGATTGATGTTTTGTGGGTACCTAGTAGAAGAGAGCAAGAGGAGGGTAGTTCAGATGGAGAGACGGAGAGTCAGAGAGGCAGTAGGAGAATAAGACTTAGAAGAAGCAGGGAGGACAGCCCGCAGGGATCAGTAGGGCAACAACATGTATCGGCACCTGTGTTCAGCCGGCCAACGCACCCGCCATTGCCGCCAATGCCGCCAACTTCTACTGTTACCGCCAGATCGCACACCAAAAAGTCAGCAGTGTGGGATTTTTTTAATGTGTGTGCCTCTGACAAAAGCATTGTAATTTGCAATGAGTGCAGTCAGAAACTGAGCCTTGGTAAGCCCAACAGCCACATAGGTACAACTTCTATGCGAAGGCACATGAGCGGCAAGCACAAAGCACTTTGGGAGCAACACCTCAAAGGCAACAGGCAAACTAAAAGCCACACTCCTTCTGGTCCAGCATCTTACTGCTCTACCTCTGCTCTCCTTGACCCGTCTGAACCACCCTCCACTCCGCCTTCCACCTTGACCACCTGTTCCCATTCCCAGTCATCTGCCACCAGCCAAGTTTCTGTGAAGGCCATGTTTGAGCGTAAGAAGCCAATGTCTGACTGTCACCCCCTTGCCCGGCGTCTGACAGCTGGCTTGTCTGCACTCTTAGCCCGCCAGCTTTTACCATACCAGCTGGTGGACTCTGAGGCCTTCCACAAATTTGTAGCAATTGGGACACCGCAGTGGAAGGTACCCAGCCGCAATTTTTTTTCTAAAAAGGGAATACCACACCTGTACCAACATGTGCAGAGCCAAGTTACCGCATCTCTGTCACTTAGTGTTGGGCCAAAGGTCCATATGACTACTGACGCATGGTCCTCCAAGCATGGTCAGGGCAGGTATGTCACCTACACTGCCCACTGGGTGAACTTGGTAATGGCTGGGAAGCAGGGAATGGGTAGCTCAACAACAACAACAGTGGAGTTGGTGTCACCGCCACGGATTGCACGCGGTTCTGCCACCACCTCTACTCCTCCATCGCTCTCTACCTCGTCTTCTTCCTCTTCTTCTTCTTACTCTGCTGCTGGGTCCTCCTTCTCCTCCTCCACACCTGTGCACCCCCAGCTCCCCCTAGGCTATTCGACGTGCCAGGTACGCCGTTGTCACGCTGTCTTGGGGATGACGTGCCTGGAAAGCAAAAACCATACCGGATCTGTACTCCTGTCATCTCTGCAGTCACAGGCCGATCGGTGGCTGACCCCACACTAACTGCAGATCGGAAAAGTGGTGTGTGACAATGGAAGCAATCTGTTGGCAGCGTTGAGACTGGGCAATTTAACACATGTGCCCTGCATGGCACATGTGTTAAATTTAATAGTCCAACGTTTTGTCTCCAAGTACCCAGGATTCCAGGACGTTCTCACCCAGTCCAGAAAGGTGTCGGCCCATTTCAGACGTTCCTACACAGCCATGGCACGCCTTGCTGACATTCAGCAGCGCTACAACATGCCAGTCAGGCGTTTGATTTCTGACAGCCAGACTCGCTGGAATTCAACGCTCCTTATGTTGGAACGTCTGCTGCAACAACAAAGGGCCGTCAACGAGTACCTTTTTGAACTGGGTGGTAGGACTGGATCTGCAGAGCTGGGGATTTTTTTCCCCCGTTACTGGGTGCTTATGCGCGATGCCTGCAGGCTCATGCGACCTTTTGAAGAGGTGACAAATATGGTCAGTCGCACCGAAGGCACCATCAGCGACCTAATACCCTTCGCTTTCTTCCTGGAGCGTGCCGTGCGACGAGTGACAGATGAGGCTGTAGACCAGCGTGACGAGGAGCTGGAAGCGCACGATTTCTGGTCGGAATCACCAGAACGAACCCAGGCACCTGCTGCAACGCAGGGAGAGGTGCCAGAAGTGGAGTCAGAGGAGGAAGGTGGCTTTGTGGAGGAGGAGGAGGAGGACCAACAGGAGCAGGCTTCCCAGGGGGCTAGTGGTGACCTTTTGGGGACCCCTGGTCTTGTACGTGGCTGGGGGGAGGAGACCGTGGATGATGCAGTCCTTGATAATGAGGAAGCGGAGATGGATAGCTCTGCATCCAACCTTGTGAGAATGGGGTCTTTCATGCTGTCATGCCTGTTGAAGGACCCCCGTATCAAGAGGCTTAAGGAGAAGGACCTGTACTGGGTCGCAACGCTACTAGACCCTCGGTACAAGCATTAAATGTCAGAAATGTTACCAACATACCACAAGTCCGAAAAGATGCGGCATTTACAAACCAGCCTGCAAAACATGTTGTACAATGCTTTTAAGGGTGATGTCACTTCAGGAACTCATCAACATTCCAGGGGCAGAGGTGCCAGTAATCCTGCCACGAGCACACCTGCAAGGACAAAGCCCTTTGGCCGGTCTGTAACATCAGACATGCAAATGTTTTTCTGTCCAAGGCAGCGCCACAACCCTTCTGGATCCACCCTCAAAGAACGCCTCGACCGTCAGGTAGCGGACTACCTGGCATTAACTGCAGATATCGACACTCTGAGGAGCGATGAACCCCTGGACTACTGGGTGCGCAGGCTTGATCTGTGGCCAGAGCTGTCACAATTTGCCATGAACCTCTTGTCTTGCCCAGCCTCAAGTGTGCTCTCAGAAAGGACCTTCAGTGCAGCAGGAGGGATTGTAACTGAGAAGAGAACTCGCCTAGGTCACAAAAGTGTCGATTACCTGACCTTTATTAAAATGAATGAGGGGTGGATCTCGGAGGGTTACTGCACGCCGGAAGACTTGTTCTGACTTCTATGCAGCTGTCCTTCTCTTCAAGCCTCATGACTCCACACACAGCTGTCCTTTAGCGTCCTCCTCCCTCCGCCACCGTTACAAACTAGGGTGCAAACCCTACTGGTTTAATTTTTTCTGGCCTCTGTGCTTCAGTGGCTGCAACCAAAAAAACGGGGCAAACAATGTCTACAAGGTCAACGTATGGCGAAAAATGACTATTTTCAGCATTTATATGGCATATTTTTTCTGGCAACTGTGCTTCAGTGGCTGCGTCCAAAAAAATGCATATTTTCTGCATTTATATGGCATAATTTTTCTGGCCTCTGTGCTTCAGTGGCTGCAACCAAAAAAATTTATATTTTCAGCATTTATATGGCATAATTTTTCTGTCAACTGTGCTTCAGTGGCTGCGACCAAAAAAATGCATATTTTCTGCATTTATATGGCATAATTTTTCTGGCCTCTGTGCTTCAGTGGCTGCAACCAAAAAAATTTATATTTTCAGCATTTATATGGCATAATTTTTCTGTCAACTGTGCTTCAGTGGCTGCGACCAAAAAAATGCATATTTTCTGCATTTATATGGCATAATTTTTCTGGCCTCTGTGCTTCAGTGGCTGCAACCAAAAAAATTTATATTTTCAGCATTTATATGGCATAATTTTTCTGTCAACTGTGCTTCAGTGGCTGCGACCAAAAAAATGCATATTTTCTGCATTTATATGGCATAATTTTTCTGGCCTCTGTGCTTCAGTGGCTGCAACCAAAAAAATTTATATTTTCAGCATTTATATGGCATAATTTTTCTGGCAACTGTGCTTCAGTGGCTGCGACCAAAAAAATGACTATTTTCAGCATTTATATGGCATATTTTTTCTGGCCTCTGTGCTTCAGTGGCTGCGGCCAAAAAAACTGGGCAAACAATGCCTACAAGGTCAACGACGTTGACCTTGTAGGCATTGTTTGCCCAGTTTTTTTGGCCGCAGCCACTGAAGCACAGAGGCCAGAAAAAATATGCCATATAAATGCTGAAAATAGTCATTTTTTGCCATACGTTGACTCAACGTATATGGCAAAAAATTACTATTTTCAGCATTTATATGGCATATTTTTTCTGGCAACTGTGCTTCAGTGGCTGCGACCAAAAAAACTGGGCAAACAATGCCTACAAGGTCAACGTATGGCAAAAAATGACTATTTTCAGCATTTATATGGCATATTTTTTCTGTCAACTGTGCTTCAGTGGCTGCGTCCAAAAAAACTGGGCAAACAATGTCTACAAGGTCAACGTATGGCGAAAAATTACTATTTTCAGCATTTATATGGCATATTTTTTCTGGCAACTGTGCTTCAGTGGCTGCGTCCAAAAAAAACTGGGCAAACAATGTCTACAAGGTCAACGTATGGCGAAAAATTACTATTTTCAGCATTTATATGGCATATTTTTTCTGGCAACTGTGCTTCAGTGGCTGCGTCCAAAAAAACTGGGCAAACAATGCCTACAAGGTCAACGTATGGCAGTTGTTTAAAGAGAACAGTAGATTACTAGCCAGCAAAGCTACCTAAGCTAAAATGTCCCTCAAATCCCTGCAGACTTCTGTCCCTCCAATACAGAGCAGTATCAAGCAGATTACTAGCCAGCAAACTTACTATCATCTGTCCCTGAAATCACTAACAGCTCTCCTCCTACACTATCTCTTCCAAGCACACACAGGCAGATTTTTCAGATACATTTTTGCCCTTGATCCCCCTCTGGCATGCCACTGTCCAGGTCGTTGCACCCTTTAAACAACTTTAAAATCATTTTTCTGGCCAGAAATGTCTTTTTTAGATGTTAAAGTTCGCCTTCCCATTGAAGTCTATGGGGTTCGCGAACCGTTCGCGAACCGCTCGCATTTTTGCGCAAGTTCGCGAATATGTTCGCGAACTTTTTTTCCGACGTTCGCTACATCCCTACCTGTAGCATCCACCTTTGGCTTCGGGAGGAGCCCTCAGCTACTCAGATAGCGCCAGGTTTTAAAATGAGAGGTGCAAGGTGAGGGTTTCTAGACAAGCAGAGGGGCACAACTGTAAAGCAAGAGCCTTTGGGCTGAAGGTCACAGTACAAGGTGTGAGACAAAATCGTAATCAGATCAGGCCGGGTCGGGGCAGGCAGAGAACAAATATAGTCAGGCAGGCAAGGGGTCAGGATACAGAAAGTAGAATTGTCAAGAACAGGCAGGGGTCACAACAGGTAGTCAATAACAGGTTTCAGAATCAGAATAGCAATAGCTAAGCACCAGGAACAAATCCTATAATGGGCAAGGTCTGGAAGCCCAATTAAGCTATTTATACTATTCAAATTTTGCGCCCTTGCGACCCAGCACCTTGCGACTTCAATACTTCGCCAAATTAAACCTGCCGAAGTGTGCTATGTTAGCCTATGGGGACCTTCTAGAGCAGTTTTCTAAATTTTTTGAAGTCGAAGAAAAAACGTTAGATCGATGGATGAAATCCTTCGAATCGTTCGATTCGAAGGATTTCATTGTTCGAATCGTTCGATTTGAAGGATTTAATCGTTCGATCGAACGATTTTACTTCAAACGCAAAACGGTCACATTTGGTGAAAAAACTTCAAATTCGATATTCGAAGTCAAGCCATTCGATGGTCGAATTTCGAAGTATTTATCACTTATCACTTATTGGGTAACGATCAACTACTCACCAACAACCATAACTGGGCTCTTTGTTTTCTCTCGTGAAACCTGTTCGTCCAAATTCCTCCTGTAGGTTGTCACAGTGGCCAATAATTCTGGGGATGAATAACAAGAGGAACGAAGGAAATAAGAGAGGAGGCAAAGGGAAAACCCCACACCTAATTATCATCATTTGCTTTTATTTATATCACTTATTTAAAAGGAGCCCTGATCTTGAAGTTGTATTTCATTACCAGACTGCCCTGATATCAGTCGCAAGTTTCCATTATGCTACAACTGAGTAGCACTGAGCTCTAATACCCACACACAGGGGCGCTCCACCAATGAGGCGAGTTGAGGCACTCGCCTCAGGCGGCAGCGCCCCCCTGGTTACCAGGGGTGGCAAAAATGCCTCTCCTCGTAACTAAGACACAAATTTTCGCTTTTCAACCCGGAAATTCGGCTCCTCTAGGGCTCTTCTCTGCACTATTGACGTGGACACCCCCGACCCCTCCAGCGCGATGTGAACTGACCCCCTCTGGCGCTGAAGAGGTGAGGGTTTGGGGCGACATAAGGAAGAACTATGTAACTATGTAACTATAAGAACAAGAAAGGGGTTCTTTACTATAAAAACAGATTATGAAATGTCCTACCAAAGGACTCAGTGGTGAAGGTTAAAATGGGGCTGTTGCCTTAATGGTACGCACAGCTGTGATTTCTAAATCAAATCAGTAGTGAATGATTGTGAGGATGTTGTCCGTTTGGGAATCAAAGGAGATATTAGTTGCCTGTTGTGCTTGTCTTCCTTTGGATCTTCATTTTCGGTCACATCATTCCCTATAATTAGTGGTTTACCAGAATCTATTCTGAGACGCAGAAACCCTTTCCTCAGAAAATGTTTTCAACCATCAAAACAACTTGTGCAATAAAACTAAGTGTTGGGTATTTTTACACTGACACATACAGTAATTATCTGCACACACATTCATTGATTCAATCACACTCCCCTGAAATGAGAACAGAGATAGTGACGCCAGATTATCAGTTATGAACAGCCAAAGGCTGAACCAGGAACACCTCTGTATTTCTGTAATATGTCTGTTTATAGGGTTAACATTGTCTGGTGTAGACAAAGTATAATGGTCACCATGGGCTGATTATCTCACTTACAGGGAATTGGGTACAAACTGCATCAGGTAAGCTCCAGAAACTGACACAGGCCCTATATGGAGCAAGTAGGCCTTAAGTATGACATCTACCATATGTCATATATTTCCACTATGTCATATATTTCCACCATATGTCATATAATTCTTTGCTGCTATATATTTGCAACAGCCTCTTCTTGTCTAGGAATTCTTTTTTCAACTAGATGTTGGTGGGTTTTGCTCTCAGTCAGCCACAAAAGCATAAGTGAGGTTGGGATCGGGATCAGGCCTTGGCATTCCGATTCATTCCACATGGGTTCAGTTAGATTAAAGGAAAACTATACCCTTGAACAATGTAGGTCTCTATAAAAATATCATGAATAAAGCAGCTCATATGTAAAACCATGCTTCATGTAAATAAACATTCTCATAATAATATTTTTTTATTAGAATGTGCCATTGGGTAATCCTAAAAAGAAAACTGCCATTTTATTAAATAAGGGGCATCCCCTGGGATCCTACGATTCAGGGTGCACAGAAACAAAAAGGGGGTTGTGGGAGCACTCCTAAGGCTAAGTTAAAATTTATGAAAGTATAATGGAAGTGCCCCACCGTGTGGGGTTTACCTTAACGTGGTATGGCGGCATATCAACTTTATGATCATGACTTTGTAACTAAAAACCCCTGTCTTTGTGAACACATGCACTTCCATACAGTATATACTGAAATACTTAGACAGGGGCCCAGGGAATGTGCATTGATTAATTTGGCCAAGTCAGTAGCACTTCCATTATATTTTAATACATTTTTACTAAGCCTTAGGATTGCTCCCACAACCCCCTTTTTTTTTTTGCACAGAAACAAACCAAACAAACCATACATGTTGGGTCACATGAGCCAATTAACAGACAGAGTTGTGTCTTTTGCTTCCACAATTCTTCCTGTTACAGTTAGAGTTGTAGTATTTCTGGTCAGGTGATCTCTGAGGCAGCACACAGACCATCATTAAATGGTGGTTTAAGGCAAGAGATGTAAAAGGGCAATATTTACTTAAATATATATTCCAGTTTGGTAAGATTCTTTAATATGCCACTTAATATGATATAAACTATCTGTTGCTTAAGTATTCATTTTCGGGGTATAGTTTTCCTTTAAGATCAGGGCTTTGTTCAGGCCAGTTCTTCCTCTTTCATCTCAGCAAACCCATTCTGGCTTTGTGATGGGGGCATTATGGTTCTGAAAGAGGAATGACGTTAACATGCAGCATTGAGCATGACGTAAATCCTGCAAGGTAGGGGGTGCAGTGAGAGTCTGGTGCCTTGGATGGCACTGAAACTAAATACATCACTGGGCCCAAGCCCAAACCATGGAAAAGAGCCCAAGACTAATTTTCCTGCACACTATATAATTGTCAGCATTATACATTCAGGCGGACAGTGTCTCCTGACCTCAGATTTTTCTGCCATACTGCCAGATGTGAATTGACATTTATATCTCCAGAAGATGCATTTTTACATTTCTAGTCAGGGAGACCCTTTCAGAGCTCGAGACAATCCTTGGCATTGCACATGGTGAGGTTTGTCTATGATCACCCATACAATCCCACACTCCTTACAAATGTGTTGATACTGCTTCCAGAGACAGTTAGGAGCTCATTTGTGAGCATTCAAAGACGTCATACAGTGGAAATATACAGGCCCTGGTTTGGCCCAGGCCTAGGGAGTAAAATGTTTGGGGTGGCATGCTGCCCAGCCGCATCCCTAAGGATAAATGGGGGTATACAGTGCCCCATTGTTTTGGGGGGGGCTGCGTAGGTGGACAGGCATGCTAGGACCATATGGTGGGATTATGTCATTGCTTCTGCCAAATTTAACACAGTTTTCTCAAATTTTGTCCTTCAAACACTGTCAGGAATGCAATGGACGGCCCATCAACAGAGTAGCAGCTATAAGGGTCCACTGATACCAGTTATTACAAAAACAACTTTGGAAAACAGTGGTGGAGATCAAAACTGATTTAATTACAATACAGATTCAACATATATATATATCTATATATATCTATATATATATATATATATATATATATATATATATATATATATATATATATATATCTATATCTATATCTATATCTATATCTATATATATATATATATATATATATATATGCATGTCCAATAACTTGATAACCATTATTATCAGATACTTTCAAACAGCAGACCTGCATATTGGCTACATTGAGTTGATACAGAAGAAAAACACACTTTGCACCTGTAACCACATTACGCCATTCTTCTTCTTCTTCTTATTATTATTATTAATACTAATAATCATAATAATAATAATAATAATAATAATAATAATAAAAGGTGCTTAAATTACATTTTGTAGCTATCCTGTTTGGAGTTAGCAGTCAGTTCAGAATTGTGGGCATTTTAATTCTCCAACTGACTGCTTGCTTTAACTATTCTAATAGTATGATTGGCTGATTGCTCCAGCCCTGTTAATGCTCTGCCACTCTGATTGGCTACAGGCTGGTTTTAGCTTGCTCAATTAAAAAGCCATAAGAAGAATAATGTAATGAATATACCTGTAAACTGAGGGGGTCCTTCATCAGTGCTGTTATTGTCCTCCATATTGCATGTGTCCAACACCAGTGTAGAATTAGTGGGGGAGGCAAGACAGGCCAGGAAGGGCAAGTCCATATCACTGATTTCATAACCAAACTCTGAATGTTCCCAGGGCAATGAGGCTGAACAAACCTCTGAATAGACAGAAAAACATAGGGTTGCAGAGGAAAACCAGTTGTACCTGTATAGTTCCTATTAGATCTATTAGTATAAAACACAGGGCTGGCAGGTGCCAACCCTAGTGTCAAATCACTCAAGTCAACAGTTCTTGTGTCCTGAAGCTCTATCAACAAAAATTATTGTCACAATGAAAGTGTTCATTAATTAGATTACTGCATTCAAAATTAAAGGATATGGACATTTTTAAAAAAAGATTTTTTTTTCCTAGGTAGATAATAAAGTTCCTTCTGCTTTCCAGCCATAGGAATGTAACTGCAAGGAATTATTATTTATTAGTGGCCCTTACCTAAATCATTGTCAACTGGTTTACAACAACCCAGCATCCTGGGTAAATAAGATACGTTTCCCCATCAAATATTTATTTGTAATTAATTAAAACACTATTTCTCTGCAATTGTACATATGCTTTAGTCTTCTAATATCTGCCATGTTTCTTGTGTTAGCAAATCATTAGACTCTATTATTTACAGTAAAATAACAAAGAGATATCAGACCACTGACTCATTACTAAGCCACTGTCATGTGACTGAAAGAATGCAGACAGTCCATTGTGTACCAGGAATAATGCAAGCAGAAAAAACAAGTAAATCATATATTTGTAACATTGAGGAGGTTCAATCCTGTGGTGGAGCACTGTCATACTCTACTCATCCTCGGCTACCAAAAAATAACAGTGCTGTTAGGAATTTTTCTACCTAGCAGAGAAAGTACTGGATGCATATTGCATTTTTAGCAAGGGAGAAATTTCAGGGTTACTAAAATTAATTCTCAGAAGAAAGTAGATCCGGGGACTTGTCCAATTCAGGTCCAGACTGAGATTTAACAAAGGACCTGGCATTTTGAATAGACAGAGGTGTAAAGCACCCCACCCCCCACAGATCCAATAAATAGTGAGTGTCTATGGCATTTTACAGCGGCCCCATTGGCATTTGGCAGAATCTTTTCCCCACTGAGAGGCTTCAGATGTTTTTTGTCACCTTTATCTGTTTAAAAAAAAAAAATCAGATTATGCCAGGTGTTAAACCCCAGCCATTCTATGCCAGTTGACAGTAAATTATATGGTCCATAGGTTTAGTATGTTTCCTGCATGCACCTACATGTAAGTCTTATGTACTTACAAATCAGTTGTATGATATTTTTATGGGTGGTGAAAATAAATCTTATCACATATTGTCAAAGGGAAATTTCAGTGATCTCTATTTATATTGTAGGTTTTTTTTTTTCAAGGGATATTTAACAAAAGGGTGAGTTCGCCTGAGGGAAATGTCACCAGTATGGGATTTGAACATTTGTTAAATGTAGCCCAGAGGCTACCTGGCTCTTATGTGATTGGCACATGGGCAATACAGCAGGACCGTCTGTGGGCTGATTGCTAAGAGGAATGAGTGGGCAAAGGTCTGTTGCCTAGGGCAGCACCAGATCTAAATACAACCTTGTATTCACCCCACTGATTCCAGTTATACTGTCCTTTTCCAAAGGACGTTCTTCGAAAGCTGGCCATCCGCAAGCCAATCAAAGCTGAAGACTAGATAAGTCCTGAGCAGCTGATTGACCAGAACATTAGACTTTAGAGAGGGACTGTGTGATCAATATCAGGCCAAAAATTGGTGAGATATCTATTAGCAGGGTTGGTAACCCACAAGTGTGGCCCACGTCTGTGCACTGATATGGTTTTCACTCAATGGGTCACCACCTACGCACAATATTATCTAGAGATCAATGATCGGATCAGCCCAATGTGGCCTAACGCATGGATAACCACAATGTTTAATTTTTCTTTTATTGATCCTGCATCTTTCTAATTTGAATTTGGAATATTCAGCTAGTTTTAACACTTTTATTCACTTACATTTTCTTATCTACTCCTGATTTTGCCCTGTAGTCTGGCTTTCAGCTTACCATACAGTGGAATTAAAAATAAAAAACCAAACAAATGTGTTAATAAAAGAGTTTCTAAAAACAAGCAAAAACTTTACTGTGTTCTATAGAAGACAGGCAGCATTGAGTAATTCAGATGAGTGATGAATGTTAGCTGATCCCTGGGTTATAGACTCCAGCACGATGCAGATTATCTAGAGTCTAGACTTACCTGTCAGCAGGGCCTGGCTGGTAGAAGGTTGGGGATCCTCCGGTAGGGTTGAGGGAAGGCTAAATGGAATGACTTGGTGGTGATACATGCTGGTTCCGTAATGCACTGTGTAATCCCAGTGATTTTGCTGCAGGACAGTCAGGCTGAGACACAGGTTGTACAGAGGAGATTGTCCATCCTGATAGCAGAGTACTTGTACCTGTTTATTGATAGTAAAGTAGGATAGGACACAAAGAGAAGTTACACTGCAAGGGCAGAGTAAGGCTAAATTCTCAAGTGACGAAACAAGAGGGTCCCCTAGTAATATTACAGATGCTTTGTCTTCTCCCAGTCAGTTCATCAGGCTGTGTAGCAAAGACTTATTCCAAAACAAGAGCCAGTGAATATGGATCTGATCAGGACTTCTCTTCTTTGTTCCCTGCTTGTTCTACTTTCCCAGAGTCTCGGCCTCCGGCACAGCAATGGCATTCTGCCAGCCCTCACCTTGGTATTCCCTTCTGGGCACTCCCTGTAAGTTTATCTCAGAAAAATAAGGTGTTACTGTAACGTAGAGGTGACTGTGCTGTTAAAGGGATACTATCACCACGATTTAGAAATGAATGTTCTTTTGGCAACTTTTCAAGATTCATTGATTAAGATTATCCATCCTTTGTTTTTAAAACTGGGATCAAGTTTTACTTGTGGGGTTCAGGGGCATTTCTGAACCAAGTGTCACCTGAGGTGACTAGCTAACACCGTTCTCTAAGATTGCCGGCATCAAGCTAAGGGTGCTCCTAATAAAGCTTTAAAGTGATACTGACAGCTTCTTATAGAAACCAGCCATTATTACTTGTAATGCGCCACATAAATGTGGTAGTGTCATTTACTGCTGTGGATAGGAATTGGCAGATGGTCCCTAACTGCTGAGCAGGGAAACAATCATACTTATGAACAGCAGGGGGAGCCCCGCCTTACTTCCCAGCCATGCAGAACTCAAGCAGCTTTGTTTATGACGATCCCTAAGCAGCCCAGACCACACTGAGCATGTGCACAGTCTTGGTCTTGCAAAGATGTTTAACAAAGTTACAAGATGGTGACCCCCTGTAGCCAACTTTAAAAGCATAAATTATTTGTTTGATTAGGCTTGTGGTGCAGTAAGTTTATGTTTAGTATACAAAATACAGCATTTCTAGCCTTATTCTATTTTAGACTTTACATGCCCTTTAAGATAACTTTTATTATGTTATAGAACAGCCAATTCTAAGCAACTTTTCAATTGCTTTTCATTATTTATTTTTTATACAGTAGTTTTATAGTTATTTGCCTTTTTCTTCTGACTCTTTGCAGCTCTCAAATGGGCATCACTGACCCCTTCTATAAAGAAAATGCTCTGTAAGACTACAAAAGTATGGTTTTTGTTACTTTGTATTACTGATCCTTCTATTCAGGCCCTCTCCTATTCATATTCCAGTCTCTTATTCAAATCAATGCATGGTTGCTAGGGGAATTTGGACCCTAGTTACCAGATTGCTTAAAGGGATACTGTCATGGGAAAAAACATTTTTTTCAAAATGAATCAGTGCTGCTCCAGCAGAATTCTGCACTGAAATCCATTTCTCAAAAGAGCAAACAGATTTTTTTATATTCAATGTTGAAATCTGACATGGGGCTAGACATATTGTCAATTTCCCAGCTGCCCCAAGTCATGTGACTTGTGCTCTGATCAATTTCAATCACTCTTAACTTCTGTACTGCAAGTTAGAGTGATATCACCCCTCCCTCCCCCCCCCCCCAGCAGCCAAACAAAACAACAATGGGAAGGTAACCAGATAGCAGCTCCCTAACACAAGATAACAGCTGTCTGGTAGATCTAAGAACAACACTCAATAGTAAAAACCCATGTCCCACTGAGACACATTCAGTTACATTGAGAAGGAAAAACGCAGCCTGCCAGAAAGCATTTCTCTCCTAAAGTGCAGGCACAAGTCACATGATTGGGGGCAGCTGGGAAATTGACAAAATGTCTAGCCCCATGTCAGATTTCAAAATTGAACATAAAAAAAAATCTGTTTGCTCTTTTGAGAAATGGATTTCAGTGCAGAATTCTGCTGGAGCAGCACTATTAACTGATTCATTTTGATAAAAAATTTTTTTCCCATGACAGTATCCCTTTAAGATACAAATTGAAGAGCTGCTGAATAAAAAGCTAAATAACTCAAAAACCTTCAATAATAAAAAATGAAAACCAATTGCACATTGTATCAGAATATCACTCTCTACATCATACTAAAAGTTAACAACCCCTTTAAAGTTATGTAGAGATAGAGTACTAGGTATGTAGAGCTGGATCTACTGCTGAGTTGCTCTGGGAACATAGCATAGACATGGCTAAGTAACCTTGAAAGCATATGGTTCAGGGACTAATTGTAGAGGTAATGGTATATAGGTCCAGATTTATTTGAGTGGGGGCAGAAGTTATTTATTCACATAAGTTAATCAAAGTTAACTGCTGTACATCCAGCAATATTACCTCCTTTGTGGTGTCATGTTCAAGTCCAGTTGAGCACTAGATGCATTACAAGGATGTGGTTAGAATTAAATATTAAATGGCTCACCAGAAACTTCTTCCAAAATAGCCAGTCAGGTGCTGTAGGCATAACTGTATATTTTATCCAACAGAACTCATTTACTACAGGAGAGCAAGTGCAAAAGTTTTTTTTTTAAATTGACAATATTTTTACCCACAATTTAACATTCATTCATAGAGTGTTAAGGGGGTTATTTATTAAATTCCGGTTGTTTCTGGTCAGACTTTTAGGGGGCAGATTTACTAAGGTCCGAATGGTATATTCGAATTTGAAATTCTTTTTTGGCGCAGAACTCAAAATTTCGAATTTAAAACCACCAACTCGAATTTGAATTCGAATGTGAGAATTTGAATTCTAATTGGACACTCTGCCACGTAACACTTGTCGAGTTCATGTAGAAGTCAATGGCAGAGGTCTGTTGAACCAGTTGAAGATGTTAATAGCCTCCCTGACATTCGAGTTTTTTTTCAGAGGAAAACTTGATTCGAATTCAGTTCGAATTTTCTTGATCATTCCTATTAGATCGAATGTTAGACGTTCGAGTTTTTTCGTAAATAACCTCCCAATCAAGTTGTAAGTACATTAGAATTTTAAAAAAAATTCACATAACTTCCAAATTTGACCTTTTTATAAATAACCCCCTTAAAGGGCATGTAAAGTCTAAAATTGAATAAAGCTAGAAATGCTGTATTTTGAATACTAAATATAAACATGAACTTACTGCACCACAAGCCTAATCAAACAAATAATTTATGCTTTCAAAGTTGGCTACAGGGGGTCACCATCTTGGAACTTTGTTAAACATCTTTGCAAGACCAAGAATGTGCACATGCTCAGTGTGGTCTGGGCTGCTTAGGGATCGTCATAAACAAAGCTGCTTGAGTTCTGCATGGCTGGGCTTGTATAAAGACACTTTAAAAATACAGTATGTTCGAACTTTTATGGTTACCATGTTGAATGTTTTTGCCGTTATTTAGAAAACACTTTTCTGCAGCATTTTGAATTACACCAGCGCCACCCAGTGGATATCTTACTGTTTACAACTAAGGGAAAGTCTATTTGATCTCTTTATAAGTAATTTCCTGCTCATTTTCATTTGGAGCCTTCAGTTTGATAGTGACCACTAGGACACTATTTGCCTATATTTTAGCATACAGTATTTATGTTGTTATCACAACACAGTGGTACACATGTAGGGGCAGATTTATCAAGGGTCAAATTTCGAAGTAAAAAATACTTGAAATTCGTTCATCTAATTGAAATACTTCGAATTCGATTATCAAATTCGAACTTTTTTTTATCGAATTTGGGTATTCTGCGGTTGAAGTAAAAAATCCTTCTAATCGAACAATTCGAATGATTTCATTGTACGATCGAACGATTTTACTTCGACTTCAAAAAACTTGCTGTAGAAGGTTCCCATAGGCTAAAAAGTATTGAAGTCGAAGTTTTTTTAAAGAGACAGTACTCCGATTATCGAATGGTCGAATATTCAAACTATTCAAACTATTTTTACTTCAAATCGAATTCGAAGTAAATTCGAAGTTGTAGTATCCTATTCGAAGTATTCAGAAAATGACTATGAATTTCAAATTATTTTGCTTCGAAAATTCCCTCAAATTCACTTCCACCCTTGATAACGCTGCCCCGTAGTGTGTATAGAGACCTTAGATCGTAAGCTCCACTGGGGCAGAGATATGTGAATGAGGTAGAATCTCTGTAAAGATATTTGTAAATGTAATTACTAATTAAAAAAGCAGTGTCTGCCTATCTTGTTATATTCTCTGTTCTTCTGGCTCTCACTCCTGAAACAATGTAGGGAGATTTGACTCTTCTTGCATTGTTTTAAATCTCAGACCCAGAGAACCTTAGGGCAGAGACACACGGTCAGATTCGGGGAGATTAATCACCCGGCGACAAATCTCCTCTTCTTCGGGGCGACTAATCTCCCCGAACTGCCTTCTCGCCGGATGGCAATCAGAGCGATTCGTTTTCTGAAGTCGCCTGAAGTTTCCTTGTGAGGCAACTTCAGACGACTTCGGAAAACGAAACGCTCCCAGTCTCTGCCCTAAAGGGATAAACAAACACTGCTTTCAATGAAAATTTCATTTATAAATCACTTAAAAACAACTAAATGTGTGTTGTTTTTTATGTATGGATGTTGGAAAGTTGCTTAGAATTATATCATCTTCCATTGTGCAAAAAAAACAAAAAACATTTTTTTTGGATGGAGTTCCGCTTTAAACTAATCAGTAATGAAAGCATAACAATTCTACCAGGGTTCAAATAATTCTCCTTAATCAGAATAATTTTTAACAAAGCCTATGACCATATTATTATACCCCATTACCACCGCAACTTCACTCCTTGCTTTGTCCCCACCAGTATGATAAATACAAGTTCCACCTAAGGGATGACAGGTCTGATAATAGGGTCCCGTAGGCCAAAGAGATAGCAAAGAGATGCGTATAAGTTGTCCTTTATGTATCTTGCTCTATTGCACAGATAATGTAGAAGCATTGAGATTCTGGCCACCAGTCTCACTGGGGGTCATTTATCAACATTGGGCAAATTTGCCCATGGCAACCAATCAAATTGCTGCATTCATTGTTCTACTTGCAGCTGGCTTTAAAAAGCTATTCACTAATTGGTAGCTATGGGTAACTGCCCATGGGCAAATTTGCCCAGTGTTGATAAATGAGCCCCACTGTGTGATATTTTACAATTGCAGTGGTTTCACCGGATCTTCAGTAATTATTTCTGTTGCATTTCACATTGTTCTGGATTTCTGGATTATTCCACCCATAAAATTCCTTCAGTAGTTTTATTTTTGGGTCTCTACATGATACATATGGTTTTATTAATTCATTTGTATGTTTATTATGTTTTATCACTGTATCTAAAGATATGTGGGATATAAAATGATGTAAGTGCAAGCTTTGAGGCAATTTTCATAAAAATCATCAATCTTTATCTTAGATTTGCAAGTTTGGAATAGAAAGACATTTTTAACCATTTATCAATTTCAAAAGTATATGGTTTTCTGGGATCAACTTACTATTAAAGACCCTTATGATTAAAATGTTGTCTAGTTTTTATTATTTTCTCCGTTTTTTCTCTGTTCATAGCCAGCAGGATCTCCTCCCGATCAGCCCAGGTTATTGTAGCTGTTAGCTGTAAGACTATTATGGAATCTTATCTCCCCAGAGACACAGATAAAAAAAAAGTAACCATGTGAAATTTTGAACATGCCCAACCTAATTTTTGTATTTCCTCTACATTATGGTAAATAACGGTCTTGTATTACCTGGTTTCCGCACCCGATCCTAACCCGCCAGATCCCAATCTGCACCCATGCCTAACCTGTACGACACTTCTATACAGACCCAAGCATGGCCCATCTGTCTCTGACATCATGAAAGGTGGCAGGGCAGGCACATGCCTATAAACATACACTACTGTAAGAAGATGCCGACACTGGAAGGTCACGGGCTACCTTTTTTAGAAAAAAATATATATTTATATTTTTCCATATTAATTAGGCCAAAACACACACTGCACTACAAATGTCCATAACATATAGAACCAAGTGCACCAATATCCCTTTAAAGCAAATTTCGGTTCTGCAAGTACAATAGTTTCATGTTCATTTAAATTAAATTTAAGCTGCATATCATGCATCACTCAATATTTCCTTGTAATTGCTGTTATTATTTTCTTGTTTTCTTGTAATGGCTATTAGAATATGCAGCCTCCGTGTATTCTCTGGGCTGCATGGCTAATTGATTTCAGCATTCTCATTTGAGGCAGCTGGCTGGCAGCTAGTACATCTAATGACTCATTGTGCACCTGGGCCTTCCCACGACAATGGATAAGTACACTTAGGGGCCGATTCACTATGGGTCGAATATGGAGGGTTAATTAACCCTTGATATTCGACTAGGAACTAAAATCCCTAAAATTTAGCGCAAATCCTGCGATCGATCGATCGAAGGATTTTTCATTCGATCGAACGATTAAATCCTTCGAATCGAGCGATTCGAAGGATTTTAATCCAACGATCGAAGGAAAATCCTTCGATCAAAAAATCCTTCGATCAAAAAATAGCTAAAATATTAATGGTTAGAGAGGAGCAGAGAAAATAAGCCCTACGTTCATTGGTGAAACCTGGTAGCACCAGGCTCACAATTACCTGTCTTACGATTTACAAACTGATTCCAGCGACAGCAAAAAAATTAGTCAGTTTAAATCCCCATAAAGTAAGTCTGGATTCAGTTATGTAACCTTGTCTTGCCTACCTTCCATCTGTGCTCCAGCATTCACTGGGAACCAATACATATTTCTTTTCTTATTGCGTCGTTGACATGACAGATAGCTTATTAAAATGACAATTAGATGCAAGTTTTTGTACTCCATAATGTGCTGCTTTATAAATAATTGACAGTGCTTATCATAATAATGATATTAGTATAACAGCAAGCTGGCAGTGCTCTTAAAGATAACAAAAGACCCATAGGAAGTTGGCTTGTTTTAATTACACTTGTGGCTGGGGCATCTCTGTTGCTTTCCATGGTCACTGCCAATTCAGATTGAACCCTTGGATCAACTTAAGTTATCTTTCAGATTTTCTCAGTTTGGTACTTCTTTGCATGCTCTTCAAGTAACAGCACCTGCATGGTTCCTGGGCAGGCATACAATCAACACCTTTTCCCCAAGGCACTGTGTGCACTGGGCATGGAGAAGTAAAGTAATATTTGATATATGAGGAACCCAATCAGCTTTGGTGACCAGTAGGTGTTCTGCTCTTCACCGAAGATGAATGTTTCTACACTTTGATCTTTTCCCTCTCTCCATTTATTTGCCTCCCATCTGATCTGTATTTTATCCCATTATGTCTTAGTTTTGGCTCACCCCCAAAGCAGTTGAGCACGACATCTACTATCAATTAGGGTGATAACCTTATTTGCTGTCCTATGAAGTCTTCTAACTGTAGCAAATGTTCCACAATTTGGGGCTTGAAACCAAAATGTCAGAAAAACTATGATGTATGCAATTTCAGCTTACTGTCTTCTTACTAAATTGTTAAATTTTTCAGTTACTTTCTTTTAGTAGTGATTCCGAATCTGTGGAGCAGGTACCCCTTGGGGCCTGGAACAGTCACAGGGGGTCAGGCTAAAGGGCTAATTTTTTTTTAATCTAAATAAAGGGCTAATTTAAATTTGATGATTTCAAGAGGAAACCTATTTGCTCTCCAGGTTACACCTGAAAGTCAGTTAGAAGAAGGTCAGTTAGGGTGAAACTTGAAAACTTATTTTTTGCTAACCTTGACATTTTTGAACCTGACTAGAGATGGCGCGAACTGTTCGCCGGCGAACTTGTTCGCGCGAACATCGGGTGTTCGCGCTCGCCGGAAGTTCGCGAACGTCGCGCGACGTTCGCCATTGTTGGCGCTTTTTTTTGCCCTCTCACCCCAGACCAGCAGGTACATGGCAGCCAATCAGGAAGCTCTCCCCTGGACCACTCCCCTTCCCTATAAAAACCGAAGCCCTGCAGCGTTTTTTCACTCTGCCTGTGTGTGCTGAAGAGATAGTGTAGGGAGAGAGCTGCTGCCTGTTAGTGATTTCAGGGACAGTTGAAAGTTTGCTGGCTAGTAATCGTTTTGATACTGCTCTGTTATTGGAGGGACAGAAGTCTGCAGGGGTTTGAGGGACATTTAAGCTTAGGTAGCTTTGCTGGCTAGTAATCTACCTTCTACTGCAGTGCTCTGTATGTAGCTGCAGTGGGCAGCTGTCCTGCTTCTGATCTCATCTGCTGACTGCTGCAATAGCAGTAGTCCTTGTAAGGACTGCTTTTATTTATTTTTTTGTTGTTTTACTACTACTACTACTACTACTATAAGAGCCCAGTGCTATTAGTCTAGCAGTGTTGGGGAGTGGGACTGGTGTGCTAATCTGCTGCTCCTAGTAGTTCAGCAGCACCAACTTTAATTTTTTTTTTTTAATATTCATTTTTTTTTTATTTTACTTTTTTTTATTTTACTACCGCTGTAGTAGTGTATAATTTGACCTTTTAGGCATTATTTGCCCTGTAGGCATTTTTTGCCCAGTGTGTTATTCAACCAACTGCCATCTAGCTGTGTGACCTTGTTCACATTCTGTCTTAATATCCATAATATTACCGTCTCCAGAAAAAACACCGGAGTGACTTTTTTCAAGCAGCCATAATATATTTTACGTAATCCGTATCCATCGCTGTAGTAGTGTATAAATTGACCTTTTAGGCATTATTTGCCCTGTAGGCATTTTTTGCCCAGTGTGTTATTCAACCAACTGCCATCTAGCTGTGTGACCTTGTTCACATTCTGTCTAAATATCCATAATATTACCGTCTCCAGAAAAAACACCGGAGTGACTTTTTTCAAGCAGCCATAATATATTTTACGTAATCCGTATCCATCGCTGTAGTAGTGTATAAGTTGACCTTTTAGGCATTATTTGCCCTGTAGGCATTTTTTGCCCAGTGTGTTATTCAACCAACTGCCATCTAGCTGTGTGACCTTGTTCACATTCTGTCTAAATATGCATAATATTACCGTCTCCAGAAAAAACACCGGAGTGACTTTTTTCAAGCAGCCATAATATATTTTACGTAATCCGTATCCATCGCTGTAGTAGTGTATAAGTTGACCTTTTAGGCATTTTTATTATCCAAAAAAACTGGGCAAACAATGCCTACAAGGTCAACGTATGGCAGTTGTTTAAAGAGAACAGTAGATTACTAGCCAGCAAAGCTACCTAAGCTAAAATGTCCCTCAAATCCCTGCAGACTTCTGTCCCTCCAATACAGAGCAGTATCAAGCAGATTACTAGCCAGCAAACTTACTATCATCTGTCCCTGAAATCACTAACAGCTCTCCCCCTACACTATCTCTTCCAAGCACACACAGGCAGATTTTTCAGATACATTTTTGCCCTTGATCCCCCTCTGGCATGCCACTGTCCAGGTCGTTGCACCCTTTAAACAACTTTAAAATCATTTTTCTGGCCAGAAATGTCTATTTTAGATGTTAAAGTTCGCCTTCCCATTGAAGTCTATGGGGTTCGCGAACCGTTCGCGAACCGCTCGCATTTTTGCGCAAGTTCGCGAATATGTTCGCGAACTTTTTTTCCGACGTTCGCTACATCCCTAAACCTGACCAAAGATTGAACCCTTTTTGACTTTTTTAACACAACAACCTTGTATTTCACCTCTCTCTTTGCTGAAATGACTGAAGATCTAAGATCATTTCACAAATATTTGGTGTACTAGGTGGCATGGATTCTACACATGCAACCTTTCAGTAGCTCTTACATAATGGTTACCGTGAAAATTCTTCTTCTTACATTCTTCTTACATTCATGATTGCATTGTCCACCTGAAAATGTGGACAACAGTTTTCTGACTGCTATGTAACTGGTAGCTTGCCAACCAATATCCCTCTTCCTAAACCAGCTGGCATCCACATTAGGCTAAAATTGAAGTTCATTAAGAGCTGGCGATTTATCCACTTACTATGGTTCTGGAAGCAGCTCTAACCTGCTCTGGCAGTTAAGATGAAGAGGAATGTTGGGTATAAATAATTGTTAGGTAGAAAAACAGACAACATCTCACCAAACATTTTGACTCTTTCTTTGCTGGTTTATACTCAATTAGCAAGAACTACTAGGGCACCTTGCCTGTGAAATTGGGTATGCACCAAGCTATCATATTTTTTTTAAATTAAAAACTGGGTAAACAGGATGGAGCCAACAAATGTACCTTGATGGGTATTTAGACAGCTTGTCCTATAGTTGCAAAACAATGCAAATCAGTGGTTCCCAAACTGTGGGATTGGCTTCCTTGGGGGCCTGGAGCAGTGGCAGGGATTGGGGAGAAATGTTATTTTCTCTCCTAGACATCTGTTAAAGGCCAGACATGTATAAACTATTCTAGACACTCCTGGAGAGATGGTTGTGTGGCTGGTTTAATAATGTTTTCCGATATCTGTAACCTTATTATGAACTAAGGGGGGCACGGGTCAAAGGTATGCTCTTCAATCATTAGTCTAAGCCACCAGAAATTTTCTCTCTCTCTGCTCCTTATGCACTACCCCTCTATGATAAGAGGATCCTAAGATTCAGAAGTCTTGCCTCCTTGAGATTTTCAGTATGTCCGTGCTACCCAGATGATCCCAACTGATCTCAATGTGCCATAGAGATTGTCTGATTTGTTGATGGGACAGATTAGAAATTTTGGCAGATGAGGAAGGGGAGCTGCAGCCCCGTGCATGACCATGTTAACAAAAGTTACCATGTCTACAACTGCACCACTGAGGGATTTGCAAGTCTTCTGGGGGGTCCTGGGATTTGTAGTTTAAAAAAACACACAGCAACAATCCCTGTACTGAGACACAATACCTTCTCTGCTAAAGACACATACAATATATTTAAATAATAAAAACCAGTGGACAGGTTTAAGTAAGACCCTAGCGAGGATGAATGCTCCGGCACCCTTTCCATAGCTGAGTCATTCAGCCTCCAGATTATTTATCTTAGCATCCAAGTCACGTTAGCACAGTAGCTCTCCTGCTTGGGGCTCTTTGGATTTTGCTACATCCACACTATACAAACCTGATTTAATATGTGCAGAGTGAAGAAAATAACAGCGTTCCTCTATTTTCTCCCGCTAACCTGCATAATTGAGGACCGGCAGGATATTGTTTTTATAGCTGCAACCTGTCGTTTCATTTGCCGAAAAAGTTTTTAATATGTAAATATTTTATATTTAAAATGGTTTTTAACCTTAATAACAAATAAGAGGCATTAAGTCACGGGAAGAGGGGGTCATTCTTCCGCTGAACAGAGCACTAGTAAGGCCCCATCTAGAATATGCCATACAGTTTTGGTCTCCATCACTCAAACAGGACATTATTGTATTAGAGAGGGTACAGAGAAGGGCAACTAAGCTGGTGAAAGGTATGGAAAATCTTAGCTATGAGGAAAGACTGGCCAAATTGGGGACGTTCATGCTGGAGAAGAGGCGCTTAAGGGGAGATATGATAACTATGTATAAATATATAATAATCTCTCTAATGCTTTATTTACCAGTAGGTCTTTCCAGCTGACACGAGGTCACCCATTCCGATTAGAAGAAAAGAGGTTCCCCCTAAATATTGGGAAGGGGTTTGTTACAGTGAGAGCTGTGAAGATTTGGAATTCTCTCCCTGAATCAGTGGTACAGGCTGATACATTAGATAGCTTTAAGAAGGGGTTGGATGGTGTTTAGCAAGTGAGGGAATACAGGGTTATGGAAGATAGCTCATAGTACAAGTTGATCCAGGGACTAGTCCCATTGCCATTTTGGAGTCAGGAAAGGAAGGAATTTTTTCCCCCTCTGAAGCAAATTGGTGAGGCTTCAGATGGGTTTTTTTTTTTTGCCTTAGTCTGGCTCATTGGCAGTTAGGCAGATTTAAAAAAAAAACATTTAACTTGATGGACGTGTGTCTTTTTTCCACCTTACTTACAATGTTACTATATCAGTCGGCTTGTTGATTGGGCTGGCCAGAAAATTTTGATTGGGCCACTTTGAAGGAAACTGAACATCAGCCATTGCTAGTGCTGAATCGTCAGATACCAGTAGAATTCTATTGTTCTATCTATCAGTAAATCATATGATTCAGCTCTGCACCCGTGCATTTTCCAGGAAAGATTGTGATTTTTATGTCTATGGCCACTAGGGTTGCCAGATTTTCTGAAAGGTTTTACCGGCCGGTGGGGGCAGGAACAAAAGGGGCAGTCTGCGACGCAAAAGGGGCAGAGCCACGCACCACAAAAAGAGGCGGAGCCACATCGCAAGATGGCCAGAAGACCGAAAAAAAAGGTAAGTTCTGAGTGAATTGTGGGCTGGCCAAGGGCTTTTTTAAAGGGTATTATACATTTACCGGCAACTACATTGCCAGCAAATTTGTAATACTGGCCTGGCAGGCAGCGCCGATTCAGCCCAGATGCTGCCCCCCTCCTCTCCTGCTCAGTGCTTAAAAATTAGCGTCTGAGCGGGTCTAAAGGTTCAGTATCGCTAGTGCATCAAGCACAATGGCGCTCTCTGCACTAGCGGAGCCAAATTTCCGTGTTAAAACCCGGAAGTTTGGCTCTTAAACAGTGCCGGGCCTAGTCGGCCAGGCACCCTGGGCAACCCGGCCGACTACGTCGCCCCCACCGCTCGTGCATGCGCAGAAGTGCGCAAGCAGCGCGAGCGCTAGTGCTGAAGATCCACGTGGATGCGCAAGTGCGCATGCGAGAAACATCACACATGACGAGAAAGTGCGAGTGTGCATGCCCCGAAGAGCGCGCACTCGCATGAACTGCTGCAACCGCTTCTGGAAAAAATGCTCCAAACTAGGGGAAGGCATCAGAAGAGGTACGTGCGTGGTGCCCCTCTGCCTTTGCGCCCTAGTGCCTCTTCTGCCTACACCTAGTTCCGGCCCTGCTCTTATAGTTACAAGAGGCGGCTACTGGCTGCTCGCTGCCGCCCGAGGCAAGGGTCTCACCAGAAGCGGCCCTGCTGGCAGCTGTTTTACCGGCTAGGCTGGTCAAATACAAGCCTGGTGGCCACCCTAAAACTTTGGCCACCTTTAGTGCAATGTGACACATCCTGGTGTTTAAGACAATTTAACAGACACGATCACCATCGAGATTTTTGTTTCATCTTTTTTATTCCACTCCTATGCACAGGCTTCTTTTCTCAGTTTCTATGGCTTTTGGGTAACCAAGGGTCTCTGTAAAGTGGCAGCAATGGGGATACGACTTGCACCTTCCAACAAAACAAAGCAGTGTCACAGTATGCAGCTCTACTGAGCAGATAAAAACATAACTTAGTCACAGAATGGGAGCAGAGGCTCTGTGAAGAGAACCCACAGCCACAGCTGCACCGCTTCACCTATGAAACGCTCGCCAGAGTCAATGTATTTATATACGCGCGGTGTGACGTCAGACTCTCGCGAGATGACACTTGTGACGTCTGGATTAGGTGTCCGGAAGGAATCTAGGAGCTAGAAGTTAACTGCACTGCGGGACTTTTAAATATCGATCCAAGGCTGCGAGCTGTATAAAGGAAACGGATCTCTCACGGGAACAGCGCGGCTATTGGCCGGTATGAGCTACTTGTACTATTACTAGAGGGCACTGCTTCTTGCTTTACTGCTTGTACTGTTACTATATGTCACTACTGTATGACACCGATTGTAATATTCTTACTTTACGGCACTGCTTGCTCTCTTACTGTACTGCTTGCACTGTTAATACATGACATTACTTTATGGCACTGTCGTGTTATTGCTTGCACTGTCACTGGACAGCACTGCTTGCATTGTTCCTGCTTGTAGTTATAAAGAACTGCTTATTTTACAACATTTTTTGGGTCTCGCCATCAATATATAATACATAATACATTTCCTTGATATTTCTTTTTCCCAGATGTTACACCAATTTTTCCCAGGCCCCTGATAAAATGGGGATTCTACTTTATTTAGCTTTTTGTTCACCAGCTCTCCTGTTTGGAATTTCAACAGCTGGTTGCAGTTTACCTTAGCAACCACGCACTAATTTAAATAAGAGACTGGAAATTGAATAGGAGAGGGAAAGGAGAATAATAAAAATCAACAACAATAATAATATAACTGTTAACAAACAAAGCAGTAGTTTTTGGCTGTTGGGGTGAGTGACCACCCATCCGAAAGCTGGAAAGATGAAGAAGTTTAAAGGAGAAGGAAAGGCTTGGTGCACTTTGGGGTGCCAAATGTTAGGCACCCCCAAGTGAATGTATTTACTTACATGAAACCCGGGCAGGTGCTCCTATCAGCAGAAAACTGCACCGGCCCGGGGTTATTCAAGCGAGCACCACGGAGGGATCTTCTTCCGTCTTCCTCCTTCTTCTCGCAGATGCGAGGATCGCTCCGTGGTACTCACTTGAATAACCCCGGGCTGGTGCAGTTTTCTGCTGATAGGAGCACAGGCCCGGGGTTTCAGGTAAGTAAACACTATCACTTGGAGGTGCCTAACATTTGGCACCCCAAAGTGCACCAAGCCTTTCCTTCTCCTTTAAACTTCCTTATCTTTCCAGCTTTTGGATGGGTGGTCACTGACCCCAACAGCCAAAAACTACTGCTTTGTTTGTTTACAGTTATATTATTATTGTTACTTTGTATTATTCTCCTTTCCCTTTCCTATGCAAATTCCAGTCTCTCATTTAAACTAGTGCCTGATTGCTAAGGTAAACTGCAACCAGCTGTTGAAATTCCAAACAGGAGATCTGGTGAACAAAAAGCTAAATAAAGTAGAATCCCCATTTTATCAGGGGCCTGGGGAAAAAATGGTGTAACATCTGACCTCTGCTTGTTTGGTGAAGCTGCCAAACTACTAAATCTGGGCACAGTTTGGCAACATACATTCTGGGCTAAATCAGACTGGTCTGATTGTTGGCCCAGATAATCCAATGGGGCCTACGCCCACAAGCAGCCTCCTCGTTTGACTGGATTTTCATACCTACGTGATTGATATCTGCCAATATTTGCCCAGATATTATCATGCATCCCCGTTGGTGGACCTGATACATGAGCCAATAAGTTGCCTAATTGGTCTGAAGGGACCAAGTTGGCAGCTTTTAACAGCCCATGGAAAGCCATTTTTAGAATTGTAGCCTGCCTATAGTTTAGCTAGACATGCACAGGCTTAGATGTGAGCTAGCTAATTGGTATTTTGCTGATGACCTGCAGTAAAATAAGTGTGCTGTGCAGTAAAATAAGTGTGCTGTGCAGCACTGTGACTGTGGGGTTATCCAGTATGCACAGTTTTTATTTTTTCCCATACTCCGAATAAACAGAATAGTGCTTGACATAGAGAATTAGTTGCACTGTAAATGCAGCCACACTCCCCAGCAACAAATACTCAGAGCTGCCATACATCTTTGGTGGAACTGTAAGTCTCTGCTGCTTCCGGTTACAATTCAAGACAGTGGGTAGACAAACCATGTAGCAGATGCCACTAGTTTGACGAGTTCAAAGTATTAATACTTTGCGTTTCTTTCTGCGTCTCACAGTTTGTGAGGATTGCCGTTTATACTTCCGAGATTCCTGCCCAACACATGGAGCCCCGACATTTATCCTAGACACCCTCCATTCCAGAAAATGTACCTTCCCGCGCACTGCTTTCTTTGCCTGAAGGGCTAGTTGTCAAGGAAAGACCTCATGGGGGTTTTGGGGTTTGGTGCACTATTCCGGTTATTCCTCGTGGATGTATTTTCGGCCCATATGAAGGGGATATCATCATGGAGAGGAGCGACTGTACTGTATACTCTTGGGCAGTAAGAATAATCGTCTACTTTAACAAAAAGGGAGAGTGGAAAATATGCAGCTATTCTATTTATTATCCAGATACCCATTTACAAGAACACTGCAAAGAATTTTCCACAGTTTTACATTCTTTCCTGATCCTCAATGCGACTATTGAATGAAGGTAATGTATTGAATGGAATGTGAGTAATCTTTCAAGAGTCCATGGCGAGGCAAAGCAGTCTTCATCTTTTTAGTGTTTAAATATGTTGTACAGGTATGGGATCTGTTATCCAGAATGCTCTGGACCTGGGGTTTTCTGGATAACTGATCTTTCTGTAATTTGGATTTGCATACCTTAAAGGGCATGTAAAGTCTAAAATAGAATAAGGCTAGAAATGCTGTATTTTGTATACTAAATATAAACATGAAGTTACTGCACCACAAGCCTAATCAAACAAATAATTTATGCCTTCAAAGTTGGCTACAGGGGGTCACCATCTTGTAACTTTGTTAAACATCTTTGCAAGACTAAGACTGTGCACATGCTCAGTGTGGTCTGGGCTGCTTAGGGATCATCATAAACAAAGCTGCTTGAGTTCTGCATGGCTGGGAAGAAAGGCGGGGGCTCCCCCTGCTGTTCATAAGTATGATTATTTCCCTGCAGAGCAGTTAGGGACCATCTGACAATTCCTATCCACAGCAGTAAATGAAGGGAGAATTTCACTGCATACCGTCAGGTTTGTTATAAAAACGGTACACATTTTTTAATTGAAGTATATTGGAGATAGGTTTCTTTTTCATTAAAGAAAGTAAAAGTGTGATTTTATTTTTTGCCTTTACATGCCCTTTAAGTATACTAGAAAGCCCTTTAAACATTAAATAAACCCAATAGGATTGTTTTGCTTCCAATAAGGATGAATTATATGTTAGTTTAGATCATGTACAAGCTACTGTTTTATTATTACAGAGAAAAAGGAAATCATTTTAAAAAATTTGGATAATTTGGATAAAATGGAGTCTACGGGAGACAGCCATAACATAATTTGGAGCTTTTTGGGTAACGGGTTATCGGATAATGGATCCCATACCTGTACAAACAGTAGGACAACCAGCAATATTTCTTCAGCTTCATATATACAGTAATGCCCAGTAACATAAAGTATAGTAGTATACTATACAGTCAGTATAAATGCAGAGCAAACATGTTTAATGTACTGAACCTGCAACACAATTTAATGTTCTAATCAGCGCATTAAAAAAAAAGACCTTAAAATGACCGGCTTCATGTTATGGAACCTATACAGTATGTATCTGTGCACATGTTTCATTGTGTAGCTTTATGTTGTGAAAAGAACTGTAGCAGAACTCCAACTCTCAACCAATGTTTTGAACAGCCTGTTCATTGTTCATAAGATGTTTATGTTGTGCAGTACACACTGCTTCCTTCTCCAAATCTTCATAGACCCCAAAAGGACATGACTGTCTTTATGATCACTAAAGTGCAAACTCTGCATTGTGCACCCTAATATTGTATATTATATATCTGTAAATGTTTTCAGTTAAAAAAAAAAAATCTTAATATTTAAAAATTGTTTTCTGCAGTGCCACCTTCTCTGTTACTTGCTTTACATAAATGCATATACATGTGAATGAGCCAGAAATAATTGGCAGCTTTTGTCTGGCTGTGTGCCTGATCCATTTCATTATATTCCATCATTGCTTTTTATTTAGTCTGTCACTGAGATGCATCTTAAAGGAAAACTATACCCCCCAAAAATGTAGGTCTCTATAAAAAGATACTACATAAAACAGCTCATATGAAAAATGTAAAATGTAAATAAACCATTTTCATAATAATATACTTTTCTAGTAGTCAAACGAAAGGACGGCACTCCAGTAAAAGACAGGTATTTATTGCAGGATACTGCAGAAATTCATGGCCTTACGCGTTTCGGGAACAAATTCCCTTAATCATAGCCTATGATTAAGGGATTTTGTTCCCGAAACGCATAAGGCCATGAACTTCTGCAGTATCCTGCAATAAATACCTGTCTTTTACAGGAGTGCCGTCCTTTCGTTTGAGTGTTGTATGTTGGCAGTGGGGACGCTGCGGACTGAGCACCTGAATTTATAGAGGAGCAGCCATGGGGTGGTGAGTTTGGAGCGGCCCTAATTGATTTTTGGTGATTTTCTTTTCTAGTAGTTTGTGCCATCGGTAAATCATAAATAGAAAATTGCCATTTTAAAAAAATAAGGGCCGCCCCCTGGGATGGTAGGATTCACGGTGCACACAAACATACAAGACAAACAATACATGTTAGGTCACATAAGCCAATTAACAGCCAGAGTTATGTCTTTTGCTTCAACACTTCTTCCTGTTACAGCTGCAGTATTTCTGGTCAGCTGATCTCTGAGGCAACACACAGACCATCACGAAATGGTGGTTCAAGGCAAGAGATGTAAAAGGGCAATATTTATAAGTATAAAATATATGTCAGTTGCAGGTAAAACGTTTTCGTCCCTTTTATAAAATGTATAATGAAACTATAGAATTCTTAATGAATCAGATGAAAATTGAGCGTAGGACTGGCCAGATATGGGATGACTAAAGTATTTGGCCAGCTTAAATATATTGCAATATATGGACAAACAATCCCTGTTTTGTTTAAAGGGTAAGGCATTTTTCCGTAGCAGTATGCACAAAATGTCTGTCTTAAATATATTGATAATGGGTTGAGTGCTGAGGACTCTTGTAATTGTGTGTGTGTGTATATATATATATATATATATATATATATATATATATATATATATATATATATATATATATATATATATATATATATATCTATATATATATATATACACACACACACACAGTGGTGTGCAAAACTATTTGCCCCCTTCCTGATTTCTTATTCTTTTGCATGTTTGTCACACAAAATGTTTCTGCTCATCAAACACATTTAACTATTAGTCAAAGATAACACAAGTAAACACAAAATGCAGTTTTTAAATGAGGGTTTTTATTATTTAGGGAGAAAAGAAATCCAAATCTACATTTTCATGTGTGAAAAAGTAATTGCCCCCTGAACCTAATAACTGGTTGGGCCACCCTTAGCAGCAATAACTGCAATCAAGCGTTTGCGATAACTTGCAACGAGTCTTTTACAGCGCTCTGGAGGAATTTTGGCCCACTCATCTTTGCAGAATTGTTGTAATTCAGCTTTATTTGAGGGTTTTCTAGCATGAACCGCCTTTTTAAGGTCATGCCACAACATCTCAATAGGATTCAGGTCAGGACTTTGACTAGGCCACTCCAAAGTCTTCATTTTGTTTTTCTTCAGCCATTCAGAGGTGGATTTGCTGGTGTGTTTTGGGTCATTGTCCTGCTGCAGCACCCAAGATCGCTTCAGCTTGAGTTGACGAACAAATGGCCGGACATTCTCCTTCAGGATTTTTTGGTAGACAGTAGAATTCATGGTTCCATCTATCACAGCAAGTCTTCCAGGTCCTGAAGCAGCAAAACAACCCCAGACCATCACACTACCACCACCATATTTTACTGTTGGTATGATGTTCTTTTTCTGAAATGCTGTGTTACTTTTACGCCAGATGTAACGGGACGCGCACCTTCCAAAAAGTTCAACTTTTGTCTCGTCGGTCCACAAGGTATTTTCCCAGAAGTCTTGGCAATCATTGAGATGTTTTTTAGCAAAATTGAGACGAGCCTTAATGTTCTTTTTGCTTAAAAGTGGTTTCCGCCTTGGAAATCTGCCATGCAGGCCGTTTTTGCCCAGTCTCTTTCTTATGGTGGAGTCGTGAACACTGACCTTAATTGAGGCAAGTGAGGCCTGCAGTTCTTTAGATGTTGTCCTGGGGTCTTTTGTGGCCTCTCGGATGAGTTGTCTCTGCGCTCTTGGGGTAATTTTGGTCGGCCGGCCACTCCTGGGAAGGTTCACCACTGTTCCATGTTTTTGCCATTTGTGGATAATGGCTCTCACTGTGGTTCGCTGGAGTCCCAAAGCTTTAGAAATGGCTTTATAACCTTTGAAATTGAACTCAGGTGTGATAAACCACAGTTAAGTTATTTTTTAACAAGGGGGGCAATCACTTTTTCACACAGGCCCATGTAGATTTGGAGTTTTTTTTCTCCCTTAATAACGTAAACCTTCATTTAAAAATTGCATTTTGTGTTCAATTATGTTATCTTTGACTAATAGTTAACGGTTTTTGATGAGCAGAAACATTTGTGTGACAAACATGCAAAAGAATAAGAAATCAGGAAGGGGGCAAATAGCTTTGCACATATATATATATATATATATATATATATATATATATATATATATATATATATATATATATATATATATATATATATATATATATATATATATATATATATATATATATACCAGTTTGATAAGATTCTTATGCCACTTAATATGATATAAACTATCTGTTGCTTAAGTGTTCATTTTGGGGGGTATAGTTTTCCTTTAATACAAAAAAGGCCAATTCTTTCCAAGATTTATCCATTCTGTGGGGCAGAATTCCAATATTTAACTTGTTTGATGAACTGGATAATTATAAAACAATGGTCTTCGGAACATGCTAGGGGGCCATACAAATATGTTGGAGGGATACATCTGCCCATTGGCTGCAGAAAGCCCTGACATAAACAAACCACATAATAGTCACTTGCAGATGATTGCCTGCCCTCAGCTGTGAAGAAACCAACTGAATTGTTTATATGCTTGTTCCAGGTGAGAGACAATGGATCCTATTTTTATATTGATGCCAGCGATGACTCCAAATCCAGTTGGATGAGGTAGGTTATTTCATCGGACTCTGAGCTAATATGTATCCGTGCATTTTCCTGCTTTTCGGATTTCCTGCGTATGAGAAAAGGAAAATTTCACCCCCCCTTTCTTAATACTCGACTTTCCCCTCTGTTCTAATATTTAACACTTAACGAAATGGGGGTTTTAAGACTACGCTGGTGACTGAAAAGGTGATTGTTTCCTGAAAACTCAAAAGCAAAGTGAGACATAAGGGACCCACTCACAATATACAGTACACATACAATATAAATGGCACAATATAAGGCTGATTAGTAATTAATACAGATAATTACTACATAGCAGCACAGAAACCAGTGCAATTAGCGTCAGAATTTAATAATCAGCCCTGTAGCATCAGCTTATATTACAGACCAACCTCATTTTCTGCTGGATAATTAGTGACGAGCCCTAAGTTTAGCTTCTCAACAGCTGCTCAGAGCCCACTGAGCATGTGAGTGTCACAGACACTTTCCAAGATGGTGACCCCCTGTGACAAGTTTGAAGTCCTGGATCATTGCTGCTGTTGACAAGCAGAAACTTTAGGCTGGTGCAATAAATTTAGTACATAAAATATGGTATTTTAAGCCACTATAAATGAATATAAAGCGCTGCAGAACCAGCTGGGTGGCTGGTGATAAAAAATGGAGATAAATAACATAAGGGTTTACTAAAAGATTTTGGTCTAATAGCCATGAAACATGTCCCCATATATCTGTTTATGTGCCAACTTCTAATCTCTTTGAATCTGGAAGTGCTTTCTTGTGTCTTTCTGATCTAACATGTCTTTAAGCCCTTTGAGCAGCGTCAAATTTTACAGCACTTTCTTTTGTACAGCGCTTCCCAATGTGTTCATATTGAGTTTGTTATAGGTTTGTGTGCAACACTAATTATTACTTACAAACTTTAAGCAGAAAAAATCCCTTATGCAGTGTTAGCCCCCTTCGCTCTGCTTGTCTCTGAATGTTTATTAGAGCATTCTAGGCTAAATAGTGACATTTTAGATTCTCTACTATTAAACTGCATAGGATGTTGGTAAAAATGTTTTATATTTACATTGATACCTTAAAGGAGAAGGAAAGGTTAAAACTAAGTAAGCTTTATCAGAAATGTCTGTATAAATACACAAGTGAACCCTCAAAATAATGCTTCTCTGCATTCCTTTCTATTGTGTACACATGGGCGTCTGTATCAACTTCCTTCTTTCAGTTTAAACCTCCAGGGCATGGGCTTGAGCATGCTCAGTTTGCTCCTCTCTCCCCCCCTCCCTCTCTTTCGCTCTCTCCCCCACCCTCCTCCCATCCCATAGTTATGAGGGAACAGGGAAGGCAGGAAGTTATGTCACACCAAGCTAATATGGCAGCTGCCATAAACAGAGCTTCAAGAACGCTTTACTCAGGTATGGTAAAGCATTCTACAGACTAAATATAGTATTCTAGCTTGCACTGTTGTGGCTAATGTATTGGCAATATTGACCTTGGTAGCTTTAATTCTGCTTTAAAGGACAAGCAAAGTTAAACTAAAGAAATAGCCAAAAATTATGTTTTGGGCTTCTGTACCAGCCCCAGACAACCACAGCCCTTTAACAGTAAAGATCTGTGTCTCCAAAAATGCCCCAGTAGCTCCCCATCTTCTTTTCTGCTGATTCACTGCACATGATCTGTGCTGCTGTCACTTACTGAGCTTAGGGGCCCACTCACAATATACAGTACACATAGAATAGAAATGTCACAATATAAGGCTGATTAGTAATTAATACAGATAATTACTACATGGCAGCACAGAAACCAGTGTAATTAGCATCAGAATTTAATAATCAGCCCTGTAGCATCAGCTTATATTACAGACAATGGAATTCAAAATTCGGCACCTGCTTTGAGGCCACTGGAAGCAACATCCAAGGGGTTGGAGAGCAACATGTTGCTCATGAGTTACTTGTTGGAGAAGGGGATTACTGCTCTATATCATACTATGGGGTCTTAAAACTGTCGCAACCAGGGACACCCCTGGATTTCACCTTGTTCGTATGGTAGTTGGTATTTTTTCAAGGTATAACCAGCCACCTGGGTATGACATGAGAGCAACATCGGTCCTGGTCACATATCAACTCACCTTTTCTGCCTAACTAGAAATCCTGTTTAACTATACACTTGATCATTGCTAAATTGGAAGTGGTCTTGTGTGCAATCACTTCTGCCACAAATAAATATTTGTCTTGGAAAGCAACATCAATGTCTCTGTATTTGAAGGGTCTCGTAAGTCCCTGATATGCCTATGAAGAAAATACACGCATGGGTAAGTACAGGGCTCCATTGCTCCTTGCCTCCATTGACTAACCCCAGCTTGTGTGTCTGAATGACTCGTAAACTAGAGGACGTCCACATGCTGCCCCAGTCTACTCCTAAATGCCGGCACAGCTGTATTAATGAGAAACCCACATTTTACGCTGTGCCCTGCCAATCACAAACAAGGACATTTTAATAAATGGAATTAAACAAGTCTCTAATTTCCTTAAAGATTCAGTGTAGTCCGGTATCTCCCCATGGATTTGAAACCACGTTGGAATGAAAATGTTAGCTGCAGCTGCTAGCTCTGCATGTTGCTCCAAATATGATCTCCCTTGGAGAAGATGTGCTTGTTTTTTGATCTTTATGTGTATAACCAGCTTAAAGGAACAGTAACACCAACAAATGAAAGTGTTTTAAATTAATGAAAATATATTGTACAGTTGCTCTGCACTGGTACAGCTCTTGTGTTTCCTTCAGAAACTCTACTATAGTTTATATTACAAGCTGCTGTGTAGCCATGGGGGCAGCCATTCAAAGCTGAAAAAAGGAGAAAAAGCACAGGATACACAGCAGATAACAGATGTAGTATACAATGGGATTCTCAGAACGTATCTGTTATCTACTTTGTATCCTGTGTTTGAATGTCTGCCCCCATGGCTACAAAGCAGCTTGTTTATATAAACAATAGTTGGGTTTCTAAAGCAAACACAATTTACCATTGCAGGGCAACAGCACATTATATTGTCATTCCTTTAAACCACTTAAATCTTTTGGTGTTACTGTTCCTTTAAGCAGCATGGCATATTTGGATAAACAAGAGTCACTAGAAATACAATGAAACAAATACCGTATATAGTCGAGTATAAGCCGAGTTTTTCAGACCCAAAATATGCTGAAAAACTCTACCTCGGCTTATACTCAGGTCAATCGCAAAAACGGTCGCCGGCGTCCAAGAATGGTCGCCGGCATCCAAAAACGAGGCGCTGGCACCTCCAATGGGATCAGAAACCCTCAATTTTTGGATTGAAACTTACCAGAAGCTGCTGCATTTCTCACCCTAGGCTTATACTCGAGTCAATAAGCTTTCCCAGTTTTTGGAGGTAAAATTAGGTACCTCGGCTTATACTCGGGACGGCTTATACTCGAGTATATACGGTAAGTGGGACTGATAGGCCTGTTTTGGAAAATGCTTGTAGTTTCTAAATTATGAAATACTTATGGAGACTCCTTTTAAAGGAGAACTAAACATGAAAAAATGAATATGGCCAAAAATGACATATTTTATATTATGAATTTACTGCACCAGCCTAAAGTTTCAGCAGCAATGATCCAGGACTTCAAACTTATCACAGGGGGTCACCATCTTGTAAAGTGTCTGTGACACTCACATGCTCAGTGGGCTCTGAGCAGCTGTTGAGAAGCTAAGCTTAGGGCTCGTCACTAATTATCCAGCAGAAAATGAGTTTGGCCTGTAATACAAACTGATGCTACAGGGCTGATTATTAAATTCTGATGCTAATTGCATTGGTTTCTGTGTTTCTATTCTATGTGTACTGTATATTGTGAGTGGGTCCCTAAGCTCAGTAAGTGACAGCAGCACAGAGCATGTGCAGTGAATCAGCAGAACAGAACATGGGGAGCTACTGGGGCATCTTTGGTGACACAGATCTTTACTGCTAAAGGGCTGTGGTTGCCTTGGGCTGGCACAGAAGCCCCAAACATAATGTACAACATTTCTAGCTACTTATTAAGTTAAGCTTTAGTTCTCTTTTAACAGCCATGTTAGAACAGGATGCTATAGTAAACCCCAGTACTATATTCCATCTGTTCTGCTTACATTTGCTTTTTCAAGAACACATTATTCCTCTCCCTGCAGAGATGTGTTCCTTATTATTGTCCCATTTTCTCTAGCTCTGATTTTTGAAGTGTTTTTTTCTCCCCTAAAGGTACGTGGCATGTGCATCAACAGAGGAAGAGCACAACCTGACAGTGTTTCAGTATCGCGGGAAATTTATTACCGTGCCAGTCAAGTAATCCCCACAGGCACCGAACTGCTGGTTTGGATAGGAGAGGAGTATGCACGGACGCTAGGACTCAAACTGGGTAAATTAAAATGTACTTTAGTATCCTTGTTACCATGGAGAATTTTTGCAGTTAATACAGTGAATATTGGCTTCTGTTTTCTCGTTGTATATGACTAATAGAAATATTCCCCTCACTGCCAAGAAGCTATTAATGGCCCAGCTTAAAGGGGAACTATCGCGAAAATGAAAATTTATTATAAGCTTCATCATACTGAGCTTCATCATACTAAAATAAAAAACTTTCTAAAAACAACCAGTTTAAAATTATGTACTGTTTCTGAAATAATCAAGTTTATCTTCACTATTCTCTCAGCATCTGTTTCTTCTCATCCTCTTCATTCAGGAGTTGGGTGTCAGATGATTGATCCAATAAATCTCATAGGAGGGCTCCGTTGCCTAGAAATGTATTAGAGCTCACTATTAAAATCACCAGACATCATGTCTCTCTACATGCAGAATTTGTGCGAAAGGCAGTTATTTTGTTAGATTTTGTTTGTACTGGAATCAGTTATTTGAGTGAGCTCTAATACATCTGCTAGGAAAGGGACCCCCCCTATAAGATATATTGAATCATTTATCTGACACCCAACTCCTGCAAGAAGACAGAATGAAGATAAACAGATGCTTAGAGAGGGATAGTGAATATAAGCTTGATTATTTCAAAATGCAGAATTTTTAAGTGATTGTATTTAGAAAGTTTCCTACTTCAGTATGAGGAACCCTATATTACATTTTAATTTATTATTAAATTATTAAAATTAATATTCCACAAGCTGCATTTCTCTCAGCCTGGTTGAAACACACTTTTTGCCACCACCCAAGCCCTTCCAATGTAATATCATTCTCACTAGCCAAGGTTGTGGATTAAAGCAGGGAAAATTAAGGTGTTAAAAATCGCTCCCAAATAAATGATAGGTTGTGGTCTATTTCACCAGGAAATTTGGTCTTGTGTCATCAGTGGTCATGAAGCTGGACCAAACATAAGAAAATATTTTGGTAAATGTGTTGTAAAAGATGACATGAGCATTTTTTTTTACTTTGTCCTCAAATCTTGTTCTTCAGGTGAGCACTTGATGGGTTTGGAGAAAAAGAACTTCTAATGAAGCTGTTCCTGGACTTGCAACTGAAACCGGTAGACTCAATGCCAAATCATGTATCATCTCAAAGTCAGTACTTGTGCAATGATATGGTCACACCCATGATGCAGACGCACAAGACAAGCTACCCACTGGACAATATTGGGCATACATCCACTGTCTACCCTCTGCTGGAGGGAACTCAGAATCTTGTAAGCCTTGGTTGCGCACAGAGCCGCTACTGGACCTTTTTTGGCTTTCAGGGGGACGCCTATGGCCGCATTATTGATAAAACAAAGATAATTTGCAAGCTATGTGGCGTGCGGCTCTCTTACAGTGGTAATACTACCAATCTGAGGCAACACTTAATATACAAGCACCGGCCACAGTACAATGATTTAGTTGGGACACAAGGAGCTGTTGTAGACCCACAGAAACACTGTGACTCAGTTTTGCCTTGTGAATTGGCTTCCAGGGCAATTGTAACTCCAACAGTGGGGAGAACAACTAGAGCGGTGGCAGATTTTATTGTCCGTGACCTAATGCCTGTTGAAATCATTGAGGGGGAAGGTTTTATTCAAATGCTGGCAGTACTGGACCCCAATTATAAACTGCCAGCCATCTCTTTTTTGGGCCATACCATCTTACAGGAAATGTACATTCAAGTGAAGGTCAAAGTGGTTGAACTGGTGAAAAACCTTCAAGACTGTTCCATCAGCCTGGATTTGTGGAAACACAGTGGCGCTTTGTCCTACCTTACCCTCACCATTCATTATGTTGATGATGGATTTGAATCCCGGAACATGATGCTGTCGAGCAGGGCTGTTGCAGAAGACAGAGGGCAGCTTGACTTCGGTCCTGTTGGATGTTGCAGAAGAGTGGGGGATTGGTGATAACACTTTCTATGCAGTGGGCCTCAACAGTTCATTTGTGAAGTTACCAGTTTCAAATGTTGGCTGGAAATCTCTGCCATGTGTTGGGCAAGTTTTAAGAAGCTGCATTGAGACTGTTCTTCAGCATCGCGCGATACAAAGCACTTGGGATCGAATTAGGAAACTCATAGCATTTGTCTGTTCCTCCCCGATCAAAATCGAGGAGATGGCAACACATGGACCTGTGTTAAAGGTGCACTTAAAAATGTTCCTGCGGGATGGAACTAAGTGGTACAGTATCTACACATTGTTGCAGAGCATAGTGGACCATTCCACATATTTCAAAATCTTAACTGAAACAATGAGTGAAAGTGACATTGTTCTACAGCATGTTGATTGGTCAATCCTTCAAGATGCAGTAGACATCCTCAAACCCTTAGCAATAGCTATCTCAACATTTACCAAAGATCAGTTTGCTGGATTATCACTGGTGAAGCCTGTTATTACCAGCTTATTATACAAACATTTAGCGCCCAATGAGTGGGACTCTGATTTTTCTAAGACTATTAAAAAGGCCATACATGAGGATTTAAGCTTTAAATACTCAGACCATGAGGTCAATAAGGTTCTTAACTTGGCATGTGCCTTGGATCCTCGCTTTCGTGGCCTTGATTTCCTCAGCCAGCCAGACCGGGTGGAAACACTTCACTCACTGAAGCTTGAAGTATCCAATTTAGCTAAGTTGCAGAACACTGAGCCTACATGTGTTACTCCTGAGCCTTTGAATTCTAAACCACCTATTAAAAGACCCAAGCAAGACTCGGGTATTGAATTCCTTTTAGGAGACTTGTGCAGTGTACGGAACTCTTCAGTGAGCACAGTCAACCAACAAGCAGAACAAGAGATTAGCAGCTTTCAGACAAGCGAGGCTTCTTCCTTATGCCAGGATCCGTTGCATTGGTGGAAAATGCATCATACACAGTACCCACTTTTGGCTCGGGCAGCCCGGAAACTGTTGGCCATTCCAGCAACCTCAGTGCCCACAAACTGGCAATTTACTGATGCTGGTTTGGCAGTTTATAGAAAGCGTTCTGCGCTGGCTGCAGAAAATGTAGACATGCTAGTCTTTCTCAACGGAAACAGGTTAATGCTTTGAATCTTGGCTGGGTGGCTCCTTCACATTTGTGCCTCTCCCTGTTACATCCAAGCCACCCATTGCCAGTGGGCTGTTTTATCTTCTCCAGGTCAGATCTAGTGCTTCCCTATATAATTTCCTAAGCAGAAAGGGCAAGGATATTTCCCTTTGTTCTTACCAGTAGATTTATTTTCTGTAGCCAGTATATTACTGGGCATCTCAAATAAGACCTCCATTTTTTTTAAACACTTTGAAGTTTGAAGGATTCCTTTGGGAGAACTTTTGTGTTTTAATACGTAGATTATCGAGGTACTCTATCTGGTTTAATTATAATAATGGTCTCCTCTGTGGTGGATATTAGTTCTAAATGAATATACTTAACTAGGCGATATGTAGGTGTTACACTACATTAGAAAAAAACTTTTTTTTTTTGTTTTTTTTTTAAATCTATTTATTGGTTTAATGTAAAATAAAAGTGTTTGTTTAATACTACAATACAGTATTTCTGTGTAACACAGAACAGTCTTAACTATTGAATCATTATGTTAATGCAATAACGAGAAGCTGGCTTTTATGTCACTAATCGTAAAACAAGCATGTCTTAATTGTGTCTATGAATGGTTTCCTATCCAATGAAGATAGTGATATTGAGGTTAAACTTGGTGCTTTTTCTTTTTCTGGGCTGTGGAGCGCCATACTGTACCATTATTTCCTTGCAGCAGGGGGAAGCCCCCTTAGGAGTTCTGCCAGTAACATTCTATCACAAGTTGGAATCTGTGCATTGGACACCAATGTTAATTACTCAAGGAATTGCCTTAAACCTAAAAAATAAATCTGGCTAGAATTGCTTTATTTAATGTACTAAACGAACTGTACAAGCCCTTAGGTTTAGCATTGCTAAACCGATAAGTCAGATTTGTCCATAGATGATCCCCATTATGGCTATGTAAGACGTTATTGCAGTAAGTGAGGTTATATCTATCATTAAAGGAGAACTAAAGTCAAAATCACTGGTGGGTGCTAAAATGTTATGGCTTACCTGATACACTGGGCCTGTGCTCATGTTTTCTAAAAACGGCACCTGCCTGGGGTATTTCTGTAGGAGATAATCGCTGCCATATTCTTGGTCTTTTTCTGTCTTCTATTCCTTCTGGTCAAGGCAGGCACATAAACAGTAGAGTAAAAGCCAAGCTTAAATGCGAAAAGCCAGCTTTTTTTATGCTACTTCGGGTAAGCCAGTCCAGAGGAGAAAAGACAAAGGAAGATCAAACAAACAATCTACTACAGAAATACCACAGGCTGCTGCAGTTTCTGCTAACAGAAGAACTGGCCCAGGGTATCCTTTAATTTGATTATGATCACTAGGGGGGTGCTTAACATTTGGCACCACCTGTTTGTGAAGATTCGCATTCATCCAGGTCATGGTATATCTGAAAAAATAACTCAAATCAACTGGACTTGCTGTGTTTTTTCCTTGAAGGTCTTTCACCAGTCATCCAACTGGATTTCTTAATTCAGAAGACTAGGGATTTAAATTTTCTTTCTCCTTTAATAGCAGAACTTGAGAGACATTGGTGGGGTAAAATTTCCAACTGGGTCTCTTCACTCCTCTAAAAATCCCCCACTATACCCTTTTTGATATTGCATACAGAGGATCCGCGGGGCAGCCGCCTGCGGACCATGCCTTCAAATAGTCAACACAATTGCTTCCGATTAGCAACAAAGTGCAATCATAATTGAGGCATCAAGCTAAAGGCCTCTTTCAACTGTAACAATGCTGGAATTTTGGGGCAAAAATGTTGCATTATAGAAAGAAACATGGCGATTGCACTTGAAATTACCCTTTGCGTACTGCACTTGCTCCGTTCAAGACTCCTCAGGTGTAACATTTCCATCCCAATTTTTATTGGAGCACTTTGCTCTCTGTAAGCTCTCAATATAAAATGAGTAATCCATTCAGCTAGTGTTACAGAAATACACCTTAGGTAAGAATTGTTTTAGTCTATAGTAGAATGGTCGCCAGAAGTGCTAAGGGTCAGCATCATACAACAATAGGCTGGAGTTCTGTTTTACATTTGTTCACCAGGCGAGCATGCCATACTAACATGGTGCTCTGGCAACTGTTGGACCATGATCCATGAAGGTGCTACTCAGTAATGTAGCTAGAAGTTACATGAAATAATTGTAGGGCTCCTTTTTATTTTGGGAGCAAACATTTTTTATTAACCTGTATATCAGTGAGTGCCCCACTGTCCCCAATGCTTCCCTGTCCCCCTAGCATTCCCTGGTATCATGGTCTGGGGGGTAGCATTAAAGGGATACTGTCATGGGGAAAAACATTTTTTCAAAATGAATCAGTTAATAGTGCTGCTCCAGTAGAATTCTGCACTGAAATCCATTTCTGAAAAGAGCAAACAGATTTTTTTTATATTCAAGTTTGAAATCTGACATGGGGCTAGACATTTTGTCTATTTCCCAGCTGCCCCAAGTCATGTGACTTGTGCTCTGATGAACTTCAATCACTCTTTACTGCTGTACTGCAAGTTGGAGTGATATCACCCCCTCCCTTTCCCCCCCAGCAGCCAAACAAAAGAACAATGGGAAGGTAACCAGATAACAGCTCCCTAACACAAGATAACAGCTGCCTGGTAGATCTAAGAACAGCACTCAATAGTAAAAACCCATGTCCCACTGAGACACATTCAGCTACATTAAGAAGGAAAAACAGCAGCCTGCCAGAAAGCATTTCTCTCCTAAAGTGCAGGCACAAGTCACATGACTGGGGGAAGCTGGGAAATTGACAAAATGTTTAGCCCCATGTAAGATTTAAAAATTGAATGTAAAAAAATCTGTTTGCTCTTTTGAGAAATGGATTTCAGTGCAGAATTCTGCTGGAGTAGCACTATTAATTGATGCGTTTTGAAAAAAACATGTTTTCAGATGACCGTATCCCTTTAAGGAAAAAACACTGCTGGAGTTTGTTTTAGTATTTAATCAGATGATTTCCGTCTTTGGAAACTGGTCTTATATTTATTTTAAAGGTACTTTGTACTGTTATTTATTGATGTGTGTGACTCAACCCATCCCATAACTTTTTATTAATCTATTCTGCATTTGGCCACTTGGTGGGTATGTAATGAAAAAAACTGAAAAATGCTTTTCCGCTAACCTCCTTTTGAAAACGGCATTGCTGCAAAGGATCCGGATATCGTTGCTCTCAGATATACATCAGTATCTTTAGCAGATTTCCTCACTACCTCTTTTAGGCTTCTGCCAGATGCCAGTGACCATCCTCTCAGCTCCTACTGACTTTAGTGGGATCCTGGTGGAAGTCAAGTTGTGAACACTTTTCTACCAGAAAACACTCTCCAGTGTATTTGAGATGGAAATGTTCATACTGTACCTTCACTTCCTATCAGCTCCCATTGAAGTCAGTGGGTGTGAAGCAATTGGTAGGGTGCAACGGTTCTTCACTAGAAGAGAATGTGTTCCATGTGACATTACCCTTAAGGTCTGAACCTGACCTGAATGGCAGGAAATGCTTTAAAAAGACCCAGCTGCTGTGTACAGACAGCTGGGCCACAGTCTAGACAAGTCCAATCCCCTCTAGGAAAATATCCCGCATTTTAATTAAAGTCGTTTTCTATACTAGTACAGTATATTCTTTTCTATGTTGTCGTTATTTTATTTCAACAATGGATTTTCCTAACTGAAATATTAAGAGCTGAAACTATATTTACCATGCAGTTTATTATCCTGAAACTCTATTTAATGATCACTGGCTCAACTGGTGGTTTTAAGCTGGCCATACATTATACGATCTGCTCATTTCACGAAGTCACAAGTGGAGCGGATCTTTCACTGATATATGTCCACCTCCAGGTGGGAACTCGGGACAACAATCACATTATATTTGCTGTAATGCTTGTGATCAGATCAGGGATCGTGCAAAAAAATCGGGAAAATCAAACCTGCCAATCAACCTATGGATGATTTTCAAGTGGGCCTGTCGGAGGGCCCCATACATGGGAAGATAAGATGCTGTATCAGTTTAAAGGGCCAAATCGGTACATTAAATCTGCCGGTGTTTGGTCTGTTACAGGCTGACTGTGCTATTGTTAACCAAAAAATCCTATTAAACGTTGTGTTTACTGAATCCTCCTAAAGCTCTAAGATCTTGCAAAAGCTGCTTATCATATAGCAAAAGGCTTTTATTGTTTTAATCCAACTACAAAAAGCCAAAATGGAGTATTACGAAGGCACTTACAATAATTTATAACAAACAGGTCTTCGCAATTTAGCAAACAGGGGTTACAGAATAAAAATTTAAACCGTGGGAGGGGCTTGCTCAGAAAAGATTCTGTTGAGCAGGACCTATGGTTAGCACCTGAACACGTGTGTCCTAGCACTGAATACCTAATGAATTTTGGTTGTGTTTACAAAAATTGTTGATATTTATGACTGTGGATATATATATATATATATATATATATATATATATATATATATATATATATATATATATATATATATATATATATATATATATATATATATATATATATAAATACAAGAGTCCTGCACTCAACCCATTATCATTATATTTAAGACAGAGACATTTTGTGCAAACTGCTACTGAAAAATGCCTTACCCTTTAAACAAAACAGGGACTCCCATACTTGGCTGCCCTTTTATTAGACACCAGTGGGATCAATAAAAGGGCAGCCAAGTATGGGAGTTTTACTTTGAAAGCAACAAGTAAGTTGCAGGTAAAACTTAGTCCCTTTGTAAAATGTATAATGAAGCAATAGAATTCTTAATGAATCAGATGAAAATTGAGCGTAGGACTGGCCAGATATGGGATGACTTTGACGTAGTTGGCCAGCTTAAATATATTGCAATATATGGACAAACAATCCCTGTTTTGTTTAAAGGGTAAGGCATTTTTTAGTAGCAGTATGCACAAAAGGTCTCTGTCTTAAATATATTGATAATGGGTTGAGTGCTGAGGACTCTTGTATTTGTCTATATGTATTTTGTGGTCACAGCAAGAAGAAGAGGTTCTGCACCTATAGAAGACCTATAGAAGATTGTAAGCTCTTTTGAGCAGGTAATTTTTTCCTCTTGCATCAGTTATTGGTTGTTTTGTACAAAAATCTGTATGTTAAATGTATGCACCCATTTATTATGTGGAATATGTAATTTATAAAATGTGAAAATAATATGAAAACCAAAGTTGTTTATATAGAGGTTGATATGGAATAATACACAAAGCCTGCTAGTGTTTATTGTTATTAGATGTACAACAAGTTCTTGGTGTATAGTGTGAAGGGCCTGGTAGAACATCCACGCTCGATTGCTTGGAAAATAGCTGCTTAAAGGGATAATGTCATGGGAAAATTTTTTTTTTTTTCAAAATGAATCAGTTAATAGTGCTGCTCCAGCAGAATTCTGCACTGAAATCCATTTTTCAAAAGAGTAAACAGATTTTTTTATATTCAATTTCCAAATCTGACATGGGGCTAGACATATTGTCAATTTCCCATCTGCCCCAAGTCATGTGACATGTGCTCTGATAAACTTCAATCACTCTTTACTGCTGTACTGCAAGTTGAAGTGATATCACCCCAACCTTTTCCCCCCAGCAGCCTAACAAAAGAACAATGGGAAGGTAACCAGATAACAGCTCCCTAACACAAGATAACAGCTGCCTGGTAGATCTAAGAACAACACTCAATAGTAAAAACCCATGTCTCACTGAGACACATTCAGTTACATTGAGAAGGAAAAACAGCAGCCTGCCAGAAAGCATTTCTCTCCTAAAGTGCAGGCACAAGTCACATGACTTGGGGCAGCTGGGGAATTGACAAAATGTCTAGCCCCATGTCAGATTTCAAAATTGAATATAAAAAAATCTGTTTGCTCTTTTGAGAAATGGATTTCACTGCAGAAGTCTGCTGTAGTAGCACTATTAACTGATGTGTTTTAAAAAAAAAAAACATGTTTTCTGATGACATGATCCCTTTAATGATTGCTTATTTATGTTTCTTATTTCTCATTGGAAAATATATAAAATAAGAACTTACTCCATTATCTAGTGATCTCTTAAGGATGTCTTGTCTCTACCTGCCACCCTAATGTTGCTTAACTTGTAGGATATCTCTGGAAGGAACCTTATCAGACAGGAATTCTTCTGATGGTAAGATCAACCAGACTTTACTTCTGTGTAATAAACCTCAATCCTAAAGACCCATCTGTCTTTAGAAAGTTGAGGTGTGTGAGGTATGACAAACCTTGGGCAAGGTGGCAACTTGGATATTTTATTTAACTCTTGGTAAACTCTATAAAACTGATGAGCTAACAAGTTTAAGTGCCTATCGACACGAAACGTGTAAGGCTATGTCATTTTCTATTTTTGTCGCCTAAATAAAGTTCTCAGTTCTTTAACAAGCCTGTTTGTGGGATCTGTGAGTGCCTGCCATTTTTCTCTTTTGGTTGGACGCCTCTACCTCAAGCTGTAGGTCTGGGGCATGAGCCCTTCTTTGGTTTTTACATTGGGATTCTCATTTTAAGTTGCTAACAAGTTTTGTACCCAAGATTAATTGCGGGCAACAAAATGTCACATCTGTCATTGCCTTTAAGAGCTAAAGGAAGCCTGGTTTTACTTGGATCCCAAAGCTTATGCTAAAAAGTAGGGCTGCACCAGAAAGATCATTCCAGTAGAGCTGATGTATCTAAGTCTAGCACCCTATCTTCATAGAACAATTTGCTTTTAATGGGTTTACTTTCTTTATTAGTTTTGGTGCTTGTAGTCTCTAAACCTTCTGAAATATCGCTACAGAACTTGTCTTTATGGACTCTGCAAAGTTACTCTTCTATATACATAATGGCATTTCTTCCATGGAACATTTCCTGGTCAACACTAATGGAATGCAACATTTCATCGTAGAAAGAGTCTTTTATGTAAGAATTAATGAAATAGTGGAAGCAGCTTCTATACTTCTAACAATAGGGAAGCGAAGAGTCCACGCACAGCTTGATAGATGTTCTTGTGAACCTCACACCATAAGAACCTCAAGGGGACACATAGGGGCAAATTCACTAACCGGCGAAAATTCACTGGTGCTGGCTTCGCGCACATCAAAACACATTGCCAGGCATAAATTCACCTGGACTTGCGCACAGGGTATCGAACGATGCCAAAGTTGTGCTAGCGGAAAAACGCTCAGCAGTTCGAAGTTACGATATCGTTGGCTAATTTGCATACGGCGTGCAGTTAAAGTACAATGGCCGTATATGCTGCAGCAAATACATTACACTACACGAGCCCAGGGAACCTTAATTAAATTATATATAGAGGTATTATATTGCCCTTCATATGTGCCCACAGTTTAGTTTAGGTGCCATATGTTATCAAATGTAGGGGGGAAGAAGGGTACCCCAAAAAAATTTTTCGATCTTTTTCAGCCTATCACCCTGTAAAAATGAAAAGACGCCAAAGTTTTTTGGGACTTTTCAACTTTTTTTTGAGGAACTCCTATTTACTCTATTGCACTTCACCTGGTCTGAGGTGGCGAAGGCAAGTCTGGCGATAGATGTAACGGTCAGTAAAATCAAAAACTTAGTGAATTTGCATAGTAACGCTCTTTTGCCAGAGAGAAAATTCGCCTGGCATTAGAGTGCGAAGTTGAGCCAGAGTCTATCTCCTTTGCGAAATTACGCCAGCGAAATTTTGCCAGCGTTAGCCACTTCGCCATTTAGTAAATTTCCCCCATAGAGGCTTAGTCCTTTCGCCATCTTTGTACCATGAGGTTGTCACCTTCACTGCCATATAAAGAGGTTCCCTCTTCCCAGGAAGAGTCTCCCTACAAATTCTCTTTCCTTTTACTATAATACAGGAATGGGATCTTTTATCAGGAAACTCTTTATCCAGAAAGCTCTGAATTATGGGAGGGACATTTCCCATAGAAACCATTTTAATCAAATAATAGACATTTTTAAATATTAATGTATTCTTCATGTAATAATAAAACAGCTGATTCCCAACTAAAATATAGGTAATCCCTATTGGAGGCCAAACAATCCTATTGGGTTTAATTAACGTTTAAGGTATCCTTATCTAGAAAACCCAGGTCCCAAGCATTCTGGATAACAGGTGTTAAAGAAGAACTGTACCTCTGTTTTGATTTCTTGTGGTAAAATAGCTTATAACTAAATAAATAAAGGTGAATGTTGGGGGGGGGAGTAACACTGGGCTCTGATTTTGCGTGTTTATCTCCCTTATTAGCTACTTGTGCATGCATTTAATTGCCAGGTGGTTTGGGCGACAAAACTAGATTGTAAGCTCTGCTGGGCATGGAGATTGTGTGCAGAAAAAAATAATCCCTGTACAACACTCCATAAGATTGGTAGTGCAGTATGCAAATAAAGATATAAAAAGTGGAAATGTATTTGATTTGTGCATATACATATTGGGAGAATATACAGAAGACCGGTTGACAGAATCACAGCATTGTATTTTCAAACTATCCAATAGGGAGGCAAAAGATTATGTTGGGAGGTAAAACTGTGGCATATTGTGTTTAGAAAGGTGAGAGGTATCAGGGCATGGATGAGAGTTTTGGTTAGGAGTACAGCATTGATTGCCAGAGTGTTCAGAAGAACCTTATACTTTGGAAATACAATAAACCATTACGATAAAGAAGTCTAGCAGGTATCATTCTTGGGATAGCAACAGTGTCGGACTGGGAAACCAGGGGCCCACCAAAAACCCTTAGACCAGGGGCCCACTCGAAGTATTATTTTCTTCCTTTCCTTACTCAACCTCTATTCTCATATTCTCTTTTCTTTACATACTATAACCTATTATTCCATCTATTTAGCCTCTTTATTCTCATAGAAATAGGGAATGGCCATAAAATAAGCCAAATGTTTAGAAGCAGGAGGGCCCACTGACACCTGAGCCCCCTGGGAGTTTTCCTGGTATCCTGGTGGGCCAGTCCAATACTGGATAGCAACAACTCCGGCTCCTCATGCACCAAAGCTCTATCATAGGATTACTGGCTATGACATGATACTGACAGCTGTAGTCTAACAAGTTGCCAAGTTACCACATAAGAAAAAAGCTGACCCCTGGTAAGTTTAAAAGCTGTAATGTTTTGTTTTGTTTTTGTTTTTTTAAACAGAAATAAAGCTCTTGTAGTGCAGAGAGTGCAATTATTCTTTTCTCAGCTCTTAATACTGTTCCACTTTGTAATTCTTTCAATTGCAGAATCTTACTGTTGGTTCTGTTTATTATCCCTGTCCTGCTATTAGGCATTAATGCATTTGTAGCATTCTTCTGAGACACAGAGTGTGCTGGGCTCTTGTAGCCGTTATTTCCATTATGAAAGTCTGTCCTCAAAGGGCTACAGCTCTGTTTATTTTCAGTCTGTGTCTCTGTCATAGTTACATCTGTGCCTGTCGGGATCAATCACTGTACGGATCTAAAGAGTAACCCGTCTGCCGGAGTCTTGGGCAGATCATTGACTCCTGTAGGTCTGTGTGGTTTAGGAACTGGCACAAACATAAGTTATTTGGTTTGTGTTCTGGGCTACACGTCACTCTATATACAATGTGTTTCTTTATGCACAAACTCTAAAAGGCTTTCTCAATAACCCTCCAGCTGTTGTTGCAAATGGCCTCTCTTTTCCAAGTACTTGGGCAGTTTTTCTGTGCTACCAAAAATGCCACCCTGTATGTGTCAAAGTCCCTTTGCCTTATTTTTTATTTCCAATCAGCCCAAAATACAGAAGGTAAAGAAAAAAAAATGTCGGCAGAATAATAAGAGGATGCCATCATTGTGCCCATAACATTGTCTGTGCAAATGGTTGTATTGCCCATGTTTTCTCCTGAACTCCTAATATATTGCACTGCTCTGCCCATCTTTTCCGGTTTTTGCGAATTCGCATTGTGAATAATTTTTTCGCAAATGAGACGGGTGTTTGCGTGAGTGTGCGCACTGTGCGTGGTTGTTGCGCAAGAAAATAGTGTTGACAGTAACTTAAATTCGCAATTTGCGAAACTGTTACGCAAATATTTTCTCCGCCACTAAAGTTGGCGTAGTTCAAACACAGAGTGCGCACATAAATATTCGTGTTTTTTGACATATTTAAAAAGCTCTTATAGACATTCGCATTGTGAAAATAAATTTGCAATTCTGTTCGCACACTCTTATTCAGCTTTATAAATGTAACCATGCGCAGGGCAAATATATTTACTGTGCGAACCAATCTGCCCTGCACGAAGTTGCTTACAAACTTGTAGCTGGCAATGGTAAATGGTACATAAAAAGGGCAGGGCTTCAATTGGAAACCACTTTTCCTCTAGGGGCACAGATAAGGTCCCTTATGTCATGATGAAGAGTACTATATATTGTTTTTTTAGGGTTGTGGCAGTTATAGAGTCTCATACAGTTGTATCACTGTTCTAGCTGCTGTAGAGTTAGGGCAAGTTGCACCTGTAACATAGTAACATAGTAACATAGTAAGTAAGGTTGAAAAAAGACACATGTCCATCAAGTTCAACCTTTTTTTTTTTTTTTTGTATTAACTACCTATCTGCCAGTTGATCCAGAGGAAGGCAAAAAACCCATCTGAAGCCTCTCCAATTTGCCTTAGAGGGGGAAAAATTCCTTCCTGACTCCAAAATGGCAATCGGACTAGTCCCTGGATCAACTTGGACTATGAGCTATTTCCCATAACCCTGTATTCCCTCACTTGCTAAACACCATCCAACCCCTTCTTAAAGCTATCTAATGTATCAGCCTGTACCACTGATTCAGGGAGAGAATTCCACATCTTCACAGCTCTCACTGTAACAAACCCCTTCCCAATATTTAGGCGGAACCTCTTTTCTTCTAATCGGAATGGGTGACCTCGTGTCAGCTGGAAAGACCTACTGGTAAATAAAGCATTAGAGAGATTATTATATGATCCCCTTATATATTTATACATAGTCATCATATCACCCCTTAAGCGCCTCTTCTCTAGCGTGAACATCCCCAATTTGGCCAGTCTTTCCTCATAGCTAAGATTTTCCATACCTTTTACCAGCTTAGTAGCCCTTCTCTGTACCCTCTCTAATACAATAATGTCCTGTTTGAGTGATGGAGACCAAAACTGTACGGCATATTCTAGATGGGGCCTTACAAGTGCTCTATACAGTGGACGAATGACTCCCTCCTCCCTTGACTCTATGCCCCTTTTAATACAGCTCAAGACCTTATTTGCCCTTGATGCTGCTGACTGGCATTGCTTGCTACAGCCAAGTTTATCATCTACAAGGACTCCAAGGTCCTTTTCCATAATGGATTTGCCTAGTGCAGTCCCATTAAGGGTATAAGTGGCTTGGATATTTTTACATCCCAGGTGCATGACTTTACATTTATCAACATTGAATCTCATTTGCCACTTAGCTGCCCAGATTGCCAGTTTGTCAAGATCATGTTGCAAGGATGCCACATCCTGGATGGAATTAATTGGGCTGGATAATTTTGTGTCATCTGCAAACACTGATACATTACTTACAACACCCTCCCCTAAGTCATTAATGAACAAGTTAAATAAAAGTGGACCCAATACTGAGCCCTGGGGGACCCCACTAAGAACCTTACTCCAAGTAGAGAATGTCCCATTAACAACTACCCTCTGTACCCGATCCTGTAGCCAGTTTCCTATCCATGTGCAAACGACTTCATTAAGCCCAACAGACCTTAGTTTAGAAAGCAGTCGTTTGTGGGGCACAGTATCAAACGCTTTGGCGAAATCCAAATAGATCACATCTACTGCCCCCCCACTATCCAGAATCTTACTTACCACATCATAAAATGCAATCAAATTCGTCTGACATGACCTATCCTTCATAAAGCCATGCTGACTGTTGCTCATAATGCCATTCATTTGGACAAAATTTTGAATGTGATCCCTTAACAAGCCTTCAAATAATTTGCCCACCACAGATGTCAAGCTTACTGGCCTATAATTGCCAGGCTGAGATCGTAATCCCTTTTTAAATATTGGAATAACATCAGCTTTTCTCCAATCCATAGGCACCATACCAGATGACAGTGAATCTGAGAAAATCAGAAATAAGGGCTGGTCTAAAACTGAACTAAGCTCTCTTAGAACCCGGGGGTGTATGCCATCAGGCCCTGGAGCCTTGTTTACATTAATTTGTATTAGAGCTTTTTGAATCATATCCTGAGTCAGCCACTGACTAGATTGAGCTGAATCATTCGTGCAGTTATTAAGTGAGCCTGTGAACCCAGACTCCTCTATTGTATACACTGAGGAAAAGAACTGATTTAACACATTTGCCTTATCTGTATCTGTTACAACCATACTGGTACCATTATTTAATGGAGCAACACTCTCAACCTGCATCTTTTTACTATTAATATATTTAAAAAACTTTTTAGGGTTAGTTTTCACCTCCACCGCAATTAACTCTTCATTTCTTTTCTTAGCCTTCCGGATTGCTGATTTACAACATTTATTACAGTGTTTATATTCATTAAATGCAGCTTCTGTCCCTACAGATTTGTAGTTTTTAAATGCCTTTCTCTTCTGTCCCATTAACTTCTTTACTTCTGTATTAAGCCACACAGGATGATTCTTAGAGCTTCTGTGTTTTTTTTTTTTTTTTTTTTACACCTTCTTCTTCATAAATGAGCCGTAAATATTATATTGTAACGGCTGGGGCCATGGAAGGAAACCTGTATATACATACTTCTATGCACGTTCTATGCATTCTCACCACTGTGTGTCACCACCTTAATTCTTTAATGCAAATAAATTCCCAATCTCATGCTGCAAAAAGAAAAACTCTGATGGTAGCAACACAATCCTATATTTTTAACAACGCTAAAGGAACAGCAACACCTAAAAATTAAAGTGTTTTAAAGTAATGACCATGTAATGTACTGTTGAGCTGCAATGGTACAACTGGTGTGTTTGCTTCAGAAACACTACTATAGTTTATATAAACAAGCTGCTGTGTAGCCATGGGGGCAGCCATTCAAACCTAAAAATGGAGAAAAGGCACAGGATACACAGGAGATAAGGGATTATCCTGCACTTATCTGTTATCTACTGTGTATCCTGTAGGGATGCACCGAATCCCGGATTCGGTTCGGGATTCCGCCAGGATTCGGCCTTTTTCAGCATGATTCGGCCGAATCCTTCTGCCAGGCCGAACCGAATCAGAATCCAAATGTCCATATGCAAATTAGGGGCGGGGAGGGAAATTGCGTGACTTTTTGTAACAAAATAAGGAAGTAAAAAGTTTTTCCGATTCCCACCCCTAATTTGCATATACAAATTAGGATTCGGTTCGGTATTCGGCTGAATCTTTCGCAAAGGATTCGGGGGTTCGGCCGAATCCAAAATAGTGGATTTGGTGTATCCCTAGTATCCTGTGCTTGAATGGCTGCTCCCATGGCTACACAGCATCTTGTCTATGTAAACTATATTAGTGTTTCTGAATCAAACACACACATTTTACGAGTGTAGGGCAACAGTACATTATATTGTCATTCCTTTAAAACACTACAATTTGTTGGTGTTACTGTTCCTTTAAGGCACAGAGCTGTCCGTGGCAGAAAGACCATTGGTCCATATGGCCTCCATACCAACTGATGGGATCAAGACCCACATGGAGCTCTAGCCTTTGTTTTGAAACCCTTTAATCTCTTAACAAGGTTACAGATACAGTAAAACATTGATTTAGCAACCATTCAGTTATACTTCCTATAATATGTAGGACAGCAAATAACTTTTAACCAAAGCTCTCCGTAATTGACCTTCAAGTTGGGCTTTAAGGTTTATATAGGAGAGGCATTCTGCCCAAACCTCACCTTAATTGGGCTTCAGACGGCTCCAACCTTTGTCTAGGGGATATTATTATTACAGCTATGAAGTATTCTTATTGAATAATTGGCATCATTCTTTGGTCTTGGTGCCGTGCTTGAAATCTCTTTTTGTTACAACAGGCTCATGACCTACAATGCTGGGATCCTAGAGGACAAGGAAGTCTGAGAGATAAATGGCAAAAAGATTTAGAGATTTTGTTCTTGCAATAAGAAAAACACATTTATTAAATGATTTAATCTCTCGTGCCCTTCCTGGGCCGACCTTGGTATTTGCTAATATTTGTATTAGTGCTAAAAATAAGAATGAAATAGTGTAATGCTGATAAATCCTTGAATGGGAGTTTGATTGTGGTCCCCAGTCACCATCTTAATTACCTCCTTGCTTAGCAGACTGCTACAAAGAAAACACAGGCACAGTGTATTAGATTTAATAATAAGCTTGCTGTTGGTACGGATGGCTGATATTAAAATCCTTAACTTTGGGAATGTTAGAGACCATAACAATTACAACACAGTCAGCTCCCTGAAGTTATATTACCTAGAATCTAATGCTTACTGCAATAACTGATACTGTGGATCCTGGGCTTTGAAATTAAATTAAAATAGATTTTCTTGAAGCATCTTAGGAAAACGAAGCGCCGCGTGTGCTTTAGCACAGTCGACTTTTCATTATAGCGGACGGGAAGACACGCAAATGCAGTTCGGGGAGATTGTCGCCCAGAAGAAGAGGCAATTAGTCGCCAGGCGACTAAATCTCTCCGAATCTGCTCGTGTGGCAGTCTGGTCATACATGTACCGACAGCAGCAAACAAACTGAACTTTTGGACACTTTTCAATATATGTATACTGGCCTGACTATGCAGACTGATTTGTTGCACAGAGATGCGTTAGTTGATCGGGCAGGTTTGACAATTTCATCTGCCAAAATACCATTGGACAGTGCACGCAGTACCAGCAGATGTATCATGCACTGGCCACTGGTTGAGTTGGCTTGAGCAACTCTTCCCTTCCTGCCGATCTGATTGTTCTGGCTTTTGACCTGACTGAGAGGAACAATAGGAAAGTAGTCATACTGTTTATGGCCTCAATCTGTTCAACCTGCATAGTGAATGGTTGGATACTATATAGTAGTGGCTTCCAGACTTTTTCAGATCAAGTCTACCTTGGAGGTCCAGTTTTTGGTCAAGTACCAAATGTGCAATGCACTAAAAGCCCATTCTCCCCAAATTTCACCCTAACTGGCCTTCAGATTGAGTCCCTATTGCCACTTTTAGGATAACTGTGGGCCATGTACTACTATCTAGTCAACCTCATGCCAATGGTCAGTAGAAAAAGCTCCTGGACCTGCACCAGCTGAAGTAGCCATTTTGGAGAGAATACATCTTGAGAAGCAAGACCACTTGCTAGTGCTTTAAATGTACTCGGAGACAAATACCAGCTTTAAAATGCTCAGTTTTTGGCCAACACTGCTGTTGAGACTGTCAACACCATGGAGATGTTTGTGATCTGTGGCTGCCCCCTGAGTTCCCTGGGTGGAGGTTTGCAGGAGTATTGGATGATTGCTCTATTTATAGGAATGTCTAAAGAACAGGTCTTCTGACCTGCCAAAGTGGATGGATAAAACTCTGTTTGCCCCCCCCCCGCCAAAATAATAAGTATTTGCAAGAGTTCCTTTCATCTACGGAGAATCAGCTGTAACAGAACCAAAACAGAATCCTGACTATATTTTCAGCCTGTAATAGATATGCCCCATGTTAGTACCATTTTAGAGAGCCCTAATTTGATTTTAAAATGATTTTGCAATGAGTTCTACGTACTGTAATGGCTAGTTTCTCTGTCCTATCTTAATTGAATGTTGATGTGTCCATGAAAGCCACATAATATTCAGAAATCTCTTTAAATAGTTTAAAGCTAAATAGAATAATAGCTTCTAGTGCTCTGAAATGTTAGTAGAAAAGGACTTTACCTTAGTGCCTATTACCTGAATGTGAATGTATTTATCTCTGAATTAAATGTAAACACTGCCTTAATTTCTGCTGGGAAAAGGGAAATTGGGTCCGTTTCAATGTGAATTTAAAAGGAATACTATCATAGCATCAGTTAATGCTGCTGCACCATCAGAATCCTACACTGAAATCCATGTTTTCAAAAGAATAGTCAGATTTTTTATATTTAATCTGGAAATCTGACATGGGGCTAGACATGTTGTTAGTTTTCCAGGTGCCCTCAGTCACGTGACTTGTGATCTGATAAACTTCATTAACTCTTTACTGATGTGCTGCACGTTGGAGTAATATCACTCCCTCTCCCCCAGTAGCCTATCAACAGAATAATGGGAAGGTAAGCAGAAAACAGCTCCCTGGCAACTGAGTTGCTAAAAATGCCCCCATGCCCCACATAGTGGTAGATATGAGAACAGCACGCAGTAGTAAAAATCCAAGTCCTGTTAACACAAGTTGTGAGTCTTTCAGTTACATTGAGTCATGGAAACAACAACCTATCTGAAAGCAGTTCCATTGCACAACACTGGTTCTGAATGCAGAGGAGATGGCTGCCTATATACTATATACAGTTCATTATTTGCAGTGTAAACAGTGTATTTAGAAATAAAAACCACACCATAAAAATCACAACAGATTCCCTTTAATTTAGAAAAGGAATAAGAAGAACCAGGTAGCTGGTATGAGACCATCTGCTGTAACAAGAGACCATTGTGCCAAAGTCGCCAACTAAAGGCCACCATCAGAAACTGCTTTGTTCCCACAGGGCCATGTACAGATATGACATTTAAAGCATCTGATGTACAGTACAGCAGTTCACATTTTTCAATAGGTGCCAAGACTGGATCAGATACCATGCTATTGTTTTAAAGGAGAACTCAACCCTAAAAATGAATATGGTAAAAATGCCATATTTTATATACTGAACTTATTGCATCAGCCTAATGTTTCAGCTTGTCAATAGCAGCAATGATCCAGGACTTCAAACTTGTCACAGGGGGTCGCCATCTTGGAAAGTTCCTTATATTGTGACATTTCTATTCTATATGTACTGTATATTGTTTGTGGGTCCCTAAGCTCAGTAAGTGACAGCAGCACAGAGCATGTGCAGTGAATCAGCAGAAAAGAAGATGGGGAGCTACTGGGGCATCTTTGGAGACACAAATCTTTACTGCTAAATGGCTGTGGTTGCCTTGGGCTGGTACAGAAGCACAACACATAATGTACAACATTTCTAGCTACTTCTTTCGTTTAGCTTTAGTTCTCCTAAAAGGTAGAATTTCTGTGCATCTATTGGTGTCAAAAGAATGGAACTGTATCATACTTTCAAAATGTCTCGAGCTGTGGAACCTAAAAGATGCTATGGCTAAAATTGGTGGAAATTGATGGTCAATTTGCATGTGAATGCGAGAGACCCAGCTGTGACATGAGATGGTTGGCTGAATTTTGGTGTAAATTAGTTACATAGTTAAATCGGGTTGAAAAAAGGCAAAGTCCATCAAGTTCAACCCCTCTATATAAAAACCCAGCATCCACACACACACACTGACCCCTCCATACCTTTACATACATTATATATACCCATATCTATACTAACTATAGAGTTTAGTATCACAATAGCCTTTGATATTATGTCTGTCCAAAAAATCATCCAAGCCATTCTTATAGTCATTAACTTTTTTTTTTTTTTTTTTTTAATGGTCATTAACTGAATCAGCATCACAACATCACCCGGCAGTGCATTCCACAACCCCACTGTCCTGACTGTGAAGAACCCCCTACGTTGCTTCAAATGAAAGTTCTTTTCTTCTAGTCTGAAGGGTAGGGAAGGTCCCCTGCTATTTGTCTATAATGTCCTCTAATGTACTTGTAAAGTGTAATCATGTCCCCTCGCAAGCGCCTTTTTTCCAGAGAAAACAACCCCAACCTTGACAGTCTCCCCTCATAATTTAAGTCTTCCCTCCCTCTAACCAATTTAGTTGCACTTAGTCTCTGCAATCTCTCCAGCTCATTTATATCCCTCTTAAGGACTGGAGTCCAAAACTGCACTGCATACTCCAAGTTTGGTCTCACGAATGAATAATCAAATAGTACTGATTCCATCATTATACGATTATGCATGTTGGACCAGCATTTCAGTTAGCATCTCACTACAGGAGGAACTCCACAATGCACATTCCAAGTCCAAAATATTTCATAGGAAAACACGATGAAGATTGAACAAATCATTAATTATAATGTATAATACACATTAAGGGGGTTATTTACTAAACTCTGAATGCAAAAATAACGGAGTTGTTATAAAATCAGACTGGCAGCAGACAGAATTTATTAAACCCTTAGGATTGAAAAGTCGGAATCTGAAAATCTGGCATCTCAGACCTGTCGAGGTTGCATTTAAGTCAATGGGAGAAGTCCCAATGCTTTTTTGATATGCGCTGGGTTTCGTGCAATAACCCGAAGTTTTCGGGGGAAATTCTATAAAATTCTATATAATGAAAACCGGATCTGATTTTTTCCCGCAAAGAAAATTTTTGGGAAAATGTTATAATAAATAAAGCGTAAAAATCAGAGCGGATTTGATCGGAGTTTGTAGTAGAAAATATTGAGATAAATTCAGACTTTGATATATAAACCCCTAGGTGTTTAGGTAATCTAAGAGAAAAGCTGTTCTGTACTATTCTTAGGGATACAGCCCCATTAGTTAGGACATGGGTTTGTAACCTTGAAGTCTCCTCAAAAAAATACAAATGTAATATAAGTGATTAGAGGCAATTTGGGGCACATGGAACTGGGTCAGGTAGTGTATATACAAACTGCATAACTGGTGTGTATTAAAGGGATGTGCAACTCCTGTGACAGTCACAGCTTTCCATAACCCCCGCAAAACACTAAAAGGATAGCCGAGGATAGCAAGACAGGAGGACTGGAGCCGAGGATAGCAAGACAGGAGGACTGGAGCCGAGGATAGCAAGACAGGAGGACTGGAGCCGAGGATAGCAAGACAGGAGGACTGGAGCCGAGGATATCGAGAGAGGGGTACAAGGTACAAGGCGGGGACAGAAAGCAAGAATCGGGAACAGGCAAGACAAGGTCAGTACAAGTGAAGTCAGGGCAAGATACAAGGTGGAACAGGAAGCAGAAGTCAGGAACAAGCAAGGCAGGGTCAGATCAAGGTCAAGGCTGGGAAGGTACAAGATAGGATAAAGCAAGACAAGACTAGACAAGACAGGCAGACAAAGAGGAATAAGGGGCAAGAGCTAGAACTACCTAGAAAGAAAGCAATGCTCTGGCAAGGAGTGTTCTAGGTGCTGCCCTTAAATAGGGAAGAGTCAGCTCTGATTGGCTGATTGCAACTAGGCAGCAGCTGGGTTGGGGCTGCAGAGGCCAAACAGGCTGCAGCTGAGCTGGGGGTTCAGAGACCAGGTTACACATAGCGAGCAACCCTACAGGCTGCTCACCTGGCCAAATGATTAAGGTATCGAGCCAGAAACCCAAAGGTCCCTGGCTCGACAGGTTGCCTATTTGCACTGCAGTAGAACATTGCTTGGGTTCCGTAGTAAGCAGTACCTCCAAATCTTTTTAATAAGACCTAGCAGAAAATGATGTACAAAATCCTGTGACGTTCACTCTTGTACTTTTTCTAGTTAAAGTCACAAACCTGCAGAATTTTATACCTTATGTATATTAATTGGCAAGGCCCATTATCCAAAGCAATATTAGGCACAGTTGCAGGGAAGAATTTGTAGCTACAGGCAGGGGTGATCCTGCCCATTTTGGAGGCCGAGACGGCCTTCCTTCTGCCGCCCCCCACCCATTCCCACGGCACTCACCTTTTCAGTGCTGGAGGGGGTTGGGAGGGACCACGTCGCTAGTGCAGAGAGCGCAGTTGCACTCTCTGCACTAGAAGAGTCAAATTTCCTGGTTGAAAAACGGAAATTCTACTATTAAAGTTACCAGAAGCTGCATTTTTGCTGCCTCTGGCAACCAGGGAGCGCTGCTGCCTGAGGCGAGTTTCTCAACTCTCCTCATGGGCGGAGTGCCCCTGGGTGGGTACAGGTATCAGGAAACCCGTTATCTAGAAAGCTCCGAATTACGGAAAGGCTGTCTCCCATAGGGGCAGATTTACTAAAGGGCAAAGTGACTAACATTAGCGACTATTCGCCAGCGTGATGTCATTTAGTTTCTTCGCAGATTTACTAACGGTTGCTGGCGTAACTTTGCTAGTGAAGGAGATAGACTGTAGTGGTGCTTAGCTCCCTTACGCCTGGCAAAGTTGCACTCTGGCAAATGGACATAACTGCAAATTCACTAAGATGCGGATTTTACTGAACGTTACCTCTTGCGCCAGACTTGCCTTCGCCACCTCAGACCAGGCGAAGTGCAATAGAGTAGATAGGAGTTCCTCAAAAAATAGTTGAAAAATTTTCTAAGTCCCAAAAAACGCTGGCCACTTTTAATTTTTCAGGGTGATATACTGCAATAGACCGTAAATTTTTTCTGGGGTACTCGGCTTCCCCCTACATTTCCTAACATATGGAACATAAACTATACACTGGGCTCATGTGTAGGGCAATATAACAACTTTATTTAATTAAGGTTTCCTGGGCTTGTGTAGTGTAATGTATTTGCTGCAACATATACGTCCATTGTACTTCAACTTCCTGCCGTATGCAAATTAGCCAACGCTAGTGCAACTTCGCTTCGCTTGCCACAGTAACACTAGCGCTACTTCGCCAGTGTTTGGCGCCCTGGACACAACTTCGAATTTTAGTGAATTAACGTTGTCCTGGCGAATTTACGCCTGGCGAAGTGTTGCAATGTGAGCGAAGGGGACACTAGCGCAAATTTGGCGCTTAGTGAATCTGCCCCATAGACTCCATTTTACCCAAATAATTCAAATTTTTATAATTGATTTCCTTTTTCTCTGTAATAATAAACCAGTATCCTGTACTTTGATCCAAAGTAAGATATAATTAATCCTTATTGGAAGCAAAATCAGTTTATTGGTTTTATTTAACGTTTACATGATTTTCTAATAGACTTAAGTTATGTAGATCCAAATTATGGAAAGATCCATTATCCAGAAAACCCCAGGTCCCGAGCAGTCTGGAAAACAGGTCCCATAAATGTAGGAAGAGTAAAGCTGGCCATAGACGCAAAGATCTCTAGAAAAGTGGGCTGCGGGTAATATCTCTGCGTGTATTGCCGATCGTACGATTTTCAATGGGAGACTGTCACTAGCTTTGTCTATCGTACGATTGCTGTCAGAGGCAGAACATCGGCTGATCTGTTCTTTAACTACTTTATTTGGTCGGAATGGTAAGACTTTGATCTGAATGGTTAGTGGCAGGTCGGGAGATGGGAAAGTCCGATTGTACATTTATTCGTACGATCGGATCTTTGCGTCTGTGGCCAGCTTAAGGCTGTGGGGTAACACTGTGATCAGTGTTCCCCCAACCAGTGGCTCGTAACCTGTTGCTCACTAACCCCTTGGATGTTGATATCAGTGACCTCTCAGCAGGTGCTTATTTTTAAATTCCTGTCTTGGAGGCAAGTTGTAGTTGCATAAAAACCAGTTGTACTGCCACACAACGACTCAGCTCTTATTTGGCATCACCAGTGACTTTTTTTCATGCTTGTGTTGCTCCCCAACTCTTTTTTACATTTGTAGATGGCTCACGGTTAAAAAAAGTTGGGGATCCCTGCTGTAAATCATCCTGCAGCTCCTCAGTTGTAGGCAGGTGTTGGAAGTCATAGTTTAACAACAGCTGAAGGTCTATTTAATTTTGTCCTGCATTACGTGGCTTGGCTAGCTGTCAATGTTCTCACACTGGAAAGGCTCCCAGTAGTTTTGTCTGGTCTCCAACAATATACAAATCAACAACACCCCCACCACTGCCTTGTGGGAGCAGAATAACTTCTTTTTTTTTTTTTTGGATTGTGAGGAAGGAATTCAGGAGTGAGCTCGAAAACCTTTGGAGTACTGATTAGGTCCCCTGGTAACCCTCATTTGCTATTCTGTTCTCTTCTTTGGGAAAAAAAAACTCCCTTATCCATTTTCAAAACTGAGCAGTGTAGGTGCTTGCCGAATCTCACAGATACTACTAAACACCTAAACCAGGTTCTTGTGCTCTATGAGTAGTCCTTGCAACAGAAAGACATCCTTGTTTAATGTATTGGTATAGGTCCATTTACCACCTGATCAATGTTTTCTTCCTCTCCATGTACCTCAACATCCTTATAAATGGCTCCATGGCTTTGGCTCTTTCCACTTATACTGACAATGGAATGCTTCCTGCACTCCGAGAGGATGGACCCCAATTTAATGGGGTGTAGGAAGTGAGTGCAATTGAGTAGAACCCTGAACTTGTCAACCTGTCCTAAAATAAATAAACATTATACAGGTATCCGGAAACCCGTTATCCAGAGATCTCCAAATTATGGGAAGGCCATATCTTATAGACTTCATTTTAATCAAATTATTCAACTTTTTAAAAATGATTTCCTTTTTCTCTGTAATAATAAAACAGTAGTTTGTAGTTGATCCAAACTAAGATATAATCAATCCGTATTTGGTTTAATTAATGTTTAAATTATTTTTTTTACTAAATATAAGGTATGGAGATTTTCGAGTATTCTGGATAACTGTATTACCTATACAGGTATGGGAACTGTTATCCAGAATGCTCGGGACCTGGGGCTTTCTGGATAGTGGATATTTCCGTAATTTGGATCTTCGTACCTTAAATCTACTAGAAAATCTTTAAATAAACTCAATAGGCTGGTTCTGCTTCCAATAAGGAATAATTATGTCTTAGTTTGGATCAAGTACAAGGTACTGTTTTATTATTTGTTTTAGTATTACTATAGAGAAAAGGAATTCATTTTTTAAAATGTGGATTATTTGGATGAAATGTAGCCTCTGGGAGATGGCCTTTCCGTAATTCCAAACTTTTTGGAAATGGGTTTCCGCATAAGGGATCCCATACCTGTATATAAGTAGGGCTAGCCGGTAAAATACCTGCCAAGGCTGGGGCCGGTATTACAAATTTATCGGCAATGTAGCTGCCAGTAAATTTGTAATACGATCAAAAGGAGCCCTCGGCCTGCCCCCAATCCCCTGCAACTTACCATTTCTTTTGCCTCTTCTAGCGTCTGTGGTGTCCGTGGCGTGGCCCCGCCCCTTTTGACATCACGTCCTGCCCCTTTGAGGCCCCGCCCCTAGCAGCCGGTAAAATTTTTTATAAAAGGTGCCAACCCTATATATAAGTTATAAGTTGTTCTTGTGATAAACTTAAGTCATGTATGAATAGAACCTCTTACAGTACCACCAATTACTAACCCCTGGACTGAAAGGGCTGTGTGTTTGCTCCAGTTACATCAGTTACTTTGGGGACTGTGATGCAAATACAAACAGACAGAGCAGGGTACATCCAATTTAGTACATTTCTCAAACAGTTTTGGGTGGCAGAATTGATAGGACTATGGGAAATTTGGGTGGGTTGGAGGCATTACTGTGGTGTAAAGTGAGCGGAAAACCAAAAATGCCAGGTATGCAATTAAAAATGACTTCATATTTATTACAGTTAGTTAGCACTTACACTAATAATCATTTGTTTTAAACATATTGAGCAAAGCACCGTCTTATTGTCTTATGCTGTGAGAGTCGAGAAGTCACATACTCATTTCACCATATTTGGCCACTTTTTCATTAGTCTACAGTATATACTGTACATGATATTATATTGTGTCTTGCCAGAAGAAGCAGTACGGCGGCCCCAACTTATATCAAGACATACAAAGATGTCACTATGCCATTGTGTTTTAATAAAGTGATCCCCCCTCCACACTTAGAATTATGGGTACATATGCTATTTAATACTCGCAGACATAGAACATTCTCCGAGAGCAGTCATGATCCCACCACTTGCCATCAATGGATGTGACAGAAACACAGTTCTCCAGGGTCCTTCCGTTGGGCTGTACGATCATCTGATCTTTGTACCAGTTGAAGAATGAAACGCGATGACCATTTTCATACTGGTACATTCCTTCTGTGTGCAGATCATTAATTCCAATCCATATATGCCAGTTGAAAGGAAAGAATGAATCGTGGATATATTTTGCCAGAGCGGTATACTCCTGCTCATCGATCGGCATGGCCAGGTTGCCTCCACGACTGTGGCAAAGCTTTTGGGCTGTTTCATAATTTTCAAAGTGTTGAAAAATAAGATAACATTTTCTTAAGAGTCTCCTCCCTTTAAAACAACCTGCAAAAATTCACAAATAAAATTAGTTTATGAAATGGAACACTCATCAGTCTGAATACCCCTAATCCTCTTGCTTATAGGAAAATACCCCTGTCAGTTACTGGATGGCTCTCCTAGCACAACTGGTTCTCTCCTAAATGTACCACTGCTTACTTTAACAGGGTATAACCAACATCAGGAAAAGAAGGCAGCCTTCCCTGCAGGGCCGCCATTAGAAATCATGGCCCCCGTACAACAAAATGTTTGGGGCCCCCTGGGCTCCGCCCACACTCATGCCCAAGCCCCACCCCATATCCCACCCACTCCACATCACAGTTAAAAGACCACACAGACATCAGCGCTAAAAAAGTAACCCAAAACATTGGCTGTAGGGGTCCCTTACAAGTTAAAAAAAATTGGGGCCTCAAAAAAATGTTTAATCAAAAAAAAAAAAAAAAAAAACATTTGTGGCAAGGGCCCCTTACAAGTTAAAAAAAATTGGGGCCCCCAAATTTTTTTTTAAAATTTAAAAAAAAAAAAAAAAAAAACATTGGTGGCAAGGCCCCCCTTACAAGTTACAAAAAAAATTGGGGCCCCCAAAATTTTTTTTAAAAAAAACATTGGTGGCAGGGGCCTTTAGAATATTAAAATAATACATTGGTGGCCAGGGGATTAAAAAAAAAAACCACAAACTGGTGTTCAGTAGAATTGAACTCAAGGCTTCAGGACTTCAACTTCGCCTCCTTTCGTGACTTTTGGGTCTTTTCGCCACTTCAGGACTTTAATTTCGGCTGTTTTCGTGACTTCGGGTCTTTACGCCGCTTCGGGACTTCGGCTGTTTGTGGGACTTTGGCTGTTAGGCTTTTCGGCACTTCCACATACGGCAACCTACGAAATGGCCGCACGGCTCGGGCGCTCGTAAGGGGGGCTCTTTCAAAAATGCAGCACTGTCGGGACCCCCTTCAGGCCCGGGACACTTGTCCCCCCTGTCCCCCCCTGATGGCGGCCCTGCTTCCCTGCAACGAAGAGTTCCATATATGAAGCTTAAGAATATGGTGCCACCACCCATGATATTGGCAAATACCACACCCCTAGAATGCTGGGCTTCAGCCCATTTTGGCTTCTTGTAACTGGAATATGACACAAAAGGATGGCTACTGAGAACAAAGGGGCAATGGAAACACTCAAAGATTAATTAAAGTATAAGTAAATTAGAATGGAAGTGCAACTACTCTGGTCAAAATTTATTTAACTATAAAAAAAGATCAATGTATAATGAACACTCTGTTTTTGTGTGCACTAGCCATCCTTTATGTATTTGCAATCAACTTAATGCCATCCAAATTATGGACAAGTAGAGTTGGTTAGAGTGAGTAAACCTTTAAAGGGATACTGTCATGGGGAAAAAATTTTTTCCAAAATGAATCAGTTAAAAGTGCTGCTCCAGCAGAATTCTGCACTGAAATCCATTTCTCAAAAGAGCAAACAGATTTTTTTATATTCAATTTCGAAATCTGACATGGGGCTAGACATATTGTCTATTTCCCAGCTGCCCCAAGTCATGTCATGTGTGCTCTGGTAAACTTCAATCACTCTTTACTGCTGTACTGTAAATTGGAGTGATATCACCCCCCTCCCTTTTCCCCCTCAGCAGCCAAACAAAAGAACAATGGGAAGGTAACCAGATAGCAGCTCCCTAACACAAGATAACAGCTGCCTGGTAGATCTAAGAACAACACTCAATAGTAAAAACCCATTTCTCACTGAGACGCATTCAGTTACATTGAGAAGGAAAAACAGCAGCCTGCCAGAAAGCATTTCTCTCCTAAAGTGCAGGCACAAGTCACATGACCAGGGGCAGCTGGGAAATTGACAAAATATCTAGCCCCATGTTACATTTCAAAATTGAATATAAAAAAATCTGTTTGCTCTTTTGAGAAATGGATTTCAGTGCAGAAGTCTGCTGGAGCAGCACTATTAACTGATTTGTTTTGAAAAAAAACATGTTTTCCGATGACAGGATCCCTTTAAATATACTAGAAAAGCAGTGTTGGACCGAGGGATCTGCAACCTACCAGAGAGAGAACCTGATATTGAGGGAATATGGGCCCAGCTGTTGGTGTCATCATGTATGGCCAATACGGAAGCAGTGTGCACAATGATAGGAGTAAAAGCAAAGGCAGAATGATAGTGCAGCAGACTGTTAGAGTCACTAGGTATTGGTGCAGTACCCTGGTGGGTCAGTCCAACCCTGTAGAACAGAGATCTGTGTGGACCTTATCAAGTTGTTCCCTTCCCTAAAACCTTTATCTGAGCTGACCAGCTTCAGATTTAGCTGCAACCCAACATTATCATAAAACTAGAAGTGTGGTGAGGGGCATGAAAAAGCCATGGCGAACTTGCAACTGGTAGACCTCATCTGCTGATCCTTTAACATTTACTTACACCCTATTTTTCAATACCAGAATTCTCTGCTGGTACCAATGAGAGTATGACCTGCTAGACGTCCTTATGCTAGAACCCAAATGGGGAAACATATCAACAAGGACTGAACACAATAAAAATTATGCACCTCTTAAATGACATTATTGAATTTTCATAACTTTATTTCTGGAGATGTACTCTTCTGAGATGTACTCTTCTGAAAGTGTAGAATATTTATACTTAATTAAGTCAAGAAAAATAGCTTGAAAAACAACGGCCTCACACATGTTTCTCATTTGGCAGTCCTACCTTCAATCTGTCCAATTTGTCTCTGGTTCCTTAAATTCAGTTCAGAAACAGTTGCAATGTTGTCTTCTACATCGACCAGTTTCGTCCGTATAGTTGAAAGGCTTTGTGACATCTGGTTCACCTTGACGTTAAGGCCAAAGAACTGGACATTAAGACGATGGATCGCAGATTCTATGGCACTCAGTCGGGACACTGCGGAGAGAGACGTCAGATACATCTTTCTCAGTTTACTCTCAATGTGGCCAGGGGAGTCTCTAAGGCAGTGGTCCCCAACCAGTGGCTCATGGGCAACATGTTGCTCACCAACCCTTTGGATGTTGCTTATTTACATAAGAAGGAATGGTAGAGAGGAAGTGCAGTCAACTATGGAGCCCTGTTTTTTTTTTTTTGCTGTGTAAGCCTTGGGTGCAACAGGACATGGTAAAAATCCCCCCATATCCATATGTTCATGGCTGCTGCATCGTCTCCCTACAAAAGGTCCCATGCTGCCCAATTGTAGTTGTACCCTGTGCCCTACATCACTATATGTGGCACAACCCTATTTTTTACTTATGCATAATGTTGTACAATAAAAACTCTGTCTGACTGTAAATATGCCTGCAGCCGAGACTAATGGTACTATTGCAGTCTCACTGGCTGATAGAGCAAGCTAACTGTGTTTGCAATGAACTTGCTTCAGGCAGTGAGAACAAATGACATGGAAAATGGGAAGAAGCCAAAAAGTTGTAGAAGCCAAAAGAAAATGTCAGCTGCTTTCCTTTGGGAGGTAATACAGGACAACAGAAAGAGTAACAACGCGAGCAAAACATTTTTCATTCTTTTGAAGCACAAACTATTTAAATGTTCTGTGATTTTACGCTCAATCATCACTCTGAGGACCAACACTTGCTCAGGGCCCCTATCAGCTAATATAAAGTTTACAGATATGCAAAAACATCACTATTCAGTCATGGTTCCAAGAATATCTAGAACATCTTCCCAAATGTACTGACCTTTAAACAAGGTATTCTTTCCAGACCTTATCCTAAATGTTCTTCAGGCTTGGTCCCTTCTGCCACTGTACTGGCCTCCCCTTGATGGACCAGCCCCATTGTTTAGGAATGGCTAATTTAAATTGACTGTACACATCAGTAAAAACATTAAAACATTTGTTTAAATCTATACCTTTGTTCCAAAAACCCCCATTACATGCCTGTAAGCCCTTCTTCCCTTGCCCATAGAGTGCAACTGTGATGCAATGCAAAAACCCAATAGGCTGGAGCAGTTAATTTAACAGTTTCAACTGCTTATTGGGTCTTTGCATCAACATTATGGTTCCATACTCAGAGCAACAGCCAGAGAAAAAAAGAGCATTAGGGTTTGGCACGGTATATATCAGGGGAAAGCAAGAGCTTGGACTGAAAGAAGAAAATATTTTTATAAAAGCATATAATGGGTTACTGTTACTTAAATGGTAGTAATATAACTGCTACACTCTGGGGCCCCTCAAAAAACAGATGGCTTGGTGTCCCCCATGTTTGCACTGCCAATAGAGACAAGTTGGTGCCCAGTGGTTGAAAAAGAATGTTTCCAAACAGAACTTTCTGTATTTGTTCTTTATTTTTCCAATAGCGTGGCCAGCGCAGTTCTCCCTTTCAGTATCTTTCCCTGTCGTACCCCTTGCCTCATCATTCCGAGCCCTTGTCAGGATTCCAGCTCTGCCTGGCAGCTGCTATAATTGATTCGTTTGTATAGGGGAGGTCGGACTGTGGTGCATGCGGTTCTATTCAAACACATTGCTGTTTAAAGGACATGTTTGTCCTTTCTTGGCAGACAAGGCAGTTATATGATACTAATTAGATTTTACTCAAATATTCTGTCTGGAATTTAAGCTCCTACAAACTGCTGATCTTCTGCATAATTTCCCTCGGAGTTCGTCAGTTTCAATCAAGCGCTAATTAAGATTATACCCTGAAACTGCACAGTATCTAAAACAAGATACGTGTGCTTTGGCACAGCAGGAACTGTCAGGGGAAATAAACGTTAGCCGCGGGTCCATCACCAAGATGATCTATGACTACCTGGGTGTGCTAACGGGCTTCTGTCATCACATAATTACCTGTCTGTTTAAGGGCTATTCCACACGGGGAGATAGCCACACGTTTGCGGTCGCGGCGTCAAAGCGCCGCGACAGTCGCCGCGACCGGCGCAGGCGACAGTTTTGTATGGGCGCCTATGTAAAAACGCCTGTGCTAACCACACGAGGCGATGCGCTTTTCAACAGTCGCCTGAAAAAGCCTGGCGAGGCATTTTCAGGCGACTGTTGAAAAGCACATCGCCTCGTGTGGTTAGCACAGGCGTTTTTACATAGGCGCCCATACAAAACTGTCGCCTGCGCCGGTCGCGGCGACTGTCGCGGCGCTTTGACGCCGCGACCGCAAACGCGTGGCTATCTCCCCGTGTGGACTAGCCCTGAGATGCCCTTTTCAATTCTTACACAAGCATAACAGAGCTTTGTTCCATGTCACATTAGATGTTTTTATGCATGTTAAAGGTTTATGTAAGTTCTGCCTCGGCTAAGTTATTATCTCCTCCACTCTCACACATAAATCAAACAAACACCTCAGTGAAGTGCAGATAAATTGACCTTTTACGCATAGGGTAATTCCTCCTGTCATGATTCTTAAGTAAACTAAATAAATCTGATAATTTGTCCCCTGAACAACAATAGAATCCTGCACAGGTCTATGAATATCCATGAGCAAAGGCAGTGTGAGACTGGAGAGTCCAAGGAACTCCAGGGCTTCCCCCACTCAAGGTCCCCGGGAGCAACTCCATGCCAGGTCCCCCACTCCAGCTACAACCCCTTTCTGGGTCCCTGCACCTGTGCCCACCCCCTGCACAGGAGCTCCAGATCTTGGATTTTGTTAGAAGTGCCAGTGGCACTGCACATGCTCAGTGTGCTCTGAGCAGTGCAGCTAAGCTTAGGCGTCATCATTAAAGGGATCCTGTCATCGGAAAACATGTTTTTTTTCAAAACACATCAGTTAATAGTGCTACTCCAGCAGAATTCTGCTCTAAAATCCATTTCTCAAAAGAGCAAACAGATTTTTTTATATTCAATTTTGAAATCTGACATGGGGCTATATATTTTGTCAATTTCCCAGCTGCCCCTAATCATGTGACTTGTGCCTGCACTTTAGGAAAGAAATGCTTTCTGGCAGGCTGCTGTTTTTCCTTCTCAATGTAACTGAAGGAGTCTCAGTGGGACATGGGTTTTTACTATTGAGTGTTGTTCCTAGATCTACCAGGCAGCTGTTATCTTGTGTTAGGGAGCTGTTATCTGGTTACCTTCCCATTGCTCTTTTGTTTGGTTTGGCTGCTGGGGGGAAGAGGGAGGGGGTGATATCACTCCAACTTGCAGTACAGCAGTAAAGAGTGACTGAAGTTTATCAGAGCACAAGTCACATGACTTGGGGCAGCTGGGAAATTGACAATATGTCTAGCCCCATGTCAGATTTCAAAATTGAATATAAAAAAATCTGTTTGCTCTTTTGAGAAATGGATTTCAGTGCAGAATTCTGCTGGAGCAGCACTATTAACTGATTCATTTTGAAAAAAAAAAATGTTTCCCATGATAGTATCCCTTATATAAAATGAGGTTTGGCTGTAATATAAACTATAAAGTAATTTAATGAGGGAGGTGAAAGTAACTGCTGAATATACAGATGGTTACCTAGTTATCCCAAATGATTTCTCAGGGTATTTCCAAAAGTTTTTTTTAGCTCAATTCCTAGGAAGTCAGTACATTACATATTTCAAATGAGGTTATTTCCAGACTTCTTAATCAGTGCCTGGCAGAAATGTAACTTTTAGTGATTGGCGAATCTGTGCCATTTCAATTTGCCAAAAAATTCCCAAATTTACCCAAATTCAGGAAATGTCGAAAAATCCACAAAACGCATTGAAGTCAATGGGTGTCAAAATAATTCTGACATGCGTCTGCCAAATTTATCCGCCCATCGCTAGTAACTTTATGAGATACACTGAGATATCAGTTAGGATACATAAGGCTTCATTTGTATATTCAGCAATAACTATCTGCTCCGTGATGTATACCAAATGATTTGTGTGGTCAACTCTCCTAAGAATACTCATTTTAAAGACTTATGTGAAAAACATGAATGTGCCAGTACATTGTACTCTATTATACTATAGATTATTATACTATATGCTTAAAAAATAGTGTTTTGGTTTGATTTATTGTAAATGTCTGCTAAAACACATCTACTCCTGCCCATCTGTTCTAATTCCTGCTGCCTCCTTTCCCAGGCTGTGTAGAGGAGCTGGCAGCACTCAGCACACTGCACTATAGGATAGGAGCCAATCAGCAGCTAGACTGAGCTGATAGCTAACTGAACCTACCTTTGAGACTGTGATTGCCTACTCCCATCCTACTGTACTTCTTGCACGTACAGTTAGAACACGCCCACCTCTCATTTGAAACACAAACAGGGACCATAGCAGATCTACTGGGAGCTCCAATAAAGAGGCCATGTTTAAAGATAATATTAATTTTTAGAGTGAAACCAGCACACTATATTATTCATTATTGCCTACAAGATTGTGGGGAGGGTAACTTATACTATTTGTCTCCTTTAAATACAGTGGGTTACAATCCCAACACAGCTATAGGAAATTATTTCCAAGCAACTTTAAGAAATGTAAAGGCAATGTTATCCCTAATAGCAAAGAATGTAAAAATTGCTTTGAAACAGAGAAACGTTTAGGTGATTTTTCTCTGCACCGTAACGTTATTTTCCCAGATCATCACAGCATGAGCTAGTTGTCCAAAATGACTAGCAGGTGACGCCTTTGTTGCATATGCTTAACAATTGCTAAAATCTTGAAAACCAGAATAAAATATAGAAAAAAACTTAAGCATGTCAGTTGCAAAAGTTCTTAGAAGAGGGCCCTAATCAAATATATATAGTAATTCGAATTTAGGGTTTTAATTTTTTTGAAAGGATAACTAACCCCTAAAAATTAAACTGCCATGTTTTATATACTGAACTTATTGCACCAGCCTAAAGTTTCAGCTTGTCAATAGCAGCAATGATCCAGGACTTCAAACTTGTCACAGGGGGTCACCATCTTGGAAAGTGTCTGTGACACTCACATGCTCAGTGGGCTCTGAGCAGCTGTTGAGAAGCTAAGCTTAGGGCTCGTCACTAATTATCCAGCAGAAAATGAGGTTGGTCTGTAATATAAGCTGATGCTACAGGGCTGATTATTACATTCTGATGCTAATTGCCCTGGTTTCTGTGCTGCCATGTAGTAATTATCTGTATTAATTACTCATCAGCCTTATATTGTGACATTTCTATTCTATGTGTACTGTATATTGTGAGTGGGTCCCTAAGCTCAGTAAGTGACAGCAGCACAGAGCATGTGCAGTGAATCAGCAGAAAAGAAGATGGGGAGCTACTGGGGCATCTTTGGAGACACAGATCTTTACTGTTAAAGGGCTGTGGTTGCCTTGGGCTGGTACAGAAGCACAAAACATAACGTATAACATGTCTAGCTACTTCTTTAGTAAAGCTTTAGTTCTCCTTTAAATATAATTTAAAAACGTTACAAATCCTCATAGAAGCTAATTTACCTATAGTTTATATAAACAAGCTGCTGTACAGTCATGGGGGCAGCCAATCAAGCACAGGGTACACAGTAGATAACAGATAAGTTCTGAAGAATCCCATTGTATACTACAGAGCTTATCTGTTATCTGCTGTGTATCCTGTGCCTTTCCTCCTTTTCCAGCTTGAATGGCTGCCCCCATGGCTACACAGCAGCTTGTTTATATAAACTATAGTAGAGTTGCTGAAGCAAACACACCAGATTTACCAGTGATGTATTTTCTAAAAGGCACCGAAGTACATGTGTCTAGGGTGTCAATGTCAGAGGGGCAAACCTTGGGTTCCTAAATAGAAAATATGTATAAGTCTGGTGCTATAGAGAGGTTACATGCCCCAGTAGGTAAAAAAAAGACATGTCAGCTTTGACTCATGTTTTTTTTTATACACGCAGAAATTGTAGCCTAACAATTAAACAATTTTGGCAAAGGCAGATATAGGAGCGGGCAGGATGGAACTCTTCCTCATACAGCAGTAGAACTCCAGTGATCAGCCTTTACTGCACATTAAGTCAAAATTTATAGCCTGCCTGTTCTTTATTAAATTATCTTATATTTTATAAAGATGGAAATGATCTAATACAGTGGAGAAGACAGAATTTTTTCTGCAGTGGAAAAAATGGGGAAAACTAGCCACAGCAGTGGATTATATCAGCAATAAGTATATAAATTATAGGTGTTATTTCATCAATCCGGTAATTTAAGGCAGTGTTAATTGTAGTGCTAGAAATCATTATCTTACTAACATTACAGCCCACAATTCTTGGGTATTCTTGGGTAGAAAAAAGAAAAACAAATCATCTCGCATCAAAAACCTGTATTTAGAGGTCCAAGCAGGGGTTACTAACCTGGGCCCCTCTCATACCTCTCATATTGGGGCCCCACTGAGATGCAGATGATAGGAAGGTTGCGGGAAGGCTCACTAATGCAACAAATAGGGGCAAATTTACCTAGGGTCGAATATCGAGGGTTAATTAACCCTCGATATTCGACTGCCGAATTGAAATCCTTCGACTTCGAATATCGAAGTCGAAGGATTTAGAAAAATTTCGTTCGATCGAATAATTAAATCCTTCGAATTGAGGATTATCCTTCGATCAGAAAATTGTTAGGAAGCCTATGGGGACCTTCCCCATAGGCTAACATTGGCCTCGGTAGGTTTTAGGTGGGGAACTAGGGGGTCGACGTTTTTTTTAAAGAGACAGCACTTCGACTATCGAATGGTCGAATAGCCGAACGATTTTTAGTTCGAATCGTTCGATATGAAGTCGAAGGTCGAAGTAGCCCATCCAATGATCGAAGTAGCCAAAAAAAAGATTCGAAATTCGAACTATTTTTCCTTTATTCCTTCACTCGAACTAAGTAAATGGGTCCCTACTAATGTATTTACCCTGTGACGTGACTATACAGGCAACACATGTGTTTAATAGCTTCTGAAAGGGACTGTGGCTGTGGGATAACAGGTATAGTAGAGAGAGATGGTGTCTATAGTAACAGTGGGATAATAGTCTCTGGGAAGGGAGTGTGACTGTGGGATAGCAGGTATAGAGGGAGAGATGGTGTCTATAGTAACAGTGGGATAATAGTCTTTGGGAAGGGAGTGTGACTGTGGGATAGCAGGTATAGTAGGGAGAGATGGTGCCTATAGTAACAGTGGATAATAGTCTCTGGGAAGGGAGTGTGACTGTGTGATAGCAGGTATAGTAGGGAGAGATGGTGTCTATAGTAGCAATGGCATAATAGTCTCTGAGAAGGACTGTGAATGTGGGATAGCAGGTATAGTAGGGAGAGATGGTGCCTATAGTAACAGTGAGATAATAGTCTCTGGGAAGGGAGTGTGACTGTGGGATAGCAGGTATAGTAGGGAGAGATGGTACCTATAGTAACAGTGGGATAATAGTCTCTGTGAAGGGAGTGTGACTGTAGGATACAGGTATAGTAGGGAGAGATGGTGCCTATAGTAGCAGTGGGATAATAGTCTCTGGGAAGGGAGTGTGACTGTGGGATAGCAGGTATAGTAGGGAGAGATGTGCCTATAGTAACAGTGGATAATAGTCTCTGGGAAGGGAGTGTGACTGTGGGATAGCAGGTATAGTAGGGAGAGATGGTGCCTATAGTAACAGTGGATAATAGTCTCTGGGAAGGGAGTGTGACTGTGGGATAGCAGGTATAGTAGGGAGAGATGGTGCCTATAGTAACAGTGGGATAATAGTCTCTGGGAAGGGAGTGTGACTGTGGGATAGCAGGTATAGTAGGGAGAGATGGTGCCTATAGTAACAGTGGGATAATAGTCTCTGGGAAGGGACAGTGACTATGGGATAGCAGGTATAGTAAGGAGAGAATAGAGAGAAGTTTTTGTACTCACTGAAATAATTAAAATTATCATCCAGGTGAGCAGTTGTTGATGGCTGAGATGCAGTTGTTGGGACACTGTCTTCCAGTTTATCATCTTCTTTTTCTTCTACTTCATCCTCTTCTTCTTCTGCTTCTTCTTCTTTCTCTATATCTTGCTCAATATGCTTTCCATTTTGTAAAATAAAAACTGTTTTAACATCATGTTTTTGGGGAGCATCAGTGTTGGGCAGTATATGAGGGCTATCTGGTGGTGGAACAGTTACCTCTTCATTTCCGAAAAAGATCTAAAACGGACAAATATTCCATTAGACATTTACACTTCATTTCAGATACCGTTTTTACTGCACAGTATATATACGTAGAGACCGGCTATATAGCAATATAAATTACCAGTCAAGTTTCAGAAGTTCTTCACTGATGTTTGTAATGCACAGTTTACTTAGGGAGCTGAAATAGTTATTTGTGTCAGAAGAACAGCATAACAGCACTAAGCTAAATATGTGGTTAGTTTTAAATTGATTTAAATTTGAGTTTTTCAAAAGAAGTACACGGCTTTATTAATATTCCACTTTTTACATGGTGATGCCTGGTGATTAGATGGTGATGTGTGGTTCAGTTGATCACCATTTCTTACTCTAATTAATTGACCCCTACGTGTCATGCATTGACCCCCTACATAACTAATTAAGGATGATAGTATAAGGTTCCAAAGACTCACATCCTTTTAAAGAAGGGGTACCTGACTGTAGGATGGCCAGCTGTAAGCTGTTTAGAGTGCACCATACTTCTGTTGTAGGACATCATTGTATCAGTAGGAGCCCTCTGACATCTAGACATGTTTGATACTCTTCATATGGAAAAAAAGGACATCTTTTATTGTCATGACTTCCCATGTTTAGTTACTTTTCCAGGTAAAAATCACAACTACAAAAAGCAATGTGGGCCCTACATATAGACTATAATTATACCAAGTCCTATGTGCAAAGTCCTATTATTTCTGTTTACCAGACTTTGTTAATCCTGCATAAGAATCTCAAGCCTAAACCTGGCCCACATCTGCTGCTTTCTAATCAACAACACATGGAATGGCAGACATTGGCCAATCGATAACCTAAGTGGGGTTATCAGTATCAAACATACACTTACATTAGTGCTGCAGCAAATAAAGATAAAGTATACACAACACTTGCACAGCTGATAAGTTCACGAGCTTCATATAAAGCATATTGTGATGCAAACAACTAGGCTGGAGCTATAAGGCTATTTACAGGGTACATCCATATAGTGGAGTTGGGAACATTTAGTCATAAGGGTCTCTTCTTGACTCACCCACACTATATAAATAATAAATGTACAATAATGGAGATGACTAATTTCAAAGGAACATACAGAACTGCACATCAGAAAAAGCCCCAGCTCTACATATAGTGGCTTTATTTTTATGTCAAGTGGGATGTAAGGTATATGCTTTGAGTGGCCATTAAAGGGCACCTGTTGGCTACATTTATTTTCCCTAACCAAAAGTGTGGGCTAATAGAGCCCGCACTCCGGTTGGAGGGAGCAGTATTTTTTTTTAAATTGCCCCCTGCGAGCACTAGGCTGTCTGCACTGCAACGGAGCCATGTCAGCCAGAGCAAAAAAAAAACGACTGTTACCCCAACTGAAATGCAGGCTCTTTTACCCACCTTTGGTTGGGGATAATAGATTTAGCCAACTGGTGCCCTTTATGAGAATAGTAAGTGGATAATAGACTCAGTTGCACAGTTACAGGATATACAAAACAGTTGTCTTAGTTATTAGGGATAAAGACTTCATCAAGCTGAAAGATTAACTTTTAGGCTAAAGATTTGCAGAAGCATTCCCCCTTGGAAAGCATAGAAACCAAACTGGAGGAGACAGAAAGGCACCACTTGAGATAAAGTCTCACTCTCAGTCCCAATGTCTAAACATTTCAGTGGGAAGTGGTGACAAGAGTTCAGGGTAAATATCTCCTCACCTTTCGCAGATATGTATCTATAATGACATCTGGCGTGTCCCCTCGTTTCTCAATGATAACCACCGATTCTGTAATGTTCCCCAGCCCAAGTGGTTTTGCTGCTGTCTCCTCTTGCGCCAGGATGCTGGGGACTAGGCTCATGCACAATGCACCCAGTAACACTCTTTCCAAGAGCATTTTCTCATAACAGAGAAGGTCAATGATGGACAAAACCAAAAAATGTAATCCAAAAATTCAAGGAGTGCCTTACATCAAAAGGTTTTGTCTGTCTCCCCTCTGCTCCTCAGAAGTTCTGCGCCTTTGTTCTCTCAGTAGATTTGCTCACATGAGTACTTACTAAAATGCAGGAAATGTCAGTGGTTTTTTTTCCTAGCGTCTGCTGTTATGCAGCCAGAGAGGGGATGGAAAGGCCAAAAAAACAGCAGACTTGGCAGGGGGAGAGGGAAGGATAAAAGTTGGACTGAGAGGAGACAGAAGAAAATGATGCAAGGCTGTGGGCTTCTTGGTTGGTATGCTGCAAAGTTTCTGCTTTTTAGAAAGTGATGGTGTGAGATCTTCCCATCCTTAATTTGGCAGCCCTTGCATGTCCCTCCTTATATTTCATGAAGAATTATTGAGGTGCTTCCAATACGATTTTTTTCTTTTCATTTTAACTGATTTATGTAAATGATAAAAATTTATAATGGGTTTATGGTTGCAGAGGGGAATGTAATCAACTGGCAAAGTCTGTTTACTTTCTCTTTAAGCAGCTGCTGTGCCAGGCTAATGGAACAGGTTGTGCCTATTGTTCTGCTCTCTAGGAAAACCATGAAAACCAAACTCAACTGATCACAATGACATCCCACATCACTTACTTATCACTGCAGAGTGCATTCGGATCCCAGAACTCTTCCAGGCCAATTTTATCATCCAGATTGTGTAGGGAAGAAGCACACCATCTTTTTCTGGCAAATGCCTTTATCTCATTTTATTGCAGAAATTTGAAGCACAAGTTTTGGGGGACCAATCCCTTCCTCAGATAAAGGCATTTGCCAGAAAAAGTTGGTGTGCTTCTTCCCTACACAATCTGGATGGGAAGCTCAGCCTAGGGCCTCCATCAGGTGGGCACAGAGGGTACAGTCATACTGGGACCGTGCCTAAAGGGGGGTCCGGCTGTGCTGCACTTTCTGAATTAGATGGGCCCCCCTTGACTGCACACAAGCTGAACCCGAAGTCCCAAAGACCGATTTGGCAGTTTATCTGCATGCGTATGGGGCCTTCTGGCTGGCCTTTCCCGACCGATATCTGGCCTAAAATAGGCTAGATATTGATTGGGCCAAATTTGGTTCCCCCCACGATTCAGGACCACATTGGCAAGTTGATGCAGTTTTCGTCCCGTCTTCGCCCATTCCCATTGCTGTAATCTGATTGTTTGGCTCTAGGGCTAATTTGATTTGCTCGATATTGCCCTGCCTTTCATCACCAAATGAGTTGATCTTGTAGTGTATTGCCACCTTTATAGAACAAATTGAATGCCTCACTTGTGTCTTTAAAGATGGCCATACATTAAAAGTTCCATTAGGTAGGGTGGCCAAATGAGCAGATCTTACTCCCACCTTGAGGTGGGTAACATTGGGCGAGAAGTTGATGCGGTCCTCATCCAATGGGATTTTTAAACCTGCCTGATCAATAACTGGATGATTTTTGATCACCTATCAGTCAGACAGGCCAATTGGAGGGCCCAGTGCATGCACAGATAAGCTGCCGACCCAGGTATGGCCACCTTAACTGCGTCTGAATGATGTGAGAGGTAAGGAGCAGGAGGTGGATACCTACATGATTCCCCCCACTCCTTATGCCTTATGCACCATGGAGGCTTGGGAAATTGAAAAAAGTGAAGTGTGTAAAAAACATGGTTGTTAGCACCCATTATTTTGCACATTGAACCACACCCTTGACTTTGTAAACCTTGTGTTTGTTTCTTGTGTTGTACACTCCACTTGTAAAATAATATGAGCGTTATAGGTTTAATTAACAAAGGATGAGCAACAGTGGCGTAACTAGATGTTGCTGGGCCCCACAGCAAATTAATTTTAGGGCCCCCAACATATCCAGTGTTTGTCCTGTTTTACCAATATATGTTCAAATTGCTCATCAATGAGAGCCTCATGGGGCCCCCTGTACCTCCTGGGCCCCCCTGCAGCCGCAGGGTCTGCTTCCTCTGTAGTTACGCCCCCCATGAGCAATGTGCTAAACCTGTAGCCAAAGAACATTTTCCTAACCGGATTCCATTGTTTTTACTCCCCAAAATTCTAGCATAATGACAGTTGTCTGCTAAATTGAGGCACATTTTTCTAACCACATTTGCATGAGAATGGCATCATTTCTGGTGCAAAATAAGTAACATCGTTCACTCCAGATTCACTTGGAGAAGTCAGTCATGGCAATTGATTTGACCCACTAAGTAAACCCTGTAATTTTTGCCCAGTTCATGCTCATGCTTGTATCAGATCGCAAAGGATAATGTATGGATGCAGTTAGAAGTGCAAATCCATTTGTGCCCATTTTAGTGCTTGCAGTTATCAATCGGGCCTTGTGTCTATTAGACAAATATAAGTACATCATGGGTTCTATAAATAACATACCCATGAAATGAGAATATAATGTACATATCAAGAATGGCACCACTGTGAAACATATCTGGTTAGTTGGGAACCACTTAAAGTTTTCGGTCCAGAATACTCTAACTGGATGAAAAGCTGTATGGGGAGAGATGTGTGTTTTAGTTTTGTCCAGTCCCCTCACATTTCTAACTGGAGTGACATTCTAACAGCGCAGTTCCTTGGCTTGAGTACGTTTGTCTCCTCTATGATTGACTGACTGATTGCCTTTCAAATTTGAAAAGTACTTTTGCCAGAAACCAGCATTTGGGGGCACCTGATTAGCAACAGATGGCCGAGAGTCAGAATGGGCTGCTGTGCAATGAAATTCATCTTGAGTCAGGCAGGCAGTCTAACTACAGTCAGAGTGGATTCCAGCCTAGAGCATTCCTTAAATGTTAAACTGATTTACAGATAGCACACTGTGAAACACTGAATTTGAGAACTTTTATTCAGCATTCAAACTATGCATAGTTAGTAACATGGAGAAAAAGAGAGAAATAGATATGGCAGCTATTCTAGTAGTGAAGATTGCACCGTTTACACCATTAGTATCCAATTAATTAGGTGTCAGCAAGATGCAACCCCTTGGGGAACCAGGAATTACTTCAAGGCCTAGGGTCATGGTACTTCCACTATTCATTGGTGTCAGTGTGTGTAGTTATACCATTATACTGTACATAGCATCAGCGCTATTCATCCAGATAAATGAGGCCTCCTCTAATCTCAAGCGATGCCCTCTGGAATGTCTAGTTGCTGAATAAAGTAACAGGTTAAGTAGTGTAAGTACATTCTAGGGTTCCTTTGTTTTTGCCCTGAATGCAAGAACACTAATGGTGGTAAGTCAATGCCACGGGACTATGATGCAATGGCCTGTAATTGGTCAATTGGCATGTCATTCAGAGGACTAGCCTTGGCTGTTTTGAACCCAACAAACTCTGTAAATACCAGACTGTTTGGCTCTTAGCCGGATGTGTGGCAAAAATAATTGTGCCTTTGGCCAAGGTAGAGTCCTGCGCGGGTCCATTTTTTTGGAACCCGAACCCGCGACCGGTAATCCGCAACCTGGACCCGCAACCCACATTCTTACCCAATTGGACCACGCTACCTGACCCACAAGTACCTTATCCGCAACCCAGACCCGCGACCCGCTGACCATCAAGAATCAGGGAGTGCTGTCGTAAACCGGAAGTGACGTAATCTAAAGTAGGTGTGATCAGAAAAAAAAGAGTAAACCATGAAGTGCTGTCATTATAAACCAGAAGTGACATCATCGGAAGTAGGCTGGTCAGAAAAAAGGAGTAAAAATCGCTATTGAGAAGACCTGCGCCCGACCCGTGCCCCGCAAAACCAGACAACCGCTGACCTGCGTCTATAACCGCACCCAGAACTTCTACCCGCAACCCGCAGGTTTTTGCGGGTAACCCACGGGTACCCGACCCACTACAGGACTCTAGGCTAAGTTGCAAAATGCTAAATAAATAGTCAAATAAATGCAGGATCAAATGAAATATGTTTTCTTTTTACTTTATGTCTTGAGTTAAGGGCAGGTTGATTGGGACCTAATGAACTGGCCTTAGCGTGTGCGTGTGTGCATGGCAGGAGCAACTAACAACAACATTTAGCAACTAACAAGTGCATGAGAGTCTGCCAGAGAATGATCTAAAAACACTTAATTAAAGGCTAAATGCTTTTAAGTTGAAAGTCAAAGCACATATTTGATGGGAAGCCTTTTGGCACATGACTAGAATTCAAATCGATTATCTGACTGCAAATGTTTGAAGTGAATTGCAATTTTTTCCCTATGGATGCCAAGTTTAGCCAAGGAGTAACATTTTATTTCTGGCCTTTATCACAGAACTCTTAAGGTGGCCATAAACACACAAATAACGTCATAAGAAACAACGTTTTATATGATATTAGGGGGCAGATTTACTAAGCTCGAGTGAATATTTCGAATGCAAAAATATTCGAATTTTGAAGTAATTTTTTGGGTACTTCGACCATCGAATTGGTCAAATTCAATCGAATGATTCGAACGATTCAAAGTAAAAATTGTTTGACTATTCAACCATTCGATAATCAAAGTACTGTCTCTTTTAAAAAAACTTCGACTTCATACTTCGCCACTTTAAACCTACCGAAGTCCAATGTTAGCCTATGGGGACTTTCCCTGCACTTTTCTTTTTTTTTTCTATTATTTTTTAATTAACTTTTCCAAATTACAAATAGATGATATAATATCCACATTGTTATACATATTGCTTTATAAATAGCTAAGAAATTGTAATACATATATTCGTTGCTAGTATTTTTACTGATGGGGGTCATGTGCCTATACACATGTCCCCAGCACTTTTCTAAGCTTTTTTTGGTTGAATAAAAATCCTTTGATCGATCGCTTAAAATCGTTCGAATCGTTAGTTTCGAACAATTTTATCGATCGTTCGAACGATTTTTATTTAATCATTCGATCTAACCTTTTGCGCTAAAATCCTTCGAATTCGATATTTGAATTCAGAGGATTTTACTTCGAGGGTCGAATTCGAGGGTTTTTTAACCCTCGAAATTCGACCCTTGATAAATCTGCCCCCAAGTGTATGTATGGTGGAAGATGAGCTGACCGATATTGGCAGAAGATATTGGTTGACTCGTCGATTGGGCTGGCTGGAAAATGTTAATAGAGCACCTTTGAAGGCACAGAACATTGCCATTGTTAGTGCTAAATCATCAGATACAGGTAGAATTATATTGTTTCTATCTATATATCTGCTGATTCGACTTTTTATTGCAGGAATCTTGGGGAGATGCAGTACTCACTAGTGCGCTGGCCTAAAATTTCCAGGTTTGTGACATCACAAGCATGAGCTCTACCCCTTCTGAAGCCACAGCAACTGCTCTGCTGATGTGACTGAAGAAGTCTGCATATTTTTGCCTGTGATTGTGCACAATCATGCAAAATCATCAGAAACTGGGGGGAATTTGTGTAAGTGATGGGAGACCAGGGGGCACAGCGCAAAATATGGTAACTCACGATAAAGTAGTCGGAATTGACAGCTCTGGATTCAGCTCTAACACATCTGTATTAAAAACGAATGATCTTTCCTGCAAAAGATCTTAATTGTTACATCTATGGCTAACTTTAATTGTATTGTAAGTTTTCATGAATTTACTACAGGTATGGGATCCATTATCTGCAAACCCATTATCCTGAAAGCTCCAAATTACAGGATGGCCAACTCTTATATAGACTTATATATTTTTAAAAATGATTCCTTTTTTCTCTGTAATAATAAAACAGTACAGTTCGATCCTAAATAAGACAATAAGTTCGGTTTGGAGGCAAAATAATGCTATTGGGTTTATTTAATGTTTCAATAATTTTTAGCAGGTATGGAGATCTACATTATAGACCCTTTATCCAGAAAACCCCAGGTGCCAAGCATTCTGGATATGTAAACAGATTACAGTTTTGTTTAATTATTTCAAGCTTGTTACCTGTCATCCAGGATTTTTCTGAAAACTGGGTATCTTCATGATTTGTATTTGGTTTGACTGAAAACATGTGCAGTGTGCAATTTCAGTAATTTCATTTATTTTGCCCTTAATTCAGCTTTGCCCCCCATAATCCCATCATGTTCTGACGTGTGTGCTACAATTACATCTGATTCATCAATACGGATACAATTAAGCATTTCGCATTTTCAGTTTGGGGGTTGCATCCCATTTGGTGCGCACAAGTCCAATGCTAAATCTAACAGGTTTATTAGCCCAGTGGCATGTAATAGGTCACTTGATAATCTACAAGAATATGAACTTTTTATCACCAACTGGGAGGTATCTCATTTATTCTGCTAGAAAACCTCTTTTCTGAGTAATTATCAGGCAAAACCCCTCAATGCTTCACTGGTGTGAGTCAGTTATTGTAAAGGTCAATTAACTAATTAGTCTTTGTGTTTTATGGAAAGTGATGGAAGCAGAAGGTCAGGTGATTTTATCTATATAGTGGATATATAAGGTATAACTAGCCTTAGCTTTCTATTAGCCATTGTATGTTCTCCATTTCAAAGGAAGTCCCTTCTTACCTTCCCACCTTCTTGTACCTGTCCCTGCTTCCTTTTAGCTTAGCTAGGTGTCAGATCTGGACAAAGGTAAGCCTGGGAACAAGGATTGTACAAATAATACACACAGGGCAGCCATCAGGGGGGGACAGGGGGGAGAGTTGTAGGGGGCCCAAGGGTAAGGGGGGCTTACTTCGCACTTTCTTGATTAGCTGGGCCCCCTGCTTTCTGAGAGCTGCTGACTTCGGGAAGGCAGGGCGGGAGCACAAGGGGAGGTATCTTCTGTTCATTACGTCCCCTTATTGGTCACTGAGTTTAAGTCCTAGTTGAGCTGCTCAGGGATTGGATAGCTGAGGTTTGAACTTCTCCTCCAGCTCATCCAATCACCATGCAGCTTTACCAGGACTTGAAATTCTGTGACCAATAAGGGAAGAAAATGCTGTCATTGGAAGAAGATGCAGCCATCTGTGCTCCCTTCTGTAGTTGGCAGCTCACTAACAGCAGGTGGGCCATACTAATGAAGTAAGTGTAACATGGCAGGGCCCCCCTAAAGGTATCCCTTTCTGGGGGGGGCAATATTTTTTACATGGACATTTAAGGGGGGCCCTTATAACGTGGGGTGGAGGGCCACCAATTTTTTTCTCCATGTGGGGCCCTAGCCACCAATATTTTTTAATGGGGGGCCCTGACCACAAATGTTTTTTTCAATGGGGGGGCCCTGACCACCAATATTTTTTTATTAACATTTTTAGTGGGTGGTGGACCTGTCGGTGGGGCTTGTGGTGGGCGAAGCCCAGCGGGCCTGGGAAATTTTTTCGGATGGGGCCCTGCAATTTCTGATGGCGGCCCTGAATATACATACAGTACAAACATGCATGCATGGACACATACAAAATGTGCATAAATTGTTATTGTTAAATTCCACCATATTAGTGCACATATATACACTGTAGACTTGAGTAAAGGGGTACAAAGTAAGACTTTACCAGCCAACCCTACTTGTGTGCCATTACCCGAAAAGTGCTGCTGAGGAAAGTTAGTGAGCAGGGCTTTTGCCATTTAGGATGGCTCATGTCCCAACCAGTTGAATGCGGATGGAGGAAGTTGAGGGTAGTGATGGGCCAATCTGACCCGTTTAGTTTAAAATTTGTGAAACTGCGAAAATTCGCCAAAATGCATTGGTCTATGGGCGACAAAAATTTTTTTGATGAGCGACAAATTCTTTCACCCATTAGAGTCTATGGCCATCGTTTTTGTGGTGAAACTTGGTGATAATTTCTCTATTGGAGCTGACATCTTCCTTGCCCTGCCAGTCATATGTGACTGACAGGAGATCAAGAACCAAAATCTTGGGCAAAGGAGTCTGGCCCTGACTATATAAGGTATAAATACAGTTTATATGGAGGTGTTACCAGAACTGAAGATCCCATCTTGTCTCATTATTGCTTGCATGACCGTTGAGCTACTTTTGACATAGACGTTACTTAGTTCCTTTTCAACATCTTTCAATGTTTAATAATCTACTGTAAGTGACAACCAATCAGGAGTTTCCCAGAGAGACCTCTGTGTAGGGAAAAGGAAGGAAGAGGATGATAGAATATGCATAATATATATGGAAATGAAGAATTCAAGATGATGACCAGAAGACAAGCATTGAGCAGAAGGTCGGGTAGGAAAGGCCAGATTGATAATCACTGACTGTATAAATAAAGGAAATTATTGCAAACATTTTTATTAACTACTACTTCAATGTTTATCTTCTATATTAAATAGAAATGAATATGGAACATTTATTCTTGTCTTTTGTCTAGGCCGCCTTTGCATACATTACATTCGCAGTAAGTAGGCTTCCCATGCATATTTTAATGTCTCAGATAAACTGTTATGAACTGCAGCCAGTATTAGCGCATATAGAAATTCTACCCCATCCTTCCTTAAAGGGACACTGTCCCTAAAAACAAAAAGTCTGCATTTGTGGGGACGTATAGTATCAAGAACAATGATCTGCTATTGTATTATGCACCTTATGCACTGAATCCAGGATTTAGCTTGGACTTCAGCTGACCTCGGAGTAGCATATGACATTTTATGTATCAGCTGCTGCAACAGGTGTACTACTGGCAGTTATGGGCACAGTTTAAAGGAAAACTATACCCCTCAAACAATATAGGTCTATAAAAATATATTGCATAAAACAGCTCATATGTAAAACCCTGATTCATGTAAATAAACCTGTAATGTCCACTTACCTTGGGATGCCCGCCATGTGGTTCCTATCCCTCTGGTGCTGGTCTCTACTATGGCACGCGTGGCGCACAGTTCCAGGTTTTACGCGCCGGCGTGATGACGTCATCGGGCACTAGCACAAAATTCAAAGGTATTTAAAGGAGCTTTGAATGAAAACTCATTGCTCATTGTTAGGTCTAACTTGTTTAGTTCCTGGGTGCTTATTCCTCATTAATCCTGCTTATTTATGCTGGTATTGACCCATGCCTGCCTGCCTGCCTGCCTGCCTGACTATTAAAAACTCTGCAATACTGACCCTTGCCTGTCTGACTATCCTGCTAACTCTGCCTGTACCGACCCGGCCTGTCTGACCATGCTACTCCATTTGGTTCCTCCTGAGTTGTGGCCTTTCTGTCCAAAATCCTCGTTAAACAATCGTGCCCCTTTGCTCATCCAGAACTCTTGCTTGGATCCTCTCTTATTAAGCCCTTGCGGCATCTGATTAGCGATGGGCTTCTCCCAAAATGAAAGGCGGCTGTTACAGGCGGAAGCGGAGCCGAGAGCAGGGAGCATAGCACTTGTTCTCGATTTAGGGTGCTGACCGTGACAAAACCATTGTTATAATAAAATACATTTTTAGTAGTATGTGCCATGTGTCATAAATAGAAAATTTACATTTTAAAAAATAAGGACAGCCCTCTTGGAACATATGATTCACAGTGCACACAAACAAACCATACATGTTAGGTCACATGTGCCAAATAACAGACAGAGTTGTGTCTTTTGCTTCCACACTTCTTCCTGTTCGTTAGAGCTGCAGTATTTCTGGTCACGTGATCTCTGAGGCAGCACACAGACCATCACGAAATGGGGGTTCAAGGCAAGAGATGTAAAAGGGCAATATTTACTTAAATGTATATTCCAGTTTGACAAGATTCTTTAATATGCCACTTTATTTGATATAAACTTTCTGTTGCTCAAGTATTAATTTTGGGGGTATAGTTTTCTTTTAAGAATCCCTTCCCATAGCTTCTTCTCATAGTACAGTACAGGACACCAGGGCTAGAACTCTCCCTACCCTTTAACTAAACATTGGCATCCTTGCTCAGTTGTATCTGGGATACAATAAACCCATTCATAGAGGTGCATTTTACCTTCTAGAGTCAATGTTCCTTTATAGGAAAATCTTATTAAAAATTATACATTTAACATTTCCTTCTGTTTTCATTCCTGGAAGGAAATGTTGACTGTGGAATGCCAAAAGCCTCAGCGTTTATTGGGTACATAAATATGCTATTAACTTCTCTCCTCTCTGACAGCTCTAAAAAATAAGAAAACATATTAGGTATTTCTCCTGTGGCCAAGACTCTACTTCCCACAGAGCCTTGCATAATTTTCCACAGGTCTTAAATCAGTTCTACTACTAATCAGAACCAGCAGTGCAGAGAATAGCAAAAGGCATATACTGCTTTCAAAAATATTTATGGTGCTGAATTATCTAGATTTGAAATACATTTCAATGTAACACACACAATCAGGGCTTGGACTAAGACTAGACAACAGGCTTATAACTCTGGTTTCTGGGGAAATTACACAATTGGAGGGGAACGAATAGATGTAGAAAAACAGAACACTTGCCCTTATTTTTTTTACTTGTCTGGCGAAACCATCTTTTTTTTCCATGTATTTTTTATTGAGTTTACATTTCCACCCAACAAAGAAAAAAGAAAACAAATTCAGACACACATAACAACGCAAAGAAATAGACATGAATTAGGCAGCAGTACATTTTAGACCAGGCATAATAGTAAAATTACATGGATATCAGCAGGTACAATGATTGCTGGGTGTATGCAAATCACTTAAAGTAAAAGAAGACAATAATTACATACACAATGACAATAACAATAAAATAACCAGTTTCCCGGCCTATTAAAGTGCACTGTTGTTTCTTGGGGGATGTTAAGGGGTAGGCAGGGAGCTATTTCGCGTATTTGTTTTGGCTTGCGATAGCAGTAGGCAGGAGGTGTTCTGAGATCCATAGGGTAGAAGTTTTTGAAACAGCACCACCATACTTTTCTTATTTCTTAAACGCCTTTAATAATGCTTAGGGGCATCAAAGCAACGTTTCAGGCCTTGCAGCCTTTTATCAAGCTTGATAAAAGGCCGCAAGGCCTGAAACATTGCTGTCCATGTAACATGAGGCAACAGAAGGATCATATATTCCCATGGATATGCCAGTGCAACCCATTTTAGATTTTGCCCTGTGTATACACATAGGGGCAGATTCACTAACCAGGGAATTTTCATCCGCGTCCGTTTCATACCCATCGCAACACTTCGCCATGCACAAATGCGTTCAGAATACACCAATTCACTAATATGAGTTTCAACCTGGATGGCGAACGCTGGTGACTTTTCGCTATTGTCACTTAGGCAGTGCGAGCATTTCAAAGCGAAGATGCTAGCATTCATTCGTGCCTAGCGAAACTTCGCAAGTGATCTTGCACTCAGGTCAATTTGCAAACGGTGGGTAATTTAAAGTTGTAGGGACGTCTTTATTATAAATGTTGTTGCAAATGGTTAGTTACTGGTTTATCTTACACATGTCCAGGGAACCTTAATAAAGATAAGGCTGGTCTGAGGTGGTGAAGGCAAGTTTGTCGAAAGAGGTAACATTCGGTAAAATCCATATTTTAGCGAATCTGCGGAGTAACGTCTGTTAGCCAGATCGAAAAGTCACCTGGCGATAGAGTGCGAATGACCGCAAGCGATGGTCTGTTTTGCTAGCGAATGGGCTCTTGCGCCTGTTAGTAAATTGTCGATGTCCCTGCGGGTGGCAACGCTGGCGAAAAGCCGCTATCATTAGCCACTTCGCTCTTTAGTAAATATACCCCTTAGCCTTTATTAATCAAACATGGAGCTGGCACAATAGGAAGGACCTGACATAGCCTTATCTGTATTGCTTTGCAGTGACACAGCGGGGTCCATGCTCCGAGTAACCTGAGCGTTATGACATTATATTTGCATAAAGGGAGAAATAAAAAATCTTATAATGATTAGGAAGTCAGTGTTACTATAGTAACTGTGTCACTGGCACGCTGGGTACAACTGATCTCATTGCAAATGAACTTTAATCACTGAAACACCGATTTTAACAGCAGATTAGAACCTCTTGGCTTGTCTTGGTTGCCCATTCTTTAATTAACTCACTTCCTCAGGCCTCAGATCTGGATCAGCATTTCATTTTCTGTGTCTTTGCTGAATATGAGAAATGTGTCTTTACTATGCAAATTACACATGAATTAGGATCCTCCAACTTCCCTTGTTTCATTGGGTTGAGCTATTTTGTTCATTTATTGTTCTAATGTTACCGTACAGGTATGGGATCTATTATCTAGAATACGTAGGACCTGAGGGATTTCTGGATAAAGGAACGTCTATAATTTGGATCGCCATAAAAATAACGGTCAATGTGCCCCATTGACCTTAGACTTTAATGTGGGCCATGAACTTAACTGAACTTAGATCATGACATTTTGCCACTGACCCTCCCCCCTATCTCCCCAACTTATTGCAAGTGGGATTGATGTCTCTCAAACTATAAATTCACCTGCTTCTTCCTAAATTTATACTGACTACTTTTAGGTTGGTGGAAAAAACATTATTTTCTTGCCCACCTGTCCTCGTTTAGCAAATGTATCACTCCCCTTCTTGATCAATGGCAGTACAGTGGTTTAGTGCTTTAAGGAGAAGTAGAAGTAGCTAGAATTGTTGTACATTATGTTTTGGGATTCTATATCAGCCCCAGGCAACCACAGCCCTATAGCAGTAAAGATCTGTGTCTCCAAAGATGCCCTTTGAATAAATGCTGCAGCACTGGGCAAATTCAAGAGGGACAGAGGGAGGCATGTAGGTGTCCACCCCTTGCCCATCCCTACCTTGCACATCATTCTGAGGAGCAAGGTAGGAATGGCCTACATTGGGGTCCTGTCCTGCAGGCAGAGATGCATGTCCTGACACTGCGATCTTCACTGAGCCAGATCGCAGTGTCCTAGGTGGTACATGTGTTTAGGAAATGAGCATTAATGTTCTTGCACCCCTTAGTGCTCTTGCACTTGCACCCCCATGAACAAGAGTGTGGCAATGTTGTAGTTCAGCCAGCAGGTGGCACCAACCCCTAAGGTTGGCTGTAGGGGAATTTCCAAGCAGGAGCCTATATAAGGAAGTGCAGGACCAACATGGTCAAACCATTTTTTGGAAACGGATTCCTTCAGGACTAATTAGTGATAAAAGGGTGTACGAGTGAAAGGTATTCAGGCTAGGGAGAAAGGATAGTCTGTTCTCCCGACAAGGAGGATTTGAATGGGGTAGAGCCCTTCAGACGACCTACGGGAGAAGTTTGGGCGCTGTATGACTAACAGCACTCTGCTTACACCCCCTTCATGACAGAGGTCCTGTAAGCTTTTATATATATATATATATATATATATATATATATATATATATATATATATATATATATATATATATATATATATATATATATATATCCTTAAAGGACCAGTAATATCAAAAAATTTTTAAAAAAAAAATCGTTTGTATACATAGAAAAAAAACCACCAAGACAAATTAAACTTTAAAATCACAAAGTCTTTATTAAGAAATAACTTACCGAAGTTTGCTTGCGCTCCTCTTCAGAAAGCGATCGGGCGTACATCATGTGGCGCTCGATTTCTCCTCCCTGCCTTCCTTATAGGAGATAGCCAGGGAGGAGAAATCGAGCGACGGACAGTGGATCGTCGCCATGTCGCCTTTTCTGAAGAGGAACGGAAGCGGAGTTTCGGTAAGTTATTTCTTTAAAAGATTGCAATTTTAAAGTTTAATTTGTCTTGGTGTTTTTTTGTATACTAATGAATTTTTTTTAAAAAAACGTTACTAGTCCAACCAGTGCCCCAGTGTGTACACTGCCTCCCTACAAGAAGCTGTTAATAAAGTGTGGCTTGTTTTATCGCAACTTACTGAGTATGTCTGCTTTCTACAGTTAAGATTGTGCATGTCAGTTTCAACACCGAAGCTGACTTCTGCTGCCTAACAGCCGTTAGATGCATGTACATCTGTCTGTATGTATACACCAGCCAAAAAAGGTCAGATATAAACAAAATATCAACCCTTTTCTCTTGAACTATTATTTTTCACTTCTTTTTGGGAATTCGTTCAACCATCCTTTCCCGCTTGCGCCTGCTCTAAGTGCTGCTCATTGACTCATCCATTTATCTGTCATTTCCCTATCTGCTGCTAATCTCTTTACAGGCTCTTTATTTTCTCTCTAATTACAGACACTACTTAACACCAACATTCAAGACCTTTAATTCTGAAGCCTTCTACTACATATCTCATCTACAAATACATTCCATTCTGGTCCCTAGGTTGTGCTTCTGATCTGTTCCCCTCTTATTTTATAATTACCTTCTACTTCTTAATGGCAAAACTCACTCACTAACAGATGCCCATGGGTATATAGCCTTTGGCTGGAACACTCTTCAAAGGCGCGTCAGACTCATCGTTTCTCTCTACATTTTTAAGGAACTTCCTAAAGACAAATCTGGCTGAGTATGTTTATCTAACTCACACTTGATTCCTTAACGTACCATAAAGTATAATAACTGGTTGTCAAAATGTCCTGTTCCAATATACCAATCTAAACCCTATATAAAACTGTCCCACTTCACCCCCTAGTTTTCTTTAGCAGATGACCAAAAACTTTATAAAATTCACCAATCACAATGCTGCTTCCCAGCACTATCTAAGTCATCTTAGATAAGGAGATTATTGTGTTTATGATCTAGAGAAATATACTGGTTTGAAATCTTCTAAATCTGTTTTTTTTAGTCCTACAAAAGTGGATTGAGAAATACACTGGGCTAATGTCAGAGGTGTTAACTAACCCAATGTCATTAGGGCAATGGTTGTTAAAGTTATTTGTTTCAAGCTCCCCTTGGAGACCCAGCATTTGGCCATGGGCCACCTTAGCTCATCGATCTTGACCTCCAAGATGGGCTTCCATGAGTATTAGGGTTCATTCGGGTGATCCAGACCAGGATTGCTTAAACCTACAGTAATTCTTCTTTTCTGTAAATGGTAATATGAAATAAGTGGGCTCACCTGGAATTTTGGAACTTGCACCTAATCATAATCCTTGCAATTCCATGTATTTTTGTCAAGCACCAAAGTCCCCGCCCAGTCTGCTCTGATGAATCAGGGCACCTATTGATGCTATGAAACCCTGGGAATACTAAATGGGGATTTGCATCTGAAATTGTACTTTGCAAACTGCACTTGCAATCATAAATTGACCTTAATGTCTTCCTTGAATACATCATTGTCACATGCTGGTGTTTAAAAGACAACAAAACAACACACTAGCATTGATCAAAGTGCAAAGGTCTGAGGAGCAACAGCAGGCAAGTGGTGAAAGGTAAATGTATGGAACAGAATAAAGGATTAAAGAATAAAGGCAGAGGTATCTCTCCAATTGATAGTGGAAGGAGCTCTCACAGCTGTTAGAAAGGGGAGACGTACGCTCAAGAGTCTTCTCATAAGAAAAATGAAAAGGTTTTCATGCTCAAACATGTCTTTGGGATTGAGGAGGAGGAAGAGCCAACAGCTTTGCATGTTGCCAATCAAAGATGGCATTCTGTTGTCTCGGAGGATCTGCTCACCACCTGGAGCTCAGCGGTACAGGTGTCTGCCATGTTCCGTCCTCCTCTGCTGGTGAAACATAAAGACACTCTGTATTCTACAAGCAGACCGCAGGCACGTGAATCAAATGAGAATACGTATGGTTTCATTGTAAATAATAAACAACCAGCTGGATCTTGTTGCCTCTGCCGGGAAATATAAGTGTGATTGTTCTTACTGTTAAACAAAAACAAACTATATATATATACAGATATATGTTCATCAGTTATGTTTAAAGGAGCAGTTTACTTTGAAATTAAAGGGGAGCTATCATGGAAACAAAACCAAACAAAAAAAAATATATAAAAAAATATGAGTGATACAAAGCCTACATGAAGAGAGATATATTTTTTAATTTTGATGTGCTTGTTGATAGTTACCCATCAAAGGGGATGCAACATCAGTAAACTGTCCTACTGTTCCCCTAGTTCTTTAAAATACATGACCGATACAGGGAATTGACCAATGAGAATGCTGCTTTCACTGTACTTCTGCAGTACAATATCAGCCATCTTGCTGTTATCTTATGTACAGAGATGATTGTGTGATAGGTGTTAGACTTTAGCATTCCACAACATTTGCTGGTCTTTTGTTGCCCCGTCCCGACTTTTTTGAAAAACAATAACATTTCTTAGTTTCAACATTTGATATGTTACCTTTGGCAATTAATTTGCAAAGATATATACAATTGAAATGATTTACAAATCATCCCATTCTCATTTTATTTACATTTTACAGTGTCCTAAATTTTTGGGAAATGGAGTAATATCGGGAAGAACTACCCACCATTTAACTGACTGACTTTACCGCACATGTAACAGGTTTATGAACATGGGGGGTATGCAAATTATTAATTACACCAGGTGGTATACCTTAGACCTCAGACCAAATTGGTCTCAAATTCTGGCAGCTCTCAAATTCTGTTACATGTGACTTGTCTTTAAGGGCAGAGACAGATGAGAAGATTCGGGGAGATTCAGTTGCCCGGCGAACAAATCGCCTCTTCTTCGGGTGACTAATTTCCTTGAACTGCTGCCCCGCCGGCTAGAACCAAAATCGCCGGTGGGATGACACTCGAAATGCTTAGTTTTTCCGAATTCGCCCGAAGTTACCTCACGCCCTAAGGTGGGCCCTTAAAGGGCATGTAAAGGCAAAAAAATAAAATCCCATTTTAACTTTCCTTATTGAAAAAGAAACCTATCTCCAATATACATTAATTAAAAAATGTGTACCGTTTTTATAAGAAATCTGACTGTATGCAGTGAAATTCTCCCTTCATTTACTGCTGTGGATAGGAATTGTCAGACGGCCCCTAACTGCTGAGCAGGGAAACAATCATACTTATGAACAGCAGGGGGAGCCCCCGACTTACTTCCCAGCCATGCAGAACTCAAGCAGCTTTGTTTATGATGATCCCTAAGCAGCCCAGACCACACTGAGCATGTGCACAGTCTTAGTCTTGCAAATATGTTTAACAAAGTTACAAGATGGTGACCCCCTGTAGCCAACTTTGAAAGCATAAATTATTTGTTTGATTAGGCTTGTGGTGCAGTAAGTTCATGTTTATATTTAGTATACAAAATACAGCATTTCTAGCTTTATTCTATTTGAGACTTTACATGCCCTTTAAGGTGGCCATACACTAAAAGATCCGCTCGTTTGGCAAGGTCGCCAAACGAGCGGATCTTAACCCGATATGCTCACTAACGGCTGGGTGATATCGGATGAATCCGAACTTTCGGGCATGGGGCCAAATGATCGGATTAAAATACTACGAATGGGCTGTCGCAGGACCGCATCAACTAGCCGATGATGTCCTCGATTGTACAATAAAATCAAACTCGATATCTGGCCGGTTTTTGGCCTGATATCGATCGGGAGGACCCGTCGAGAGCCCCCACAGATGGGCAGATAAGATGCAGACTCGGCAGATTTTATCTGGCTTTGAATGGCCACCTTTACTGTTGGAGGAAGAATTAACCACACTGGATATACACACTGCAAACACGAATGCCATTTGGAGTTGGAAGTGAAGCCACTGGCACAAGAAGGACTATAGAAGGATGCCAGTTTATCAATTTGCATACTAAAGTTGCAGACTCTTACAATATGCTGGCTTTCTGCAATTCTGCTATGAAAAGCTCCCAGGTCTCCTCTTGGTTCCTTCTATTCAACCATTCTTCATGGTCGGATCATGGAGCTTCCCTATATGTTACCTGTTTTGTCCTTGCCCAAGGTTTCTGTGCTCTTTGTTAGCAGCAGAGCTCCCCTCCAAAAGGAAAAAGAATAGAACAGGTATTGAATCCTTTATGCGGAAACCTTTTATCCAGAGACTCCATTTTATCCAATAATACACCTTTTTTTTTTTTAAAAAAAAAAAATGATTTCCTTTTTCTCTGCAGTAATAAAACAGTACCTTGAACTTGATCCCAACTAAGGTTTAATTAATCCATATTGGAAGCAAAAACAGCCTATTGGGTTTATTTAATGTTTACATGATTTTCTATTAGACTTAAGCTACCAAGATCCAAATTACGGAAAGATCCGTTATCTGGAAAACCCCAGGTCCTGAGTCTTCTGGATAACAGGTCCTGTACCTGTATATCTAAAGAAAGGTATGTAGACATTTGTGCCAATACACGCTCGTGTGCAGCATGTATTGTTCTCCTTGTAATCCCTTAAGTGTGAGACCTTTTGATTAAAAATATGTCATAAAGAGTCACACGCTATCCGCAGCTTGTAACAAACAAATAAAGGCTCAACACAGTTGTCCACCACCTTCCCCTTGGGCATATCCATTCTGCAGCATTTAGTTTTTCCTTTTCCCCCCACTGTCTAACAAGGATATGACTTTTTTCGATTATAAAATGAATTCCCAACAGTCACCCTGTGTCAGATCCAAGCAAAGCTCTGGTGGCAGCGCAGCAGAAATCTGAGATATTTCCAAAGAAAATGTACTCTCGAAATGGGTCATTGTCAGAATGCTTTACTGCACATGCCGATATGGACTAAGCAATTCTGCAAAATCATTCTCAACTAGCTGGATACTGAGTATTCATATGCTGAATTTATCAGTCTGTGAAGCTCCAGATTAAACAATTTACCTTTAAGTATGGATATTAATAGAATAGCTACACACCGCATGCAATTTGCAGAAGGGCTTAACAATTAAGAGGGTTATTAGAGTCCAACACTGCTGCTGAGCTCTAACTTACCATAGAGCAGAGTGGTGTTCAGCTGATCATAAAATAATACAGGTATCTTTTTAACAAATGCCTCAATCCATGAAAACCTTTCCTAACTGTACTATTATATGACCCTGCACAATTAAATTAACTTGAAAAACAGCATTGTTGCAAAACGACAGGACATCTCTGAAACCATTACTCGTGTTGTCACTCCACTCTAGACAAACGAAGATGGTTAGGGACCATCTGACAATTCCTATCCACAGCAGTAAATGAAGGGAGAATTTCACCGCACAGTCAGGTTTCTTATAAAAACATCCAATTGCATCCAATAGTGAGAGTCTAATGGGGTAGAGGGATCCCTACCCCCAAAGCAGCGCTGTTTATTTAAAATGGTTTTAGCATATATGGCATGGTGAAAATAAATCTAATACTGTTAGAATATTATTATATTATGTTATTGGTATATATTGTAATTTAAAGTAAATGTGGACACCTCCATTAATGCAGGCTAGGAATTAGCTGTTGCATCTAATTATATATGCACCTTGCTTGGGCTTAATAGGTATTTGAAAAGGCAAATAACTTGAAAACTATAAAAAAGAAAAAATTAAGGCCAATAGAAAAGTTTCTTGGAATTAGACACTTTATAACATACTAAAAGTTAACTTGAATGTGGACCACCCCTTTAACCTGATGGAAATCCTGTTTCTCTACATGCAGGGTGTTTGCCAGAGTCTGCTATTTTGTTACCTTTTGTTTTTGCTGGAGTTGGTCCTTGAATTATTCTGCTAAGTAAGGGAGCCCCGCCTAAAAGACGTATTAGACCTACCTGTCAGTCAAAATCTGACCCAGACCTCCGCATGAAGAGTGAGGGGTTGTGGAGTGAGATACTGAAGAGTAACTTGATTATTTCTTAAACGGTACAGAATTTGTAATTGTTTGTATTTAGAAAGTGTTTTGTTTCAGTGAAATTAAGATTATATTAAATGTTCATGTAAATTCAGATAAAGTCGCTTAATATCTGCTACCAGTGTCAGAGATTTCAAACTCCAGGGCCTCCTGTATAATTCATCTGACAAAGCAAAAAGGATATGTTATTACTCACATGTGCATGTGTTAAGTGGCTTTTCACAGCTTTACAGAATGGAGTAACAACTGCAAAATATGTTTCAGTAAATGAACATGTAAAAGCCTTTTACACTGCGCAGGAGCGTCAATCATTTAACATTTCACTTTCGGTGGCCCCTGTCCCATTAAGTGAATTGAAAGACTGAAATTGCAAACTGGAGAGCTGCTGAATAAAAATAACTCAAAATCGTGTCAATTTTGACGCCGGCATTAAAGTCAATGGGCGTCCGAAAAATGTTGACGTGCGACTGTTTTAAAGTAAGCGACTTTTCCGGCGTGCGTCCAAAATTTCTTGAATATTTGCGGCAGTTTCGTGTGTTTATTCACCGGTGGTGAAACGTGAAAATTCACCTGGCAAATTTATTTGCCCATCACTACCGGAAATTTGGCTTTACTAGTGCGACAGATCGCAATTGCGCTCTCCACCCAAGTGTTGTGGCCCCCGCTGGACCCCCGCAGGTAAGTGGGGCGAGGGGGGTGGCATTGCAGGATCTCCTGCCTCAGAAACAGCCCTGGCCCCTGGAAGTTACAAGTTGAGAGGGAAAATACTTTCAGAAATATCTTATACAGGTGTGGGATTGTTATACAGAAACCTACAAATTTTGGCATGGCCATCTTTCAATCTAAATAATACAAAACTTTAAAATCATTGCCTTTTTCTCTGTAATAATAAAACAGTACTTTGTACTTGAGCCAAACCTAATGGGTTAAATTAATGTTTACATGATTTTCTAGTAGACTCAGGGTATCCAAATTACAGAAAGATCCATTATGCAGAAAACCCCAGGTCCCATACCTGTACCTTCATATCATAACATGAAAATCATAAATGATCACACCACTTCCAATCCTCACATCCACCTAGACTGTAAGCTCTACGGGGCAGTAGGAAGGGCCTCCTTCCTACTGTCTCTACAGCACTTAAACTCTGTGTAGCTGTATATTTACTTATTGTATTTATTATCTTATCATTTCTCTCTGTGTGTACATTAATATATTGTACAGGGCTTATTGGGTCACACTGTAGTATGAAACAGGAATTCCTGCACCAGGAATGCAAACAGCATTGTGCTATGTAGGTGGGAAGTTAAAAACTACAGATTCAAAATAATAATAATAATTATTTATAGGGATGACAGTAATATTTTCCAGAAAAGTTAGGGTAGAGCAAAAGTTACATCATGTTTTATAGCCCTCTAAGTCATTCGTTTTGCCCACTATTGTAAAGCACTAAATAAAACGAATTACAGATATGGGGAATGCCATATTTACTGCAGTAGGTCAGATTGTCCCGATTATACATGTAACCAGGGGAAATCAGTGGGAAAGTAATGCCGAAATATTCATTTCCATCTAAAATACATTGGGTTATGGAACATTTAGAGCAGGTATTGTTGTTTCTTATACAAGATCCAGGTAACAGACAATGGCAATACATTGCCTGTGAATGGTACGCAGTTGAAGAAGGGGCGTAATATTCACTGGATGTATAACAGGTAATTGGAGAAGCCACAGAATGTTAAATTTGCTATAGTGGCAGATTATAACACATATGGGTTTATGTTATACACCTGTTTGTTACCCACTGGGGCTACACCTAGGCCCCCTACTGTTTAACCGTGTCACCATACTTTATTGGTAAAATCCCAGCCAAGGACAGTGTTACAAATTTAAAGTCAATGTGCTTGCCAATAAATGGAGGCTCCTCCATTGTTCCACCCCTTGGTTTGAGTTAATTTGGTTTTTCAAGAAAGCAGAATTAGGCAACTAGGAATTTAGAACTGTTATATCAATATAAATACACAGCTCTCCTGGTTACAGTCTACATAAGGGCCACTTTGAAGGTTACTGGGAGTTGAAGGCCACAAAAGCCGCACTGGCAGTTAGTAACATTGCCTACTTAATAGAAAAAAGGACAGGTGGCTCCTAGTTGTACAGTATCTGAAACCAATTTATGACTCTCTACAATTGTCAGTCATCCCATAAAGTAACAAATAACAACCTTCATTTTCTGAGGAGTCTGCAAAATCTGAACAAAGAACAAAACACATCAATAACATCACACAATTATAGGCCAATAGCTGTCATCAGGTCGCATTAAAGGGTTTCTATAATGTCCAATACAAACCCCTAAGTCAGATGGCATGATGCTGTGGTTGGGAACAGGTGGTGGTTATTAGGTAGAATTCTGCCTTTCGTGCATACCACAGGCAGTAAGAGGTGCAGAGCATCCTGCTGTGATTGGGGAGTTGGTTACTAAATCATAGCTGAAACCTCCCAACTGTCCTGTTTTTCACACTGGCCTGTCCCTCTGCAGCAGGGTTCAGGCAATTATCATTTAGGTGAAAAGAGGGGCAACTACAAGCTGAAAACTGCATGGACAGGTAAATGTTGCTTGACTTTAAATTTGTCATACAGGTATGGCACCCATTATCCAAAATGCTCGGGACCTAGGGCTTTCTGGTTAAGGGGCATTTCCATAATTCTCTGTACATTTACTCTACTACAAACATCATTTAAACCTTAATTAAACCCAATGGGATTGGTTTGCCTCCAATATGGATTAATCACATCTTGGTTTAGGTCAAGTACCAGGTACTGTTTTATTATTTCAGACAAATAGGAAATCATTACAAAAAATGTGAATTATTTTATTGAAATGGAGTCTATGGGAGATGCCCTTCCTTTAATTCACAGATAACAGGTTTCTAGATAACAGATTCCATACTTGTACTATACATTCTTGTTCACTTGCCCCTAATAAATAATATTTGCACAGGCATTGGGTACAGTTTAAGCTTTATTTTACTTTGGAGGAGCACTGAGGTACACTCTTCAGTAACCTAAACGCTTGTTGGGTGCCAGAGGGCCAGAGTGGCCAGGGTCGGACTGGCCTGCGGTACACCGGGGAAAAAACATGGTGGGCCCCAGCCTCTGGAAAAATGGCAACCCCATGTACAACCTGTGCCTTTTCTCCTTTTTCAGCTTTGAATGGCTGCCCCCATGGCTACATAGCAGCTTCTTTATATAAGCTACAGTAGTCTTTCTGAAGCAAACACATGCCAGTTGTAACAGTGCAGGGACATTATATTTTCACTACTTTAATATACTTTCATTTTTTTGGAGTTACTATTCCTTTAATTAATCTGTCTGCAACATCTATAGGAGCTCACAGGCTTGGAAAACAACTCTTACACAAGCCTGTGCTACTGCAGGGGAAATGTTCTTTGTTAAATGGGTGGTTTACCTTTAAATAAACTTTTACTATGTTATAGAATTGCTAATTTGAAACAACTTTTCTACTACCTCCTCGTATAAGTGTTGAGTATGAAGCCCAGCTACTCTTGCAGATACAAGCGGCTTCACAGCTGGGTCAAGTTGTTGCTATGGGTGACTTCAATTACCCAGACATTGACTGGGGTAATGGGGTTGCTAAGACAGAAAAAGCTAGTAGGTTTGTAAATATGCTGAATGACAACTTTTTATTCCAGCTCGTTCCAGAACCTACTAGGAATAACTCTCTTTTGGACCTTGTAATAACTAACAATACTGAACTCATCTCTAACATTTGTGTGGGTGAGCATTTAGGGAATAGTGATCATAACATGGTCTCCTTTGAGATTCTGTTGCAGAAGCAATTCTATAAGGGAGTAACTAAAACACTAAATTTCAGACGTACAAACTTTGACAATACAAGGGCATCTCTGCAACATATTAAGTGGGAAATGCTTTTCACAGGGTTAAACACAAAACAAAACTGGGAAGTCTTTAAAATACTGCTTAATAAATATACTTGTCAGTATATTCCACTTGTAAGTAAGGAACGTCGTTGCAAAGCAAATCCTTTTTGGTTCAATAGAAGCGTTGGTGTTGAGGTGGGTAAGAAAAGACGTGCTTTTACAGCTTTCAAGTTAGCTGGGACAGCCAAATCATTTATAAGGTACAAGGAGGCCAATAAATCAAGCAAAAAAGGCAAGCTAAAATTGATATGGAAGAGGATATTGCAGCAAGCAATAAAAATTATTTTTTAAATATGTTAATAGTAAAAAAATTAAGCAGGAAAGGGTGGGACCTTTAGTATCAGAGGGGGGGTCAGCTGGTTGATGAAAACAAAAAAAAAGCGCTGATTTTGAAACATATTTTTCATCAGTCTACACAAATGAGGAACCAGTAAATGAAGGTTTCCTTCTTGATAATCCTTCTTAATAATATAACGAATAATGCATGGTTCACACATGAGGAAATTAAAAATAGACTAGAACATGTTAAGATAAACAAAGGTCCGGGGCCGGATGGTATTCATCACAGGGTATTTAGCGCGCTTAGCTCTGTAAACCTTAATTTTTTCAGGATTCTTTGAGGTCTGGCATAGTACAGAGAGACTGAGGAATTGCTAATGTGGTGCCAATATTCAAAAAGGGATCCCGTTCTCAGCCTCAAAACTATAGGCCAGTTAGCCTGACGTCAGTGGTAAGAAATACTCTTTACTTACCTCTCTTTGTAGATTCAGGGCAGCGGAGCTCACTGGCGCCATCTTCAGCTCTTCGGACTTCTTCGGGAAGTAAGCGTGTATCGACGCATGCACAGTTGGAGCAGCACCGAAAGTCACGGAAAGCTGCGCTGAATCTGCAAAGAGAGGTAAGGTAAAGAGTTAGGGTTAATTACCGAAGTTTACACCTAGGCTGGGAGGGAGCAGGGGGGGGTCTATGTATGGTAGGGGTTTTTAAGAAAAAAAGGTTTGGTTCTCTCTTTAATATTTGAATTATTTGCCTTCTTCTTCTGACTCTTTCCTGCTTTTATATGGGGACCCCATATAAAAACAAAAGCCCTGTAAGGTTACAAATGTATTGTTCTTGCTTCATCCATCTATTCAGGCCCTCCCCTATTCATATTCCAGCTACTTATTCAAATGAGTGCATGGTTGCTATGTAATTTGAGTCCTAGCAACCAGACTGCTGAAACTGCAAACTAAAGAGCTGCTACACAAAAAGCCAAATAACTCAACATCTGCAAATAATAAAATAATTTAAAAAATCAAACTAAAAGTTAACTTAAAGGTGAACAACCCCTTAAAGTACATCTCAGCAAAATGTTGTTTCCTTTTTTCTAACCATAGATTTAGCTTTTTCAGCATTTTCATCTTCTATTGACATATATACATATATATGAGGAATCGCCTGGACCCTGCTGGTGCACACGTGGGTCAGGCCATTTTTGTTTTGTAGCACAGCAGTGAGCATTTTCAAGAGACAATGGTATGACCCACACAGGGTGGGAACTAGGGTTAGCAAAAGAGGCATGTGCCTAGGGTAAGGAGTTGATCTCTCTCTCTCTTTCTCAGGGCTTGCTCTGGACCTATGTATGTGTTTTTCAGCAGGGTTCAGGCAATTATCATTTAGGTGAAAAGAGGGGCAACTACAAGCTGAAAACTGCATGGACAGGTAAATGTTGCTTGACTTTAAATTTGTCATACAGGTATGGCACCCATTATCCAAAATGCTCGGGACCTAGGGCTTTCTGGTTAAGGGGCATTTCCATAATTCTCTGTACATTTACTCTACTACAAACATCATTTAAACCTTAATTAAACCCAATGGGATTGGTTTGCCTCCAATATGGATTAATCACATCTTAGTTTAGGTCAAGTACCAGGTACTGTTTTATTATTTCAGACAAATAGGAAATCATTACAAAAAATGTGAATTATTTTATTGAAATGGAGTCTATAGGAGATGCCCTTCCTTTAATTCACAGATACCAGGTTTCTAGATAACAGATTCCATACTTGTACTATACATTCTTGTTCACTTGCCCCTAATAAATAATATTTGCACAGGCATTGGGTACAGTTTAAGCTTTATTTTACTTTGGAGGAGCACTGAGGTACACTCTTCAGTAACCTAAATGCTTGTTGGGTGCCAGAGGGCCAGAGTGGCCAGGGTCGAACTGGCCTGTGGTACACCGGGGGGAAAACAAGGTGGGCCCCAGCCCTCTTGGGCTCCCGCTGGCCCAGGCCTGCTCCCCCAGCAGCCCCAAAAGCACATCTGCTGCCACATGAATGTCTTTTGCGCATGTGCGTCACGTTCGCTCGTTCGCTGCCGTGAGTTTTAAAGTTGAGAGGGGGCCCCCGGGGACTGCAAGGAGGGCCCTTGTTTTGCAGCCCGGTGGGCCACGTTGGCTCCAGTCTGCCCCTGAGAATGGCTATTGCTTAACCAGCTGTGGGAGTGTGAGCCTATTGGGAGGCAAGACTAGATTTCAGTTGGTCTGTTTGAGAACAAAGTCCAAGGACCAATCATTGTGACTGACATAACACTGAATAATGCTACACTAATTAATTTAATGCTAATTAAAATGGCATTGTGCAGGGGATGGGATCTGGCTGGCCACACACAGGCCAAATCGATTGAACCAGATGAATAATCTGTGCCCGCTGTTATGTTACTATGGATTATTTCCATGTAGTCAATGCTCATTAGCTTGAAAGGGCAGCTAAATATTGCATAAAAATGATATGCAGTGCAATATATCTCATTCCTAGGGTTGCTGTATATATTAACATATACTGCATCGTTATGGCTTTGAATATATTACCCAAATTCATAATATAAGCTATATGCCTCTCTGTAATATTAAAGCATGGCTATAATGATAATAAACACATTTACAAAGTACAGGTAACTGCATTGTCATATGTATTCTTAGGATTGAAAAGGCAAGTGCTGCTTATTGTCCATAACATACCTTTCAATGACACCTCCCTTCTTCCTTGGTAGGACACACAATGCTCAGCTGAACTTGAAATAAAAACCATGGCTACAGTTTCTATGGCTGTATCTCTAATGATATTCCCACATCAAGTGCAGTATCGCTGTTGCAGAACCCCCTTATCTGATGTGAAAATGGTTACAAGGTTTCAAAGCCACAATGCTTCTACTTCTACTGCCCCAATTCTCCATATCTCTCCTCTTGACTCCATGCAGCTTTCCAAAACAGAGCCACTTTTCTTAGTATTTAAAAGAGAACTAAACCCTAAAAATGAATATGGCTAAAAATGCGATATTTTATATACTGAACTTATTGCACCAGCTCTAAGTTTCTGTTTCTCAATAGCAGCAATGATCCAGGACTTCAAACTTGTCACAGGGGGTCACCATCTTGGAAAGTGTCTGTGACACTCACATGCTCAGTGGGCTCTGAGCAGCTGTTGAGAAGCTAAGCTTAGGGGTTGTTGCAAATGTATTATCTGTATTAAGGACTAATCAGCCTTATATTATGACATTTCTATTCTATGTGTACTGTATATTGTGAGTGGGTCCCTAAGCTCAGTAAGTGACAGCAGCACAGAGCATGTGCAGTGAATCAGCAGAAAAGATGGGGAGCTACTGGGGCATCTTTGGAGACACAGATATTTACTGCTAAAGGGCTGTGGTTGCCTTGGGCTGGCACAGAAGCTCAAAACATAATGTACAACACTTCTACCCTACTCTAGTTAAGCTTTAGTTCCCCTTTAAGGCTGACAGTATAAATTGGCAGTTGGACAGCCTCAATACATCGTTGTTGCAAATTTTGCTCCCCAGGATTAGGGTTGACTGCTCTAGCGCAGTTAAAGCAATGAAAAGAAATAATTGGTTTCTGTGTGTAACTGGAATGGAGTAAATCTGACACTAAGAAGACACTTCCTATTCTATTCTTACTTGCTGTTTTGCCATGTATCTTTAAGCAAAGCCATTATATTGCAAAACTAATACAGGCTAACCTGGACCCCAGTGGCTGTCCAATACAGACCTCTTGTTGCTTGTCATAGTTGACATATATATTGTATATACAGTAAATATTTTGTATCAGCTCTTTTATTAACAGTGCAACACATGAATGTGGCCTTTTATCATTCTGCAAATTAGTTACAAAGCTATTCACTATTTCCCCTCCTCATTCCTTATAGACTGTACGCTCTTGAGGGCAGAGAACTTTTTTCAACTCCTAGCCCTTAAAGGGATACTGTCATGGGAAAATTTTTTTTTTCAAAATGAATCAGTTAATAGTGCTGCTCCAGCAGAATTCTGCACTGAATCCATTTCTCAAAAGAGCAAACAGATTTTTTTATATTCAATTTTGAAATCTGACACGGGGCTAGACATTTTGTCAATTTCCCAGCTGCCCCTGGTCATGTGACTTGTGCCTGCACTTTAGGAGAGAAATACTTTTTGTCAGGCTGCTGTTTTTCCTTCTCAATGTAACTGAATGTGTCTCAGTGGGACATGGGTTTTTACTATTGAGTGTTGTTCTTAGATCTACCAGGCAGCTGTTATCTTGTGTTAGGGAGCTGTTATCTGGTTACCTTCCCATTGTTCTTTTGTTTGGCTGCTGAGGGGAAAAAGGGAGGGGGTGATATCACTCCAACTTGCAGTACAGCAGTAAAGAGTGATTGAAGTTTATCAGAGCACAAGTCACATGACTGGGGGCAGCTGGGAAATTGACAAAATGTCTAGCCCCATGTCAGATTTCAAAATTGAATATAAAAAAAATCTGTTTGCTCTTTTAAAAAATGGATTCCAGTGCAGAATTCTGCTGGAGCAACACTATTAACTGATTTATTTTGAAAAATTTTTTTTTTCCCATGACAGTATCCCTTTAACTGTTTATTCTCATTGCCTAATTTAGAATAACTATCTTGTTTGTTTTCCTTCGAAGCACTTTCTACATTTGTGGAGCTATAAAAATACAAATATAATACAGTACTGAGCACCCTGGGATGAACCATGGCAACTAAGCCAGGGCTCCAGTTTTAATAAAACATTCCTTTAAGTAGGCTACTCCACACCCTAGGAAGCTAGCATAGAAACTCTGACTACAGTATCTGGGTTATCCTGAGAAATCATTTGGGACAGCCAGTGCACTGCCTGTACCGACTGCCTAATTAGAAAGCTACACATAATGTTCCATAGAATGCAGTAATTGAATGCCATAGTAAAAAGTGACTAACAGCACTAAACATAATTGATGAACAGTAAAATATTTAATGATTTCTTCTCTTATTTTGCCTAAAAGCAGTTTCTCCTCTTCCCATAAGAAATTATGGGATTTCTGCAGGTTGGCAAAATTAATATAAGTGATACATTGGGAAAAGTCAGTTTCCATTGTTGTGTTAATTAAACAGACGGACCAGTTTTACTATTAGGAAGCTATGTGCAAATTCCTCTAAATTTCATGTTGTTAAGAAACGTGAGAGGATGGTAATTAGTTGAAAAAAAAATTCTATAAACCCTAAGGACAATCATGTAACTGATTTTATCAAAGGTACCATATATTTAGCTGATTAGTTACAAGCCAATGTTAAAATTACCTTCTCCAACAATGACCCTTCTATACAATCACGTGGATCTGTTCTTAGTTGACTATGAACAATTCAAGCCTATAAGGTTTATGATTTAAGGTGGCCATGGATGTGACAATTACAATATTTCCTGCGACCATTGGTAGAGCTGAATTCTCAGATATACAGGTAGAAACAATAGAATTGTACCTGTAATTGACGATTAAGCACAGTGGCCATAAAAGGCAAGATTTTCTGGCCAGCCTGATCAACAAATGTTCCTACCGCACACTCGCCTTTCCTCTCACTGCGTTGGTGGTGCTGGTTTCTCCGTTGACCCCGGCCAGGTCCCTTAGCAACAGCAAACAAGAAACAGATCCGCACACACGCTATTATCAGCAGTTGGGGGGACACCCCTCTTTATTATATCACCTCGTGATCAATGTTTCGGGGGGATAAACCTCCCTTCATCAGGATAAGAATACAAATGTGAACAGACCCTATATTGGTGAAACCCCTCCCCTTCCCAGGGTGGGTTAATTAATCAATTAACAAACAACTGTGAAACTTTCAATATAGCCAGTTACATTACTGTGCAAATATATACTTAATTTATCCAGTTTTACTTTATACAATCAAGTTAAAAAGATTTTTTCATAAGACATTTTTTATATATATAAGGGAAATTTTTTTATATATATAAGGGAAAAAATATTTTAAAAAAATTTTTCTTTATAAAAAACAGTGATAAATATTTAAACAATTCTCCATACACATAGTAAAACGTGAAAAGTGCATATGTGCTTACTAAATATTACATGATCAATTACTCACTGTATAAATAATGTTCTATTATGTATTGATACTCTGTTTATTCTCCATGTGCCTCATCTATAAAGGTAAAACAAGAAAAGGGGTAAGAACAAAGGAAAGAGAAAAATTGAGAATGAGAAAGAACCACCATCTTTAAAAACATCAATAAAAACATTATAAAAAACATGTTAAGCTGTAGTTTTCATTGAGGCCCCTTGGATTCAGTGTTGCTAGTTTCCAAATCCAGCCTGATCAACAAGCCAACTGGTATCCAAGTCTTCTGCCAATATCTGTCGGCTCGTCTCCCACCATAGTTAGTTACATACAGGCCTGGACTGGCAATCTGTGGGCTCTGGCAAATGTCAGAGGGGCTGCTATAAGGTGCCAAAGAAAGTCAGATTTAGTGGGCTGGTGGGGGCTGTGTACCTGAAATGCCAGGGTCTATTTTAATTCTATTTTAATTCTCAATCCAGACCTGGTTACATAGTTAAGTTGGGTTGAAAAAAGCCCAAAGTCCATCAAGTTCAACCCCTCCACATGAAATCCAGCATACTTACACACACTCAATGAAACTAATGTATATAAATTGTAGATTTTAGTATCACAATAGCATTGGATATCATGCTTGTCCAAAAAATCATCAAAACTCCTTTTAAAGGAGAAACATACCCTTAATAAAAAAAACGCTACCCCCCTATCCTACATAGACCCCTTTCCCCCAGCCTAGCTGCCCCCCCTCGGGCAAATGCCCCATACGTGCAGATTTTGTCCAGTGGAGTTCATGGGTGCCATCTTCTTCCTTCGGTGATCTTCGGAAAGAAACCGGCGAAGAGGCACATACACAGTTGGAGCAATTTTCTGCTTCACGACAACTGCGCATGCGCCGAAACTCATGAAAATTGCCAAATCGCCGGTCTCATTGCGAAGATTAACTCCACTGGACAGATGATCCATTTTATTAAAAGTATAGATCTCCTGCTATTTGTCTATAATGCCCTCTAATGTACTTAATAAAGAGTAATCATGTCCCCTTGCAAGAGCCTGCCCATAACAGTCTACTCTCATAATTGAAATCTTCCATCCCTCTAACTACTGTAGTTTAGTTGAACTCTCTCCTGCTAATTTTATATTCGGAGCACAAAACTGCACTGCATACTCCAGATGAGTATATTTATATTCGGTGCACTGCATACTCCAGATGAGGCCTCACCAGGGACCTATAAAGAGACAAAACATTTTCCCCAAATGTCACCTTAACTGGCCTTTAGATACTGTCCCCCATAGCCAACGCTGTGGACCCTCAAGGAGGGCCAGACCAACAGTTTGGTAATCAATGTTCTATAGGCTGGATGACTACTAAAAACAGCATTGTACTTTATTGAAGCAGTGCTTTGCACCAGCTCACCTTAAATGATGGAACTGCTTCTCAATTAGGGTTGTCAGCAGTGACAATACTGGGTGGGTGACATAATGAGGGTGGGGTAGTATCATCACATGGGAAGGGCTATGACCTTCAATAAAGGCAGATAAATGAACTTCACTAGATATTGGAGCATTTCCCATCACCCCCTTTTACCCAGTCAGATTCACTCTCTATTAGTTACTTGGCCATGTGATGCTTAGAGATTAAATAATGGGAAACATATTTGGTAGCTTGTCGGTTTTATTTTTGCCATCTGTTTCATAGACCTTCATAGGAATGTCATTATCTCCAAGTGACAGACCCTGAGAGTCTTTGAGAATGGTTTTCAGGTTAGAATTGTAGGCTGTATGATACTTGAAGTGATTCACAGTTACTGTAATGTTTTTATATATACAGGGATCTTCCTGTATACACCCGGGGTGATCTACACTGTGATTGTGTTTGCAATTGACATTGATGTTATCTTGAGGACCCTGTGATGGAGGGTAAGAGGTTATGAAATGGATGATGTGGAAGAGAACAATATTAAATGCTTTTAAACCCTATTGCTTCAGAAGACTATATTTACACAGTGCCATTTACTGAAGTGGAAAAATTATGGGGAAGTAAAATATTGTTTCTTCTTGGTGCTGATGATACAAGATGATAAGGCAATTCAGTCCATGCTTTATGCTTTGCATTAGCACTTTTTGTGGCTCTCTAATGATTTTGATCTTCCATGGAATTTATCCTGTAAACCACTAGAGTGACACAAAGCCAAGGGTCTTCATTTCTAAGTTGTGTGGCCTTCAACCTTTGTCTGTGTGTCTGGTGAATATATGATCATGTTTGAATGGCAGTCTGTTGAGGTGGCCATGTCAATAACTGCTTCAGTTGTATACACATTCGGGGGAATGTAATAAAAATCGCTAACGGAAAAACTATTCGCAATGCGAAAAGTTATGCCTTTGCGCGAACAAATTTTGCTTTGTGCGAATTTAATATAGCTTTTGCGAGCCCGGAAACTGTTTAGCAACCACTTCCGACAGTGAAAGACCGTTTGCGAATTTTATAGTTTGCGCCAATGCGCAGTCAATGTAATAAAACTTCTTACTGAAAAAGTCGTTATGTTTGCTCCAAAAGATTACGACACCTTCAAGCACTTCTTATGAGTGCGCAATTCGCAATGCGCAATTAAAATTCGCAATGCAATAACAGTTTAAGGAACAATATTACATTGCGAGATGTGGATTTTTAGTCTTATTGGTGCGAATTGTTTTGCTCTTTGCGACTTTTATTACATTTCCCTGATGTGTACAAAGGTATCCATTCTTTCCAGCTGACAAGGCTGATGTCAGGATAGGTAAATCCTTTTGAAACATTGTGTGTTAAATTCCATGCAAACATCATATATATGCCATGTGCTTTAATTTGTTTATTGGCTTAACTCAGGAGTGCCCATCAGGGCTGCCATTAGAAATCACGGGGCCCCGTACAACAATATTTTCAGGGCCCCGCCCACCCTGGTGACCAAGCTCCACCCCAGACCCCGCCCACTCCACATCACAGTTAAAAGACCACACAGACATCAGCGTAACCCCCCACACACACAAGTTATAAAAAGCTATTGATGGTCAGGGCCCTCTTATAAGTTTTTAAAAAAAAACATTGGCGCCAGGGCCCCCCATAAAAGTTTTTTAATAAAAGCACTGCTGCCAGGGCCCCCCTTACAAGTAAAAACAATTGGGGCCCCAAAATAAAATTTTAAAAAAAAACATTGGTGCCAGGGCCCCCCTTACAAGTTAAAAAAAAATTGGGGCACTAAAAAATATTTTTTTTTTTAAAAAAAACATTGGTGGCAGGGGCCTATAGAATATTACAATAATACATTGGTGGCCAGGGTATTAAAAAAAACCTACAAATTGGTGTTCAGTGGACTTCAAACAGGGGCGGAACACCCCCTTAGGGCCCCCCCGGCAGTCTGCGCGCCGGGCCAGTTCCGGGTGTACGGAGGGGGGTGGGGGCCCGGCTGTGTGTCCTGCGTCAGGGCCCACACCCCTTTAGTTCCGTTTCTGACTTCAAGTTCGCGTCCTTTCGTGACTTTGGGTCTTTTTGCCGCTTCAGGACTTCAATTTCTGCTTTGTTTTGACTTCGAGTCTTTTCGCCGCTTCTGAACTTCGGTTGTTCGGCTTTTCGGCACTTCCGCATTAATAATAGGAGAGTGATATAAACAAGCTGTTTGTTGACAGTGTCTTGAGATCTACTGATCACCAGCTTAAGGTCTTCTGGTAGATCCCTATTTACCTTTTGGGGACTTCTGGCTTAACCCCTTGAATTGTATCATCCTTTGAGTACAATGTTTCCTTGTGTTTTTTCCCTGATTCCATCCATCCATTTTCAACTGGTTCCATGAACATTTGCTACCTGACTTCTGGATAACACATGGAAGATATACTTTCTGGACCATAATTTCCAAGCCACAGAGGCAGGTAGTGGTGTAACAAGTCTAGAACCACAGAAACCTTTGGGAAGATGAGCTCATGACATCAGTCAAGCCAACTTTATACAACTGTTGTGTGTTTGCTGTCACCCTGTCCAGAACTGAGCTTATACTGTATATCTCCCAGCTTCTTAACAGAGTTCTTGGAGACTGGGACTGCTAGTCCGGCCCGGGAGTTTTGTGTTTTCCTGAGGCACCTGCAACTCAAGTCATTATGAAGGGCTCCAGACTGGGTGAAAGACATAGGAAAGTTGCCTTTGAGAGAGGCTTGAAGGTTGCGGTTGATTTCTTTTGACCTGTTTTGGAGACAGGTGGAAGGCCAACTCCTGGTTAGTTAGAAGCCCATTAAGTGGCAAGGATACGTTTGCTATTCTGCCATTCTGCCTGGAGATGTATAGCGAATTTTGTCTCCATTTTTTTACACTGCATAATAAATAGGCCACATAGGGCAATGAAATACGAGGGTGCTAGTTAACCCAGGGTCCAGTTACCCATATCAACCATTCAGATATTTGCTTTGAGGAACCCCATGCTTTCTGTTGGTTGTTCTGATTTACTAAAATTGGAGCAAAGTTTGAACATTGCCTAATATATTGTATCACTGCTAAATGCTTTAGTTCGGTATATGCATCTGCTACTAGTGGTGGGCGAATAAATTCGGCAGACAAAAATTTGCAACGAATTTCGGCGCAGGGCGAATTAATTTCGGCGGTGAAAAATCCGGCACGTCAAAAAAAAAAAAAATGGCGCAAGTCAAAACTGCCACATGCATAAAAATTGTCGTGTGTCAAAATTATTCAGATGCCCATTGACTTTAATGCATTTGGACCAAATAGTTGCTTATGTCAAAATTTACGTGTCAAAATAATTTTGACGCACATTGACTTAAATGCGCTTTGCAAATTTTTTGCTGTTTTGTGAATTTGTTACAGATTCGCGAATTTCGCTGTAAATTTGCTAATTTTTTGCCGAAGTGAAATGGCACAGATCTGCCCATCACTATCTTCTACATCTAAATCTTTAGCCCTCCAGCTGTTCTGTGCTAGCACAAGATTATGTTAGAGTTGTAGTTTAACAACATAAACATGCCTCATTTGCATGATATCCACCTTTAACTATAGGGACTCAAGGCCAGCCTTTTTAGGACTCTCCAATGCCGGCTCTGAGTGCAAGGGTCAATCTTGTCAATATTCTCAATTCTTCTTTTTAGATATATGCAAAGTGGGGCAAGGTAGCCAGAGTGGCGTTATTTCTTTATTTATATTTGTGATCCACTAAATTGATTCAGAATTCTGAGAAACCCAACACGAGCTTTGGGTAACTATAGAAACCAGAGCAAAGGCTGTTTCATATCTGTTCAGCTACGCTTTTTGATTTGCCGCACACCACTTACTTCATGTTACCGGGGGCATCCATATCCCAGGCCGCTTCCAAGTCCAACACTGCAACAGATTCCAATTAGGGAAGAAGCGCACCAGTTCAGCTACGCAATGCCTTTAGCACATTTATTTGCAGAAGTATTAAACGCACAAGCTTTCGGGGTCCAAATCCGTCCTCAGGTGCAAAAGCTTGTGAGTTTAATACTTCTGCAAATAAATGTGCTAAATCGTAGCATGCCCTAGCGGCAAAATAGTCGCACGCATAGAAATTGTCATGCGACAAAATTATTCGGACTCCCATTGACTTTAGTGCATTTGGACCAAATAGTCTTGCATATAAAAATTGATGCGCGTCACAAATAGTTTGATGCCCATTGACTTCAATTTTTTCGCCATTTCTCGAATTTCCCAAATGGCACAGATTTGCCCATCACTACATTTGGCATTTAGGAATGGTATCGGGCTTTCAAGGAGCGATTGCTATTGCCGGTGAATTATTATATGTTTTGGAATAAATTGTTAAAACGCCATGTTTTGTTTCTGTTCCCTTTCCTGGCACACGCTGGTCAGACCTTAATTGTCACAGGTACCTGTATGATTCTCCCCAATTAAACTCTGACAAGCCTCCACTGGAGGAAAACAACAATATATTGAATGGGGAAGTTAATATTGGGTGTGCCCAGAATGCTCGGAAGGCCAACTGTGGCTAGTGACTAGTGTTTTGCAGATATATTTACAATGGAGGATCTCTTTCTAAAGTTTTTGTGGGCTCTACATTTTATTCTGTGAATTCCAGGAGCTTTTATTTATGCACATCTATACCATCACCATCTATACCATATACCATCTATCACCATAGACATCAGTGGCTGACAATGATCAGTACATTCCTAAACAGCAGATAAAATTCCATTGCTGAGACAAATGAACACTAGAGAGAGCTGTGCCTAATCCTGTATGGGGGAATCACTGAACAAAGGCATGGAAAGAGCGGAACGGCAGCCAAGGGATAGAGCACAGAGCAGACCCGGAAAGCAGCCTCTATAGAGCGAGCACATGTAAGGATCCCAGGCTGCAGGAGGCCAACATCAGTACCATGGACAGCTGCATTATGGGGACAAGGCAGGTCTGAACTGGAGGAGGAGGGAGAGTCTGGGAGATGCCAAAGCGTTGTCATAAGAACAAACTGAAGAAAGGAGACAATAACTGGAGCTATGGTTTAGCCCAGTGACGGGGAATACACCTATCAGTGTGGATTGGAAACTGCAGGGTTTTTTTATGAAAGGAGAAGACTGAGGCTTTGAATAGAAACCCAAGAGACTGCCAGACCCTGTGAGTGGGAGGAATACGGTGAATACGGTGTATAGCACTGTCACATTCTGCTGGGAGCAGCCGGAGTGGGGGTTACAGTGAATCACAGTGAGAAGATACAACAAGGGACTGAGCTGGGAGCTGCCTTTGCCTGGAGAAGAGATAATCAGAGGTGGCATTAGAAAAGTAGCCTCTAGCCTTGCCAAAAGGAGCAAAATAACCAAGACATGCCAGCTGCAAGCAAGGAAACACTGTGACTGTCCCTGCAGCTCTGGGTCATCCTCTGCTGTCTGCACCCTGCCAGCAATTAAGCAGGTAGGACTCTAGATTTAGCTCTAGGATGTGGTGTGGTTATTGGGCATGGTACCCACAGCCTTAAAATCTGCCACATCATTATTCTTTATGCACTGCATTGGCAGGGAATTGATGAGCCATGGTTATTGCCAGAAAATGCAGTGTGGCAACCCTGGCCCATGGGAGGGTTAAATGCATTCTTTATGACAAGATATCAGAACCCTCATTCCTTCGTTCTTATTCCTGATAGCACCATGCTCTTGTTGAGTTAACATCTTGTGTATTTATTGTTGTGGTGTCTAGCTGGTGGGTTACTATTTTAAAAGTGTGGCGAACAATTGAGCTCCTGAGACACACTGATAATCCAGTACAGTATAGTCTTGCTAGGAGGGGGACACAGCTGAGCGATTGGAGTCAATGTGTGAGAGAGAGAGTGTCAGAAAGAGAGAGAGAAAATTAGAAATTCTCTCTCTCTCTCTCTCTCTCTTGCTCAGTGCAGATCAGGAGTGTGCTAAGTTCTGTGGATGTGCCAGACAGAGAGACACACGTCTCTCTCACTATCCCTGTGGGTCGGAGCCAGAATAAACCTATGCTGAGTTCTACGGTTCTCATCACTCCAGTGTGAGATTTCAAACTGTGAAAGTAGACCATTGGGTGTGCGGGTAGGAAAAGCTGTGAAGTTCACTCATGGCTATCTCACATTTATCTCGATACTGCGAAAGGTAATTTGCTTTTTTAATGACTGTATATACCCATTGTTTGCATCAGATGACAGCACAAGCTTGGGGTATTTAAGGCGACATTTGTCTGTTGAGTTAATAGGTTTGTTGGTTGGGTGAGCTGTCTGGGTCTGTAGTGCTGAAATGTGCAAATTAAATTAATAACCCATAGGGCTCCTGTTCCTTTACATTTCTTTCTATTTGCTGATTACTTTTTCTCCTGGATTGTTTTGTAGGTACAGTTTACAGCTTGAGGGTTTTATTAATTGATATTTTTTATTTATTAATTAAATCTAGTGAAATACATGCTTACGTTTATCTCTTGCAAAGTCAGTTGGCATTGTATGGACTTTACAGCTATAGGATTAATCGAATTGATTTCGTGCAGAAGGGTCGCAGTCACTCTATGAAATAGAGTGTAGCTGCTGCTGAACTATAACAATGCTCATGTGTGGTAGCTTGTGACTCTCTGTCCTCTGTAGAGAATCACAGTGATGGCAGTAGCTCCAAAACCATGTAGCTTAGTGAGTTGCATGGACTGAAATACTTATTAAGACAGAATGAGGTCTCAGCAAGGACGCTGCAAGTCAAGAGTTTATATCACAGCTAGAGTGCATATTGTTTCTGGTAAATGAATGTCGGGTTTCTTACAGGAAACTTTATGCAACATAAGGGTTGTCCAACAGAAGATGATCCCACAATAATCCCACCCTTGTGTGTGTTGGTGAGGAATCCTAATCCAACAGTGCAGAGCTTTCAGGAGTGTCTACTCACATTGCCTGGCGTTTGATTCCTTCATGTTCCTGATTGTTGGAGAAGTGTTGGTTTCCTGGTGAACAATTACAATTAATATTGATAGTTTCCAATTCATTTAAACTATCCCCATTAGCCACAGTTTATATGCAGTGCCTAGTTTCAATGACATTCTGTATCTTTAATGCCATTTCTTTAGTTGATTTGCTTCCCATTGTCGTATCTTTTCCACTCTGCTAATTCATTAAACATCTTATCTTCTTGCACTAATGTACTGTAACAAATACATTTCCAGGCAGGACATGAGGAATCTACATGAGAAGACCTTGCTCATTATGATCAGAGGCTACAATGTTATCATTATGAGGCTATAAAACTCCTTGGGAAAATAGGAAAAGTCCAAAAAATCCACGTTACACTATAGAATTACAGTATGCAATAAAATTGGTGTATTAATACTGGTTTTAATTTAAGATTGTAATGATAAAGGGATTTGTCACTGAATGTATATGGACGTAGCATTCATGGTAGTTAGAGGTCCACTGATATATTATTTATAGAATTGTAAAGCTAATAACATTCAGCTTGACAAAAGGAATGTAATAAGAAAAAAGCAGATAATAAACTGGTTGTGTCATGATCCTAGCTTGGTCTTGAGAACTTGACAGTGTCCTTTTGGTGTTAATTGTCCCATTTTTAGCTTGCACCACTTCACACTGGAACTAGTGCACAGCTAAAAACCAAACGTATTTCATGACTGTTGCCATTTGACTGTTCACATTGATGGTTAAGCAAATTCTAATGCACAAATACATGAAAAGGTCAGTTAAATGCCATTTAGACCAATTGAATTACACTGGATATTGCTTTGTGCCCATGAAGGCTAATAGTTGGGGGGCTGGGGGGTGCAGGATCCGTCACTGTTAAATAGAAAGAAAAAATGATTTGTCATACTTTATAAGCAAGTCAAAGGCAAATTGACAAGTGGAAATTTCCAGCCAGCGTGATTTTGTATCTTGAGCAATGGCTAAAGGGAAACTATTTCAATTCAAGCATTATTTACTAGCTCGTTGTATCATGGTACAGTGTCCCTGTACATCTTCCCTGGGCCAGCAGGACGTTGTTTCTTCATTTGCAGTCTCAACTCCACGTTCCTCCAGTAGGGTCACTGCTCCTCCACTTTACCAAAGGATGTACATGTGTAGTGTGTTTCCCCACCACAAATGGCTGGTGTTGCGATGGCATTTGCTTTTGGCTCCCAAACCTATAGGAGCCTCTTGGGGGAAAATAAAGAGAGAAATACAAAGAATGTACTATATTTTCAGAATATACATACACTGATGTTTAACTGCAACAGCTATGAGAGCTCTGCATTTGCCATTATGTTCTCCCTCATGCAGCAACCTTAGTTTTCCGTATTGCCCCTATTGTTTAATCCTGGCCTTGACCCAAGTGGAGTCATACTGTGTTTGTACTATACCCTGACTAAAGAGGAGGAGAGCTACAGCAAAGGAACCTACAGTAAAGAAAAGTTTGGAGAAATGGCAATGGCAACATCATAAGAGGCTAAGGGCTACAGGACATGAGAAGTGGCACTGGAACCCAATCCCTATTATTAAACAAATCCATGTTAATATCAATTAAATAAGTTAGGATTTCTGCACATAATATATAAATAAATGTTCATATTTGTCTGGGGTAAAACACATGCCCCCATATGTAATAAAAGTTGTTAAGTTTGCCTAGGAGCAGTAACCCACAGCAATCAATAAGATGAGGTGACCAGTAAATGCTACCTACTGATTGGTTGCTATGGGTTATTGCTCCTGTGCAAACGTTGTGCCTTTTATTGCATAACCCCCATGGAATCTAAATCCTAGCTCTAAGGGAAAACAGAGAGTTGTTGGCTTTATCTGTGCCCACTGGTGAAACAAGTTTAAAGAAAGATATCCATGTTGAATAGAGCACAACCTTTGTGTCCCAGAGTGCTGCCCTGCACAGCTTGTTATTACAGATTAAAATCTCACTTTTTAGGAATATGTATGATTTAAAATCTTGTTAAAGGTGCCCATATTCTGTGAAGACATTGCTGACTTTTCTTGCTTAGTTGCCAGTGTATCACCTTCTAAATCAATAGCTGACCAGAAGTCAATCAGATATTAATCAGGTTGGACATGAAGTCACATTGAGTAAGCACCATATCAGGTCATGGATTCCCTCTGCAGCTGATTGCCCTGCATGGGCCCCCCCATGTAAAATAATTACTGGATGCAGGACCTAACAACAGGATTAGGGATACCTGATTTAGCTTCCCTCCTAATAAGTAGATTTTTATTTATGCAGGTTTAGCTTTAGACAATGGAATGGTCTCAAGAAATGCAGGGATGGGACAAAACATTTGTAAAAGTGACAACAGATCACCATCTAACTTAATGGCCAGGGTCACTATAGCTCTAATGTGATACCATGAATAACCCTATGTACCAATCTATCTGTTTATCCTCTCATATTATTATTATTATTATTATTATTATTATTATTATTATTATTAAAATTATTTATATAGCGTCAACATATTGCGTAGCACTATAAAGTAAATGTGATTATACAACTAAATCACATGAATTATATACATAGAACATATGGAGTTACATACACCACAATCAATACTGGTAAAAAAAGGTGAGGAAGGCCCTATGCAGTCTAAAGGGAAGGGAGTAATACACAAGGTGTGGGAGTGGGCAAGATCGAATTAAGTGAGTGAGAAATGTGGTACTGTATGTGGTGTTGCGTTTGGTAGTTAAGCAGATTGAGGGTAGGCTTCTCGAAAAAAGAGCGTTTTAAGAGATTTATTGAAAGCAGAAAGGTTGGGAGAAAGTCGGACAGACCGTGGGAGAGCGTTCCAGAGGAGGGGTGCAGCCCTTGCAAAGTCTTGAATGCGAGCATGTGAGGAGGTAATGAGAGAAGAGTTGAGGAGCAGGTCAGTAGAGGAGCATAGTAAGCGGTTGGGTGAGTATATAGAGATGAGTTCAGTGATGAAATGTGGGGCAGAGTTATGAAGTGCTTTGAAAGTCAGTGTCATTAATTTGAATTTGATTCTGAAAGGTAACGGAAGCCAGTGCAGGTATTGACAGAATGGCGAGGCAGAGGAGGAGCAGTTGCTGAGGTGTATGAGCCTCGCAGCAGTGTTTATTATGGACTGGAGAGGTGACAGTCTCTGGAGGGGAAGGCCAATTAAAAGAGAGTTACAGTAGTCTAGATTTGATATGATGAGAGAGTGAATAAGAATTTTGTCAGCATCTTGGGTGATAAATGATGGTATTTTGAATATGTTCCTTAGGTGGAAGTGACATGATTTAATAAGTGACTGGATATGATGAGTGAATGACAGGGCAGAATCTAGGATAACCCCAAGGCACCGGACCTGGGGAGGGGGTGATAGTGGAATTGTTAACTATGACGGATACTTCTGGGATGTTACTGGTGTTAGTTGGAGGAAAGAGAACCATTTCAGTTTTAGAGAGGTTTAATTTAAGGTAGCGTTGCGACATCCAGGTAGAGATAGCGGACAGGCAGGAGGAGACCCGAGTTAGGAGTTCTGGGTTGAGATCAGGAGAGGAGAGATAGATCTGAGTATCGTCAGCATAGAGGTGGTAGTGGAAATCATACGAGTTGATTAATTTGCCAAGTGAGGAAGTATAGAGGGAGAATAGTAATATCTGACATTTTGCTATGATATTTGATATTTTATATCAAAGCATCATATACTCATCCCAGCAATGAGAATAAACTCAAGGAGTTGCATTAATAACAGTCAAACTGCCTTGTGGCTAAAGGCGGAAAATCAGATTTAGTTTTGTACCAATAAAATAGCCATACTGCACCATGCTAGCTTACTGCTTCTAAAAAGCTTATATTGCTGCATTAGTTATTGTATATAAGGCGAAGGATGCCTCATACTTAAAGGAACAGTAACACCAAAAAATGAAAGTGTTTGAAAGGAATGACAATATAATGTACTGGTGCCCTGCATTGGTAAAATTGGTGAGTTTGCTTTAGAAACACAACAATAATTTATACAAATAAGCTGCTGTGTAGCCAAGCAAATGATACACAATAGATAATATATAAGTTATGAAGAATCCCATTGTTGAGTTTATCTGTTATCTGCTGTGTATCCTGGGCCTTTTCTCCTAATTTTTCCAGCTTGAATAATATAGCAGCTGGTTTATAAAAACTATAGTTGTGTTTCTGAAGCAAACACACCAGTTTTACCAGTGCAGTGTAACACTACATTATATTTGCAATACTTGACTGTGTCTGTTCCTTTAATAGATGCTTTTGACCACCCATTAAACCCAATATTCCCTTAGCCATATGCCCTGCTGATGAACCAGGTGAATAATACACACATGGATGGCAAGAAAAAGAATACATATGTAATGCCTGTGTGACACTAACACTGACGTCCATGGACTTTCATGCCGGCAACATTTAATGGGAGGCTAAGGGGCAGATTTACTAAAGGGGAAGTGGCAAATACTGGCGACAATTCACCAGCTTTGCCGCCCGCAGGAATATCAGCAATTTACTAACGGGTGCAGGCGAAAAGGGATAGGTGCTAGCGGTCATTCACACTCTATCAACAGGTGACAATTCGCTCTGGCGATTGGACGTTACTCCGCAAATTCACTAAAATGCCGATTTTACTGAACGTTACATCTTTCGCCAGACTTGCCTTCGCCAGCTCAGACCAGGCGAAGTGCAATGGAGTAGATAGATCTTCCTCAATCTTCTGTTACTTACATCATATTCTGTGAGTGGAAAAAGCTTAAAAAAAACTGGCGTCTTAGGCTGCAAAAAGTCCTAAAAATATTTTTTTTTGGGTAACAGGTTTCCCCCATACATTTTCTAACATTTGGAACATTAACTATACTGTGGACTCATGTGTAGGGCATTATAAAACTCTATTGTCTTTATAAAGGTTCCCTGGACATGTGTAATTAACAGTGGAAACGTATTTGCTGCAACTTAAAGACGTCCATTCAACTTTAAATTTCCCACTGTATGCAACTGAAAACAGAAATGAACGCTAGCTCATCTTCGCTTTGAACGTTTGGAAAAAGTCACCAGTGTTCGGCGCCCATCTGCATTCTAGTGAATTTGCGTTGTCTGAGCGAATTTTCACTCATTAGTGAATCTGCCCCTCGGTATGTACATGCATTGATGCATAGCTTGGACAACAGAGGCCATTTACAGTCAAGCTGTTAGGGTAAAATCAACATTTTTTATCTGACTTCCAAGCCTTCCAAGTGACACTTTCCTTGTGCTTGTGCAGTTTATTGATATCATGCCATTACATGCATTTTGTTTGAGGTTATTCAATAGCTTACTCTGTGTTTCGACTTGTGGTGTGTGATGTTTATCCCCAAACAGGCACTTAATTGCTACAGAAGCAGTAGAGTGACAACCTTCCATGTACGCTGTGACACATTAGTTGTACTACCAGCTAAGCAAAATATATTGTGCTGTGAGCCTTCAAGGTCTTAATGTGATAGGAAGAAACCTTCCATAGTTTTAAATGCACTCCCCAAAATATCATTCTAGCCAAGAATAACTCCACTATGATATACTGTATATCATTATGGAGATAGGAAATGCTTGCATAAATAAGGTAAATATAATATAGAACATACAAAGCAGCTGCTTCCCCAAAGGCATCACATCTTAGTTAATAAAGCCATTAACATCTAATCATTTTTTGAGGTCTGATAAAATGCTGGACATGCCCCTACATTCAGTGGTGTGGCTGCCACATTTGAGGAGGAACCAGTTTAATGGCACAAGGGATACATGTTACAATTATAAATAGCTCTTTCTTTCCAATATGGCCAGTGGAAGCATTGACAATCTTCATATGATAAATCTTTAAGGTTGTGGACAAACAGGAACATAAAACCGCAGAAACTGTAAAAATAAACCTTGCAGCACAGTTTCTGCGGTTTTATGTTCCTGTTTGTCCACAACCTTAAAGATTTGGCATTTGCATTGCTTCTTATTTGGGACAGAAGCTGTGGCGCAGGAGCTCTATCATGACACTGGTACAAACGTTTTCTTCTTTCAGCTGAATCTTCATATGATCACTCAATGAACTGAGTGCCACTGGCTATTGGATGGAATATAGTATATGGGTATAATACTGGTGCTACAAAAAATAGAACTGAGCATATAATCTAATCTACCACTAGCTGTCACTTGTTCATTGGGTTTCTCATCTCCAACTTCCATTGCATTGCGGTATTGTCCTACTACCACCGCTCCTTCTTCAATAAGGGTTTCCTTTTTTCAGGCTCCATCATCATCCATATCACCATGAGCAGGGTCAAAGATGCGTAACATGACTTCTCCTTCCCCTAACCTGTACCTGGATATGTGTTCTTTCTACATGTCTTTCTTCACTGTTTCCATCTGATAAAAGGCAAGACATGTAATAATGATTTTCTGCTGCATACTTTGGGCTATAGTAGTGAATTCACGAGGCAACGATATAGCAGGAGTTGTTGGCTGCATAAATAAGAAATAAAAGAAGCTTTAAAATTCAGTGAGTAAAGAACAACAGTCATTAAATTCCCAATCAATGAAGCAAAGGACCAACAGAGGTGATGGGGAGGGGAGTGTTCCTTCTGTAGAAGTCTTTTTGCCTTAATTTAAAGTCCTTTGTAAAATGCTCCTCCCCATCTTTTTTGATGGTGTTTAAAGTCCCTTTGGGCTTCTCATGAAGTGTGAATGTGTCTCCCTCCTTGTTCAGCACATTTCAGCCCTTTGAAGTGTAAGAGGCTGGATTATTAGGGAACAGAGCAGTGCAAGGTGGATAAAGATAAAACAACATTCAGGCTATGAAGAGCAGCCTCTTAGGCTTCTCACAAATGGAATTCCAGCAGGCATTAACCCTAATGCTTTTAAGATTAAGTGAACAATACATCCAAGTCCTATATTAGGCATGTGTTTATAATAACTACTGACTTAAATTTGCAATTTGAAAAACTGTTTTGTGAATATTTTCTCCGCCACCGAAGTTGTGGCGTAATTCAAAGGCAGGGTGTGCGCATAAATATTTGCAATTTGCAATTTTTGACAGCTTTATAAATATAAATATACATTTTTATTCAGCTTTATAAATGTAACCATGTGCAGGGCAAATATATCCACCGTGTAAACCAATCTGCCCTGCGCAAAGTTTATAAATAAGCCCCAGTGAAGGTACAGAACTACAGAAAGCAGACTGACAGTCATACATATAAAATTCTGCTTGTGCCTTAAACCTTCTTTTCAATTCAAGTCCCAAATGGTACTGACCTTGTGTGTCTGGCATGTTAATGGTATATTTGGTCCTCAGGTGCTAATCTATATGTAAGTCAGTGCATAAATAAATCTACTCTACTAAGAAACTCAATTGCACCCTTCATTAACACTGCTAGCAGCCACATGCTGTGAATCCTTAAATGACACCATAGTATATAAAATAAGGCAGTCTCTGAGATCAGTTTTCAAGGGAAGGCTAGAGAGAACAGTTACATTGGGGCCCCTTTCATTTGTTTCATTAAGCAGTAGTGATGGGCGAATTCCTCCCGTTTTCTCTCGAAAAATTAGCAAAAAAATCGTAAAACTCGAAAATTGACGCTGCATCCAATTTTGGATTCCAAAAAGTCAAGCACGTCAATTTTGACACTGTCATTAAAGTGAATGTCGTCCGAACAGTGTTGATGCGCTGCAATTTTCATGCAAGCTACTTTTCAGATGCTCTTCCAAAATTTTTTGATGCTGCAGAATTTTCCTGGGAGATTCGCGAATTTATTCGCTGACATCGAAATGCGGAAATTAGTCGCAAATTCGTGACAAGTGAATTTATTTGCCCATCACTATTAAGCAGTAAATGTTGGATATATTTAGAATTTACATCAGAAACCATGAGGGTCTCATATTGTGAGTTGGTAGGAATCTCCCCCTAGGAGGCCTGGGATATAAACTTGTATTGACCCTACTGCGGGATGAGCCTGCTAACTAAGTAGAATGGGAAACCTATTGAAAAAGAACTGTTCTAATCTGCCCATGTAAATCCTAATCTGCCCCCCAATCCATAAAATCCTACCCAATCCTGAGAAGCTCCCTTGCTTTCAAAACCTGCAAAACTGCCATCTGACAGTGGCCTTCTACTGGGTCTGGACCTCTAAAAGGACACATTCCTCTCTCTCCCTGATGGTGGCCCTAACATTATAGACCATGCCACCCAGTTGTAGATGTTGTCAACCAAGTCTCGAAGCACCCACCCAGGCAGCCAGAAGCACAGTTAGAAGACCTCATACTTGAACAGTGATTTGCCTCCTCAACCATTTTTGAAATTTGGAAGTTTGGTGACCTGTCAACCTTAAATGTAGATTATATATATGAAATAGTCTCATCACCCATGTGAATTTTTTTCAAGGGCTGCAGCATGGACTCTATTATTCATGTTATATAATCAGCTGGTTAGCACAGTGCATCCATTCCACCCTCCTAAGCAATGGCCTACTTTTATTGATGGATGCACCAGTCCTGTCTTGCAACTCCTGCTGTTGTGCCTGGGAGATATTGGAACCAAGTTGTGCTGCTACTCTGTTTTAAGGCATTTAACTAAACATATATGGGATCTATTATCCCTCACCTGTAGGTTGCAAAACCACCCTTCCCAGCATGCCTCGGTAAGCTGAGCTGTAAACACATGAAGGGGGCATTGTGAAGTTCTTTTGAGAAGCTGGGCTGAAGTCCATGGTTTAAAGTTAGGTTTTCTAAAGTATATACTTTCATGGAATACATATTGATACTAGTGATGGGCGAATTTCTCCCGCTTTGGTTTGCTGGAAAATGTAGAAATTCACGAAACGTCGAAAAATTCGGGAGAAAATCGTGAAACTCGAAAATTGACGCCCGAAAAGTTGATCATGTCAATTTTAATGCAGGCATTTCACAAAAGTATTCGCTGGCGGCGAAACTTGTAAATTCGCAGCGAATTCACGCCAGGCAAATTTTTTTCGCCTATCACTAATTGTTACACTTATTCATGCTTCATACTGACAGTGCACCCAGTCAACATAAGACAATATAAATATTCTTAAAAAGGATCACATTGGGGTACTGTGTACATGACCCTGGGTTATGGAACTCTAGATCCTTGGTTTAGCATGGTACTGCTGTCCTTGTAGGCACCATACTTGAAGCACTAGGAACACATAATGGTGAGCTATCATAACACAATTATTACAAGTTATAAAACCCAGTAGAATTCGCATTGACCCCTATGTATGTACAATCCTGTTTAAAGGATAAGTAAACCTTTAAACTAAGTGAATGTAAAATTGATGAGATTGCTATTCTAAGCACTTTTGCTTTGTATATTCATTATTTATTTTTTTTAATTCAAAGATATTGCAGGATGCATGTATTGTTCACATGAATGAATTTTGTTACAACAGCACCACCTGTTGTTCATATTTCAACTATTCTGATCACCAAGTAATCAAGGAAATTGTCAGGAGAAAGAAAAGGGACTGTTCTGATGTTCTTCATCTTAGGAAAAAAATTAGAAACCTTTCTCAAGTCTTTCCTAACCAGAAGAACATTAAACTAACCCTATTTCTTTCTTTTGACAAATTCCTTGACTACTTGATCAGAAAAAGACCAACAGGTGGCGCTGTTGTAAACAAAACTCATACATGTTAACAGTTGATGCATCCTTAAATATCTTTGAATTAAAAAAAAATGCTTTGTAAACATACACTATACATACACTTTTACTGTCTTTTTAAATGCATCTATTTAACTCACATTGGGCTCACTTCCTAAAAATGTGCAGATCACCGCTAGTGCAGTTACTCATAGCAATCAATCAAAATTTTGCTTTCTGCAGCTGCTTGAACAATTGCTGATTGGGTCTTAGCCCAGGTACCTCTGGGCACTTTATCCTGCTCCTCACTCATGGTCATTCCTATTTCTGATATTAATATGAGCTAATAAAGATTGGATTTCATTAATTTAAAGTGGTCAGCTCCTGGTGCACCAGGTTGTGTGGACACATTTAATCAATATCGGTGGATACAGCCAGTTTCTGTTCAAATGGACTGAACTGTATTGATATTTTAAAGCTGTTATACTGGTTTCTGTGGGTCGATGCCAGGGTTGGCACCTTTTTGGGAAAAGTGAGTCAGCCGTCCTATATCTGTTATCTTCCTTTCTTGTTAATAGCCATTTGTACTGGCCAGTAAGATACCAGCCATTTGGTAACCTTAGTTACAGATGTCTCCAAGAGACTCTCCTTGTTTTTTTGCGGATCAATGCAATTCTTCACTGTGTCTGGCAATACCTCTTACTGGTGTAATTTCTGCAAGCTCTCATAGCTCTTTTGTACAGCCTCTCCATTGCCTTCCTTGGGTTGCACAGCTCCTCGCTCTGCATTGCACTGAATGCAGCTCTTTAATAGTTGCTAATCTCCCCTTTAGCAGGAATCTGCTTCTGGTTTGAGCTGGACGCTCTTCAGTCTTCTCAGCTGGGTTTGCTTACAAATAGTTCACAAAGAGACAGTCTCTGAAACAACAGTGTTATAAATGTAATTACTGAAAAGCTACTGTCTGGACTCTTCGAGCCACTTGCAAACCTTTGAAGCCAATGCTTTAGACAATTCCAGCATGGTGGTTATCTTTCAAAAGAAGATTGGTTCAGCGTGGAAAAGTCTATTCAGGAATAATTAAATCGATGCAGTGATCTAAAAAGTAAAGAATGGATATAAGCCAATATTACAGATAATGTCTGTGCTGTTACAGATCTACACTATATGGCCAATTGAGTTCATGACCCTGCTTGTCTAAAATCTCATTCCCAAACTAATGGTTGCCATAACAGACTCTTTTCTTCTGGGAAGGTTTTCCATTATATCCTGTAAAATTTTTGGTACTATTTGAAAGAGTATTTACAAGAGTTTTGGTGAGGTTGGGCACCAATGTGGGTTGCAGGGCTACTACCCGAATCCAACTTTTGCCTCTGAAACCCTGTAAGGAGTCCTCCTCTCTAGCATAACAAATCATGGAAAATTTAGTTTTTCATGGCATCAACAATGCCATAGCCAGCTTATGCACCTATCCCCTCCCTTTGATGACTGTCCTGGTTGGGTAATCAGGTCTGGCTTCAGTCAGGTTCCAATCAATCTCATGGGTATTCAGATGGCTTAACTTCTGAGCTCTGTGCATGCCAACAGGCAGTATGCATGGCTCAATAAAAGAGTCAGTGAGATCAAAATACAACTCCCAAAACCACTGGGCAGCATCAAAAACAAAATATCCTGTAGCTCTAAAACGTATTCACAAAAACAAAATAAGTTTATTTTTAAGAATACATAAACATATGAATAAAGAATACATAGACACCCCATGGTATGCCGTCTTATGAGTTTCATACCTTGTGGTACTTATTCATAGGCAAGTTCTTCCTCTCTCATCTAAGTAGACAATTTTGTATAGATATTACTTTGTATTATGCTGGAATGAGCCTTCCCCAAACTGTTACCATGGTAGGAATTGTGTAATTGTAGAATACGCTGTAGCCTTAAGGGGTGTTTTTAATTCAGCCAGGGACCCTAGTCCAAACTATGTAAGGGCTCTTACTCACTGGCGTTCTGACCTGCGCTCCCCTGCGTTCCGTTTTTTGGCGTTCAGCTGTAGGGGAGCGCAGGAATAGACGCATGTCATTATTTCAAATGGGGCTGTACTCACTCAGACGCGTGTAGGCGCCGAACGCAGGAAAAATGCAGCATGTTGCGTCTCAACCTGCGTTCGGCGCCTACACGCATCTGAGTGAGTACAGCCCCATTTGAAATAATGACATGCGTCTATTCCTGTGCTCCCCTGCGGATGAACGCCAAAAAACGGAACGCAGGGGAGCGCAGGTCAGAACGCCAGTGAGTAAGAGCCCTAAAATAGCCCCAAAACATTATGTTTTGATCAAACTTTACTATCATCATTAGTCAAACAGATGGTTAAAGTTCTACATTCCATCACCACCACTATCTAGAATTCTTGACCTGGCTGCAACTGTCAATGGTTTCTTTAATGTTAAACAGTATAGAACTAATCCTGTAGGTTTTAGGGTGCTGCGCAATATGTTGGCGCTATATAAATACATGTTAATAATAATAATAATAATAATAATAATAATAATTATAATCTTATACCCAGTGATTTGGTACCAAGAGGCAACTTTATGTGGTGTCCAGCACAACATTAAAACTGACCTTGTTTGGAGGTCACTCAGCTGAACCATGATACATGAGCAATTAAAGACCCTGCTGCGAATGAAAATGGCAGTCACAGGTTATTAAAACAATAAGTCACTGAAATGAGCACTTGTGACCTATAGGGTGGCCATATGGAAGCATTGGAAACGTTGCCAAGCTTACATTTGTCAGCATTTGGAAATACTAACATGATGGCTCAAGTAGTGCTAAATATGCAGATTCCAGGACATGCCCTTATTATCATCCCTTTATTGCCATCATCCTTCATTGTAATGGAGACACAGAGACAGGTGAATGAATCGTACAGCTACTAGGAGTCGAACAGGACCCTAATATAACACAGAGGTGGAGAGTGCTAAAATAGCTTATGGCACTGTCTCCTGTGTGCTATCCCAGATTTCTTATATAACATCAGGATGGTGCGCAGTACAAGCTCTGCCTTCTCTTACTGCTTTACTGTAATGAGTTACAGGCCCTACAGCAGGGCTCAAGATAGGACGTTGGCCGGGGACCTAGAATAATCTACAAATATAAAAAATATAAAGCTAAATATATGTAATATCTATATGTAAATGTCTTCTGGAAATAAAAGCTTCTTTTGAATTTGCACTTCCTCTTGCCCTGGGGGAAACATTGCTGGGTAGTCTCTGCAATATAGGGCAGGAGCACTGGTCGGACTGTGCAGTGCAAGGCAGAAGCAATGGATGTGCAATGGCGTGCAGCATTCAAATGGTTAAAAGTTAGCATTTACTAAATTGTATGCACAAATGCAATATTTTTTGTGCATGCATGTATCCTAGCTCATACACTTACGATTTGTGCAATGTAAAGCAATGTTATTGGGAGGCTGTGAAAGTTAAGAGCGGTGCTTAGTAGGCTACACACTACTGGTAAGAGGCAACCGGCCAGGGGGCCCAATAAGGCCCTAATTAATGAGCAATTTCAACATATATTGGTAAAACAGGGCAACCTTTGGGTATATTGTGGGCCCTAAAATAAATTTGCTGTGAGGCCCCGTATCATCTAGTTAAACCACTGAACGGGGATTTATGCACTGTACTACAAGACCAAAGAGTAGGCTGTGCAACTGATTCCAATGGGCAAAAGCCAGGCCTGTGCGGAACCAATTTGCTAAACCCGAACTCGACCCACAACCCGCACCCGGACCCACAAACAGCATACTTACCCGCTTGGACTCGCTACTCGACCTGACCCGCAAGTACCTTATCTGCAACCCAATCTGCGACCCACTGACCATGCATAAACAGGAAGTTCTGTCATTGTACAGTGACATCATTAGAAGTAGGTGTGATCAAAAAAAAAGGAGAAAACTTGCTATTAAGAGACCCACAACCCGGAGAACCGCCGACCCGCTTCCATACCCGCTCCCAAAACTTCTACTTGCAACACGCAGGGTGCCGCAGGTTTTTGCAGGTAACCCGCGGGTACCCGACCCGCTGCAGGACTCTAGCCTGTGTAGCCTACTGAGCAGGTGCACTTTGGGGGTGTTTCAAGATACTGCAGGCGCACTGTACAGACTATGCATTGTATTGAAAAGAAAAGAGTTGGTTCCCCTGATTATTCAGGGTTCCGGTAATCAAGTTGCAATCAATCTGTTATTTCATAAGCACAGATCAGGTGCCATAGAGTTCTGTTTCTTAGACCTTGAACTTGGATTTTTGGATGTCTTAAACTCCATGTGAGTCAAGAAGACTTGTGTGCCCTTTTACCCAGCCTCTTAAACTGTATGTCTATACAGTCGTGCTGGTGGAAAAAAGTATTCACTGCATGACCTAGCAGCAAGGGAGGAATTGTAATAATAAATGATAAAATCAGTCATAAGAACAGGAGTGGCAAAATAAGGCACAGAATGTTGTAAAAACGATTAACATCTCATTAAATACTGGACCAGAACAGCTTATGTCATTCTAATAAATGTAATAAGCTTAATTTCAATAAATTAGTCTCCCCCACACATGATGCAGCAGAGGAAGGACACACAACTCCCGGGACAAATTTAGCTCTTCGTTCAACACAGTCCTTTGTTTTTATCCTTAATATTTCTCCCTTGCACATACCGTTAAGTGACCCATTTTTTTCTGTGGGAGAACTCAATATTCAGGGTCTGCTCTCACAACAGTTAGATAGAATCTGTGACAAATGGTATATGCTTAAGGTGGAAATAATAACTAAAGGGAGTTTCTCTGAAATGGGTCTCACAAGGGCCTGTGCCCACCAGGGGATACCCTGTTACTCTAGCACACAAGTCTGACCCTGACTTTGAATTCTCATTTGTTGTTCATTTACCAATGGAGCAAACTTGGACATCAATTGTCATTTGAACTAGGTTTCATTATTTTCTTTAGGATAGAGTAATGGGTCCCATTGGTGGCGGTTCTAGCTAGTGGCATGGTCAGTTCTCCTGACAAAAGAATGGGAAATACATGTGGAGTTTGTTTGCTGGTATGCCTTGACCTGCCTAAATGTTGTACTACAGATACCACCATGTCTGAATAAGAATATCCTTCAATTTTCTGCATCATTTCTTATTTAGATGGTTTTCTCTGGTACTGGTGCCTTTTTCCTATTGTGGAATGTATGTTTCTGTTCATCAAAGTCAAAAATCCAGCTGAGTGAGACATTCCCATGCATACAGTATATTCACTCAATCCTCCCTCTGAGCTGCCATGTATATCTGTAATATGCACAATGTGATGCTACATAAAGTGCAGTGCCATTGCCGGACATGTATTGCTGCTTGCACTGCAGAACCCATGAATTTTGGATGACCACATGCATGCCAGGAATGTGTAATGGGTCGGTAGCTACAGTACTTTTGTTCGTATAAGTCCATTTCTTGGCTGTTTGTATTTAGCATTTTAGTATCACTTGAATGAATCTGCAGCTCTTTTATCCAGACTGATGTGACAGGCCACCAGCACAAACAACAGACAGTTACAACTGAGAGTTGGACTGGCACCGTCTCTCCACTGGGGAGGTCACTGCCTACAAGGAATGACTTGGAATCCATTAAAGCAGAACCTTCCACTACGCGTTAGAAAGGCAATTGTCTTTGTGCATTTGCCAGATTGGGGGGTCCTCAAATAACTCTCATTATGACAAAACAGCGGTCACTACAATAAGGCAAGATGGTGTCAGGAGAAGAGCTGCATCTGTGGCATAGTTTGTGTACTAAGAAAAGATGGGTTCCAGAGCGGCTGTAGCTGTGGGAGATTGTGGGAGATTTAGGGTCTGGCCACTCGGGCAGATTCAGGGAGATTAGTCGCCAGACGACAAATCTCCTCTTCTTCGCGGCGACTAATCTCTCTGATCTGCCTTCCCCTGCCTTCCGCCAGCTAAAATGAAAGTCGCCTGGGGGCAGACACTCGGAGTGCTTCATTTTCCGAAGTCGCCCGAAGTTTCCTCGATAGGCTGATAGACTGCTTTTGCTTCCAATAAGGATTAATTATATCTTAGTTGGGATCAAGTACAGGCTACTGTTTTACTATTACAGAGAAAAAGGAAATCATTTTTAAAAATCTGGATTTTTTTTAAATGAAAATTGCCTGGGGGCAGACACTCGGAGCGCTTTATTTTCCGAAGTCGCCCGAAGTTTCCTCGTGAGGCAATTACGGGCGACTTCGGAAAACAAAGGGCTCCGAGTGACTGCCCCAGCGGATTTTTATTTTAGCCGGCAGAAGGCAGGGGAAGGCAGATCGGGGAGATTAGTCGCCGCGAGAAGAGATTTGTCGTCTGGCGACTAATCTCCCCGAATCTGCCCATGTGGTCAGACCCTAAAGCAAGATCTTGGGAAAGGGGCTGTTAATATGGGACTGTGGATTTAGCAAGGCAGGACAGTGAACGGGAGAACTCTGTTGTTTACAGGGGAATACTCTTTACTGTTTCACTGTACGTTGGCTGCTTTCAGAGGGGGGTTGTAGGTGGTTGCACCCCTAAAGATATCCCTGTTCTGTAACTGTAACTGTATGAAACCAACCTACTGCCCATCATACTACTGTATATGGTGCATTTGATCAACTGCTGAATATCTGTATGTATAAGTGAATAATATACAAGTATGGGACCTGTTATCTAGAATCCTCAGGACCTGGGGTTTTCTGAATAATGGATCTTTCTGTAATTTGGATCTTCATACACCTACAAGAAGATCATGTAAACATTGAATAAACCCAATACAGTGTTTTTGCTCCAATAAGGATTCATTATATCTTAGTCTGGATCAAGTACAAGGTACTGTTTTATTGTTACAGAGAAAAGGGAAATCGTGGATTATTTGGAGAAAATTGAGTCTATGGGGGACCGCCCTTCTGTAATTTGGAGCTTTCTGGCTAACGGGTTTCTGGATAACGGATCCAACACCTGTATATTTGTATAAGAATATTCCGTCCCTGTGCCACTTCCATTTGTTTCTCAGCACAATAATAATCATCTTATATTCCGCCGCTCATGGTTTCCACATTAAATTGAGCAGAATGAAATATAACACAGAGGTTGATGCTGTCTGCAAGAAAGCACCGCTGTTAAGGAATGATTGAGCCTGATTGGAAATAAGTGCATTATTTTGATTAGTGGGTTATAAGCGAATTCTCCACTAATTTGATGAGGATTTAATGGGAATCATATGCAAACAAATATTCTCTGCTGACTCCGGCACCTTCATACTGAGTTGGCTTTATATATCATTTAGTAAGCGAGGCTAACATATTTTACATATGGGATTCACTTGTACAAAAAACTACTTCTTAATGACTTTTATCTGGTCTGGAATGATGATTTCCGCACTTAATTGCATTTTAACTGCTGTTGAGTTTGGGCAGGTGGCTCTATTGGCTACTTGTAAATTATATGGTTTTGGATGCCACCTACCCGGTATATTTCTTGTTTCAGTGGTACATGTAGTTAGAACCAGCAGTGCAGAGAATAGCAACGGACAGACTTAGGGCTCTTACTGATGAGCGTTTTTACCTGCGCTCCCCGCGTTCCGTTTTTCTGCGTTCAGCCGCAGGGGAGCGCAGGAATAGACGCATTACATTTTTTCCAATGGGGCTGTACTCACACAGGCACGTGTAGGCGCCGAACGCAGGTTGAAACGCAACATGCTGAATTTTCGTGCGTTCGGCGCCTACACGCGCCTGTGAGAGTACAGCCCCATTGGAAAAAATGTCCCCTTCGGCTGAACGCAGAAAAACGGAACGCAGGGGAGCGCAGGTAAAAACGCTCTTCCGTAAGAGCCCATAGACTGATTTCAGAGGCAATTTCAAAATAACTTAATTAATTAATGTATTTTGAAAAGATGCTTTTCATTAGGCAGAATGTTATATTTGGGTTTGGATATTGTGGCATGATAGAAAAGCTTGAGCTTCCCTGTGCAAAACTGAGAATAAATTCCCACATCTATGTCTTTGGGGAGCAGAGGATGAAGATTGTGGTGTTGGTTACGACTCAGTATGATCTGTGGCTATTGCAAATATCAAACAAATAATGGTAATGAAGAAACAATTATTTTACATATATAGCCATGTTTACAGTGCTATGCAATATGTTGGCGCTATATAAATACATGTTAATAATAATAATAATAATAATAATAATGTTTACATTGCTGGGTAACTGAAGTGTATTGTTTCATTTATTATTCATACAATTAAAATTATTTTGTTGTTTTATTTAAGTTCATCATCATAGTTTTTTCTTCCTGTCTAAATGGGCCTTGTTATCTCAATAACACAGCAACAGTGAGAAACTATGGCTTGTAGCCTGTACAGATACAGGACCTGTTATCCAGAATGCTCAGGATCAGGGTTTTTTTTTCCGGAAAACAAATCTTTCTGTAATTCAGATCTTCCTACCTGAAGTCCACTAGAAAATCATGTCAACATTAAATAAGCCCGATAGGCTGGTTTTGCTTCCAATAAGGATTAATTATATCTTAGTTGGGATCAAGTACAAGCTGCTGTTTTATTATTACAGAGAAAAAGGAAATTTGTTTTAAAAATCTGGATTATTTGGATAAAATAAAGTCTATGGGAGACGGCCTTTCTGTAATTTGGAGCTTTCTGGAAAATGTACTTCCTGATAACGGATCCCATACCTGTACCTCCTAATTGGTTCTAATAGATACATGTTTCTAACATTTTTTGGAGAGACATCTCCAACCTTAGCACCCAGCTCATACCAGAGCTCTCCAAAAGCTCTCTTAGCTGCAACTGTTTCATAAGCAGATTTTTCAACTACATCTCCATATTGCTCTCCTATAATACCAGCTTGTGCTTAGCCAAACAAATTTACTTTACTACACTCATTTATTAACTCTAAAAATAAACCGCACAACTTTTCTGTACCTTTAACTCATTATTTTACCATTCCCCTCTATGTTCTTCATTCGCTGCTCAAGATCATTTCAGCACTCACCATTGTCTTCTGTGCTTCTTTTCCCTTGGTTTCCCCATGTCTCGCATTTTGCTACCTGATCTCTGCAGGGCACTAGAAGAGTGCAATTGTGCTCTCTAGACTTTGGGGCCGATTCACTAACTTCGAGTGAAGGATTCGAAGTTAAAAAACTTCGAATTTCGAAGTGTTTTTTGGGCTACTTCGACTTCGACTACGACTTCGAATCAAAGGATTCAAACTAAAAATCGTTCGACTATTCGACTATTTGATAGTACTGTCTCTTTAAGAAAAAACTTCGACCCCCTAGTTCGCCATCTAAAACCTACCGAACTCAATGTTAGCTTATGGGGAAGGTCCCCATAGGCTTGCCTAAGTTTTTTTTGGTCGAAGGATAATCCTTCGATCGTTGGATTAAAATCCTTCGAATCGTTCGATTCGAAGGATTTAATCGTTCGATTGAAGGATTTGGGCTAAAATCCTTCGGCTTCGATATTCGAAGTCGAAGGATTTTAACTCCCAGTCGAATATCGAGGGTTAATTAACCCTTCATATTCGACCCTTTGTGAATCGGCCCCTACAAGTTACCTGCCCCTGGTAACTGGTGAGACTCTGACGCCTAAAGATCTAAATCATGGAAAGATCCATTATCTGGAAAACCCCAGGTCTGAAGCATTCTGGATAACAGGTCCTATGCCTGTACAACTATCAGCACGCAATGATTGATTAAAGCTGTTGAGAGAGGTAGATCTGCTACAGCTGAAGCACAATATGTTGCACCAGTGAATGTATCGCCAGTCCTGAGCCACATTTTTACTACAGTGTTAGTCTCATTAGTATTTGTGTGAGAGAACTGTGTCTTGATCCACTGCAGACTGGAGTTATGAACAGAATGAATGAGGAAAGTGCATCAAAGGGAATAAAAAGAGTTAATATATGAGGAGAGCATCTAAAAAAAACATGTACGCTGCATTTCCCATCTGCTGGCACATATTTGTTTTTCACTTCTGTGGATCAAATTCACTTGGGAAAGAAACACAATTGTGTTTTTTTTTCTGCTCCATTTCATGTGCCATTAAAAGCTAAAGATATTGTGGGTAAAATGTCTGCACATAGAAGAGGTTTTGCAGAGTGCTCTAGAATTACTATGAGCCATTGTTTATTTGGAATACTGTAAATTGTAAGCGGTAGCCGTATGAAAACCCCTGGAAAAGTTCCCCAGACCACTATTCCATTTTCACAAAACTTAAGCATTTCCTGGCATCTGCCAAACTCAATTTTACTTTACAGGGCCAGGTTTACTACAAGAAATGTTATCATTGTTCCAATTTCATTTACCTTTACATCACTCCAGTTGTTGCCTTGCCATTGCAGGTGCCTATGTTAGGATTGTTTGCAGCTGTTCATCCATAAAACTTCCATGCTTCCTACAAATAGTTCTTGTGCTGACATTGCTTCCAGAGACAATTTGGAACTCGGCAGTGAGTGTGGGTTGACCTGTTGGGAGATTTGGCCAACCATTGTGGGTTAGGGGTGATTGAGGGTAGGGATGCACCGAATCCAGGATTCGGCCAGGATTCGGCCTTTTTCAGCAGGATTCGGCCGAATCCTTCTGCCCAGCCAAATTGAATCAGAATCCTAATTTGCATATACAAATTAGGGGCAGGGAGGGAAAACGTGTGACTTTTTGTCAGAAAACAAGGAAGTAAAAAATGTTTTCCCCTTCCCACCACTAATTTGCATATGCAAATTAGGGTTTGCATTCAGTTCGGTATTCGGACGAATCTTTCAGGAAAGATTCGGGGGTTCGGCCGAATCCAAAATAGTGGATTTGGTGCATCCCTAATTGGGGATCAGACTAGTTAGTACACTCCTCCACTGCTCCCAAAAATTCCCTGTCTTGAAACCAGATGTGAGCACAGAAGTGGGTATGGGTTGGACACGGCTTACAGCATTGCAACATTTTGTGGGTTTGAGGCAGGTGCAGGTTGACTTTTTACTGACATCATTAGTGTCTGGATGCTGTTGAATAAAATGTGCTCAGACGTGTTTTACCATATAGTGTATATATATACTATGGAATAGTTTAACAGCATAATATTTATAGGGGGGGCATATGGTGTAAATTTACTAAGCTGAGAAAATTCGCCAGTGACGGCTTTGCAGCCATCGCAACACTTCGCCAGGAGAAAACTCGCTCAGACAACGCTAATTTACTAGGATGCAAAGTTGCGTCCAGGGAGGAAAACGCTGGCGAATTTTCAGTATCGTTTCTTCGGCAATCAAACCGAAGATGCGCTAGCGTTCTATTATACCTATCGCAACTTCATTAGAGGTCTTTGCTCAGGCTTATTTGCATACGACGGGAAATTATAAAGTTGAATGGACGTATATGTTTCAGCAAATATATTACATTACACAAGTCCAGGGAACCTTAATAAAAAATAGAGTTGTTATAATGCCCTACACATGAGCCCACTGTATAGTTTGTGTTACATATGTTAGGAAATGTATGGGATAACCCGGTTACTCAAAAAAAGCACTTTTGCAGGCTATAACTCTGAAAAAAAGGAAAAGACTCCAGCGTTTTTTGGGACAGAAACTTTTTCCACTAAAAAATATGATGTAAGTAACAGAAGATTGAGGAAGATCTATGCACTTCAATGCACTTCTTCAAGTCTGGGGAAAGAGGTAACGTTCAGTAAAATCCGCATCTTAGTGAATTTGCAGAGTAACGTCCATTCACCAGAGCGATAATTTGCCTTGCGATAGAGTGCGAATGATCGCTAGTGTCTCTCTTTCGCTAGCGAAATTACGCCTGCACCCGTTAGTAAATCGGCAAAGTGCCTGAAAGTGGTAACGCTGGCGAATCGTTGTCAGCGCTATTCACTTCGCCCTTTAGTAAATCTGCCCCATAGAGAGGTTGGATGGTATATCAACAACCAGTTCACAGGTATCCAAGGCTATATACACAAGGGGGACCCAATTTAGTAAACTATATTAAAAGGTTTTAGAGGCACTGAATGTAAATGAGTTCATTCTCTGTTAATTACTGCCAGTTGACTTCCTCAGTTTTGGAGAGATCTCACTCATTTCTCCAGCTTGTGGAGACCTGTCTATCCCACTCTCCAGCCTCTTCTGAACTTTCCTCCAGTATGGTTGCTCTTGACTTGCTAAAGGGACCTTGGAAACCTATTATGCAGAAAGCTCTGAACCATGGGAGGCCAGCCACCTGTGTCTATTTTCAGCAAATAATTAAAATGTGTTAAGATTAATAAATAGGCAATGCTTGACTGTAGCTAGGGCACATACATAAGTCCATATTGGTGGCAAAACAATCCTACTGGGTTTATTTAGTGTTCTACAGGGGCGTAACTAATGGGGGAGCAGGGGGTGCAAATGGGCCAGGGTCCACACCCCCGCATGGCGTCCCCGGAAGATCGTGCGTGCTGCAGCCGGCCGGAGTCGGCTGCAGCGGCAGAGAAAAATCGCGCAAACGAGGGTGGGGGCGGGCCCGTCTGCACGCCCCGCACCAGGGCCCGCCCCCACCAAGTTACGTTACTGGTGTTCTATACCTCTTATCCAGAAATCCCAATGTCTCAAGCAGCTTCACCAACTGACCCATGCAGTCAGATATTTTGTAATATATTTTATAACAATAGCCTATTACAGATGTTCATTAATGCTACATTGTCAAAAATGGAACAACATTCAGCAAGTTCCCTTAATGTTCTCCCCCCCCCCTCCAAACCCCCGCGGACATGAAATTATCCTTTATCAGGATTTTTAGCCTGGGCAGCTTGTTGAAAGCTTTGCTGAGCTCTCACTTTGATATGTTCGCTCTATTTGGCTCACCTGTCTTTCAATATTAATCAGCTCCTGTTTCTGAATATGCAGCATGTTTCATCTTTGCTCATTAAAGTGGCAATAAATCTTGCAGCGCACGAAACTCACTGGGAGTTCTTGCAGAATCTGATGGTTGGGAAGAATAAAAAGCTTTTAAGCAGGAGACTTTACTTCCTTGTCATGATAATAAACTATTAACGGGTAATTGGTAGCTGGGCAGGATATGTAAACCTTTAAAAGATTTCCATTTGATTATTTTATTTAAGTTCTTACTGGCTAAGAATACAGTTTTGGCCTTGTTGTCTCCTGCTGAATGGCCAAAATCTTCTATATTATTTAGTCATAGTCCCTTTTAAAAGGATATAACAGATGTCATGGTTTAGCAATCCAAGGGTTGTGTGATCTGGCAAGTTAAATGGTGTCATAAATGAAATACTCCATAGCAGGAGTGCCCATACTTTACTAATGCGAATTCTACTCTTAGGGGTATATTTATCAAAAAGTGAAGTTGGAGTTCGCCCCAATCCTCTAGATTGAAAGTCTGCCTTTCTCCATTCATTTCTATGGGATTTTTAGTATTATTGAGTATTCATCAATGGGTGAAAGTGAATGTTCATCCTTTGATAAATACTCCTTTCAAACTCCCATAGAAATGAATGGAGAGTGGCGGAATTTCACTGTGGCGATCTCTAACTTCACTCTTTGATGAATATACCCCTTAGTGATGATATATCCACAATAATCTACATCCATGAAAGCATTGTTAGCATTCTATTCCATGGAAACTATTACTTAAATATTGATTTATGAGAAAATGTTTATTGTTATATTTAACAAACAACTGTTTCTTATGTAACTTTAACATAATAAATATCTGAATGAAAATAATGAAACAGGAGGGTGATTTAGACCAGCTGTTCGTTGACAGTGTCTCGAGATCTACTGATCACCAGCTAAAGGTCTACTGATAGACTATATTAGTGATCCCCAAATAGTGGCTTGTGAGCAATGTTGTTCACCCATCCCCAGGGCTGATTAATGCACAGGGGCTTAGTTCGATTTGGGCCCATTTCTATTTTCTGTTCTTTTAAAGGAGAATTAACCCCCCCCCCAATAATAAAAACCCCTACCCACTACCCTACATAGTTCCCCCTCCCTGCTTCCCCCCCCCGCATAGGTGATTACCCCTGAAAGTGCTCCTAATTCATTACTCACGTATAGGTGCAGGGTGAGTGCAGCAGAGCCATCTTCTGGCTCTTCTGTACTTCTGGGTCCTCTTCTTTCTCTTCTGCAATTTCCAGCACTTTTGGTGCATGCACAGTTGCTACAAACCGGAAGACTGTTCGAACTGTGCATGCGCCAATGCAGTGTTCACTTCCCGAAGAATAAAGAAGAGCCAGAAGATGCCGCCCATGAACTCCACTGCGCTTACTCTGCACCTATACCAGAGGGGTAGAATGAAAAGAGAAAGGTTGAGTAGACCCAACCTGCGCCAACAGCCTACTATTCACTATTGTCCTAATACCCTTTGACCTGCAGATACTTAAAGGGATACTGTCATGGGAAAACATGTTTTTTTCAAAAAATCAATTAATAGTGCTGCTCCAGCAGAATTCTGAATTGAAATTCATTTTTCAAAAGAGCAAACAGATTTTGTTATATTTAATTTTGAAATCTGACATGGGGCTAGACATATTGTCAGTTTCCCAGCTACTCCAAGTCTTGTGACTTGTGCTCTGATAAACTTCAGTCACTCTTTACTGCTGTACTGCAAGTTGGCGTGATATCACCCCCTCCCTTTCACTCCCAGCAGCCTAACAGCAGAACAATGGGAAGGTTACCAGATAGCATCTCCCTAACACAAGTTAACAACTCCCTGGTAGATCTAAGAACAGCACTCAATAGTAAAATCCAGGTCCCACTGTGACACATTCAGTTCCATTGAGTAGGAGAAATAGCCTGCCAGAAAGCAGTTCCATCCTAAAGTGCAGGCAGAAGTCACATGACTGGGGCAGCTGGGAAACTGACAAAAAATCTAGCACAATGTCAGATTTCAAAATTAAATATAAAAAAATCTGTTTGCTCTTTTGAGAAACAGATTTGAGAAGCTGGAGTGGCAATATTAACTGATGTGTTTTGGAAAAAAACATGTTTTCCCATGACAGTATCCCTTTGGACTCTGATTCCCTTGCCTAGTACAGAGAGATGATATCAAAATGGCAGAATCGTCTCCTGTGCTAGTGATGCTCAGTATCCATGTCATTTGGTTAGTCATTATCACACCCCAGCTGGATATGTTGCTGCTTTATGAATAAATCATTCTCTAATAAAAACCAAATCATATTACCCCTCAGTAGGAACCGCAAACGATATAGCCTGTTCCAGCAGCTCACGAATGTTAAAGGGGAACTGCTGTCTAGGGAATGCAAATAAACCCTTTAGAGTTTGTTTGGATTGAAATATTTGCAGATGTGGGACCACACATGTAAGAGACGATGTACAATATATGGTAAAAGCATTTGAATAGATTTATGAGACTAAATTAAGAATCCTCCATTTCGTTCAGTCCTTGAAATGGAATCAAAGGGGGTATTGTAACAATGCCAATATATCCTTACTTACTAAGATTTTTGTGCCTCATATCATTGAAGCAAAAAATACGTTTTAATTTCGACGTGCAAGGAACTATTCTTTATTATTGATACAGCCAATTAGCCTGCCTGTTTATTTTTGGGACAGGGGGCAGGGGTTGCATTGTACCAGTGAGGATAGTAAAAATCACCCAAGGGTTCCATGACCTGTATAAAGGCACTCTGGCTGCAGCTTTGAAACTTAATATGGTCATGGAACTCCTTGGTGACCATATATTTTTGAATGAGGGCTAGATTATTCTATATACACTGTGAGACACAAGAAATATATAAATGTAACTGTTAAATAAAATGACATTTGGGAGTGGCAATGTACAAACAGTATAGGGTCATGGAACTTTGAGGTGGCCTCTAAAAACATACTTCTGCTTCTGTAACTTTGTAACCTTATTCACTGCAATAGGTGGTATCTACTAATAGTCATTAAAATGTATTTATTTCCCATGAGGCATCTGTAGTTCACCAGCAGACATATACTGAACTAAGTATCAGTCAAGATTCCCAGGCCCTCTGTAACCCTGCTTACACCAGCAGCCTTGGGGGGCTTCTCTCTTATTAGTATGCCCCTGGATCCTACATATACTTTTATGGGGGTTGCAAACATTTATGTATCTCAACAGCAGTCTGCTTGCTCCCTTCAGTGCCGTACTGGGGTGTCCAGGGCCCACCAGCCTCAGGGGCCCCCCACTCCATCCCCCGGGCCCTCCAGCTGCAGAGCCCCCACTCCCCCATCCCTCTGGTGACCATTGGTGAGGATCTCATAATAACACTGATCATGTAAATCAGTTGCAGGAAACTAGAGTAGGCAAGAGGCAGTGTGATATACAGGAGGGGCATGGCGTCTTTAACAGTTAATAATTCAAAATCATGGAAGAAAGAAATAACATTCACTAATGCACTATTCTGAATTAAGTATAAAAAATACATTTCCTAGTTACTGTTGCTATGGTTTCTATTCCTTTGCTAATCAACTCTAGCAAGCTCAGAAATCCCTAAATGGGTTAGTTTGATTAGTGATCACCTTGAGATGCGTTTACTTCAGTCCTCTTTGACTCTTCTGCTTTGTACAAATGTAAAATATTAGGTCAAGGGCAAGCGGATACATTTTACATTGCTTTTTTCCCCTCAAATCATAAATCACTGCAAAGCAGCCCAAACCCATCTCCCATCGATGTTTCACCTTCTCATTGACCTTCACAGAAACCCATAAGTCTTCTATATGCTTTCTGCCCTATCACCGACCGACATGCTCCTCTTCACTCTTGCTCTTGTGGTCCTACTCTTGATTGCAGTGCAGACAAATTATTTGTTCCAATCATTCGAATCCTTTAGTACCTGCTGGAAATGCAATATATTTTCTATAAAAGAACCTTGAGATGTTAAATATAAGCCAGTAAGAGTTCTTAAAATATACACATTGTGAGTAACAAAACAGAAACAGAAATGTTCATTGAGTAATGATTCTAAATTATTCTTTTACATTTACACTGTAAGACCATCACAGTATTAGTGGGGGGCAGAGTAAGGTGTGGGAGGGGGTAAAGGAATCATTGCTACCCTTTGGGGTGGCTGACCTGTGCTGAAACTTAGAGCACCATATAACCAGAAGGAACCAATATTGCCTTTATTCTTCTACATAATAACAAAACAGTACCTTGCCCTTGATGTTAACTAAGCTGCATGAATCCATATTGCTGGCAAAACAATTAAATTTGGTTTATTTAATGTTTTAATGATTTTTAGCACACTTAAGTTATGGTGATCCAAATTCTGGAAAGATCTACAGAAAGTTTTACAAGATCCATTATCTGTAAGCCCGTTATCCCGAAATCCAGGCTCCATTTTATCCAAATTTTTAAAAATGATTTGCTTTTTCTCTGTGATGATAACAGTACCTAGAACTTGATCCAAACTAAGTGGCTCCTATAATTTAACAATAGAACTTGTTTATGAATGAACAAAATCCACATATGAGATCAGTGAGAGATAAGCAGCACCATAAAACAGTAAAACAGTAGCGATGAGCGAAAATTTTCACCAAGATTTGCCGAGAAAAGGATGGCCATAGACTCCAAAGGGAGAAAAAAAATGTTGCGCATCAAAAATGTTGACGCCCTTAGACTTTAATGCATTTCGTCGAATTTTCACCATTTTGCGATTTTTGGGAGAAGGGAAACGGATCAGATTCGCCCTTCACTAGTGGATAGCCATATACTCACTACACCAATGGTCAGTGTAAATCCCTGCAGGGTAAGAGAGAATACACAGCATCAATTGAAGTACAGTACTCCTAGATTTTAGCCTTTCCCCTAAGTGAAGCTTCAAGGGTGTCCCTCTAGACCCTAGCTCTAACACTAAGTTCCTATTTCTGGGCATTTAGTATTCGGGATCCTAATCTATCAATCCTGGAGGTGAGTAAGGTTAGTAGCCAATCCTTTCTAGGCCTGACCTTGTCTAGGTTCCACTTCACCCTTCCAAGCTGCTCAGGTAAGGGGACTGACAAAATGGACCCTGAACAAATCCAAATGCAAAATGTTGTCTATTCTGTATCCTTACAATGAGACTTCAAGCAGCTATAGGAGGTAACAGGCGGATTGAACAGCCCTCCATCACTAAATCCATCCTTGTTTGGTGCATTAGCAGGAGTAAATCACCTGCTTACCATATTCCAAAAAATCCCCAGAAATATGCTGTTTTAGTACTGAGTCAATCTCAGAATGGGAACTAGTACTGCACTCTGTAACATTTGTGTCTTGGTTTTTTTTCTACTATTCCTGCACTCATAAGGGAGGCCTGCAGGCAGTATTGCTGAGAATATATAAGATGTAGGCAATACTAGATTAAATAATGAGGTTATATAAAGCAGAGTCCTGCATCGGGTCGGGGTACCTGCAAAATGGTTGGGTTTCAGGCAAAAAGTCCCCGATTCCTTGGCTGCACAGGCAGTCTGCGGGTAACTGGGCTGGATACCCAACAAGAGTGTAGGAGTTAACAATGTTGTTTTCTTTGTTTTCGTTGATTTAACAACGTATTCACAAAAATGCCTGTTAGGGCAGAGACACACAGTCAGAATCGGGGAGATTGTCCGGCAACAAATGGGTGAATAATCTCCCCGAACTGCCTCCCCTGCCTTCCCGTCAGCTACAATGTAAATCGCCAGCACAACGGCACTCGGATCGCTTTGTTTTCCGAAGTCGCCCGAAGTTTCCCTAATCTCCCCGAATCTGACCGTGTGCCTCTATCCTTAACTGTTCTTACTTTATCCAGAATATGAAAAGTGACGGTTGAGTTGGTATTTTGATTGATTTCTGTTTGTGAATATGGAGAATGTATTTACACCAGTTTTAACACCACTTTTACATCAAAAATATGCTTCCTCCAATTTTGTGAATTCCTCCCATTGTATCTTTATTTCTTTACTAACATTAAAGCCATCCTATGGCTACAATTCTATTTCCACCTTTCTGAATGTGTGTGGATAAGTTGGGAAAAGAAGGCAGGGCTGGAGTGCGGGTAGGAACTAGGACCAGACGGTTGGGCGCTAGGACCACGCAGCCTAGGGAGCCCGCGCAGGAAATTCGGCCCTGAGGGTGGCTGATACAGTATCTATAGCTGAACAGGGTGTCATATACAACGGGAGAGGGTGCTGGACTGTCCATAATCCTTCTGCATACAAATACTGTGGGAGTTATTCACTTAGTCAGTTGCAATCTGCAAAAAAAAAAGGCACAGTCCGCTATGCTTTCTGCAAACTGCACCCTGTCCTGCACTTTATAAAATTGCTGCAGGTTTCCACACTCTAAACAAAGTGTCCAGAGCTGTGTGCCATGCATGCGTCTGCGTTTGCAGAAAAATTCTCTAAACACATTGAAATCAATAGGTGCCACCATTTTTTTTACATGCAACAATAATTTTTCTCATTTCAAACGCATTAAAGTCAACGGGCGTTTTTCTTGTCCAAATACATTAAAGTCAATGGGTGTTTTTTCTTACGGTGACTTTCTTGTCCCGGTGACAATCGTGTCTCGGTGTCTTTTTTGTTGCAGCAGAATTTTTTGCGGCAGATTTTTGCTGCAGTTTCACACAAAAAACTTGCAGGTGTCAAAGTACGGAATTTCGCCGCAAATCCATGCCTGGTGAAATTTGCTCATACTTAGCTGCCAATATTATTCCTCATACCTGTGCTATTCACATATTGCATGGTGCCCTGTCTGTACTGTGACTGCAGCACCAAATATTGCTGAAAAGTATGAGGGGGTCATACCACTGCAAGCTTGCAGGTAGGGACTGACAAATTCTGTGTGTGAGGGGTTATACTTCCCTTAGCCTCTCACCTCTCCTCCAAAACCCTACAGAGGGCTGCTGTGGGTAAAATTCCTGGTAGGCTCTAGTATCAGGGCAGGTCTGTGTGAAAAAGCTTCATGAAGATACCCAATACCCTACTTGTTTTTCCTCTGTATCAGTGAGGGTATGAGGGAGCAATTAGGTCTTCTGGTTGGGTGAAGCAGTATATTTTAATTGAAATAACATATAAATCACGAATAACACAGACGGCCAGTGTAGTGTGAACATAAACCACTCAAAAACAGATTTTTCTGATGTCCACTTGATGGATGGGACCATTTGCTGTGCCTGGATACAGACATGAGAGGCACAGGGCGAGCAGATGTTTGTCGGAAAAACAAGAATGGCAGTCAAGAAGCCGCTGTGCATGGTTTGGAGAGGATGAATCATTACAGGGGATAATTAGTTATACGTCTTGTATTAGAATGAGAGCGAGAGAGCAGAAAGGCATTGTTCAGTTGCAGAGGGAGAATATTATTATATTATTTGAGGTGAAACCAACCTAAAAATTCCCTGTATCTCACAATAATAGGTAATTAAGGACTTTGCCTTTGGATGGGCAGTTAGGGTATATGTACAACAGGCTAGGGGTTTACCTACTTGCTAAGCAAATATAAAGCTTCTTTACTTTATCTGCCGTCCACCCACATTATAATAACGTCAGCTTGTTGAAAGAATGGTTTAATGCAGGTTCGAATGCAGATTAAAGGGAATGCAAAGCCAAAGTTAGACTGGGTAATGCTTAGTAACTTCAATGATTTTATTCAATGTAATCGTTAATGAAATGAATAATTGTCCTTTTCTACACCCCTGGTTCTAACTCTTGATAAAATGTAGAAAAAGGTCAACTTTCCTCCAGCCAAGCTCCTGTTTTTCCCATGTTACTGGCCCTAGGCAGCCGGCCAGCTTTCAGCCCCCCAATGATAACCCGGACAGCATTGCAGAGAATAAACAGCAGTTGGTGAGGGGACAAGTGGCTGGAATCGGGGTAGACAGTAGAAGAGGTATGTGCCTGACGGCCCCCCTGCCGCTGCTCCCTAGGCACGTACCTCTTCTGTCTACACCTAGGTTCGGCCATGTGATTCTTCGCATGTTCAGGTCTGGACTGGGATTCAAAATAGGTCCTTGCATTTCAAGTACACAGAGGCCCAAATAGCCCCCAACAGCCCTCTTTCTTTGGCAACTTACAGCAGCCCCTCCGGCATTTGCAGAACCCACAGATTGCCAGTCCGGCCCTGTTCAGATTCATTCTTTTAGTAGTGAGAACAAGTGGGACAGATATGAACAGTGGACAGACGTTCCATAGCAGTTTTATTGACAAATAACTTTAGAAACCATTTGAAAATATTCAATTAATGTCTTGGAATATGTCATGAAGTTGCTTAGGATTCACTTTCTTTCATTAGTCTATTTTGATTTTTTTGGGTTACATCCCCATTTGGTTGGTCAGACGCAGAACTTACACTTTAAATTTGATGCCAGATGGCCTGCTGATCTTCGCAATTAATTATTGATTATATATATTAATTATATGAACATGATGCCAATTAGGAATGTTTACCTATTAGGAAGGAAAAGTATAGATGCAACCTACCTGGTGTGAAATATAACCGATTCTGTCTAATTCTGGCTTGATCCTTCAAAATGTTGATGAACTAATAGTGTTTGGGGAATGCTGAGCAATTTCTTCTTTTAGACTGTGTAGTCAAAGTCATAGCCTAGAACTGGACTTACACTAGCATATTAATAAAACAGACCAAAGGAGAGCCATTCTGAAGTGCTAATTCTGACTCAGAGCCGTGAATGACAGTGTTCCCACCCAAGTAATAACAGCGACAGACTTTACTGCACTTACCAGCGCAAGGCCAGTGTCCTGCTACTATCCCAGTGACTGCTTAATACCCAGCACAATGCAAAACCATAGCACTTTATTTTTTCTGTGTCTGCACTTTGTGCGAATAAAAAAACATTATAACCTTTACAATGCTGCACGTGTCTGAGCTTGTCATTCTGTTAAAAGAGAAGTCAGCATCAGTGAAATTTGCAGTAAAATCCCCTGGTGCCTACAAGAGAATACTCTATCTATCTATCTATCTATCTATCTATCTATCTATCTATCTTTCTATCTATCTATCTATCTATCTATCTATCCATCTATCTATCATCTATATATCCTCTATCTATCTATCTATCTATCTATCTATCTATCTATCTATCTATCTATCTATCTATCTATCTATCTATCTATCTATCTATCTATCTGTCATCTATCTCTGTCATCTATCTGTCATCTATCTATCATCTATCTATCATCTATCTATCATCTATCTATCTATCTATCTATCTATCTATCATCTATCTATCTATCTATCTATCTATCTATCTATCTATCTATCTATCTATCCATCTATCTATCATCTATATATCCTCTATCTATCTATCTATCTATCTATCTATCTATCTATCTATCTATCTGTCATCTATCTCTGTCATCTATCTGTCATCTATCTATCATCTATCTATCATCTATCTATCATCTATCTATCTATCCATCTATCTATCTATCTATCTATCTATCTATCTATCTATCTATCTATCTATCATCTATCTATCTATCTATCATCTATCCAATGTCCTATCTAATCTCATCTATATCTATTTATCTATCTATCTATCTATCTATCTATCTATCTATCTATCTATCTATCTATCTATCTATCTATCTATCTATCTATCTATCTATCATCTATCTATCTATCTATCTATCTATCTATCATGTATTGATCATCTGTCTATCTATCATCTATCTATCGATCATCTATCTTTCTATCTTATCTATTTATTCTATATCTATCATCTATCTATCATCTATATATCCTCTATCTATCTATCTATCTATCTATCTATCTATCTATCTATCTATCTATCTATCTATCTATCTATCTATCTATCTATCTATCTATCTATGCAACTGAAATGGAATATAGCTGCCCATTCATTCTTTCATTTCTGTGAGCAGTGATTAATTTGGGTATTAAAGCACCTTGCAGTATAGGTGGAACTGTTTCGTAGGACCAGTGTCAATTTTAATTTCATTATTATAGCAAAGGACATGCCCAAGGAGTAAATAAATAAAAACAAATATTTATCATTTTCACTCTGCATGGTTTACCAGCTCAGAGGGCCAGTTTATATAAGGACCTTGACATAGTAACAGCGATAAGAATAAGAAGGTTGAGATGGTTTGGACAAGGCAAGAGGATGCAAAGACTAATATTATCATAAGAATTCTGCATGGCTGAACAGTACTTAATTTATATAAATGTAGGAGGGTAAAGGTCTTGCCAACCTTTAGGTCCTTTGGTCCCCTGGGCATAACTTAGTCAGCTAAATTGGGTCCTCAGTTATAGAAGGGAAGCTATTTCATTCTGCTATGTGAAAGGATTGTGCTGGCAGTTCAGTGACTGACCAGTAGATGTCACTATTTTATAAAAGGGGAAGGTCCCATGTGCTCAGTCTCTTTGGGCTGCACGCTTGCAGGAGAAAGTACAGTGGTGCTCCTTAGGGCCTGGAAAAAAGGAAGGGTCCAGAATAGGTGTAAGCAAGTGCAAGGGCAGTTCTGTTATAGTCACTTTAGGAGCGAAATACAGGGTCAGGAGTTATTTAGTGAGCAGCCAGAGGCTCCGATGAGGAGACCATGAGGGTTAGTACTATGCGGTGACAAGGCCGCCAGTTTAGGATGGTTAAATGGTCAGACTCAGGGATAGAAAGATCCTTAGCGAATGGGACCCCTGTGAGCTTTGCCTTTAGTGAGGATTGTGCAACAAAGGCAGGCAATGTTTGCTCTGGGGTGTTGTGAACACTCACCCTGAAGCTTTTGAGTATGCACTGAATGATTATTTGTTGGACTATAAACAGCACCCACCTAAGAGAGACTATGAAGAGATGAATATGTCTGCATGTTATTTAAAATTATAATGTTCCACCAATCAACCTTTTAACCAGAATGCTTGGGACCTGGGGTCTTCCAGATAATGGATCTTTCCTTAATTTGGATCTTCATACCTTAAATCAGGGATCCCCAACCTTTTTCACCTGTGAGTCACATTCAAAAGTAAGAAGGGTTGGAGAGCAACATAAGCATGTAAATAGTCCTGAGGATGCCAACAAAGGACTATTATTGGCTATTTGGTAGCCCCTATGTGGACTGGCTGCATACAGAAAGATCTCTTTGGCAATACAACTGGTTTTTATGCAACCAAAAGCCTCCTAGCATGGAATTAAAAAATAAGCACATATTTGAAGCCACTGGGAGAAACATTCAAGGGGTTGGGGAGCAACATGTTGCTCACGAGCTACTGGTTGTGAATCACTGCTTTAAATCTACTAGGAAATCATGAAAAAATTAAACCTAATAGACTGGTTCTGCTTCCAAAAAAGATTAATTATATGTTAGTTTGGATCAAGTACTTAGTTTAGATCAAGGTACTGTTTTATTATTACAGAAAAAAAGGAAATAATTTTTTAAAATTTGGATTATTTGGATAAAATGGAGTGTGTGGGAGAAGGCCATTTTTTTAATTCGGAGCTTTCTGGATAACGGATCCCATGCCTGTACCACAAGGAAGGAAATCAGGGTTAGATTTCTTGCTGTAGCAAATAATGGCTATATAAATATGTTTATTAGCACTGCTAAACAAGTATCAGTGGTGTATGCTGCATAAATGACACCATAGAGATAATGATGAACCATACAAGATACATCTTATTTAAAGGGTTGAAACAAACCAGCTACATTCAGGTGTCAGGTCTCTAGAATTTTGACTTCAATACCCTGCATGTAACCGGTGGTGGACTCATATGTAATATATTGGCAAGATTTAATGTTTGAGAAGCCTTACGAATTGCATAATATATATTATTTGTGCATAATATGCATAAAAAAGGTGCGAAGAGGCACATATTTGTCATGTGTTAATGTCTATAGCTTATTACTGTATATTGCTGCTTCCACAGAAAACGAAGGCAGAGCCCAACCATCGATACGTTAGTCACAGTCGACTGAGTTTTACTGAAGCGATGACGTGATATCCTCTTGCTTGATGTTTTAGTTCCTAACATTATCTATTTATGGAGAAGTCACATGGCTCTGTGCCTAGAAATGGGAGTTTTGATTTTTGGCAGATGTTCTAGTTGCTTCGAGGCTCAGCTGATAGGAAGCAAATAACACAGTTGTTCTGACCTACAATCATGTGAGGCATCTAATATACGCCTCCCCTCTCCGAATTATTCATGAATCTTCATTATGGCTGCTTGCGCTCTTCACTTCACACCTTTTCTTTGAAGAACTATATGAAAAGAGATTGTTTGCAAGACATTATCCCTTTTATCCAGTCATATACATTTTATTGGAGGTAATGACTTCCCATGTCTACAGAAGACATGCCTTGGCCAATGTCAAATATTAATCAAACTCTGGCGCTAAAGTCTAACAGAGAAATCATTTTTATCACCTTTAAAAGTGTCCATAAATGTTTTGTAGATTAACTAAATCCATTTATAGATTCTCCATGAAACATTTTATTTCATGAAAGATTTGGGCAAATACTGAACCAAACCTAAAAGAAACTAATTTTCATATTAAAATGTTAGCAAGATAAAAACAACAACAATATCTGTAAACAAACGCTATTGACATGAGTTGACAAGAGGTCGAGGCTTTATGCTTGCATATCGAATTCTGTTGAGCACTAAGGGACAGATTTATTTATAACAATGAACTGGGGAATCCAGAAGTCTAATAATGTCAACGTTTATCAAAGGTTTCCTGACAGTCAGGAAACTGTCACATTTATCAAAGAAGACATCAGTTCATCAGTATGTGCTCAACTTCTTATACTAGTTGAATACATTCTGACCATGCCATGCTCCTGTCTGCTAGCATATACTGGAGATCTACTCAACACTCCACCCAGTTTCAAGTCCCATCAATTTGGGGGTCTACAATCAGCATCATATTGGGCTGTGCAAGGCCCACTGGGACTACTACCGCAGATTAGGGTTGCCACCTGTCCGGTTTTGACCCGGACAGCCTTGTTTTTTGAAGGGCTTTCCTGTTAGGAAAACCAGACAGTATTCTCTATGATTGATGCAGAGATTGACCAATCGCTAATCGTCACATCATAGTTCTGACCCTCATGTCATGACCCACCCCCGCAGCATCACAGCCCCACCCCCATTGCATCACAACCCTTCCCCCTGCCTGGATTCAACTTACCCAAAAGGTGGTAACCCTACCCCAGAGGCCGCCACACCCCCTCAGGGGCCCCAGCTCACTTACTCCCAGGTGGTGATTGGGTCTGGGGGCCAGAGCTCTCTGGGTCCTTTCCCAGTGTCCTGGCTGCCCAGTCCAACCCTGTCTATAATTGTGTACTTTCCCACTAAAGGCATTAGAGACTTAATGAAATTGCAAAATACTACTACACTTTTACTACAATCTGCTTTAAAGTCACTTTCATAGACTGATGTCCTTATATTTTTTCATCTGGGTTTACATTATTTTTTCTTTATCCTTGTGTCAATTGTTTATAGTGTACAGGTGAAGAAATTAGTCTATACTAAGCGTCATTTCAACCAAAAATTAGAAATGTAGCTGGCCCCATGTTGTTGAATTCTCAAGAAAAGTGCTGCCATTTTGGATGATCAGGAAGCTTAGGTACATGGTTGCCTAGCAGCCACCACAGCACATGCAAAGTGCTTAAATCAAAAAAAGGAAGCTCCGCAGGAGACTCCAGGGGGAAAAGTAACATTTTTTTTTCTTATTTCTTGCCAACATCTTTTAAATGTAAAAACAACAAACCAAAAGCTGCGAAGCTGGGATTAAAGTGTCCGCCTTGGGCAGCTGATACATTCTTCTTTCATGTTTAGAACTTGCCTGGATCTCTATTACTCTTTCAACTCTGTTATTTGCCTGGACTTAGGAAAAAGCCAATGGAGATTTGCCTGAAAGGATTGACAATGTATTTTAGAATTGCCATTTACCAATATTACAATGCTTAGCTAAACACGTATGTGTTACAAAAATGGGAACAACACATTACTAGCTTTGTTACTGTTTTCAGTGTCTCCACTGAGAAAGCTGCTGCCATGTTTTATTGTATCGTGTTGATGTTTCTGGCCCAAAAACTGCCTCTGACAATAAAACAGGGCAGGTTTTAGCAGGAAGTTAGTAGCCATCTTCCTTGGTTGAACTACACTGTTTTCTCAAAAGATCGCCTCCATCCCGATCTGCATTTTTGTAAAATGATGCAAATGGAACATTCCAAGTCTATATCCAGGCAAAGCTATTGCAACACTAAAGTGCCACGCCGCCATCCAGTTATCATGTGCCAAGTCTCCCTTAAAGGGCATGTAAAGGCAAAAAAATAAAATCCCATTTTTACTTTCTTTAATGAAAAAGAAACCTTTCTCCAATAAACTTTAATTAAAAAATGTGTACCATTTTTATAAGAAACCTGACTGTATGCAGTGAAATTCTTCCTTCATTTACTGCTGTGGATAGGAATTGTCAGACAGTCCCTAACTGCTGAGAAGGGAAACAATCATACTTATGAACAGCAGGGGGAGCCCCCGCCTTACTTCCCAGCCATGCAGAACTCAAGCAGCTTTGTTTATGACGATCCCTAAGCAGCCTAGACCACACTGAGCATGTGCACAGTCTTAGTCTTGCAAAGATGTAGTAATATTCTGAATTCAATTACAATCTCCTTTTTAGCTCTTCCCCACAAAATTTCTTTTACTTTCCTATTCTTTATTCTTCTTTCTTTTCTTTGCTCTGTTTTCCTGTTCTTTTTAGCTATTTTTCTTTCTCATGCCCATAAGGCATATTTTCTTCACTACTTTTTATAATAATTTGAACATTATCTCGCTTGTTCCTCCCTTCTACTTCTTTTCTTTCGTATGCTTTGACTTTTGGCTGCTTTCTGTTCTGCTATTTAGATTTTTAATTGACCCTTTCCTTTTATCTCTCATCTCATTATTGCACATCTTCTTTTGTCTTTTCCCCCATTCTTATATTTTCACATTATATATCTATTGTTTCTGCTGTTTATTTGGTCAGGCAGTTCCTTTTAGTTCAGATCTGGATATAAATAGAGAGGAACAGTAAGCCAAAACAAGATGATGACAGCAAGGCAGATTTACTAAAGGGAGAAGTGGCTATGGCTAGCAAAAATTTGCCAGAAACCCCATCCCCAGGCACATTACCAATTTAATAACAGGTGTAGACGACAATTCGCCAGAAAAAAAGACTGTCGCTAGTGCAGTTTCGCACCCTATTGCTAGGCAATTTTTGGATCAGGTGACTGACCGTTAATCCCCAAATTCCCTAAAGTGCGAAATTTACAGAACGTTGCCTATATTTTCGAGTTTCCTTCACTACTTTAGACCTGGCGAACTTATAAGATGAAGCTACATCCTCCTCAATCTTATGTCAGTGACATCATATCCTATGCTGAAGAGTCATAAAAATTAAAAAAAAAACACTGGCTTTTTTTGTATTTTAAAGCGGGATTGCCTTCTAAAGTTCTAACTATTAAAAATGTTTGTGCTAATTTTTTTTACCAATTTGAGAGTCATGCCACATTTGTTTTAGGGTGGGCTCATGTCTAGGGCATTAGAGGATCTGTTTTGTCTTTATTTTGCTTCCTTGGACATGTGTAATAACCAGTGCCGGACCATGCTGGGCAGGCGCCCTAGGCAGGCCCGGCAGTCGCAGCGCCTATTTAGTGTACGCATGCGCGAATTTGCAGGCGTACAAATTTGCGCAGAAGCGCACAAATCGCAAAAACTAGATAGAGTCAGCCAGAGAAGGGAACCGGACTTGGGGAAGGCGACAGAGGAGGTACGTGCCTACTCTGCCTACCCCTAGTTCCGGCCCTGGTAATAACAAGTGGCCACTTCAAGCATTTGCAACAACATCTCTAATAAAGACGTCTATACGACCTATATGTACCCAACCTATTCAATTGACCTAAGCGTAAGAGTACTAACAAAGTTTTTCTAGGCAGAAATGAATGCTAGCGAAAGTTCGCTATGATATGCTCGCGAATTAACGGTAGCAAAACTTTGCCAGCGTTCGGCTACAGAGTTGCGACTTCGCATTTTAGTGAATTAATGTAATGGTACCAAATTTACACCTGGCAAAGTAGGACGAAATGTGGCGTAGCCTTCGCTGGCGAAAGTTTGCCCTTTAGTAAATTTGCCCCAGTAAAACATTATATTTATACTGTATTTACCAAACTGCAGTCCATTCTTTGTTGTTGATCAAAAACTATCAGGGGTCTTGGAATTCAATAACATCTGAAAGGCTATAGGTTGTACATGGGTCTTTGTATTAATAAAACAGCCCCAGCATGAGTCTTTTTTTCAACAAACCCCACCAGAGCTAATGACTGCACTGGTTATAATATCATAGGATCTAATTAACCTTAGCACCTTTTCAAATTCTATAAATAGTGAATTATAATATTACACTGAATATTTAATCATGCATTACTATACTGTATCTTAAGCATACGTTGTAAAAAATATCCATCATAGATGATTTTATTAGAAATTCAATTTTAGATCTTGGTTCTTTAACTTGATGGGAAGCTCATAATGTTTTCATGAGGGGAGAATTATTAGCATTTTATTTCCCCTGCATATTAATAATTAAAAAAAAAAATGATTGATTTTTTTCATAACATATCAGTTTTTATACACACATGTACATATATATTTACTTGATAAAAAGAAGATAATATAGCCTTTAGTTATTATAAGGTGCTTCATATGCAATGGAATTCTATTATAGGCACATCTTTCCCTATTATACCTTCTATCCCAAAGCCACAGTCCCTTCCCAGAGGCTAATATCCCACTGTTACTATAGGCACCATCTCTCCCTACTATACCTGCTATCCCACAGTCACACTCCCTTCCCAGAGACTATTATCCCACTGTTACTATAGGCACCATCTCTCCCTACTATACCTGCTATCCCACAGTCACACTCCCTTCCCAGAGACTATTATCCACTGTTACTATAGGCACCATCTCTCCCTACTATACCTGCTATCCCACAATCACACTCCCTTCCCAGAGACTATTATCCCACTGTTACTATAGGCACCATCTCTCCCTACTATACCTGCTATCCCACAGTCACACTCCCTTCCCAGAGACTATTATCCCACTGTTACTATAGGCACCATCTCTCCCTACTATACCTGCTATCCCACAATCACACTCCCTTCCCAGAGACTATTATCCCACTGTTACTATAGGCATCATCTCTCCCTACTATACCTGCTATCCCACAGCCACACTCCCTTCCCAGAGACTATTATCCACTGTTACTATAGACACCATCTCTCCCTACTATACCTGCTATCCCACAGTCACACTCCCTTCCCAGAGACTATTATTCCACTGTTACTATAGGCACCATCTCTCCCTACTATACCTGCTATCCCACAGTCACACTCCCTTCCCAGAGACTATTATCCCACTGTTACTATAGACACCATCTCTCCCTACTATACCTGCTATCCCACAGTCACACTCCCTTCCCAGAGATTATTATCCACTGTTACTATAGGCACCATCTCTCCCTACCTGCTAGCCCCATGCCAGAGGCTAGTTTTTCTTTAATTTCACATTCTCTGCCTGTACCTGCTATTATATGGGATACTTTTTGAGTAAGAAGGAATCTCTACTTTTTGGGACCCCTAAAAGAAATCTCTGCAACATCATTCTGCTCAGATTGTGGATGTGTTACTAACAGTGCATTGTGGTATCACATTAAAGGAGATTTCAATGGTTATGTTGAAATACAGTTGTCGCCGTGCAGAGTTCTTCCTCAAGCAAACTGTACATCATTTTATGAGATTGTCAGGCTCAATGAAGAATGATGCTTTGCAGTGGATACTTACACAGACAGGAAAAATCACTACCTATATTTTTGCCTGAGGGGACCCAAAAAAGAAAGGACAGGCTTGACAGCTTATAGGGGAAAATGACTGACAATGATTTATTCTGAGAAAACCTCAAATCACTGTACTGTGCATTTAACTGTAATCTTTCTTTACATCTATGCTAGAAAGCAATAACAATCACTCCAAAGAAAATGCTATTTCAGCTTTATATGTGCTACACTATCATACCTTATAATGGTAAACGTGTCAAGGTCTGTGGCTCAACTGCAGTGCTGCATTTTAAATGTGCTACTTTTTTTTTCATCCAAAAATATAAGCAGTGTTTTTAAATTATGTTTTGTATGTGGCTCAAAGCATGGCAGCAGTGAGTATCCAATCCTGGAGGAGGAAGCCATGAATTATGGATTTAGGCCACTGGGTTTGGGGCTTTAGGATAAGACACAATATGGGATATGTGATTTAGAAGTGGGTTCTTCAAGATGCTGTACCTCCTTTTTAAAGTTGCTCTATTGCACTATTTGCAGGCTGATTGTGTTAAGATTTCAGGGCTGACTAAGTCAGAAAGTGCCTCTTTATTCTGCACATAGGACTGCCAATCAAAGGGACAGAACATCTCATTAAATTAGTTCTGATTGGTGATCACAACAGACAGTGCTACGCAATATGTTGGCGCTATATAAATACATGTTAATAATAATAATAATAATAATAATGTTTTAACCGGGAAGCTCCAACTCAGTAAGCTGGAAACTGGCAAAATGTGATTAAAAGCCTTTCACCTTAGTGATCTGGTTATATTCCCATTGTTCTGCTGATATGATTCAGGGAGGATGGGGGTGATAGCTCTCCAACTTGCATTGCAGTAGAGAAAAGTGACTGAAGTTTATCAAAGCACAACAAGTTACATGCCTGAGAGCATCTGGGAAACTAATAACATATCTAGCCCCATGTCAGATTTCAAAATAAAACAGATTTCAGTGCAGAATTCTTCTGAAGCAGCACTATTAACTGATGCTTTTTGAAAAAAAAAAGCATGTTTTCCCGTGACAAATCCCTTTATGATGCCTGAAAGCTATTGCTTTAAAAGCAGAGAGCACACAAGGGAAAGATAAAAACTTCCTTCTGAGATCAGGCAAATATTTGGATTAGGGTTTTGGTTAACCAAATCAGAGCACTGTTTTTTCCTGTGATTTAGCTACACAGGACACAAATCGTTATTATCTGCAGGAGATAAAATACAGGTATTGATTGTTTGTCTTGCCCCTGCTGGATTTCTAATACGCAGATTGGAATTCCTTTCAGCCTAGACCTGCATTTATATTTAGCATAGGTTTTTAAATTTGGGGTGAATTATAAAATGATAGGCCAACCCTAATTCAAAAACAACATATGTCATTGTAAACATTAACAATCAGAATTGGTGCCTTTCAATTATAGATTATTTTAGATTATACAGGTATACATGGGATCCATTATCTGGAAACCCGTTATCCAGAATGTTCAGAATAACTGAAAGGCTGTCGCCCATAGACTCCATTTTATCCAAATAATCCAAATTTTTAAAACCGATTTGCTTTTTCTCTGTAATAATAAAACAATATCTTGTACTTGATCCAAACTAAGATATAAGTAAGTCCAATGAACAATTAAATCAGGATAAAAGTTAGAAGTTGTAACAGTAGGGTTAACAACATCGCCTTACGCGTTTTGGGAAACACTCCCTTAATCATAGGCAACATGCCCATTGGGCTTATTTAATGCATTCATGATTTTCTAATAGACTTAAGGTATGAAGATCCAAATTACGGAAAGATCTCTTATCCGGAAAGCCCCAGGTCCAAGCATTCTGAATATCAGGTCCCGTTCCTGTAATTTAGTAGTTACAAAACATGCAAAAGTTAATACTTTATCCATCAGCTGGTGAAGCTCATTATTTTAAGTGGGAAAATATAGCGACCCATCCACTGATGAATTTATTATCATTCATATCATCTTCCTATAAATGCTGGGCCACCTTTCCAAATTCACAAGGAGCTGACCTGAAAGAGTGTAGTCAATCTGAAAATATATGTAAAAAATATAGTACTGCTTATAATGAAAAATCTACAATATTCCACAGATTGAGTCAATGCAAAATTCACATCTTGTACATTTATTCAAGGGATGCACCGAATCCAGGATTTGGTTCGGGATTCGGCCTTTTTCAGCAGGATTCGGACGAATCCTTGTGCCCGACCGAACCAAAATTTGCATATGCAAATTAGGAGCAGAGAGGGAAATCACATGACTTTTCGTCACAAAACAAGGAAGTAAAACATGTTTTCCCTTCCCGCCCCTAATTTGCATATGCAAATTAGGATTTGGATTGGTATTCGGACGAATCCTTCATGAAGGATTCGGGGGTTCGGCCGAATCCAAAATAGTGGATTCGGTGCATCCCTAATTTATTCTAAGGCCAGAGCACATTTACTGTTCTCAGCAGAGCCTGCTATTCAGTCAACTAACTCATATGGCTCATGAACTTTAAAAAAAATTAAAACTGTCATCATTTATAATTAATATACGGTATAACAAAATCCACCTGTTATGCACAATGCTCAGGACCTGGGATTTTTCTATAATTTTCTTCATACCTCACATCTGCTATAAAAAGTTTGTAGAAGGTCCCCATAGCTAGCATAGTAATTCGGCAGGTTTTTTTTAAAGAGACAGTACTTTGATTATCGAATGGTCGAATATTTGAATGATTCTTCTTTCGAATCAAAGTTGAAGTAAATTCGAAGTCCTAGGATCCTTATTGATGGTCGAAGTATCCAAAAAATTACCTTGAGATTCTAACTTTTTGTACTTCAAAAATTCACTCGAACCTTATTAAATCTGCCCCAAGTGAATTAAAGGTGTGCAGTGGAATAATTACATTTCATACAGGTAAAATTTAAGGGCACATTTACTTACTGTATATACTCGAGTATAAGCCGAGTTTTTCAGCCCCCAAAATATGCTGAAAAACTCTACCTCGGCTTATACTCGGGTCAAGCGCAAAAACGGTCGCCGGCGCCTAAGAATATTCGCCGGCGCCTTAGAATAGTAGCGGTGCCTAAGAATATTCGCTGGCGCCTTAGAATAGTAGCTGGCGCCTAAGAATATTCGCCGGCGCCTTAGAATAGTAGCCGGCGCCTAAGAATAGTCATCCAAAAACGAGATTGAAATTTACCAGAAGCTGCTGCATTTCTCACCCTTTGCTTATACTCGAGTCAATAAGCTTTCCCAGTTTTTGGAGGTAAAATTAGGTACCTCGGCTTATACTCGGGACGGCTTATACTCGAGTATATACGGTAGGTGAGAATTTTAGCTTTGGAGAGCTTTGCCATACTTTGCTAAACTACGTCAGAGACGTTAATTTACTCATATTCATCCAAATGCAAAAAATAATCTTTGCAAATGAACGCTGGCATATATTCACTAGTAAAAATTCGTCAGCGTGAAATTTTCTCTAGCGTTACTTTCTTCCTAGCAAAACTTTGTAAATATACTTACTCTTAAGTCAATTTAAATATGGCAGCTACAAATAAAGGTCATATGTATGTCTTTATTAGAGATGTTAGTGCAAATGCTTGAAGTGGCCACTTATTATTACAAATATCAGAGGAAGCAAAATAAAGACAAAAGAGATCCTCTAATGCCCTAGACATGAACCCACCCTAAAACAAATGTGGCATGCCCCTCAAATGGTAAGTGTGAATAACATATATTTAACCGTTACAACTTTTAAACATAAACCCACATTAATAAATTAATAAACATCAGCATTTTAAAATAATATTTATGACTGTTTTTGAATACAGGATATGATGTCACTGACATAGTAATGTTGAGGATTTGCTTCATCTTAATAATTTGCCAGGTAGAACCAACTGACTGGTGAAAAGGGTAAAGTTTACACTTTGACAAATTTGGGGATTAATGATTGTTCTCCAGAGCAAAAATTTGCTTGGTGAAACGGGCGGGATAGTTCTCTAGGTTTTTCGCTAGTAAATTGTCTTCTTCATCATAGGAGATGTGGCAAATTGTATTTTTGACAAATTTTCGCTAAACATCCACAAATTATCCTTTAGTAAATGTGCCCCTTAGTCCCTGTGAAAAGTGTATAATAAAGTAAAATAATTCAGATGAAATTGAGTACAGGACTGGTCAGACCAAGAATGACTTTGACGTAGTTGGTCAGTTTGAATATATTGCAATACAGGTATGGGACCTGTTATCCAGAATTCTCGGGACCTGGGGTTTTCCAGAAAACTGATCCTTCTGTGATTTAGTTCTTTATACCTTAACTCCACTAGAAAATCACGTAAACATTAAATCAACTCAATAGGCTGGTTTTGCTTCCAATAAGGATTAATTATATCTTAGTTGGGATCAAGTACAAGATACTGTTTTATTATTACAGAGAAAAAGGAAATCATTTTAAGAATTTGGATTATTTGGATAAAATGGAGTCTATGGGAGATGGACCTTCTGTAATGTGGAGCTTTCTGGATAATGGGTTTCTGAATTATAGATCCCATACCTATGGGGTGGAAGAACTTGATTGGCCTGAACCGAGCCCTCACCTCAGTCTAACTGTACCCCTGTAGAATGAATGTAAATGTTACTTTGCGCCATATTATTCTATTCTATTTATTGTATTGGCTTTGGAATAAAATGTTGGAGGATCTAGATGCATTATTTATAAAATGTACCTGCCAAAGTTACTTATAATAAGAATTTCCGGCAAAATGCACGAAACCGAAAAATTTGCAAAAAATTAGTGAAAATCGAAATTGATGCCCGCGTCCAATCTTGGACGTGCGTCCGTAAAGTCGCTCACGTCAATTTTGATGCTGGCGCTAAAGTTAATGGGCGTCTGAATAGTGTTGATGCCCGACGATTTTATCGCCATCGATTTTTCGGAGTTACATTGTTCCCTATATAAAATTGATATTAATATTTTTCCCTTGAGAATGTTGAATTTGATGATAAACTGGAAAATTAAAATGTTTTTACAGAAACGGTTAGGCATTAAAACCCTGGTTTACTGACATCGGTGTAATGTGGAACTGAGCATCACTGACCTAGAAAAGGTTTCAGTAATTTGCTGCGGGAAAAAATAGGGGGAAGGCTACAGAATATCAATATAAAATGCCTACTTTGAGCGGCAGAGCCAGTTCATGCGCCTTGATTTGGATAAAAAAGGCTTTAGAATCAAATCACAAAGATTCATTTAAATTTACAACACTGATTATATTATAGCTGTGAACTTATTATTCTTTGCAGCCACATTAGTTAAACATAATGATGTGTATAGAAGTCTGAAGGCCCACTGAATTCTTTTTCCTATTGCTGCCTAAGGCACACGTAGATTAAGTGATCTGCCCAAGGCATTAAAACAGAATTTGAACCAAGTATTTAAGTTCGCACAAATCTCTTTTTTATTTATTTAAAATGTAAAATTTCCTTTTAATTATGGGAATATTAAGATATGTATGTAGTGACATACCTGCTGCTGGGCCTTCATCCTTTACTCTTTATCTTCAAAAGGCAGCATGTAGTAGAGTCCTGCAGCAGGTCGGGTACCGGCAAAAACCTGCGGTACTCTGCAGGTTGCGTGTAAAAGTTCCAGGTGCAGGTATAGATGCGGGTCGGCGGTTCTGCGGGTCAAAGGTCGGGCCGTGGGTCTTCTCAATATCGATATATACTCCTTTTTTCTGGTCACGTCTACTTCCGATGACGTCACTTCCGGTTTACAATGACAGCTCTTCCTGTTTTACTCCTTTTTTCTGATCACGTCTATTTCCGATGATGTCACTTCCTGTCTACAATGACAGCACTTCCTGATTCTTCATGGTCAGCGGGTCGCGCGTCCGGGTTGCAGATAAAGTACTTGTTGGTTGGGTCGGGTAGCGGGTCCAAGCGGGTAAGAATGTGGGTTGCGGGTACTGGTCGGGTTTGGGTCCCAAAAAATGGACCTGTGCAGGACTCTGGCATGTAGGTACAAGCCACCATCAATTGAGCTTTACAGAATAGGAACACTATCTTAGATCTCAATTCCATAGATTCCCATTAAGTTACAAATATGTTTGCAGTACAGGAATGGGATCCGTAATAACAAAACAGTACCTTGTACTTGATCCAAACTAGGATATAATTAATCCTTATTGAAAGCAGAACCAGCCCATTGGGTTTATTTAATGTTTACATGATTTTCTATTATATTTAAGGTATGACGATCCATACAGAAAGATCTGTTATCTGGAAAACCCCAGGTCCCGTGCATTCTGGATAATAGGTCCCATACCTGTATAAGAATATTAAAGCATTACCATTTATATTGAACTTAGTCATTGTATATTCTAATAATCATCACTGCGTTTCTCCTATTTTGCTAGGCATCCAATCCATCCATTGAAATCTAGTGATGGGCGAATTTGTCCTGTTTCGCCGAAAAATTCAATGGCGTCCAAATAATTTTGACGCGTGTCAATTTCGATGCCCGCGACAATTTTTATATGCACACCTATTTTTTCCAAAAGCATTAAAGTCAATGGGCGTCCAAATAATTTTTTTTCACCAGCAAATTTTTTGACACAATTTATTCGCTGGCGGCGAAATTCACAAGTTTACCTCGACTTCCCAACAGGCAAATTTATCTTGAAAGCAGCATCAACGTTGCCTATGTGAATAGGGCCAAAAGCTGAGAAAACAATCCCAGAAATACTTTTATGAAACAAACTTTCACCACTCATGGAAAAGGCATTTTCACAGAAATAAAATAATTATATTTCTGCTGCCATAACTGAACCATTTTCTGCCTGATAATAGCTACTGCTGATGTCCACCTACGACAGTTCTGTTTGCAGTATTGCACTGTGTTGATTGCTCCCTTCTTCTTCCCCCCACTGTGCTAGGGAAAGCTTTGCCACGTTATGAATAAATTATAGTAATTCTCATTACTCCCTGCATAAGGCTATACAATGCTGTGATCTTAAATTAGAAAACTCACACGTGTGGTTTAAGGTTGATGCCTTACACTAGCTGGTGCTTCAGTAGGACAGCTGATGAAAGCTTAGAAACCTATGTCAACTTAGCCAATTCCACCTGTTGAGAAGGGCATAGCATTTGTATGGAATAAGACTGATCTCAGAATGGCATCATTGGGACTAATAGTGCTCTGCTACAATATGTGCTGATAGTTGAGGATACCCAAAGCTTAGAACAGTGATCCCCAACCAGAAGCTTGTGAGCAAATGTTGCTCTCCAACCGCTTGGATGTTGCTCTCAGTGGCCTCAAAGCAGGAGCTTATTTTTGAATTCCAGGCTTGAAGGTTGTATAAAAACCATGTGCACTGTCAAACAGAGCCTCAATATAGGTTGACAATCCACATAGGGACTACAAAACAGCCAATCACAGCACTTGTTTGGCACCCCAAGAACATTTTTCATGCTTGTGTTGCTCTCCAACTCATTTTACTTCTGAATGTTGCTCATGGGTTCAAAAGGTTGGGGATCCCTGGCTTAGAAAAAAAAAAATATAAAATAAGATCGGTCAAAAAAACAAAGGCATGTTGACTAGCTAGTATCACTTATTAACACAGGTCATTACTGTGAATGTTATGATGGAAAAGAAAAATCATTGCAAAGGCTGCAAGCAATCATTATACACCGAGACAAAGGAAAGAAACATATAGTAATTACAAACGTATGTTCTCCAAACAATGAAGTGATCATGCACATTGTTTTAATAATGAAAGGTTTAGCAGTATTCTTATGCTTTGCTTGACTTGTTAATGTCACCCTCTTTCCTTTCTGTTTTCCCATGGAATGACATATACTGGAATTATCGAAAATTAAAAACGTACAGCCATTGCACCTATTATCCACAATGCTCGAGACCTGGGGCTTTCCGAATAACGCATCTTTTTGTCATTTGGATCATCACACCTTAAGTCTACTAGAAAATCATGTAAACATTAAATAAACCCAATATTCTGGGTTTTCATCCAATAAGGATTAATTATATCTTAGTTTGGATCAAGTACAAGCTACTGTTTTATTATTACAGAGAAAAAGGGAATCATTTCCAAAATTATTTGGATAAAATGGAGTCTATGGCAGACGGACTTTCTGTAATTCGGAATTTTCTGTATAACAGGTTTCAGGATAACGGATCCCATACCTTGTGTATACAAAATGTATTGAATAGTTATTACAATACATCAGAATCCCTGTTATCAAATGTCAGCTCTGTCCAAGATTTTCCATAATGAGGACTTATTTCCCTGCAATTTCACATTTAGGGACCAAATTATTATAGAATAATGTCATACAAACAGATGATAATTTTAGGTATGCATTTTACAGATAAAGTGGCAATTAGGATTGCCACCTTTTTTTGGATGAAAATGGGCAGGGGGCAGGTCGGTGACGTGGGGGGGGGTCAGTGACATTGGGGGGCGGTGATGTTGGTGCTATTTCACGAAAATTCCAGAGAAATTTATTTCAATCAAGGAAAACACAACAAAACATTCAAGCAAATTATAAATTGTCCTAGAATGCCATTGTCTGCATCATGCTAAAGTTTTAACAAGCCATTTTTAATAGGCAGATATTTGTTTTAAGAGCCACTTAAAGCACCAGGTTGGGTATGTGCTGTATAATATAAATGGCCCCAGTTTACGTCTTTCCTTCATCATTCCTCTAGTAATAAACATCTCCAGCTGTAGAGGAGGAATAATGAGTAGGGTACAAGATTTAATCAAAAAGACTCACTCTATCCCTTTGATGTAATACAGAGCCGCTGATTGCCGCATTAGTCTACGATATAAACACACTGACTATAGTGAGTGAGTGGGGGAAATGTCTTTATGGACCAGAATAATAGCTTTTCAAAAAATGGAATGCGAGAGCTTTCAAAACCCACAGGTAATATTGAATGATGCGGCCAAGGAACACAACAACTTTTAATAGAGGAGCAACACACTTCATCTAAAAAAGCTATTGCTTTGGTCTTCTGAATTGTATTGCTGAAACAGGACCAGTGCAAAGGCACAACAAAATGAAACAAAGAAAATGAATGAAACAATCATCATCAGAATTAGTGATGGGCGAATAAATTTGGCAGGCGCAAATTCGCAGTGAACTTCTGTGTTACGCGGGTGCAAAATTCGAGTTTCGCTACTGTTTCACAGATTTCGCGAATTCTTCGGCGAAGCAAAATAGGACAAATTCGCCCATCACTGGTTAGACTAAAAGGATTAATTATATCAAAAAATACAATTATTTTGACATGATATGCTATTTTTTTACCCTCTGTATGTAAATATATTTTAGGAGACCTGTTTTAACAGATCTTTCCATAATTTGGATCTTTATTCCTAACGTCAACTAGAAAATCAAATGAACATTTAGGGCAAAGGCAAAGGCTCAGATTCGGTGAGATTTAGTCGCCCGCCGATTAATCGCCTCTTCTTTGGGTGAATAATCTCCCCGAACTGCCTTCCCGCTGGCTAGAATGTAAATCGCCAGTGGGAATGGCACTGGGATCGTTTTCCTTGTGAGACAACTTCAGAAAACGAATCTGAGTGCTATCCTGCCGGCGATTTACATTCTAGCCGGGGGGAAGGCTATTCGGGGAGATTAGTCGCCCGAAAAAGAGGAGATTTGTTGCTGGGCGACTAATCTCCCCGAATCTGAGCGTGTGTCTCTACCCTACAAAACCCAATAGGCTGGTTTTGCTTCCAGTAAGGATTAATTATATCTTAGTTGGGATCAAGTACAAGCTATAGTAGAAATCTGACCACATACTGTGAGATGCCAATAAAGGAGAGGGGCGGGAGAGAAACGGTGTGGAATATGTTGGGGAGGGAAACACACTTGATACTTTAATGCCTGGGGATTTTATGGGTGCCGATTGGTGAGCTGATTTTGCCCCGTTGACGGTCGTGCCTGGCTGGGAGGGTATATAAGGAGCAGGTTTGCTGGGTACCTGTCATTCAGCATTGGACCGCCGGAAGTGTTGAAGAGGAGTCTGAAACCAACCCACCCTCCCTTAATATTGTGTTTGTTTTTGTAAAATTAAAATGATTTACTTTTTAAAAAAAAAAAATTGGAAGAGGAAAGTATCAATGAAATGTATAAAAAGTTGTATTATTGTCGCAGCTATGTTTTAGTTTATGAGGGTGTAATGCCAATCTGGGCTATCCAGACCACAGATAGTTAACTTTTGGTATGAGCATAGGTTACATTGGACTCACACATCAGGATCAGCGCCAAATGGAAGCTATCGCTTTAAGGTGTAGTGCAACTACAACACCCAGGCCACTGTGCATGAAAATGATTGGGTCCAAAAGAAGAATAGGCCACTCCTTACACACACTATAGTGCAGTGTGGCAGGAAGTGGTCATTACACCTCTTGGCCAATAACACTGAGCTACACAGGATTTTGCCTGGTAACTGAGAAAAGGGTAGGGCCTTAAAGCCATAGGGGCAGATTAACCCGTATGGGCCCCTACAAGGGTTTGGGCTGGAGGCATGGCCCATGGTTATAAGGCGGCCTGCTGGTAATTTTGAGCAGGAGCTAGCTGGTAATGTGAACTTGTTAACATTTGGTAAGCTAATGATCCAGTAAGGTATGATATGGTTGTGAATATTAACAATAAATCAGCTGCAGGCTTTTATCATCACCAATATGTTGTGTGGTTTAAATTTGTACCATTCAGTTAACTTAGTGATGTCTACGCTTCCAATGAGGACTGTCACATTTCCCTGCATTTATCACCCTCAAATTTGTGTCTATAAGTGTCTCGAAGCAGCAAAACGTTGTGAGTTTTTCGCAGAAAGTAAAGGTCAAAAATTATAATTAAAAGTTCAAATAATTTATTAGGAAATACAGGTAACCGCCTAACACGTTTCGTACCAACTGGGGCACTTAATCATAAGCTGTATAGACACTTATAAGACACTATTGGGGGAATGTAATAAAAGTCACAAAGAGCAAAACAGTTTGCACCAATAAGAATAAAAATCCACATCTCTCAATGTAATATTGTTCCTTAAACTCACAAATTTTAATTGCGCATTGTGAATTTTAATGGAGCACTCTTAAGAAGTGCTTTAAGGCTTTGCAATCTTTTGAAGCAAACGTATGACTTTTTCAGTAAGAGGTTTTAATACATTGACTGCGCATTGGCGCAAACTATAAAATTCGCAAACGGTCTTCCACTGCTAAACAGTTTCCGGGTTCGCAAAAGCTATTTTAAAATAAAAAGCAAAATTTGTTCGTGCAAAGGCATAACTTTTCACAATGTGAATAGTTTTTCCGTTACCGACTTTTATTACATTCCCCCGTATACAGTAAGTGTTCCACCAACTTTGTAGCTCTGTGGGGCAGAGATCTCCACATCTATCAAGTGACAATGATGCCTTCATGCCGGCACCCTCATGCTGGCAGTGCAATAAATATCTCTAATTTCACTATTCTGTAAAAATCCTGATTGGTCAAGGTAAAAAGGACAATCAGGTTGGTGTAGAAAGGAGTGTGGAAAATTTAAAGATGGCAAGATTACCTTGTGCCCTCCTCCTTCCTCTGGACCCTTCAGAGCAGCACTTTGATATCAGGTTGGGGGTTAATAATCAAGTCAGCAATGAATTAGGATCAGGCCACTTGCCCATGTATCTGGGGAATATAGTTATTTTTTATTACATATTCTGCATTGTGGGTATGGGGCATAGCAGACTTAGGGGCTTCAAAGCTTTGCTACCTTTGCTAGCAGAATTATCTGAATTATTTCTGGACATGGCAATGCATTAATAAAAATGCTCTAGTCCTGCATGAGTTAAATAATTCTGGCTATGCCCATTGGCTGCTCACAGATTCCATCTTGGTTTAATGTCTATAGTTCCCTGGACAGGGATTTAGTAAAGTCTGGCAACCTCAGATACATACTGTTGGCACCGTAGCCTCTTTCTATGGTTCTTTAGACACATTCTCTTTACCTTCGGGGCTGCCCAAACTAGCATTAAAATGAAACCAATTTCTCACTTAGCCGAGCCATTCTGTGAATGTTACAGCGGCAGTGGAGTAAAGCTGTTATTGTACCATAACCAAGTTTCTAATTTAAACATCCTGCTATTAAAAATTCATTTCATCTGAGAGCTGTAACATATCCCCGAACTGAAATCTGTGTCAAATCATAGCAAACATTTCTAGACGAACTAAAGCAGCGCAGCCTCCTTTATCTTGCTATTGAACATCTGAATTGTGACACGTACACATTGTTTATTTCCCCCTCAGCTGGTTTCTTAGAAACCACAAGAATTTTCAGTTTTGCTATTAATTATCTCTAAAATGAAAGCCTGAGTATGTAGATGAAGGTTGATTTGTAACTAAGGGTGCAATTTCATTTTTTTTACACCATCTGCTACTTCTGCAGCTCTCATAATAAGAAGCAGAAAACTTTATTCTCTGGTGTAAAGGAACTAGTCTCACTGACAGTCCACACCAAACAATCTCAAGTCTAAAAATCACCTTTTGATTAGAAAAATTGTTAAAGAAAATATTCTTGGCATGTTCAGGTTCTCAGAGCTGTCTTCATGGCCCAAGGAGAGGAGACTGGGTCTGGAGTTTTGCACAAGAGAGTTTGTTTGTAACTTAGCGGTGGAATGGAAAGCTCAACAATGTACCAAAATTGTGCAAAATGTGCAGCAACACTTAGTAGCATTAGGCATTTTGACCTCTGGGAAGGGAGTGTGACTGTGGGATAGCAGGTATAGTAGGGAGAGATGGTGCCTATAGTAATAGTGGATAATAGTCTCTGGGAAGGGAGTGTGACTGTGGGATAGCAGGTATAGTAGTGAGAGATGGTGTCTATAGTAACAGTGGGATAATAGTCTCTGGGAAGGGAGTGTGACTGTGGGATAGCAGGTATAGTAGGGAGAGATGGTGCCTATAGTAACAGTGGGATAATAGTCTCTGGGAAGGGACTGTGAGATAGCAGGTATAGTAGGGAGAGATGGTGTCTATAGTAACAGTAGGATAATAGTCTCTGGGAAGGGAGTGTGACTGTGGAATAGCAGGTATAGTAGGGAGAGATGGTGCCTATAGTAACAGTGGGATAATAGTCTCTGGGAAGGGACTGTGACTGTGGGATAGCAGGTATAGTAGGGAGAGATGGTGCCTATAGTAACAGTAGGATAATAGTCTCTGGGAAGGGACTGTGAGATAGCAGGTATAGTAGGGAGAGATGGTGTCTATAGTAACAGTGGGATAATAGTCTCTGGGAAGGGAGTGTGACTGTGGGATAGCAGGTATAGTAGGGAGAGATGGTGTCTATAGTAACAGTGGATAATAGTCTCTGGGAAGGGAGTGTGACTGTGGGATAGCAGGTATAGTAGGGAGAGATGGTGCTTATAGTAACAGTGGGATATTAGTCTCTGGGAAGGGAGTGTGACTGTGGGATAGCAGGTATAGTAGGGAGAGATGGTGCCTATAGTAACAGTGGGATAATAGTCTTTGGGAAGGGGCTGTGGGTTAACAGGTATATTAGGGAGAGATGGTATCTATAGTAGCAGTGGGATAATAGTCTCTGGGAAGGGAGTGTGACTGTGGGATAGCAGGCATAGTAGGGAGAGATGGTGCCTATAGTAACAGTGGGATAATAGTCTCTGGGAAGGGAGTGCGACTGTGGGATAGCAGGTATAGTAGGGAGGGATCGTGTCTATAGTAGCAGTGGGATAATAGTCTCTGGGAAGGGAGTGTGACTGTGGGATAGCAGGTATAGTAGGGAGAGATGGTGCCTATAGTAGCAGTGGGATAATAGTTTCTGGGAAGGGAGTGTGACTGTGGGATAGCAGGTATAGTAGGGAGAGATGGTGTCTATAGTAACAGTGGGATAATAGTCTCTGGGAAGGGAGTGTGACTGTGGGATAGCAGATATAGTAGGGAGAGATGGTGCCTATAGTAACAGTGGGATAATAGTCTCTGGGAAGGGAGTGTGACTGTGGGATAGCAGGTATAGTAGGGAGGGATGGTGTCTATAGTAACAGTGGGATAATAGTCTCTGGGAAGGGAGTGTGACTGTGGAATAGCAGGTATAGTAGGGAGAGATGGTGCCTATAGTAACAGTGGGATAATAGTCTCTGGGAAGGGACTGTGACTGTGGGATAGCAGGTATAGTAGGGAGAGATGGTGCCTATAGTAACAGTAGGATAATAGTCTCTGGGAAGGGACTGTGAGATAGCAGGTATAGTAGGGAGAGATGGTGTCTATAGTAACAGTGGGATAATAGTCTCTGGGAAGGGAGTGTGACTGTGGGATAGCAGGTATAGTAGGGAGAGATGGTGTCTATAGTAACAGTGGATAATAGTCTCTGGGAAGGGAGTGTGACTGTGGGATAGCAGGTATAGTAGGGAGAGATGGTGCTTATAGTAACAGTGGGATATTAGTCTCTGGGAAGGGAGTGTGACTGTGGGATAGCAGGTATAGTAGGGAGAGATGGTGCCTATAGTAACAGTGGGATAATAGTCTTTGGGAAGGGGCTGTGGGTTAACAGGTATATTAGGGAGAGATGGTATCTATAGTAGCAGTGGGATAATAGTCTCTGGGAAGGGAGTGTGACTGTGGGATAGCAGGCATAGTAGGGAGAGATGGTGCCTATAGTAACAGTGGGATAATAGTCTCTGGGAAGGGAGTGCGACTGTGGGATAGCAGGTATAGTAGGGAGGGATCGTGTCTATAGTAGCAGTGGGATAATAGTCTCTGGGAAGGGAGTGTGACTGTGGGATAGCAGGTATAGTAGGGAGAGATGGTGCCTATAGTAGCAGTGGGATAATAGTTTCTGGGAAGGGAGTGTGACTGTGGGATAGCAGGTATAGTAGGGAGAGATGGTGTCTATAGTAACAGTGGGATAATAGTCTCTGGGAAGGGAGTGTGACTGTGGGATAGCAGATATAGTAGGGAGAGATGGTGCCTATAGTAACAGTGGGATAATAGTCTCTGGGAAGGGAGTGTGACTGTGGGATAGCAGGTATAGTAGGGAGGGATGGTGTCTATAGTAACAGTGGGATAATAGTCTCTGGGAAGGGAGTGTGACTGTGGGATAGCAGGTATAGTAGGGAGAGATGGTGCCTATAGTAACAGTGGGATAATAGTCTCTGGGAAGGGAGTGTGACTGTGGGATAGCAGGTATAGTAGGGAGAGATGGTGCCTATAGTAACAGTGGATAATAGTCTCTGGGAAGGGAGTGTGACTGTGGGATAGCAGGTATAGTAGGGAGAGATGGTGCCTATAGTAACAGTGGGATAATAGTCTCTGGGAAGGGAGTGTGACTGTGGGATAGCAGGTATAGTAGGGAGAGATGGTGCCTATAGTAACAGTGGATAATAGTCTCTGGGAAGGGAGTGTGACTGTGGGATAGCAGGTATAGTAGGGAGAGATGGTGCCTATCATAGTAGTGTGGTTAATAACCCACGGTAAGATACAGGAGGAAGGGTGCAGCTGTGACAGTAACTCATATAGTGATAAAAAACATTTTGCTTTCATTCATAGTTCAAATACAACTCCCAGCTACCACTTAGAGCTGAATGAGCTTAGAGCCAAGTATATTTACTCAGGAGCAAAACTGTGAAGGAGTTTAGAAATAACACGCTATATTAAATTTGATTGTAAAAGCTGTTGAAAGCTTCGGATGGTCTGGCAGAGGGAGCAATATAAGATTTGAAGCAATGTAATGACATAATTTAGTATAAATTGGAGTGGAGACAAAAAAGGGCTAGTTAAATAGAGGTTGCAGTAATCGAGATGTGAATTTATAAAGCAGCATATAAGTAACTCTTGAGAGGCAAGGTCATTCTGTATTATGTTTCACAAGGTAAGAATGACAAGATATTCAGAATAAAGTGGATAAAACATGGAAAAGTGCCAAGATTACAAGGCAAAAGCAAACATACTATTATCAGTTGTCCTTCAAAAGGGGGGAGAAATGTCCCTTACCAATTTTTTTAAAATTAATTGTAACATTTCCTTGAATGAGTATTTTGCTGGAGTTCAATATAGCATTTAAAGTAAATGAAACTTGACTGGCTCATTGCAAGTGCAGCTTAAGTAGTTGATGAGGGTTGATATCAGAAAGTAGCAAATTAAGTAGAGGATGATAGGTCAGACAGTAATTCTGAAGCAGTGCCCAGGCAAAGAATGGAGGGCTATAAGTTGATAATGTGAAAGAAATGAAGGGTTGAGGTTGGATGTCTTTAACATGATTGTGTTGGGAGGCAGAGGAACCTGCTTGAGTGGTATGTGAAAGGTTGAATAAATCAAGTAAGAACGTCAAGATTACAAATAGACAGCAGGAAATGAGAGGCCCAGGGGTGGTTGGTGAGGAGCAATGATAACAGCAGCACAGTAAACTCCTTTTCTGTGTGATGAAGGTCAGTTGCGTGACGTTTGATTTGAGATCATGTCAGTGCTTATTGTGTCAATCTTGTCTTTAATGTTCACATTTAGATACATGTTTAAAAAATGGGGGAGGGCAGAAGAAGAATAATAGGAAGAAGAGGTGCAAGTTGATTAATACGAAACAACCGTTTACTACCAACAGGGAACTTCAGCCTCTCTGGGGGCTTCAAACTACCTCTGTCTTTACATCTGAAGTTCCTCCTCCTCCAGGACTCTAGCTCAACTAACTTGTGGGCTGATTTATCAAAGGACAAAAGTTAGAGTGTTTTTTTACCTTGAATGAACTCGAATGACTTTGAAACTTGATTAGTATCTTATTTAAGAAAAAACTCTAACATCTATAACTCGATTGAATATTACCGACCCAAAAACTTGAATCGAATTTGAATCAAATTCGACTAAACGTGAATAGAGTTTTTTCTCCTAAAAAACTCGAATGTCAGGAAGGCTATTAAGATCTTCAAATGGACCTCTGCCATTGACTTCTATATGAACTTGGCAGGTTTTGGGTAGTGAATAGAAGAATTTGAGTTGTTCCCAGGAACAAAGTATGATAAATCTTGAATTCGAGTTTGGATTATTACCAACCTGAATTTGTGAGTTCTGACTGAAAATCCAACTTGAAAATTCGAATTCAAATTAACAATTTGAACCTTAATAAATCTGCCCCTTGTTGTTGGTCTTAGTGGTGTCCCACTTGATAGTTTTCTTGATTCTGTGATACTTACTGTACTCACAACAGAGCTCTATGCATTTTTCTGTCTCTCCCCTCACTCACTGGGGGTAACTCTCCTAGCTTGAGCTTTGTCCTGGCATTTCACCCAAAGCTCTAAATACATATCCTGATGTCAACCAGAATCGGAACCTACCTCCTTCTCAACTTGTTTACCATTGGCGCTGTTCATTCAGGACTGCTTCTAGACACTAGTGAAGCTGTCCTAAACCTTCCTTGTGGGATTGCAGCCGAAATACACTAGGGGTATTTAGTTATTGGGGAAATTAGCTTTGGAGGAAGGTCTCATCTTGAAAAACTTGAAGATCAGTTGCAGTGGAAAAGGGTTGGTTGTTTCAGCAACTATAGACTTATTACTAATGTATATGTGCAAAAGTTCCCAAGGATAGATGTCCAATGCAACCAATCAAATATTTTCCTTTTTATATTGGCTTGTACAAGACCAGTCATGAGGGTTATAAACCCAAAGATAAAATGCAGTTGAAATTGGAAGCATTATCTTCTATTTCCTGCACTGCTTGTCTGGACTAGAGACACAGCTGCAGCAATGTTACAGTGATAAGCACCTCTCCAGCCATGACTCACAATGGAATTTGCGCACATTTCCAGACACTGAAATGGCAACAAAGCCCCAAAGGATTCAAGTTTTAAACTTTAATCTGGTAGCTGGGACAGATTGAACATCAGCCTCATCCCATCGTATACAATGTAGAGTGAAAACAAACCAGTCAGTCAAATCTAATCCACACTATTATGTATAAAATGAGCACTTAATATTTATGTAGACTGCCCCATGGTCATCTTTTAAAATGGAAAGGCTTGTATGGCCGTGGTTTCAGTCTTATTGGATTTAAGACACACTATGCTGTCGAAAAAAAACCCTTTACCCTCACGTTAAGGTATAGTAGGGAGAGATGGTGCCTATAGAAGCAGTGTGGATAATAGTCTCTGGGAAGGGAGTGTGACTGTGGGATAGCAGGTATAGTAGGGAGAGATGGTGTCTATAGTAACAGTGGGATAATAGCCTCTGGGAAGGGAGTGTGACTGTGGGATAGCAGGTATCGTAGGGAGAGATGGTGCCTATAGTAACAGTGGATAATAGTCTCTGGGAAGGGAGTGTGACTGTGGGATAGCAGGTATAGTAGGGAGAGATGGTGTCTATAGTAACAGTGGATAATAGTCTCTGGGAGGGGACCGTGGCTGTGGGATAGCAGGTATAGTAGGGAGAGATGGTGCCTATAGTAGCAGTGGGGATTATAGTCTCTGGGGAAGGACTGTGGCTGTGCGATAGAAAGTATAGTAGGGAGAGATGGTGCCTATAGTAGCAGTGGGATAATAGTCTCTGGGAAGGGAGTGTGACTGTGGGATAGCAGGTATCGTAGGGAGAGATGGTGCCTATAGTAACAGTGGATAATAGTCTCTGGGAAGGGAGTGTGACTGTGGGATAGCAGGTATCGTAGGGAGAGATGGTGTCTATAGTAACAGTGGATAATAGTCTCTGGGAGGGGACCGTGGCTGTGGGATAGCAGGTATAGTAGGGAGAGATGGTGCCTATAGTAGCAGTGGGGATTATAGTCTCTGGGGAAGGACTGTGGCTGTGCGATAGAAAGTATAGTAGGGAGAGATGGTGCCTATAGTAGCAGTGGGATAATAGTCTCTGGGAAGGGAGTGTGACTGTGGGATAGCAGGTATAGAAGGGAGAGATGGTGTCTATAGTAACAGTGGGATAATAGTCTCTGGGAAGGGAGTGGGACTGTGGGATAGCAGGTATAGTAGGGAGAGATGGTGCCTAAAGTAGAAGTGGGATAATAGTCTCAGGGAAGGGACCGTTGCTGTGGGATAGCAGGAATAGTAAGGAGAGATGGTGCCTATAGTAACAGTGGATAATAGTCTCTGGGAAGGGAGTGTGGCTGTGGGATAGCAGGTATAGTAGGGAGAGATGGTGCCTATAGTAACAGTAGGATAATAGTCTCTGGGAAGGGAGTGTGACTGTGGGATAGCAGGTATAGTAGGGAGAGATGGTGCCTATAGTAACAGTGGATAATAGTCTCTGGGAAGGGAGTGTGACTGTGGGATAGCAGGTATAGTAGGGAGAGATGGTGCCTATAGTAACAGTGGGATAATAGTCTCTGGGAAGGGAGTGTGGCTGTGGGATAGCAGGTATAGTAGGGAGAGATGGTGTCTATAGTAACTAGGGATGCACCGAATCCACTATTTTGGATTTGGCCGAACCCCCGAATCCTTCATGAAAGATTCGGCCGAATACAGAACCGAATCCGAACCCTAATTTGCATATGCAAATTAGGGATTGAAAGGGGAAAATATTTTTTACTTCCTTATTTTGTGACAAAAAGTCACGCGATTTCCCTCCCCGCCCTAATTTGCATATGCAAATTAGGATTCGGATTCGGTTCGGCCGGGCAGAAGGATTCGGCCAAATCCGAATCCTGCTGAAAAAGGCCGAATCCTGGCTGAATCCCGAACTGAATCCTGGATTCGGTGCATCCCTAATAGTAACAGTGGGGACAATAGTCTCTGGGAAGGGACATAGTGGGGTGGGGTGGTATTTATATTATAGTTATAGACAATAGCTTCTAGAAAGGGCCATACAATAACAAATGAAAAATTAAAGACAATTTCCCATTTTATTATGTTTTTAAGACATTTTGAAAATTGTCCAGACTGTTATATGTGATCAGTTAAAATCTTAAATGAAGTGTACTTGTGGAAGCCTAAGTCCCAAACATGTTCCCAGGCAGAATCCCAGCACAATAAAAGTCTTTGAGCACATTAAGAGAAATACAATATAATCTTTTAAGCTTTTGTTTATCAGCAGCGCTAATGAGAGGAACCGGCTGCACTTCTGAATGTTCATATTGATCTATCGTATTCTATCTGGGTGCAGTGGCTACGGAGTCAGAGAGGACACATACTGGATTCTATTAAACAAACCACCAATAAGTCATCTGATATTAATATTGTATCAAATTCAGGATCACTCTGATAGGTCCATAAAGTGTGCTTAACAGCGAGACATGATTTATTATTATAAATATATTATTATTATTATGACAATTCATGGCACACTGGCCCATTCCCATGTTATAGGTCCTGCTTATCACATGTTTAATGGAATGTTTTTTAATGCTGCAGTGTTGATGAGTAGTCAGCAGAAATTCCTGCCTCAGTCGCTTTCTAAGCAGCCGTGCAACAGGCACCTGAATTACTAATTATAATGGGGATTAGATATATGGACAACATTAAAGGAATGTGGTGGCAATTCTAAACCACTATGGAAGAGTATAATATACAAATACTACAGAAAGGGCAATGCTCTGCTTCTTTAAGAAGAGAATTATTTCGCTCTAATTTGCAGAAAGAGGCCTGTGATTCCTGCCTTGGTTATGCTAATGTATTTGGGAATTATGATGTGTGTCAGGCTTATATATAAGCACCATGACAGAATCTCTGTATTTGATGTTGTTTGCCCTCGAGCCTTTGATATTCTGTAAATACTGTGATGCTAATAATTTCACTGTGAAAACTCACACTCAGATTTTCAACTCATTTAATAATTCAGCAGTGTTTTGGATTTTATTTCTCCCCATTTACATATGAGTATAAGACAGAAGCTGTGCCAGTATCAGGCTGTCATTCTGCAGCGAATATTGGGAGAAATGCTTTCTTCTTTCAAAAGGCAAAGGTACAGTATCGGTGCAGTGCATGGGAGCTGCTATGCTATGGGGTGCTGTTTGTCCCAAATACATTCTGTATACAAAACTATCCCTAATACACCGAATTAATGTCTCTCATGGTGTATAATATTTGTGACCATACACAGATAAAAAAAAAATATACAACAGACTTATTTCTATTAAAGAATGAGAACAAAATCTGGTTAGTGCACAAAAAGATGTCATTTTATTAAACTCCATTCTGTACATTTTAATAAGCAATCTGTCTCACAAATGTATAACATCCATGTAACGGACGCCCTTATGTGCAAAGTTACTTACAGAATTTATTATGTAAAAAAACACAATAATATAATACATAATAGTGTAACTAACGACTGCATGTCAAGCTACATTTGAATGACAAAATAGATATTTGTGACAGAAAGCGAGATTTTAAAAGTAAAGTCTAAGATTTTGTTATTTATATAAAGAATAAAAATCATATTTCAAAAAATCAGATATGTCTTGGAAAATCACAATAGTTTTTTTCCCTCTGAGAGATAAAGGGACAATAAGCTCATTTGTCTGTCAAGGAAGCGGTTTGCACTGGCACCCGCAGATGTTTCTAGCAAGCGAGGAAGCGCAGTCGTCACACTGATAAAAAGCACAAGATCAAAACACGTTGGGATAAAGGATCCGAGTTTCATTTATGAGAGATCATTTTTAGCTTCAGCAGCACCACTGAGTACAAGTTAACTCATGACTAACTGCCAGATTGTAGCTATTCTGCAGAAAACGACTCTCTGTTTTAGGAGTGATAAAGGGTAGTGATGGGCGAATCTGTGGCGTTTCGTTGAATAATTTGCAAATTTGCAGAGAAATTTGCAAAACGACAAAAAAGTCGCAAAACGGCGCCGGCGTCTCGTTTTTTGACTCCGACATCTGTTTTTGGACGTCGGCGAATTTTCGCCGGGGTTTTGCGAATTTCGCGAATCGCCCATCACTGATAAAGGTTAGCCATGTGCTAGTGATATGCAGAAGAGGCATGCGCCTAGAGCGCAACAATGGGAGGGGGGTGCTAGGCAGCCTTGCCCGGCCCTGCCTCCAATATCATGGGCATCAGGTAGCAGGCCCTGTGGCTGCAGTGGGGCGCAGGAGGTATAGGGGCCCCCATGAGGCCCTAATTAATTAGCAATTTCAACATATATTTGTAAAAAAGGACAATCTCTGGATATGTTGGGGGCCCTAAAATTAATTTGCTGTGGGGCCCAGTAACATCTAGTTACACCACTGCCCAGAAACCTTCAGTTGTTGGTGCCATGCTGGTGAATTATAGATCTAAAACATTTAGAAGGCTGATGTGCAATCTGTTCCCTACCTGTAGTTTATTCGTAACCATCCAGCTCTTCCATTCCTTACTGAAGAGTCCATCTAATTCCACCTTTTTCCCCAGTAAAGTATTCCTTGCTTAAAGCTGATCCAGAGGAAGGTGGAAAAAAAGATCTAAAGCTGTCTCCATTTTTCCCCCCAAAAGGACAAACATTTCTTACTGGCTCTAAAACAGGAATCAGAAGTTCCTGGATCATTCTGGTGCTAAAAAGGCATCCATGCTTATTTTTTAAACCAATTGGCCAGTGGTTGTCAGACTTTTTCAGTTACAGCTATACTTGAAGGTCCAATTTATGTTCAGGCCCCCAACTTTTTATCAGGTTCCCCCTGAGCTCATGAAATGAGGGCAGATTACTGGTATATCAGTCATTCGGCTATAGTTTGTCATTTTTCCAAGAATATCTAGGCCAGTAAACACACCCCAAATATCACCCTAGCTGACCTCCAAACTTGGATGGTGTTCAGGTGTTCAGGAGTCAATGATCTTAAGTATCTATCAGTAAAAACCCATTCAATGACAGAATCAAAACATTTCACAGCCCTTGATGCAAAAAAATATGATTCTCACCTTAATTTAAAACCTCACTTCTCCTAATATCAAGCATTGCCCTTGTCCTCTAATGACCTCTACTATGAAGGAAATATCAGAATTTATTTTTTTTGGGCAAAGCTGCATTTCATATTCCAGACGGGGCCCTACCATTTATTTATAAAGTATAAAAGGGGAAGAATTACAATCTCCTCCTATAAATTTATGCAAATTTTTATACAGGCCAATATGTGCCTGGCTCTTCCTGTAGCTGCCATTGATTGCTACAGCAATTTATTATCTGCAAATACCCCCAGTTCCCTTTCCCTCATCAGTTGTTTTTATAGTAATTGAACAGTAACTATAATAAAGTTGCCTGCATAATAGTATATTGCCATTCACTTCTATTTTTTACCCGGAAGTTATGAGCTGTTTCCCTAAATGTTTCCACCCGCGTAGTTGCCCTTCTCCACTGGATTCACAACACCTCTTGTCATGTATCTTTCCCTCACCTCTCCTTCTCATGTGTTTTATCTTCCAAAATAATTCTCATTGCTTGTGTGTACTCGCCACCCTCAATCACTATGTACCTTAAACCCAATACTATTCCTATTTCTAATCTTTCTCTTGTACCGCATCTTCTTCTCATTGGTATAATCCCACTTTGCTCAGGCAATGACTGGGTCACCACTGATGTGATTTAATATGGTTTCTTAGCAGCTAGCAATGTTGCTTCAGGGATTTGCTCCATGCTTTATCTGCATGGAGTTTGTGTGTTGTATGTTCTTTCTGTTTGGTGATTTATCATAGGGCTCTAGTGTCATCTCACAGTCACAAAACATTCACTCCAGGTCTCTTCTAACTATGAGAAATGAAATTGTATGCTCCTCGGCAACAGGGAATGATTTGAATTCTTACATTTTCTCTGTAAGTAGGGCTGATTATTAGTAGTACATTTATAAAGCTCCTGAATCCATCAAGTTTGGATTTAGATTTTTCCCTATTACTAGCATGGGGTGGGGTGCAAATAGGAGTCTGCACAGTGCATATCCCTCTGATCCCTATTATTAGTAAACATATGTCTATGCTAATGATTTGCACTTCATATTTATTGACTGCAAGAGACAGAGCAAGATACAAATTTGGGGTGCAGAATTGTGCCAGTCAAATCACCATTCACTATTCTGATCGTGTCTGCTTTGGCGAGTGCATTGTGCAAAGTGCAGCCAATTCTGCAGTAGCGTCACTAGAGGGGGGCGGGCCCTGGTGCGTGACGCGCAGCTGGGCCCCGCCCCCCTCTGTACGGCCGCATTTTCAGTGGCGCATGGGCTGCCGGGGGGCCCTAAGGGGGTGGGGGCCCTGGCCCGCTCGCACCCCCCTGCTCCCCCGGTAGTTCCGCCAATTCTGGCACAGGGGGACCTGATACTATACACTGGCCTTGGACAGGAGGTCATTTCAGAGTTTCTGCTATATCTTCTCCCGCTCCGTGCTTAAAACAGTATCGTCGGTGTGGGTTAAAGGCGGGCCACATCGCTAGTGCAATGAGCGCAATAGCACTCTCTGCACTAAATTCGGCTCTTAAAGTTACAAGAGGTGGCTTTTTGCCGCCCCTTGTAACTGCTCGCTTGCTGCGGTCTGAGGCAAGGTTCTTACATTGCCTCATAGCAGGAGCGGCCCTGAATAAACCCAATAATGACATATTTTAGGAGCAGTTATCTTTTTAACCTTTGGCAGCTAGTAATCTGAGGCTGCTGGGAGTTGTAGTTGACAGCAGGTGGCACCTTAATCTATCATCATGGCTGAGCTGGTTATCAATGTCCAGCCTTGCTCACGGATAATGCTGCAATTCTAATCTGTCAGCTACAGGTAAGAGACTCCTGTTCTAATACACTGATTGGATCTTACGGGAGCTGTTTGTCTCTCCAATGCCGTGTCCTCCCTTAGCTGTCAGCTTTAATGTGCACCAGCAATAGCCTAATGCTTGTCATTTAATATCATGTGCTTGTGCACTCTTCAGACTGACAAATTTATGGAGGAGGATATTGCTGTGGCTTTTAATTTCTGGGCATTTGATAAGTATCAAGCTTGGTTACTCTGATTACTATGTTGATTTATAAATGGGTTTATTTATAGCCAATTGGAAGGCTTTTTAGGGCATATGTCTATGTCTATATGGCAACAAGATAAACTTTAAACAAACAATGATGCCAAATGCTGCGTGCCTAATGAAGAAAGATGTCATTACCATAAAGGAGGGCCGGGACGGAGGTTGGAGGGGCAGCTGGCTTTTTCCCAATGTCCCGCTGGCCCAGTCCGACCCTGGTTAGTGCTGATAAGTCCACTCAAAGTTAGAATATTAAAGTAACTTGCTATAGTAACTGGTCATACACAGTGATTTGGTCACCCTTGCACTTCGTCCAATTGGAATAATCCCAGCTTTTTTTTCAGAGAAAACAACCCCAACCTTGACAGTCTTCCATTCCTCTAACCAGTTTAGTTGCACTTAGTCTCTGCACTCTCTCCAGCTCATTTATATCCCTCTTAAGGACTGGAGTCCAAAACTGCACTGCATACTCCAGATGAGGCCTCACGAGGGACCTATAAAGAGGCAGAATTATGTTTTCATCCCTTGAGTTAATGCCCTTTTTTATGCAAGACAGAACTTTATTTGCTTTACTAGCCACAAAATGACACTACCCAGAATTAGACAACTTGTTATCTACAAAAACCCCTAGTTCCTTCTCATTTAAGGAAACTCCCAACACAGTCATTTAGTGTATAACTTGCATTTATATTATTTTTGTCAAAGTGCATAACCTGCATTTATCAACGTTGAACCTCATTTTCCAGTTTACTGCCCAGTTTCCCAACTTAGACAAATCACTCTGCAAAGTGGCAGCATCCAGCATGGAACCTATAGTTCTGCACAATTTAGTATCATCTGCAAAAATAGTAACAGTACTTTCAATGAAAAACAAGGGACCTAGTACAGAGCCCTGCGGTACTCCACTAACAACACTGGTCCAATTTGAAAATGATCCATTTACCACCACTCTTTGTAGTCTATCTTTTAACCAGTTCTCTATCCAGGTATAAATACTATGTTCCAGGCCAACATTCCTTCATTTAAGCAGTAACCCTCTGTGTGGCACTGTATCAAATGCTTTAGCAAAGTCTCACAAATCAAAGTAAATCACATCCACTGCCATCCCAGAATCAAGGTCTCTACTTACATTCTCATAAAAAGAAATTAAGTTAGTCTGGCAAGATCTATTATGCATAAAACCATGCTGGCACAAACTCATAGTATTATGATTTCCTATGAAGTCCAGAATCTTATCAGTTATTACCCCTTGGAAAAGCTTTCCTACCACTGATGTCCGACTAACTGGCCTATAGTTTTGAGGCTGAGAAAGGGATCCCTTCTTGAATAGTGGCACCACATTAGCAATTCGCCAGTCTCTCTGCACCATGTCAGATGTCAATGGAAAGAGGTTTGGCAATCACAGAGCTAAGCTCGCTAAGTGCCCTGGGATGAATACCATCAGGCCCCGGACCTTTGTTTCTAGTCTCTTTTGAATTTCCTCATGTGTGAACCATGCATCATTAGTTGTATTACTAGAATTGAGACTATTAAGAAGGAAACTGTCACGGTCGGCACCCAACACCAGAACAAATGCCAAGCCCCCTGGTCCGGCTCGTGCTTCACCTGTAGTGTGACCGCCTTTGGCTTCAGGAGGAGCCCTCAGCTACTTAGATGCTACCTAAACTTAAACGAGAGGTGCAAGGCTAGAGGTTCTGTATAGACAGAGGGGCACGACTGTTAGCTAGAGTCTTAAAGGAGAAGGAAAGCCCCAGGGCGCAAAACCCCTCCCCCCCTCCCCTCCGTTGCCCCCCCTCCCTCCTCCCCCCTGGCCTACCCCTCCCCCTGGGCAAATGCCCCTAACTTGTTACTCACCCCTCTGCGCAGGTCCTGTCCATGGAGTTCGCAGTCAACCATCTTCTTGCACGCGCGTCTTCTTCCTGCTCTGACCGGCGTTTTCTGGCGCATGCGCAGTAGGAACAGTTACCGGTACGGCTCTACTGCGCATGCGCCGAATGTCACGAAGTTTTCCGATTTCACTTCGTGACATTCGGCGCATGCGCAGTAGAGCCGTCACTAAGTTTTCCGAATGTCACGAAGTTTTCCGATTTCACTTCGTGACATTCGGCGCATGCGCAGTAGAGCCGTACCGGTAACTGTTCCTACTGCGCATGCGCCAGAAAACACCGGTCAGAGCAGGAAGAAGACGCGCGTGGAAGAAGATGGCGACTGCGAACTCCATGGACAGGACCTGCGCAGAGGGGTGAGTAACAAGTTAGGGGCATTTGCCCTGGGGGAGGGTTAGGCCAGGGGGGAGGAGGGAGGGGGGCAATGGAGGGGAGGGGGGGAGGGGTTTTGCGCCCTGGGGCTTTCGTTCTCCTTTAAGGCCGAGAGTCGCGGTACAAAACAGGTAACCAGAATCGTTGTCAGAACAGGCCGGGTCGAGGCAGGCAGATATCAATCGTAATCAGGCAGGCAGAGGTCAAAACTGGGTAATCAATCAGACAGGAGGGTTCAACAGAAGGGGTAGTTGATATTCAGGCAAGGGTCAGATATAGAGGTCAGGATTGTCGTATAGCCAGGCAGGGGTCAAAACCAGAATCAGAATAACAAGACAGAATTACAGCACAAGGCTCAGGAACCACAGGAAATGATCTTATCGCGTGCAGGTTGCACAAGACTGAACTCCCCCTTATATACTATAGATATTTCGCGCCACTGCGTCCCTTTGAGCATTGGCGTCATCACGCCAGCGTGTCCGCGTCAATGAGAGAAATGAGATGCAGGCGCGCACGCTCTAAGAAACAGCAATGGCGAAGGAAGAGGAAGCACGTGGCGGGCGTCCCCGCCGCACCACTGGACCACCTGGGTGAGTTGTTACAGAAAACTTCATTAACTGGTTCTACTCCTGCATGTTCCTAGGTGCCCTGCAATTCTTTACTGATGGATTCCTGGAATTTGATCTTCATGTCTTGTTCCTGACTACTAGAACCGCTTTTTTGTACTGCAAACTGGATTTTTATTGGTCCCCAGTGCCGTCAGGCCTTGACACAGCTGCTTTACGGTGAAAAAAAATACAGCACTGTTATATATGTATAGAGAATTGAATGGAGTTATTTAAAACTGGGGCTTTTTAAACAATGACAGCATCCTTTACTTTCAAGGTAATGACACTATCCTTTAACTTGATTGTAAAATGACTGCAGCTAAAATAACTGCAACACTGTAGGTTGAACATCCCTGATTCGTAGTCGGCTGGCACAAACCGGACTTCACTCCAATACTTGACGCAGTTAAAAATATTTTATTCAGTAAAAAAATCTGAAAGATGTAACCTGATGTGTTTCGTGCCTTATGGACACTTAATCATCCCTGAAGATGGCTTTTGTATTTTTATCTACCGTACTTATTTTCCCATAGGGGTCCCTGTAACATTTAGGGCCCAAGGCTGATGCCCTCTGTTCCCTGAAAAACAGAAATTTGGCTCTTAAATTACCAGAAGTGTAATTTTTCCCGGTATCTAGTGGGGCGCTATCGTCTGAGGCGAGTTTCTCAATTCGCCTTATTGGCGCATCACCCCTGAATTCAGCAGTGGATCTGTAAAACAGAGCAGTGATGAAAAACAATCAGGATAAATTTGCGGATGTAGCCTCAGCTGTGTTATACACTTATTGTGCAGTTATTGCCGCCGCTTCTCATTTAGTGCTCACAGAACATCTGCTCATTCATGGGTTTCTGGTCAAATAATACAGAATGAAAATACAGAAATATTAACGATTTAACAGGTGCTAAACTGCTATTTAGGTGTAGTTTTTTCGCTGTGTTTGCCTTTAAATAACCAGTAGCATTTATTGTCCCCTGAAATAGTCAAAAGAATGAGTGAGGTTAATTTAATGTTCAATTATTTAGGGTAAGGGCACACCTGGAGATATGGGAGATTTAGTTGCCCGGCAACTAATCGCCTCTTCTTTGGAGGGCGACTAATCTCCCCAAACTGCTTCCCCGTGGCTTCCGTCTGCTTCAATGAAAAAACGCCTTCGCCAATGCACTTCAATTTCGGAAGTCACCCAAAGTTTACTCGTGAGGAAACTTTGGGCGACTTCGGAAATCGAAAGCGTCGTGAGTGCATTAGCGCAGGAGTTTTTTCCATTGAAGCAGATGGCTACGGGGAAGCAGTTTGGGGACATTAGTCGCTCCAAAAAGAGACGATTAGTCGCCGGACGACTAAATCTCCCCGAATCTCCAGGTATGCCCTTACCCTTAGTGTCTGGAATATTCCTTATATCCTGCCATATAATTAAGGCAGTGCAACTTTAGCCTGACTGATTTAATGTTACATGGCAGGCCATTACAGGTATGGGATGCTCTCGAGCTGGGGTTTTCTGGATAAGGGATCATTCCATAATCTTAAGTCTACCTTAAGTCTAATAGAAAAACATGTAAACATTAAGTAAACCCAATAGGCTGGTTTTGCTCCCAATAAAGATTAATTATATCTTAGTTTGGAACAAGTACAAGACACTGTTTTATTATTAAAGAGAAAAAGGAAATAATTTACAAAAAAAAAATTGGATTGTTTGGATAAAATGTAGTCTATAGGAGACGGCCTTTCCGTAATTCAGATCTTTCTTGATAATGGATTTCTGATAATGATTCCATACTTCTGTTAGTAGCTTTTGTTCAGGGGCAAGGTACAGTATTAGCTTCCTGCTCAGACCAAAGGGGACTTGGTTGGGGTCAGGGCAGTGAGTGGGATGAGGCCGATGGGGTAGTTGGTCCTTGTTGACATAATAGCTCAGAGCCCAAGGTATTCTATAATACAGTTTGCTATTTGTTTTGCTTTGCACGGTATAAGTGTTAAAAATTTACTGCAGTGGCAATGTGATTTACCTCTTGGGGACAGTGTAGTTATTAAAGTCTGTAAAACATTCAAACTTATCTTGTAGAAATGGCAATAAGCAAAGAAGGAATGACTGTGCACATGGCAAGCTCTCACCCTTCTCTGTCTACTTGAGAGAAAATAAGTAGAAGATTACACAGTTCTGCAATTCCAGTAGACAGATTGCCAGCCTTCCAAGTCAGAAAGATAAGGGAAATAATCTTCTCTTTTTACTTCTGCTCCAGTGGTGGTCTCATGGAATGGATTCAACGGCGTGTTTGAATTAACCCTGCTCTATAATATATGTGAGTAAGGTGAAGTGAAAGTATATAAAGTACAGTAGAACTCCAGCATTCAAATACAGCAAAGATGTTAAGTTAGAAACAACGAGGCCCATATATTACGTGCAGGGAGTGGCCCAAAGAATGGGCTTAATTTATTGTGTTATTTGCATTTTACATTCTGCCTTGCAGTTGGAAGAACTCCAAGGCAGAAATGTTCATTCACACCATGAATTCAGTGCTGCCTTCATTTGACAGTGCTGTATTCATGGGAGCAAGCACTCCCCCCTACTTCTCTACTTAGTTGCTTAGTATCATTAACATGGTAACATAGTAAGTTAGGGAAAATAGACAAACGACTATCAATTTCAACCTTTTAAGTCTGTATATAACCTGCCTAACTGCTAGTTGATCCAGAAGAACGCAAAAATACCTGTTTGAAGCCTCTCCAATTTGCTTCAGAAAGGGAAAAAATTCCTTCCTGACTTCAAGATGTCAGACTAGTCCCTGGATCAGCTTGTACTATGAGCTTATCTTCCATAACCCTGTAAACTACTGGTAAATAAAGCATTAGAGAGATTATTATATGATCCCCTTATATATTTATACATAGTTATCATATCACCCCTTAAGTGCCTCTTCTCCAGTGTGAACATCCCCAATTCGGCCAGTCTTTCCTCAAAGCTGAGATTTCCCATACCTTTTACCAGCTTAGTTGCCCTTCTCTGTACTTTCTCTAAATCAATAATGTCCTGTTTAAATGATGGAGACCAAAACTGTACGGCATATTCTAGATGGGGCCTTACCAGTGCTCTTTACAGTGGAAGACTGACCCCCTCCTCCCGTGTCTCTATGCCCCTTTTAATACAGCTCAAGACCTTATTTGCGCTAGAAGCTGTTGACTGGCATTGCTTGCTACAGCAAGTTTATTAATCTGCAAGGAACCCAAAATCCTTTTCCATTATGGATTTGCCTAGTGCAGTCCCATTAAAGGGCATGTAAAGTCTAACATAGAATAAGGCTAGAAATGCTGTATTTTGTATACTAAATATAAACATGAACTCACTGCACCACAAGCCTAATCAAACAAATAATTTATGCTTTCAAAGTTGGCTACAGGGGGTCACAATCTTGTAACTTTGTTATACATCTTTGCAAGACTAAGACTGTGCACATGCTCAATGTTGTCTGGGCTGCTTAGGGATCGTCATAAACAAAACTGCTTAAGTTCTGCATGGCTGGGAAGTAAGGCGGGGGCTCCCCCTGCTGTTCATAAGTATGATTGTTTCCCTGCTCAGCAGTTAGGGACCATCTGACAATTCCTATCCACAGCAGTAAATGAAGGCAGACTTCCACAGCATACAGTCAGGTTTCTTATAAAAACTGTACACATTTTTAATTAAAGAATATTGCCCACCACAGATATAAAATTTATTGACCTATAATTGCCAGGCTGAGATCATAATCCCTTTTTAAATACAGGACTTAATTTATCAGCTTTTCCTCCAATGCATAGGTAGCATACCAGATGAAAATGAGTCTGAGAAAATCAGGTATGTGAGTGTACAGATAGATCAGTATATGGACTGTATATATAGGTACAGTATGTGCACTGGGAATTATTAAGAAGGTTTGAACTTAATGGACATTTGTCTTTTTTTCACCCCAAAAAACTGTGTAACTGTGTAATCACATAAGGAATTAGGGAATAGAGAAATCCTTCTTCTATTGTGCTTAAGGTAACCCAAAACATGATGAATAAAGTACAACGCAGAAAGATTCAGCATGGTCCCTTTTTTCTGGTATGATAGGTCTTTTATACACATGTGGCTTGCGAGAAGCTTGCCTTAGATGGCACGTTACCAGGCATGTTCATAAGCCTCCCCTGCTTGATTTTAGAGTTGACTGTCCAAATATACTGTCTGTACACTAGCAAAGGAAGGTGTCTGTGCATGTACAGTAACTGAGCAGAAGAATATTATTGCTTCCAAATTTGGAATCAGTCCATTCTCTACTGCTCTACAGCTCCCATGTGCCCATTGTGGGCTGGAAATATTTTGGGTTAAATCGATACTATCATTATTCTTTATGTTTGCACTGTATGAGAACGATAGAATGTTTTTTTTTAAAGTCAATAATGTCTTTAAAGAAAAGCTCTTCAAAGGCTTTACATTTTTACTTTATAATCCCTATCTACCAACCTTTTGCAGACTCCCTTTCTATGATTAAGTGACATTGCAGGTTACATTCATTTGTTACATCTATTGTATCTTTCATTTTGGATAGAACTTGGAGGGCAGGCAGCAGGTAGCTGGGCTTTCAAATTACTCCTGCTGTCTTAGATCACTTCTAGAGCTGCCTGCCCCTATTACGAGTAGTCGACTATATCGGAGTGAACCTGCCCCGCATGGTAGGTAGACTTTCTAGCACTGATTGGCTAAGATGTGGTTCAAAAGGTTTTATTTAAAAGTAGCTACTGATTTAAAGGATTTAAAGAACATGCTTTTATATTTAAACCAGAGTATCTGTAGAATAATGTTAAACAGAGGGTAAGGAATGATGCCAGGACCCCTTTTGTCTCTTTAATAACAACCTAACCAATCCTTTCCTTCCTGTTCTGAATGTTTGTTGTTTACTTATTGAGTATATTGAGCACATTTGCATTCATATTATCCAGTCTCCCTGTTAGTCAGTAACATTTCTATTGCTGTCGGAGGGAATGACGATGCACAAGAAGGGATTCCATAAGGGCTTTGTTAGTAATTCTTCATCAATACATGTTTATAGATTTAACACACCTGGGAAATATTTTCTTTCATTTTATTTCCCTACTTATGTTTGTGCCGCAGTGAGTCACCAGATACTGATGGAGAAATCCTTTTATTGAGAGTGATGTACTTTAAACACAATACAGTGGCATCCCCAAGCATAAGACTTGTGTACAGTACGTAGGGCTCAGTTGTTGGTGGTGCTGGGAAATATAATCGTATTTGCAAATCAACCTCATAGTATCTGTTTCTTACACCACAATTTCAAGGCTTGCTGATGACCATAGATGCCATATAAAAGACAGGGTATTGGTTGTTAGAGCAGGGGAACCCCTGGATCAAAGATGTCCCAGAGGTGCATATAAGGAATGGGAGAGTTCCGTATACCCTGTTTGTCAACTCCCAGTTTAGATATGTATAGGATTCATAGGATGCTGCTTACACCATCATTTCAAGGCTTGCTGTTGACCGTAGATGCCATATTAAGCCCTGGCATTGGCTGTTTGAGCAGTAGAACACCTGGATCAAAGATGTCCCAGAGGTGCATATGAGGAATGAGAGAGTTCCATATACCCTGTTTGTAGACTCCCAGTTTAGATATGTATATGATTCATAGGCTGTTGCTTACACCATAATTGCAAGGCTTGCTGATGCTCATAGATGACTTATTAAGACCTGACATTGACTATTTGAGCAGTAGAACACCTGGATCAAAGATGTCCCAGGGGTGCATATGAGGAATGGGAGATTTTCATAGACCCTGTTGGTTGACTCCCAGTTCAGATATGTATAGGATCCATAGGCAGGTCAAAGAACCTAGACTTAATGGATTCATAGGGGTACAAGGATGCAATTCCTCTTAGAATATGCTGTATGTTGTTTACCATACCTTTTTTCCCATAGGTAGATTACAATGAAGACTTAAAAAAAACTATGCTTCTCCCCATGATGACTACTGTAGAGGAAAGAAGGAGCTTATGATGTGTTGCAGGAGGCACTTGGGGGTTGTATTAGATAAAATAAAGGGAAAAAGGGATAACTGGGCATTTGGAAATGTGCGATGCACTCAAAGAATATTTATTGCAGAATTATTACCCTCCTCAGACAGAGAAAGATTAGCACTATTTAAGAATCTCTCAGTAATGGTTGCCATTTTTCCATTTCCCCACCAGTTATGTATTGCAGGGGCAACATTATTACTTTCCCCAGAAACAGAACTCTTAGCAATCCCCCAGAAAACACCATCCTGGATGGTAGTTTCCATCCCAAAATTAACATGGAGAACTAATTCAGGGTCATATATAGTATCTAAATTTGGCTATATACAACACACCCTTACACTCCCATGATTGAAACAGCAGACAATATAAACACAAGTACAGGTACGGGATCCGTTATCTGGAGACTCATTTCCAGAAAGTTCCAAATAATAAAGAAAGCCGTCGCTCATAGACTCCATTTAAATAAATTTTCTGTTTCTCTGTAATAAAAAAACAGTACTATGTAGTTAATCCCAACTAAAAAATAATTAATCTTTACTTAATACAAAACAGTCCTATTTGGTTTAATTAAGGTATAAATGATTCCTTACTAGATTTAAAGTATGGAGATCCAAATTATGGAAACACCAGGTCCCGAGCATTCTGGATAACAGGTCCAATACCTGTATATAATGACCCTTTAAATGATTGCCATTTGATCCTCTCTCACTCCAACCATTTCTTTTCCACGTCCCTCCCTCCTACCCAGTTTTGTAAGGAGAAAGGTTATTCATTGAGCCATGGATCTCATGTGGGACAGATTAATTTGGTGGTACCTGTGATTGTGTCAAATTGGTTATTCTAGGGCCCACCTGAGGCCCCTATACACAGGGCCAATTCTCCCAGCAGTTAGCTGTAGACAATGCTAAATGTTTTTAAAAATAGGAAAGCCCTGATATAAGTTGTCCTTGTTTGAGGCCCACAAGAGCCTGGACCACCCTGAGATCCTCTATTATCCTTGGAAGCCAGTTTGACCTCAACTGTGAAAAATATTTTGGGTCCGAGTGTCACATGGCAGCTTCAGAGTTGGATGGTCATCAGTCAAAAGGAAAGGAGCCTTTGTTTCTAAATGAGCCTCATCTCCTGCTAGGAGGACAAACACAGCTGTTTTTAAATTCATTACTTTCTTTCTGAGAATATCATTTTCTGTAAATTTGTCTCCAAGGGAATTTAAGATGAATGCTGCCATCCACAAACTGTACACTGGTTACCATGGCAGTCGTTGATGTGAGTGAATAAAGCAGGAGAAGAAACAAAAGTTCCCCTTTTAATATAATATAAAAAAGACTTGAGTCCACAAATCAGAGTTAATGGCAGAAAGCAGGGGATGGGGGGCAGTGGGAGTATGAACTCTTATAGGCAAGACGCAAATGACTTGACTGAAATGCTTTAATGGATTTAGTGCCTGTGGAGATGTCTCAAGATAATAACCACTCACAATAAACGTAAATGGTGAGCCCACGGATGGAAGGCCACATATTATCCTGTGTCGTGTTCTGCCACATAGGCAAAAGGTACCCCGGCAGCATGGAACTGAGAATTAATCATGTTATTGATAAATATAAAGGTTGCAGGTACTACATAGCACACATTTTTGCCTGGGGGTATTTATATTAAAAATATACCTTTCATGACACGTTTTTGCTAAATGGAGGGGCTGACATTTTACAGCACAGGTTTATGTCCTTTATTATTGCCCCGTTGGTGTATACAGCATACTGTATATTTCGGCTCTTCGGATACTACAGGGCACATTTTTGAGGGTAGGGTAGTGGTTGCTAATTAAGTAAAGAGTACTTCTACTTACATAATTAATTTACTTACAAACCCAATCATTATAATTACCCACTTCTAATCTCAATTTTGTACCTATTAAATACTGGATATTATAAAAGGCATGTCTGACATCTGTTACATCTCAGTTGATCAGTACAGTCCAGAACCACCAGGAAACCAGTGAATAGTTTAGAGCATTGCATTCCAACTGGCATCCAACCCCCCCACCCCCTGTGTGGCCCTCCATTAAAGTATGACTGCTGTGACTGCTTACCTTTGTGTAAACTTTAAAAGGTATCAGAATTGCGATTAACTGGCACATGCATTGTTCACTACTCAGATTCAGGCTGTAAAAGCCCTGCCTTGTTATTCACACACCTGTAAGACCCTGTATTGTTCACACCTAAAGGACCTGCATTGTACACACTTCAGGCCAAATGCCCACTTGTTCTCCTGTTCACACCTCAAAGAAACTGTAGGAACAGCACTGGCATTATGTCAATGTACATTTCACAGTATGTACTGTTCATCTTGGAGTAGTCATGATCAGTTACTTGCGTGGTTCTGGTTTTCTCCTGCCCTGCTTTGTCTGTTTGTACCATTTTCTGCTTGCTCTATGCTGGCTGTGTGTTTCATATTCTACCTGCCCTGCTCTACAGTGTGTGTTCCATTCTCTGCTTGCCCTACACTGCCAATGTATGCCATACTCTGCCTATGTGTGCCATGCTTTGTCTTACCTACACTACCTATGTGTGCCATACACAGTTGGCCCTGTCCGTGCCATATTCTGCCTGTCATACTCTGTCTGTGTGTGCCCTACTCTGCCTGCCCTACTCTGCCTGTGTGTGCCAAACTTTGTCCTCCCTACTCTTACTATGTGTGCCATAAACTGTTTGCCTTACACTGCCTGTGTGTGCCATACTCTGCCTGTGTGTGTCATACAATGCCTGTCCCACTCTGCCTGTGTGTGCCCTACTTTATCTTGCCAACTCTACCTATGTGTGCCATACACTGTTTGCCCTACACTGCCTGTGTGTGCCATACTCTACCTGTCCTACTTTGACTGTGTGTGCCAATCTCTGCCTGTGTGTGACATATTCTGCCTGCTCTGCTCTGTCTGTGATAGGTGGATATGGTTGGGGTCTGTTCTGGGGGTGTGCTAGCATTTGGAAATACTTGTTAGAGAGTCCCCAAATGTGCTTAATTTTGTGCTGGGGGGGCTGTGCTATCCACAGGGGAGGAGGAGGTGGCATATGGATTTAAGTGTATGCCTTAATACAGTATGAACTTTTTTTATGTAGAAGTGAAGAGTGATATCCCTGCAGTGAGCACCAACCATATGGGCTTTTATTTGTATACTACAACCATTAATGTGGGTATGGGTTTAAATTTTTTTAAACCCAAACCCATAATGTGCAGTGGTCAACAATGGGTTCCATTATCAAAAATATATTCAAGCCCTCAGTACCACAGAAATTGGACAGCACTGGTCTAGAGGGAATTCATTTGCCAACAAGAGCCTCTGCTATGACCTACAGTACTGTTGTACTACTGTAATCCTTAATATCCCCCACCAGCTTAACATGTCCATAAAGGAGAAAATCAACTCCAGGGCAGCTGATCAATCATTTTCTCTTCTGTGCAACACACTCGGGTATTCACAGGGAAGACGTGACCAGATGCAGATAAAATAAGGCTCCCTGCCAGCAAGATATTTAATTGGCATAATATTCTGTAGGAAGAGATAAGTCTCTCAGTTACTGATACAACACAATAAATTGCATTACAAACACTGCTGATGTTAGCGTTCTGCAGTCGGCTTTGTTCCTTTCAACATAACACCTTTTATAGGAAATATAAAATGCTGTGATATCCCTGGAGCCCTGGTTTAATAATCCCATGAAACATTTCCCTATAGATGGGAACTTGTATCAGAAATGTGTCGTGTAGGGTTGGGAAGTAAATCCCTGTTGCCCCTCAATAGGGCCCTGTTTTAAGAATTGGCTTAAAATGCATAAAAATCTGTGTTTTACCGCTTTACTGCGAACTTCAATGAGTTATGCTCAGTCACTGGAATCCCTGTAGCCCTCCTCCTTGGACATCATCATCAAATTAATGAACTTTAGTCTTTTTGCAACCAAACTTACTTAACTATGTAACTTCACATCTATGTCTGTACTGCATGGCAAAAAAAGACCTTTCCAATATTCCATAAAGAAGAAGCATATTTATTGTCATTCATCTGCTCCTTTGTGAAGACTGGAGCAAAGGGAGAATGGTGAGAGTTATTTTTACAAGGGATATTGCTTTTCTTCAAATTCTTTCAATGCAAGCCTGGCTGCAATGAGGTCTATTACTATAGAAACAAAAGGTACCCATACTGGTATTATTTTGCTTATAACCTATATGTGAGTTCTGATGAAAGACCGGGATTTGGTAAGTTATATTCCTTTGATCTTTGTCTCCGTGGAAACTTGTGAAAAGTCAATCTTTTTTGGTGACTTTTAAGAAAAATAAATCATTTGTCTCCCCTTGTTGCTTTAACAGAAGGGTCATCTAGATCCTGTGCTAGGAACAAAGCACTTTTATAGTCTTAGAAGGTCATCAGAATCGTATAAATCATTGCTGTCGTATTTCCTCTACGACATGGTCCTATTATTGATATACTGTACACTATTTTCTGGGACAGCGTAATAAAATGATGATGCCATACAAAGGGCCACCATACAGTCCATGGGCCACATTAATACATGTACATGTTTGTATTCCAAATAGAGTGCATTATCCCTCTGAATGGACTTGATGGACACAAGTGCCAAATTTATAGCTGGCATTGAACTAGGCATACCCATGCTCACCCATCCTCTTTCCTACCTTCACAACACTAATGCTTTACACTAATGCACATGTGTTGAAGATATAGGAGATGGTTATTTATAATATAATAATATTGAATAATATTGGGAATCTTATTTCTATAAATATCTCATATTTCTATATTGGGGGCCTCCCCCCTTAGCTGACACCCTAGGCATGGGTGCTATAATATAGAAAATTGGGGTGCATCGAGTGATAAAACAGCATTATTATAACACTCAAGCATAATTTATTATTAAACTCATGTTTGTTGTAACTTGCATGTTGCCCCAAAGCTCAAAGTTTATCTTTTTTGTATGTATGTATGTATGGGCAGCACTGGCATTAATAAGAACAGGTGGGTTGTACATGGGGGCTCTAGGGGCCACAGTTAGCACTCCTGCATTTGCACCTAGACCTATGTAATTGAGCACATATTTGTGGATCAACCCCAACCCAAGTAAGGTTGTTGCCCTTGCTGACTAGGCTTTCTGTTACTGGAGGAGACACAACCTCATATCTTCAAATCTAGTTAGCCTAATAAGCACTCCGAGCCCTGGCTGCTTTTGTACACAATTACCAAACTCCAAACCCTTCTTTATACTGTATTAGTGACACTATAGGGTTTCACCAGTGTCTAGTATTGTGATGACACAAAAAGCCTGTATTCTCTCTCGAAACTAGTGATGCTTCCCTGCTTCTCTCCACCTTCATAGCAGACTCACAGCTACTGTATGTGTAACCCTCCTCATCATCCTTCCCACGCTTACAAATAACTGTAATTTGCTATGTAGCTCGAGGCTGCACAATATCTCAATACTGATTTTTTTTAACCTCAGCAGAATATAAATTTTAGTTAAGTTCTGCAGCTTGAAATACACATTAAATGTAGCCCTTGAAAACCAGCAGTAGTTGTTAAACGTTTTTTGGTTTCCGACCTTTGCTTACAACACATTTACAGATATAGGGGAAATATTGTTATCAGTATTCAGCTGAAGGTCCAAGACTACTGGTGTAACTATAGAGGAAGCAGGGGTCCTGGGGAACAGGGGGCCCTGTATTGCGGGGTCTGGGAGCAGGTGAAGGGGAGGGCTGGGAATGCCAGCAGGGGGGCAGGGAGTGTGGGGTTGGGCAATTTTAGGTAGAAATTGGTCTGTGCTGCCGCCCCCACCCCCTGCAAATAAAATCTTTGGAGGGGCCAAGCGCACATCAATTCCTACCTGGAACTGTCCACTGTCCAACAATATCCAGTTACTCCACTGTCCAGGAATATCTAGGATAAGTAAATGTTAAGCCCAAATCTTACCCTAACTAGGCTTTCAGGTGTATCTAGAGACCAAATAGGCATTGCCCCTAAATGTATTCTTATTTTGAGCATCCACTACCACTGATCCAGGCCCAGGCTCATGGGGACCAGCAGCCCAATAAAATGTTGTTTTCTTTGATGAATTACATTTAATTTCACTGTTGTGCTATGATATTTGTTCTCAGCCAAGCTCCCTTCAGCTATGAAAAAAACAGTTCAAACACAGTTCAACAACCACATCAAAATAATGAAGTGTTTTAACAATGCAAGGTTGCTTTGTGTCTTTGAAGCAAAGAAAGAAAGAAAGAGCCAGAGATGTAACAATAGAGAAAACAGGTGCTCCTGCCAACCGAATAGGAGGGTTGCTGAGGTTGCATATTGCCCTATATAGTTGTGCAGTTGCAGTATTTGTGTGCAAAATCTTACCTAATAGTCTATGGTCCCTATTGTCACTAAAATGTGTTGTTTGACCCAATAATAAGATCTTTTTAGAGACTCCCTAAAAAATCTTATTATTGGGTCAAACAACACATTTTAGTGACACCTTTGGAAAGCATTGCATACCTCCCAAATGTCCCAATTTAGACAGCTCGACCCCCGCAGTCCCAGATTTTTATTAAAATATTTCTCTTTGATCTCCTGCACTGATGCAGAAAAAGATAAAAAGTTTCTGAAACTTAAATAAATAAAAGGCTTCTTGGCAGAGAGCCCAGAATACTCAGCGCCTGAATTTTCATACAGTTACAAGTAATAAGAATTTCTGAAACTAAATTAAATGAGAGGCTTTTGTCAGAGAGCCCAGAATACTCAGCACATGCATTTTGATACAACTGTAACAAATAGAAAGATCAACTAAGATAACCATGTATCTTGGGGAACTGAGACTTACAGCTTAAAGGGCAAATTCCCCTTCATTAGCAAAACTGAAATAATACATAACATATAGACCTTAAACCCCCAAAAATGTGTTCAGACTTTCCATAACCTAGCAAATTTTGTAAAATGGACATGGTATTTAGGGGGTGTTGACACAAATATGTGTTTTGTCATATTTCCTTTTTCCAAATGTTGGGAGGTAAGCTTTGTCCTAACTTTCTCCATAAAGCACAAACTTTACACTGTATGAAACATACTATGGAGGTCATTTTTCACCAGCTGTAGCTCAGTCATTCACCTGTAACACACCATTAGCAGTTAGCAGCTCCATTGAGTAAGGGCAAGATGGTCTTGGCAAGATGGTCTTGTTGGTTAGGTCACCAAATGATTGGATCGTTGCCCAAGGTTGTTGGCTAATCAGATGGATCCAATTATTTGACCAAACCATTATCAGAAAGGCCATAATTTTGGTCCCATACAAAAAGTTGCTGTGGGGCTGAGAGTAATGTAGGCAAGCATCTCACCTACCTTGGGTGCAGTTGGAGGGGAGCCCAACTGGAGAAGGAGTGAGTGGACATGAGCAAGGGGGGAACAAGGTCTGGGCTGGGGGGCTTCAGATAGGGCACCTAATCAAGTAGTTTTACTTTAGAACCAAGACTACTTGGCCCAGTTGCTGACTGAGCTAGGATTGGCTGGTGGGACTTGAGTGGCCAGCTTTAGAGATGTGGGGGGCCCTGACTTTTCAGGAAGAAACATACACAAGTGTAATTCATATATGTCTGACCCATTACTCTCCATCTGCTGTTAAACTGAATCACCCAACATCAGCCCTGACGATGTTTGGCTGTAGAAGGGATAAAAGTTATGGTTCACCAGTGGTTTAATTAAAATTTTACCCCAAGGGGTCCTTGTGATATCCGGATTATTATAAGACAATAAATATAGAGCGATTACAGTTAAATCAACACATATGAAAAACACAGCCGCGTTAATAATTAACCAGCAATTGAAATGAATAAGGGAGCACAAAGGAAAGCAGTGGCGTTTCAAACTTTCCATTAAAATAATATTCAGATCGTTGTCTAAAGGCCAAACGTTTGACTCTGCTATTTGCTTTGTTATACTGCGCTTAATGGCACACTAGCCAGTGCTATACAAATAACATATACTGGGACAAAGGCTGCCTAAATATGGCTGCAGAAAAAAAGGATGGCAGCAAATTTGTACTATGGAGAAAAATACCAGTGGCACACTGAAAATCTCGCCATCGTTCGGCACCCTGGACGCAACTTCGCATTTTAGTGAATTAGCGTTCTGCTGGCGGATTTTCGCCTGGCGAAGTGTGGCGATGTGAGCGAAGCCGTCGCTGGCGAATTTCCGCTAGGTTGGTGAATTTGCAGGAACTGCAAAAAAAGTCTTTAATAATGTAGGAAAAATCAACTTTCCTATTTTCATTAATTAAACATTTCAAAGGTTTTTTTTCCCAGAGGGTCTATAGTGGCACATAAAATAATACGCAAGAGCCACAAATAACCTACTAAATAATACATCCTCCCATGCATATACTTAGGAATGTCATCAGTTATTACTGTTGCTTAGTGCTGAATGAGATCAGGAGTCACCTCGTTGTACTGTGGATAAAAAGACTTCGGCTTTGTGCCTCTATATGGTCAAAAGACTTCAATATGACTTCTAATATCCCTGTTTTACTATAGCAACACATTAGGGGATATTAACTATGACTAGATTGCTAAGGGGTGCAAAAGCAGTAGTAGTTGAAAAAGCACTTACATCAGGAGAATGGCTACACCCTGTTGTGAAATTCTTCACTAGGTACAGGTCTCTTGTTTCTAGGTGCCTCCCTTCCCTACATCTATGTAACTTTTGCAGTTTTTGGCTCCAGTCCTTAAGAGGGATATAAATGAGCTGGACAGATTGCAGAGACTAAGTGCAACTAAACTGGTTAGAGGGAGGGAAGACTTAAATTATGAGGAGAGACTGTCAAGGTTGGGATTGTTTTCAAAAAAGGCGCTTGTGAGGGGACATGATTACACTTTACAAGTACATTAGAGGACATTATAGACAAATAGCAGGGGACCTTTTTACCCATAAAGTGGATCACCGTACCAGAGGCCTCCCCTTTAGACTAGAAGAAAAGAACTTTCATTTGAAGCAACGTAGGGGGTTCTTCTCAGTCAGGACAGTGAGGTTGTGGAATGCACTGCCGGGTGATGTTGTGATGCTGATTCAGTTAATGACTATAAGAGGGACTTGGATGATTTCTTGGACAGACGTAATATCAAAGGCTCTTGTGATACTAAACTCTATAGTCAGTGTATGAGTATAAATAGTTATATGAGTGTATGGAGGGGTCAGTGTGTGTTGTATGGATGGTTGGTTTTATTTTGAGGGATTGAATTTGAATCTTTTTTCAACCCGATTTAACGGCCCTCCCGCTGTGGACTTGGGTGGGCTGAAAACATGAAAAACATGCTCTCTCTTTTTGTTAAAGGATAGAAAGTTAAATAGTTGCTGTTTTGGAGTACAGGCGTCCCCTACAGAAATGCCAATGTATTTGTGGGGAATTTTCGCGTTTCGAGGCTGGTGAATAAATTCACGAATTTGCCGACGAAAATTCGCTGGTGTCAATTTAGAAAAAACAAAGCTTGAGCATAGCTGATCTTTGAGAATGTGAGCTCTAGGAATTGTTCGTGTGCATGTAGCAGGGCCCCATTTCTATTTCCATCTGAATGGGCTTCCTGTAATGTCCATTACATTATATATGGCAATAGAGGACTCAATTTCCAATGTATTCAGTTATCTTCTTAGTCCCCCGCAGTTTCGGAGTTGGCTTAATGTACCCTGCGTTCCCTGTGCCTCCTTGTCTGCATAATTCAAGATTACATTTCTTTTGATTTTCAGCAGTTCAGAGTGAGCCTGGTATGGGAGGGAGAAGAGTGAGAAGCATAAATTGTTCCAAGGATTTGTAAATGTTTAAGACAGAGACGGGGCATTAAAGGATCCGTTATGCTTCTAGATGTTTTCCCAGCCTGATGTGGTTCCAATTTTGGGTTATGGTGCTGAGGTGGTCCTGGACAATATAGCAAGACTAGGAGCTCAGTATAAATATGGTCTGTCCAATTGCTTGTTTGACCTGTAACTCCAAGCAGGCCCTTGCAGTCTTTGGCTGTCTGTGTGATGCCGGGTTAGTAGTTTATTAAAAAATGGTGTGCTGGATATTGGATATATCCGAAAAACACAAGTAGGACAGGTGCCCATGAGATCTCCCCATTGGTGGGTTCTTAATGTAGCACTGTCTCGATCTATACAAAACCAAGGCAGAGGCTTCATACTAAATTATATTTTCTTCCAGAAAACTTCACCCTTGATCAGGATCATCTTTAATTTTGCTGCTACTGACCCAATGAGAGTTCTAGAAGTTAAGAATTTGTATGTTTATGTGGCTTTAAGGAAAGGCTCCCTGTAAAGGCCTGAGGACCCCCGCCTGCTGCTGTTGCAGAATTGTGTATAATTCAGCACGGCTTCTTTCTATGGATGTTACAGTGAATCAGCCTGATTGGGACATTTTGGAAGTCTTAGCCCTGATCGATGTTACATATTCTGAGCGTGAAGCAGAGTTATATCACCACCAATCAATGTGGCCTGCATTCTAGAGCCTGCAATGAAATAAACTGATTTAGTGATTCTTCTGTAATCCTAGGAAACCCATTTAGATACAATGAAGGCAACAGAACAGCGCAACAGAAACGACACATATCTCATATCTTGGAACTTGTTATGCCTTCACTGATTCACTGATTCATTTATACCATATGACTACTATGTGTTCGTTATTCCTGTATAGAGATGTAGACCTTTCCTCTCCCCTTTGAGAGATTTCCAGCCATATCCCTGGATCTGCCCAGTTGCATGCCCAATTTTGCACCACCCCGAACTCCCCCTAAAAATCACGAGGGCCTTGAAAAATCCATAAAGGTTGGCATTTCTGCATTTACTGATTCAGTACTAGCATTTAATGCATCGCAAAGAGTCTGAATATGGGTGAATGGGTGCAAAAAAAATGTAGGCCACCACAACCTCTTTGGCAGTCCCTTTAGCTACGACTCAAACATGCCGGTAAGATCACTTTAGAAAATGATCAGATTAACTTGACATGCAAGTATGATCACTACAGAAAATGGACAATAAGCACATTAAAAGGCATGTAAAGTCTAAAATAGAAGTCTAAAATAGAATAAGGCTAGAAATGCTGTATTTTGTATACTAAATATAAACATGAACTTACTGCACCACAAGCCTAATCAAACAAATAATTTATGCTTTCAAAGTTGGCTACAGGGGGTCACCATCTTGTAACTTTGTTATACATCTTTGCTAGACTAAGACTGTGCACATGCTCAGTGTGGTCTGGGCTGTTTAGGGATCGTCATAAACAAAGCTGCTTGAGTTCTGCATGGCTGGGAAGTAAGGCGGGGGCTCCCCCTGCTGTTCATAAGTATGATTGTTTCCCTGCAGAGCAGTTAGGGATCATCTGACAATTCCTATCCACAGCAGTAAATGAATGGAGAATTTCACTGCATACAGTCAGGGTTCTTATAAATACGGTACACATTTTTTAATTAAAGTATATTGGAGATAGGTTTCTTTTTCATTAAAGAAAGTAAAAATAGGATTTTATTTTTACTCCAGGAATGACATTAAAATCACTGAAGAAAATGGACAAATAGCATAAACTGAACCCAGTCCGTTTGGGGTATTTTGAAGTCACATATTTGGATGTCTTTAAAATGCAGCATTCACAGTCACCAAAATGTTCCTTTATGTCCTTGCCCTTTAGAGTGTGCATATTTCTTGACTTTCCCTGCATTTGTTTACATTTTCAATGGTGATACTATACTGCTTTGACTCATCTGAATCACCTAAACATCAACAAAAAGGCACCTCTATTTTTGATCACTAGGTGGTGGTGTTCTTTTGATGTGTATGGCGTATATAGCAACTCCCTGTCCCAAGCATGTCCCTCTATAGATATCCATATTGTATATTGCAAAATGTACCTTCTGTTCATGCAAAATCCTTATAGACTAACTAGGGCATGTTTTTCTTTTAATTTGCTTTTTTATAGCCTCAAAGCATCTTTTACAAATGTAAGGATATTTATTATTTATACGCTTGGTTTATTGTCCTGGAAGATGGGATAAACAGGCTTTGCAATTATAAAGTGTGGTGCTTTTTTGGTATTCTGCTGTTTCTCTGGCTATTCTCTGATTCTTCTAGCCTTGCATCTCTTAGCATTTCTAATGCCTGTCCTTGAATTAGCCCAGTTCTCTCCTATTTATTATACAGACCTATTTCTATTCCGTAATTTTAACTGTTTGCAGCTTTCCCTAAACATGAGCACTGTAGTTGATGTTCTAATATACACAGTGCTTCCCTAAGGGGGTTATTTATCAAAATCCAAAAATATCTCATTATTTTCTGAAATTTACTCAAATTTACCAAATCCGCACGGGTTATTTCCCCTTATCAATACATTTTCCCGAAAATTTCCTGTGCGGGAAAAAATTTGAACAAATCATAACAAATTAGAATCGTGCAAATCTTTATGATTTTCTGCCCAAAAAACTTAGATTTTTTTTAGAATTTTTACCCGAAAACCACTAAATATTCAGATTAGTGCACGAAACCCAGTGCAGATCTGGATATCTTCAGAACTTCTCCCTTTGATTTATATACAGCCTCTGCAGGTCTCAGATGTCGGATTTTCGGTTTCTGACTTTTACCATCCTTGGGGTGCAATTAAAAAAAATTTGAGCTTTCGCTAAAAATTTAGATTGTGTAGTAAATTTTTTAGAGTTTTTGGCATTCTGACTTTAATAAATAACCCCCTTAGTGTTGCCAGGGCCTGGAGCATTACAGATTTCAATGGTCCCATTATTTTAACAAGTAGTGAATTCCATGGGAATTTCCAAACCTGAGACGAAGTCCATTTATTTTTTTTTTAGAGCTGATTACTCTTGATATTTTAATTCATAGCAGTAAATAGCAGTTACAGGTCTAATGTTTGGATGCTGTGGGTTACTAGGCCTGGAGAAAAAGCCTAATCATTATTATTATTGAAATTCCATGCATTTCTTGAATTTAGAGAAGGGGTCCTGTTGCAAGGTGGTTTTATGGCTTGTAGTAGGATATTGGGCCCCCTCACATGGGACCCTCTATTCATATGGGCCCATGTCAAATACCTCTGGTTTCTCTAAAACCATCCCTGTACAGGATAGGTGCACTCTAAGGGGGTTATTTATCAAAGTCCGGTTTTATCTCAACATTTTCTGCTACAAACACAGATCAAATCTGATGAGGTTTTTTTATGATATATTACAGGTATGGGACCTGTTATCCAGAATGCTCGGGATGCCTGGGGTTTTCCGGATAACAGATCTTTCCGTAATTTGGGTCTTCATGCCTTAAATCTACTAGAAATTCATTTAAACATTAAATAAACCGAATTAATTATATCTTAGTTTGGATCAAGTACAAGGTACTGTTTTATTATTACAGTGAAAAAGGAAATCATTTTTAAAAATTTGGATTATTTGGATAAAATGGAGTCTATGGGAGACAGCCATTCCGTAATTCAGAGCTTTCTGGATATCGGGTTTCTGGATAAGGGATCCTATATCTGTATTACATTTTCCAGAAAATTTGGTTTGCGGGAAAAAATAAGATTTTCACGTTTTTTTTTTTTTAGAATTTTTCACCCAAAAACTCAGATTTTTTCGGATTTTTCATCCAAAAACTCAGATTTCTTATGCTTTTTGCCCAAAAACTTCAATGTATTGCATGAAACCCAGCGCACATCAAAAAAATAATTGGGACTTCTCCCATTGACTGATATGCAACTTCGACAGGTCTGAGATGCAGGATTTTTTGATTCGGACATCCTCGGGGTTTAATAAATTTCCGAAAAATGTGTTATTTTTAGTGATGGGCGAAACGGCGAAAAATTCGCGAAACGGTGCTGGCATCTCGTTTTTGACACCGGCGCCCATTTTTTTTTTTAAAAAACAAATTTGGCGCGCATTTTCGCGGGCGTCTTGCGCATTTATTCGCTGGCGGTGAATCGCGCAAATTTGCCCCGAATTCGCGCCTGGCATATATATTCGCCCATCACTAGTTATTTTTTAAAAGTCAAATTTTATAAGAAAAAAATCAAAAAAATTTCTGTGATTTTTGCATTTGGAGTTTAGTAAATAACCCCCTAAGTATTACTGTGTGCAACTATTTGTACCTGCCACATACACTACTACTGCATTAAACTGAATTCCTAACTAGTGATGGGCGAATTTGTCCAGTTTCACCACGAAAATCCCGAATTTCTAGCGAAATTTGGTGACATTGGCAAAAATTTTGAGAAAATTCCAGTGCCGGCATCAGAATAATTTGCACCTGGTAAATAAATTCGCCCATCACTATTCCTAACTTGATTCCCATTAAATAGTCATGGCTGCCTCATTATTAAGTCATTACTAACTGGCCTATTTAACCTTCTCTCAATAAATTAGCTCAGACTTTCCATAACTCTCTGCGGTATTTCCTTAATCATGTAAATGATCTGCCTGAATCATATAGCGATACACTGTAATTGGTAGTTTTTTTCTGCTGCTGCTAAATAACGATATCCCGGTGCAAGGAGACAAAAAAAAACACTAATTGACTTATAAAAGGCATATTACTATTAAAATAAATATTGAATTTGAGAGTGCTGGGCGGTTAAAGGGTAAGTACATCATGGAAATCCACATTCTGAATGGTGTAGACATTGAGGTTTTTTTTTTTTTTTTTAAATGAATGACCTTTCTACTCTTTCTAATTACTATAACTCCAATATTTCATAGAGAAAGTATAGGTATAGTCTACAGCCTATGAGCAGACATAGAAAGCAGTTCCTGCTCTGAGAATGGCAATTGTGACCTCCATAGCTGGCTACACCCACAGTGATATAAGGAAACTGCCCTTCCTTATAAAGGGAAAATAAAAAGTGCTGCTATAGTGGTTCTTTAATGTCTGTGATTGATGGGGTCTCTGCAACATGGTTCTCATTCTTCCCAGCAAGTCCAGCAGTCATCCCTTGTTCTGGTATTGAAACAGTGTTTGAGCAGCTTATTAATCAACAACTCTGTATCTTTTTGCTTACTTCTAAACCAGTGGATCACGTTTTCAAAACCAATTCCCCCGTGGTCCTTTCATTGCAGGTACTTTAATGAGCTGCATCGGGGCATTGGGGTGAGTGTGTTATTCTGTACCTTTCCTGGGAAAAAAAAAAGGTTTTCTTGCTACATAACCCAATAATCAGAAACTGTCAGTACCATAAGGACATAGCGAGGCTTAATTAGTACATTTAAAGCAGAAACAGCTTTTGTCATCAGACAGGGAAGAGATTACTTCTCACCCAGAAAAAAAGGAGATGGAACAGCAAGAGGCAAATCAGAGCAGGCAGTATCTATAATATTCCCATGCTTGCAATTGTGATCGAGGGATTGTCAGCCTTTACTCTATAAGACTGTGATGCCGTTTGGTATTCTGCCGTTTCTGAATTTGTTAGCATCTCTGCAGTTTGCCCTAGATTCTATCCTATCCTATCTCCTTCCTTGTCCTATTTCTAATAAGTTTTCTAACTGTGTGCAGCTGCACATGATACCATTTTTTTGCATAATGCCCTACGAGTGTGGATCCCGATTCCTGAATTATTTTATGGCAAGTTGATCAATCATCTGCTACTGAAGCAATTCTGCCCAATTACACCAGTGAAGAATTTCATATAAAAAGCAACACTGAGCATGCAAGGCATCATGGTTAGATTGCCTTGAAGACACTTGGCAGCTGCTATAGCAAAACATTCCACTTGCAGGTACTTAAAGGATACTGTCATGGGAAAACATGTTTTTTTGAAAATGCATCAGTTAATAGTGCTGCTCCAGCAGAATTCTGCACTGAAATCCATTTTTCAAAAGAGCAAACTGATTTTTTTATACTTAATTTTGAAATCTGACATGGGGCAGACATATTGTCAGTCTCCCAGGTACTTTCAGTCTTGTGATTTGTTCTCTGATAATCTTCAGTCACTCTTTATTGCTGTCCTGCAAGTTGATATCACCCTCCTACCCCCCCCATCAGCCCATCAGCAGAACAATGAAAAGGTAACCAGATAACAGCTCCCTGATAGATATAAGAACAACACTCAATAGTAAAAATCCATGTCCCACTGAGACACCTTCAGTTACATTGAGTAGAAGAAGCAATAGCCTGCCAGAAAGCAGTTCCATAGTGCAGCACTGGCTCTTTCTGAAAGCACATGAGCAGGTAAAATGCCCTGAGGTGGCGTTACACAACAAAATTACAACTAAAATAAAAATACACATATTGGTTCAGGAATTACATTTTACATGGTAGAGTTAATTATTTGCAATGTAAACAGTGTAATTTAGAAATAAAAACGACACCATAAAACTAATGCAGGGGAATGTAATTAAAGTCGTAAAGAGCAAAACAATTCGCACCAATAAGACTAAAAATCCACATCTCGCAATGTAATATTGTTCCTTAAACTGTTATTGCATTGCGAATTTTAATTGCGCACTCATAAGAAGTGCTTGAAGGTGTCGTGACTCGTAATCTTTTGGAGCAAACATAACGACTTTTTCAGTAAGAAGTTTTATTACATTGACTGCGCATTGGCGCAAACTATAAAATTCACAAATGGTCTTTCACTGTCGGAAGTGGTCGCTAAACAGTTTGCGGGCTCGCAAAAGCTATATTAAATTCGCACAAAGCAAAATTTGTTCACGCCAAGGCATAACTTTTCGCATTGCGAATAGTTTTTCCGTTAGCGATTTTTATTACATTCCCCCGATAGTCTCTTAATGTATTTTGTGTGGTGCCAGTATAAACTAAGGGTTATTTGAAAAGCCCAGTTGTGACAGGGTCATATGAAAGATGGGTGTTTTGGCTTCTCTGTATTACCACCAAGGTATCAAAAAGAAAGGAACTGGAAAAGCTTTAGGGTACCTTGGAGTAGATACCAGAAATATCTGCAACTCTGTAGAAGCAATGAAACACCACTCCTCCAGGTGGTGTTGCATTGATCTGTAGTTCTAAAACAACTGGACTTGAAGACATTTCACTACTCATCGGAGCAGCTTCTTCAGTTCAACTGACTGGGGTGGGAAGACCTTGGCATATAAACTCTTCCACTAATCCAATCACAATGGCACATTGTAACTCTTCAGACAGGTGACATCTGAAATTCACAGAGGTGTTGATTCTGTGTAGTTACTGTGATAGAATTACCAATATATCATGCACGACCTGGATGAATGAAAATCTTCTCAGTCATTGATCTGTAGAATTTTCTTAAAGTCGTCTCATAGAATTTAATAAGAATTTAACTGCACTGAGATCTGGTTACCAGGTTAATCATAACCATGCACGATGACTTGCACTGTCTCCATGCTCAGCATAAAAGGCTATGGTGGCTTGTGAATGGGAGCATGGGCAGTTTTAGGGTTGGGATGTCCATCTGCTAATCACCCTATTAACGGTCGACCATGAGTAGCTGTATCAATTTCTCTTATAGCAGCAAGGAGGCGCTAGGCATGTATCCTTGGCCTGTAATGTACGGGGGCATCAACTGCTCTTCTAGGAAGCAGAACTAAAATCTAATTAGCAAGTAATTTCCAATTGTTTGGATTCAGTCAAGATTTCTTGAAGGCTACTGGAATACATAGCAGTTAAGAAGTAATCTGGGGTGAATGATAATATACTGGTCTGAATACTCCAGGTCCTTATGTCATTGGTTCCCATACCTTGGGGCTGCAGCATTGTCAGGTGGAGGCCTGTTAGGGGGAAATTTGGGAAGAATGATTCTTTGCTCTCCTAGCTACACATAGAAGCCCATCTTGAAGGTTGGTTATGGTGATAACTAGAGATGGCGCGAACTGTTCGCCGGCGAACTTGTTCGCGCGAACATCGGGTGTTCGCGCTCGCCGGAAGTTCGCGAACGTCGCGCGACGTTCGCCATTTTGGGTTCGCCATTGTTGGCGCTTTTTTTTGCCCTCTCACCCCAGACCAGCAGGTACATGGCAGCCAATCAGGAAGCTCTCCCCTGGACCACTCCCCTTCCCTATAAAAACCGAAGCCCTGCAGCTTTTTTTCACTCTGCCTGTGTGTGCTGAAGAGATAGTGTAGGGAGAGAGCTGCTGCCTGTTAGTGATTTCAGGGACAGTTGAAAGTTTGCTGGCTAGTAATCGTTTTGATACTGCTCTGTTATTGGAGGGACAGAAGTCTGCAGGGGTTTGAGGGACATTTAAGCTTAGGTAGCTTTGCTGGCTAGTAATCTACCTTCTACTGCAGTGCTCTGTATGTAGCTGCAGTGGGCAGCTGTCCTGCTTCTGATCTCATCTGCTGACTGCTGCAATAACAGTAGTCCTTGTAAGGACTGCTTTTATTTATTTTTTTGTTCCAATACAGAGCAGTATCAAGCAGATTACTAGCCAGCAAACTTACTATCATCTGTCCCTGAAATCACTAACAGCTCTCCCCCTACACTATCTCTTCCAAGCACACACAGGCAGATTTTTCAGATACATTTTTGCCCTTGATCCCCCTCTGGCATGCCACTGTCCAGGTCGTTGCACCCTTTAAACAACTTTAAAATCATTTTTCTGGCCAGAAATGTCTTTTTTAGATGTTAAAGTTCGCCTTCCCATTGAAGTCTATGGGGTTCGCGAACCGCTCGCATTTTTGCGCAAGTTCGCGAATATGTTCGCGAACTTTTTTTCCGACGTTCGCTACATCCCTAGTGATAACTGGGGTAAAAGTAATTGCTGCCTTAGATGTTCTTGGAATTCTAAAGGTGGCCATACACGGGCAGATAAAGCTGTCGATATCGATCGTTTAGCCTCCGACGGGTCTTTCTGATCAATATCTGGACACAATATAGATCAGGAAGGTTTGATTTTTCTCCTGAACGACCCGTCAGAGCCCATTGCGCTCGTCGTAATCCGATCATTTGGCCATAAAGCCAACGTTCAGATTACCCCTAATATAGCCCTGCCAATAGTGGCATATCGGGGGAAAACATTTGCTTGTTTGGTGATGTCTCCAAACGAGCGGATCTTATAGTGTATGGCCAACTTCACTGACAAACTAATATTTTCAATATCTGTAATGCCATTATGACATAAGTGGGCCATGACCAAAATTGAACCTTTAATAGGGATTTGAACTAAAGGTCTGACAACCACTGCTCTAGTAGAACTATAAGATAATCCCAGCTGTAGCAATGTCTGACAAGTGCTCACAAAAGTCAGGCCCGGATTTGTGGAAAGGCCACCTAGGCCCGGGCCTAGCGCGGCAGGGTTTTAGGGGGGGGGCAAGCTGCCCAGCCACACCCACATTGGTTCAAAAACACTGGGGATGCGCTGGAGATATAATAATTTTTTAAATCCCCATTGCTCCGGTCCAGATGAAGATGAAAATTTGCACGAATAAAGGGGAGGGGACAGGGGCGACAAACGGCAGCGTGCCTAGGGGCGCCCACTATGTAAATCCGGCCCTGACAAAAGTGCAATAACGGGCCTAATGTAATTATAATAATGAGATCAAGTGTTTGGGACTATTACAAATTTGAAAAAAAAACAATAGCAATAATTCCTTGTTCCATTCACTTCTCTCAATAGGCCATTTCTTAGTATGCTGGAGAATGGGAGATATTAAATATTATATCAAATATATTATATTAGTCTTTAGTAGGGATGCACTGAATCCAGGATTCGGTCAGGATTAAGCCTTTTTCAGCAGGATTCGGAATCAGCTGAATCTTTGTGCCTGGCCGACCTGAATCTGATTTATAATTTGCGTATGCAAATTGTGGGCAGGGTGGGATTTCACGTGACTTTTCATCTCGAAACAGTTATAAAGTAAACCAATTTTTTTCCACCTTTTCCTTTCCCACGCCTAATTTGCATATGCAAATTAGGATTCGGTTTGGTATTTGGCCGAATCTTGCATGAAGGATTCGGCCGAATACAAAATAGTGGATTTGGTGCATCCCTAGCTTTTTAAAAAATAAAATTCTCTTGTAATTTTAAAACCTGTGAGTGTGGTTCTTAATGAATGGAGATTATTCATTGATCCTGCACCCAGACATATGAACTATTTTTTTCTAAAGTGGCGGCATCTCGAAGATTTGATGAAATATATAAATGTATCTGTATTGAACAGGTATGATTAATGCGTATGTAGTATTTTTATCTCCGTATTGCATCCAGAAAGCCACAAATTCAGCAGCAAAAGTCTTTTCAATTAACATTTGCTAAAGTTAAATTTTGTAAAGGTAAATACGATGGAGTAATGATGAATGCAAGAATATATAACAAAAAAAAAGTGATATAAAGTTAAAATAATAGACCGATGCAGGGGATTTTGAACTTCAGCTGCACGTGAGCAGTAGAGTAAAAGCAGAACGAAGATGAGGAGACAGGAGAGAAGATGGTGATCACTAGAATTCTTCCCAGGGCTGGCGTGTTTCTCCCTTTTAGTTTCTCATAAAATAAGCAAACTTGAGGTCAATCTCCCAGAATCTTTTACTTTGCAAGATATTATTATTGACAAGTGGAGAATAAAGCAATACATTTTTTACTATTCTGCCAGTTTGATAGGACCTGCATGGCTGGGACTGGGCAAAATGCCCATTTGTAGAGCAAGCCTTATGTTAGGCAACAGCTCTGTAGCAAAGTGTCACTGGGAATGACTTTGCTTTATTGGCGTCTGTGCTTCAGTTCAGTTCAACTTGGAGGTGGGAGCGCACTCTAAAAAAAGAGAAATTCAAAAAGGTTAATGTAACCAGACAAGATGCTTGTCATTTCGAGGCCCGGAGAAGCGCTCCTGCCTCAAAGTCCTTGCGCAAGCAGATGGCAAACCATACTGACATGTTCCTTAAAGAGGTTCAAATGTTCCGTTGGCTCAGCACTACGACCCTTCTGGTAACACAGCAGCTCTGCTCATTCTTATGGATAAACTGTTTCCTTTGCTTCAATAATTCTTTTTCATGATGCCCAGTGATGTTTTTTTTTTAAATAGGGCAGGAAACTTTTGTCCTTATAAAGTTAATTATATTGGTACCATGGAAAGTGGAGCAGCTGTCCCAAAGCTGCATGGATGTTTCTGGGACAAACTACTACAAAAATAATAAGTAAATTGTCATGGCCTTGCATGTCACATAAACTGGGTCAAAGTTAAACCCATGAGATGACCCGACAATTGTGGAGGTAGTTACAGTTCATGCTCTTTGCATAGTTCCTTGGAATACTTAGGCTGTGGTTTAGAAGTACGAACAATAGTTTTAGGTTGGTGCTAAAGCCCCAAGAAGAAAAGAGGATTATTTCTATGAAATATGGCCCTTCTGATGCGGTTGCACTACTACACCCAGAAGCTGTGCTTCAACAACAAATAAAGAGTGTCTTGCAACATCTTTCCTTACTGTATCTGCTATATCCCAGTCATTTCCAATAGACTCTTACTACCTGCTATCCTATAGCCACAGTCCCTTCCCAGAGACTATTCTCCCACTGTTACTATAGACACCATCCCTCCCTACTATACCTGCTATCCCACAGTCACACTCCCTTCCCAGGGACTATTATCCCACTGTTACTATAGGCACCATCTCTCCCTACTATACCTGCTATCCCACAGCCACACTCCCTACCCAGAGACTATTATCCCACTGTTACTATAGGCACCATCTCTCCCTACTATACATGCTATCCCACAGTCACACTCCTTTCCCAGAGACTATTATCCCACTGTTACTATAGGTACCATCTCTCCCTACTATACCTGCTATACCACAGTCACACTCCCTTCCCAGAGACTATTCTCCCACTGTTACTATAGACACCATCCCTCCCTACTATACCTGCTATCCCACAGTCACACTCCCTTCCCAGAGACTATTATCCCACTGTTACTATAGGCACCATCTCTCCCTACTATACCTGCTATCCCACAGTCACACTCCCTTCCCAGAGACTATTATCCCACTGCTACTATAGGCTCCATCTCTCCCTACTATACCTGCTATCCCACAGTCACACTCCCTTCCCAGAGACTATTATCCCACTGTTACTATAGGCACCATCTCTCCCTACTATACCTGCTATCCCACAGTCACACTCCTTTCCCAGAGACTATTATCCCACTGTTACTATAGGCACCATCTCTCCCTACTATACCTGCTATCCCACAGTCACACTCCCTTCCCAGAGACTATTATCCCACTGTTACTATAGGCACCATCTCTCCCTACTATACCTGCTATCCCACAGTCACACTCCTTTCCCAGAGACTATTATCCCACTGTTACTATAGGTACCATCTCTCCCTACTATACCTGCTATCCCACAGTCACACTCCCTTCCCAGAGAATATTATCCCACTGCTACTATAGTCACCATCTCTCCCTACTATACCTGCTATCCCACAGTCACACTCCCTTCCCAGAGACTATTATCCCACTGTTACTATAGGTACCATCTCTCCCTACTATACCTGCTATACAACAGTCACACTCCCTTCCCAGAGACTATTATCCCACTGTTACTATAGGCACCATCTCTCCCTACTATACCTGCTATCCCACAGTCACACTCCCTTCCCAGAGACTATTATCCCACTGTTACTATAGGCACCATCTCTCCCTACTATATCTGCTATCCCACAGTCACACTCCCTTCCCAGAGACTATTATCCCACTGTTACTTTAGGCACCATCTCTCCCTACTATACCTGCTATCCCACAGTCACACTCCCTTCCCATAGACTATTATCCCACTGTTACTATAGGCACCATCTCTCCCTACTATACCTGCTATCCCACAGTCACACTCCCTTCACAGAGACTATTATCCCACTGTTACTATAGGCACCATCTCTCCCTACTATACCTGCTATCCCACAGTCACACTCCCTTCACAGAGGCTATTATCCCACTGTTACTATAGATACCATCTCTCTCTGCTATACCTGCTATCCCACAGTCACATTCCCTTCCCAGAGACTATTATCCCACTGTTACTCAAGGGCACCATCTCTTCCTACTATACCTGCTATCCCACAGCCACAGTCCCTTCCCATAGACTATTATCCCACTGCTACTTTAGGCACCATCTCTCCCTACTATACCTGCTATCCCACAGCAGCAGTCCCTTCCCAGAGACTATTATCCCATTGTTACTATAGTCACATCTCTGCTACGATACCTGCTATCCCACAGTCACACTCCCTTCCCAGAGACTATTATCCCACTGTTACTATAGGCATCATCTCTCCCTACTATACCTGCTATCCCACAGCCACACTCCCTTCCCAGAGACTATTATCCCACTGTTACTATAGGCACCATCTCTCCCTACTATACCTGCTATCCCACAGTCACACTCCCTTCACAGAGGCTATTATCCCACTGTTACTATAGATACCATCTCTCTCTGCTATACCTGCTATCCCACAGTCACATTCCCTTCCCAGAGACTATTATCCCACTGTTACTCAAGGGCACCATCTCTTCCTACTATACCTGCTATCCCACAGCCACAGTCCCTTCCCATAGACTATTATCCCACTGCTACTTTAGGCACCATCTCTCCCTACTATACCTGCTATCCCACAGCCGCAGTCCCTTCCCAGAGACTATTATCCCACTGTTACTATAGTCACATCTCTGCTACGATACCTGCTATCCCACAGTCACACTCCCTTCCCAGAGACTATTATCCCACTGTTACTATAGGCACCATCTCTCCCTACTATACCTGCTATCCCACAGTCACACTCCCTTCCCAGAGACTATTATCCACTGTTACTATAGGCACCATCTTTCCCTATTATACCTGCTATCCCACAGTCACACTCCCTTCCCAGAGACTATTATCCACTGTTACTATAGGCACCATCTCTCCCTACTATACCTGCTATCCTACAGTCACACTCCCTTCCCAGAGATTATAATCCCCACTGCTACTACAGGCATATTCTCTGCCTATATTACGTACAATAGTTAAATTGTAAGCTCCACGGGGCAGGGATCTCCTTTCTCTTGTTTCTTTCACCCTTTGACCATAATCTTTATTGCAGCTGTACTTTGTGCATATTTTTATTATTATAAAGACTCACAACCGTTTTTATTAATTTATTGTTCTGCTGTTCAGCCCTTCAAACATACAGTAATTAGCCAAAGACTCACATGGACTACTAGTTTATGTTGTCCCTTTAAAACCACAATCCAGTACTTTATTTGCCATACGAGATTCAGAAGAGTAATAAAAATAAAAAAGGAAATAGGAATGCAGTGCTGAAAAGCCTGAATTATTAATAATATCATTGATAGGCTCTGAATGGCTGCATATTCTATTCACTCCACATATACAGTATTTAAACACACGCTGTTTTTCTGCCTAGGTAACACAGACATTAGAATAAAATAGCATGCTAGTTCCTGAAACAACAAGTGTATACTTCAGAGAAAGAGCAGATTTGCTCATTGAACCAAGGTTGCATTTATAATTACATCAACCACTTCATAGGATTTTTAGATTTACAGACACAAAAATTACAGTTCCTAGAATATATAGATACAATGCATTGCTTATTAGTAATTATATACTATTATATAAATATTATATGAGTCCTAGACTTGTATACCCCCCTTTAAAACAATATATATTTCCTGGATAAGACCACAGGTGGGCCAGTTGGTAGCGCAGGAGGATTTCAAATCCCCCCCAATTAATGTAAAAAAAAAATAATGTTGAAAAGCAGGTCTCTAAGTTGTAAACAGCAGTTTCAGTAAGTAAAAAAATTCTATACCTTGGTTCAGGGACTCTGAGACTTTTAGATAATATAACACCAGGTACAATGTTTGCTCCAAGTATACTAATCCATAGAAACCAAACAGATCTCTTATTGCACACAGGGGGCCAATGCCATTATTTACTGATTGGATTCTATAAATGTGGCACCAGGTCTAGTAGAGGTCTAGTAGTTGGCCACAGGGGGTCACCATCTTGTAACTTTGTTAAACATCTTTGCAAGACCAAAATTGATACAGTATAAAATCATACACCATGTCTATATAACCCCCGTACGTCTTAAGCAAATGGGCCGAATCCCCCTTGACAATTGTCCTAGGTGTCAACAACCAGGTGCAGACTTCTTCCACCTACTATGGGAATGCCAATATATTTTGAACTTCTGGACGCGAGTGGTTAACTATCTAGCAGATAACCTTGATTTCCCGAGGGTTATCACCCCGTCCGTTTGTCTGTTGGGGGTCTTAGAAGAACTGGTCCCAGCCAAATACCCCAGAATTGCCTATCGTATCCTCCTTTTTTACGCAAAGAAAACCATTGCAATGCACTGGATGGGCAACCTATCACCTTCTCTTAGAGCGTGGGTGCAACTGGTTAACAATGTACTACCCCTTTATAAACTTACCTATGAGTCCAGGGGCACGCCCACGAAATTTGACAACATATGGGGCTCATGGGCTGACATAGATCCGAACCCCCCTAACTGAGCAGTAGTTGCGCAGCCCGTCTGGGTCGTAATGGTGGTGGTTCAACTCCTCCTGTATTGCCCATAAGGTCACTCGGATGTTCGGTTATCCCAGAAGTCCAACTTTATCTCATAGCGATGATTATTTTATTATGCTTGGAGTCAACTTGTATGTTCAACTATTTCTTATACCTTGTATGAATCAGTCTGCTTGACTGTCTGTTATGTATGTATGTTCTGTGTTTCAAAAAGAAATAAAACTTACCTTTAAAAAAAAAAAAAAAATCTTTGCAAGACCAAGACTGTGCACATGCTCAGTGTGGTCTGGGATGCTTAGGGATCATCATAAATTATCAACACAAGTCAAATAATATCTGCCGGAAGCCGATACCACAAGACTGATTAATAATCAGAATATGCAGACTGCACTGGGTCCTGTGTTGTCATGTAATCTAATGGGGGTTTTATAGTTTTTGTATTGTTTAATACAAACTTTCTCCAACTCTGCAGAACCAGTGGCTGCAGCAAAATAACCCTTTAATGAGAATCCCAGTTTATCTGTTTAAATTTGGCTCAATGATCTTTGTCTCTATCAGTGGAGTTGGAAACAGTAAAGGAGATGTAAAGGCAAAAATAAAATCCAATACGAATCTCTACACAGTCACCGACTACAGGGAAACAAATAAAGCTGCTTGAGTTCTGCACGTCTGGAAAGAAAGGGGGGAGGGGCTCCCCCTGCTGTTCGTAAGTATGATAGTTTCCCTGCAGAGCAGTTATGGACCGTGTGAAGTTTCCTATCCACAGCAGTCAGAGCAAGTAAAACAAAGGGAGAATTTCAATGCATACAGTCAGGTTCCTTATAAAAACAGTATACATTTTTTAATTAAGTATATTGGCTATAGGTTTCTTTTTCATTACAGAAAGTAAAAATGGGATTTTATTTTTTTTTGCCTTTACATCCCCTTTAATTAATTAAAAAAGGAGTTTAGGGGAGATGGCCTTTCCGGTAATTCAGAGCTTTCTGGATAACACACAGTAAATAATTGGATATTTGCTTTCAGATGGGGGACCAGTCAGTCTATTTTGCTAATTGGTTGCTATGGGTTCTGAGGCCTTATTTGCTGCCTTTATTACTTTACTCTCCAAGTTACTAGATCGGTAGCAAATTTGTATCTGCAATTTCATTTCCTTGTCAGTACCTTTATTTGACCTGTGTTTTCTGTAGTTAATAATCCGTATAATTAAATGAGTGGCATCTGCCATCCTCTATAGGTATGATATCAGTTGTAGCCTGGTTAAAGATGCCAAGTATCAGGGAACAATATTCACAAATGCCATAAAGCAACTTGTCCTTGTGTATGTGTCTGCATTTTGCTGCTATGGTGTCTAGTGGTCAGCTGTGTAATTGAGCTTTATTGCAGAAGACCTACTCTGACTTCAAGAGTTGAGCTCCAGGGCATCAGTTATGATGTGTTTTCAGCTAATGGCATCAATGCTGATCTGCAAAAAGACACACTATACGATATCTTAGTTTAGCAAGGCACCAAGCCAGTGGCAATAATTGCTTCCCTCAACATCTGCCTTGATATATATCATAGGTTCCTTCTTGATGCATTTCAGCAAAAAACTGTGCTTGTCATTCTATGAGCATTAGTCAAAGCAATGGTAATGCAAAGATACTGGCTGCCTTTTACTGCAAACTTCAATTATGAGGCTGAGAGTGAGAACTACTAGTGATGGGTGAATTTATTCGCCAGGCGCAAATTCACAGCGAATTCCGACAGCGAATAAATTCAGGAAACCGACGTGAAAATTCACCGGCGTAAAAAAAAAAACGGACGCCGGTGCAATTTTGCCAGAAACGGACGCCAAGGTCCAAAAAAACAGACGCCACCGTCAAAAAAGAGACGCCACAAATTCGCTCATCACTAAGAACTACTTAAAGGAAATATCTACACAACGTTCCAGAATGCTCTACAAAAAAAACGTATCATCTTCTTTATGTCAGTGACGTTCTCATTGGACGATATAAGGTGCTGTCGGCTCAGGTTATAAAAAAAGGGTGCTTTTATTAAAGGAGTTTTATTTATGTGTCAGTAGTAACTTTCACTTTCTCCACTTCAACACACTTTGTCAGTTTCCATGAGTGTGAAGCTGCATATTTATAAAGCTGCAAAAACCTGCCGCTGAAGTCAGAAAGATGTTTCGTATTATTTGAGGCCACAGTAATGGAAGTTTATGTAGCGTAGTAAAAGGTTGCTCTAATACGATTATTATTATTATTATTATTTTAGCAGCACTTCAACAGCTCTGACAAAATTATTGATGTGCAAAAAATTCATAACTTTGCATAGAATTTCTTCCTTCTCCCCTAAAAAGTAATGAGATTTTGCCAGGTTTGGAGTTAATTTTAACAACATAATGGTCGAAGACTAGGGCATGTCAAGGTTCTTTAATTATGACAAAGTGAGAAAAAGCAGTGTATGTTGAAGTTGTATTAAGGGCATACTGAATTCCAAAATTCTTATAAAGTTGAAGTTTTAGAAACATGGCAAGGCCTTTGAAGATTTGTCTTCATATGGACTTTTGAGTGGTGGTGGATCTTCATCTATATCTTGGATCTTTTGTTACATTCTATCCTATGACTGTGTGGAGTTGAGATTGACACACCATCACTTGTTTCTTATAGTATTACCGTTGCTTTGGTCGGCATCCATAAACCAGGATTTTTCCTCCCTGTTCATTATCTTTTCATGCACAATACTGCATGAAAATACATAGATGTGCTTTGCTGTGCATGTTGAACCTCTGCACTGGCATTACAGATGAGAAGTACCTACAGTTGCTCACAAAATAACTTTTTTCCCTTTGGTACCGGCTCACATATTCCTTCTGAAGCTAATTCAGCAGTGGCATCACTCTATGGGGCAGATTTACTAAAGAGCGAAGTGGCTAACGCTAGGGACTTTTTGCCAGTGTTACCAACCGCAGGGACATTGCCAATTTACTAACAGGCGCAGGTGCAAATTCGCTAGAGAACGGGACAGTCGCTAGCATTCTGTAACAACCTTACCTGGTGGTCTAGTGGGGGGACGGCAGGGACGCCTGCCGCCCCCTCGGTGAGGACGCTCGCCGCACTGAGCCGCGCCGGTCTGTTAGGGCACGCGAGCGCGCCTCTTCCTGGGTTTTATGCGCATGCGCGCTGACGTGATGACGTCAGCGCGCAGTGGCGCGAAATTCAAATACTATTTAAAGGGATCTCTAGTTTTATTCAGTGCCCGTGATAGGATTTCGTTTCCTGGTGCTTTGAGCTATATTCTGAATCTGTTTGATCCCTGTTTTGACCCCTGCCTGGCTGTTTTGACTATTCTGACTTCTGGATTCTGACCCTTGCCTGAATATCGACTACCTCTTCTGATTAACCCTCTGATTGACTTCCTGGTTTGACCCTTGCCTGCCTGACAACGTTTATTCTCTGCCTGCCTCGACCCGGCCTGTTCTGACTTCTCTTTTGCCTAAACGCCTTGTACTACAATCTTCTGTCCAAAAGACTTTGCTTTACTGTTGTGCCCCTCTGCCTATCCAGAACCCTCATCTTGCACCTCTCGTTTAAGTCCAGCTGGCATCCAAGTAAGCCGAGGGCTCCTCCCGAGGCCCAAAGGTGGTCACACTACTGGTGAAGCACGAGCCGAGACCAGGGTGCCTGGTGTTTGTTCTGGTGTTGGGTGCCGACCGTGGCACATTCATTCTCACTCTATCGACAGGCGACTTTTCGCTCTGGCGAATGATTGTTACTCCGCAAATTCAAATTCAAAGTGCAGATTTTACTAAACGTTACCTCTTTCGCTAGAGTTGACTTTGCCACCTCAGATCAGACAGAGCTAGATCTTCCTCAATCTTCTGTCACTTACATCATATCCTGTGTGCCGAAAATGCATTTCCAAAATGATTTTTCCTTCTTTGAAACGGAATTGCCTGCAAAAGTCCTGACTTAAACTTTTTTTGGCTGACAAACTTTTTTTAGGTCAACAATTTTCTCCACACATTTCATAACATATGGAACATTAATTTTTTCATGAGTAGGGCATTATATTAACTCTCTTGTCTTTATTTTGGTTCGCTGGACATGTATAAGAAAAAGTGGTAACTTCAAGCATTTGCACCAACATTTATAATAAAGACATCTATACAACTTTAAATTACCCGCCGTACGCAAATTGCACAAAGCGCAAGATCCCTATGGAATTTTTGCTAGGCACAAATGAATGCTAGTGCATCTTAATGAAATGCTCACACTGCCGAAGTAACACTAGCAAAAAGACACCAGAGTTCGGCGCCCAGGGCTCAACATTCCCATATTAGTGAATTAGCATATTGGTAGCGAATTTGCGCCTGGCAAAGTGGTGGGAATGTGTGCGAAGCGTTCGCTGGCGACATTTTGCCCTTTAGTAAATCTGCCCTATGTCTTGCCAAACATGTTCCAGACATTATCACTCTGTTATCAGCTCTGAATTGTTGAGCTATCTTTCTCGGTCACATAGTTGAGGAATGGAGAGCATTTCAAAGCATTTTCTTTGAAATATTATTATCTGGGATATGGGATATTGCTTGATTAATTAGGCACATCTTTACACGGCTTCCAGGCCACCTTTGCCCTCAAGAACTCATTTTTTGGCCTTCATCTCTAGTATAACTGGTATAATAGTCTACTCATGAAGTGTCATGGAATGGTATATAGTATAGAGTGTAAGGAAGATATTGACAGGCTGTTATCCCCACTGCAAAGTCAGCCTGATTACTCCCAACTAGTGATGGGCGAATTTGTCCAGTTTCGCTTCACAATGAAATGGGTGCCGGCGTCAAAGATGATGCCGGTGCCCATTAAAGTCACGAATTCGCCACTAATTCGTGCCTGCCAAACAAATTTGCCCATTATTACTCCTAACTCTTCAGATGATGCTTGTGGGAACTAGATTTCTTATCTGGTCTATTAAAGTGTAAAGCTCCCCATAGACGCGATGATTCTTCTTGCGGAACGACCGATTTTAGGGAAGTCCGACCAATCCTTCGAAATTATCGTGTGGCTACTGGGATTTGAACGATCGTACATCTTACGATTTTTCGGCCGACATCTGTCAGGAAATTGATCGGCCAGGTCAAAAAATCTTTGTCGGCCCCAGTGCAATCTATCTATGTTTGCAGGGCCAAGCAGGCAGCTCCCCTTTGTTTTCCTGGCAAATTGGTCTTTTTAGTTGAATTCGTACGATCGTACCATTGTTCAGAGAAGATCGTGGTCTCACGATGAGGATCTGATTAAAAATCTCAACATCTATGGCCAGCTTAATTCTGTCCCCTTGCAAGCATCTTTTTTCCCGAGAGAACAACCCCAACATTGACAGTCTATCTTCTATCCCTCTTACCAGTTTATCTGTGTGTATCTTAAGAACTTGAGCCCAAAACAGCACTGCATACTCCAGGTGAGGCCTTACCAGGGACCCATAAAGAGGCAAAAGGCAAAATTGTGTTTTCATCCCTTGAGCTAATGTCCTTTTTTTTATGCAAGTCAGTATTTATAATGGCGGACAATGCAGACTTTTGGGAGAAAATATCAACAACTGGCTGATTAGGACCATTCCCATTAGTACTTTGTAACCTGCCATATATATATATAAATGGCTGCATATTTTGCCTAGAGCATGACAGATCAGAAGTGTGACAGTTGCATTATATAGAACATTGCTCTTTAATTAATGTAACCAAAAAACACGCATGACAGAATAGATAGTCAGTGTCCTCTGATCTCTTACTAGTGGGACAGAAGTAATTTGGTGATCTTTATTAGAATTTATCGCTCCACACTTGCTTAACACGTTTACATAAGTAATCGGAACAGTCAGACTTTATTGCATTGATCTCTAGATTACTCTGTGTGAAATTGTATGCTAGAAAAAAAAAAGCCAATTTCATAGACCATTTTAGTAGTATTGGCCATGCAGAGACCATGATTTGGGTTGTCTAAGTGATGATCAGAAGATAATATTTGGTTTTTATATGTGGATAACATTTTTTTTTTTTGGTAGCATTTTTCTGTTTATTTGAATTATGTTAAAATATAAACTATATTATATAATCTCTGCATTTTGTCCAACATATGCTCCTGGAGAAACCTTTGGCAAATTAAACTGTCTGTCCAGACATACCAATGGTATCTAATAAGATCACAGGATAATCTATCAAGACTGCCTTTCTGATCCGACCCATGCATAGCAATGGTTGAGCAAATTGTAGCCTTGCAGAGGAAGACACAGCGTGCTTGCACTTTCTGTATGTATGGGGTAGGTAGTAAGCTCACCTGACCAATTCAGGAGACTGTGCCACTAATTCCACTTTAAACTCCATAGGAGATACAGTATTGCTTGTCCAAGCTGACCTAAGCAGCCACGGAGTTTAGCTTCAACAACAGCAGGAAGGCTACTGGTAAAACATCACTGGAGAAACACATATGGATAAAGACATAAGGATAAACACTCAGGATAAACAAGTCTTTCTATAGTTTTGGTGCACATTTCAAATACTCTTGCAAATATAAAAGAAATAAGGAAGAACGTTCCAATGAATGCTGAACTGAATATGTTTCGAGACAAATCCAATTATCGATATAATGTGCCAATTTAGGAGCACATGGAGAGATTGGCAGATGCTCATTCGCTCCATGACTAATGACTTGCTGTTCATCACGAAATGATGAAGAATACACATTTCCCTAAATGTACAAGATGTGATCTTTAGCAGATGCAGTTACAATTAAATTTGGAACATTCAGGGAAATAGGCAATGAACTTTACAGAGGGACAGAACACAATTGGTGTATCAGATGTAGATTGTTATAGATTGTACTTTTGCTGTGTTTCAGGAGATATGAAGCATGAGGCACACTGGCATACTAATTGGGCTGAATCAAATGAATGTGTGGAATAATGTGCAGAAAAAAATACATTGTGACATACAGTTTTAGACCATAAAATGGTTCTGCACACGCTAGGTTAAGTCTGTACAAATGTAAATTATTGTATAGTTTAGATTAGACTGGACATGGCATAACAGAATTGGACATGCAGGACAGAATGAGTTATAACATTTCCGATAAAGAGCATAGATAGTGCTGGATAGAATGGTTCAGCAAGTAAAAGACAGTAGAAGATCAACAGGCTTTGCATAATGTTTAAATCAAAGGTTTTTGTTAAATTAGACAGTTGCTCTAGTTGAACTCCAGTTTCTTCACCATGTGTTAGATGTAGATTTTACCTGTTGAAGGGTAAAAGGATGAAGGTGGACATTATATATGTTGTTGTCCAAGACCAAACTTTATTTAATTGTTTTGGACAATCAGTTGTGTGCACCCTGTCAAAATGACCACAGATAAAACCTTTTACTTTTGAAAAATAAGATCTGCCTCTGTTGGACACCTTTAGAATTGCCAGCCATACCTACACCCATATAGAGCCAGGTAGCATTGAAAATTTGTATTCTTAGTCCCTTATTTTAGTTTATCTTTAGCCACCTGATGAGGCAATTTGCAGAGACTGGGTCAGATGGCCTCACTTATCAATGCCTCTTCTCATCAGAAGATACAAAAAGACAGAGGCTACTGCAGCCTCTTAGATCCATAAACATTTACTCATTTTTGTCACCAACACTACCAGTGAATAAACATTATGGGGCCCATTTACTTAGTTCGAGTGAAGGAATAGAGGAAAAATAGTTTGAATTTCGAATGTTTTTTTTTGGCTACTTCGACCATCGAATGGGCTACTTCGACCTTTGACTACGACCTTCGACTTCGAATCGAACGATTCAAACTAAAAATCGTTCGACTATTTGATAGTCGAAGTACTGTCTCTTTAAAAAATTCTTCGACCCCCTAGTTCGCCACCTAAAGCCTACCGAGGCCAACGTTAGCCTATGGGCTTCCTAACAATTTTCTGATCGAAGGAATATCCTTCGATCGATCGATTAAAATCCTTCGAATCGTTTGATTCGAAGGATTTAATCGTTTGATCGAACGATTATTCCTTCGATCGTTCAATAGTAGGAATAGCGGTAAATCCTTCGACTTCGATATTAGAGGGTTAATTAACCCTCGATATTCGACCCTAGGTAAATGTGCCCCTATTTGTCCATCCATGTTGAAGAACCAAATCAGAAATCACACAAGTCAGTTGGGTATACTGACTATTTTTTTTTCTGATTAAGGGGCATGTTTACTAACATTGGAGATAAATATCTGGAGAGATTTCTGGAGATGTTGCCCATAGCAACCAATCAGATCTTTGCTTTTATTTTCTAAGTTATAGATGGCTGTTTAAATCTAATTGCTGATTGGTTGCCATGGGCAACATCTCCAGAAATCTCTCCAGATATTTATCTCCAATGTTAGTAAACATGCCCCTAAGTCTGGGTGCAGCACAGAACACCTTAAAGGGAGTGAGGACAAAGTTTTCAGTTCATTGTGTAGACTATTTGATTGTATCCTGACCATTGCCAGTGTATGAATATCTTCTGCAGTACAATGGCCTGATGGACATGGACAAATATACAATAGTAGATATAGATCCATGAATCTTCCATGCCTAGAATACAGCAGAAATAAAGGAAAGAAGATTTCACCAGAAATAGAGGGTGTTCTTTCTCAATTTTATTTGTACAAGGTAGTGATGAATGGCTTAGTTTGAAATATGAACGGAGTGCCTTCATTTCACACGTATCTATTTTATATATTATTAGTGATGGGCGAATCTGTCCCGTTTTGCCAAATAATTTGTCAAACGGCAAAAAAATTCCCTGAACCTGAAAAATTCCCTGAACCTGAAACGCATTGAAGTCAATGGGCGTCAAAATAATTTTGACGCGCCACAATTTTTGATGCCATCGAAAATTTTTATATGCACGACTATTTTGTCCAAATGCATTAAAGTCAATGGGTGTCAGAATAATGTTGACCCGCTGCAATTTTTATGCGCATGCCAGTTGTGACGAGCAACAATTTTTTTTTTGTTGCGTCAGATTTTTCAGAGACGGAGTTTCACGAAAACATTTGTGGGTGGCAAAACAAAGAAATTCACCGCAAATCCATGCCTGGTGAATTTTTTCGCCCATCACTAGCTATTATCACTAATAACAATAATATTTCAATTTCAAGATAACAGTTTTTGTTCTTTGCAGAGGAAAGAAAACAATGCACCAACCTATAAGATTTTCACAATATTTCTCCTCATCATATTTGGACAACTAATCCATTTTGGCTATTGTTGTTTCTAAGAAACCATTTTAGTGGTATTGCAATGTGGGTATATCTGATGTATACAATAAAATATTTGTAACTTATTACACAAAATATTCTGTCCTTTCTGTATTGATCAAGATTTTACTGCCAGTGTGCTCCTCTGATACTGTTGGGACCAAAGTTAATTGCCTTTCTCCCCTGCCATAAAATCCTGCAGATATAGTAAATAAGAATACCTTGGTTTGGAAGAGAGGTGCAATGGTTTTAGAGAACATACAACTAAGCAATTTCCTACAAATGATCCTTGTTATAGGCAGATTTGCTTGAATTCTGAAGCAAGGCCAACTTGTTCAGTCATATCGATGCCTGAGTACTGATTAGCTATGCTGGAAAGCTAGAGAGGTTTCCATGTGAACACTGTACTACCACAATATACATAAATAAATGTATATATACAGTATAAAATGAGTAATTAGAATTTAATTTGATAATAGATCATTTTTAAATTTTATATTACATTCATTTTTAATCTTGTTTTCTCAGTAACCCCCTCCCCCTATAAATTCTGCAGTTGCACATTGATATTGCTTTAACAACATAGGCCTTAATCTTATGGTTTTATCTCAGCAGAAAGTCCTTTGGACTTGCACTTTCAGTAAATATAATATTCCTTTTTAATTACTTGGTACTGGAATCATAATTATTCTCTCCAGTTGGACCGCAAAAAGTCTGGCCAAATATGAACCTGAAACCTAATTTGTAGCGATGGGCAAATTTATTCGAATAAATTCGTGAAACCGCAGGGAAAATTTGCCGGGCTTAAAAAAATGGATTCCAGCGTCCAAAAAAGTGGACGCTGGTGTCAAAAACGAGACTTTTTTTTTTTTGCTGTTTCACAAATCTTGCGGGAAATTTGTGAATTTTTTGGCGAAACGCCCCAAATTCGCCCATCACTACTAATTTGCATGTTCAGATGTGAGCAACTTAACAATTTATTTATGTGATTAAAAAAAGAAGATTCACCTTCAGAGAGCTGGTGTATTAAAGTCACATAGGGGTTGACTTTAAGGGAGTTATTTATCAAAGTCCGAATTTGTCTCAACATTTTCTGCTACAAACTCCAATAAAATCCGCTCAGGTTTTTACGCTTATTTATTATTACATTTTCCCATAAATTTTCACCCGAAAACTCTTCTTATACTTTTTGCCAGAAAACTCTGAGATGCTGGATTTTCAGAATCAAACGTTTCTATCCCCAGTGTTTAATAAATTCTGAAAAAATTGTGATTTGTTTAAAAGTCAGATTTTATAAAAAAAAATTCTTTTTTTCCCCCCGTAATTTTTGCATTCGGAGTTTAGTAAATAACCACCTAAGGGTTTAAAGGTTCAGCTGAACAATCTCACTCCAAACCCAATAAGAAGTACCAGAAATCTAGTCCCAAATAGCGGATATAATATTTATATTTTGAGGCTATTTTGAGGCTCCTCTGTTTCTGGTATTGTTTGTAGGGTAGGCACCCTACAAACAATACGGAGATGTCCGCTCCCTTATGCTGAAGGCTAGGGGCAGAGCACCTGAGCCTCCTCATCTACTTGGTGAGTCTTTCTAAAAAGAAATGTTTGGATGATGATACTATATCCTCTGTTTTTTGGTGTCCATCTATTTTTGAAAAAATAGGGGTAACTGATTTTTTGTTTTTGGGGACAGTAATCAAGGTATTTTCTAATCATGATTCTTTCATCCCTTCCAGCTGGCCCTGTAATGCTGCTGTGGTTTTGCCTTCCTGACAATGCCCCAGAGTCCTGTGTCAAGCGAGGAGGAGAGGAGGAGCATCTCCAGGTACCCTGGGGAAGAATCAGACTCAGACAATTCCAGAGAGGACCCTGTCCCTGGAGGAAAAAACAATCCGACTTCTGCCACCAGCAATATTGTCCCTAAGCCTATTTCATTATCTTCAGTAGCTGCAAGAAGAATAAAAGAAAGATCCATGTCGGTTCCAGACGACGCCCATTTCAGCATGATGGTCTTCCGTATTGGAATTCCTGACCTGCATCAAACAGTAAGCATGCAATGTTCCATTAGGTTTAGTTTGCATATGGTTAGGAATTATATGTAGAGCATAGATTAAGACAATGAATGTCTTTGTATCTATCCATGTGAATGGTGACTCCTTTCACATACGTTTTGCCCAACCCATGGCTCATCAGCTGTGATTGTGCTTCAATTACCAACACCCTCCATGGGTCCAAAGGACTCATGAAATTCAAGAAACTGGCCCTGTCTTAGTTTGCTGACTTGCAAAGACCATCTCCAATCAGCGAGTTATAAGTAACAGTCAGTGTTTCACAGGGATTTAACAATAGAGGAAGCAGAGTGCTAAGGTCCTGTGGGGGCAATTATAATTTTGCTATAAGTCTGCCAAATAAATCAATTAGTGATGGTAATTTGTTTCTAATTGAGTCACTTAATGCATATCTAATAACATTCTTTCTCTCTGCCAGCAATGAATCACTAAAACCATAAATATATCCTGGTTACCACAGCAATTCATTTATAGAACTTCAACATTGTGCTCTATTTGGTTCATCTGCTGCTTTTCCAGCTATGATCCAAATGGCACATGCACCATTATAATATATATAATATACTATATATATATATATATCGGGGGGCCTTTATAATTATAAAGATATACTATTGCTTATTAGACCCCATGTATCAGACACTGGATTAGTCTTTCACTTTTCTCTTTTCCCTAAGAAAATAGATGTTGTCCTTCTGTGGCCATATTGCCCTTTTATACCTGCTCTGGCGCTGTCTCACTGTAGGACCCAGTATAATATCCACTATTAACACCCCCAAAATGCTAGCTTTAATTTGATCCTTCGTCATCATAATTTCTTCTTGGTTTCCCCTTTAAATTATTTGTGGATAGCAATAAGATGAGGAAATCATTCCAGAAACTTGCAGGATATGTGTTCTTTCATAGGGGAAACCTGGTCCTGAAGCTTCTCTTATTACAGGCATGGAAAAGAACGATGCTCAGGTTTGATATAATTTCCCCTCTAGTTCCCAATCTTTTCCTTCTTAGTTTTCCAGTCTTATGTTATTGTGCTGCCCCTGGGGTGGTCATTACCATGTTTTGAGAAATGTCTAACTCAGCACAAACAAAATCAAATAAACACTTTTCCCTTAGCCTGCCCCCTTCCCCCTTCTCTATGAGTCAACCTCTCATTAAAGCCGTCTGTTTACTGTACATGAAGGACTTTGGGGACTCTACGGAAAAGACGTTCAAGGAGTGACTTTCGAATATGTTAGGCATTTCATTTCTGCTGCAGAGGAGCCAGGAATGGCACTTTTGTCTAATCAGCAGATCCTTTTAGCTGATCTTTAAACCATCTGGTGTACAGTATAGGAAATAATTTAGAGCTATAGAGGGACTGCTAAAATCTAATTTCATAGCATGTTCTTAAATGCAACACTCTTCCATAATTTAGAAACTGTTCTTAAAATAGCTTCTTCTACAATCAAATCCATAGCCAAGTCCTGGAAACCTACAGTGTTTTTACAACAACAACAAAGCTGGAAGAATTTAAATTGGACATATATGTAACAATGTATTTTATGCAATATTTGGTAGGAGTATGCTTCACAGATTATCCAGATGAATATCGATGTGCAATGTATAAGGGTTGTTAATAGGGCAGGATAAAAAATGATATCTCATGAAGTCCATCAGAGCAATAGCACAGGAGGAGCTGTTCTACCTGCAGTTCCTATAGTTTGGACTGTAGTCCTGAGCGAATGCAACAATTGAAAGGTGACAAGAACCATCTATGGCCCCTTGTACAATATGCATCTGATAAGTTGATAACAGCATAACTGTTGGTGATTATTTGAGAGCTTAAAATGGTTTTAGGTGACCTTGGCCAACCATTTTGGGACATTTGTGTCAGAGTTGATACTACCAAACATATAGGATAAGACTACCTTATAACTATAGGTCTCCGCTGTAGCCAGAATAGCAAAAGGCAAGAGTCTGGTCTTGTAAAATAATATGACCTGCTGGATCAAAGAAACCATAGGATGAAAGTAACTGAGAACATATTTCAAAGAATGTATACAATTTATTTTAAAAGTATATATACTATACTTTTAAGTGTCTTGAAGATGGTTCAGGAAAATTAGTTGGTTTGTCAGAACACTTAGGGGCCGATTCACAAAGGGTCGAATATCGAGGGTTAATTAACCCTCGATATTCGACTGGCAATTTAAATCCTTCGACTTCGAATATCGAAGTCAAAGGATTTTAGCACAAATAGTGCGATCGAAGGATTATTCCTTCGATCGAACGATAAAATCCTTAGATCGAACAATAAAATCCTTCCATGGAATGATAAAATCCTTTGAATCGAACGCTTCAAAGGATTTAAATCCAACGATCGAAGGAATATCCTTCGATCAAAAAAACTTAGGAAAGCCTATGGGGACCTTCCCCATAGGCTAACATTGAGTTTGGTAGCTTTTAGATGGCGAACTAGGGGGTCTAAGTTTTTTCTTAAAGAGACAGTACTTCGACTATTGAATGGTCGAATAGTCGAACGATTTTAAGTTCGAATCCTTCGATTCGAAGTCGTAGTCGAAGGTCGTAGTAGCCCATTCGATGGTCGAAGCAGCCCAAAAAACACTTCGAATTTCGAAAGTTTTTTTACTTCGAATCCTTCACTCGAAGTTAGTGAATTGGCCCCCTAAAGTGATTGATTGATTGATATAACACTTAAAGTTATGTTACTTTAAAGGTTTGGACAATTGAATATCACAATTTTTTGTTTGCATACTATACTATATATTGTATTTACCACAAAATAAATATGCTAATTAGGATTTGGGTTTGTTTGGTATTGAGTCAAATCTTTTTGTGGAGACCCAGTATTTGTCCAAATACAAAAATGAGGGATTTGGTGAATTTCTACTTTGGGTAAACCTTAGAGCAGTGATCCCCAACCAGTAGCTCGTGAGAAACATTTTGCTCTACAACCCATTGGATGTTGCTCAAAGCAGGGGCTTATTTTTAAATTCCACTCTTGGAAACGAGTTTTAACTGCATAAAAACTAATTAAGTATAGTGCCAAGTTGAACCTCCTGTAGGCTGCCAGTCCACATAGGGGCTACCAAATAACCAATCACATCCCTTATTATTGTTACCCCAAGGGAATTTTTCATGCTTGTATTGCTCCCCAACTCTTTTTACATTTGAATGTGGCTCACGGTTAAAAAAGGTTGGGGACCCCTGCCTTAGAGTATCAGTGATCTGAATGAGAGCAAGATAAGGAACACTGGATAAAAAAACACACATACTCCTGAGTACTGGAACATTGCTGGAATTATTACTGTACTTTGTTTTGCCTAGAACATCTGCTTCATTTACAGGGAAAAAAGAGAAATAACAGAAGAACACTTGCAGTCCCCTTTTAACTACCAGTGGAGGATGCAAAAGACAATTCTTTGAAGAACCCAGGCCATCACAGCATACTGTATCACCATAAAACTGTAATATAGCCTAGCAAAGAAAATGGCTATCCCTGTACAGCCCTGCAGCACAGTAGCCCTGTTATAGACATGTTCCAAGCTTTCATATTCGTTCCTGTCCTCCTAAATCTTTGTGCAAGCACTATAATTCCATATTCACAATCCCCTGTTGCTAAATGCACAGGAAAATCTATGAATTTCCTCAAGCTGGGTCTATTTCATGTGCAATGGAAACATGCTGTGGATACTGACCTTTAAATAAGTGAACCCCATAGATGTAATGCTGTACTTTTTGAACATAGGGGAAAAATGCATTCCTTGGTATATAAGTATTGAACAAATAGAGCCATTAACAGAAGCTCAGAATAAACCACACAGTTGAGTGCCTTGGAATAAATATGTTTCCCACAGGTACATTATCTGCTACTGCCTGCTTGAGTTAATGAGCTCTGTAACCCTATGTGAATTCTAAGCCCCAATTATGGCTTTTCTGCCCAATCTTGACCACTTCCATATGTCATGGGTACCTACCCAGATGCAGGACTCTACTCCCACTTTATCCTGTACTTTAGTTCAGTTTCAATAAACAATATATCGATCTATAGCAATGGATTTTGGACTTCTCTGGTCCATGCCTCCTTTAAGGTTAAACGTTTGGTTCTTTCATAGCTCTTAGTTTCATGAATAGTTTGGACATCATATAAGTTTAGAAATAGGCATTTTCATCGACCCTTAACCAAAATGGCCTTAAGCTTGACCCCCCCCAAGCCACTACTCCAGACTTCCTTTGGGGACCAGCTCCACAGTTAATGAACCACTCATCTATGGGGTCAGTTTTAGAGAAGAGCAGGAGTATCTTAGGGACATTTTATACTGTTGTTTTCATCATATCCATCAGAAGGTTGGACATTCCTGTGATTTATGTATTTTTGTCTTACTTTAAATGGGGGGATAAACATATTTATAGTTTATTTGTGAAGGCAAAATCATCATAAATATGGATTCCAATTACATTAATAAACAAATAATATTGTAAGCCTTTCCCAATGCAAAATATTTTCTGACCTACCTTCCATATATCTACCTAGGCTCATTGCCTAGACAATGTTTTTTATTTCCTTAATTTTCACATTCAGATTGCTTCATCTAAAGCACTAGTTTCAGATGTCCACTCAGGGATGTAACTACAGAGGAAGCAGACCCTGCAGCTGCAGGGAGCCCACAAGTTATAGGGGGCCCATGATGCCCAATAATTAGGAATTTCAATATATATTGGTAAAACAGGTCAACAGGTCTAGACATTTTGGGGGGCCTAAAATTAATTTGCTGTAGGGTCCACTAACATCTAGTTATGCCACTGCCTCCACTGTTGAAGGTCAATGGTCTTCATAGGATAATGTTTAGCCAGCTGAGGCTGTATGATTGGTTAGAATGGTAGATGGTACCTTGAATGGTTTGTTAAAGTGGTTGAGAACAGTAACTCCTCATGGTGAATAGAGAGAAAGCCAGAAGTCAGGGCAGATGAAAGGCAGAAGCAAAGAAGTAAAGTCTGCAAGTCAACTTTTGACTTAGTTTGAAGCTTACAGTCTCTCTGGTCTCCTTCCCTGTCATTGACTGGCTCTCTGACAAACAAAGTTTGACCCCAGCGCTTCTGCACCAGTATCTTCCCATTGAATACATTTGCTTGTTTTTTGCACAGGATTAGGGATGTAGCGAACTGCCGATTTGGTGCGGCAAAAAATGCGAAGGTTCACGGACAGTTCGCGAACTTCTAACCCTCGCTAAAATCGTTCGATTCAAACGATTGAAGGATTTTAATCGTTCGATCGAAGGATTTTCATTCGAATCGAACGATCGAACGTTTTAAAATCGTTCGATTGAATGAAAATCATTCGATCGAATGCTTACAATCATTCGAACGAATGGAAATCGTTCGAACGAATGGAAATCGTTCGACTTTTAGTGGTCAAAGGAATTCGAATGGTCGAATGGTCGAACGATTTTTATTCGAATCGAACGCGAACTCAAAATGCGAACGTTCGCGAACATTCGGCGGACGCGAACGGTCGAAGTTCGCGCGAACTAGTTCGCCGGCGAACAGTTCTCTACATCCCTACACAGGATAATACTAATGTATAGATGCTATTAATGTCCAGGCTTATGCAAACTTTAATGGAAGGGTATTGATGGCCTGTGGCCCTGGGACACAGCAAGACCACTTTGTTTTCTTCCTCTCTTCTTCATTTTCTGTGAACATCCACAATTAATTGATCATCTCTATTACTTTTGTCTTTTGCCTTTGCATTGATCCTTTTCCTTGAAATGCGTCTCTTGTTTAAAGAACTGTCTTCCATCTCAAGCGCTTTCCACTTACTGCAGAATATCAATTAAGAAGATCTGCTCGCAGGCTCATGGAAAGACTCATTTTCTGAAAAACTACTCCAAATCTCTCCTACTTAACTCACTTTCCATCCAAAGCAGGCTAGCCCATACATTTACATTAACTCCTGCTGCCTAAGTGTACCCTGCAACAAAAACAACCAGCATGTACTATATAGCTACACACATTGTAGCCTGTTATTTTTAATCTCGGTGGAATAATTTGATCTTAATTTCCTGTACATATTCGTATGCCGTCAACCATGCTTCTCTTAATAACAAACTTTAAAAACATTCATATGGAATTAACAGCAAATTATTTTGAAATATTTCTGTTAAATGACATAAAGTATTTAAGAGCATCAATACAATTAAATGTATGTCCTAGGGGAATATCATATTATGTTTTCTACATAGGCTTATATGGATTTGGAGTAATCTGGTGCTTCTAAAGCTTCTCTGGATAATTGTCAGGGGAGAAAAAGCAATAAGTTGTAAACAAGCTACATGGCTAATAAATGCCTAGTGTACTGAGGCTGCATATGTTAAATTATGGTCATAGCTATTTCAGGTGCATGCCCCTTGTTAATAGTAAAATAGTACAGAAGCTCAAAATTGGATTCCACTAGTTACTGATTAAGGTAATATCTGGTTTGTGTGAGCAAAATCCCAGATTATGCTGTTACAGTGCTTTAATATTCCTCCATTAAACAGAGACCTTACTGGCTCCTTTAAACACAGTGAGCAACTTTGGTGTTCTAAGGTTCACCATGGAAACTGTTGCTACTGAGCGCAAGCTGTCATCTCCTTGGAAACCGCAAAGCAGAAATTCATATGCAGGTCTCTTTTCCGGTTTTCCTGAAACAAATGTGCTTTATTTTTATTTAGAAGTAAAAAACGTTTCTGGAATGTACAGGGTTATGAAAGGAGTAAATAAATGCAATAACTTTCCAGAATAAAAAGAAATAAATACATACATTGAATTGATGAGAAGATAAACACAAATGAACTGTTAGGGGCAGATGCATCAAGGGTCGAATATCGAGGGTTAATTAACCCTCGATATTCGACTGGGGAATGAAAATCCTTCGACTTCGAATATCGAAGTTGAAGGATTTTGCACAAATACTTAGATCGAACGATCGAAGGAATAATCGTTTGATAGATTAAATCCTTCGAATCGAACGATTCGAAGGGTTTTAATCCAATGATCGAAGGATTATCCTTCGACCAAAAAAAGTTAGACAAGCCTATGGGGACCTCCCCATAGGCTAACATTGAGCTTAGTAGCTTTTAGGTGGCGGACTAGGGGGGCGAAGTTTTTTCTTAAAGAGACAGTACTTCGACTATCGAATGGTCAAATAGTCGAATGATTTTTAATTTGAATCATTCGATTCAAAGTCATAGTCAAAGGTCAAAGTAGCCCATTCGATGGTCGAATTAGCCAAAAAAATACTTCGAAATTCGAAGTTTTTTTACTTCTATTCCTTCACTCGAAGTTAATGAATTGGCCCCCATGTGTTTTCAACTGATGCTCACCTTCTTATTGGATGTAGAGCCAATTGTCCATTACACTCAGCATCTTAATACAGTAGTAGTCCGTAAGTCTGGGGAATAGTTAATGTACATTATTACTCTAAGTCAATGGTAAAAGTTCATTTGTAACCCAGAACACCCGTTTTAAGTAAGATGATTTGAAAACCCATAAGTCTATACCTAGGATATGGTCTTTGTCAACATAAGAGTGAAATGTAGAAAGCCCTTATCAGGTAGCTACCAGGAAAGTAATTGCTTTGGTCCCATACAAAGCCTGATGGGTTTCGTATTCCATGATAGGATTGCCACTTGATGCCTGTTGGATTGATCTTCTTAAATGAAAGCTTAAATTACAGATGCTGCTAGTTTTTGGGCACCCCACACCAAATTACTACCCTAATGCCATGGTATGGTTTTCCTCTTGTACCAGGCCAGGGACAAGTGTACCATCTTTTTACATATCTCAGTTAGTATGGGCTTGGGCTAGATGATTCTGTCATATAGCAATTCTAGTAAGTCCTAGAGTACTGCACTCACATGAACATGGACAGGCAAAGACTACTTGGGGAATGAAAAAAAGATGATGGCAGCAGCACGCTCCTCAGTCAAGTACTCCATGCTGATGCATTTTCATTTGAACAAAACACCAACCAGGAGAAGAAGGTCATAATTTTAGCTCACCGGGTGCCCAGAGAACTGGAAGCCCCCCTAGTGATTTTAGCTTTTGTTGTCCTTGAGTCCAAGACTCCTCTTCAGCATGCCTTTCTTTAATCTCCAAATATCCAATGTCTGCAGGTTTATTCTTGCTCTGATGGATTTTCTTTCCTGTAACCTTTTCTCTGTCTTGTCAACAAGACTTTTGACATCCAATACATTTCAGCATTCTGCTTTATGACCCTTGACGTTGTATTGTAAGTCATCTTACAGGATTTCATCATATAATGCTGTTAAGATTATCCTCTTCTCCACTAAACAGGTTTGCATGGCACAGAAGATACCAGCGTTCAAGAAACTAATCTTCTATGTATTTTTATTTTATAGAAATGTCTTCGATTCAATCCAGATGCTACAATCTGGGTTGCGAAGCAGCAGATACTGTGCACATTGAACGAGAGCCTGAAAGATGTTCTGAACTATGGTCTCTTCCAACCAGCGACCAATGGGAGAGATGCTAAGTTTCTTGAGGAGGAGAGACTCCTTCGGGAATACCCCCAATCATTTGAGAAAGGGGTTCCATATTTGGAGGTTTGTCATTGATTGAGTTGTTATATGTCATAGCATTGGTGATGTCCATGGAAAATCTACTTTGTCCCTTTGTCCCATTATTTAAGCAGTTAGGGGGTAAAATACAGTACATACATCTGTAAAAGATGGTTATATATATAGAAACAGAACTAATTAGATGTTCAAAGAAATGAAACAGAATTTTTTTATAAAAAAAAGGCAATTTTGCAGATTTAAACACTTCTTTAAATATCTAATTTAAGAAAGGGAACTGGAAGTTAAACTCTTCCTATAAGTATTATATTTTATAATTTTTATATTTTTCATTTATAAGAAGACTCTCTATGTCTGCTGAATAATTCATCTTTCACACTGAACGCTGCAAATTTCCATTCCTTTTTAACTTTATTTAGCAATGAATTAGGTGCTCAGTAAATATCTCCTAATGCTGTGGGATTCCTTTGCGTGTGCTAAGCTAATGGGAACTCAATCGCTGAGTCTTTTCATAATGTTAAGACTGATCGGCCTGTAGTTCGCGATTTATATTTTATAGATGGTTTCAACAAGTAAAGTAAAATAAACTGAGCCATCTTGGAGGAGGAGAACAGGTACCCGGGAGATTTCTAAAGACTTAAAATTTACTATCTCACCCAAATTTTTAGTTCATGTTTGTGCAATTTCAAAGGAGATGGACATACTGGGCACCCCCATTGACCCTAATCTCTTACTTCCTACCTTAGGCTGGCACATTTCATGCATAGCAGACCACAGCCATATTGTCCCAGGTTTCAAGGCACCATGTGCACAAGTACAGATTTATATTCAGGCATATGGAAAATCCTCCCGAATCTTAAAAGCATGTCTTCAGAGAAGTAGAGAACATGGAAGCCATGGGCAACCACCAGGCCAGTATTTTACTGACCTAGCCAGTAAAACACCGGCACCACCATGCAGTCTTCTGCTTCAATTGTTTTTAAGTTTCTGTTAAGAATTTGCTCAATGATTATCAAAACAAATTGCTTCTTTGTGGTTCCAAGACCACTGTCCACTGTGATCGGAATGCTCTGTTATGTTATAAAGATTGCTAGAATCTCTGCCATAAACATGTCAGAATCCCTGCTGTGTAAGGGAAAGAATTTAAACATAAGCATCTGATTATACTTCCCTATTAAGCACTAACTAATTAACTATTATTTTTCAGAGAGAGTGAGAGAGAGTGAGAGAGAGTGAGAGAGAGTGAGAGAGAGTGAGAGAGAGTGAGAGAGAGTGAGAGAGAGTGAGAGAGAGTGAGAGAGAGTGAGAGTGAGAGAGAGTGAGAGAGAGAGAGTGAGAGAGAGAGAGTGAGAGAGAGAGAGATTATAGGAATATAAATACTTTGCTACCAGTTCGGATGCCTTTTATGTCTTCTGCTTTCACTCAGTTCCGTTTTAAGACAAGAGTTTACAAACAGACCAATCTCGATGAGAAGCAGCTAGCCAAGCTTCACACCAAGGTGAGTTTCTATTGGCCAAACATTAGTCTCCATTAATGAAATTTGTAAAATGGCGAAAAATTTGCCAAATGCATTGAAGTCTATGGGCAACAATTTTTTGCTGTGCAACAATTTTTTTCCCCCATTGGAGTCTATGGGCTTCTTTTTCATGGCAAAACCTAGCAAAAAAAAAAAATCACTCATCAGTATATATATATATATGTGTTTGTGGGAAATAATACAAATTTAAATTAAGATGAAGATCTTATACTTGTATACATGTTTTTAATGTTTGCTGAGTGTCAAAATTTTATTGTAAATCACAACATTTCCCCATGAAGCAATAGATCTTAGCCTTGTCTGCTGAAAAGCTGCTTTCAAAGACATAATATAACTTAATAAATTCTCACTATTAGAAGACGAAGTCATAATATCTAGCAAAGGTCAGCTTTTTATGTCTTTGTAAAAATGTCCTTGATGTTTGCTTTTAAACAGGTGACCAGTAAATGCTCCCTGCTGATTGATTTCTATGGGTTACTGCTCCTGGGCAAACCTAGTGCCTTTTAATACATAACACCCCATGTTTGAATAGAAGATACAGTTGGTTGGTTTGAGATAAAGGAGACAGGCAACCACTGTTGGCATTGGCATAACTTTACACCAGTATAGTTGTATAGAATTTCCCCATCCCAAGCTGCTCTCATACTTGAGAGCGAGCGGGAGGCTCTATCGGGGGACTTGGGCGGGTAAGGGGGGATGGCAATGTAGGGGCTGCTGTGTGCAGGGCCTGGCACTGACAGTTGGGTTTCAGTATTGCCATTTACTGTATGTTATCCTAATACTAGTTGAAACTAGAGTTACTAAAGTAACTGAAAAGTCCAAGATGAGCGCTCCTTTGACTATACATGATGACAGGGCTTTTTTAGAGAAGTTTGCAAAATATGGGTGTAGCCATCCCCCCAGTAGGCTAAAAATAATATATAGGGATAGGGAACAAGGCTGAAGGCCGACTATGATATTTGTGGCAAATGCCTAGTTGCTGTTCTAAATATTCTCTGAAGTCCAGCCTGAAGGTCAGTTAGGGTAAAACATGGGGTAGATATCTTGGAACTGTTGCAGGATGATTGACATAATACTGTTTTCATCTATTTCTAACTTTGTTCTTAGGTATGGGTAGGTGCTAACTAGACATTGCTTGTGTGCCTTTTGGCCGCAGCTTCTACTGTTCGTTAATGACTTTACATCAGAATTGCTGCCACCAGCCCTTTAGTCTCTGTTCCTCATGGAACATCATCAAGCTCAGCAGTTTTCATTACTGAAGCCCTGCCACATGGCCAGTGCAATTATGTTGGAATTTTGTAAAAGAATAACCCCCTGGCTTTATACTTGAATGGATGATTACAATATTGCTGGAATTCTTGGAAAGAATTACCCCTTGGCTTTATTCTCAATTATGTGGTTTAATAATGCTGAAATTCTTGGAAAGAATATCCCCGGCTTCCTTCCATAATTAAGAGGATGTGTATTAAGACCACACTTTCATTAAAGCCGGTAAAGCTGGTAAACCCAGATAAAATGGTGATGAACTTCCATGGGCTCTAGCATCCTTTGGTTAATGACTTGACATGAAGAATAAACTAAAATAGAAGAGCTCCTGTCCCTGTCCACTGTAAACACTGATTATAAACTGTTTTTAACCAACCCGGTCAGTAACCTGGCCACACCAATTTAAGGTTTTATGAGAAACTAGGAGTTATAGGAGTTTGCTCACATTACTGGTATAAAGATGCTTATAAAGAGATTTAACCTAAAGAGGTGGAATGCAATGTTTTATCTTAGCTATATAAACGGAAATCCATTTGGCTTATGTTTCAGTGCATAGAAAGATATGGTTATTGTGTCTATGTAGTGCTGGCTGCTGGAATGTACGTGGAAGAGTCCATTTGGGCCTCTTCAGATTCGTAACTGAGCCTCATACGTGAAACTGGCCTGACAGTTTAGGAAATGATGATCTCCTTAATTCACTTGAGTCCTCATTTTGACTTTACTGAATTGTTTAGGCTCATAGCTTGGATCCTCAAAGAGCTCAGTTTTCTTTCAGCCTTGTCACTCATCTTTCAAGGCACAAGGCTCCAGCATATATTTTGGGCTGGTTGTTAATGTTATAAGGGGCTAAATTTGCTTTGTCTACACCCACTATTGCCCAGGACAAATCACATTATTTTCATGTTGTTCCACAAACACCAAAACTGTAGACTCCATGAGGAAGAGACCAGGTAGACCTCACTCTTCTCTTGACTTTGCCTGTAGTTCTGTTTAGCCCACCATGGGATTAGAAGTGTCTGAAATCCTCAGAGAGTTAGGAAACAAGAATTTTACTGAGGCAGGGATTAAAATGAATGTGACCGAGGCAAGAACCTGACAAGTGGGAAAGACTTAGACACAAAAGAACTATCATTATGCTCGATAGACTAGATCTTCAGGATGTGAAGAATATAAAGGGGGAGGTGTACTGTAATTGTGGTTCTGACAATATATGCCACATACTGAGCGCAGAAGCAGCTGTTGCCTACACACTGAGCTGCTTGTAAGCTGTGCTTTGACATTCTCCTATATATTGGTCTGAATTAAAGGACAAGGAAAGTGCAATAAAGAATTTGTCTCCATTAAGAAGCATACTACTACTGGTGTTGTGCTTTTAGGGATGAACTATTTGGGATTCGGCCAAATCCCAGAATCCTTTGTGAAAGATTCGGCTGAATATCGAATTGAAATCAAATCCTAATTTACAAATTAGGGGCAGGAAAGGAAAAAGTGGGAACATTTTTTTTACTTCCTCGTTTTGTGACAAAAAGTCACATGATTTCCCTTCCAGCCCCTAATTTCCGAAAAATTCAGATTCGGTTTGGCCAAGCACAAGCATTTGGTCCTAATCTGAATCCTGCTGAAAAATTCCAAATCCCTAACCGAATCCTAGATTCGGTGCATCCCTACATGCTTTTTAAGTCATTTGTAGTAAAAAAAAAAAAAAAAACGCTAAGTTCATAAGGAGAAATTCCCATAATTCCGTGCTCCTGCACCAAAACCAAGACCACTGAGTCTGCACAGTTGTTCAGACCAGAAGGCAGTGCATGCGCACGTGCAAACCAAGGGGGGATTTCATATTTATTACTTTATTATCACGTCCAGGGGGAGGAATCATTTTGGAATCATTCACTTTAGTTCACGGCTGCCATTTTGCATACTTCACTGGAAAAAAACATGGTGCACTGTCTTACTTCGGGAAGACAGTACTGGAGACAGGAATGTTTTTTTCAAAAATTGTTTCGGCGGTCAGGTTCCTGCAGGGACCCTCTATTAAATACTATATAAATGATTAAGTCTTTCCTTGCCCTTTAAAATGTTCTATCTGTTCAGTCACAATAGCAACCTCTCACTCCCAAACCTGTCTAAATACTCATCAAACACACAGGGACCAAAATGGGGTTGAAAGACCAGAGAACTCTATGAAAATATCTGAGCTATAGAGAACACTCTATAAAAAATACAGCGTACGGATAAATCCCCATGATGCACATTGCTTTTGTACAACTATGCTGGTCTGAATGTTTCTGTAACACTCATTCTTGGTTCTTACCTTAGGCTGGTCTGAAGAAGTTCTTGGAGTATGTGCAGCACGGTTCTGCTGAGAAAGTGGCCCGCTTGCTAGACAAAGGCCTAGATCCCAACTATCATGATTCTGAAACTGGAGGTAACTGGAAACATGGAAGCGCATGCGTAGAGGATAGTAGTTTATATTTTAGCCACAATCAAATTATAATACAATGCACAACTGCTGGCATAATATTGTAAAGAGAAGCTAAGGCATGTACTTTGGCCAGTGGCGTAACTAGACGTTATTGGGCCCCACAGCAAATTCAATTTAGGGCCCCAAAACATTGATAAGTTGACCTGTTCTACCAAGATTGAAATTGCTAATATTGAAATAGTTCATCAATTAGGGCCCCTAAAGTCCTGGCCACCCCTGAAATGGCAGGGTCTGCTTCCTCTGTAGTTCTGCCCTGAAATACTGGAAAAACAATGGTGGTAATAAAAAGCTGTCACCTAAATTCCTGACCTTAGATTCCTGATGTAATTGAATTGAAAGAGGTCCAGCAATTAACATCCTGTCAAATGTCAAGCAATACGCGTGGATGGATGTCATGTATATAAACTGTCATCCCATTCCTTTGCCTTCCTTGTTGTAAATGATTTCTGAAGAAGAGACACAATTTACAACACCTAGGAGGTTACTTATCAAAGTCCCAATTTTGTTCATAGAAAAAATAACTTGAATTTTTTGTGATTTATTAAACTCCGATGGTGTTTAAAGTCTGAATAGAAAAGTACTCCAACTCAGACCTACCAAGTTCATGTAGAAGTCAACAGCAGATGCCCCGTTGATATCCTGATCTGCGCTGGGTTTTGTTCAATAATCCAAAGATTTTGTGGGTTCAAATATGAAAAAGTCCGAGGTTGTGGGGGCTTCAAATCTGAAAAAGTCACAGTTTTTTTTGACAAATCCAGTGTTGGACTGGGATGCCAGGGACACACCAGAAAACCACCAGATCATGGCCCTTTTTTCCAATCTAATTTTCTTCCACTTCTCACTCAACCGTTTAATTTTCTTAGTACTTTTTCTTTACATTTCTATTTTGCATCTATTTGGCCCCTATGTTTCCGTAAAGAATTAAAGAATGAACATGAAATTGTAACAAATGCTTAGAAACAGAAGGGCCCTCTGACACCTGGGCTCACCGGGAGTTTTCCTGGTATCCTTGTGGGCCAGTCTGACACTGGACGAATCTGAAAAATTTGTACAATTTTTTCACGATTTTCATAAGTTTTTTCCATGCACAAAAAATTTTCAGAAAAAAGTTATTGATAGATAAGGGGGAAAGTCTGTGCAGATTTGGTAGGAGTAGTTTTCAGAAAATAGTGAGAGACTTTGATAAATAGCCCCCCTAGACTTAATTCTATATCAGGATTTCAGTACTACTACAGGTATATGATCCCTTATCCGGAAACCCGATATCCAGAAAGCTCCGAATTACGGAATGTCTCCCATAGGCGCAAATTCACTAAGCTCCGAAGCGCCGAACGCTAGCGTCAATTCGCTAGCGTTTGCCATTTTCGGTACTTCGCAAATTCACTAACGAACGCTGGCGTAAATTCGCTAGTGTTACTTCGCACCCTTACGCCAGGCGAATTTTCGCTAGCGATGTAACTACGCAAATTCACTAACTTGCGCAGTGTACTGAACGCTACCTTTTACGCTAGACTTCCTTCGCCACCTCAGACCTGGTGAAGCGCAATAGAGTAGATAGGGATTGTTTCCAAAAAAGTCAAATTTTTTTCTAAGTCCCAAAAAACGCTGGCGTGTTTTCTACATGATGGGTGATAGGCTGAAAAAGATCGAAAAATTTTTTGGGGCTCCCCTCCTTCCCCCCTACATTTCCTGACTCATGGCAACTTACCTAGACAGTGGGCACATGTGTAGGGCAAAATAAAATTTATATTTGCTGATTTGAAGGTTTTCTTGGCATTTGTAGTGCTGATACGTGTTCCTCCATTGAAATTTGAATTTCACACCGTATGCAAATGAACCATCGCTAGCGAAACTTCACTTCTCTTGGCGAATTAACGCTAGCGCAACTTCGCAAACTTACGCTACCCCTGTGCGCAACTTCGGATTTTAGTGAATTTGCGGAGCGCTGGCCAAAATACGCCTGGCGAAGTGCGGCGAAGTGCGGCGAAGTTGCGCCTGGCGCAACTTCGCATCTTAGTGAATTTGCCCCATAGACTCCATTTTATCCAAATAATTAAAATTTGTAAAAATGATTTCCTTTTTCACGGTCATAAAACAGTAGCTTGTACTTGATCCCAACTAAGATATAATTAATCCTTATTTAAAGCAAAACCAGCCTATTGGGTTTCTTTTATATTTAAATGAATTTCTTGTAGACATAAGGCATGAAGACCCAAATTACAGAAAGATCCGTCATCCAGAAAACCTCAGGTCCCAAGCATTCTGGATAACGTGTCCCATGCCTGTATTAGTTAATGGACATGGTCAGTTTCCCTTAAAGAGCAGGTGCTCAATTTTATTATTATCATTACTTATTTATAAAGAGCGGATATATTTTTCATAGCTGTACTATAAATTAATGTATCCATTAAACATACAGATTAACATAGAAAAAAGCTGGCAATGATATAAGAGGTAAAGAGGGCCCTGCCCAAATGAGCTTACAATCAAAAAAGGAGAACGGTTATGAGACATAAGGTGTGAGATGGCCACAGCTATAAAAACATTCCTCTGCATAAGAAATGGAGGCATCCAGCACAAATGATTAGAATCATTCAGAATAGTAGGTCATTGGTGATCCAGCTGTCGGCAAGTTTCCTAGAAATCAACAGCCTGAGGGAGACAAGTTACCTTCCCCTACTTTTAAGGTTCACTGCATCCTTCTAGGGTTTATATAAATTCATGAGGTACTCTTCCAGGAATTCGGTATTCATTAACAATATCACCAGTATGGAACCAAGCAGGTCAATAGAATGCTAAGTCACGGGTGACAATTGAACATTAGATTAACAGAGTCCCCGTTACACTTGCCCACAACCGGGCAGGTCAATAGAGTAATAACCTCATTCCTGCCTAACAGGGCAGATCAATGGATCTACATTTAGCAAGCAGGCGAAATTGTATCAAGGCACAGAATTTGTATCAAGTCGCCGGCAAGCTGGCAAGTCAAAATGTCGTATTCATCTAGCAACAGACAAGGCAGCAGCTTTGTGCTTTGTTAACGTATATCCAACATATAGATGAGATCAATAATTATTTCCACAGGCTTGGAAAATTAACTAAAAATTTAAATTGACTCCCAAATAGAACAATCTGATTTGACTTTTTTTTGCCAGAGGTTACTGCAACTCAATAAATTAATCAAAAATAAGAAATTAGAATGTTCCGTTGAGCCTCTGTAACAGATCAACTATTCCGCAACCCTGGGTCTTTGCACTTTACCATCATCCATATCAGGGTAAGTTAATAGAATAATAAGAAAGCAATGATATAACCTAGGCTATGACAAAGAAGAATTAACACGCGAAATGCATACAGGTTGGCTGGTAGGAGTTTACTGTAGCATATCACCTAGCAAACCCCTGGAGATTACTATATACAAAGAACACGTGCACAAGTACAAATAGGTTAAAAGAAAATACCATTCCCCAATTTATAATCAGGTCATTACTCACACAACATGGCATTATTATTAAGCATTTGGCATAAGGTTCACTTGGTTCTTCTTGCAACCCTGTGGTTTAGGATAAAACATTTTGGAAATTCTACACAATTAGGGGCAGATTTCGAGCTTATTTTTGTGTACTTCGACTAGGGAATTAGAAAATTCTAAATTTCTCATGTTCTGTCTGTTTAAAAATTTGTCTTTGACCATTCGCCATCTAAAACCTAGAACGTAATTGGAGTCAATTGGTGGACTTTAAAAAATCAAAGGTTTTTTTTTGGGAAAAACTTTGTATCGTACCATTTGATTGCGCTATTACGTATGATTCAAATTCATTCGAAAACAGACCTATTCAATCAAAAACGGACCTAATTGAAAATTCTAAATTTATCATGTTCTTTCTCTTTAAAAATTCGTCTTTGACCATTCGCCATCTAAAACCTGCCGAATTGCTGTTTTAGCCTATGGGGGACCTCCTAGAACGTAATCGGAGTCAATTGGTGGACTTTGAAAAATCAAAGGTTTTTTTGGGAAAAAATTTAAATCGTACGATTTGATTGTGCTATTACATATGATTCGGATTCATTAGAAAACGGACCTAATCGGCCAAAAAAATTTTCTATTTCTTTTCGGTTGGTCTTTTTGAATTCGAATTTCGAAGTTTTCAAATTTGAAATTCGACCCTTAATAAATCTGCCCCTTAGTGTCCTAATTGACCCGGTGTAGCTAGTGAGGTGGGGCAGGACTATGCATTAAATTGCCCATAGTGTGTATTACACCTTGGACTAAATTTCACTGGCAGCATATTTGTAAGGAGGTGAAAAATAATAGTTATTTTTCAAACTGTAAATAGGCCATATTTGGTTCAATCGTATTTAGTAGCAATCAGTACAGTTTGCCTGAAGTTGGGATTCCCCTTCTGGAGCCTACATAAGGAGGTGCACAAACTAGGCACTTTTGTTTTCAACCTAACATCAACCTAACATCAACCTAACATCAACCTAACATCAACCTAACATCATGAGCAGGCTAGACAGACACTCTCAGTCACACCATGAGGGGACTCATTCCTTACTAGACTAGACAGAAAGGTAGGATATTGTTACCAGCTCAGTCTAGATGTGAGAGGTAGATAGGGTAGCTAGCAAGGACAACCTGAGTTCCCACTATGAAGTTAGTATTGGGTAGAACCCTGGGGCATTAGTGAGCCACTCAGGGATCGAGAGCAAGTAGGACTAGGTTAGTGGCAGCCTAATGTTGTGAGAATGCTCGGAAAAACTTGGACAACTTTATGCTGGACACCAAAGAGAAATATGAAGATGGTCTATTGGGAGAGGAGACCCCCTCAATGGCTAATGGTAATCTGCCAGTGCACTTCCACATGACAGTGGTCTTGGAGGCTTCATGAGAAAAAAAGTGTGTGAAGCAGAGAGGATCATTTGCAAAGTGTAACTCGTGTAACTTAAAGTTCCTGGTGAACCTGGGAGAAGCTGCTTAATAAACGTTTGCCACGGTTTGATGCAACAATGTGTGCCACGCCTACTTCTTACTGCAAAGGCATGCATGGTACCTGTGCTAGGAGCCTACCAATCAGGGGCCGCCATTTTACACATTGGCAGCAAATTCAGTAGAACTTTGGCCTGCAAAGGGAGAATAGTGATGATCGAATCTGTCCCTTTTCACTTTGATGAAAAATTTGCTAAACTGTCAACAAATTTGTGAAATGGTGAGAAAATTGAAAAAAGCATAATTTTTTAAGAGCAAGTTTTTTTTCTCATGCCAAAAAAAATTAATTTCTTCTTCAAGAATTTTTTCTTGCATTGACTGTTTTGTCTCTGTGACGTTTTTTTTTTATCTCTGCAATTTTTTCTACAAATGCCTTAAAGTCAATGGGCGTTTTTTCTTATAGTGACTTTTTTGTCTTGGCAACTTTTTATCCAAATGCATTAAAGTCAATGGGAGTTTTTTTCTCAAGTTTTTTCCTACTCCAAATGCATTAAAGTCACTGGGCGTTTTTTATTTTGTTGACTTTTTTGTCTTGACATAATTTTTGTCGCTGACAATTTCGTCTTGGTAACTTTTTTTTTCTAGGTAATAATTTTGTCATGGGGACTTTTTTGCGCTGGCAAATTTTTTCAAAGCAAATATGCCGCAGTTTAGCGAACAGATTCGCAGGTGGCAAAATGCCGAATTTTGCCGCAAATCCATGCCTGGCAAAAAAAATTGTTCACTATTAATAGTAACAGTAAGCTCATTAATAAACCACTAAACTTCAGCAGGGAGCAGAATCCTAATTGGGGGTCATGTCACTGATACCTTCAACAGTTTATTTGTGGGATGGGGGACCAAAAACACACAAGGGCAGATTTATCAGAGGTCGAGGCAAATTTTCGAATGAAAAAAATTTGAATTCCGAGTTATTTTTCAACTAGGGAATAGTCCAAATTCGATTAGAATTTGAAAAAAATTTGAAAACTGTACTGTCTCTTTAAAAATTCGACTTCGACCATTCGCCATCTAAAACCTGCTGAATTGCCGTTTTAGCCTATGGAGGACCTCCTTTAACCCATTTGCAGTCAATTGGTGGACTTTGAAAAATCAAAGTTTTTTGGGGGAAAAACTTAGAATCAAATTCAATTGAATGCGCTATTCGTACGATTCGAATTCGGCCGAATACAGACCTATTCGATTGAAAACAGAACTATTTGGCCAAAAAAAACTTCGACTTAATTTAGTTTCCGTGTCGCTTTTAGCCATATTGTAGCCAATGGTTTTATTTGTTAAAGCAGGTACCACAGCCATGAGTGGTGCATGCGGAGTAGTACAGGGGTATAACATCCTCACTGGTGTGCGACAGAGGAGTATAACCGCACACACCTCCCGTTCCACTTGCGGGTTCCTGGCCACTCCCACTCAACAACAAAATTACAACATTTACAATCTACTCACAACCATGGATCAAATGCAGTTAAAGTTAAAAAATTCCATCTTTATTTTCATCTATTAAAAGACCATCACGGTATGGCAGAGGGTACAGTGCTTAGATGAACAAGCTGCTGACGCGTTTCGTAACCTCAAAGGGTCACTTACTCAGAGTATAGTTTCTTGTTACAACAAAGGCAAACTTTATAGACAGCAATACAAACCATCTCAAGAACATTTAAAGTTATACACACTTGTTCAAATTTACACAGCAAAGCAAAACCTTTATATTAAATTAAAAAGTTCTAATATATAATTAAGGAGTGTGTCACTTTATCATTTGATACTCAATTTTTCTTTTTCACCGTTTTACAAATTTTGACAATTTGTATCAGGTATCTAGATAATATTTAATTTCCCAATCCTTATTCAAGCCTTCTGGCTGTTCCGTTTCTAGGGTGAACATCCACCAAACCTCTCTCTTATTCAGTAACTTCTCAATGTCTTCCTTTCTCTTTCCTAATTTCACATGTTTGATGCCTTGAAAGGAAATAAACTTCTCATTCCCATTATGTTCACTCAAAATATGGTCCGCTATTGCTGAAGAGACATCTTTTCTTCCAATGAATGCAACATGTTCTAAAACTCTATCTTTCATTCGCCTAGATGTTTTTCCCACATATTGACGTCCACATAGACAGGAGGCTAAATATATAACATTAAAGGGCATGTAAAGGCAAAAAAATAAAATCCCATTTTTAGAAACCTATCTCCAATATACTTAAATTGGAGATGGGTTATATTAAAAAATGTGTACCGTTTTTATAAGAAACCTGACTGTATGCAGTGAAATTCTCCCTTCATTTACTGCTGTGGATAGGAATTGTCAGACGGTCCCTAACTGCTCTGCAGGGAAACAATCATACTTATGAACAGCAGGGGGAGCCCCCGCCTTACTTCCCAGCCATGCAGAACTCAAGCAGCTTTGTTTATGATGATCCCTAAGCAGCCCAGACCACACTGAGCATGTGCACAGTCTTAGTCTTGCAAAGATGTTTAACAAAGTTACAAGATGGTGACCCCCTGTAGCCAACTTTGAAAGCATAAATTATTTGTTTGATTAGGCTTGTGGTTCATGTTTATATTTAGTATACAAAATACAGCATTTCTAGCCTTATTCTATTTTAGACTTTACATGTGTTTTAACTGTCCTACAATAAAGATGGAATTTTTTAACTTTAACTGTGGTTGATCCATGGCTGTGTGTATCTTGTAAATGTAGTACAGGGGTATGTCTGCCATGAGCTGAGAACCAGAGCAGGGCCAAGTAGTATTTTCCTCCAAGGCAATATTGGCTTTTTTTCTCCTTTCTCTTGCTTACCCTCCAACTGCCACCCACAGCTGTGCTTGAGGCTCCTGTTCCTGCTTCCTACCTCTAGTTCCAGCCACGTGAGACCGATGGGTTAGGTGGCATTTTACGAGGGTAACCCTTAGAACCTTTTTTAAACTGGAAGTTAAGCTCTTTTAGAGTAGAGAAGCAAAATAGCACTCTTTAAACTAAAGTTAAGGGGGGGGCTATGGCATGTAGTATAACATACTTGTAATTGAAATTTAAATCTCTTGCTTTCAGTTTACAAACAAAATTAAATTTTTATATCTCTGTACAAACAGGCTGAAACATATACATGCATTTTAAGTGACAAAGAACATTGAACAGCTGTGAATCTTTGGCACAGTTTTGACACTGCTGCCCATGGCATCTCATTAACTGGTGCTGTTTGTTTCCCCTTAGAGACCCCCTTGACACTAGCTTCTCAGCTTGAAGGAACTGTGGATGTCATTAGGATGCTGTGCCTTGGAGGTGCCCACATCGACTTCCGATCTCGGGATGGCATGACTTCTTTGCATAAGGCTGTTTGCTCCCGCAACTACAATGCCCTAATGGTATGTATTATTTCTTCCTTCTAATGAACTTGCTGCTCAAGTCATGTGCACAGAAAAGTCTCCTAAGGCCAAACAAATGAGTTTCATTGGGGGATTCCAATGACGTTAAGCACCGTATCAATGCAACCTGCATGCCATACAGTCAATGCATTTAATGTTTTTAAATACATAGGCACACCTGATAAAACTTGGTTCCTGCAGACCGAGTCAGCAGCTTATTGGTCCATGTATGGAGCCTTCTGGAGGGCCTGACTCTGTTTGAAAATCTGTTCTTGCTCCCTCCCAGCCAACGACTGTTCCCAACCCCTCCCACTGTGCTGGGCCCCCTTGGAGATATGGGCAACCTCCAAAAATTGCCCTTAAATACATTTGCCACTGGTTGAAATTTTTGCTAGCAACATCATACTGTAGTATGGTCATGTGTCCCAACAACTGGAAGACACCTGCTGTGAAAGTCTCCAGTACAAGGCTTGTCTATTGCTCATTATATTGTTAGAATAAGCAGGGCCAGATTTCATGTCAGGACACCCATAGGCGGACATCATCCACCACCCGTGCCCTGCAACAGGCAGTGTCGGACCAGGGGGGGGTCTGGACCCACAGGGCTGCCACATCAGGGTCCTGCACACATAACCCCCCCTGACTCCTATCCCCCCTCCGCCAATACCATGGTAGCCCCACGCAGGCCCGGATTGGCAACTGTTGGGTTCTGGCAAATGCAAGAAGGGCTGCTATAAGGTGACAGACAAAGTCAGTATTTAGTGGGGTGGTGGGGGCTGTTTGGGCCTATTGGGCTGATTGGGACTCTGTGTACCTGAAATGCCAGGGCCTATTTTAATTCTGAATCCAGACCTGCCCCCCACGTCAGCCACAACTAGGGTTGCCTGGCCGGTAAAAATGACAGTTGATCCCAATGTCATTAATAGGGAAAAAAGATAAAAATATAAGAAGGCCGGTATTTTTTTCCAGAAAAGGTGGCAACCCTAGCCACAACCCCCCTCTGCATGCCTCCCCTTCCCCTAGCAGTATGCACCTGCTTTTCTCCTATTGATCGGGGCATGGGGAGGTCATTTGTGCCTGAGAATTAGAAATACTACACATTAATGTGTGCAAAGTGCAAAAATAGACCACAATCTGCTCTTACTCTTGTGCCCCCGGAGTCTTAAATGAACCCCTTTCCTTTTTGTCCCTTTGTACCAGCCTGAAATGGTTTTGGAGATGCCCCTGTAGCTCCTAATCTCCTATTCTGCTGATTCTCAGTACATGGGCTGCTGTCACTTACACTTAGCTGAGGAACTGACTGTATATAAACAGTATAATATTTACAATAATAGTAATTAATTCAAATTCACAGTCAAAGAATAAAACAAAATTTAGAACCTATGAGGCTGGCAGTCAGGTAGGTGGCAGCCGGTGCCATCTGTGGTATCTAAGTGGTAAAAAACATACAGTACATTTTTAATTAGAAAATCAGTATAAAGGTTATTTTGTTTAGAGGCTGATTTATTCATTGCGGTTTGCCCCAATTCATGTAAATTATGGCAACAAAAACAAATGTTAAAAAAATGCATAAAACCAGCACTTTTGTGTCCATGTGAATCAGGGTTAATGTAAATGAAGTAAAACTACAATCCCCTGCATCCTTCAATAACCAAGCACTGTATGGAGGTACTCAAGTTGCCCTTGCCTGTTGTAAATTGCCTGGAATAGAGTGAGCTGTAGGAAAGGATGGGTGTGAATGGGTCTCATTTATCAAGCTCCAAGCTGCGGATTGTTTCTGTTGTGACAGTTGCTTTACCCCAGGAGAAAGCTGTGGAATGTGCATTGCTGTGCGGCTGGTGTATGCGTTATCCTTTACTCGCTCGTCCTTCTGGTATCAGTGATTGATTTTGTCTGCAAACCGATATAAGTAGCAATGATTATAGTTTGATGCCATCTGTCACCGTCACTGTCACCCCCCAGTGATTTATGCATCAATATGAGCTTTCTGGTCCAGGTGAAAGTAAATGTACCTGTCAGACGTGTAGCAGCCCTGTAATGTACAATGTCAGGGCCAGAAGAGCATACAACACTAATCCTTGGTGCCCATGCCAATTAAAGGGGCGTTATAACATGGGCTCATTAAAAAGAACTTGCACTGAACATACTTTTTGGCTATACGTAGGAGATGGAAACCCCAATAGGAGAATTTAGGGGCATGTTTACTAACATTGGAGATACATATCTGGAGAGTTTTTTGGAGATGTTGCTCATAGTTAACAATCAGACCTTTGCTTTTGTTTTCTAACTTCTAGGTGGCTGTTTAAATCTAATTGCTGATTGGTTGCCAAGGGCAACATCTCCAGAAATCTCTCCAGATATTTATCTCCAATACCCTAAAATGAATATGGCTGTAAATGCCATATTTTATACACTGAACTTATTGAACCGGACTAAAGGTTCAGAATCTCAATAAAAGCAATGATCCAGGCCATCTTGGATTTTCTTTTGGATTTTGTGAGTTGTCAGTGACACTGCACATGCTCGGTGGGCTCTGAGAAGCTAATATAATATAAGCTAATGCTACAGGGCTGATTATTAATTTAATTCATTATTAAATGATAATTAAATGAAATGCTAATTGTGCTGGTTTCTGAGCTGCCAATACCAACTTTATATACTATACCAGCCTTATATAATTACAGTATATTTGTATTATATATCTATATATATATATATATATATATATATATATATATATATATATATATATATATATACGTTTTTTATGTTTTTTTTACTTTTCACATTTTTTATTTTTATTTTTTCATACATCACTGAAAACATTGAAGCTTTGACATATAATTGATATGAATTCACTACTGTGTATATGAACTGAACACATATATCACTAGATCCATTTATTGGGGATTTAATATCTGATCACTTAATTTGATGAAGCACGTGGGAGATTTTTGGCTTTGGGGATTATTAACTAATTAATGAATTATTGTATAAACATATACATGATACACATATATAGGAACAATCTACTCGTGGCAGCAACACAGGGGAGGTGATGATTCCTGATGGCCCTAAAGGGGGAGGGAACCGTTTAGACCCACACTATATGATTATTGAGTGATGACAGATGATTTTTAGTGAGCGAGTAATAATAGCCACCGTGTTGGAAGTTATGTCAATTTTATATATTTATAGGATAGGGCCAACACAGTAGATGGGGCTTCACATACAGAGAGTGATGTGATAAATGCGTCCATGTTTCAATTGTTACATCCTCAAACTTTGCCACATAAGTAACCTAAATACCTGCTGAAACAAGTTATAGAAGTAAGTTCTTTAATCAGCTGAAGGAGTTATGGGGAAGCTGTGTTGGTTGTTTTTAACTATGTTTTAAGGGCAAGGCCAGACGTGGCGTTTTTAAGTTGCATTTTTAAAAAAGAACAGCCAGGCGTAAATACGCATAAACTGCAGTAGCACTGAAACGAATGGAAAACGCACTATGGCAATTCACACAGGGCCCATGCACGCTGAAATCCGCCACAGGACGCCAGTATTGGCGTTTTTTAGCAGAAACGCCAATACGTCAAGAAACTACCAAATTTAAATATGGCGTCCAAATTCTCAATGAGAACAATGAAAACAACGAGAAGTGCATGTTGGGAAAATAATCCTACGTGCTGAAAAACGCATGAAAAATGCATGTTGACGGTCACATGTGGTTTCATTGGCGGATTTTACGCCCAGCTGTTCTTTTTTTAAAAACACAAAGTAAAAACGCCACGTCTGTCCTTGCCTTTAATGTTACTGGGTGTTCAAAGCTGAATGGATTAAATAAGGGCAACAGGAGATGTAAATGACCTAAGATAAATACAGGTGGGCTTTTCATGTGAATAATAATTACCTAGTTAGGTTAATTAGCACATGGCATCATCATCTTAGTTTCACGCCAGTTTATGTATATAATGCTGCAATGCTTGTGATTTATATACTTTGAGAAAGGCCTCGGAGGAAGCCGAAACATTAGGCTGTAAGCTCTGTAATAATAAAACATTTCTATTCATATATAAGACCTGTGAGTGCGGACCTTCTTGGAATTATAGATAGATATACAGTATATATATATATATATATATATATATATATATATATATATATACATATATATATATATGTATATATATGTATATATATATATATATATATGTATATGTATATATATGTATATATATATGTATATTGTGAGGTACTTATGCTTAGAGCATGTGCAGTGAATCAGCAGAAAAGAAGATGGGGAGCTACTGGGGCATCTTTAGAGACACAGATCTTTACTGCTAAAGGGCTGCGGTTGCCTTGGGCTTGTACAGAAGCCCAAAAAATAATGTACAACATTAGTTCTTCTTTAGTTATGGTTTAGTCCTCCTTTCAAACAAATGAACGCAAAATGTATTATTGCATTGTTTCTAGTTTTCATGAAATCAGCAGTTATGGTTAATTTGAAACAGAAGTGCCACCTGTGGTTAATTTTGGTCAACTGGCTACAGCTGCTCCTTATCTCGAAGCCTAACAATGGCAGCAGCTTGGAGTTTGTTTATACAGAGCCATGATCTCCCATTAAAAGGGAGTAGGAGAGTGAATTCACTGAAAACACAAACCTAATTTCCATTAATGTCTTCTAATTGGAAAAAAAGAAATTAGGAAAACGATTGTGTTTAGTAGAATTATACACAAAGAAAGTCACTGGATTGAATGCACAAGGCTGTGTAATGTAATGCTGGGATGCTAGAATGTCAATGTTCTCCTCTGGTACTTGAGTAAAAGGAGTGTGTTCCATTGTTAATTCCCTCTGTGCTGCAAAATCCACTTTCATTAAAAACTCTAGTCTGCTGATAGCCGGCAATGTAACAGCTCAACCTCACATTTCACAGATGAGCAGTGCAGCGTCGGATTGTTTGTATCCAGCAGCAAGCATGGGGTGGGCAAGAATTTTGTTAAAGAGAAATGCATTCATTGTCCTGCAAAACCGTAAATGCATTTGCAATTGAAGCAAATATATTTTTGGGTACTGGGCATCGAAGTGAAGGTTCTATTCCATGCAGACATGTAGGTTGTCTCCAATGGGTTTCCCTTAGGTACTCCAGTTCTATCTCAATATCTAAAAAAAAAACCACAGGTACCGTATATACTTTAGTATAAGCCGTCCCGAGTATAAGCCGAGGTACCTAATTTTACCTCCAAAAACTGGGAAAGCTTATTGACTCGAGTATAAGCCGAGGGTGAGAAATGCAGCAGCTTCTGGTAAGTTTCAATCAAAAAATTGAGGGTTTCTGCTCCCATTGGAGGTGCTGGCGTCTTGTTTTTGGATGCCGGCGACTATTCTTGGACGCCGGCGAATATTCTTGGAGACTATTCTTGGACGTCGGCGACTATTCTTAGACGCCGGTGACCGTTTTTGCGCTTGACCCGAGTATAAGCCGAGGTAGCGTTTTTCAGCATATTTTGGGGGCTGAAAAACTCGGCTTATACTCGAGTATATACGGTAGGTTAATTGGCTCTTGAGAGAACTGATCCTGTTCTGTGTGAATATGATTGCGACCTTAGATTGTAAGCTCCACTGGGGCAGGGACTGGTGTCAGTGATGTATGCCTTTGTAAAGCACAGCAGATCATGTTGGTGCTATATAAATTAAGGATAAGGAGTAGACTTTATGATGCATGTATTACTCAAGGCCAAACCATTTGTGTACTGGGCTACAGTTAACAAATAAAAATACAAGGGTCAAAGGGCTTGTGTAATCTCTGTCATTCTAAAAGAGGACAGATGTGAATGGCTTGTGCAGCCCTCTTTACTTAGAGGGTAAGTACATGGCTTGTTAGGTGCTAAGAGCACTAAAGTGACAATTGGAGATAAACTTTGGTAGCTTTCCTTCTCCTTTAAGGAGCAGTGAGGCCCATAGGCTACACTTTCCACACCCCAACTTCCAAAAGCTAGCAATATATAACAATATATAAAATATACATTATATACAATATATACAATTAAATAGGGTCACAAGTGCACCTGGGAACACAGGGGGTCGATGATCTAGCTTTGTATTTTCTTTCTTTATATTTGCGGAATCGTCCCCGGCGTCGAAAAACCTTTGACGCTGGCGTAGAAATCGAGACGGCAGTGAATTTTCAATGCAAATTTGCAAATTAATTCGCCAGCTGCAAAACAGTCACATTCACCATGAATTTGCGCCTGACGAATAAATTCGCCCATCACTAATCTGCACTGCTGGGCCTGGGTCTGGTCAATATGGTTGGTAGCTGCAGGGAGAAGATTTGGCAGCCACACATGGCAAGATGTCGTGCATTTGAGCTCTATAAGATGCATCAAGTTCAACACTATCTTGTAAAAGCTAGATGGGCCCTAATCCCTATGGGCCACTAGGCTATATCCTAGGGTAGCCTATTCATTAATCTGCCCCTGCTATGGAGCATTTAAACGACCCCAGATGCTTTATACCTGCAAAGTCTTCAACTTGTGGGACAAGGTGCAAAATGTTTATAGCATTTTGCACCTTGCCCATACTTCACCTTAATCCAGTTGCAAAGGCTTCCAGAAAGGTTAGACCAGGTTAGGAGTGCAGAACACTTGTAACAGAACCCATCTCCATGTATTAGATTAAAAGTCAATTTGCACAGATATTTCCTTAATTCCCTCTCATTGACTTCAATCTGCTTGTGTTAACTTTGCTTTCAAGTGCCAGATGTCTGGAACGCTGTTTTGCTTCTCATTATGCCTAACACCCTAAGTATTTGCACCCCTGCAGAGATCTTATCCTCAGCATTATGAATAAAGCAAGAGCCATTCGGATATTTTGCCTACATTTCCATTCGTTATCATCAGCCCCATGAGTAGGAAAGATCCAAGCACTCAGGGACACGGTTATTAAAAAGAAGGGGCCTTGGTTTTGGGAGCATGTATGTAACAACATTTAACCCACTAGTTCAGTGTATGGCCCATCCCTGTGGCCCCGGGCCCTTGCTGGCTTTTACCTAAAGTTTATTTAGCAGAGAGGTGACACATAATTGCCATTGGCTTATTGTAGCCTGCTTGGCACATTTAGAACATCACAAGAAGGTGTAAAAATTGTTGATGCCCAATCTATGGTCAATCAGTTGCAATTCCCAGCATTCAACTAAAAGCAATAGAGGGGTGATGGGAGTTGTAGTACACAGACAATTAAAGGGTCCTACTTTTACAATTCATTTAGCCCGGTAAGTCATTTTAGTCCAGGGCCCCATCACCACTAAGCAAAGATCACTCGAATGCTTAAATGGAGCTTAACAACAACTATATTATCGGCAAAGGTTAACTGCCAGAGGGGGGTTGTTGTTGCCATGGCAACAATTTAGGGATATGATGCCCTCCTTTTCTCACAGAAGAGATATAATATAAAGCCGCATGATTAACTCACTATGGAGTAAAGAAAAACATGGATTTAAACTCTGCAATGTCGTTTCCAGCCCAACTCTAAACAATATCTATCTAGTTGCCATAGGAGCAAATGAGAGTAAAGCATATTGAGGTCAGTTGTAGCAAAAAAAAATAGAACCTACTGCGTTAAACAGAGATCTTACATCTCAAAATGAGCTTCATCTCTTTACTCTCACGCCAGGGTAGAACATTTGTGACTGGGGCAAAGCTGTTTTTCAGGGGTTTCCAACAGAAGCAACTGTGCTCAGCCATAGTCTCTGGGAAGGGAATGTGGGATAACTGGTATAGTAGGGAGAGATGGTGCCTATAGTAACAGTGGGATAATAGTCTCTGGGAGGGGACTGTGACTGTGGGATAGCAGGTATAGTAGGGAGAGATGGTGCCTATAGTAACAGTGGGATAATAGTCCCTGGGAAGGGAGTGTGACTGTGGGATAGCAGGTATAGTAGGGAGAGATGGTGCCTATAGTAACAGTGGGATAATAGTCCCTGGGAAGGGAGTGTGACTGTGGGATAGCAGGTATAGTAGGGAGAGATGGTGCCTATAGTAACAGTGGGATAATAGTCCCTGGGAAGGGAGTGTGACTGTGGGATAGCAGGTATAGTAGGGAGAGATGGTGTCTATGGTAACAGTGGGATAATAGTCCCTGGGAAGGGAGTGTGACTGTGGGATAGCAGGTATAGTAGGGAGAGATGGTGCCTATAGTAACAGTGGGATAATAGTCTCTGGGAAGGGAGTGTGACTGTGGGATAGCAGGTATAGTAGGGAGAGATGGTGCCTATAGTAACAGTGGATAATAGTCTCTGGGAAGGGAGTGTGACTGTGGGATAGCAGGTATAGTAGGGAGAGATGGTGCCTATAGTGTCAGTGAGATAGCCTTTGTGTTGGGACTGTGGTTTTGTAGATAAATGTAATAAACAAATAAACACATCAAAGAAGAACTAAACACTTCACACAAAAATAGGCTCCCTCTGCCCCAATGTTTCTCAGGCCGGTTGGAGGCCTTCATTTGTATCTGTGTCCAATTTATCACAGTGGTGAATATCAAACAGGAGCAGACATATTGATCACAAGAGCTGCCAATGTAGATCAGAAATCTTGAAATATTTTACCCACATTTTGTTGTTAAGATGTACAATTTGTATTTCTTTGCAGACCCTGTTAGACCTGGGTGGTTCCCCAAATCACAAGGACCGCCGAGGCTTAACTCCGCTTTACCATACTGCTATGGTTGGAGGTGATCCCCGGTGCTGTGAATTGCTGCTCTATAACCGAGCTTTTATTGGTACGACGGATGAAAACGGCTGGCAGGAGATCCACCAGGTAATGAGCATTATTGGCTTTAAGCCCTGCCACTTTAATGAAACATAAACCATAATCATTTTTAACGAGATTAAAAGAGAACTGCACACTCATCCCAACTATGTACGAAAGGACCTACAGGCTATTGTTCTTCTGCTTTGTCTTTCCCACAGGCTTGCCAACATGGACACTCGCAACATCTGGAGCATCTGCTGTTTTATGGTGCTGATCCTGCTTCCCAGAATGCTTCAGGGAACACTGCGATGCATATCTGTGCCCTGTACAACAAGGTCAGTAGCCGCTCCATGACGCATTTCATGCAACATGGTGCGGTGATCTACGAGGTCTTTTCTTTCTACCTTCAACTATATGAGTGGTGTCTCCATCCAGGTTTTGGTCTCCATCCAAATCTGTGCGTTCTACATTCATCAAGCCCATACTCCATGCAGACCCACAATATTGGTAATTAATTTTCATTATACAAGGGGATAATGCCTCCTTCCATCAAGGTCATTCCTGCCTCTCTATCTCAAACTATGATATCCAACAAATGTGGTTGCCAACATGCTGCTTAGATTGTAAGATCCATAATGCACGTTTTACATTTCTCCTAAGCCTACTAAGAATTACACTTGTACCTGTTTATACATATGTTCATTCATGTAACTGGCTGGACGCATTATATCTCCAGCCAAGTGCAAAGGCTCAATACAACATTTGGACCTGGTGATGAGTCCCATTTTGTGCTAATGATGCAAAAATACTGCATAATGAACCTTAAAGGAGAACTAAACCCTAAAAATTAAAGTGGCTAAAAATAGCATATTTTATATACTGAACTTATTGCACCAGCCTAAAGTTTCAGCTTGTCAATAGCAGCAATGATCCAGGACTTCAAACTTGTCACAGGGGGTCACCATCTTGGAAAGTGTCTGTGACATTCACATGCTCAGTGGGCTCTGAGCAGCTGTTGAGAAGCTAAGCTTATTAAGCAGAAAATGATGTTGTCCTGTAATATAAGCTGATGCAACAGGGCTGATTATTAAATTCTGATGCTAATTGGTTTCTGTGCTGCCATGTAGTAATTATCTGTATTAATTACTAATCAGCCTTATATTGTGACATTTCTATTCTATGTGTACTGTATATTGTGAGTGGGTCCCTAAGCTCAGTAAGTGACAGCAGCACAGAGCATGTGCAGTGAATCAGCAAAAAAGAAGATGGGGAGCTACTGGGGCATCTTTGGAGACACAGATCTTTACTGCTAAAGGGCTGTGGTTGCCTTCGGCTGGTACAGAAGCCCAAAACATAATGTACAACATTTCTAGCTACTTCTTTAGTTAGGCTTTATTTCTCCTTTAACCCTTAAATAGCTTAATAATGCAGACCTCATTAAGGGGCAGATTTATCAAGGGTCAAAGGGTATTCGAGGGAATTTTCGAAGTAAAAAAATTCAAAATTCAAAGTAATTTTTTGGATGCTTCGACTATCGAATAGGATACTACGACTTCGAATTTACTTTGAATTCGATTTGAAGTAAAAATAGTTTGAATATTCGACCATTTGATTCGAAGTACTGTCTCTTTAAAAAAACTTCGACTTCAATACTTTGCCAAATTAAACCTGCCGGAGTGCTGTGTTAGCCTATGGGGACCTTCTACAACCATTTTCTAAGCCTTTACACATTGAAGTAAAATTGTTCGATCGTTCGATTTTACTTTGATCGTACTATCGCCAAATTCGGTGAAAAATACTTAAACTTCGGTATTCGAAGTCAAAGTATTTCAATTCGATGGTCGAATTTCTAAATATTTTACACTTCGATTTCAACCCTTGATAAATCTGCCCTTAATGTCCCATGAGAGACTTTTCTCCTCCGGCGTGACATCAACATCAATATCAATATCAATCAATATGTCTATGACATGCTGTCCACTTTGCATGGGCAGTAATATACAGAGCGAGCAGTAAGTATTAATAATGACACATCTCTTTAAAGGAGAAGAAAAGCTACAGAAGCAGTTCATTGTAAACGGCTCTGGAAGCTGTCTCTGGTTGTTTAGGATATCAGCTGCCATATTAGCTTGGTGTGACATCCCTTCCTGTCTGTGTCTCACCCTGCTTTCTCATAGCTCTGGGCTCATATTATAGCAGAGAGTGGGTAAAAGGGAGGGGGAGATGGAAAGAGGAGCAAACTGAGCATGCTCAAGCCCAAGCCCTGGAGGTTTATGCTAACAGGAATTCTGATGTCCATGTGTACAATAGAATTAAAGAAATGCTGTGTTTCTTTTGACAGAGGACTCAAGAGTCCTCTGTCTATGTATACTCAGTGTATTCATATAGACCTTTCTGATGAAGTTTACTTTATTTTAGCTTTTTCTTCTCCTTTAAAGAAAGCTCAACATAACACCCACAATTAGTACAAATATGTTTGTGGAAGTTTTATATTACACAGGAAGTAATTATTCTATGAATTACCTGTCCATTTCCCATTATATTCTTTTTCTCTTCATTTCTTGCTGAACTACTGTACTTTTTCTTCCCTAATTATCCTTCCTTCCTTCCCTACTCCTTCTTTCTTCCTTATTTCCCCTCCATTGATTTTTTTTCCTTACTGAACTCCTTTTATTTCCTTGTTTTCTTTCCCATTAATCCTCTCTCTCATCCTTCAATAACTCCCCTATCTTCTTGTTTCCTCTTTTGCCTTGTTTTTGTTTTCCCAGCTTGTTTCCTCCCTGCTTTCCTTTCCAGACTCCCATCAATTTCTTTTATAGGATTTTCCTCCTTTATCTTTCTTGCCTCCTTCCTTCTTTTCATGACTTGGCTTCATCTTGTCTTCTCCTTAGTGGAATCTTTCATTCCCTAATAATTCTATAACTTGCTTTTCCTTTTTTTGTCTTCCTTACCTAACACTATTACTTGCCAAATCTTGTGTCCTTCCTGCTTTACTTTCTGTCCTACTTTTTTTCTTGTGGATTTGTCCTCCCTGTCCTCCTTCTTTTTCAGTCCTTCCTTCAATAGATAGATACTTTTTTTCCAGTGTCTTCTGTACCATATATATATATGTAAAGAGATATAAATAGAGCCCTACATCATCTCTATAATGCAGAAAACCACAACCATTGTTTGAATGTTACCTTCATGCTGTTACCTTAGTATACTTTTCATTATAACTTATTGGTCCATGTACAGTATAACACACATAACATATTTAAATGGGAGCTTACAAACAAATAGCATTCAAAGCTTTTACCTTTATTTCCCTAAAGAGGGAAATAAATGACTCATGTGGATGAAAACAGTCAGTGTTTTTGCATTTAACACCTTTGCCTGAGATAAGGAACTCTATTGCCCTCTTCTGGAGAAAATGCTCAAAAGTTCTGTATTAATATTCTGAGCATCACAAATTAGAAGAGTGTGTACTTAATCCAATACAAATAGCAGGTACAGATGGAGCAAATTTTATCTAGACATTCAGCTCATATGGCACGTCTTGTTCCATTATGTCATTCCATACAAAATAATCCATCTGCTTCATCATGCTATTTAGCAATAAAGACAGAAGCGAGAAAATGTCTTTGTCCTTTTTTTATTTACATAATGTTTGGGATATTTGCAGCAAGATGATTTTTGTTTTATGATCGCAAAACTCTTTGTTGTTATCTTCTATAATTATTTTCACTCTCTCTTTCCCCAAACCTACAGGAAAGCTGTGCTCGAATTCTGCTCTATCGGGGTGCTAGTAAAGACATCAAAAACCACAGTGGGCAGACCCCATTTCAGGTTTAGATCTTCTTCTGTTTTTTTTAGAAACTGGGGGGTAAAATGTTCCTCTTCATTATCATTGATGTTGGAGCAAGGGTTCTGTTGTGTTCACCTTGTGCTTGAGCTTCTAAAGGAAAAACATTTGAAAGTGTATTCACAACCCTTTGGGTTATGTGGAGTGTTAATATTGGCAATTCATGGTATAAAGACCCTACAGACAATCTCTCTTGGTACAACACAACCTTCTTCGTGTTCTTTCATCCCTCATTCAGAAGGTATCTCCTAAACTATGATATAAGTGCAATACCTATAGACCTTCATTCTTTGGGAGACTTGGAACAGTTATATTAGCTATCCGTGGATAGCTAACCAATGGATAAACCCTTTATCTCTCTTGGTGCAACACAAACTTCTTCATGCTCTTTCATACCTCATCCAGAAGGTATCTCCTAAACTAAAATATAAGTGCAATACATATAGACCTTCATTCTTTGGGAGACTTGAAGCAGTTGTATTGATTATCCATGGTCTAAAGACCCAATGGACAAACCATTTATCCCTTATTCAGATGGTACCCCCCTTACTATGATATTGGCAACTTATAAGACTGGTCAGTATCATGGTGACTATTATTGATGGCTTCTCCGAAGCTGAAGAAGCCATACACTACTCTACTTGCTGTACCTATACAGTGATGCTTGTGCAGTATTGGTGTTCTGTTATTGACCTTCAATCACCGCCTTAAATATCTGGAAATATTTCCATAACCACCTTGTTTCCCTAGCTACAAGGTTCTGGATAATTTAGGCTAATTTGTCACAGCTCAATGCTTTTTCGCTATCACAAAGTTGCATTCATGCATTTCTTGTCTAGTCCAATCCCCAGTGTTTTCTTCTTTAAATATACCTCCCTCTTATTATCTGGCTTTGTTTTCTTAGCTCCTTTAACCCTCTGACTTACTCTTGCTGCAGGTTGCGGTTATTTCAGGAAATTTTGAGCTGGGGGAGTTAATAAAGAGCCACAGAGACAGTGATGTTGGTGAGTATATACATGTCTCTGCTATAGTGGGGATAAGGGTATGATAACTGCTTAGCAATTATGTGAGTTATCACTTAATTAATTTCAGAGAACCCCTATCTAAGTTATCAGTGACAGTGCAATGATGTGAGTGGCAGGAGACTGGCATTTTAATTAGATCCCACACCATAATGTGATCATGGAATATTTCTTATTGGAACGGAATGCTTTCAGATTTAAGTGGAGGATATAGGGAGGGTTTGTTACACACACATATGTATCTACTCTAGTAGGGATGCACCGAGTCCACTATTTGGGATTCGGCCGAATCCCCGAATCCTTGGTGAAAGATTCTTCCGAATACTGATACGAAACCTAATTTGCATATGAATAGGATTTGGATTTGGTTCGGCCAGGCACAAGGATTCAGCCGAATCTGACTCCTGCTGAAAAAGGCCAAATCCTGGCCGAATCCCGAACTGAATTCTGGATTCGGTGCATCCCTATACTCTAGTACCCTAGTTCTCTAAGCAAGTCTATGAAACAAGGTCACTATAATGAACAGCACTCTCTGTGTCTTTAGTACCCTTCCAGGAATCTCCATCCTATGCCATGCATCGCAAGGAAGGGGGCAAAGCACTGTCGGTGCCCCGCGTTCTCCATCGAGCAAACAGTGACAACAGCCTCTCACTGCCTGAATGGATGGTCTTCTCAGCATCTACTGCCAACACTGTCACTTTACAGGGACAAAAGGCCTCAGGGGGAACTCTCCGCAGCTCCAGTAGCCCACGTGGTGCTCGAAGCCGGTCACCTTCAAGAGGCCGACACACAGAGGAATCCAAGAAGCAGCCACGTGGAAGACCCAGGTAATCCAAGTTACTATTTATATTCAAAATCCCCGAACTGCCATGACGCAGCTCATTTCACTACATCTATGTCTAGAGTGACCTTCTTTTTTTCATATGAAGGGGAAGGCTGAAAGTTATATTGCCCTCTGAAAGTGGACAAAGAACTAAGAAAATGGCTAGGGCTGAGATTCCACAGCACAGAATGAGGTATTAACGGGGTATTATACGAATACAACAAAGTGAAAGACTGGGGACTTGCAGTGCTGGGAACCACACATCCTGATTGCATATCCCCCCAGTGTGCATCATATGGACATTAGATTATAAGCTCTACTGGTCCACAACAATGGTCTCTGTAAATTGCTGAGGTTTTCTAAAGCCCTCAAACCTTAGGCTAATATCATGCTGATCAGATCGTCTGCCCATGACCGCCAGTTAAATTGCCCCTAATATACCCTTCATTAGCCCCCTGTGGTCAACATCAAGCCTTCAGAGTGAGCTTTGACAGTGCCTTTATCGGCACATTGCTAGTTATGCATGCATGAATATCCAGAATACATTAAACATGAGTTTGTTTGTTGCATATCCCAGGCTCTGACTGATTGACTATTAATGAGATCTACTGTACTGTATGTCTGTGGCACATCATTTACTCTCTGCTAGAAATGCTTTCTTTGATTCAAAGGTCTCAATCTAATGCTTCCTATAGAAAGGCACCATGGAAGGGCACACAGTGATCAAAAGAATTTATTATTATCCTTTATTTATATAGCATTGATGTACTGCATTGTGCAGAGATTATACATCAATCCGAGTGGAGTTTACACTCCTATCACATGAGCACACAGCAGGGTCAACATTATCAGGAGCCAGTTAACCTGCCTGTATGTGTTTGGGGTGTGGAAGGAATATGAGTATCCAGAGGAGCCCCATGCAGACATGGGGACAACATACAAACTCCTTGCAAATAGTTCTCTGACTTGAACCGAACCTGAGACCCCAGCACTGCTAACCACAGCCCTGTGAAAGTCTTTGATTCTTCCCGTCACCCTATTTCTGGAGGTTATGTGGATAAAAAAGAAGCCATCTTCTATAAATATTCATACACCATCCCTGGCCACGGCAATTAGCTCCCTAAAAGATGTGTTGCGAAGCGGTAGAATAAATGAGGCATTTAATGGATTTTATTAGGGAAATTAAAGCCCTAGGACTAGCCAGTGGCAGGTAGTATTGGTGGAACTCCCCTTTAGAGGTGAAAGACAGGTTAGTAAACATAGGCAGCCTTGGCTGCAATGAGGAGGATTGAGGAGCATAGCCATTTCTAGGCAGACATGTATATGGGGCCTTTCAATCCATGAATCTATTGGGTAGGTTAGAAAATCCCATCAGCAGTCTGGTGCAGGTGCTCTCCTGATGGGTTTTCTTAGGCTCCCATTACGATCTGATCATTGGTGGGGGCCAGATTATGGGATCAACCTGATTTGGTTCAATGAGTTGATGCCAATAATGGCTAAATATACTCTTGTTTGGCCAGATCATAACCTTAGTATATACCCAGCTTTAGCTGCCATGTACTGAATCCACTGGTGCCTCTAAACCCTTTTTGTTGAACCATGGCACTCCTAATGTTCTCCCTCTCCTACAGAACTTCTTGTTCCAGGGTGTAACTGAACCTACAGGTCATATCCTTAACTGTAACATGGCCATGGGGGTCTATAGCCCACAATCCTTCTCACTGGAGCCAATACTGCCCATAGGGATGTACCGAATCCACTATTTTGGATTCGGCCGAACTCCTGAATCCTTTGCGAAAGATTCGGCCGAAAACCAAACCCAATCCGAATCCTAATTTGCATATGCAAATTAGGGATGGGAAGGGGAAACATTTTTTACAAAAAGTCACGCAATTTTGCATATGCAAATTAGGATACGGATTCGGTTCAGCTGGGCAGAAGGATTCGGCCAAATCCGAATGCTGCTGAAAAAGGCCTAAACCCAGCTGAATCCTGGACCTAATGCTGGATTCGGTGCATCCCTAGTGGTTACTAACTATCTCTCACCTCTGTGGTGAGCTCAACCAATAATATTTGCCATTGGATAGTCCTACACACAGCTCATAGAGCTTAGATTGTGTAACTGGAGTGCTGTCTGCTGTTCTGTCCAATCAGGTGCTGGACGGAATAGCAAAAGTATCTCTGGAAGCTTAATCTGCTCGGTAACATAGAACTCATTACCCTTTGCCATATAGAACTGCCTAAACAAAACAACAGATTATGCCAATGTCAAAGTCAGTTGCAAAACAATGTAGAGGAACCCCCAAATCTTGATTCTGTGTAAAATAAATATCCGCTGCTTTAGAACAATATACTGCTTGTGTAGATGTCTTCATACAAGAGCATAGATAGTTGTCTAAGGACTCGCTTGTGGGGCAAACTATCCTCGGTTTGTCACAGTACTATATGGTTTTCATTTTTACCCATCATTTATATATATATATTTGTTCAGTTCCAGTGGTTCTACCAAAGAGCCCCCTGCAAGTGCGACGGCCAATCATCGCTCCAAGCGCAAGTTGTACTCGGCAGTGCCAGGACGCACGTTTGTGGTGGTGAAACCTTATCAGTCGCAAGGAGAAGGGGAGATATCCCTCAGCAAAGGAGAAAAGGTCAAAGGTATGGAAAGCCTCAATTCCCTATATGTATAGTCTTGCAATGGGAAAATGGCTTCAGGGCTGGCCTTAGGCCAATTGGACCAATTGGGCCCCGCACCTCTGGGGGCCCCGCACCACAGGGCACATGATGCTGCCTGGCCTGCCCCCAACTTTGAGAGTCCAGCCCATCCCCAAATCCATAGGTCCAGCCCACCCTCAACTCTGATAAGCCAGCCTATCCCCCAACTCCATAGGTCTAGCCTGCCCCCAACTCTCATAGGCCCAGCTTTCCTCCAACCTTGATAGGCCCTGCCTGCCTCCAATCCAACCAAGCCTGCTCCCAAGCTGAATCGGCCCAGCCTGCCCCAAACTAATTGGCCCAGTCCACTCTCCTATTTCCTCCCTCTCTCTCTTACCCTGTGTGCCCCTATTATGTGCCCCTATTTCATCCCTCTCACTCTCTTACCTTGTCTGCCCCTTTCCTTTCTATTTTGTGCCTGTATGCCCTTATTTTCCTAAATACTTGCTGTGTCAGTAGCCAGCAACACTTTGTCTAGGGGCCCCGCCAACATGGTCCCAATTGGGCCCCACATTTGATAGGATCAGCCCTGAATGGCTTCATAAGTTTTTTAAAGAATGACAATACAATGTACTGTTACCCTGCACTGGTAAAACTGGTGATTTGGCTTCAGAAGACCTACTATAGTTGATATAAACAAGCTGCTGTGTAGCCATAGGGGCAGCAATTCAAGCACAGGATACACAGTAGATAACAGATAAGTACTACTATAGTTATATAAACAAGCTGCTGTGTAGCCATGGGGGCAGCCATTCAAGCACAGGATACACAGTCGATAACAGATACGTTCTGAAGAATCCCATTGTATATTACAGAGCTTATCTGTTATCTGCTGTGTATTTCATGCCTTTTCTCCTTTTTCAGCTAAGAATGGTTTCCCCCCATGGTTACACAGCAGCCTGTTTATATAAACTGTAGTTGTGTTTCCAATGCAAACATACCAGTGCAGGGCAAAAGTACATTATATTGCATTCCTTTAAAATGCTTTAATTTTTTAGTGCTACTGTTCCTTTAATCCTTCTTCTGCAATGTGAGCCGAGATTGTTATGAAAGCAATGGTCACTTACATTGTGTAGCAACTGGGAAATGATTGCGATCAATTGCACTGCATTCATTTTTTACTAGCAGTCGGAGTTAGAGCTCAGTAATACTGAGTTCTAACCCCCCTCCCCATAGTACATTATAGTGGTCTTACAGGGACATCACTGATCTTCTTTTGAACGGTGATCTTCTTTGATAAATGTAACATTTCATTACACACTTTCCACACTGAAATGTTAATAGCTAAAAAAAACAATCAAAACCAAAATAAAAAACAACTTGACATTTTGTAACTTGAAAGGAAATGTAAATCCTCAAAATAAATAAGTGTAAAATTGCTCTGGGTGATCTTTTGCAATTAGCATTCATTTCTTTTTGACAATATAGCAATGTTACACTGCTGATATGATGAAATTGAAACATCAGTGCCATCTGCTGGTCTTCTGGCTCTGTTGAAAATTTCAGAAGAACAGGGAACTCTTCTGGTGTTGCTCTAGTTAGGAAAGAGAAACATCTGTTGTTCTTATTCTTCTCGCAGCTGGCAGATTCGCTCAGCAGATGGAGCTGTTGTTTCAATTTCATCATATTATCAATGTGAAACATGGTAATCTCTTGAAATTCATGGTAAAATATTATATAAATTGCAAAATTGCTTCAAAGAGAGCTCTAAGCAATAGAACATCAATTTATTATTAATTAATTAGCATTTCCTTTAATAGGTCTATTATGAGGTGCCTTTATTATTTTGTGAGTGGGTGTGCTTCAACAACAGGGCTGAAGGCTGATCACCATTAATATTAAGAGTTAATTCTGCTACTGTATCTTATTCTTATGCTGCCAGTGTAGTGCCATACTGTTTCTTTACTGCTAAAAACTTGCCCTGTTGACATTTAATGCTAATTAGCGATGGGCAAAAAATTTTTGACGCCGGTTGACAATTCTGATGCCTCCGACAATTCGAACGTTGCCAAAAGCGCCTGTTGACTCTAATGCGCGTCAAATTGTCACCGACATCGGAATTGTCGCTGGCGACGGAATTGTCGGTGGCATCAAAAAATTTTTGATGCCAGCGTCATATTTCGCGTTTTGTATATTTTTCAAATTTCGCGTGAAATTCGCAAATCTTTCGCCATTTCTCAAATTTCGCGTGAAATTCTTGAATTTTATGCCGAAGAGAAAATCATCCATCACTAATGCTAATGTCTTGCCTGTACTGCCAACATTTTGCTGCTGTCTTGCCCTTTTATATCTACAACCTAGATCTTCCTACGTATGTCTATGAAGATTCTCATTTATCTAGGTCATGATATATAGTATTTAGTAGAATTCAAAGGCAACTGGACTTTTACAGTTTTTCTTGATAATGTTTTACCACTTCAGTTCAAACTCTATGGGGCAAATTCACTAAGATGCGAAGTTGCGCCAGGCGCAACTTCGCAGCACTTCGCCACAATTCACCACACTTCGCCACACTTCGCCAGGCATATTTTCACCAGAGCTCCGCAAATTCGCTAAAATCCGAAGTTGCGCACAGGGGTAGCGTAAGTTTTCGAAGTTGCGCTAGCGTTAATTCGCCAAGCGAAGCGAAGTTTCGTTAGCGATGGTTCATTTACATACGGTGCAAAATTCAAATTTCAATGGAGGAACACGTATCAGCACTTCAAATGCCTAGAAAACCTTCAAATCAGCAAATAAGAATTTTATTTTGCCCTACACATGTGCCCACTGTCTAGGTAAGTTGCCATGAGTCAAGAAATGTAGGGGGGAAGGAGGGGAGACCCAAAAAAAATTTCATCAAGTAGAAAACACGCCAGCGTTTTTTGGGACTTAGAAAAATTTTGACTTTTTTTGAAACAATCCCTATCGCCAGGTCTGAGGTGGCGAAGGAAGTCTAGCGTAAAAGGTAGCGTTCAGTACACTGTGCAAGTTAGTGAATTTCCGTAGTTACCTCGCTAGCGAAAATTCGCCTGGCGTAAGGGTGCGAAGTAACACTTGCGAAATTATGCCAGCGTTCATTAGTGAATTTGCGCAGTAGCGAAAAATGCCAAATGCTAGCGAATTAACGCTAGCGTTCGGCGCTTCGGCGCTTAGTGAATTTGCGACTAAATGTCCAGTTGCCTTTGACTTAATTCTACTAGATACCAGATCTTCCTACTTTTGACTTCTGGTCATATTGCCTTTGCCCTTCTTCCACTGCCTGAAATACAGTAGCGATCCTAGACGTGACGCGCATCTGGGCCCAGCCCCCTCCGTACGGCCACATTTGTATGTGGCGCACGGACTGCCAGGGGGCCCTGAGGGGGTGCGGGTGTGGTAGTTCTGCCACTGCTGAAATACATCCCTTCTATATGATCTCCAGTTTTCACACCATTTGTGCCACCACAGTGCAACCTGTCAGCTCTCCTTTATACGTGTTACCGATCCATAAAATGGGACTTTAAAGGATATAAGCATTTTCTTAGTTTAATCAGAACAGATTTCCAAAGATACAAAGCTTTAACACTGGAGTGCAGCTTAGCTCTTGCAAATCCAAATGCAAATGTATAAATTGGAAATTTGGGGCCTAGGCTAAAGTCAGATTAATCAGGTGCACCCCAAGGACCAAAGCTCATTTAATCTGCTGTGCAACAGTGCCTTCTAGTGGCCAAATTCTTTATTAATGATTTACCTGCGTTATGTGGAAAGTACATGTCTTGGTTATGGACAAGCTGATATTTAGTTAGGATCACATGCCCTGAGATATGCCCTGGAATGATACCATTATAAAAGATAGACATGTCTTGGGGCTAACTGTGAGCATTTGAGCTTGAGATCCAACTTATAGTGGGCATTTTGTTTGTTGGTGTATGAGGGAGAGACATGGATCAGTTAACAGAGCCGGGAGGGATGTGTTGTGCAACTCTGCAGTGTTCTAATGCCAATTATTTTGTATCAGACTGATGCTCCAAACCTATTATATCAGCTTTTCATCTCTTTCTACAGAAGAAAATATTAAAAAAAAAAAAAAATTACTAATGAATGTAAGTTGCTGGTCTGCACTGATTGCTTTACATTTAGGGTGCAGCCTTTGATTTTGTAGAAGTTTGTTTTACACATGGTCAGTAATATTGATCTAGAAAAGGGGGGCCCCTTAAGTGCTGGACATTGGGACAATGTAGATTATGCTCAATCTGCCCCAAGCACGCTCCGTAATGGCCAGACATGCCCCCCAAGCTACTCAGAACCCCCACCAACATTGTGGTAAGCCACAATTCTTGAGCATTTTCCCTAAAATAGAACAGGTATGTAGTCAGGTATGATGAGGGGCAATGCAGCAGCAACGAGTCAGTCACATAAATATCGATTGTAGTGCTCAGTCACCCGTGTTGGGACATTTTAGGTTGTGCCCTTCATCTACATAAACCATGTCCAGTTTTGGCCTCTTTACTCCCCACTTTCAATAAATGCACATTTTGCAGCCTGCTTGCTGAGACAAGTATGCCTTCAGTTTGAACTGGGCATTCAAGGTTAGCTACTGCAAATTGGCATTAAACATATGTGTACAATGCTCAGATGGATTTGCATGTGGACATCACCATGGCACTAACCCCACTGTCTCTACTCGTTAGCAACTAAAGCAACTATAACATCCTGTAGGCCTCACATTGGTTGTTGGGTTTCCATCCTGGACATCGTGTCCCAGGGCTACATCTTAAATAGGTGACACCTTCACCAGGTTCTGTATCCACCATTGGTTGGATCCAAGAAACTGGTTGTGAATCTTCTCCTGCCTTTAATAAGCCTGGGATGTTGCCCAATCCCATCATAACCCAGGACTTCTACCTGCTCTCCAAATATCTCAGCTCTACACTTCATGCATAATATGTTCTACATCACCCACTTTACTCAGTAGGGTGCATAGGCCTCAAAGTGGCATCTATTCCATCTAAACCCACCTCAAATAGAGGTTCTGCCATCATGGCTTTTGTACAGACTCCTTCTTTCTTTGTGAATTCCTAAAGCAATGCCCCTTCTGTTCTACAGTTCTTAGTGTGGGAGAAGGAGGATTCTGGGAAGGAAATGCCAAAGGTCGCACCGGCTGGTTCCCGTCAGACTGTGTAGAAGAAATAGCCACAAAACCACAGGAAGGAAAACAAGGTATGGTCGTTTCATTTACAATGGTATCATTTTGCCCGAGCTATTAGCTATCTCATGGGCTGAAATAAATATATTGTTGAATGTAATGAAAAAGCTTCTCTATAAAACTCACTGCGGGAAATGGGAAGTGTATAAAGAGACACAGGGAAGCTTTAGCTCCAAAATTTAAAGGTAAATACACCTTGTCTGGCTGCCATTTGATCAGTAAAGTAATATATTACTGTTTGGGGGAATGTCCATATTCTTGCTTTGCAGTGATAAAATTATGGGCAGGTATCATGTGAAAAAGTAGGTTATTGGCTTTGATTTACTGACCAATGCCATGTAAACAGAATATCTCTCAACCATGGCAGTGCTCTTGTTTCCTATAGTCAAAAAACATAAAAAAAGGAACAGAAGGGTATACATCTATATATTTATTGAGAGGTTTCTCATTGTTAGATACACATTGGTTTAAATAATAAAGCCTCATTAAGCTGGTCATACAAAGACTGACACTGATAATTCTATGAGTTGACAGCTTGTTGGTCTGTGTACGTGGCCAAAAGACTGCTTATCTGTCTGATATCTGGTTGAGTATTTGACAGATATTTTTGGGCAGGTGTGAAAATCCTGTTGAGGACCATACTGGGTCTAATCCAAGCTCTTCAGCCAGGGATTACATTAAGGTCCTACTCAGACTCGGATGGTAACATCAACGTCCTTATGGTACTCCTTTTAGAAATCAGCATTCACCAATGAAAGGAAGGGGCTAGATGGCTCAGTAGGTTAGGGGTATGTGGCAGGAGATTGAGTTAACCAGCTCAATATTTAACAGAGAATCAGATTTGCTTAGTCAATGCAGATCCTTATTTCAGCTGTTTGATTCTACTCCCACCACGTGGCTGTGAGGATGAACTACATCTCATACTGCACATGGATCAGCTTTGATTCCATTAGCCGGCTAACCCATAATTATTGTATAACATTATTGTCTAAGCTTGTGGTGCTCACATTAGAGTCTAAGTTAGACAAAGCGGGACCCTTAGTAATGCAGAAAGACCAATGCCTTGATATCATAATCTATGGCTCTGGGAGATGCTGACAATGAGACCTGAAGAGCTTGAGGTTGGCATCACTTTTTCTGGACAACTCAATACCGTTGAGTGGTTCTCATGAGAAATATAAGGACCCCGACATTTTAAAGCTCTCGGGGTCCTGTATTGGTCAATGGGGAAGGTCCCAGTGTCTGTGCTGCTGTTATTACCGATATCCGAATGATTCTGGGGATTTTGGCCCAAAAACTTATGGTTTTTGCACTTTTTGGGCAAAGGTCCAAAGTTTTCGGGTTTTTGCTGAACCTATGAATGATAAATAAGGTCCATTTCGGGAATTCGGAGTTGCTCGGATTTTTATCTTAGAAATATTGAGATAAATTCGGAGTTTAATAAATAAAAACATCACATTCAGGTAAGCACATTATGCATCCAACCTTCTGCAGTACTATTGCTCCCACTGTTTTAATGGGGTTGTTCACCTGCAAACATTTTTTTTCAGTTCAGTTGGTTTCAGATCACCAAAAGTAAATTATTTTCCAAATTACTTTCTGTTTTCTATGTGACCCTTTTTCTAATATTGAAGTGTAAAGTTTTATTTTTCACCTTCTAAATTTATTTAAATTGAATTTTGTTGATACATTTGTTATCTTTGTCTCTGCTGAGCAGGATCCCTGAGTTTCATTAAAGGCGGCTGTTAGAATTGATACAATAGTTGCTGATATTCCACAGATACTGCTGAGAAATGTATCAACTAATTGTATCAACTAAATGGAGCAAATTGTAACAGTTCAGATGCTCCTGGATCACTGAGCTGCCAGACTGAAACATCAACTTTCACCACGAACATTCAACTTTAAACTTAAATTTTGGGAAAAACGTAAAAAATAAAAGATGGAAAGCAATTGAAAAAAAGTCTTTGTTTATGGTGAACAATCTGAAAACAACTGAAAAAGTGTTTGGAACATGAACAAACACTTTAATGGGGCAGTTCACCTTTTCACACAGATCAGTGCCTTATACTGTAGTCTGTCCCAGAACAGCTGTTACAATGGATACATAATGGATATATCAGTTGCTGGTATTTATCTGATGCTGCAGAAATATGTATCCATATCCGTAACTAATGTATCCATTTTTAAATGTGCTTCGAAATTCTTTACCCGGCTTTAAAGAACTTACTATACATGAGAGGGAAGAAAATAGAAAAAAATGTTTTTTTAAAGATACATTTAGAAAAAAATAAGGGAAGTCTGATTTGGGTGTACTATGTAAACATATGTTTTGTGAAGTTTGACTGTCCCTTTAATGACACTTCAGACAACAGTAGGTTCTCCTGTTGGGTTGTAGTTTAACATTAGCGGGAGTTTATAGGTCCATTACGACTGAGATCTACATGGGGCTAACTGAATGAACCCACACCCCACATTTTGATCCATATTCTGTGCAACTGATCAGTTACCCTCCACCCTGGAATAAAAAAGTAATATCATAAGACAGGTGGAAGAAAGTCAGACACGGATGGGGAGCAGTTGATTTTAGTAAAAGAGAGCAAAATGGCCTTCCATATTCAACCTGTGGTTCCTTCAGCTCACATGCTACTAGCATGTGGTTAAGTCACTTGCCTTACTACACACATTGACCCACAGAAGTGGCTTTAAAGTAGGGTGTGCTTAGCAGTTTGGGAGTGCTTGGGGGACAAAAATATGGGTTGGGATTGAACTAGGGTAAGCCAGCAGACACCTGCCTAGTACTGTTTTTGGAAATTCCCACTGCTTGGTTGTGCAACCATCTCAAAGCTCCTGTCTCATCCCACTGTTTTCGGAATCTCACATAAAAGTGCATAACATTTCTGGCTTTTGGGAAACAAAATTCAACTTAAAAAGAAAATGCAATGTAAAGGAAATCGAGTTCTGGCAATTGCATGCAAATGATGACGGTCCTGTGCCCAAGTTGCCAACTGTTGCTAAAGAACATTGTTGAACCCTTCTTTTCTCTTCTTCTGCTTATTGCCCATCATTGGTCTCTGTCTCTGGACTTCCCTGTGTCCCTGATTGCCGCCAGCCCTGAAATTTTGGTGATTTTTTTGCTTGTGCCTGCCCTGACCTCATGTTTCACTTAACACTTTGTCCAGAAGTTTGCTTTTTAGTATTGGACTTCTGCAGTGGTTAGACCTCGGTTTTGTTGTGGAAACCCCGGTGTCCCAAAAATGCACCTGCAGAGCCCTCTAGCCTAGGCACTTTGTGATAGCGAAAGATTAGGCAAAAAAAAGTCTACTGCAACAGAACTTGCTTAAGCCCTGCTTTGTTCTTTCTCTGCTGCCTTCCTGATATTGGCCTCTGACTCTTGACTTCACCCCCAAACTATTCATTTGCACTTAGCTGACTTTGCCTGTGTCCCTGGCTTCCTCCAGTGTCATTAACAATAAAATGTCAATTTCCTGAGCCAGATGAGATTTCTAAGTGCCAGTATTTCAGCTGTGGATCGACCACTTAGCAGCACAAAGGGAAAGAAACCCACACCTTCATACACAGGGAAACGGGTGAATATTATATAGTGATTATATAGGAAATGTTTCTTAATTTAAGAGCATGTTATTTCACTTATTACAGCAAGTGACTGCTGTTAGCCATGTTTATACATTCCAGTGCCACCTGCTGCTTTTTTTGGCTTACCTAAGATTGCTTAAAATTAATTTCCTTAGGGAAAAAAAGTCTTGTAATGCTGCTCTGCTTATCCTCTGATCATAAATAACTTAATAAAGGTTAATTTGCTATAAGGAAGGACTTCCTTGCTTAAGATCTTTGCATTTCAAAAGACAGAATGGCTACCCCCATGAAAACAAGCTATCTGAATTCGACAGCAGTGTATTCATGAGGGGGTGAAAATTATGAGGCAATAAGCCATCCTCCTAACACCCATTACTTTGTCCTTATTCAGGCAGTAAAGTCAGAGAGAGAGGGCAGGAGAGAGGCCTCCAGTTTCCCAGCCACATACAGGCAGCATTGAATTCATAGGGGTAACCATAGGTTATAATTCAAAGCAAAATTTGAATTGTTGCTAAAAATGGAATTTATGGGAAAACTTTACTATCATTCTGAGCATTCTGGATACATGTTGGGTGCCTTTATTTTATATGCAAACAGGGAAACTGAAGCTACTCCATGTTTGGCCCTTGCAAGGTAGATACATGGGCTCTGCTGTATGAGGCAACTTGAGACTAGTGCATCATGTGACAGTGCCTGTAGGTTACCAGGGGGTGCAATCAATCACTCCCAGTAACTTCCAGTTTTAAACTTTCAGCACTTCTAGTACAGGGGGCTATCCATGCATTTGTCATCTAGTTGTCTACTTTGCAAGGACCAAGCATGGGGTCAAATCAGTTTCCATGTTTAGCTCAAGAAATAAAAAAAAAATCATAGACATTTTGTGATGAAAACAATAGGCAAAAAGTATGTTCAGCACAAGCTTTCTCATTGCACTTATGAACAAAGGTTATATTGTCCCTTTAAAAACTACAACCAAAAACGTTCCTGTTGTGTTTACTGTACCTTCAGTTATTTTCTTCATCCAGCAGAGGGTACTCTTGAGCAAACAGTTCTTTCATTTAAATATTATTGCAAAGCATAAGCCAATCATATTTCCCAAACCTTTTCTGCCCCATCCAATAACAGGAGATAAAGTAGCTGGGAGATCTGGGTAATGGAAATCACTATATGCAACTCAGTTTTATTTATTCTGCTGACTGGATTAGTAGAAATAGAGGTTGCTATTTCTTTATTTATTTTTAGTTTCAAAATGCATTTTATTTTCATACTATATTTAAGGCAGATAACTGTATCTAACTGGCAGTTGTGAGCTTTCCTGTTGGGAGGACATACTGTTGATGCTTATGTTCCTTCCACATCAATACAGTTGTGGCAGCACCTTAATGTTCTATTCTGAATAGGGAACAATTGTACCGACTGATAATGGGGATCCCTCGAGCTACCAGCAACCTTCCAGTAGATTCAGGGTTCCCACAGTGGTAGGCATTGTTAGCTGTCAGTACGCAATGCAAGACTTACTCCCAGTAGATAAGATGTAAACTCTTTTTTTGAACAAGTGATCAAAAAATTATGCAAGCCCCACTGAAAATTATAGACTCAACATCAAAGACCCCGGTTTGCATCAAAACCCCAGTATAATTGCTTAAAGGAAAACTCCACCCCCAAAAAATGAAAAACAAAATGAATAGTTAAGCAACAGATATCAAATGAATTGATATCAAATTAAGTGGCATATTAAAGAATCTTGCCAAACTGGTATAAACTGTATACAGTAGATGATATTACAGGAGAAATTGATGAGATCACAGGCGATATAGATGAGATCACGGGAGATGATATTGCAGGAGAAATTGATGAGATTACAATAGCTATTGTGCAGATCACAGGAGATATGGGTGAGATCACAGGAGGTATAAATGAAATCACAGGAGATATAGATGATATTACAGGAGAAATTGATGAGAACACAGGCGATATAGATGAGATCATGGGAGATGATATTGCAGGAGAAATTTATGAAATTACAGGAGCTATTGATCAGATCACCAGAGATATAGGTGAGATCACAGGAGATTTTAATGAAATCACTGTAGCTCAGTATGAGATCACAGTAGCTATAATGAGTTCATAGAAGATATTGATGGGATCACAGTAGCGAAAATGTTATTATAATTATAGAATGAGACTTCCTACTGACTACAGAAATGGATCTGCTTTGATTTATAGCACCATTTTTATAGCATATGATTTCTCTATCTACATACTAAATCAATATGTATATACACTAAACGTTCTCTCTCTAGAGCGTGTGTGTTCAGTGGCGTAATAAAAAACTGACAGCAAATAATTTTTCAGGCTCTTAAAATGTCTAGAGATTGACCTGTTTTACCAATATTTATTGAAATTGTATATGAATTAGGGCCTCATGGGAACCCTATACTTCCTGCAGCCGCAGGGTCTGCTTCCTCTGTATGTTTTTCCACTGTGTGTGTTGCATGTTGGAAGATACAATATGGTCCTCCTGCCTCACTCTCCCTTGTTTGTGTCTTGCCAGAGAGTCGGAGCGATAAAGCCAAGCGTTTATTTAGACATTACACGGTTGGATCCTATGACAGCTTCGATGCCCCCAGGTAAGAACCTCTCGCTCTATTTGACTCTGTGTCCCATCTATCAGCAAGCTGTGTACATATAAATCTGTCTTCAAGGGCATTTGTAGCTGTGCTTATAGTAAAAAAAAATATGCAGCATGTGAAGCAGACAAGTCAAAAACACAGAGAACAAGATCAACTCCAAACAGTGAGGTGTGCCCTTCAGAAATACAGAAATGACTTTATTTGTGGCTTCATGTAATCTGGATACGTCAGGAGTAGTGATGGGAGAATTAATTTACCAGGTGCGAATCTGCAGTGAATTTCCGCGTTCCGTCGCCATCTAATAAATTTGCATAAAAAATCCAGCATAAATAAAAAAAAAAATTTGGGCATAAACATTGTCGCGTGTCAAAATTATTCGGATGCCCATTGACTTTAAAGCATTTGGCTAAAATAGGCGCGGCATAACAATTATCGTGGGCGTTGACATTGACGCACATCAAAATAATTTTGACGCCCATTGACTTCAATGCGTTTCACGATTTTTTTGTGACAAATTTGCCCATCATTAGTCAGGAGATTTGTGTAATAAAGCGTTCTGGTTGGAAGTGTTTAGAATTGCCTTTACTTACAGTATTCTTGTTGTTCCGTTTTGTAAAGCAAATATTTGAAATAGCCCTTGGTTGGTGTTCCAGGAGGTCATCAAAAATCTTTAGATCACAAGGTCACTCTCCTTATGGTTCTCCAACCAACTTCTTTATTCTCCAAGTATCTCTACTTTACATTCTCTCATCTAGCATTCCCTTCATTTCGCCTTTTTGATCTCATTTAGAAAGAAGGATTGATCCTTATATGAACATAAAAGGCAAATGGTTGGGTCCAGGGGAGCCCACTAACACCTCTGATCTGACCCTGATTGAAGATCTTATTTAAGGATCAAACCAATTTGATTTACCTAGCCAAGGAAAGCCTTAATAGGTCTCTTTTCTCTGTATGGAAAGTTAAGAAGCCCTGTCTCCTGGTTGCCAGCACTGGTTATCATGGTGTGATCTGGTGACACATTTGACTGGTGCCTTCTCTGTCATGAACCTGTCAATGGTCTCAATTTATATATTAGTGAAATTTATACCAGTGGGCTTACTAGCAAGTGGTCATGGTTCCTAGAGATTGGACGTGTCTTTATTGTTCTTTATTTCTGATAGTCAAGTGTTAGGTGGTATGATGTGTATTAGTATGGAATGTTTGTTTATGACCAGTAGCAGTCTCAGGAGCTGTGCTAATGTCATGCTACTAGCGATGTACAGAAGTAGAACTGTAGGTGGGGAAGGAATAGCAGGCCACTAGTTTGGGAGGCACCACTGTCAGTTATACATTATACTCTTTATGTTGGCCACGTTGGTTCTTTGCTTCAACATCAATTAATCTTCCATTCACATGTCTTATAAGAGGGACATCTTATGGGTAGAAAAGAGGAGTCACCTCACACACCCTGGCCGTCCGAATCTCGTGACACCTGGTGCTTGATGAAGGAGGTGTTGGCAGCCTCCACAACAGTCAGAGAAGAGAAAAATCAGTGACACAACAGGATATTTCTAGCACGGTAACCCTTGCTCATTTATTTGCGGATGCAACGTTTCGGGGCGTAACCCCTTTGTCAAGCATCACATGCATCACGCCCCGAAACGTTGCATCCGCAAATAAACGAGCAAGGGTTTCCCTGCTAGAAATATCCTGTTGTGCTGGTGATTTTTCTCTTCACATCTTATGGGTAGTAATAAGCAAAATTTTTCGCCAAGCAAATGACGCCCATAGATTCTGATCAGTGAAAAATTTGTCACGTGTTCGGTGAATTTTCACAGTTTTGTGAATTTTTGGTAGTGAAACGGGTCAGATTCGCCCATCACTACTTATGGGGCCATATGGGTGGGGACGTAATGACAACAAAGGTTATCCTACCAGATAATTATAATTATATACTGCAATTGATGTAATGCTCTGGTTGGTCAACTCCAGTCAATTTACAAATGAGAAGAGTTCTTAAAATGCAAATAAAGGGAGTGTTTGCAGAGATGGGGTTTAGCACAGCTGCCTACTCTATCAGTCTCCAAGAGACCATTGACAACGCAGTAACAATATGATGTAGATAAGGCTCTCTATAATTAAATGTGCTAACATGGAGCATGACATTTAAAGAAGCCTGTATGTTACCCCTACAGAGTTCTCATTAATTTTTAGGGTTGACTTTCTGTTGTTTAACCCCTGCACGTCCATGATGTCCTTTGTAAGGATAACACTTAGGGGGTTATTTACCAGTCTGGATTTATTAGTCCGAATTTATCTCAATATTTTCTGCTACAAACTCCGATCAAATCCGCACAGGGGTTCTTACGCTTATTTATTATTACATTTTTTCCAAAATTTTGATTTATGGGAAAAAAAATCAGATTTTCCAGATTTTTTCCAGATTTTTTCATCCGATTTTCACGTATTTCATTATTTTTTCGTAATTTTCACCCGGGGTATTGCATGAAATCCAGTGCACATCAAAAAATCATTGGGACTTCTCCCATTGACTTATATGGAATTTCGACAGGTCTGAGATACTGTCTTAATGACTGGGGCGTATTGGTATCTTACCTTGTAACTGAGCCACAAAATACAGTAGCACTGTCAGCACAGATAACAAGCTGAATAGAGATTCAAATTAATAGCGAAAGAAAGGAATTATAGCCCTTTAGTAAAACAATATTTCTGCACCATTTCTTTATAAATACAGGTATGGGGCCTGTAATGCAGAATGCTCTAAAAATGGGGGTTACTGGATAATAGATCTTTCTGTAATTTAGATCTTCATACTTTAAGTATACCAGAAAATCATGTAATCATTAATTAACCCAATAGGCTGGTGTTGCTTCCAATATGGATAAATTATATCTCAGCTTGGATCAAGTACAAGGTACTGTTTTATTAACACAGAGAAAAAGGAAACTGTTTTTTTAAAATTTGGATTATGTCATTATAATGGAGTCTATGGGAGACGACATTTCAGTAATTCAGAGCTTTCTTGATAACGGGTTTTCGGATAATGGATCCCATATTGTACAGTGTATTATCTGTGCCCTTCTCTATCATTCCTTGCTGGTTGTGTCTGCTGGGAAGTGTATTCCTCACGGGCCAAGGAACTTTGCCACCCAAGGAACATATGACAATCTGCACCCCCAGGGTTCAACCAGACAATCACACCCTGTCAGAAGGAGTTAGTGGCAGTCACAGACCAACTGACATGAAAAGGATAAGGAGAGACAAGGAGCTGGTCTGAAAATAAGGGGCAGATTTATTAAGGGTTGAATTGAAAATTAGAATTCTCAATTAGAATTTTCTAAATCCTGCTGAATTACTGTTTAAACCAATGGGAGAGGACCAGGGATCAATTTTGAATTGTTTGCAGCCTTCCTGACATTCAATTTTTTTCCGGAGAAAATCTCGAATCGAGTGCTTAAAATTAGATTAGAGTTTTTGGGTCGATTCCATTCATCTGAGTTTACAAAATTCTATTTTTTTTTTGAGTTCAGAGGAGTTTTTAAAAATCCACATGACTTTGAAATTCGACCTTTGATAAATGTGCCTCCCCGCGTAACAGGCACGAAGCATCGGGGGGGGGGGGGTAATTTGCCAAGTGGCAGATTTATCAAGGGTCGAATTTCGAAGTGGAAAATACTTTGAAATTCGACCATCGCATTGAATACCACGAAATTTGAAGTCGAATTCGTGGGATTTTTTGCATTGTACGATCATATTCCGATCATAGCATGATCGTGCGATTGTACTCTGATCGTACTTCGAATCGTATGATTTTATCGTGCGATCGTACGATTTTCCTTCAAATACAAAAAACTTAGAAATAAGCTCTGGAAGGTCCCCATAGGCTAACATAGCATTTCCGCAGGTTTGAGTTGGTGAAGTATTAAAGTCGAAGTTTTTTTAAAGAGACAGTACTTCTATTATCAAATGGTCGAATAGTCGAACGATTTTACTTCGAATCGAAGGTCAAAGTCGAAGTGGTAGTAGCCTATTCGATGGTCGAAGTATCCAAAAATTACTTTGAACTTCGAATTTCTTAACTCCGAAAATTCCCTCGATTTCACTTCGACCCTTGATAAATCTGCCCTCAAGTGTTGCTAAATGAGCAACATTGAACTAACTATCCTAACACAGATAAAACCGTAACTATCCAAATAACCACTGCAAAGACGCTAACTAACCAATAGGATGAGAATGATTTCAGATTTCCAAATTTTTACTTTCTAATATTCTGCATGATTCTTCTTACTATAATGAATATAAAGGTGAGAATATGATGCAGAAACCTCTCCGAGTCCTTTCACAGTACAGCCTTCTGGGTCTTTATCTCTATTCATTTCTACTTTCTGGCTCTTTTCAGCACAACTTGGATTTTCGCTCTTTTCTTCCTCTCAATAATATTGACTTCACATGTAACAAATGCTCATGTTCATATTTAATTTGATGCCTTTATGTATTTCTAAAATTACTGTACTGTATAGTTGCGGCTTTCTGTTATTTCAACCCCCCTCCCCTCGATCCTTTCCAGGCCTTTAGGAAAAGTCATTGAAGAGCAGTGTTCTAAGCAAGGAATAATCAGACACACGCTGGGATGCATTAATAGAGTCACTAGGTACAGCGGCACCCAATAGGCTGCTGCAACACAAGGACTCGCAGGAAGAGAAAAGAGTAAGAAAAAAAATCTAAAAGTGGGAGTTGAACGTTGAATAGAAATGCTGAATATTGGGTTGGAGCTACTGTAACGCTTTCATGAGGAAGTTTATTTCAGGGATATATGTGTTTGAAGCATTATGATTTTAAAAATCCCATCATTTTGCCTTAAAAATATTTTCAGCCTCCAACTGTAGTTTAACAAATCCCAGCATCCTACCATAAAAAAGTTTAGTTTAACTACAGTATCAACAGTTTGGGCGTCCCTTCTCCAACCCATTAAACATGCTCAGATGGGAGTAAGAGAATATTCTTTGCATGAGAGTCAATACATTGTTCAGAACCTAAAACCTTTGGCTAATGTATAAGTTGTTCTGCTGATGTAGGAGCTATAGCAGACAGGCCTGGACTGGCAATCTGTGGGTTCTGGCAAATGCCAGAGGGGCTGCTATAAGGTGCCATAGAAATTCTGTATTTAGTGGGCTGGTGGGGGCTGTTTGGGCCTCTGTGTACCTGAAATGCCAGGGTCTATTTTAATTCTCAGTCCGGACCTGATAGCAGGGGTGTCCAAACTTTTGGCTCGCCAGGCCACATTGGAAAAAGAAAAATTGTCTGGGGCCACACATGAAATACACAAACACATTTGATTTGTAAAAGTAAAGGAAATACACAGAAATGGAGCTATATACTGGAATATGGGACACCTGGGGGCCGATTCACTAAATTCGGGTGAAGGGTTAGAATAAAAAAAACTTCGAATTTCGAAGTTTTTTTGGGCTACTTCGACCATCGAATGGGCTACTTCGACCTTCGACTTCGAATCAAACGATTCAAACTAAAAATCGTTCGACTATTCGACCATTCGACCATTCGATAGTCGAAGTACTGTCCCTTTAAAAAAAACTTCGACCCCCTACTTCGGCAGATAAAACCTACCGAAGTCAATGTTAGCCTATGGGGAAGGTCCCCATAGGCTTGCTAAGCTTTTTTGATCGAAGGATTTTCCTTTGATCGTTTGATTAAAATCCTTCGAATCGTTCGATTCGAAGGATTTTATCGTTTGATCGAACGAAAAATCCTTCGATCGTTCGATCGAGCGTTTAGCGCTAAATCCTTCGACTTCGAATATCGAAGTCGAAGGATTTCAATTCGAGGGTCGAATTTCGAAGTATTTTTAACTTCGAAATTCGACCCTTAGTGAATCTGCCCCCTGGATATTAAATAGACATATTATTATATTACTAGACATTAAGCCCGTTAAATTAACGGGCGCTAGAACATATGTAGTCAAACATTTATAAAAACAGAATTGTTCTAGTCTAAAAAAAATTCGCCAGAGACGGTCCGTGGGGCACATGCGCAGTAGCGCAATCCCACGGACACAGGGACTGGACGCAGAGACACTTCAACTTTATTATATAGGATTATTACTAACTGGGCAATGGACAGAGTCCCCCCTCCATATATTTCCTCGGGAACCAAGCGTTTCTAGCTGGGCCGCATTCATGTGTAGTGATGAGCGAATTTATTCGGCAGACGCGAATTCGCGGCGAATTTGCACGATGTCCAAAAAAAAATGTCAAAAATGGACGCTGGCGTCAATAACGAGGCGCCGTTTTGCAAATTTTTGCGAATTTCGCAGAAAATTCACTAATTTTTTCGGTGAAGCAAATTCGCCCATCACTATTCATATGCATCCTGGGCCGCATGTGGCCCTCGGGCCGCAGTTTGGACACCCCTGAGCTATAGGGTTACAGGTATTTCCAATGGATTGTGTATTTCTTAAAGGTCTACTGATAAGTCCAAGTTATCAGTCTGTTATCCAGAATGCTTGGGAACAGAGGCTTTCTGTATAGTCATCAGGAGCACTGTGCTTCAAAGCTGCTAAAGATTCAAAATCAAAAGGGTTATTCACCTTTGAGTTAACATTAATTATGATGTAAAGAGTGATACTCTCAGACAATTTGCAATTGGTTTTCCTGTTTTACTATTTGTGGTTTTTGAGTTATTTAGATTTTTACTCTGCAGCTCTTCGGTTTCCAAGTTCAGCAGTCTGGTTGGTAGGGTCCAAATCACCCTAGCAACCAGGCATTGATTGGAATAAACAATATGAGATGATCTGATCAGAAAGATGAGTAATAAAAAAGTCGCACTAGCGTTGTATTTGTAGCCTTACAGAACATTTTTTTTTTAAATGGGGTCAGTGTCCTCCATTTGAAAGCTGGAAATAATGGCAAATAAAAAACTATAACGAATACATAATGAAGACATAATAAAGGAAAAGTTGATTTGAACTGGCCTATAACATAATAAAATTAACCACCCCTTTTGCGGTTCTTTGTTTTTCTGTACTGGCTAATGATCTTGCGCTCAGATCAATTTGCATACGGCGGGTAATATAAAGTTGTATGGACGTCTTTATTATAAATGTTGGTGCAAATGCTTGAAGTTACCATTTTTCTTATACATTTCCAGGGAACTTTAATAAAGACAAGAGAGTTAATATAATGCCCTACACATGAGCCCACTGTAAAATGAATGTTCCATATGTTATGAAATGTCTGGAGAAAACCAGTTACCCAAAAAAAGTTTGTCAGGACTTTTGCAGGCAATCCCGCTTCAGAAAAGGAAAAGTCGCCAACGTTTTTGAAACTTTAATGCATTTTCGGCACATAGGATATAATGTAAGTGACAGAAGATTGAGGAAGATCTAGCTGCTTTATAGAACTTCGCCTGTACTGAGGTGGCGAAGGCAATTCTGGCGAAAGAGGTAACGTTCAGTAACATCCGCATTTTAGTGAATTTGTGGAGTAACGTCCGTTCGCCAGAGCGAAAAGTTGCCTGGCTATAGAGTGCGAATGACTGCTAGCGCCAGTGTGTTTCGCTAGCGAATTGGTGCCTGTGTGTTAGAAGATAGCGTTCTTTAGTGAATCTACCCCATAATTTGTAAAAACTCTATGATTGCTTTGTTTGGGATATTGACTCTTTTGACACTAGCTCTGTGAATTCTGAACTCACAAATAAACGTTTTCTTTTCACCTTAACTGATCTCCACAACAGGTGCAAAGGTGCATTAAACAAAAATCTGGGTCAAAGGTGTACTATTGATTTTGTAAGTATCTGGCATACTGGTGTACTGTAGCAGTGATTTGCATCAAAGCTTTGCAACTTTGGCTCAATGGTGTTCTACTGATGGAAATACTCTATGTTATTTGGGGAAGGGGCAGTTACTAAAATCCAGACTTGCATTGATGTAAGTTTAGTTTTGAACTGTAAAGTTTAATTTTTCACCTTCTAAGGGCAAAGACACACACTCAGATTCGGGTGTCGCCCGGTGAGAAATCTCATCTTCTTTGGGGCAACTAATCTCCTCGAAATGCCTTCCCGCCAGCTAGAATATAAATCACCAACGGTATGGCACTTGGAGCACTTCGTTTTCCGAAGTCGCCCGAAGTTTCCTCGTCCAGGCGACTAATCTCCCGAATCTGAGCGTGTGTCTCTACCCTAAAGCAGCTCTGGGGGGGGGTCGCCGCCTCTTTAACTGTTCTAAATTGATTCATTCATAGTTGATACATTTGTTATATTTGTCTATATCCCTGAGTTTCATTAAAGGCAGCTGTTAGAATTGATACAATAGTTGCTAATATTCCACAGATACTGCTCAGAAATCGAGTAACTAATTGTATCAAAACTGTAGCAAATTGTAACAGACTCTTCTGGATCACTGAGCTGCCAGACTGAAACACCGGAGACAGGAACAAAACTGAAATTTTAGGAAAACTGTAAAAAATAAAAGATGGAAAGCAATTTGTTTATGGTGAACAATCTGTTTATCTGTCTGCATCTATTTCTGCTTATTTGTGTATATGTACAGTATAGATATATATTGAAAGGCATTTCAGCAGGGAAATACACAACTCTGCATATGTGCAGTGCATAAGAGAAATGGCTGATGATTTATCTTGGGTTATCTTTACGGAACAGAAAACTAAATCACAGTTCTGCATAAATATTGCACTTGTATTATGAAAGGGAGAAATTCAGCATATATTGTCATTATTCTCACTGTATCTGCCTTTTGCTGATTGTGTGCACATTAATTATGAACCCTCACTTTGCATTCGGTGTGCATTAATATCCGATTGGAGTCTCTGCACATGCTATACTTTTTTACTATTTGCATTGCTGGCTGCATAGTGTCTGCATTGTGCTTTCTATGTCCTTTGCATACTGTGCCCATTTGTCCATTGTTTCAGACCGTTTGCATTTGAAATAATAGAAATATCTGTCTGTCCCATATATCTGCCACATCTGTCTGGGTCGCCTTGAAAGGGCATGATTGGTGCTAGTGTCCATGACTATAGATAAGGTTAACATATATAAGGGGGTGATCTGTAGCCAGCTTACTACCTGTGCCAGCAGAACCAAACTGCCTTGTTGTCTGGGTGCCCTGAAGCTGTCTTTACTAGTGATGGGCGAATTTATTCGCCAGGCGCGAATTCGCTGCGAATTTGCGCGATTCGCCGTCAGCGAATAAATTAGTGAAATGCCCGCGAAAATTTGCGTTGAAAAACCGGCGCCGGCGTCGAAAAACGGGCGCCGGCGTCAAAAACGGGCGCCGGCGTCAAAAACGAGATGCCAGCGCCGTTTCGCGAATTTCGCGCGAAATTCGCTAATTTTTCGGCGAAGCAAAACTGCACAAATTCGCCCATCACTAGTCTTTACCTCTGTTCTGTCCAGTTGCTAGGGAAGGAGTGGGGGTGTAGAGAAATCTACGACCTTATAAGAGCTAACCTTTCTGGCTTGCCTGGCATGATCCATATTTTTATATAGTGTGCCAATGCCAGTGCAGTTTGCCAGGAAGCTAAATGTCCTGGTTTTCCTCAAAGCATTGTCTACTTTAATTAGAACCACACACTGTGCAGCTTTCTAGGTATCCAACCAGTAAGCAAGGGCCCAGTGGATAGATAAAGTAGAACACCCCGTTTTACATTTTTCAGGAAAGAATTATGTAAAATCAGGGTAAATGAAAAATCAAACTTTTTCTTCAAGTACTGAAAGGATATAACCACAGGAGTCAGTTTTACTTTGAGATTCAATGTTTACTGTGTTAATAACAAGGGTTAAGCATTGCAGCGTTGAAGGAAAACTATACCCCATGAACGATGTAGGTCTCTTTAAAAATATATTACATAAAGCAGCTCATATGTAAAACCCTGCGTCATGTAAATAAACCATTTTCATAATAATATATTTCTTTAGTAGTATGCGCAATGGCGCAAAATTCAAGTATTTAAAGTGGCAGATTGTATTTTCTCACTGCCCATTATAGGTTCATTCCTTGTGAGTTCCTGGTGCCTTTCTGAGTAAATTCCTGTCTGATATCTGATACCTGTTGTGACCCCTGCATGTTTTTGACGATTCTGACTTCTGAAATCCTGACCCTGCCTGGTAACCGACTCTTCTATATCTGTATCCCTCCTGATTGATCTCCTGGTTTGACCCCTGCCTGTCTGACTCCGCTTGCACTCTGCCTGCCTCGACCTGACCTGATTTGACTATGCTTTCTGCCTACGCCTTGTACTGGCACCTTCTGCCCAAAAGACTTTGCTTAGCACCTCTCTTAATAAGACCTGGCAGCATCCGATTAGCCGAGGGCTCCTCCCGAGGTGAAAGGTGGCTGTTAAAGGCAGACGCAAGAGCCGAGAACAGGGTGCTTAGCATAAGTTCTGGATTTAGGGTGCCGACCGTGACATCCAGAACCAGTGGCTGCAGGAAAATAATCCCCAAATAGAATTTCAGTTTATCTGTTTAAATCTGGCTTCATGATCTTTGTCCCTGCAACTGGAGTTGGAAACAGTAAAGGTGATGTAAAGGCAAAAATAAAATCCAATACAAATCTCTACACAGTCACCGACTGCTCTACAGAGAAACAAACAAAGCTGCTTGAGTTCTGCATGGCTGGGAAGTAAGACGGGGGCTCCCCCTGCTGTCCATAAGTATGATTGTTTCCCTGCAGAGCAGTTAGGGACTGTCTGACAATTCCTATCCACAGCAGTAAATGAAAGGGAGAATTTCACTGCATACAGTCATGTTTCTTATAAAAAGGTACACATTTTTTAATTAAAGTATCTTGGAGATAGGTTTCTTTTTCAGTAAAGAAAGTAAGAATTAGATTTTATTTTTTTTGCCTTCACATGCCCTTTAATGCCCGACCGGCTAACTTGCTCCCAATGAAGCACAAGCCATACCAGGAGATGCCCATGTGACTTGAGGCACAACCACATACAGAGAGAGAGACAGAGAGCGAGACAGAAGAGAGAGAGAGAGAGAGAGAGAGAGAGAGAGAGAGAGAGAGAGAGATTGAATGTATCTTTTTTTTGCATTAGTGTTCTTATTGCATACTAACGGTGGCCATACATGGCCAAAATTGTTGGAGCAGTGAAGAAAATTTCAGCATACAGGTACAGCCTGACTGAGTGCTGCAATCACAGTCAGTCTGTCCAGAGTTAACCTGTCGATGCCCCATCCTAGTATTGGTGGTTGGTTTGACAGCTACAGAAGCAAGAGGAGCCTCAACCTTTCCTCATCTACTCATTGTTTGGGTCATAAACACAAGCAAATGGAACAATCCAGTTTCCAAATTGGCCAAATCGTTGGATAAAGCTCAAGTTTGACCGTGCCACTTTAACAGAATTCTGTCATGTTTGCTGGAAACGTGTTCCCTACATCTATCACCCTCTTTGAATAGCTTCCTTTTGTTGATGCAAATATTAACAATCCTTTTTCATAATGCTCAGATAACATGATAAATAATTGAATTGTTTAATTACCAAGTATTCATGTTGCATATGGAATTGAGCAAAGGGTTACCCTTAATATCCCTTGAGCTCACAGGCAAGGCATTGTCCCTCTGTGCATTTGTTACACAGGAGCAGATCCTTCTGACGCAGAGCAAGTCATTTATGTAAAACGCAAGTGAAAATGGGTAATCATTTCCAAAGCGTGAGCTGAAATACTGTATTTAATTGTAACTTTTTTGCATGCGGCTGTGACGAGGGGGCTACGTTTCTTTTTAATCCTGTGCTCCCTGCATCTAGTGTGGGGGCTGACAGATTGTGCTGCTCACTCCTTTCTCTTGTTCTCCTGTGCTGTGAATTCCATGCTGGCAGCACGTGTTTATGGATTGGTGCCAATACAGGATTTTTTTGGGGGAGGTTTAATTGCTTGCAGACAGTGGAGGTGGATTTAGGGGGCGATTTAGGGGGGAGTAAGTTTAATTCAGGATTAAACTTTGTGCTGAATATCCCCTCACAAAGAGATATGTTCCTACATGACCTCTATTTTCTTATCAACAATGTTTCACGTTCTGTTTTCTAAATATACAGTTAATAATCAATGTAATAGCCTTTTTATTCATTTTATTATTAGCTTCCCCTCTTATTCATCCATACCCTTCCCATCTGTATTATCTGATGTTTTCCTTAGTTGGTATAAATAACTAAATCTGATACACATTGTTTAAGGCTGGATCTTTGATTTGCAGGGGGGGATTTTTTTTCATATTAGCAGTAGACATGCTCTGTGATTGGGCTGCAAATGTCGACTTGTTAAGGCCTGACAGGTGGTACATTCTTTGTGGTATATAATATGCAAAGGAGGGATAGATGTGCAGGCCTCTTTCAACTACACCTATGCTTATGTTTCTGGGAGCCTGAGGCAAGGTAGTTATCAGAAAATTGAGGACCTTGTGTATAAGGTCCATCTCAATGGAATCGGTGAGGAGGGACTCTAAAGAGGACTAGCTTGTGATGGCCTAGATCTTTAATTTATGTACCACTCTAGAAATAGGAGATATGCCAGTCAGAAATAACACAGAGAATGGCAGAAGAGTTAGAACCCTAGGTATAATCTAGCAGTGTAGGTACATGAGGTGTAGACCTAGAGTTGAGAAGAATTCCCTGATGCATATTTGGAGAGCTTTGGGCATTAGGGCTGGAATCCCAGAGTAAGTTCTATTATTGGCACTATTTGTTTTAAGACCAAAAACATTTCTTGTATTACATCTATTAGAGGTTCAGAGGTGGAAGTGCCACTAGTGCTGCAATCAATGCGTCCCTATAGCTTTAGGGTTCCACTCAGTCTTTGATATGGAACAGTTATGTTCTGGCAAATGGCGGTCCCTCTGCAGAGATGTTCAACATACAGCATCCCACCCACAGTTGTTGCTGAAGAGCAATGGAGTGCATATCTATAATGTATAGCCAGCAGGTATTGAGATGCAATCATAACGACTCTGGTTGACATCCCTACCACTGATGGCATCAGCCCTCAACCTTTGTGAGGTCAACGAATAATTAACCAGCTTTGGTTGAGGCACGCTCAAGTACCTGCAAAAAAGGGGGATTGTGGGAGCACTCCAAAGTTAAGTAAAAATATATAGATACAATCGAAGTGCTACTGATCTGGCCAAATTAGCTACAAGCATACAAAAAAAAAGAAGGGGAATTGATCAATGCACATTCCTAGGTCCCCTGTCTCATAAGTAATCTAGTATCTACACAAGACCATTACAAAAACATGGGTTTTTAGTTATAAAGTTATGATAATAAAATTGGTAAGCCACCATACCATGCCAAGGTAAACCCTATATGGTGTGGTTCCCCACTCAGTAGTGATAGGCGAATTTCCCGTGAAATTCGCGAAACGGCAAAAAATGCACCGCAACACAGCGCCGGCGTTTTTGGATGATTAACCAATTAATTAACCATGTGTTTTATTTTTTGCTATCAAGCATTGGTTTGAATTTCTGTATTTATTCTCTTGTCGATAATATTGATATTTTGTGATATATCTGAATGTCTATGTTAAAACTTCTATAAAAATAAATAGAAAAAGAAATAAAAAGTTTCAGGTCTTGCTGCAGGTTTTTGTGGGGTAAGGGCTAGGATTTGAATTCTTTACTTTAGATCATTGTCCTGCTGAATTATGAACTTTGGTCCAATGTAGCCTGTTTTTCTCCAGGATGTCTGTAATACAAATTGGTAATCTTTCTGTTGCAAACAAAATTAGCTACCCCTACTGGTAAAGACAATTCTGATAAACTTCATCAGGCATTAATGGGCTGATGTTTAGTGTCTGATATCTGTCTTACTAATTAAAGGTCCCACTATAGTCTTATCAATCCCCAAGACTTTTGGTCATGTCCATGAAGCAACTTCTAGACTGTGTTTTGTCATTGATTTGCTGACAAGGGTCTGTTATGTGGCATTTGTTGAAAATTGTTGACCTGTGTGGACAGTACTCTATTGAAAACAAAAACGTCAGTAGTTCCTCCAGCGGGGTCGGGCTAGTCTGCAAGAGTATCAGAAGATCTTATAGTAGGTCCCACCGAAGGACAGTTTTCTTCAGCTCTTTCTTATTTCTACCATAGGTCTATATGACATTAACATTCAGCACTGTCTTGATCTAATTGTTGTGAGAGCTGACCCTTAATAGGTCCTGGCAGGTCCATTCTTACACTGTTCTTCAGTGCATAGATTCATTTAAATAAATATAGTAGTTTCTCAGATCATACTGTATATAGATCATGTGCAAACTTAGAATCTCCAAATGTACAAATGATCTTTATTTTTAAATAATTTCCTGTTTTTCATTCAACCTGGTGATGTAATGTTTTTTACAGATGGGGGCACCCTTATTTATTAATGCCATGTCACACTACATCCCTGAGTTGACCCATGATGTGCTGTGAGTAGGGATGTAGCGAACGTCGGAAAAAAAGTTCGCGAACATATTCGCGAACTTGCGCAAAAATGCGAGCGGTTCGCGAACGGTTCGCGAACCCCATAGACTTCAATGGGAAGGCGAACTTTAACATCTAAAAAAGACATTTCTGGCCAGAAAAATGATTTTAAAGTTGTTTAAAGGGTGCAACGACCTGGACAGTGGCATGCCAGAGGGGGATCAAGGGCAAAAATGTATCTGAAAAATCTGCCTGTGTGTGCTTGGAAGAGATAGTGTAGGGGGAGAGCTGTTAGTGATTTCAGGGACAGATGATAGTAAGTTTGCTGGCTAGTAATCTGCTTGATACTGCTCTGTATTGGAACAAAAAAATAAATAAAAGCAGTCCTTACAAGGACTACTGTTATTGCAGCAGTCAGCAGATGAGATCAGAAGCAGGACAGCTGCCCACTGCAGCTACATACAGAGCACTGCAGTAGAAGGTAGATTACTAGCCAGCAAAGCTACCTAAGCTTAAATGTCCCTCAAACCCCTGCAGACTTCTGTCCCTCCAATAACAGAGCAGTATCAAAACGATTACTAGCCAGCAAACTTTCAACTGTCCCTGAAATCACTAACAGGCAGCAGCTCTCTCCCTACACTATCTCTTCAGCACACACAGGCAGAGTGAAAAAACGCTGCAGGGCTTCGGTTTTTATAGGGAAGGGGAGTGGTCCAGGGGAGAGCTTCCTGATTGGCTGCCATGTACCTGCTGGTCTGGGGTGAGAGGGCAAAAAAAAGCGCCAACAATGGCGAACCCAAAATGGCGAACGTCGCGCGACGTTCGCGAACTTCCGGCGAGCGCGAACACCCGATGTTCGCGCGAACAAGTTCGCCGGCGAACAGTTCGCGCCATCTCTAGCTGTGAGTGCTGTATGATCTCAAAACAATGGTTGCTCCATCTGTGTTTCCTTTGATTAGACATAATACCCAGTACATTTTCGATGTGCCAAAAATCCTGCTTCAGTTTATTTGCAAATTCAGAATCCTTTGTAATGTTTTCTTCAAAAGAAAAATGTCTGGATGACCCTGTCGGGGCTGGAATTGATATTTATAATGGTTGACTTGGAATATTCATTCTTGGTTGGTCCAATAAATCATGTTTACTCTATATAATGTAAAATGTTGCCCTTATTGTAAAGAATGCTTTCTAAAGCTCATAAAAAAGGTAACCCTCAAGTAATCTCCAAGTGCATGGTACTGTTGATTTTTTATGGTCCTCAGACAAACTTGTGAATAGGTAAAGGATTTTTTTTTAACATGGCCAAGGCACTCTTTTAAATTAAACCTAAAACATAGGCCTCTCTCTAGATGTCCTCTCCTCTTGCTGTGCTGCAGAAGTCAATAGCATCCAGCTTATTCAATACTTACTTGAGGGTCATTTTTGTTTAGATCACACCTTTTTCTGAGCCATGATATACTTTGAGTACTGTGTGGTATCAGACCAATGTTTGCTCCATCAGTGCTTCCTTTGTTTAGATATAATATCCAATACTTTGTGAGTATGTGCCAACAACATTGCTTTGGTATATTCAGAATATTTGTGATACTTACCCTGAAAAAGTATATTGATCAAAAACTGACTGAAGATGACCCTGTTGAGAGTTAAACTGATATGTGTTCTTATGTGCCCTATAAATCATATTTACTCTATGTAATGGAAACATGACTTTCCCTGTAAGCAATGCTTTCTAAGGCTTGAAACCAAGATGACCCTCAAGTAATCTTCAAGTGTATAATACTGTTGGTTAATCATGGTGTATAGATGAACCACTCATGGTCTGATTTACCTTGAGAAAAGACTTGTGATCTGGGTACAGGTTATATTAAAAAAAAGGTGGCCAGGACACCACCTTTTAAACTATACCCAAACCAAAATACTGACGCTAGATGTCCTTTCCCCTTGCTGTGCTGCAGAAGTAGATAGTCACTGGCTTAGTTAGTGATAGTTCTTGTTAGTTTCTATTTTATTTTACATATTACTTCATTGTAAATTATACATTCTGTTTAATATGTCATTGTATTAATCTTCTTATTCTGCATACTATTTGTTATCATATTGATTTTTATGGATTATTGTGAAAACCAAATAAAATATTTCAAACCAGAAGTAGATAGTATCAAGCTTAGCAAGCATTACATCATTTCAAGCCTTGCCTTGCTTTGCAAAGCGTCTGTTGGATTCCGTAGCACTGAGACCCAATGATCTCATTTCGATAGCTGACACAGAACACTGTGCCTTTACTCCTGACATTCCCAACTTGTCATTTTTTATTTTTATGCTATGAAAAGCTAACTGCATTTCAACAGCTCATAAAGCCCTAATCAGAAAAAAATGTATGGTAATTCTGCCCCATATATGGATAAACGTCTCCTCCTGGGCTTGTTCTGATGCGGTTGTACCTTCTACCTTTATTGCTAGTGCATTGTGCGCTTTTTTTTTTCTTTAATGGTAATGGATTTTTTTTTTTTGTAAAACGAACTGTTTCAGATAGAAGCACAGATTTAAATCAGCCATACAAATGGCAGTTACAGTGGACGACAGGTAACTGCGTCTGTGCCTAAAGACTGCAGGTGCCAGTAATGGGCTGAGAAAGAGAGCAGCTTTTAATTACACTCTCCATTGCTCTTGCATGAAATCTATTGATGACAGTAATCCGTGGACCTGCTTTGCCTTACCCTGTAGAAGTAAAGGCTGTTTTTTAACCTTGTCAGTTCCAAATTAGCCCAGCATTACTTTGCGTAGCAAGGTGTTACAATATCCTTTAGACAAGGCAAACATGATAAAACCAAACGATGCGTATCCAACTCAATGTGTAACTCACTTGGACCCATGATTTCAGATTCATCATTAAGTGCTGTCCGGGGTCCAATGAGATGGCTGAAGGGCTGGACACTGTATCACAGTGACCTTCCTTGAGGAGCTACACTGGGTTATAAGAAAGAAAAGACTCGGGGAATAGCTGTCAGATTAAGTTAGACTGATAGACTACCTGGACTGTGTTAGTCATTTTCACTCATACTGACAACAGATACAAAGAAATAGTAACTCTCCCATATGCAGTTGCTTTATAGCATCGTGCCCAGCATGTTTGCATTCATGTTTCTCTTCTCTTGCCTTATATTAATTTAGAATGTTTTGGTGTGTCTGGGGATCATAGGTGAAATACCGGGGATTCCGACTTCAGTATCAGGTTTCCAAAGTAAATCAGCTGCACAAAAACTGCAAAATAAATAAATGTAAATCTTTAAGATGTTGCCGTTACTATAGGACTAATGGCCATGTATTCACAGAGGCCAGGAGCAGACCCATTCTGGGTTCAAATCCAATATCAACTGAAAAAGCTGTATAATAAAAGCTTTTCAAATTAAACATGAAATCTAAATTCTTTTTTTTTTTTTAAATTAAAGCGTTCATATCTGTTATAAACTCTTTTAAAGATCTCAGCTGTCAATCAAATATCAGCTGCCCCTCCTCTATGCCCAAAGCAATTACTTTAAATTTCCATTCAGCACTACTCTCCCCACATTCCCCCATTCTGGTGAACAAACAAGATTCTGAGTTGATGCAAGGCTTGCCTTAAAGGGCATGTAAAGGCAAAAATGTAAAATCCCATTTTTACTTTCTTTAATGAAAAAGAAACCTATCTCCAATATACTTTAATTACAAAATGTGTACAGTTTTTATAAGAAACCTGACTGTATACAGTGAAATCCTCCCTTCATTTACTGCTGTGGATAGGAATTGTCAGACAGTCCCTAACTGCTGAGCAGGGAAACAATCATACTTATGAACAGTAGGGGGAGTCCCCGCCTTACTTCCCAGCCATGCAGAACTCAAGCAGCTTTGTTTATGACGATCCCTAAGCAGCCCAGACCACACTGAGCATGTGCACAGTCTTAGTCTTGCAAAGATGTTTAACAAAGTTACAAGATGGTGACCCCCTGTAGCCAACTTTGAAAGCATAAATCATTTGTTTGATTAGGCTTGTGGTGCAGTAAGTTCATGTTTATATTTAGTATACAAAATACAGCATTTCTAGCCTAATTCTATTTTAGACTTTGTTTGCCCTTTAATAACAGTGTCCACAACATGGCTGCTGCCTGCTTGCTATAATTATGAATACCCAGATTGATGGAAACAAGATTCAAATGATTTAATACAGTGTAATTAAAGTTAATATTGCTTGACTAACATGATAAAATAGAGCTTTAATGTATCAATGACTAACCATTAAACCACAGATGGTGAGCTTCATGGGTGAAGATGATAGGTATGTTCAACCTGGCTCCACAAACATAGTCATATTGCCTTACATCTTCTGGTACAATGACCCTCTCAGCAGTTCTCCAGTCGGCCATGGGGTGAATGCAATTCATTGGTTTTAATATACACTATATATTATTTACAGAAATTAAAGAAGGTTATAGTTGTATTTGATGACATTGCAAAATATAAACTGAAATGTAAGTATGAAAGAAATCTTATGTTTGTCCATCCAAAACAAACAGGGCATTGGTAGGAAGCTGCTGAGAATTAAGGAAAAGGAAATGGAATCCTTTTCCAAGTGAAGGCAGGGCACAAGCAAATTCCAACTATCCCAAGACAAATTTAAGGAGATAAAGGTGTGGGGATAAGTTTGAGGCTATTTGCTATTATTCTGTCAAAACTTGGGAGTAATTCTAGCCTGGGGTGGGAGTGTGCCAAGGTTGGTTGGTCTCTTCAGACAAAGGGTCTCAGGGAAAGTAATTTAGTAGCCTGCTTTCACTTGCCAACCAAGCAGGAGGTGGCCAGCATGGCAGGTAGCCCTTTCTTTGGTGGTTTTTCTGTGGCCAATCATTTTGTGAATATCATGTAACTATGTTATAGATTTTGTTTTTTTTATATCCTTGTTATTTAATTCTGTGGTTCATTGACAGTTAATAATGCTGTGAACTCTTATATCCCAACCTGGGTGCCCTTATTGTCAACAAAGAGGGGGTGACTAAAAGGAGGGTGATGCTTGAGAAGTTTACAGGTCAGCCTGCTAGCTTGATGCTACACAGTCATGGGGGAAAATTTACTAAAGGGCAAAGTGGCTAATGCTAGCGAAAATTCGCCAGCGTCACGTCATTTTGCCACTTCGCCGATTTACTAAAGGGTGCTGGCTTAAATTCGCTTGTGAAGTAGACCTACTCTAGAGCTACTTTGCGCACTTACGCCAGACGAAGTTGCGCTCTGCCGAAGGGATGTAACTATGCTAATTCAACGTGCGGATTTTACTGAACGTTACCTCTTGCGCCAGACTTTACTTCACCAGCTCAGACCAGGCGAAGTGCAATAGAGTAGATAGGAGTTTGTCAAAAAAAAAAGTTTAACATTTTTCTAAGTCCCAAAAAACACTGCGTTTTTTTACTTTTTGCTGGGTGATAGGCTAAAAAAGATCATAAATTCCCCCTTACATTTAGCACCTAAACTATACAGTGGGCACAGTGTAGGGCAATATAAGACCTCTATTAAATCTGGTTTCCCTGGCCTTGTGTAGTGTAATGTAATTGCTGCAACATACACGTCCATTGTTCTTTAACTGCACGCCGTATGCTAATTAGGCACCGCTAGCGTAACTTCGGACTGCTTATTGTATTATTGCCTTTGACAGGGCCCATTGGATTTGGGTAAGTCGCACATCGGGCGATCTATTCATTTTAAAATTGGTTAGGCAGGGCGCTGGAACAGACGAAAATAAGAGGCTGACACCGCTTACTGGGAGGGCATGGTGTGGTGGGTGAAGGGGTTGGTATGTAAGTGGTTTTTACAGGCATTTCCCACTAATTTCGCATACCAGTACGCAACCTGCAACTACAACTCTCTGCATAGCAATACGCAACCAGCAACTATAACTCTCTGCAACCGTCACCGTCTCGTAATTTAAGGCAGCTTTTGCCAATTGCAACTTTTGCCAATTGTAACTTAAGGCAGCTTTGCCAATTGGGGGGGCTACGCTGTGGGTGAAGGGGTTGGTTTACAAGGTACTGCTTCAGGTGGAAGCTTCAACGCTCATATCACAGCAGATATCCACCAATTGGGAGGGTTGTGCTGTGGGTGAAGGGGTTGGCTGACCAAGGGCTGCACAACGTGGATTGTTCCAATAGAGATGCAAGCTCTGGGATTTACCAAGCCTGCTTCTCCAACGATTAGCTGCACCTCTACCCATACTAATGTTGTACACATCGGGGGTGCTAACTAAGTGAGCGACTTACACAACCCCACCGATTTAGGCCCCACTGACCCTTTGGGTTATGGGCGATTTGTGTTGTATAACATTGCATGTAGTCTACTACCCCGATTACCCCCATATTTATTACTGAATAGTGTTTAAACAGAGTTTTTGGGGGTGACCTCCACTAGTTTACATTTACCATTTTCGGCGCATAGTGAATTTGCCCCATGGTATCAGTGATGCCATCCATATTGCAGGTATATCAAAATGTTCAATATGGCCGGGCATCCAGTATCAGCATTACTTCCTTTTAGCCTTGAACATATATCTGCTAATTATTTTATAAGATGAAAGTGACTCTTTGGGGTAGAGGCCATATCCCAACTCTATATTAAAACTCCTGACGTTAATGAATTTGTTCTAATTCTTTAATTTATATTCACTGAATCCCTGTTGTGTTCATGCTTTGTACAGCACTTTGTACCCCTGGTGTGCTGTATAAATGTAAACATTTTAAACAATACAATACAGTCCATTATAGTACAATATTGACAGTGTTAGTTGCTTTTTCATGATTATCCCAAAAGTGCACTCTTAAGGTGGCCATAGACATTTAGATTTTTCTCTCCCTAGCAACCAATTTTAGTGCGATCCGACAAATCCATCAAATTAGCGCGAGGTAAGTGTGCAACGAAAAATTGTGCGATTTTTCATCGTTAGAAAATTGTTCACAGTGAAATGAATCCATTGTCTAACTGCTTGCTGGGCCAAGCAGGCAGCTACCCACAGTTTTCTTGGCTTCAACTAGATGATTAGTGGATTTCCGCGTTTCACCCCGGCTAATAAATTTGCAAAACTCCCAGCGGAGTCAAAAAAAATTTGGACACGCATCGAAAAAGTCACTCGTGTCAAAACCGGGAATTGACATAGGCATCAAAATTGAAGCGGGCATCAAAATTCACATTTCACAAATTTTTTGCTGTTTCGTGAATTTCTCAGGAAATTTGCGAATTTCGCCGAAAGCGAAATGAGAGAAATTCGACTATATCATTTGAAATGATCTTTTTTAGTTGCTAGACAAATCATACTTTTAAGAGATCGTTTAGGATAAGCGTGGTCCTACGATAACAAAAAGATCTTTTAAAAATCTACGTCTACGGCCATCTTTACTCCCTTGAATTATGACAGCTGCACCTGACCTAAACAAGGCAGTTAAAAAAGCTACAATGCAATAGGACCAATGGGGAAAACCTAACTTGGCATAGTTTCAGGCTATGAAAAATGTTAATGGGTTGTTGCTGTCTTGAGTGACTAGTTTTCTGCTAGTTTACCCTCTAATTAATATGACTATGAAAATTTTCATTCATCCAGGTCATGTTATATCTAGTATAGGTAAATCTAAAAACAACTGGACTTGTAATCAGATCAATTCAAAGAGGTAGGTAGCATCTGAAGAATCTACACCTCTGTGAATTTCTTCAGATGTCACCTCTTTGAAGAGTTACAATGTGTCATTGTGATTGGATTAGTGGAAGAGTTTATATGCCGAGAACTTCCCACACCAGTCAGTTGAACTGAAGAAGCTGCTCGGATTAGTAGTGAAACGTCTTCATTGATTACTCAGCAAATCTAGTTGTTTTTAGATTTACCTATACTAGATATACCTCTAATTAATATTAGAACAAACACTTTGGACAACAAGGTTCTATGATAAAAGACGGGCTATCAGGTATTTCAGATTGTGGCCAGCCATTGTTAGAGATTATAAATTCTGATTATAAATAAGGTCATGGTTATTTTAAAGTATTCTGGGCCACAGGCTGTGTATGCCTGATTGATGTATTAACACCCCCTATGCATAGTCCACTCTTCCTGCAATGCCAAGGACTCCCATTTCTCTAATTCTGAAGAATATTCAGGTATAGTGTCTGCTGGTGCTTGTCAAGGGTTGAACTTGATGCATAAATGTTATGTACAGCAGCTATCATGTATATGGCTGTTCCAACTCTTAGATATTAATGTAAATATACAAGGTATCAAAGGTTGGTTCTGTGGACAAAATTAATTATGGCACATAAAACAAACGTATTCACTAGGTTTGCGGTATCTATTTAAAAGGGACAAGTAAATATAGCCCTGTTGATTTTAGGGTGTAAGGGATGCTGTGAAGTCTCACACAACCAGCAGTCCTGTGCCTTTCAAAGGGTTACTGTCATGGGAAAAAATTTTTTTTCCAAAATGAATCAGTTAATAGTGCCGATCCAGCAGAATTCTGCACTGAAATCCATTTCTCAAAAGAGCAAACAGATTTTTTTATATATTCAATTTTTAAATCTGACATGGGGCTAGACATATTGTCAATTTCCCAGCTGCCCCAAGTCATGTGACTTGTGCTCTGATAAACTTCAATCACTCTTTACTGCTGTACTGCAAGTTGAAGTGATATCACCCCCCTCCCTTTTTTCCCCCAGCAGCCAAACAACAGAACAATGGGAAGGTAACCAGATAACAGCTCCCAAACACAAGATAACAGCTGCCTGGTAGATCTAAGAACAACACTCAATAGTAAAAACCCATGTCTCACTGAGACACATTCAGTTACATTGAGAAGGAAAAACAGCAGCCTGCCAGAAAGCATTTCTCTCCTAAAGTGCAGGCACAAGTCACATGAACAGGGGCAGCTGGGAAATTGACACTATGTCTAGCCCCATGTCAGATTTCAAAATTGAATATAAAAAATCTGTTTGCTCTTTTGAGAAATGGATTTCAGTGCAGAATTCTGCTGGAGTAGCACTATTAACTGATGCGTTTTGAAAAAAACATGTTTTCTGAAGACAGGATCCCTTTAAGGTTATCTTTCAAGAGTACCTGTGGGGAAGGGTGTTTTTCTTATTATCTTGAACAGCTCCCTCGTGCCCTCCAGAGCAAAGGGGGTAGCGGTGTAGGGGGGAAGGTATTAGTGTTGCAGTGGGGGAGGATTTTTTTTACCTAAAATATCTTATGTTGTTTGGTTTGTTATCTTCAGGAAGAGAGGGAGGGGCTTTGTGTTGTTGGGAGGAGCCTGTCAGATTAAACCTGCCTCTATTTTTTAATCCCTGCTGTCTTATTCCATTTTAAACACAGTATTCTCTTAACCCTTAGGGCAGTGATTTTTATTTTTTACTGTGGGCGATAAAACTCCCGAAAATGTAAAATTAAAATTGCTGGTGGTATGCCCAACAGATTGCTAAATCACCTGAAGATGCCTCCACAATTCCTATTTCCAGCCAGCAATGGAGAGGCATTATCTGGAGATTTGTCACCCGCAGCTGCGTCTAAAAAAATTCCAAAAAAATTACAAATCTTCCCATGTGCTGTTGCCCTTAGGTCCAAAGTCACCCTAAAGCTTTTGAGGCCCCCCTGTGCCTCTGCACTAGCTGCATTTTGGTGCTTTCCCACTTACTGTCACTGTTGCTCTAATGCAGTGTTAAAGAGTAGTGATGGGCAACTTTGTGGCAAATTTTCCTGTGAAATTCACGAAATGGCAAAAAATTTGCAAAACGGTGCATCTTGTTTTTGACGCCGGGACCGTTTTTGATGCCAGCATCCGGTTTTTGGCTTCACCAGCGTCCAATTTTTTTTGACGCCTGCGAATTTTTGCGGAGGTTTCATTAATTTTGCAGCGAATTCGCGCCTTGCGAATAAATTCACCCATCACTATTCTGACACCAGAAAATAGTCTTTTTTTATATCAGTCATAACATGAATACTATTTATAATATTGCCATAAAAGTATTCACCTGATGCTTTTACATTACCTTTCTTATACCCATGTTCCTGTATGAGGGGGCTGCCATATTTGTGCAGACGGAGTCCGTTAGCATTAGAAACTCTAACTGACAGGCTGAGAAAGGACAGTCAGGTTGGCAAACTAGTCAGTTTTCGGAATTTCAAGTAACAATTAATTACAAAAGCATACCTATCTGCAAAAAATGATCAACGTGACCTATAGGTAACTTTAAATGTAGATTAATATTTTGAAAAGAAAATTGTTAGTGTCAGTATCGCTTTAAGAACATCGTGGAAGGCTAATGGATGGGACATGGAAGGCTTTGAGTAATTATGTTTCAGGGTCTTCCCAGAGTAAACAGAAAGAATTGTCTGTTAGTTATATTGTCTGGAGTCAATAGGGCTATGGGACATGGCACCTTTCAGGTATGAGTGGTCCGACTTTCAGGGATCACCATACACAGCTTATTTGTAACCAGTCAAAGGCCAAGGATTATCTACAGAACCTCCCATACTGTCAGTGTGAAAAGACCCATCATTATTGGCATATACACTGACACCCTTTAGTAAAAGTAAAGTTATGTAATAAAAGGCACTAAGTTTGCCAGGGGCAGTAACCCATAGCAACCAATCAGCAGGTAGCATTTAGTGGTCTCCTGTTTAAAAGAAAACATTGTATTGATTGCTGTGGTTTACTGCTCCTGGGCAAACTTAGTGTCATTTATTAGATTCAAGGGGTTAGCTTGAGAGGGCAATTGATCAGAATCCCCCAGGCACAATAATTATGATAAATATTTTGGTCATTTACAAGCTCAGAAGAGCAAGAGCACTTAAGGCCGTGTCGGCAGCTTATTGGCCCGTGTATGGGGGCCCCCGACGGGCTTCCCCGATCGAGATCTGGCCGAAAGTCGGCCAGATCTCGATCGGATGGGGTTAAAAATCCCGTCGGATCGCGGCCGCATCTGTTCGTTGATGCGGTCCCGCGATCCGACCGCCCGTTTGTGAGAGCTAGGATCCGATCGTTGGGCCCTAGGGCCCATGATCGGATCTGCCCGATATTGCCCACCTTCAAGGTGGGCATATCGGAGGGAGATCCGCTCGTTTGGCGACATCGCCAAACGAGCGGATCTATCCGTGTATGGCCACCTTTAGAGTTGCAAGAGCGCACCCAAGAGTTCATGCAAAGATCATATCTGCCCTAAATCTGACTGCGCTGTCTGCACTTTATGCCTGATTTCTATAATAATAGGGTAGATCTATTGTTAAAATTGGGGCTGCATTATGTATCAGATATTTAATACCAGACTATGATGCCAGGGACCCACCAGAAATGCTTAGACCGTGGACCCACTTTCCAAACTATCATTCCTCCCCTCCTCACTCCTTTTTTACTGTATTCTCCTATGGGGGAATGTAATAAAAGCCAGAAACTGCAAAAATATTATCAATGCGAAAAGTTATGCCTTTGTGTGAACAAATTTGCCTTTGCACTAATTTAATATGGCTTTTGCAAACCCGAAAACTGTTGAGCGACCTCTTCCGGCAGTGAAAGAAGTTTTTGTGAGTTTTATAGTTTGCACCAGTGCACAGCGAATGTAATAAAACTTCTTACTGAAAAAGTTGTTATTTTAACTCCAAAAGCACTTCAAGCACTTCTTTAAAGTGTGCAATGTGCAATTAAAATTTGCAAGGCAATAACAGTTTAAGGAAGAGTATTACCGTGTATACTCGAGTATAAGCCGAGTTTTTCAGCCCCCAAAATGTGCTGGAAAACTCTACCTCGGCTTATAATCGAGTCAAGCGCAAAAACAAGAATAGTCACCGGTGTCCAAGAATAGTCTCCAAGAATATTCGCCAGTGCCCAAGAATGGTCACCGGCATCCAAAAACGAGACGCCGGTACCTCCAATGAGAGCAGAAACCCTCAATTTTTTCGATTGAAACTTACCAGAAGCTGCTGCATTTCTCACCATAGGCTCATACTCGAGTCAATAAGCTTTCCCAGTTTTTGGAGGTAAAATTAGGTACCTCGGCTTATACTCTGGACGGCTTATACTCGAGTATATACGGTACATTGCGAAATGCACATTTTTACTCTTATTTGTGTAAATTGTTTTGCTCTTTGTGACTTTTATTACATTCCTCCTCTAGTTTTTCATATCTACTTACTCGATTCTTCCATTATTATGCATTTTGTTCCCATAAAGAAATAGGGAATGGCCATAGGGTTGGCCAAATGCTTAGAAGCAAGAAGCCCACTGACACCTGGGCCCAGCAGGAGTTTTCCTGGTATCCCAGTGGGCCAGTCCGATAGTGCCCGATGCTTAAGGTCACAAATTGATACCCATACATTTATTGACTGCGTTTTCTTATTATGAGAGTGCGAAAGAGGCAGGGAGAACTGACCTTCAGGGTAAGAAGGAATATCACAGTTTGATAAGGGCTGCGAGTGATGGCAATCATGTGACATCTATGGGGGAAACTTTGAGGTCACTGTGGGGCTTCCCAATGCAGCCCTAAGCTAATCACTAGATTTCTTAGGCATTGTATGTGAGTATGTGCTGGGATCATTAGATAACAGTGTATGTAGGGTGCTGTCCTTCCCACCTAAAACCAGGCCCGGCTTTATGGAAAGGCCACCTAGGCCCGGGTCTAGAGTGGGAAGATTTTAGGTGGGTGGCATGCTGCCCAATTTCCCATGCGCCAATACCCATTGGGTAGGCAGGGTAGGGGACAGGGACGAGCAACAGCAATGGGCCTAGGGGCGCCCACTATATAAATCCGGCCCTGCCTAAAGCTGGACATATATATAGAGATCTGCTTGGCAAGGTCACCAAAATAGCCGATCTCTCCCTGATATAGCCCACCTTCAGATGGGTGATATTGGGCTGATCCAATTAAGGGCCCTAGGGCCTGACAATTGGATCACAACAAACAGAATAGAGATGGGATTTTTAAACCTGCTCGATCGACATCTGGCCGACTTTTGGTGAGATATTGTTCGGGGAAGCCTGTCGGAGGGCCTCCCATACACTGCCCAATAAGCTGCCAACTTAATTTGCCAACAGCTTGTATCTGCTCGTGTAAGGGGACCTTAAGGTTTTTTGTTAATGCAAGTTTTCCTATAGATTTAAAGTAAATCTGTATCCATTTATTAAAGGTGGACCTAGAACCATAAATGATTTGCATAACAAAACTAATCATAATTCTAAGTGACTTTACAGTATACTGTACATCCATCACACATTTCCAGTGGTTTTAAAAGTTACGTGTAAATGGAATTTTTATTGGAATCGGCATTTGTTTATCCCACTCTTGATCTGACTCTTGAACCTGTGCAGCAGGCATCCGTTCTCTTACAGCTCTTTTAATCAGCTGACTCCTGTTTCATTGTGTCAGAGGTAATAACCAGCAGTGCAGAGAACCAAAAAAAAAAAGAAGGCAGGCAGACAGACACCGCTTTCCATGGCAATTACATTTACAAATAAGTTAAACACTGCTGGTCGTATGTTTTACCTTATAAAGGGCAGTTGCTTAGAATGGCATTTTATTTCATTATGCAAAGAAGCAGTTATTAGGAGGAAATCCCTTATAAATTTCTCATGGGGTATTGGCAAACGGTACTGTTGAGGGGCCAATCTTCTGCTGTACAAGTGGTTACTTTATCATGAGCCTTGGAGGGTGTACCTAATAAATAAACGTGTTGTTGTGAGTGAAGAATAAGGGTTAGGAAGCCGGGGCTGTTCTATTAGTAAGAGGGAGCCCGCTGTGTTTCAGCACCACGATCAGCTCCCTTTACTTGCTGCCTCTCTAGTTTGATTGCACAGTCTGCCAATGAGTGCAGTCTCAGGCTCAGCCGACACACGGAGGAAATGATGTGAGTATTGTACAGTGGGTCTTGGCTGGGCTCGGGTACAGACGGCTGCGCTGCTGCTATACCATCACAGGCGCACTGCCCCTCTCTCTCTTTCTTCTCTCTCTTTCTCTCTCCCTCTCTCTGTCTTTCTATATCAGCGAGGTCTTTTAGAATGAGGCTGAGCTCTGCTGTAATTCTGAGGTTGGGAGCAGAATCATGGCTTTGTCTGATGGCAGGATGCAATCCTCCCTCTCCTCTAGCTGGCCTGCTTTGGGGCCCCGAAGGAGAAGTGTCTGGTATATTTACAGGTAAAGGAGAGTCTCTCTCTTTCTTTGTAACTGACACAATGCCTCTTGTCACCCTTCTTCTAGCCTCCTTTCACAGCACTGTTGTACATATATTATTGGTGGGTGTGTGAGTGTGTGTGTGTGTGTGTGTGTAAGGGGGGCACGAGGGGGCTTGAAACCCCCTCCCTTTCCCTAGACACACACTAACGATGCTGCCTCTTCCGTGGAGGGCCTAGAATTGGCTTTAACTGTCTTCCATTCATTTCTTATTCATTCACACAATTCATTCATCGTTCTTTCTCTGTGCTGCTGCTACACACATTCCGCCCCCTTGTCCCCACCCCCATTTACCCATGTGTGTGTGTGTGTGTGTTTATATATATATATATATATATATATATGTGTGTGTGTGTGCGCGCGGTGTCTTGTTCCATTCGCCTGTTAATCGATGCTGCTATGGCTTTCGTCTCTCTCCCTATTCAGGAGGGAATGAGGTAGGGGGAGGGGGGCTTGGTTAATATGCTGGTGCCTGTGTAATTAACCCCAATCTCACATTTACCCTTAACGGCACAGCAGGGAGGAGGTTGGCATAGTATGGCGGGGGGTCCTTGAATTCATGTATTTGTTGTTCAAGTGTTGTGCTGTTAGTGTTGTCTCTGCTATGCAAATATGTGCCTGGGGCTTCTGTTAGCTCTTCATATCCTGGAGTCCAGCATTGAATGGTTCTGCAGTATTGGGTTTTGTACCAACCCATGTGTTTATGATAGGCATTCTTTCTAGAAGAAAATGGAGTAGGCATTACTGCTTAAAGCAGAGGTGAAATCCTGGCCAACCAGTCCCTGGGAAGGCAGTGTGACTGTGGGATAGCAGGTATAGTAGGGAGAGATGGTGCCTATAGTAACAGTGGATAATAGTATCTGGGAAGGGAGTGTTACTGTGGGATAGCAGGTATAGTAGGGAGAGATGGTGCCTATAGTAACAGTGGATAATAGTCTCTGGGAAGGGAGTGTGACTGTGGGATAGCAGGTATAGTAGGGAGAGATGGTGTCTATAGTAACAGTGGGATAATAGTCTCTGGGAAGGGAGTGTGACTGTGGGATAGCAAGTATAGTAGGGAGAGATGGTGCCTATAGTAGCAGTGGATAATAGTCTCTGGGAAAGGACTGTGGTTGTGGGATAGTAGGGAGAGATGATGTCTATAGTAGCAGTGGGATAATAGTAACTAGGAAGGGAGTGTGACTGTGGGATATCAGGTATAGTAGGTAGAGATGGTGCTTATAGTAGCAGTGGGATAATAGTCTCTTGGAAGGGACTGTGACTGTGGGATAGCAGGTATAGTAGGGAGAGATGGTGCCTATAGTAACAGTGGATAATAGTCTCTGGGAAGGGAGTGTGACTGTGGGATAGCAGGTATAGTAGGGAGAGATGGTGCCTATAGTAACAGTGGATAATAGTCTCTGGGAAGGGAGTGTGACTGTGGGATAGCAGGTATAGTAGGGAGAGATGGTGCCTATAGTAACAGTGGATAATAGTATCTGGGAAGGGAGTGTTACTGTGGGATAGCAGGTATAGTAGGGAGAGATGGTGCCTATAGTAACAGTGGGATAATAGTCTCTGGGAAGGGACTGTGACTGTGGGATAGCAGGTATAGTAGGGAGAGATGGTGCCTATAGTAGCAGTGGATAATAGTCTCTGGGAAAGGACTGTGGTTGTGGGATAGTAGGGAGAGATGATGTCTATAGTAGCAGTGGGATAATAGTAACTAGGAAGGGAGTGTGACTGTGGGATAGCAGGTATAGTAGGGAGAGATGGTGCCTATAGTAACAGTGGATAATAGTCTCTGGGAAGGGAGTGTGACTGTGGGATAGCAGGTATAGTAGTTAGAGATGGTGCCTATAGTAACAGTGGAATAATAGTCTCTGGGAAGGGAGTGTGGCTGTGCGATTGCAGGTATAGTAGGGAGAGATGGTGCCTAATGTTGAAACAGAAATGTATTGTTGCTGTGGAATACTTTGTATAATATGACATTATGGTGACAGCAACAATTTGAACCAGTGCTGCCAAACATGCTGCCCTCAATTTGTTGGTGAAATGCAGCTCCTTGAACTGGGGGATGATTAGTGTTGTACTCCTACAGTAGCTGACTGGTCATACTATAGGTACATTAAATAATGGGGCTTGCAAAGTGTAATTTGCACAGGACTCCACTCACCTCTCAAACTCACTTTTAAGATTAATTATGTCATATATTATGTGACATTTCTCTTCCTGTATATGTTGTATTATGTAGACCAAAAACTAAAAGATCCTACCCATGTTAGCACGAAAGCATTCAGTGGCAAAAGCTACTTTGGGGTTAATCTGGTATTTGTAATCTAGTCAACAAGAAAAATTCAGTCTCATTGAGTTTTCTCAAGGCGTATTATCCTTTATCCTTGCGCATGTTTAGTACAGAACTGCATTTAAGACATGATTAATAAGGCATGTTAGTCAGTGAGATAAAAATGTCATCATCCAGTTCATAGAGGAGTACAACAATTCTATTAAAAAATGCTACTTTGCATACAATATGCTGTTTTAGAGTACAGTAATGCACTACCAATGTAATCCAAATACAATCACTGTATATCGCATGTTTAAACAGCATCCAGTAGATTAAACACTTTCAATACACAGGGTACATGACCTGGTAGACACTGGGCTGTAATTCTTTGAATAAAGGTTGATGCATTTAGTACATCTACAGTATCATTTGTCCCTGTGTTACCCAGTGTATTGTGTATGTTGTATTCTGTATGCCCTACATCTGCAGTACACAGTATGCTTTTGTTCATTTAACTAATCATGATATATGGATCCTGCTGTCCTATATGTCCACTATGTAGGAGCTCATCACATTCTAAAGAAGTCAAAATGTTATACCCAGTAAGCAGCTGTACTCCAGTCAAATAAAGCACCTGGATATGATATTTATGTGGTGCCACATGTATGGGACCTGTTATGCAATATGCTTGTGGCATGGGGTTTTTCCAGATAATGGATCCATAAACTGGATTTCATACATTACATCTGCTGATAATCTTTTAAACATGAAGTAAAATAGGATTTTTTGCCACCAATTATAATTAATTATATCTGAGTTTGGATCAAGTAAAAGGTTCTGTTTTGTTACAGAGAAAATAATTAAAAAATGTTGAATTATTTAGATGAAAGGAGTCTATGGAAGACGGCCTTCCCATAATTCAGAGTTTTCTGGATAACAGGTTTCCAGATAATGGATCCTATACCTGTAAGAGTACAGGGTGTTGTGCACACACAGACAGCACCCTGTACGCAGTGTCGGACTGGCCCACCAGGATACCGGGAAAACTCCTGGTGGGCCTCATGCTGCTGAACATTTGGAGTATTTCATGGCCATTCCTTATTTCTATGAGAACAAAGAGGCTAAATAGATGGAATAATTGATTATAGTATGTAAAGCAAACAGACTAGGAGAATAGAGATTGATTGAGGAGATGACGAATATCATTACTGCTAGTGGGCCCCTGGTCTAAGTTTTTATGGTGGGCCCCTTATCTAAGGTTTTTGGGTGGGCCCCGGTTGTCCCAGTCCGACACTGCCTGTACGAGTACAGGTATAGGCTCTTTATACTGCATGCTGTTTAAATGTAGTTCATATTATGCTGTATATGCTTATGGTGGCCAATATATAATATTCAGGTATGGAATCTGTTATCCTGAAATCTGTTGTCCAGAAAGCTCAGATTTACAGAAAGGCTGTCACCCATAGACCCCATTTTATCCAGACAATCCACACTTTTAAAAATTATTTTCTTTTTCTCTGTAATAATAAAACAATACCTTGTACTTGATGCAAACTCAGATATAATTAATCCTCACTGGAAGCAAAACCAACCTATATACAATATAAATATTTACATAATTTTCTAGTAGACAGGGGCAAATTTACTTACCTTCGAATTTGCGCCAGCGTTGACTTCGCTGCACTTCGCTGCACTTCGCCAGGCACAAATTACGAAGATTCCAAGTTGTGCACAAGTTACCGATCATTTATGATCGGAAATTTGCATACGTTGTGCAGTGTACATAAAACACATTACATTACACAAGACCAGGGAACCTTAAAAAATGTATTCTAATGCCCTACATATGTGCCCACAGTTCAGTTTAGGTCCCATATGTTATCAAATGTAGCAGGGAAGGAGGGTACCCTAAAAAAATTTCACTCTTTTTCAGCCTATCACCCAATAAAAAGTAAAAGACGCCAGCGTTTTTTTGGGACTTTTTTTAAACCATCCTTTCTACTCTATTGCACTTCACCTGGTCTGAGGTGGCGAAGTAAAGTCTGGCGCAAGAGGTAACGTTCATGAAAATCCGCAAGTTAGTGAATTAGCGTAGTTACGTCCCTTGGCTATAGCGCAACTTCGCCTGGCTTAAGGGTGCGAAGTAGCGCTAGAGTAGGTCCACTTCGTTAGCGAATTTACGGCAGCACCCATTAGTAAATCGGCGAAGTGGCAAAATGACATCACGCTGGCGAATTTTCGCTACCGTTAGCCACTTCGCCTTTTAGTAAATTTGCCCCTTAAGGTCTTAAGGATACAAATTACAGAAATATCCGATATCTGGAAAACCCCAGGTCCAGAGAATTCTGGATAACAGGTCCCACACCTATACATGACTGCCCCTAATGCTATTCAACTCCATGATCAAATGTGCTGAAAACAAGCAGTGCTTGTTCTCAGTGATAATGGGGCACAGGACTAAGCAGGTAATAGAGGGCCCAATATTTAGAGCAGCCCATCTGTGCCCTTCATATCATGGGAAACACATCTCTGGCTGTTATTGGGTGGTAGGAGCTGCACTTTAAAAACAGCAGAAGGGGCTTATTGGAACAGTAACACCATAAAAATGAAATTGCTTTAAGTAATTCAAATAGAATGTGCTGTTACTCTGCACTGGTAAAGCTGATGTGTTTGCTTCTGAAACACTTTTATTGTTTACATAAACAAGTTGTTGTGTAGTAATGGAACCAAATGAACACCATTATATTCTACAGAGCTTATTGGCTATACGCCATGAATGGCTGCCCCCATGACTACACAGCACCTCATTTGTATAAACAATAGTATCCTTTCGGCAGCAAACACAGCAGTTTTACCAGTGCAGGGCACCAGTACATTATAGTTAAATTACTTTAAAACACTTGCTGCTACTGTTCCTTTAAGAGCAGGAGAATGGCCTAGGAATTGCCTGTATGGATCTGTCACTTGAGATATCCTCATGGCTTCTGTATGCTGTCTGAAGGTCAAAGCATGACTTTTGTATCATCTTTCTAACCTTTTCACATTTTATATTACGACTATTTTATACTCATTTCCCTCAGTTCATCATTATATCATGCTGAATACCCATACTGTACCATTTATTTATCATCAAAAATCTGCTTAATTTATATGGTGGTGGTGGTGACATTCTGAAATTGCTTGCAACTGTTATATATATTTTATTGATATATTGTGGGCTTTTCATGCATTCAGTTTTTGGGGATTACATTTTATTGTTGGAACTACTTTCTGGTTGCTAGGATCACTAACTCCTGCACTGATACAGTAAATTCCAGACTGTAAGGAGATGAGAAAATGATGAAAATAAGGATAAATGATTATATAGAATATACTGTGGCCTCATTTTGTCGACTTCTCCCTTAAATGTATTTGTTTGTTTATGGAAAAGTGATCTTGTAGGTATTGGGTTGAAGTTTCAGTAATAAGTATAATGATACATGCTCATTATGCATTCGTGTATTATGGAGTTGCATTTGTTCTAGAAAGATTTTGTTTTTCTTTTTAACATTCAAGGGCACTTTGCGAATTCGTAAAATATTTAATAAAGCTTCTCCGGAAATATTGGCTTCGATACAGAGTAGATGGGAAGACGGGGATGGTAGTTGTACATACAGAATGATTTGTCTGATTATATGTTGCAAGCACAGGTCTTGATTTGTGGGAAGGCCACAAAAGCCCGGGCCTAGGGCGGCAAAGTTTTGTGGTGGCCCACTGGCCGCATCTTCACAGGGGAAGTGATGGGGAAAAGGAAATAGGAGCAAAGAAGCAGAGGCAGCAGGGTGGTAAGAGGATTGTGAGCAGAGGAGGGGGTGCATGCAGGCGGGTATAAGTGAACAAGTGAGCTGGCAGGGGTGCCTAGGGGTATACTGTTCTTAAATCCAGCCCTGTGCAAGAAATAACACAATTACATTTAGGATAACGGGCACCAACATTAAAATTAGGAGTTAGTGATGTTAAGTTCATGCATATGAATTATTTTATTGTGGAACAGCTTCTGGGACATAAATAACAGTACAAAGGCCCTCCTTTGTTTAACTTGATGCCTTGCCCCATAAGGTATAATTCTCTTCAATCCAAACACTTACACCTCCTCCTGTGTGCAGTGCTGCTAAATGCATATAGGGGACAGGGCAGCACATGGGCATCCCCTGAAATTGCTTTTAATTGCATATTATTTGGATGTACAAGCTAAGAACGGCTCTATATACATGCTCTGCTGTATCTGGATGTTCTGCCTTCTTCTACAATAGACAATACTAATCATTAAGTAGAAAAAATGGGTTTTGGCTGCTCTAGACTTCCCTTGTATGCTCAAATCAGTGTAGCTCCATTACGATAGGCCGGGTGCTCAGCCATCAGCGCTCCCACTGTAATCAATTGTGCGAAAGGATATAAAGGTGGCACTCCGGTAAAAAAAGAAAACAGTGATTTAGTGCAACAGGTCACCTAGGTGAGCTATAAACTATTTCGTTGAAAAAGTACCTCCCAGGGCCCACGACGCAAAGGTTCAAACCTTGTCCCAGACAGTGGCTGGATGAAGTATGTGAAAGGTTGTATAACATTCCTGTGGTCACCTTTTTTCTCGACTAGGTGATATTGATTTTTTCCCTCTTAGCAGTCACAAACCATGAATCAAATTTTACTGTACTTGCATTTTATTACTCATGGAGTCATTGCTAGAGGGCTTCCCACAGGACTGAATGGAGTGATTGCAGAACAACTCGAGCCCAAATACTCTGTAGGCTGCAAAGGCTTCTTTGTATCTTTCCATGGTTTGGGGGATCATCAGCTCACTTCATATAAGATGGACAACACTAATGTGTACGATATAGTTGCAGCGTCCTAGCGAGATGATTCTATTTGAGCTACTTCTGTAGCGTAGAGACATTGAAAACAGTTATTGCTGCTTCGATGTAATGGAATGTATCTAGATAGTTATTGGTTGTAAATAGGCAGGGAGAAGGGTAAACGGCTGCCAATGGCGCTTACTGAACCATTCACATAGGTCAAGGGTGATTTTTTTGCTTGGGGAGGCTACTTAACTTTACCCATTCCTTTTTTTTTTTTTTTTATTTTACCTCTTTGTTTATGTCCTGTAAACACAGGGCATGTCATAGAAGTAAGAGAAATTAGTGTGTTGTACTTTATTAAGCCTGTAATAGCTAACAGTAATATCTGTGGCAGTTAGGTGATTTTTATAATGACCCTCGGTTCGTACCCTAGTAATATATATAATAAATGTTTTGTCCCTCTTTTTTTTCTCCAAAATTTTGGGAGGTATGATTAAATGACCCTTATAGTCTTAAATATCAGTTTAGACCAGGGCATCTATCTGTCAAATGCCCGCTATCTGTCATCTTCCACTGATATGAATGGGAAGATGACAGATAGCCTTAAAGGGCATGTAAAGTCTAAAATAGAATAAGGCTAGAAATGCTGTATTTTGTATACTAAATATAAACATGAACTTACTGCACCACAAGCCTAATCAAACAAATAATTTATGCTTTCAAAGTTGGCTACAGGGGGTCACCATCTTGTAACTTTGTTAAACATCTTTGCAAGACTAAGACTGTGCACATGCTCAGTGTGGTCTGGGCTGCTTAGGGATCATCATAAACAAAGCTGCTTGAGTTCTGCATGGCTGGGAAGTAATGCGGGGGCTCCCCCTGCTGTTCATAAGTATGATTGTTTCCCTGCTCAGAAGTTAGGGAGGGACCGTCTGACAATTCCTATCCACAGCAGTAAATGAAGGGAGAATTTTACTGCAAACAGTCAGGTTTATTATAAAATCGGTACACATTTTTTAATTAAAGTATATTGGACATAGGTTTCTTTTTTATTAAAGAAAGTAAAAATGGGATTTTATTTTTTTGCCTTTACATGCTCTAAATGAAAATCCGCACATGACCATTCATATCAGAAAAGTTCTTGCTTTTTTGGTTGAATGAATTATGCGCAAGTTAGAGGACGAGAATGGGATTTGGGAGAGGGGAGACCCATGTCCTTTGCTCATGAATACAGTGGTGCAGAACGCAGGCAGCACTGTATTTATGGGGAAGTGTAAGTCCTTGCACCTTTATTCTGCACACCCATAACTACTGATGGTGGAACGAGTTGCAAAGTGCTAAAAACACGGCAGCTGGGCCGCTCATTAACCTTTAAACTCTGCCCTGCGTCAGTAAATGAGCCCTTATGTATGTTCCCAGACAGTGTGTGGGTGAAAGAGGCTACATTCTAAAGTGTACCTAGAAGTCTAAACACTAAGTTGGAGTGCCCATTATTAGTCATCCCACTTTCATAGCAGTATGAAAAAGAGAAAATTACCTGGTATATTATGGTTTCCTTTTACTTACCTAAAAAAAAGTCCAATAAGTTGTTCTGCACAGAGATTTGTATTTCTCTGCCTGTCTCATCTCTAAGGAGAACTATCACAAAAATGTAAATTTAAAATAGCATTCATCTCACTGAATTAAGAAACTTTCTGAATACAGTCAATTGAACATTCCGTATCGTTTATGTATTAATAAAGTTACTATTCACTCTGCAGTAGGTGGAGTCAGTTTTTAATTGACATTCAGGTCTGATACATTTGCCTTTGTGGGGGTGGACCTTTTGCTTATAAGTAGCGATGGGCGAATTTCCTGCGAAAATCGCAAACCGTGAAAAATTATTGAAATCGAAGAACAAATTTCGATTCGCGATTTTATTCGCCGCCGGCGAAACGAGGAAATTCACTGCAAATTTATTAGCCCATCACTACTTATGAGATGAGCTCCCTGATGGGTGAATAAATTTGCCTGGCGCAAAAATTTTTGCACGCGCATTCGAAAAGTCGCTCATGTCAAAATCGCTGCTCAGTAACAGTATTTGGATACCCATTGACTTTAACGCCAGCGTCAAAATTGACGTGAGTGAATTTTCAGACGTGTGTCCAAAATTGGACGCAGGCGTAATTTTCAAGTGTCAACATTTTTTCGAGAAATTCGACCATCACTACTCAGGGTTGCCACCTTTTGGCCCTGTTGATCTGGGCAGGACTGTAATGGTGCTGGGGTGGATCAGAGACAAAGCTATGACGTGGTAATTGCTGATTGGCCAATCGCTGTATCAATCATAGGGAATCCTGCCCGGGTCAAAACCGGTAAAACTGGGCAGGCAGTTTTACCCGGGCAGCCCCGAAAAAACCGGGCTGTCCAGGCCAAAACCGGACAGGTGGTAACTCTAGAGCTCACTCTTTCAGAAGTTCCAGCTTTGATGGAAATTCTGGTTCTCTGCATGCAGTGTTACCTTTTATTTGTGCTATTTGAGTCGGATGTTTGAGTTAGCTCTAAAATACTTGCTAGGAAAAGAAGGCCCCCCCATAAAAGATGTATTAGACCTACATGTCAATCCAAATCATGAAAAGTGAAAAGTTATTGAGAGTGAGATACTGAAGATTAGCTTGATTATCACATAAACGGTACAGAATCTTTAATCGATTTAATATAGAAAGTTCCTTATTTCAGTGAGATGAAGCTTATATTAAATTTTCATGATCTTCTTCAAATATGTTTTGAGAAATGGTGATCTCAGAGGTTATATTTTCATGAATAAGACATGGGGGATATTCTGTCCAACCCAATACTACTGTTCACCTGTAATAAGATTAAAGGCATCATGTGTAATGGAATATGGAACCACATAAATAGTGATGGGCGAATTTATTCGCCAGGCACGAATTCGCAGCGAATTTGCGCGATTTGCAGTCGGCGAATAAATTTGCGAAACGGCCGCGTAAATTCGCGCAAAAAATTCGTCGGCGTCAAAAAATTTTTTTCTAAAAAACGGACGCCAGCGCCAAAAACGGACGCCGGCGCAAAAAACGGACGCCGGTGCCGAAAAAACTGACGCCGGCGTCAAAAACAGGCGCCGGCGTCAAAAACGAGACGCCGGCGCCGTTTCGCAAATTTTTCGCCGTTTCGCGAATTTCACGCAAAATTCGCAAATTTTTCGGCGAAGTGAAACTGCACAAATTCGCCCATCACTACACATAAAGGCACAAGACATCAGAAAACTTTCCTATAGGTTCCAAATGAATTTGGGTGTATCTGTATATTTAGCAGAAATGGGACATAAGATTTCTGGTTTAGGGATATACTGTGTGAGGGTGCATGGGGCGCTTGGGGCGCTTGGAGGATTAGCAGCTCACTACCCTCACAGTGGTTTGCACCATATTAGCACATGTCACACTAATCAGTCTTTAACTAAACTTTAACAAAGGAACAGTACAGGGGTTGAGATTAAACTGAAATTGTTTCAGAATCTGCATGTGGAGAATATGAATGCCTTGTTGCATCAGTATTTCAACAAATACCTTTATTTGTCCCATTCTAATATCAGGAAATATTTTCATTTCTTACCGATCCATGGGAATGTTAAATGCTTTCTTCGGCTGTGGAAAGGCTTCCCCAACCTTTAGACCAGCTAGAATCTCTTTTAGATTGCAAGCTCTTATGGGCAGGACTCCTTTTAACTTCTTGTATTGGTTATTCTTTGTATGTTAAACTGTATGTTCAATGTACATTTATTGTAAAGCACTGTGGAATATGTTGGTGCTTTATAAATATATGATAATAGTTATTATAATAATAATAATAATAATAATAAAGTATACGTGGGCTCTGTGTGGTCAAGCATTTGCAGGATAGATTCTTTCCTGCAGATTAGAAGTATGGGTACTATATTATCAGAGGGAGAATGGTCTTAAATGGTGTTTTCCATACAGGTCTGTAGAAAGCTCCAAATTACAGGAAGGCCATCTCCCATAGACTCCATTATAATTACCGTAAATAACTCAAATTTTTAAAAATCATTTCTCTTTCTCTGTAATAATAAAACAACACCTTGTACTTGATCCCATGTAGGATATAATTAATCCTTATTAGAGGCAAAACAATCCCGTTGACTTTATTTCATATTTAAATTATTTTTTTAGTAGACTTAAGGTATGGAGATCCAAATTACAGAAATATCCCTTATCTGAAAAACCCCAGGTCCCAAGTATTTTGTAGAAAATATCCCATGCCTTGCTGTAACATGCAGGAATCGAAATGATCGTGCATTTATTGCATTCTTTGATTGTATGGCAAATAGATGTCTCCATCCCACTGGCTATTATATTGTCTATGCCACTCACTGATGAAATTCTGATTTAGGTCAAAGCTCCATTCCTGTAGCATCCAGTTCCCTACATGAAACTTAATAACGCACTTCATCGTTTCCACTATCCAGCAAGTGCAATTCATGTTGACGGCTTTACATGCCATCTGTTCTTCATAATGTGTCCTTATATCAGCACTGATCCTGCTTTTGTACAGAATATATATACATACAAATCAGCAGCCAGGGATTTATTGAGTTATTACATCACCAGTTTAGCCCTATGCTTGCAGCAAGCCTTCACGACTGCTGATTTTGTATGTACAGAAAAGACCATTAAGGGGAACATAAACTTCGGTTATTGGCAATTTTTTTTTTTGTTGTGTGAAGGATTCAGGATACAGCTTTATCCAGACATTATAGATTTCAATTTGGTCTATTCTGGGTTCTCATGGATGATCTAGTGAATAATATTGATATATGGGAGCCGTTTGTTACCTAAAACTGTAAATATCAAGTCAAGGAATCCCATTTCACGCATGTCCTTTCATATTTTACCCCGCTCAAACCATAAAGCAGTCGGCGCTCTTTACGATCCTACTTTCATAGTTTAATGCCTATGTAAAAACACATTCACAACTTTATTCTTAAAGGAAAAGGGAAGCTACTTACAATATACATATATGGCATTCATTATCTGGAAATCTATTATCCAGAGATCTCCAAATTACCGGAAACCATCTCCCATAGATGCCATAATCAAACCTTTTTAAAAATGATTCCTTTTTCTATGCAATAATAAAACAGTACCTTACATTTGATCCTAACTGAGATATATCTAATTTTTATTGGGGACACAACAACCCTATTGGGCAGACACCACAGTTAATGTCAATTCTATTTATTTTTGTTTATATAACTATAGCTGTTTGCCAGTGCAGGGCACCTGTACATTATATTGGCTTTCCAACACTTTTTTTTGGTGTCACTGTTCCTTTAAGTCTGATAAATACCATTTAAACATTAAATAAATCCAATGAGATTGTATCCCTACCAATACGGATTAGTTTTATTTATATATATATATATATATATATATATATATATATATATATATATATAGAGAGAGAGAGAGAGAGAGAGAGAGAGAGAGAGAGAGAGAGATAGTTGTGTTGTGATCAAGTACAAGGTACTGATTTGTTATTACAAAGAAAAATGTAATTATTACAAATTAGTATGTGTTTTAAAAATTTCAATTGATTAAAATGGAGTCAATGCGAGATGGCCTTCCAGTAATTCGGAGCTTTCTGTATAATGGATACTATACATGTATGTATTATACATATACATTTCGTATGTATTTTGAGATAGAAACTGTATTCTGACTGTGAAATCATTTCTAGAGAGATGAATTGTGACACAAAATTATTGACATCCTCATTCAACATAAATTTCTATCTTCTTAAAAGCAACCTTGATGCTGATGATTTTATAGGATGGGCTAAGACTCACCTCTCCAGCTGAATGTACAGTATCCTGACTTGTTATCCAGAATGCTCAGAACCTGGGGCTTTCCAGATAACAGATATTTCTGCAATTTGGATCTTCATACATTAAGTCTACTAGACAATCATGTAAACACTGAATAAACAAATAAGCTGGTTCTGCTTACAATAAAGATTCATTATGTCACGTACAAGGTACTGTTTTATTATTATAGAGAAAAAGGAAGGGGGAAAAAAAGGGGAGCTTTCTCTCTTATTTCTTTAATTTGTTTTTCCCATAAAGCCAAGGGTTTATTCGGGATTGTGTTGGCTGACCTTGTATATTCTTATTATTAATCTTGCTGTATCGGCTTCTGGCAGATATTATTTGTCTTGTGCTATTTTGATAATTTATGACGATTCCTAAGCTTAGCCTCCCAGACCACACTGAGCATGTGCACAGTCTTGGTTTTGCAAAGATGTTTAACAAAGTTACAAGATTATGACCCCCTGTGGCCAACTCTGAAAGCATAAATCATTTGTTTGATTAGGCTTGTGGTGCAGTAAGTTCATGTTTATGTTTAGTATACTAAATACAGCATTTCTAGCCTTATTTTATTTTAGTGTTTACTTCCCTTTTAAGTTAACTTTTAGTATGTTATATCTAAGCAACTTTTCACTTGGTCTTCATTATTTATGTTTCATATTTTTTTAATTATTTGCCTTCTTCTGACTCTTTCCAACTTTCAAATAGGGGTCACTGACCCCCATCTAAAAAAACAAATGCTCTGCAAGGCTACAAATGTATTCTTATTCCTACTTTCTATTACTCATCTTTCTATTCAGGCCTCTCCTCGTAGATTTGTCTCCTCCTCTCTTTTAAGAAATTGGCATTATCAGCCAATTTTTTGCCCCTTTTATTAAAACACTTTCTTGCAGGACAAGGCACTCTTTTATAATGTGTGTTATCATTATGAAATGACATACTTGTGGTGTTTATACAAATGGCCTGTAGATGTCACTGTGCTCAAGACTTATACTGTGCATACTTTCTATACAGCTTGTGGTGTTAGAGTTGCTTACTGTTAGCTTCCTTGCTTGCGTTCACGTATCATGCTTCATATCTGCAGGGTTTGTATTAAAGAGAAGTAACAACAGGAAATACAATTGTCCTCAATGCAGTTTTTTAACTGTTCACTAAGGGGTTCATTTTATAAAAATGGGAAAAACACATTTCCAACTTTTCACCAAGTTTCTGCCTCATCGAGATACAGTTTCACTCAATTTACCATTAGTATTTTTTAAAAAAAAAAAAAACATTTTAGACATATTTTTACATAGACAGACACGACAGGTATGGGACCTGTTTTCCAGAATACTTGGGACCTGGGGTTTTCCAGATAAAAGATATTACTATGATTTGGATCTAGTGTATTAGAAAGTCATGTAAATGTTAATAAATCCCAATAGGCTGGTTCTGCTTGTAATAAGGATTAATTAGTTAATCTTAGTTGGGATCTAATACAAGCTACTGTATAATTATTATAGAATAATTTTTAACAATTTGAATTATTTGGATAAATGGAGTCTATGGGTGGCAGCCTTTCCGTAATTCAGAACTTTCTGTATAACGGGTTTCCAGACAACAGATCCCATACCTGTATAAAAAAATATTCCCTCAGCAGAATTATTGGCAAACCATTACTAAGATTTGGAGAAAAAAGATCCAGAAGAAATATGCTTTAGGAAACAGTTGAGTAAAAAGTAGCAATAACAATGAATGTTTCACCTTACAGAGCATTTGTTTTTTGTTTTTTTTAGATGGGGTCAGTGACCCCCCATTTGAAAACTGGAAAGCTGGAGTCAAAAGAAGGAGGCAAATAATTCGAAAACTAAGAATAATAAATAATGAAGATCAATTGTAAAGTTGCTTCAATTAGCCATTCTGTAACATACTAAAGGTTAACTTAAAGGGGTCGTTCATCTTCAAGTTAACTTTTAGTATATTATAGAATGCCCAATACAAAACAACTTTTCAATTGGTCTTCATTATTTATTTTTTAAAGTTTTTATTTATTTACCTTATTCTTCTGACTCTCTGACTCTTTCCAGCTTTCAATTGGGGGTCGCTGACCCCATCTAAAAAACAAATGCTCTGTAAGGCTACAAATGTATTGTTATTGCTACTTTTTATTACTCATCTTTCTATTCAGGCCTCTCCTATTCATATTGCAGTCTCTTATTCAAATCAATGTATGGTTGCTAGGGTCATTTGGATCCTAGCAACCTGACTGCTGAAACTGCAGAGCTGCTGAATAAAAAGCTAAAAACCACAAATGATAAAAAATGAAAACCAGTTGCAAATTGTCTCAGAATATCATGCTCTATATCAGGGGTGTCCAAACTCTTTGCAACAAGGGCCAGATTTGGTAAAGTGAAAATGTGTGGGGGCCAACCATTCAGCCTGACATTCAGTCTGACACCGATATACCTTCCGAGCTTGCGATCAGGATCATTCCAGGATCCAGTGGTGTATATGCAGTGTCGGACTGGGACGTCAGGGGCCCACCCAAAAACCTTAGACCAGGGGCCCACCAATTAATCTTAGACCAGGGGCCCACCAATTAATCTTAGACCAGGGGCCCAATCGTAGTACTATTTTTCTTCCCTCTGCTCAACCTCTTTTCTCCTAGTCTATTTTCTTTACATACTATACTTTATTTTTCGAACTATTTAGCCTCTTTGTTCTCACAAAAATAGGGAATGTCCATGAAATAGGCCAAATGTTTAGCAGCATGAGGGCCCACTGACACCTGGGCCCACTGGGACTTTTCCTGGTCTGACATTGTGTATATGTGGTGCCAAAGTAACTGAACAGTAGTGATGGACGAATTTGGGCTGTTTCGCCAAAAAATGTGCAAATTTCCAGCGAAATTTGCTCAAAGGAGAAAAATGAATGAAACGGCATCTCGTTTTTGGACGCTGGCGCACATTCGCCGGCAAATTTTTGCGCTGGTTTCGAAAAAATTTGCACAGGCTGTGAATCACGGCGAAATCGCGCCGGGCAAATAGTTTCACCCATCACTACTAAACAGTACTATTCTACTTTCCTTCTTGCCTCACTTGACACAGCCCTTTCCAATTAGTAGTTTGCAGACTCCTTTAAGAATCTGTGGAATGGGAACTCACCAGCAGTAGCATATCTAGAGCCGGCCTATTATCTATTCCAGTCCTTTAAACAGCAGCACAGTCAGGGGCTCCATAATAAAACTAAACAATCCTGTCGGGCAGTTCACAGCCTTGCAATAATCAAGCAGACGGCTGCTCTTCCACAGCACTGACAGGAACGCAGTCATGCACCCCATGAGACAACTGTCAGAGTTCAGTGCCCCACTCCGTGCACCAGCCCAAGTCAAATGCGAGTTTAGTGCCCCTACTCCTCTTCAGCACGGAATTCAGCCTGCACTAAAGGCAGCACAACGTTCAGTGTGCAATTCACGCCTAAAGTTTGTAAAACACAGTTCTACTCACAGGTGCTTTGGGAGGGAGAAATCTGTGAGAGCTGAGGCTGAGCAGCTGCAATGTGATTGGCTAAGTGGTGTTGCCTGCTATGGGGCGCCAAAATTATGAGGCTTCCCAGGGGCTTTTCAATGAGGACTGAGACTCTGAAACAGGTGGATCCCCATGGGACAGATGGTAACCTTACCGCAACCCCCCCCTGCGCGTACCTTAGTTTGGCCAGGGCCAGAGCCAGAGCGGGAGGTTAGGGGCAGCAAAGGCAGGGAGCGGGTTCCGGGCCAGTGTAAATTTGAAGCCAGGCCGCAATTGGCCCACAGGCCTTACTTTGGACGTGCCTGCTCTACATCATACTGAAAGTTAATTTAAAAGTGAAAAAAACCCTTTTAAAGGAGAAACAAAGCCCTTATTAAAAAAAAAAACCCTACCCCACATAGACCCCCTCACCCCCAGCCTAGCTGCTACCCTGGGCAAATACCCCTAACTTTTTACTTATCCCTCGATGCAAATTCAGGGATCGCAATTCACTGCAGCCATCTTCCGGGGTCTTCGTGTCTTCTTCTGGCGCTTCAGCAATTTCTGCCCGTTTCAGTGCATTGCGCCGTTGTCCAATTGCTGCAACTGTGCATGCACCACTCCACCGGTCATAATTATCAGTCTTTGTATGTATATGATGTATGTATGTATGTATGTGTGTATGTATGTATGTATGTATGTATGTATGTATGTATGTATGAGGTGTTAATATGATCATAGAAGGTGAGGGAGGAATTAAAGCCCCCACTCAGCTTTATATCAAACTGTTACTATTATACTAAGTCCTGGATAGTGATGGGCCAAATCTGACCCGTTTCTCTTCGCTGAAAATTGTTGTGGATTCTCGACAGATTTTGTTGACAAGCGACAATGGTCTATGGGCATCTTTTTTTGTGGTGAAACCTGGTGAAAAATTGTTAAGGGATCACATTTAAAACATTGTCCTAGTGAATGGCATTATGAGCAGCAATCAGCATGTCTTTATGAAGGATGGGTCATGACAGTCTATTTGATTGCTTTTTATGATGAGGTAAGTAAGATGCTGGGGGGGCAGTAGATGTGATCTATTGGGATTTTGCCAAAGCATTTGATACTGTGCCCCACAAACGACTGCTTTCTAAAATAAGGTCTGTTGGGCTTAATGAAGTCGTTTGCACATGGATAGGAAACTGGCTACAGTTACAGCTATCCAGCCCAATTAATTCCATCCAGGATGTGGCATCCTTGCAACAGGATCTTGACAAACTGGCAATCTGGGCAGCTAAGTGGCAAATGAGATGCAATGTTGATAAATGTAAAGTCATGCACCTGGGATGTAAAAATATCCACTTATACCCTTAATGGGACTGCACTAGGCAAATCCATTATGGAAAAGGACCTTGGAGTCCTTGTAGATGATAAACTTGGCTGTAGCAAGCAATGCCAGTCAGCAGCATCAAGGGCAAATAAGGTCTTGAGCTGTATTAAAAGAGGCAGAGTCACGGTAGGAGGGGGTCATTCTTCCACTGTATAGAGCACTTGTAAGGCCCCATCTAGAATATGCCGTACAGTTTTGGTCTCCATCACTCAAACAGGACATTATTGTATTAGAGAGGGTACAGAGAAGGGCAACTAAGCTGGTAAAAGGTATTGAAAATCTTAGCTATGAGGAAAGACTGGCCAAATTGGGGATGTTCACGCTGGAGAAGAGGCGCTTAAGGGGTGATATGATAACTATGTATAAATATATAAGGGGATCATATAATAATCTCTCTAATGCTTTATTTACTAGTAGGTCTTTTCAGCTGACACAAGGTCACCCATTCCTATTAGAATAAAAGAGGTTCCGCCAAGATATTGGGAAGGGGTTTGTTACAGTGAGAGCTGTGAAGATGTGGAATTCTCTCCCTGAATCAGTTGTACAGGCTGATACATTAGATAGCTTTAAGAAGGGGTTGGATAGCTTTTTAGCATGTGAGGGAATGCAGGGTTATGGGAGATAATTAAACAAACCCCCAACACACTACCATTTGGTGGCCTATTTATCAACATTTTTTTAAAGTGGTTTTAGAGGTTTTAAAAACCACAAAAAAACTAGTTTTCTCTGAAACCATAGATTTGAAACAGCTTCATATAAAAATCATGGACGAATAAAAATGTTGAACTAATCTGAACAATAATAAGAAAAGCCTCTAAATAAATACAAACAACCCCCCAAACCTCTTAACAGTTTGAATTAAACTGGAAATGATTGTTTATGAGGGGAACTATCGCAAAAAATGAACATTTTATAAAAAATTCCGCTTACCGATATAAGAAACTTTCAAAATACAATCAACTAAACATTTTGTACCGTTTCTGAAATAATCAAGTTTATCTTCACTATTCCTCTCTCAGCATCTGTTTCTCTTCCAGTGTCGGACTGGCCCACCGGGATACCAGGAAAAGTCCCGGTGGGCCCAGGTGTCAGTGGCCCCTCATGCTGCTAAATATTTGGCCTATTTCATGGTCATTCCATATTTCTATGAGAACAGAGAGGCCAAATAGAGGGAAAAACAGAGTATAGTATGTAAAGAAAAGAGACTAGGAGAATAGAGGTTGATTGAGGAGAGTAAGAAAAATAGTACTGAGAGTGGGACCCTTGTCTAAGATTAATTGGTGGGCCCCTGGTCAAAGGTTTTTGGGTGGGCCCCTGGTGTCCCAGTCCAACATTGTTCTCTTCATTCTGTCTTCATGCAGGAGTTGGGTGTCAGATAGTCATTGATGAAGACAGGCCTAGCCCCTCTTCAGAGCATAGTAGTCTCAATACGGTTATTTGCATTTAGGTTCGTTGTCCCCTTCAATTGACAGATCCAATATATCTTATAGGGGGGCTTCCTTTCCTAGCAGATATTTTAGAGTTCACTGATATAACTGATTCCAGAACAAACAAAGTAACAAAATAACTTCCATTTGCACAAATCCTGCATGTAGAGAGACATGATGTCTGTTGATTTTAATAGAGTGAGCTCTAATACATCTTCTAGGCAAAAGGAGCCCCCCATAAGATATATTGAATCTAACTGTCAATGAATATCTGACACCCAACTCCTGCATGAAGAGAGAATGAAGAGAAACAGATGAGAGAGGGATAGTGAACATATATTTGATTATTTCAGAAACGGTACCGATTTTTTTAAATGATTGTATTTAGAAAGTTTCTTATTTCTGTATGCTGAAGCTTATATTAAAATTACATTTTTGAGATGGTTCCCCTTTAATGTGTTTTGAGCAACTCTATTCTACTGGCTCATTTAGTTTGGGATTTACAAAAATTATTTGTGTACTACAAGGTCACTTCGATTTGAATCATTGTTATGGTGCCTCATGTGAATGTGGACTTTTAAACTGTTGTTGAATTTTATTGTGCATTTGTTGTGCATTTTTGTCCAGGAATTTTTACAAACCACAACATTTTCTATTTCCTATTTATAAAATTTTGACTTAAAAAAACTTTGTTTTATATTATTTTATATTTTATCTGTTTATAATGAACATTGATATTTACTTTGAGCGAAATATCATTCAAATGATTTCACCGTCCATGGGAGGGAGAACTTCTCTTTTTGAGCAAAATGGCAAAATGAAGGGGTCACTGCTATTTTCCCATATGCTAATACTTTTGTTAAAGTAGCTGAAACAAATTTTGCTTTAGCTGTTACTACAAATATGGTTAAAAGGTAGTCACGGCATGAATATCCCAGTCTTGAAGGAGCAGACATGTGAGTTGGCATGCTGCCATGTTGCTAATTAAAATACCTTGCACTAGGAATTAAAATCCTTCAACTTCATATATCGAAGTCAAAGGATTTAGCGCAGATAGTTCGATCAAACGATCGAAGGATAATTCCTTCAATCGAACGATAAAATCCTTTGATTCAAAGGATTTTAATCCAACGATCGTAGGAATATCCTTCGATCAAAAAAAGTTAGCCAAGCCTATGGGGACCTTCCCCATAGGCTAACATTGACTTTGGTAGCTTTTAGATGGCGAACTAGGGGGTCGAAGTTTTTTTTAAAGAGACAGTACTTCGACTATCAAATGGTCGAATAGTCGAACGATTTTTACTTCGAATAGTTTGATTCGTAGTCGTAGTCGAAGGTCGAAGTAGCCCATTCGATGGTCGAAGTAGCCCAAAAAAAAACCTTCGAAATTCAAAGTTTTTTACCTTGGAATCCTTCACTCGAAGTTAGTGAATCGGCCCCTAAATGCCTAGACTGTACCTTGGAACTGTTCTGGCCCAAAGACATCTGAAGCTGGCTGTCTAACTCCTGCTTGACAATTGGGCTAGAATTCTGTTGGAGGATACAGTATAGCATAAGGGTTGTATTACATCCGCTCAGATGACAACTTTCATAGAATTTTACCCATTTCTAAACTCTGCAGTTATATAACATACAAGGGCCTACACGAGTGACCTTTTGTACGCTTTCTGTTACTATAGAATTTCCTTGACTCTTTTGTTATCGTTGCTTTTTTTATGGTCTTGAGTAGTTAGTGATAAGTGATAGATGCATTTTTTATTTCTATTCCGGTTCTCTGATAGATTTGCAGCCCTTATGCCTGTTTTTCCTGATCGTAATGGGTTTGGTGTTTTTGCAGCAAGTGATCAATAACCCACTAGCAGAAATTCATGGGGTATTGTAAATTGAGCAAACCAGTTGTTGCCTTATCATAGCCTATGAAGTTTAATGATTGCAGGAAAGTGATGAACCTCCGTGGAGCAGCAGGTGTTTTAGGTCTGCATATTTTTAGCAGGGGCAGTAATCAGAAATGTATTCCCCTGCCCTAGGCATAACATTTTCCAGACCAAAATCTCAGTTGTCATCCCTGATGGCGGACTTGCCTTTGGATCTCAAAACTAGAAATATGAATACTGATATTTACATTAATATTATGTTAAACATTGCAACCTTGGACAACCCTTGAATAATGATTGCTTAAACCAGGGCCCCAAAAATATACCTTCAGTATGGCGTAATTCTGCAACTGCTTTAGTACACTCTTCTCTTTATCGAAGGTGACTTTGTATGGTATTTATAATTAGGCTGTATATTAAATGAGGACATTTACATTTGAGGCACAAAAATGTATTTCTGGCCATATTTGCATCTATACATACTTTACAAGTGGAGACTGCCATATTGCAAGAAGGAATGACTCAGTGTCACGACCAGCACCCAATACCAGAACAAGTGCCAAGCACCCTGGTCTCGGTTCGGCTTCACCAGTACTGTGACCACCGTTGGGCTTCGGGAGGAGCCGTCAGCTTACTTGGGTGCCACCTGGACTTAACGAGGGGTACAAGGCGAGATGTTCTGGTTACCAAAGACTTTTGTGCCGAAGGTCACGGTACAAAGGATTAGGCAGAAGGATGGTCAGACAGGCTGGGTCGAGGCAGGCGGATATCAGAATCGTCAGGTAGGCAAGGGTCAAACCGGGTTATCAATCAAGGGATTAAGCTGGGAGAGTTGTCGTAGGCAGGCAAGGGTCAGAATACAGAATGCAGAGTAGTCAGGGAACAGGCAGGAGTCAAAACCGGATAATCAAGACAAAACAGGTACAGGATCAAATGCACAAGGCTCAGGAACCACTAGAAACAAAGTTCTATCATGGGCAATTTCAAACAGACAGATTAGGCTTTAAATAGTATTTGAATTTCGCGCCTTTGCGCGCTGACGTCATGACGCCTGCGCCTTTAACTGGCAAGGAGGCGCGCCGCGTGTGCCCTAGAGAGGAGCCTGCGCCAGCAAAAACATGCTGGCGCGGCTAGGGAGAAGGACGGTGCGGCGGGCGTCCCCGCCTATGGCGCGGCGGACGACCCCACCGCACAGGTATTCTTACACTCAGAGACTTGATTAACATTGAATGCTACATGACCTCAACAGCTTTTACATGGCAACGTTTTTTAAACTGTTTTTAAATAGTTTTTACTTTTAATAGATTGTGAATTTGTTTGTGGTTTAAAGTAATTAGCATAATCCACGATTTTTAGTTCTAAAAATATGAACAAAATAAACAAAACACTAACCAATTTCCTTGGTGTATAACTTAACATTTATGGTAATCAAAGTACATAACCTTGCACTTATTAACACTGAACCTCATTTGCCAATTTCACTGCCCAGTTTTCCAATTTAGCCAAATCATTCTGCAAAGTGGCAGCATCCTTCATTGACTTTAGGATGGTGGCAGATGAGGGGAGTTTAATCACCCAGCCACAAATTGCCTCTTCTTCGGGCAACAGACCTCCCCTAAATGCCTTACCACCGGCTAGAATGTAAATGACCAGCGGGATGGCACTCGGATAGCTTCGAAGTCGCCCAAAGTTTCCTTATTTTACCTGTTTATAATGAATATTGATATTTACTTTGAGTGAAATACCATTCAAATGATTTCATAGTCCATGGGAGGGAGAAATTCTTTTTAGCAAAATGGCAAAATGAGGGGGATTACTGCTATTTTCCTATCTGCTGATTATTCTTTTAAAATAACTGAAGAAAATCTGCTTTAACTGATTTAGACTGATTGAGACTGCCATATTGCAAGAAGGAATGACTCAGATAGGTAAATTTATCATAGAGTGAAAGTTCTGCCACTAGAGTTACATTCCGCAGCTCTCAATTCATTTTTACGGGATTTTGAAAGGCGTATTTATCAATGGGTGAAAGTGAAAGTTCACCCTTTGATGAATACGCCTTTAAAAATCCCATAGAAATGAATGGGGAGTGGTGGCATTTCACTCTAGTGGCAGAACTTCACTATTAACTTCACTCACATAAATATACCCCAGAGGCTTTAACTCTGAGTTCTCAGATTGATTCCAGGTAAATAATAATGCTTGCCTTGGTGAGAATATTCTCCCTCAATCTATTATAGACACCAAACCCCAATTCAATTATTTATACTAGTTTATTTGCCAATAATCACAAGGTGATGCTTTATTTGTTGAACTAGAACCCTATATAAAATTGCATTTCCTTATTTTGGAGTTTCCAGATAACAGATCCAATCCTTGTAATTCAAAACTTTCTGGGCAGTAAATCATTTAGGATGAATGTTACTGTATTCTCTTTTTTTTCACTGATATAAGGCATCAATTTAAAATAGATTTTTTTTCTTATATGTTTCAGTGACTACATCATCAAAGAAAAGACTGTGCTGTTGCAGAAGAAAGACAGTGAAGGATTTGGCTTTGTGTTGAGAGGAGCAAAGGGTGAGGACTCTTATAATTATGATGGGTAACAAATGCCTCTATGCACCGATGAGCCTAGACCAAGTACCATTGCTTCCCACCATGCAACTTGAGGGCACTCTCTGGTCTAACAAGTACAAATAACCAAGATTAAGCCAATTTAATAGAAGATGTGAAAGATCACTTCTGTATTACACCTCGGAGGAGAGGAGCCATATGCAGAGCCGTTATATGAGTAGATTGCGGTTGAGGAGGCCACATCTTTAAATCTATCATGTGCCAGTGTGTGCAGCCATGTGGGATGACTATAGTGATTTTCACCTGGAAGTGATTAGAGGGAGGCAGCCTTCTTTCCCATTCCCCACAATCACTTCATTGAGCCCAAGAAGTGAATAGCAGAGGACTTCATCAACACTGAGAGACAAAACTGCGCACAAAATGCAGTTACAAAGTTACATAGTTACATAGTTAAATTGGGTTGAAAAAAGACAGTCCATCCAGTTCAACCCCTCCAAATGAAAACCCAGCATCCATACATACACCCCTCCCTACTTTTAATTAAATTCTATCTACCCATACCTATACTAACTATAGAGCTTAGTATTACAATAGCCTTTGATATTATGTCTGTCCAAAAAAACCATCCAAGCCATTCTTAAAGTCATTAACTGAATCAGCATCACAACATCACCCGGCAGTGCATTCCACAACCTCACTGTCCTGACTGTGAAGAACCCCCTACGTTGCTTCAAATGAAAGTTCTTTTCTTCTAGTCTGAAGGGGAGGCCTCTGGTACGGTGATCCACTTTATGGGTAAAAAGGTCCCCTGCTATTTGTCTATAATGTCCTCTAATGTACTTGTAAAGTGTAATCATGTCCCCTCACAAGCGCCTTTTTTCCAGAGAAAACAACCCCAACCTTGACAGTCTCCCCTCATAATTTAAGTCTTCCATCCCCCTAACCAATTTAGTTGCACTTAGTCTCTGCACTCTCTCCAGCTCATTTTTTTCTCTCTTAAGGACTGGAGTCCAAAACTGCACTGCATACTCCAGATGAGGCCTCACCAGGGACCTATAAAGAGACATAATTATGTTTTCATCTCTTGAGTTAATGCCCTTTTTTATGTAAGACAGAACTTTATTGTTGTTGTTGTATTGTGTTTTGTTTGATTAAAACGTTCATGCACATACGATACCTATCTTCCCAGCCAAATATCTTACCTGGTGTTTGGAAAAGAGGTTGGCACCTCTCCGATAATATAGTAGAAGAAGGATTACCAAAATCCCTAACGTTACATTCATGTCAGTGATGTAACGTTAGGGAGTGGACCCCTTCGTCAGACATTGTTTGATTAAAAAACATTGATTGATTAGCCTTGTGAATAATATTTGTCCTCACACTTGCTTTTAAATTCATCTACCACTGATACGTTTCTATAAGAGTGTCCTAGTCTTGCCCACAGCTTCAATAGAAACCCAACTGTTCTTCTCGCAGTATGTTGCCACCTAAGCGTTCTGTCCCACCAACCCCAAGATTGTCTAGCTTCATTGGACCTGATGTACACTGCAAGATAAATGACATTAATGTGTGAGTGCCCATGCCCATTTTCCCTAGTACATTGGTACCCATTGATGGGCTCTGCTGAAGGATCCTGGAGAAGTGGTTAATCTGAAGGCCAGTTAGGGTAAAATTTAGAGCAATTGCTATATGGTCTCTTGGATAGTCTTAGAAGCTTAGTATAAAAGTCAAATACAGGGTTGGTTGTGAACAGTTACTTGTTGTTCTGTGCGCTGTTGGACAGAAAGCTCCTACAAGCAGGTCCTTCTTCACAAACTCTTCACAAACTGATGAATATTTGTATGTAATTGGTTAGTTTGATTTTCACACCCTTTCATTATGGCATGGAATATGTATTTTGCTGCTGTGTAAATATGTGTTAATAGTTATAATAAGAGCTATGGCTGGAAGGCTTGTCTACCAAAGGTTGGACCTCCACGGGTGACCTAAATTTAAAGAGTCCAACAACCACTGACTTGAGATGAAGGATTTGAATTGAGTAACTATTAGAGAGTGTGGTTGTAGGACTAACACATGCACAAATTGTGTGCTCCGAAACACCATATATAAACAGTTAGACTCTTCTTTCTTCATTGTTTTCACAAAATGATACACTATTGAAGAGCATGCAAATGAACAGCAATGCCCATAAGGACGTGGATGCAACTTGCACCCACCTGCAAACAGACCACTGAAGAGCTTAATGGCTATTATCTGTTGTTCCTTTCTCCGGTATTTATAGATTACAAATTTGCTACCTTACTGTGAGATATTTATACCTTCTTTCCCATTTACATTGTCCTACCCTACAGTTCCCTCTACTGGTCAGGTGGGAAAATTACAACATTCTGAAATACTTACATAGACGAATTATACCTGAAGGGCCCTTTTAGAAAAATAATGTTTTTTTGTTTTTGTTTTCAGCACAAACCCCCATTGAAGAGTTCACTCCGACACCTGCATTTCCAGCCCTGCAGTACCTGGAAAGTGTGGATGAAGGAGGAGTGGCCTGGAGGGCAGGTCTTAGAATGGGGGACTTTTTAATCGAGGTAACACAAACTGATACATAACCTAATACATACCCCCTGTATGATACATACATACATACTATCATTAGCATTTAGTGGCATGTATACAGAATTGTATTGACTTCTAGCAAGTGAAATTATCTGAAGTGTTATAATTCTTACGCATTTATAAAGTGCCAACAGATTATGCTTTCAGTTTTAACATCTGTATGTGTACCATCAATCCCGTGTAAATGTTGATTTTTCTCTTCTTAGGTGAATGGTCAGAATGTGGTGAAAGTAGGACATCGACAGGTTGTTAATATGATCCGGCAAGGAGGAAACAGTCTAATGGTCAAAGTGGTGATGGTAACCAGGAACCCTGAAATGGAAGATGCCATGAGAAAGAAAGGTAAGAGGAAAATTTAAAATGGAGAAATACATGATTATACATGATTATACAATAATCCAATTATGAGAGGGTATCATTGGTGTAGTTCATATATGTCTTGTAAGTAAGAAAATGAAGACCAGCAAGCTGATGTGAAGTGGAATTGATATAAACATTGTGCATTCAATCTCAAAGGGGACAAAATCATTTACTCCTGATGACCATACAATGGCAAATGGGAAGCATCTTCAGAACTATAAACAGCTTCTTTTTGTTCTTAAGCCTCAACTGAATCACTCATTACCACTTCCCATAAACTACCCTAATAGTACTGAGACCTTTTTCAAGCTGATTGGCAAACCACTCTTGCTCCAGTCTCAAGGGCTGTCCTCTCGTCACCTGCAACTTCCTATTTAATCATTTATTGCTTAAAGGTTTCCCTTCTTTAAAACTTTGCCAGTTGTCCTATGTCATTGTCTTTTGCCAGATGCTCCCAAATTAAGGTGGCCCTGAACAGTGGCTTTGCTGGCTATAGGCACATTTTCTCTCCTAGATATTCTTGAAGTTATGACTGAATAACTGATAAAATACTGCTCTGATAACTGTATATCTGTGACCTTGTTATGAGTTAAGGGAGGTTCTGGACAAATAATGGCCTTGCTGACCCTGGCAACCTAAATACATCAAAAACACATCAAGGCTTCAGTTTTATTGTTTTTCTTATTATTTATTGTTTATCTTTCCTATCATATTGCAATGAGAATATCTAACTTCTGCCTGGTGGCTGTTGGTCCTATTTTCTGCCAGGTCCTATTTCAAGCCTGGGAGTTGTCAGGAAATAATAAAACATTGAAGGCCAATTTCAAATGTCCTTAGAATATTGTTGCCTACATCATTCTAAAGGTTTACTGAACTATGCTTTTTTGATATATGCAGTGATTACATCCCTAGAATTAACTGCTTATTTCTAACAATACATTTTTATCCTTTTTTTCTTAACCACTTGACTGCTGGAGATAATAAAAAATGTATGCCACAGGTTGTCAGGTGCCTGACTGTAAACACATAGAATTTACATTACCAGATTTGATTGCCAAGATCAAAGAACACATAGCTTTTTGTTTATACCAAGGCCTGGTGGCCAATTTTGATATGTACCTATTCTGAACTTCCTATTCCAAGTTGTCTGCATTAAATAATTGCGCATAATTCATCATAATTTTATGTGCGCCCCAGTGAAACACTTGGTAGATCCTTTTGGACATACCAGGCTCATCAGACTCTTTATATAAATCCTTACAGTGCCGCAGCAGACAAAACGAGTTACACCACCTGCAATTTCACTTCGGTCAAAATCCATGACTTCAGAGCTAGAAGAAATGGGTAAGTTTTCCAAAGTTACGGACAGTATGAGATTGACTGCTTCTAAAATGCCATAGCATGAATGCTTACCTTAACAGTCATGTCTTCTACCGATTCCTAATTGCACGACCCATATTTACACCATGCATTCTATACATTAACATTGTTGTAAGGTTTTTGCCAGTTGTAGTAGCATACAGAATTGCCTTTGTCCCGTCCTCCTATCCCTATAAGGCAAAATTAATTCCTTTTATATGTAGACTGTAACTGCCATAAATGTTACCATAAACTGATGCAGAGACAGATATTCTTTAATACTAAGCACAGTTCCGCAGGGAACATCAAGGGTATAGTGGCCCCAAGGTATAACTTATTTATGTCAAGAAATATGGACTTCCCACTCATATGCATAGATAGGGGGATCTTGACATGCCCTAAATGTTTTATTTAGTAGAAAACTCAGTTCACTGTGGCACATTCAACTTATAGTTGGAGTCCTACTTAGGGTTATAGGCTAGGAACTGCTTGTCTTGGTATTAAGTACGTGTAAAAAAAAACCTCTTCTTCTTTCAATGCTGATTTCTGTTCCATGGCTGTTGTGCTAATACCGCTTTTTACAATGCAGTATTAATATCTACTAGTACAATGACAGATTGGCTGTGCATGTCTCATTAGAATGGCCTAGTGCTGCCATTTTGGTTTTGAATTTGCATTTTATTCCATTGCTCTAGACCAGGGCTAAACCATGGGGAACATTGGAGAGAGCAAACAAGGACTGAGTTTGCTCAGGTCTGGTAACTCAGTAATATTAAATTCTTGATTTAAGTATATTGACAACCATAGACTGGGAATACTCGGTTTTGGTGGGTTTCTCTAGGTTATTAGACCTGAGGAATCTTTGCCTCTATCACCCACATTGATGTTATTAATTATTAAGTCATGCTTGGCCCAGTAACCAGCTCATAACGTCCATTATTGGCTTGCCAAAAAAGATATGATAGAGAGCTGATGTATTAATGACCAGCTACTTTCTTCTCCTTCTCTTTCCTTCCATACCCTTTATATATATAATTCCCACCTTCCAATGGTCATCTCCATGTATGCTTCCTTCATTGTCCTTTTTTAAATTGAATTATTAAGTCGAAAAAGGTAAATTTTCAACACTCACAAAAAGTAGAAGTTCATGGATATCTTTGCATTTGGCTTTGAGGAGCCTTATCTAATGAATATAGTTACCAAAGAAAATATTGGCAACTTTTCTTGACACTTTATTCATTTGGCCAAGTACATAGAGGACAAATTGATTCCTCGTATTAAATGGCTGTTGTAGATGAGGCAACACACCTTGCAAACTTCATAATTAATCTTGCTATTTGGGCCAAAAAGTTTAAGTATAATTGACATGTATATATTACACAATTGGTTCTTCAACTTTGAAATCACAGAAACTGTATGTTGTGATACTGAATAGGCCAAGTTTTCAAATATAAATCAGTTTAGACCCTAGAAATTAAATCCATGCAAAGAGAAGCAAGCTGACTAATTTGGATCTCTTGTGGCTTTTAAATAGGCTCTACTTCTAGTGCAAATTACTAGATAGCATATAAACAAGGGGCACGTATAGACTCTGTACCAATATATACAGAGCCATAGAACAGCTTTTCCAATTTTCAGTACAAATCAGTAACAGCCACAAGCACAGATGGTTCCATGTTCTACACAATCGCACATCCACAAGTACCAACTGTTGCTGCTTATAACAGTTCATACAGTCAACCACTCAACTAAACTAGACCCTTCTATGTTCATTGCATACTCTCTACACGTTATGCGTCATTCTGCAGAAAGTTCTACACTCTTCTTTATAACCTGTGCACTCACAGACTTGGAACAACTTTTCCTATTCCCTTCAAACTCACACAGCCCTTTGTTGCACAGTCAAACCTACTCTCCCTTATTATCTAAACATGTACAGTTTGCCTCTCTTTGCACATTCACTGACTTTCCCCTATAACCTATACACTCATCCACTTTTATTATCGGAACAATCTCCCATTAACAAAATGTAATGTAGACATGAAAAGCCCTGTCCTCTCGTGGTAACTCAACTAATCCCATAAAAACAGGTACATTTGACTCTTAACATTAAATCTATCTAATTATACACAACAGTAATCTTGGTCAGGTCATTAAAGGTTAAGAAATACGACCCTAAAAATATACACAGCTATGGACACAAGCTCATGTCTGCACACTTAGCCAACAATGATAATGAGTTATATGTTATTATTGAACAGCTTGACGTCTTTATAGGACTCAGACATGGATAAATCTATGTGTGCCTAACACACAAAAAAGATCCCTTTAAATCATCTCTGCAAGGACCTAAAATATGGCACAATTTATGGTCAAAAGTCCATATAAGACATAAATCTACATTTTCCAATTTCCCATAAAGTTTACAGCTGAACATAACTCACATGAACTGCCCGTCTCTGGAAATAAAAGATTACGACAGTCATTTGTGCAGCAGTATAGAATTCTACTACCCGTGCAGTGCAGCGTTTATCTCCTTTATACAGTTGGTTGTTATGCAAAACCCATACTATGTGCTGATTGCAAGACCCAATATGAACCCATTTTAGGTGATTAGGTAAATCTAGACGCCATACATTACCCTACCCAAATCATCAGACACATCCACCCCCACATTTCGATGGTAAAGTAGCTCTCAGCAGTGAGGATCCATTATTGAGGAAATGGAAACTGGCATGCAGAGGAGCCTCAAAATATCAAGTGTAAGTTAATGTTCACCATAATTTTGCTGCCGAGGGTGGGAGGGATGAATATGATTGCTCAAGGGGCTTGTGAAAAGAGTTTAACATGTGCTTAACTGACTAACTCTTTGCTGCTTTTCCTAGTTTCACCCTGGAAAAAGAAAAATGGTGAGTATATTTGATGTTGGTGGCCAAGATGATAAAACCACATGCATGTGTGCAACTTGGGTTTTGCGACATATACTCGTACAGTGCTATCCAACTTCTGTAGTACCGAGGGCTGGTGTTTCCTGGCCTACGTGGTAGAGGGCTGATAATGGAAGCCAGTGCTGACCACTACCTTTTTTTAAAGCACACCCATTTATTCATGGTATCTTTTAAGTTCCATATTCACATTAATTGTTGTAGCACACCAAAAAAACAAACGGTTGGTGCTCACTGCAGGGATAGCACTTATCACTCATATGTGAAAAGTCATATGAAAACATGAAGTCATATGAAAACATACTCTTAAATCCATATGCCTCCTACTCCTCCCTGTGAATAATGTTGGTACATTGATGTATAATTTACTTATACATGTCATTTTTTCTCAAAATAAACAGGGGGACCCCGGGTCATAATGATATAGCTCAGTTGAACTGTATTCACTATATATCCCAATGAGGGCAAGTTAATTTCAGCAGCTCATTTGGTAAAAAACTCATTGAAAAGTTTTATACCCCTACTTTATTGACAAAAGGGTATAAACCCATCTGGATTCTCCAAGTGTCTCCTGGATTGACATACCAAGCTGCAGCTGAGCTGGAGCATGGCTGGAATGTAAAGGATATGATTGAGACGGGGCTATGTCTGTCTACAGCAGCCAGTCAGTAGAACAGTTGATAGCTAGGGATGTAGCGAACGTCGGAAAAAAAGTTTGCGAACATATTCACGACCTTGCGTCAAAAATGCGAACGGTTCGCGAACGTCGCGAACCCCATAGACTTCAATGGGAAGGCGAATTTTAAAAGCTAGAAAAGACATTTCTGGCCAGAAAAATTATTTTAAAGTTGTTTAAAGGGTGCAACGACCTGGACAGTGGCATGCCAGAGGGGGATCAAGGGCAAAAATGTATCTGAAAAATACATTGTTGACACAGCGCTGCGTTTTGTGCTGTAAAGGGCAGAAATCACACTACGTCACTCAGGTGATGTTTCTGGACACGGAATGTGAAAAAGCTCACACAGCTAGGTGGCACTTGGTTAAAGACTGGGCAAACGAATTGAAACAATGCCTGCAAGGTCAACGTATACACTACAGCAGTGGATACGGAATATATTATTGCTGCTTGAACAACGTCACTCAGGTGGTGTTTCTGGAGACGGTATTATTATTGATATTTAGACAGAATGTGAACAAGCTCACACAGCTAGGTGGCAGTTGTTTGAAAATGAAGAACACACTGGGCAAACAAATTGAAACAATGCCTGCAAGGTCAACGTATACACTACAGCAGTGGATACGGAATATATTATTGCTGCTTGAAAAACGTCACTCGGGTGGTGTTTCTGGAGACGGTATTATTATTGATATTTAGACAGAATGTGAACAAGCTCACACAGCTAGGTGCCAGTTGTTTGAAGAACACACTGGGCAAATAATGCCTGCAAGTGCACTACTATTGGTGCACTACTATGAAGAACAGCAAACAGCACTGGACACGTTAAAGAACAGTAAGATAAGTAAAATAAAAAAATATATATATGTATATTAAAAAAAAAAATTACTCTGGTTGGTGCTGAACTACTAGGAGCAGCACAGTAGCACACCAGTCCCACTCCCCAACACTGCTAGACTAATAGCACTGGGCTGTTATAGTAGCAAAGTAAAACAACAAAAAAGAAAATAAAAGCAGTCCTTACAAGGACTATTGGGTTATTACAGCAGTCAGCAGAAGAGATCAGTGCCCACAGCAGGCAACTACATACAGAGCACTGCAGTAGAAGGTAGATTACTAGCCAGCAAAGCTACCTAACCTAAAATGTCCCTCAAATCCCTGCAGAGTTCTGTCCCTCCAATACAGAGCAGTATCAAGTAGATTACTAGCCAGCAAACTTACTATCAACTGTCCCTCAAATCAGTGAAATCACTAACAGCTCTCTCCCTACACTAGCTCTTCCAAGCACACACAGGCAGAATGAAAAAACGCTGCAGGGCTTCAGTTTGTATATGGAAGGGGAGTGGTCCAGGGGGTGTGGGGGTGGTCCAGGAGGGAGAGCTTCCTGATTGGCTGCCATGTATCTGCTGGTCTGGGGTGAGAGGTCAAAAAAAAAGCGCCAGGTAAGGCGAACCCAAAATGGCGAACGTCGCGTGACGTTCGTGAACATTCGGCGAGCGCGAACAGTCGATGTTCGCGCGAACAAGTTCGCCGGCGAACAGTCCGCGACATCCCTATTGATAGCTATGGGTTGATACATAACAACCTTATTCATGGTTATTCAATCTGATTCATATTGAAATATTTTAGTTAATTAAGAGATTAGCTCTGATAGAGACACTTTGACAGTTATCATTGATATAGAAGTTAGAAATAGTGATGGGCGAATTTGTCCCGATTCGCCTCGCCAAAAAAAATTGTGAATTTCCAGCGAAATTTGAGAAACAGCAAAAAATTTGGGAAACGTGAATTTTGACGCCGCATTAATTTTGATGCTGAATAATGTTGGCGTGTTCTGGTTTTGACGCGAACGATTTTTCCAAAAATTTTTTGAACACCGGTGAATTTTCGTGGCAGTTTGGCAAATGTATTATCCAGCAGCGATATGAAAAAATTCACCCATCACTAGTTATAAAGCATCAAATAACTGAGTTTATCTAACTACCAAAATAAATTGATACAGATAGAAAAGATGCTATTGAGGCACCTTGTGTGCACAGTGCAATTGGTCCACTATTTAATTGGTGGTGTAGTCATGAATACTTGATGATTTAATAAATCCTACTCAATGTTTTATATAATTATATAGGCCATCCAACCATCCAGAGTTTCCCAGCTTCCCTACTGTGAACCCCTCAGTCTCTCCTCAATGACACAAGGTGGTCTCGAACAGAAATGTGGTATGGGTTAAAATATAAAAGTAACTTTATGTAGTAAAAAAACTGGATTCCTGGAAAGTGCATGCAGAGAGCTCTGATTGTACTACCTACTACACGGCTGTCCTCTATCACTTTCTCAGCCAGAAGATGCAGCATTAGGTCAACTGAGAGCTGAATTTCATATTTATTTGGGTTGTATATAGTACTTCTTCTTCAGCCAAAATGGATTGTTTTATTCCATGAATGTGGTGAATGTGATGAAGAACAGTCTTCTGCTCATTCAATTGACTCTAGCCCTCACTTCCCATCTTATAATGGGAAAGAATATAGTTCAGTAGCATGTACTGTAGAATTGTGGGCATATTGGATTCACAGTTAGGGATGTAGCGAACGTCGGAAAAAAAGTTCGCGAACATATTCGCGAACTTGCGCAAAAATGCGAGCGGTTCGCGAACGGTTTGCGAACCCCATAGACTTCAATGGGAAGGCGAACTTTAACATCTAAAAAAGACATTTCTGGCCAGAAAAATGATTTTAAAGTTGTTTAAAGGGTGCAACGACCTGGACAGTGGCATGCCAGAGGGGGATCAAGGGCAAAAATGTATCTGAAAAATCTGCCTGTGTGTGCTTGGAAGAGATAGTGTAGGGGGAGAGCTGTTAGTGATTTCAGGGACAGATGATAGTAAGTTTGCTGGCTAGTAATCTGCTTGATACTGCTCTGTATTGGAACAAAAAAATAAATAAAAGCAGTCCTTACAAGGACTACTGTTATTGCAGCAGTCAGCAGATGAGATCAGAAGCAGGACAGCTGCCCACTGCAGCTACATACAGAGCACTGCAGTAGAAGGTAGATTACTAGCCAGCAAAGCTACCTAAGCTTAAATGTCCCTCAAACCCCTGCAGACTTCTGTCCCTCCAATAACAGAGCAGTATCAAAACGATTACTAGCCAGCAAACTTTCAACTGTCCCTGAAATCACTAACAGGCAGCAGCTCTCTCCCTACACTATCTCTTCAGCACACACAGGCAGAGTGAAAAAACGCTGCAGGGCTTCGGTTTTTATAGGGAAGGGGAGTGGTCCAGGGGAGAGCTTCCTGATTGGCTGCCATGTACCTGCTGGTCTGGGGTGAGAGGGCAAAAAAAAGCGCCAACAATGGCGAACCCAAAATGGCGAACGTCGCGCGACGTTCGCGAACTTCCGGCGAGCGCGAACACCCGATGTTCGCGCGAACAAGTTCGCCGGCGAACAGTTCGCGCCATCTCTATTCACAGTGGGGATAAGGTAAAAGCAAATTACACCATGATTTATTCTAAGTTGTCTGAAACTTTGGAGACCTATAAAATGAAAAAAGTTAGTAGATATTAGTGGTAGACTCAAACATCAAACTCCTGGAAAATTATTCTGGGTGACCATGCCCAGGACAGTTCATACCCAGGAACACCCCATCCATGCCTCCTTCTCATATTTCCTTCCTGGGGTACCAGTAGGGCACTTGTAAGTCACTGGTTTTAGATTATCAGGTTAATGTTTATCTTGAATATCAATTGCCATGAAAAATGATAGAACATGAAAAGAATATTCATTTTGTATGAATATTGTTTGGAATGAAATGATGGCACAATGAAGTTATTAGCAGTGGTATTAATATAACTGAGAAACAGTGCTTTTGAATAATTGGGTTCCAAGAGATTCTGTGTCATACAATGGACTCTGCCAGTACTCACTCCCACAGCAGCTGGGAATGTTTCATGTTAAGTCCATATGGTCCCTTTTAGTTTTTTGTTTGCAATGTTTAAGCAATTTTGTTTGGCTTATTACCCGGAATGATAGACTTATGCAACAGGATGCCCTGCTTGCATTTCAGATATGTTTCAGTCTACTGGTCAGTCTTACACATTAGAATATGAATACAATTCCAAGGTCCGCATTTAAAAAAATACAATATAACAGAAGTGGGACAAAATACCATAAACAACCATAATAAACAACAAAATTAATGGTGAATGAGAAAAGATGAGTTTCCTTGAGCATATGGCAAAGAAGGTTGTTATATGAATATTTAGTTCTTAAGTTCTAGAGTCATAGCCTGAACTTTCATAGGCAGTGCAAAAAAATCTTCAGAGTGTACCGGCGCACCCTGATCCCATTCTCTCGCCCACTTCCCATCCCTCCTCTGCCACTATCCTGACCACATCCCGCCTCCACCCTGCCCACTCCTGCCCGAGTGGGAAACAAACTTTACAATAAGTGACCTAAACTATATATATGCTCCTGGAGTGGGTTGCATTATAAGTTATACAGATGCACCAATTTCTGCCCAACGTGATTATTATTGGCACATTATTTCTTTCAGATTATGAACCAGTCCAGAATACAGAGAAGAAAAGAACGGTGTACCAAATGGCACTAAGTAAGACAAGAGCACAACATAATTTCCCTTTACAGGCTGTTCGATTGTTTTAGCATTAACATTTGAGTGGTCTCACACGGGGGCAGATTTACTAAAAGCGAAGTGGCTAATTCTAGCGACATTTTGCCAATTTACTAACAGGTGTAGATGACCATTCGCTAGCGAACGGGACTGTCGCTAGCGTTCATTCGCACTCTATCATCAGGTGAAAGTTTGTTACTCCGCAAATTCAGTAAAGTGCGAATTTTACTGAACTTACCTCTTTCTCCAGAGTTGACTTTGCCACCTCAGACCAGGCAAACTGCTAAAATGAAGCTACATCTTCATCAATCTTCTGTCACTTACATCATATCCTGTCCGCCGGAAATGCATTAAAGTTGTAAAAATGCTGACACCATTTCCTTTTTTTAAGCGGGATTGCCTGCAAAAGTCCTAACTATTAAACTTTTTGGGGTTAACATTTTTTTCCAGACATTTGCGGGACATGGAACATTTGTTTTAGGGTTCAAGTGTAGGGCATTAGAGAATCTCTTTTGTTTTTATTCAGGTTCCTTGGACATTTGTAATAATAAGTGGCCACTTCAAGCATTTGCACCAAAATCTCTAATAAAGATGCCCATACAACTTTAATGTACCCGCCTTATTCAAGCTTACCTAAGTTTAATAGGACTAATGAAGTTTCACTAGGCAGAATCGATTGCTAGCGTAATTTCACTTTGAAACGCTCACTCTGCCAAAGTAACGCTAGCAAAAAGTCACCAACGTTCGGCACCCAGGACGCAACTTCACATTTTAGTGAGTTAGTCTAGTGGTAATGAATTTTTGCCTGGCAAAGTGGTGCGACGTATGCAAATCGGTTGCTGGCGACAATTTGCCCTTTAGTGAATCTGCCCCATGGTCAACTCATTTCTTCATTCACAGATAAACTGGATGAAATCTTGGCTGCAGCCCAGCAGACAATCAGTGTCAATGAGAGCTCTAGTCCAGGGACTCTGGCTTCAATGGGAGTGTCCAGGGCTGCTGGAAAGGGATTTTCCCCCTCAGAGGTATGTCATTTGGGAGGAAGCTGTTGGTATTTTCCAATGTTATCCAGTGGAATCTGAACTGACTGAGATATCCTGATTTTAGTGTAGTAAATCCATGCCCAAAATGGCAAAACTATATGGTGATCTCGTCAATTGCTCTCCGGCAATTCCAGTCCTTCAGACCTTGATCTATTCCATCCATCCCAAGTTTTACTGTTTAAAATTTGGACTTCCCTATTGATGACTACAAACAGTCCTCCAGTTGTTAGTATTAATTATCAATGCCCATGTTCTAGTTTAGCTCGCTTCTTAAGGACTCTGAGATTGATTGGTCCTTTCTTAAAATAACATGAATCATATACAGATGCTTGTTGATCACAGAGGTCGACTATCTAGGAGGATTTACTGTACCTCTATATTGACTTGTATGGCTGACATGCTTAGCAGAAAAAGAACACATCTAGTTTTTATCCCCTAAATTGGCATGAAATTGTTTAACCTTTGTTATATTGTATACATAAAGAATTAAAATTGTAACTGTTTGCGATCTATGTGCTTTTTAACTACTGACCTATTTTTGGTTTTAGTCAAATTTTGGGCAACATAGAGTACCAAGCGCCCAGTCTATGTACGAGAGATCTTTCCTTGCCTCTAACCCCTCACAGGCCATGATGCTACGACAAAAATCCATTGGTAAGAACACCTGGGGTGAAAGTGTTGGTGTGTCTGGATGGGGTTTTACTTCTTTGATCATGTGTTATACTTTTTGCAACTTTTTATTTATTTTGGAATGTGTATTTGAAAAAAAAAATCTTTTGTCCAGATTTGTGCCAGATATTTTAGCAGCAACTCATTTTAAATATTATATAAAGCCATGGCAACCATTACCTAAAAGAGAGTTTTAGGGCCATGGTTTTGTCTCAGAGACACGTCTGGAACTATCTCCAAGAAAAAACTATTGCAAATGTGCTGGCAGATTAGAAATAATTATTTGGCTGATAAACTTAAACTTTTCCCAAAGTTTCTCCAAAATCTAGGTATACTATGGTGATGGGGATTTCTTTGCCTGTTGCGGTTTAGTAAGGGTAGGCTATAGATTAAAGGGGAGGAAATGTTGGGAGATGTTGGTAATGTTGATCTTTTTTAACCCATATTAACTCCAGCAATTAACTGTATCCAGGATTTTTTTCATAAGTCTATATGTAAATAAATATATATATATAAAGGAGATAATGGGTTACAAAATGTAGATTTATTACTAATTTTATATGGTGCAGATTTTAAATTGCCAAAAAAAAAAATTCAGTCTTTCAAAGTGGATGTAAAGGCAAAAAAATAAAATCCCATTTTTACTTTCTTTAATGAAAAATAAATCTATCTCCAATATACTTTAATTAAAAAATGTGTACTGTTTTTATAATTAACCTGATCTCGTTGTATGCAGTGAAACTCTGCCTTCATTTACTTGCTCTGACTGCTGTGGATAGGAAAATTCAGATGGTCTCTAACTGCTCTGCAGGGAAACGATAATACTTTCAAACAGCAGTGGGGAGCCCTCTCCCACCTTACTTCCCAGAACTCGAACAGCTTTGTTTGTTTTCCTGTAAATATAGAGAAACTGTATGGAGATCTGTCTCCACAGACCCAGTGCAGTCTGCATATTCTGATTATTAATCTGTCTTGCTGTATCAGCTTCTGGCAGATATTATTTGACTTGTGCTGTTTTGATAATTTACCACCCAACTGAAGTCCAGACCACACTGAGCATGTGCTTGGTCTTGGTCTTACAAAGATGTTTAACAAAGTTACAAGATGGTGACCCCCTGCGGCCAACGTTCAAAAAAGAAATAATTTGTTTAATTAAACTTCTGGTGCAGTAAGGTTATGCTTATGTTTAGTATATACAATACAACATTTCTGGCATTATTTTATTTTAGACTTTAGTTCCCCTTTAATAAGGAGATAACTGTATTTTCTGAGAGTTTTCTTGTCAATATTTCCATTGTAAACAGTCCTTGAAATATATATGAACCTTAAGCATGTAGATAAACTTTAAGAACAAGAACAACTTATTTGTTGATGTTATTACAAATTCTAATATACATATATTAATGTAGATGGTTGTATCTTCAGCTTACTAATGTTTCTGGTTTAAAATGATCATTTTTGGTATGAGTTGACGATAGCTGTATAAATGGAATTTCTGACTAGTGACGGGCAAATCTCTTCCGTTTCTCCCGTGAAATTCGCAAAACGGCTAAAAATTCAAGGAAAAATTGTGAAATCGGAAAGTTTCATTAAAATATTGTATATACGGACATTTTCACAAAATTTTTTGAAAATCTGACATATTCACGAAAAAATCGTGAAAATCGGAAACTGACACTGGCATTAAAGTCAATTAAAGTGAATTTTTGCAGGAGATTCACAAATTTATTTGTTGGCGCGAAATGTTGAAATTCGCCGTGAAGGCTTGCCAGCCAAATTTATTCACCCATCACTATTTCTGACCAATGTTGACCATACTTTTCAACCATCTGGGCATTTGGATTCATTCAGATCTATATCCCAGATGAGGTACCAGGACTTTTCTTTTGGTCTTCATTATTTATTATTATTTTGTTTTATTATTATTAGCTTTCCTATTTCCAGCCTGGGGTCACTGACCCTGACAACCATAAAACACAGATAGTGATAGCTCAGTTTTATTGTTATTCTTATTTATTCTATACTTTATTGTTATGCTTAATGCATTATGTATTAATATGATCAAACAACCTAAAAATAATGGTTGGTTTTCAAAGCCTGAGAGTTTCAGATGTACAATAAATGTAAACATGTAAGAAAGTCAATCTAAGCAATTGACATTGTCTTAGAATACTTCTGACTGCATCATATTAAAAGTTAATGTAAGGTGAGCCACATGTTTCTAGTGCAGAAAAGGAATAGATGCTTTTATAGATGGTGCCATATATGATTAATTTGTAAAAATTGCAACTAAACTGCCAACCATATTTGTGAACCAAAGCAAAGTGAACATATGGTTTAAATGACTCCCAAATTGTTTGTTTGTAATAAAAAAAAAATGATTGAAATTTGCCAATGAACTGACAGCAATATGTTTTGTATAGGAGCCGTCGAAGACGAAAAGCCATTCTTGTCTACACCATCGATGAAGTTCAACCGCAGTCTTTCTGTTCCTAGTTCTGAAGACATTCCTCCACCTCCTACAACTTCTGCCCCTGAACCCCCATATAATACTGCCCCCTCACCTTCACCAAGAGTTAGTCCAGTGATCAAATCAAACTTTAATCAGAGCGGAGATGTAAGAGATGTAAAGATGTACTCCCCATCTATGCGCCACGATACAAGTCTGTTTGACCAGCAAATGATGGAGGCTTCCCAGAGAAGTGAGAAAATGCAGCTTTACCACCAAGACTCTGACCAAGGAAATGAAGAACAGATTCGCATGGGCATGGCCACACCAGCAAATATGAGAAGCTGGAGGTCACAGGCACAAGAAATCCGTTACTTTAATCTTCCTGCCAGAGCAGCCAGTACGGCAATGTATGTACCACCAAAAGCAATGCGGCAGAAACTAGTAAAACAGGTTAAAGTGGAAAATGAACAATTAGAACAGCAACAACAACAGTTGCAACAGCAACTGAAACAGCAGCAATACCAGTCACATCACCAGCAGCAGCAGCAGGCCACAAAGTCTCATGAAAAAAGCTCTATTCCTATTCCCACCATTATTATTAAAGCTCCCTCAACTAGTAGTAGTGGGCGGAGCAGTCAAGGTAGTAGCATGGAGGCAGAAAACCAACCAGATCCTGTCCCCATTCCAACTCTACCCCCAAGTGATAATATAGATTTTACTAGTCGCTTTGGAGCAGCAATTGTTGGTGCAGCACGGCGGGATCGTGAATGGTTTAATGAGGCCAGACGAAAGTCAGCACTCTTTCTTTCCACAGATGAAGATACAGAACCCACGCCTGCTCCACGACTAAAGCATTCCAAATCTATTGATGAGGGTATGTTTTCTAGTGAACCATATATGCACTTAAACACCTCGGCAAATTATGGACTTCCTGTAAACAGAGACATTAATAGTGGATACGCCTATCAGCCCAAAACAGGCAAGTCATATGGTTCTAGCACAACCAGCGCTTTTAGCACAGTATGTTCTCCTTTTATACCCCAGCTGCAGTCTAGTTCTAGTCCACTAACAATGTCAAATGTGAATCCAGCGGGGGGAGTAGTAACCCCGCTAATCCATCCCTTAACTGGAAAAATTCTAGATCCTAATTCTCCACTTGGTCTTGCTTTGGCAGCAAGAGAAAGAGCTTTAAAAGAGTCTCAACAGCATAGTAGAAATGAAATAGAAGTGAGAAAATCTCGTCCATGCTCCCCTAGGTTTGTGGAGCAGCAAAAGTCACCAATTGGTTCTCCCAGCAGCCCCACACATCGACTTTGGGATTCAGGATCTGTTCGAAAAAAGGAGATTGATTACAAGTCTTGCATGATGACTCCTGGAGGGGAGAGAAAGTCACATGAGAACTCTGGACACCGATCCCCTGCTCTTTTGTTACTGCAAGGTGTTGAACAAGGTAAAGCTTGGGAGAAAAGGGCTGAAGGTCAAGAAAAGATAGAGCTTCATGTGCGTTTCATGGAGAACTCCACTCACAAAGATGAAGAAGAACACAGTAAAATAGCCATGGTCAAAGAAGTAAAAAATGAAAGACCTCCATCAAACCCCATAGTTAACCACCCTGCAGTATCCAGCATAAATTGTGTGACAAATGAATCCAGTTCCAAAGAGAATGGCCTTCCCTTGTTAGTTTTGCCGCCACCAACTCCATCTATTGATGTTGATGATGATTTTCTGTTTACAGAACCTCTCCCACCACCCATAGAATTTTCAAACAGCTTTGACAAACCTGACTCCCCTCTAGGAGCATCTAGTGGAGTGAACACACTCCCACCACCTCTGCCTCCTCTCCCTCCTGACTTGGGCAATACCACTGCATTAGACTCTACAACTTCAAGCCTCACTTCTTATGATAGCGAAGTAGCGAACTTAACCCAGGGGACACCAGAACTCAAAGAACCTCATGTTAATTTTTCATCTGTTGTTTCATCCATTCAAATACCAGCTTCAGACACCATAGAAACTGTGACTGACTCTGGCATTGAAGAGATTGACAGTCGAAGTAGCAGTGACCACCATCTTGAAACTATAAGTAGCGTATCTACATTATCAAGCATGTCAGGTCTGTCAACAGAAGGAACTGAACTTTTGGACACATACATAACTTATCTGGATGGGCAAGCATTTGGTTCTGAAAAAGCTGTCCTTCAAAACAAGATCAGGTCTCGGACATTCCCAAGCAGAACCCCTGGGCTACTCAGGGATCCCATAACTGCCACAAGTACCACCATATCAATTGCCCCCTGCACAGAGAATGTCTTTACTCTTACTCCCTCACAGGGGGCATCACTTATTGCCCCTTCAGAATCCACAAAGGACACCCAACGTAAATCCCCCACTCTTCCATGGGAGGACTTCTCTCAGGAGAAAACATCTCCTGTTTCAGTTGGTAAGCCTACCATGATCTCAGAATTAAGCTCAAAACTCCATCATATGAGTGGTGTTTCATGGTCGAGGTCTCCGGAATCTGCTGTGGCTTTTACACCAGAGCGACCCTCTTCCTTGCAAAGGCACAGGTACTTCCATGTAATTTTATAAAACCCCTGTATCCTTATCTTAATGAGATATGGCTCAAATAATGAAATGTGTATTGTGGATCAATATTCCTTTGCATTCCCCATTGCAAGCTAATGATGTGCAGCACAATACCAAGCCTATTGTTGTAGACATGGAACTTGTTGGCTAATGTAGGATTTAGCACTTTGAGTGAAATTAAGTTAAAATCTTTAAAAGAAACCAGGTTTTCCATTGTGTGTATTTAATATAGGTTTTGAACCATTCAGCAGTGGTAAATTTTATGGTTTGCCCAATTGTATATAAAAATTTCAAGACGTATATAGAATAATGACTATTTTTACACCCTACTGTGTATATATATATATATGTGTGTGTGTTATTTCACACAGGGCCTAAAAATGGATGTTTACAGTTAGCCTTTCAAACGTAATAACTGTCCAACGAAGAATACTGCATTACAATATTTTTATGATTTTTATTACTTTATTTTCCATTTAAAAACTGTATATATCTGTTTTGTAAACGTGTTCAGAAGAGCTCACTGAGCGATTTTACTTTCATTTGTTTAAGGGTTTAAATTTAATTTACAAAGAAAATCATCTGGTTAGCCTGATGTCGCAAGAAGATACCATATGAATAATAAAAAAGTGGATATGGAGCAACAAATGACATGAGAATACCAATGTGTCATATGGCACCAGGTTGAGTCAAGTATGCCATAAAACAGCTCTATCACATGTAACATTTATAGACAGAATAGACTGTTTTCTGTGAGGTCTTAAGAGAGATGTTTGACAAAACCATATACAGCTATAACATCCATAATAATTATTAGACATTTTAAATTTGGTACCTGATGTATATCTTGATTTATATGTCTGTTAAAAGCTGCATGAACACATTAAACATTATTTCTGTTTTGTAATTGTGATTTTTCCATAGGATAGTTGATGATTCTTCTGGGTCCTTGATTTCTTCGAAACCAGTAAGCAGTATGTATCACAACTGGCCCAAGTCTCCCCAACCGCCTTCAAAGCATCCCAAAAGTGTGGACTTTGATATTCGCCCTTCACTGAGACGATCACCAAGCCCTTCAGCTTTACCCACGGAACACAAAATAAGCCCAGCACCCCGCCCTTCTTCTCTCCCAATTCTGCCTTCAGCCCCTGTTTACACAGGAGTTTATGACCTGAGAGGCTCCCCAACAGCTGGAGGTGAGTCCTTTCCCAGCTTCCAAACAGGCAGTCGGTCTCTCTCCCCAACACATTTTATTCTACCCCCTACAGAGAAGCCCTTTGCTTCCAAGCCTGTTCACTTCTGGACAAAATTTGATGTAGCCGATTGGTTGAACTATTTAAACCTTGGTGAACACCGAGAACATTTCCTAGACAATGAAATTGATGGTAGTCACTTACCTTCTTTAACCAAGGAGGACTACATTGACCTGGGGGTGACAAGGGTTGGCCATCGAATGAACATTGAACGCGCTCTAAAATTCTTCATAGAGAGGTGATCTGAAAATAGAATCTTTTGATTCATAGTGCTTACATTTCCGCATTCATCTATTTTTCCTAACCTAAAGCAGTTCGACATAGTGTCCAAAGGGAGGCTTATCTGAATGTAATATGAGAGTAAATGAAGAGCAAAAACTAACAAAACAAATCAAAGACTATATAAATTATTTTATATATATATATATATATATATATATATATATATATATATATATATATATATACACACACATACACAGACACACACACACAGACACACACACACACACACACAGACACACACACACATATATATATATATATTATATATATATTAACAATGATGCACAGAATTTTCATATAATGATTGATTCACCAGCTGCTTCTTGTACACTATGGGGCAGAGAGGCTTCATTGTGAGCTGTGACCTACACTCGGTTTTTGGGGGCACTGATGGTAATAGAATAGCAATGCTTTCATTTCATGTGCCCTGCTATTTTTGTTTCTGCACATTTACTGTCAACAGAGAATGTTCAAGGAAGGCAGAACATGAAATATAGCAGACAGGGAGAAAAAGAAAAATAATTGAACATATGAGCGATGAGTGGATTGTGGGCAACAGAATAGAGAATCATAAGCCAAGTCTTCCCCCAAAATGTATTCCTAATTTGAGCAAATGGATAAAATGATAACACTGTATTACAACATGTGACATTAAGTTGCATTAGAGAATTAGTCAGTAATATATATTCCATTGGCTGGAGTGAATCCCGTCCTGCGATTGAAGCAAACATGTATTGATTTACTTGTGGTCATCTTGCAGTGGAAGATCATGGCAATCCATAAATGGGCATTCTTATTGTCGCTGGGGTCAATCCATTGCAGTTGTGGTGCCACTTTCCCGAAATGTGCCCTAAGATTCAAGAAACCTCTGTAATTTAGAAACGAGAACATAATTTTATTAATATTCAAGCAAAAAAAATATCTCTCTCTAGATACACAATATGTAAATGAACTGCATCCAAGTGATTGCTTGTTTCAAAACAAAATAACGGATGTAGCTCAGGATGTTATTTTTTTCTATAAGAATGGACAGGAGCCAAGGGGTTTTGTCTATATGAAAATGGATATAAAGGTCTCAAGCTGGAAGGCCAATGACACGTTGTCAATAATTAGTTAGGATTTGCTGTATTTGTAGATACAAGGATGATTAACCTTCTTCCTCTTTCCAAGACATCATTGATGGTTGTCTCATTACGTGTTCTATGGACTGAGTTCTCTCTTTCTCTTTAGCCAAAGCCGAATGACCACTGTGCTGTTGTGCCTGAGATCTCACTTTCCTTTTAAACTCAGACACAGCATTATCATTGTTTTATTTCTATCCCCCACCTACATTTATTTATTTATAGGACTGTAGTTAGGCACCACGTGCACACGTAGGACCTTTTGCTGTTCCATGGGGAATATCTGTTAGATATTCAATTGTTGGGTTAATGTTAGAGATATATAGCCTTATTTTTTGTTGTTTTATCAATTGCTTGTGTGTTTCAATAACTGTGGACATGTATGACGATACTTCAAAATTGAAAACTTCTTGAGCGACAATAGAAAGAGATTTAGCACATGGGTATTTTAGATGGTCCTTTCTATAGAATAGGGGTTAGCACCTTGTGACCTTTATAGATCTACATTTGGAAGACAGCATATTGGTATACCCTGCCATAGACATCATATCCTCCAACCTGGGGCTTTCTAGGTTTTAATCTACAACTCTTGTCTTGGACATCCTTAGCTTATATTACATTTCATTAGCATGCCCTCATACTCAAATATGGATACAGCATTAATGGAATTTTAACCTACTTTTGAATATAGTGTTTCTTCTCTTTCATTGTAGCGAACAGTGGTGTAACTACGAGGGGTGTGTGCCCTTGGCACCTGCAGGAGAAAAAAAAGATACATTGATGGCGGCAGGGCAGGGGCTTTTTACCCATGTGTGTAAGTGCAAGTGACACAGGTCTGGTGCAAGGGGGGGGATAGTCACACATGCTGGCAGGCTACAGTAGTTACACCACTGGGAGTGAAGCATTAAACCCCAATATGATATATACAGACTTGTGCATAATTATGACCCAAGGTCATGGCCCAGTAACCCACAGGATCAATACATAGTTTGTATTTATTGGTCACAGTACAAGAAAAAAGCTGTTAGGATGGGATGAGTTTAACGGCTTGGACACAAAATTGAGCATAACCATAACAGTGGCATCTAAATCTTCATATAATGGCTTAGCTAGGGCAGACTTTTTAGCATGGTACACACTATTTTGGCTGGAAAAAAGATGTAGCACAGTGTTTTGCCAGATGAGTTAATTGCCTGTGCTCCATCAGTATGTCTCAACTCCTACTCCAGTACAAGCCAGCTATAAAAAAAAGTTTAACTACTAACTACTAGTGTAGGGTCCTCCTCTGTTCCATTGTCTACCTGCATAGTCAAAAAACATTGCAGATGGGAATAGTATATATTTTATAGTAACCCAAAGGTTCTTTGGGGCTATTGTTCTCCTTGTTGTCAATGCGCTCTTTAGCAACTTGTAGAATTATATAGAAACATGGTTGTAAGAATCACCTACTGTTGTTTCGTGAACCCAAAACATATAATAATTCAAGTCTTCTAACTTGGAACCCCTTGAGAGGGTTAACTCCAACAATTTTAGAAAACTGTACTGAAGCTCAGCAGACAGCCAAATAACTTACATTTACGTGTGGGCATTCGTTTTTGGGAATACAGGTATGGGATCTGTTATCCGGAAACACATTATCCAGTTCCAAATTATGGGATTGACGTCTCTTTATCCAAATAATCCAAATTTTGATCCCAACTAAGATATAATTAATCCTTAATGGAAGCAAAACCAGCCTGTTGGGTTTATTTAATGTTTTCATGATTTTCATGATTTTCTAGGAGACTTAAGTTATAAAGATCCAAATAACAGAAAGATTTTTTATATGGAAAGCCCTGGGTTCTGAGGATTCTGGATAACAGGTCTCATACATATATTAAGAAAGGCGTATATGCCTCTTTGGCTCTTTGGCTATAGGACATTTACTGTACTGCAGCTGTGTTGGGTTTTTTTTTATTGTAAACATTTAATGAGCTGGTGTTGCAATATCTTATACCATAACAGAGGTATTCTTTATAGACTTTATAGGAAAAGCATGTTCAAGTGGTTATAAATACCTAATTATTAGGGTCAAAACTGCTGCATTTAAGTAGCCAATGCAAACCAGTATGGACTTACATTGTAGTCACAGTAAGAGCTCTTGTCATAGAAAACTACAATGTTCGTCCATGGTGGGCTGTTTCAAGTGCTTTAAAGGACAAGAAATAATCATTTACAAGGGGGGTCGAATATTTTAGGCACCCCCATTAACTTTAATTGCTACATTGTTTTCTTTGGGCTGGCACTCCTTTTGGGAAAATAATGGGCCATGTATACCTTGTGTTGACTTATGCTTGAGTACAGGCAGTATACTAAAATAAGAAGCCAGGCCGAAAATCACATTATAAATTCTATGCATTTCAACTGTCATACTGAAGTAACTTCATCCCACCTAAAATGTATACCTTAAAGGGATTCTTTCATGATTTTTATGGTGTAGTTTTTATTTCTAAATTACACTGTTTACACTGCAAATAATTCACTCTACCGTGTAAAATTTAATTCCTGAACCAGCACGTGTATTTTTTTAAATTTATAATATTGGTGTGTAGGCAGCCATCTCATGTCATTTTGCCTGGTCATGTGCTTTCAGAAAGAGCCAGCACTTTAGGATGGAACTGCTTTCTGCCAGGCTGTTATTTCTCCTACTCAAGGTAACTGAATGTGTCGCAGTGGGACTTGGATTTTTACTATTGAGTGCTGTTCTTAGATCCCCAGGGAGCTTTTCTCTTGTATCAGGGAGATGTTATCTGGTTCCCTTCCCATTGTTCTGTTGTTAGGCTGCTGGAGGGGAGAGGGTGATATCACTCAGCAGTAAAGAGTGACTGTTTATCAGAGCACAAGTCACATGACTGAGAGCAGCTGTGAAACTGACAATATGTCTAGCAGATTTCAAAATTAAATATAAAAAAAAATCTGTTTGCTCTTTTGACAAACGGATTTCAGTGCAGAATTCTGGTGGAGCTGCACTATTAATTGATACAAAAAAAAACACGTTTTCCCATGACAGCATCCCTTTAATGTAGCAACGATCCTAACCTCATAACTTTGTATAATGTCCCTTTGCATATTTAGGGGGAAAATTTATTCCAACAAATAATAATTTATTATAATATAATAACTAGTTATTAGACTATTCTAGTTAAAAAAATACAAAATGAAAATAAAATATAAAAAAAACTGTCTTCCAGATGATAAAAGGTATAGAGTCTTTTATTTGTGTGTTTATTGTTAGGTACTTTGACATAGGTGGAAGAAACTACCACAATTACCTACTTTGTGTCCAAGTGCTCAGGGCTAGATTAAACTGAAACCAACCAGAACATTATAATATTCACATGGCTAGAGCATTACAATGTTCTTGATTTTTAGCTTAGCTGAGACAAATACCAGTTATTATGTACAACTTTTTTGTGTTCTTTAAGATTTGTTTACACTCATAAGTCCATTATTATTAGACCAGTTTTCAGATGAGTTTTCTCTTCTGATTTTCATGTCCAGAATAATTTTACTTATTTTGTAAATAAAAAGCCAAATCCTCCACCAGCTATGAATGAGTTTGAAAATTGTTTGGATATAGTTGGAAATAAACAGTCGGCACTGGCTGTGCCAGCTTTATTGTGTATATAGGTAGATTTATTTATTTTTAAGAAAGAGGTTTGCCTACTTTTTTTGATTATTTGAATGCTTCAGCACCCAAGGTGTTTGGTGGTAGCACATTTTTTGGAACGGCAGTGAATAATGCCTGACACTTGAATGATACTTTCATGAATTTATCAAGTGTTGTTAAAAATGTATTATCTAAATTGTGTTCCAAAGAAGGACTGGGTTGTTCGGGTGCAAACATTCTCTATATTTTATATGACAATAAGTAAAATCTTTCTTTAGATCAATGACATGTAATATTGTAAATTCCCTTATGGAACAATAATGGAGGATTAGACACGTTGTCTCACCACTGTACTGATAATCCAGCCCATTAGAATTGTTGGGGGAATGTAATGAATGGTGGTAAAGGCAAAAACATATGTGCAATATGAATATATTTTCATTTGCACATAGTCAAACACATAGCTACTCAACCACCAAGTAAAAAAGATGTCAGCAGTAAAAAATGTAGTATTATTATGCCACCTTCAATCAAGTTTAATAAATGTCCGATTGAAAGTCGCAGTGCAATAAACTGTCTAATCAAAAGCATTTCATTGAAAAAATGCAATTTTTATTGATATTTTTGTGAATATTTATTCAATTTATGCCTTTTCTTTTCACACCATCCCATGAATGGAAGCAACATTTTGAGGACCAGAAAGCAGGGTCAAATGTATTAATATCCGAATCTGAGTTTCCCCAACTTGAATTTTTAATTTTGCCAATTGAAGAAATAACTTGATAAATTCAAATGAGAACATTTATCAACTAAACCTTGGCAAGCTTCTATTGAAGTCAATGGGAGGTGCACATTGCACTGTGTTTGTAAATGACCCTTCTTATTTTCTTGCATCAAGCATACTCAACCTTTGTTGAAGATCAATAAAGGTTAAGCACATCTCTTATGTCATGTATGGCAAACCCAAACCTCAGGAGAGTGACTGAATTCCTGTCTAGGCATGCTCTTCTGCCTATAACAGCCATCTTTGGTTATGGCCTGGCCCTCAGCTACTCAAGTGCCACCAGGGTTGGACTGGGTGATGGGACACCTGAAAAAAACCCGGTGGGCTCAGCGGTCTCACTGAACTTCCTCTTTCCGTACTCCCTCCTCGAACTTCCTCTTCCTGCACTCCCTCCATGAACTTCCTCTTCCTGCGCTCCCTCCCTGAACTTCCTCTTCATGTGCTCCTTCCCTGAATGTGGTCAGCTGATGTGCTGCGGAGGCCCGCTCTGGGGGAGTGCAGAGAGGACTTTGCGGTTGGGAGGTCCTGGGGATGGTATTGGGAGCCCCTGAGGCTGCATACCCGGTGGGTCCTGGGCCCCCCAGTCTGATGCTGGGTGTCACTAGGACTGTAAAAAATCCAGTACTCCCACAGGGCAAGCAAGGGTGCCAAATGTACACTCTGAGTAAGGAGCCGATGAGGAAGGAGATGGACAGTCAAACAGGCCAGATCAGAATCAGATGACTGCTACAACTCACTAGAGACACACAGTGGAATATTTATTAATGATCTCATTCAAGAATTTTCAAGTTTTGCCAAATTTGAAAAAAAAACTAAAAAAACAAGAAAATAAAAATCAAGTTTATTAAAAATCTTTTATCTTGAAAATTTGATCATATAAATGAATTTAAAAAGCAGTCATTCTACCCTTCATTTTCAATTAGTCTAATTAGAAAAATAGAAAAGAACAAACGAGATCCAATAATTGCACCAATCTCTCCAACGGGTCAGATTTATTAGCAGTTGTAAAATAACAATATTTGATGCTAATTAGTGATGGGCGAATCTGACCCTCTTCGCTGAAAAATTTAAAAATTGCGAAAATCCACCAAAATGCATTGAAGTGTACAGGTGACAAATCTTTGAGGTGGTGCAACAATTATTTTTTAGTTATGAGACAATTCCTTTTTGTTGTGTTGCAATTTTTTTCACCCATTGGAGTCTATGGGCGTAATTTTTCTGGTGAAAAATTTTGTTTATGACTACTGCAAATGAATCTGCCAAGTCAAAGAGATTGATGACATTAATGGATCTATTTTGTTCCACCATTTTTTCTAATTAGTTTATAATTGGATCCTGCACACTCCCTGATGCTGTGCCTCACTTGAGTCAGTGGTGGTCTACTTAACGTACTATTGCTACTCTTTACTTCAATTTCAAGTTATTCTTGAAAAGGAAAAATTGAATTTTGAAATTACAACTCTAACTTCTACATATGCGCGTCATTTTTTGCATTTAATAAATCTTGAAAATTTGAGTTTCAGAAACACAAATTCAAATTTGTGATTATTGCCAAAAAAGACCTAAAAATTTGTGATGGCCGAATTTATTTGGCAGGCGCGAATTTGCGGTGAATTTGCGCAATTCGCCGCTGGCGAATAAATTCGCGAAACGGGCGTGAAAATTCACTGGCGACAAAAAAAGGATGCCAGCGGCCAAAAAACTGATGTTGGTGTCAAAATCGTGTTGGCGTTTCGGCGAAGCAAAATGGCACAAATTCGCACATCACTGCTAAAGATTGTGGTTAATATAAAGACAAATTCGGATTCTAATACATCTGCCCGGTAGACTGTTACACTATCCTGAGAAATGCTTTTCAAGCTGTTGGTCAAAGACACAATGATGATAATTTACTACAACAGGACAAAGATACCCAAGATCAGTAACCAACAGAAACCAATTAGCTGTCTGCTTTAGGTAGAATAATAATAAGCAAACCTTCAGTTGGCTCATATAGGTTACTGCTCTGGGGCCAATTTGCCCAGTGCTAGTAAATGAAAACATTCTGCCAAGATGTCGGTACATTCATCTGTTAATGATACACGTTCTCTTGCAACTAATGAAGATTATAATGAAGGATTTTCTAAAAGTATTTCACAATATTCACGGTTTAAGTAATCAATAATTGTATTTTATATTTCCTGGATAGTGATGGATGAATAAATTCCCCTGGCACGAATTTGCTGCGAATTTCCGTGTATCTCAGAGGGTTGTTAGAGCTCAGTGACCATGTTGGTCAGGGCATGTTGCATTATGGATGAGGAACCATAACTCTTTCTGCTGTTCTGATAATTCTGTCTGTTGGCTGGCACAAACCAATAGAAAGGCAGCCATGATATGTGTGGCCCCACGTCTGGTATCCATCTACTTGGCAGTATCAACCTGTGTAGGGTTGGAGGGAACTCAGCCACCAATCCAACTGATAATTACCAATTGCTTAGCATATGAGGATTCAGATCTCAGGTGAACAAATACAAATACGGGACCTGTTATCCAGAATGGGGTTTTCCGGATAAGGGATCTTTCTGTAATTTGGATCTCTATAACTTAAGTCTACTAGAAAATCATGTAAACATTAAATAAGCTCAATTGTCTGGTTTGGCTTCCAATAAGGATATATTATTATTAATTATATTTTAGTTGGGATCAAGTACAGGCTACTGTTTTATTATTAGAGAGAAAAAGGAACATTTTGGATTATTTTGATAAAATGTAGCCCATGGGAGATGGCCATCCTGTAATTTGGAGCTTTCTGGATAACGGGTTTCCGGATAATGGATCCCATACCTGTATTTGGGATTGATTCTATTTTAAAATATCAAGTGTTTCTGCGTATTTTGCTTTTATGGTTTCTGTTGCAGTACCCACAGTATGAATGTGGAGATTTGCATCCTAAGTGATTCATTTATTTCACTGAATTGAGACTATTTTCAGGGAAAAGGGTGATTCTGCACTTACCAAAACAAAAGAGAGAATAAGGTACATTCGATATGCATTGTGTATAGATGTTGCCTAGATACAGTGCATTGTAAGCTATGCTTTGTCCTTCTAATTAGAGCCTGCTATTTTATACCTTACATAAAAAACATAGGCATCATTAAAGGGCATGTAAAGGCAAAAAAATAAAATCCCATTTTTACTTTCTTTAATGAAAAAGAAACCTATCTCCAATATACTTTAATTAAAAAATGTGTACCATTTTTATAAGAAACCTGACTGTTTGCAGTGAAATTCTCCCTTTATTAACTGCCGTGGATAAGAATTGTCAGATGATCCCTAACTGCTGAGCAGGGAAACAATCATACTTATGAACAGCAGGGGGAGCCCCCACCTTACTTCCCAGCCATGCAGAACTCAAACAGCTTTGTTTATGACCATCCCTAAGCAGCCCAGACCACACTGAGCATGTGCACAGTCTTAGTCTTGCAAAAATTAACAAAGTTAAAAAGTAAAAGATGGTGACCACCTGTAGCCAACTTTGAAAGCATAAATTATTGTTTGATTAGGCTTGTGGTGCAGTAAGTTTGTGTTTATATTTAGTATACAAAATACCGCATTTCTAGCCTTATTCAATTTTAGACTTTACATGCCCTTTAAGGCAACAAAAGGCTACAAATCAGTCGTATCATAGCAAGACAACACTAAGGGGCAGATTTATCAAAGGTCAAGGTGAATTTTCAAATTGAAAAAAATAGAATTTTGAGCTATTTTTTGTGTACATCAACTAGGGAATAGTCCAAATTCGATTTGAATTTGAAAAAAATTCAAATATCGATATTATGTACTGTCTCTTTAAAAATTTGATTTTGACCATTCGCCATCTAAAATTTGCTGAATTGCTGTTTTAGCCTATGGGGGACCTCCTAGAACCTATTTGGAGTCAATTGGTGGACTTTGAAGAATCAAAGTTTTTTTGGGGAAACTTCAGATCAAATTCGTTCGAATGCCCTATTACTACGATTCGGCCAAAAATGGACCTATTCGACCAAAAAAAAACTTTGACTTAATGTCCTTTGGTCTTTTTGAATTTGAATTACAATTCGAAATTCGACCATTGATAAATATGCCCCTTAGGGGGTTATTTATCAAAGTCTGAATTTACCTCAATATTTTCTGCTACAAACTCCAATCAAATCCACTCAGGTTTTTGATCTTATTTATTATTATATTTTCCCGAAAATTTGCTTTGCGGGAAAAAATCTGATTTTCACATTTTTTTCAGATTTTCACAATTTTTTCTGATTTTTCACCCGAAAGCTCAGATTTTGCACGAAACCCAGCCCACATCAAAAAATGATTGGGACTTCTCCTATTAACTTATATGCAACCTCGACACGCCTGAAATGCCGGATTTTCTGATTCTGACTTTTCCATCCTGGGGGTTTAATAAATTCCAATAAATTTGTGATTTTTTGAAAAGTCTGAATTTTTCGTGATTTTTGCATTCAGAGTTCAGTAAATAACCTCCAAAGCTGAAGATAGAATGAAAACATAACAATCACATAAAAACGGGGTCTCCTGGAAATTAGAATTTGTACCAATTCAAGTAACCCATAGCAACCAATTAACTTCACAAAGGATGCTAAATGCTTCCTGCTGATTGGTGGCTGTGGGATACTAGCTCTGGTTTAAACTCATCAAAACTCTTTTATTACACAGGTGGTTGCTGGCCATTTCAGTTCCAGTCCCCTTAAAGAGTCTGGGCTTGGGGCATTCAAGAGTAAGCCCAAATGCCAACAAACAAGACTGTTTTGGAACAGCTGCCCATGTATAAAAGAGTTAATAGAGTACGTAATCATAATCAATAACATTTTTCATTTCAATTGTTTATTACTGTCAGTTGAGACATAATCATAATTTGAACAATGTCTATGGTGTTACTTTGGTGGGAATAAAATTAGTTCCCAACAGGGATGGGCGAATTTGTGTGAAATTCTCAAAACCACGGAAAAATGTAACGCAAATTTTGACGCCTGCATTAATTTTGACACTCTCGTGCATTCAAGTAAATGTTGATGCCTGTGTCAATTTTGCCACATGTGTTAAAGTCAATGGGCGTCCAAACATTTTTTGACTGTTCCGACGCGCACCAAAGTCTTTGGACGCCAGTGAATTTTCTCATCAGTTTCCGAGAAACGTGGAAAATCGCAGAGAAATCGAGCCTGGTGAATTTATTCGCGTTGCAACTTGTAACTGGCTAGAAATAGGTTTCCTATGAGAGCAAAATGGGCTCAGTGCCAGTCTATTCAGATGTTGACTGCAGTTCAAGCTGTGCCATTGGGAGAGTCCAACTGATGTAACGTCTAATGACCTGTACAGGTAGCATTGTAGGTGTTGCAGGAAGGCTTACACTGATGGTCCATTGTTCAACTTAATGGAGGATAGAAGGTGGTCATTAAGCAGATCAACAGTGTTGCCACGCAGTAGCCAGTTCCATCGATAGGTAACTTTTTGCAACGCAACTTTTCTAGGGCTACAGGTCCAACCATCCTCCGGTTCAGCTGGTATGAGATAAATTATGTATTTGAGTTCTACAGCAGCTGGGTTGTCTATCCCTACCCTATAGGTCCAGGCCCAGACTAGCAATTTGTTGATTCTGGCACATTCCAGAGGGGCTGCTGTAAGATGCCACAGAAAGGCACTGTTTATTTTAATTTATGATGCAGCAACACTTTCTGTAATGCTCTGTAAAAAATATATATTTCTCTCTCTTTCTAAAAGTGCCTCTATCTGCTTCTGACATCAATTATTTCAAGCAAAAATGAAATAGAACAAGGTATTTCAGATATGTTTCTAGAGCAACCAGGATTGTTGCTTCTACCAAGGCAATGTTTAGCATCGCAGCAGTGTAACTTGTTGTTTAATTGTCCTTTCACTGTGCCTGAATGCACCGCTACAGTACAGAACCGAGGCTTGCTGCCTGCTTAATTATCCAAGTATTCTTCAGGCTGTTCCGTTTATTCCATAAACTTAAATCTGACTAAAGGCATTTCGCCAGTAACCAGAAGTGCATTTTGTCATGTCACGGGAGCTAATGGGAATGACTGGTGGTATTATTCCTTTGATGTAGATGTACTATATAAACCTTCACAGGTTCCTCAAAAAAGACTTTATTTGGCCAAATCAATTAGTGATGTGCAAATGTATCACGTTTCCCTTTGCCAAAAAATAAGCATTTTTTTCAGAGCAAAATCCTGAGATTGTTCTTGTACAGGTACAAACCAAATTCTTGGACAGCGCACTCTTCGGATCACTCAAGGAATCGCCTGGTCAGAGGTCTCTGATGAAGTGCAGTGACACGAAACGCGTCAGACCTCATGGCGCAGGGTTATACAGCTTGTTAATATGTTGAATATTTAATAAAAATCAAGTTTTTTACCAATGAATTGATGACCAGGCGATTCCTTGAGTGATCCGAAGAGTGCGCTGTCCAGGAATTTGGTGTGTGCAGTATTGCGTTTCCCTTAGCGACGGACTCAGGGCGGCTGCACCTGGGTCACAGCGAAGTCCGGGTAAGACATTATATCCTTACATATTTGGGAAGCTGAATCCGGTGATTTTATGAAGGGTCTGGGGCTTTGCGCACCCGGACCAACAAACCTTAAGGATGAGCCTAAACCGGCATTAAGCGTATTTTAAAAATCAAATAAATAAATTAATGTACAATAAATAAAAAGTATACCGCAAGACTCGCAGGGAGAGAAAATATTTTTTGAATCCCAATAAGCAACACTGAGAATTCTTTTGTGATGTATTCTTGTACAGGTAGAATCCTGCAGCCAGGTGCAACTGCCCATATGTTCTTCTTATGGTAGCATTGCTTCTATTGTGATTTAAGGTTGGCTAAGGCAGTTAGTTGGATTTTTTAGGTTGGCAGAAGTCAGGTCTGGAACTAGGGGAAGGCAGGAGAGGCACCTGCCTAGGGGGCAATGACATTGGGGGGCAGGGTCGGACTGGAGCATTGGGGGCCCACCAGGTTCCAAACTTCCAGGGCCCCCGCGCAGGCCGGCACTTATATCGTATTGATTTATTTGGGGGGGCAGCCATTTGGGGGTTGGGCTCACCGGGTTTTCTCCCAGTCCCGGCCCAGTCCAACCATGTGGGGGGGGGGTGCTGGACAGGTGACTGTAAAAGGGTCTTCAGCCTACCCCTAATCTGTGTTCATTCCCATCTACAAGTCTCCCCTTCCTCCCCTCGGCTTGGCCCAGCCCTGTCAGATATTAGATATTTTATGTGAATCATTAAATATTTCCAAATGAGCCGACCATGTGTACTACGACATACAGTAAGTACGTTATCTTAACTTAACTCACTAATTTTGAATGAATTTTGAATGAAACTGATTTCAACCTAGTAGACACCACCATGACCATTTTATGACACCCATAGATCCAAATATAATCTATTAACTGTAATTCTAGACCTAACTAGCAATATAATAATAATAATCATTTCCAGAGGTAAAGGGATGCTGCTGATGTGTAATACCTCATTATTATATTACCATTTCTTACACAAAAGAAAGGAATAAGGTGAATAAGGTGATAAGTAAAATATGTAGAATTATTCTTGGACTATTTATTATTATTTAAGAAATAAATGAAGAAAGCACGAAGACCCCTTAAAATCCTATTTAAATATGCTGAAAAAGTCATTGTAAATCAGGAATTCACTCTAACTTCATAGACTAATGGCAGACAAGGCATTTTCTTTGCCCACATATTTTCTTGCCAGTGGTGACAGGGGGTGTTTCAGTTTCATTCATATTAAAGTAATTACTTGCGTGCCTCTGGGAGACATTATGAAACATCAAAGTAGCTTAAAAACCCTTTATCTTTAAGGTCCCCAAATATAGAGTGATCCCTATATGTTTTGTAACACTTGGTGGAAATGCCCCACTCCAACTGCAGCTCAACCTGATCATGATGACCCTTCTTTAACTTGTAAATATGTCCATTTTTTTATATACTGTATATTTAGACTTAACACCCCTTTACCACTCATATAAAGAATTATATTTAGTTAGGCCCTATTGATTATCCAGGATGCAGAACCTGGTCTGAAGATAACCATGCCAACTTGGATCCCCTGTGATCTACTTGTTGGCTCAAAACCCAAGTGAGCAAATCTGCCTGACATAACCCCCAAGATATAAGATATATGGCCAAATAGATTTGCTTGTTGGTTGGGCATGAAAAAAGATTTAGGTGTGGGGCCATCTTCAGTAATAGTTAGTAATGACATTTAATGGGAATTTTACTGGGACACATTTATACCATAATCTATACTACACTTGAATGCAAGGGAAATATCTATTTTATCTATCTATCTATCTATCTATCTATCTATCTATCTATCTATCTATCTATCTATCTATCTATCTATCTATCTATCTATCTATCTATCATCTCATCTATATATACATATATTAGGGCAGAACTATATCTGCTTGTGAATTGATATTTTTTTACAGTCGTTAAAACATAAAGAGGAATATTAAAGAGTAATAAAGGGAAAATGTAAGTTCTCATGTTCTCTGTAGGGTAGGCTTGAATACTCAAGGATTCTCACGGGTAACCTTCCAGACTGATGTTTACTGTACGTCAAAGGCACTAGGCACCTTACAATTATTTTTAAAAGGAAGATATACCCTATAACTGTGTTCCATATATGTTAGAGAGAAAGCAATGTTGGAGGACATAACTTATTGTGTGCTAGAACTTTTCCTCTTTATGGTATTTGTTGTTACTAAATAATATATTCGTATAAAAGCTGCTGTAGTGCTTGCCTCAGATTAGGGAGTATTCATAGATTCGGACAAAACAATACTATCAAGTGATCATGGCGAAGTGACTAACGCGGGCGAAAATTCACCAGCGTGACATCATTTTGGTTGTTTTTAGTGGTTTTTACACATGGAGGCTTATTTATTACAACTCAAATTTTAATGGCTTTATCATTTCATTTATTAAAAGATCTGAATATAAAAAGCACAGAACGATGCAGTAAAAAACTACAAAAACAGAACTTTAATGAAAACCTCTAATATGTGAATTTCTAGCGAAGAAAAAATACCTCAAAAAGTTCAAATTGTTTTAAAGTGGTCCAATAGGATCAGTGCAGCTCCCATTGACTTCTATAGCACCTCAACAACTTTTACTTGGCAAAGTTTTCCCTTAGAGGTTTTTGTGGTATTTACATATACAGTAATAAATCTCGAATTGTAGAGCTTTTGAGAAAAATCGGAAAACAAGAAAATTTTTGAGATTCGTGGAAAAAATTGCAGCCCTTAGAGGCTTATTAATTAAAGGTTGAGTTTTAGTGGTTTTAGATTCTCATTGAACTTAATAAAAGATTCGAATATAAAAAGTGTAGATGAAAAAAAAAAGCACTGATATGATAAAAAATACGAATACCTAGTTTTCCAGACAACTCCTAGCGAAAAAAAATCTGCAAACCTCTAAAAGTCTGATTTTATCAAAAGCAGTCCGATAAGATCAGGTTTTCGCAACCACCAATATTTCGAGATTACAATTGTTAGTAAATATGGCCCATAATAGTTTTGGGGGCCAATTTACTAATAATTGAATTTCTATTTTTTTCACCAATCTCTTTATTATGTGTAAAAACAACGAAAACTTCTAATACAAAAATTTCCCAAGTAAAAGTTGTTCAGGTCCTATAGAAGTCAATGGGAGCGGTACTGATTTTATTGGGCAGTTTTTAACCAATTTTAGAGGTTTTCTGATTTTTTTGCTAGTAATTGTAAGAAAAACTTGAAATATTAGTGGTCTTACAGGTATTTGTATTTTTTTTACAGCATCGTTAACCATTTTCAAGTTCTGATTTTTTAATAAATTTCATGACATTCGTGTTTTTAGAGAAAGTGAGTTTAGGCATGGTTTCTAAAACCACTAAAATTGGACCATTCATAAATAGGCCTCCATGGAAATTTAAAAAAAAAAAAGAGAGAGAGAGAGAAAATGCATTTGTGAAAAAAATAGAAATCTGAATTTCAGTAGATGCAGGATGACACTATGGGGCAAATTTACTTATGGTCGAATATCGAGGGTTAATTAACCCTCAATATTTGATTGTCGAATGTAAATCCTTCGACTTCGAATATCGAAGTCGAAGGATTTACCGCAAATAGTTTGATCGAACAAAAAATCAAATGATTCGAAGGATTTTAATCCATTGATCGAATGATTTTTCGTCAACCTAAAAAACATTAGAAAGCCTATGGGGATCTTCCCCATAGGCTTACATTGCACTTCGGTAGGTTTTAGGTGGCGAAGTAGGGGGTTGAAGTTTTTTTTAAAGAGACAGTACTTTGACTATCGAATGGTCGAATAGTTGAATGATTTTTAGTTCGAATCGTTCGATTTGAAGTTGTAGTCGAAGGTCAAAGTAGCCAATTCGATGGTCGAAGTAGCCAAAAAAACATTCGAAATTCAGTTTTTTTTATTCTATTCCTTCACTCGAACTAGTAAGTAAATGGGCCCCTAAGTATACAAAGCCCAGGGAAGTTGCTCCTATTTTCACCCTGTTGTTGTTACTGGTATTAGTTGAGGATACCCTCTCTGAATTAGGCAATAAAGCAGCTGTATAATATAAATATAAAGGCATTTACCCATAAGAGGAATGTTCAGTTCATACAATAAGCTGCAAATTCAGTGTCTATCTAATGAACCCTACTTTGGGTGTATTTCTCTTTTATGTAAGTGAGGATGTGTTGCTCTAGGCTGGAAAGATTAACATGTGACAACATTTTTTAACATGTATATAACATATTGCCTGAAGAATTGTATTATTATCCTACAGCCTTTTCCTGTGACCTCCAGATGGACCTTAATGTTTGCCAAACCATGTTATTTAGAAGAGTGCCAAACATATAGAAATGTACATACTTATAGATATACATATAAAAATGTGTGCCAAGACTCACTGAGTCATTTTTTTTTATAAAATAGAATTATTTATTAACCTTCGCATTTAACACTGTGTACAGAGAGAAATGCTCTAAAAAAATAATTTATTATATGAACAAGTTAAAGACTCAAAATGAAGAAGAAATGCAGGATATATATAATATACCTACACAGAGCTCAAAGGCTATATTGCCCCTATGTCTATGGTCGGTTCATGCTACAGGTATTGGATCCATTATTTGGATTCCATGATACCTGAACCCCACTAGAAAACATCAACAAAACTAAACTAAAACCTATTATAGCATAATGATGACTGGTAGACGTTTTAGAGATGCAGCTCCTGCCTCCTCTCCCTGCATCGAAAACTGGGGTTGGAAGGGAAGAGATTAAATAGTTGCAGGCTTTTTCCATATTGGGAATGGATTATTGGGCTTGTTTTTATAATGTTATGGATACCTGAACTCAGGATAAAGGACCCCATACTTGTTCCTCTCACCATCAAATAATGAATGAGGAATAGGTAGACTTGGGTCCTCCACATTTTTACGAGTTTGAGTTCCTAAGTTTACTTATCTTTATTCCTACTCAGAGTGACGTCACATGAAAGGGCTTAAAAATACCAGGAGCATGGATTATCATCTTTGGTGGCTTTAGTGTTATCCTTTGCTTGTCCAAACACCATATAAATTCTTGTACTCCAGAAAGCCTGCGTTGTCCACTGATATCTTCAAGTGACCAGTAGATTATTAAATGATTGCACTGTTTGAGATCTAACACATGAATGTGATCTGAACAAAGAATTAAAAGGGTATCCAGCCAAACGTTTCAGTACATTGAATACGCAGAGTGAATTGTCTTTGCACCAAATATTCCTGCTAGTTTAAGAGGAATATAAAGTATAAGGCAGGGGTCCCCAACTTTTTTTACTCGTGAGCCACTTTTAAATGTAAGAAACAGTTGGAGAGCAACACAAGTATGAAAAAATGTCATGATGTCAAATAAGGTCTGTGATTGGCTGTTGCCCCTATATGGACTGGTAGCCTACAGGAGTACACCTGTTTATTTATGCAACCAAAACTTGCCTCCAAACCAGGAATTTAAAAATAAGCACCTGCTTTGAGGCCACTGGGAGCAACATCCAAGGGGTTGGTGGGCAACATGTTGCTCGTGAGCTACTGGTTGGGGACCACTGGTATATGGCATGTCCTTAAAGAGGGTATATTTTTATTCCATTTACTGATCTATATATAATATGCATAGGCACCTTCAGCCTACTCTCATCCTACTTTAAATTACTCAGTCTTCTCTTGCACATTTAGTTAGGCATCATTATTAGTGATGGGCCAATAAATTCGGCAGGAGCGAATTCGCGGCTGCCGTGAAAATTGCCCAGTGAAAACTCGCCAGGGTAACAAAATTTTGGCGCGCGTCAGAAAAGTTGCTCACATCAAAACTGTTGCGTGTCAACATTATTCGGATGCCCATTGACTTTAACTCCGGATTTGACACGGTTTGTGAATTTTTCGCCCTTTCGGCAAAGCGAAACGGAACAAATTCACCTATCACTAATCATTATTAGCAAATTAAAATTCATTACTGAGATGGTATCCTAGAAAGAGCCAATAACAGTATTTTTAAATAATTTAAATTCCTGACATACCCCAGTTTGCTGCAGAAAACACGAGAGAGTCAACCTCCACATACAGCTTCAGCTGAAATGAATGTTACGTTGTTTTAAAATTAAGTTTTATGCTGTTAAGCTATTATGGGGATTTAGTAGCTGATGGACTTTAGGGTGGTTACCTCATTTGACATTATAGGTTTATTTAAAGGCTAGACCAGCTTTTAAGTACAAATACCGTAGGTGTGTTTTTTTGAAGATCTTCTGAGCATGATGATTAAGGAGGACTACATTTGTGGTGGTGTGGGAATGTCTCTTCAAACTATTTGGTATTTAATGTGCATACTGTAACTATGACCCTTTAGGATGGTTTTTCTTTTTATAACAAACTTATCAGGTACCATGCCTGACCGCTCTTCAGTTCCCATTATAGGATGCATGATTTTGTAACTCCTTTATGACCTTACAGGACTGCAAAGCATTACAAGGCAAGCCCAGAGCATAAAAGAGTTAGGTTTGGACCACAAAGATGGACAGCAGAAAAATGAGATAGGGCTCTCAAATGCTTGTGACATATTCAGCTTAACAGAATTATTCTAATAACAGTGACATAAGCAGCCTAAATGTTGCCAGAGCTGGAATGAATTAAAATGGTGTTCATGGAAAAATGGTCAACTTCCATGTGTGACCCGAAGAGATCCGAACATTAGCAGTGCCCTTCTCTGCCACAGAATTGATTAAGGCTGGTCCACATTGGTTTTCTTCCTTGATTTTGTAAAGCTTTTAAGAAATGTACAGTCACAAAGGAGATGAAAGTCAGTGCTTGATATTCTAGACTTTACCTCATGTTATAAAGTGGCATATCTACTGCAGTGTACAGAGAGTCATTATTATTGAGCCTCCACGTTATGAAACTGGATTTTAGTATAGATCATATTGTAGCTCATCTTTGGGTCATTAAAGTAAGAAAAGGCAAAGAAGACATCAGAGCATGGTGTAAATTTAAATTTTTTTATATAAATGAAATTCAAAGTTATTACTTAGGCTATCTTCTGGGAGATTTTATAATCTTTATTGTATTTAACGGGTATCAACAGATGGTCCTTCTGTGATTTATATGGGTTTAGCTCCCTAAAGTGGCATGCTGTCCGTATAGACCAATATAAAGAAATATCTAAAGCTCATCCTATATCGATACTGTATGCATTTCCTACATGATGCTGTGGTGAAGGCTCATTATTGAGAAGCATATGAACTGCAGCGTTCCTGTGCTTAAGTCAGTCGTTTTTGTCTTCAGAATATGACCCTTCCATTAAAAGGCCTGATAAGAGATACTGCTGTGAATCCATACGAACATGGGTTCCAAATTTTCAGACCTATCTACAAGGGAAATGATTTAAAGCCATATCTGCCAAGAGTTGACTTCTAGTTTTTTTTTTTAAACCAAGTTGGAACTTGAGGATACAGGCATGAACAATAGGAGTGTTCTCTCTTTTCATCGACAAGCCCCGTCTTCAGTTTCCTCATCATCCTCAGCAGAGCTTGTTGGGACAGATGGTGGATGAACTTGGTGCAGCTATGGAAGGGTTTCTGCAGCGCAGGAGCATGTGGTATTGTTTCGATTTTATCAAGAAGGTGGATGGGGTGTGACCTTGTGCGTCTGCAAATGAATGTCAGTTATAAATGCAGTTTTTCATGGGGAGGGTTGTTGGATGAATGTAAGTCCTTCAGAAATTGTGAGGAGGACATATCTGCTGCTGGGAAGGGCTACTGAGTACAACTCACATATTCCCAGGGAAGGTTGGTAAGTAGAGCTTGGCTGCTCTTTGATAGGGCCACACTGGGTGCCTGTGTTCTCTGATTGTAATAATAAAAAGAAAAAAAATATGTGCCAATTATTTGTGTCTTTTTTGCTTTTGTTATTTTGACATATGTCTACAGTTCTGAATTTCTGAATTTGTTGGTTTAACTATCTGGTATTGCTCCATTCACACTCCTCTGTGGAGCTACAGTAGTCTGCTCACTAAACAGACTTTTTGTTTTGTAACGTCTACGTACCTGTTTATGGGTTCCCTGTTCCAGCCAGATTTGTTCTGTATTGTTACTACAGGTTCTACACTACATTGTTTCCCTTTCACATTTGGCCATTTAATAAAAGGATTGAGGAGTTTTCTTTTCCTTTTTATAAACCAGAGCCCGCATGTGTGTCATAGTATCTATAAGGAATAATGTATGAGATAAATAGTGATGGGCGAATTTGCGCCGTTTCGCTTCGCCGGAAAATTTGCGAATTTTGCGTCAAATTCGTGAAAAAGCAAAAAATCTGCAAAACTGCGCCGGTGTCTCGTTTTTGACGCTGGCACCCGTTTTTGACTCCAACGCCTGTTTTTTTGACTCCGACGGACGTTTTTAACTTTATTTTTTCGGTCATTTCGCGCATATTCGCCGCGCCTGCCGAATAAATTTGCCCATCACTAGAGATAAATATTACATAAGGATCTACCTGTCATCATCACAGTTTTCTATTCCAACTTCTTCAAATCTGACCACCCCAGTCCTCACATGTATTCCCTTTTTGGATGTTTTTAAAATTGTTTAAAACACAAAGACATTCTTCTGCCAGAAAAACAAGATGATTAATGCACTGAATCCAGGATTCAGTTGGCGATTCCACCAAACCCAGTCCGAATACTTAAAATTGATGTGACTTTCTGTGCAGGCGGCGATGGGGAGGCCCGTGTGAGTGGTGTAGGGGGGTGCGGGCCCCTGATGAGGCAACCCTGGTGGGCCCAGACCCCCCCCCAGTCCGATGCTGGTTCTTGCTGACCATTCCTAACAATAATTTACATGGCGGGAGATGATCCACTGTAGTGCTGAATTGTCAGATACAGGTAGAATTCTATTGTTTCTACCTGTATATCTGACAATTCAGATCTAAGGGGTTATTTCTTAAAGTCTGATTTTTTTCAGATTTTTTTTGATTTTGACTTTTAAATACAATTTTTTTGTAAAAAAAAAATAGAATTTTTTAGATTTATTAAACCCTGATGGTGTTATAAGTGCGAATAAAGTACTCCAACTTAGAGCTGCTGAGTTCAGGTAGAATGGCAGATGTCCTGTTGACATTTTGCAGATCTGATCTGCACTGTGTTTCGTTCAATATTTTAAAGAGTTTAGGGCGTCATATACAAAAAAGTTGCAAGTTTCAGGCATCACATCCGAAAAAGTTGCAGTTTTCGTCCGCAAATCCGAAAAAATCATACAATTCGGATCTTTTCATGATTTTATCAAGTCTTTTCCTGCACAAGAAATTTTCGTAAAAATGGTCGCAGGAAAGATCATAATTATAACGTCTATTTCCACCTTATTTCCACCTTTAGATTGTATTAGCATACATATTAAACACTGTTCTGCTTCTTGCTCTGGGCTACACCATTTAAACATTAAGGTTAGACAAGTGTGAGATCAATATGCAAAAAAGCTTTTCAGTCAAAAAAAAAAATAAAGTACCAAATCGCTTCTGCTGTTCTAAGGAATCCCAAATTCCAACATTTAAAGGTAAGTGTTACATTATCCAGTGTTTTTCACCACACTGCAGTGCTGATATTGTAGTTATACTGGACACTAGTGATGGGCGAATAAATTTGCCATTCGCAAAGTTGCGGTGAATTTCTGTGTTTCTCCGCCAGTTAATAAATATGCGAAACTGCGAAAGGACAATTCTGTCCAAGTTGGGTGGGGTGGACCATTACTCCTTTCTGGAGCACTGAGCATTAGTGATGGGCGAATAAATTCGCCTGGCACTAATTTGCGGCGAATTTCCATGCTTTGCGAAATTTCACCAGCATCAACATTTTATGGTTGCGCATCCTAAAAGTCATGCGTGTCAAAATCGGCGCGTGTCAACACTATTCAATGCCCATTAACTTTAACGCCAGCGTCAGCTTGGACACGTGTCAATTTCTGATTTTCACGATTTTTCACGAAAATGTCAGATTTTCACAAATTTTTCAGCAAAGTGAAACTGGAGAAATTCGCCCATCACTACTGAGCATTCTTTTTCATTTTGCCTTTGCCAAGGTCTAGCAATAGACTGCTCAGAATTATTAGTCACTGCTGTTAACTACACTGGTGCGAGTTAATACAGGTATACAACCTGTTTTTCAGAATGCTCGGGACCTGGGGCTTTCAGGATAACGGATCTTTCCATAATTTGGATCTTCATACATTGTCTAATAGAAAATCATGTAAAAATCAAATAAACACTGGGTCTGCTTCCAATAAGGATTCATTATATCTTAGTTTGGGTCATGTACAAGGTATTGTTTTTTTTTTATTACATAGAAAAAGGATTGTTTTTTAAAAAATTTGATTATTTGGATAAAATGGAGTCAATGGGAGATGGCCATTCTGTAATTTGGAGCCTTCTGAATAACAGGTTTTCCGGATAACAGATCCCATGCCTGTACCAATGTTCATAAATCAGTCTACAGATGAAAAAGATAGGACAGAGTTAATTTTGAACTGTTACAGGTGTGGATCCATTATCCAGAAACCCATTATCCAGAAAGCTCAGAATTACGGAAAGGCCATCTCCCATAGACTCCATTTTATCCAAATAATCCAAAGTTTTAAAAATGATTTATTTTTTAATAATAAAACAGTAACTTGTACTTGATCCCAACTAAGATATAATTAATCCTTATTGGAAGCAAAACCAACCAGAAATATTTATACCATATGTAAGACAATAAGTATCCCATGTATGCCAATCATAAACTATATAAATGCATGTATGCCATGCTCTTCGTTTATGCCCTTAGGGTGGTGAATTTTTGAAGGATGTACTTGATATTGCATTTATTCTAGAGTTGTGTTCTCCGTATAATGCATCTTTTAGACAATTCAGAAACCAGTGTTTTTTTTAGCACAAAGAAAATGTTTTCAGACTCACTAGGGTTCAGGGGGCCTTAATATTACATTCTCTGGTTGGTTGTTCCTAGGTTCTTTGTTGCCCCAGTTCAACACTATATATATATATTTTTTTGTATTATTCATATCAGTGGAAAGGGTCCAGATTTCATTTTTTTCATATATTCAGTATGGGATCCGTTATCCACAAACCCGTTATCCAGAAAGCTTGAAATTACGGAAAGGCTGTCTCTCATAGGGGCAAATTCACTAAGAAGTAGTTGCGCCAGCATCTGATTCGCCGCACTTCGCCAGGCGCATTTTCCCCCCGCATTTTCGCCAAGCAAAGCGAAGTTACACTAGCGATGCTTAATTTGCATACGGCGCCAAATTGAAGTTACAATGGAGGAATATGTAGCATCACTACACAAGCCTGGGAAACCTTCAAAACAGCAAATAAAATGTTTATTTTGCCCTACACATGTGCCCACTGTATAGTTAAGGTGCCATGAGTTAGGAAATGTAGGGGGGAAGGAGGGGAGCCCCAAAAATTTTTTTGATCTTTTTCAGCCTATCACCCATGAAAAATGTAAAAACGCCAGCGTTTTTTGGGACTTAGAAAATTTTTTAACTTTTTTTTGAAGCAATTCCTATCTACTCTATTGCACTTCGCCTGATCAGAGGTGGCGAAGGAAGTCTGGCGTAAAAGGTAGCGTTCAGAAAAATGCACGCGTCAGTGAATTTGCGTAGTTACGTCCATTGCGCAAAGTCGCCAGGCATAAGGGTGTGAACACTAGCGAATTTACACCAGTGTCCGTTAGTGAATCGGCGAATTACCAAAAATGCACTACGCTAACGAATTAACGCTAGCGTTAGGCACTTCATCCTTTAGTGAATTTGCCCCATAGACTCCATTTTATCCAAATAATTCAAAGTTTTAAAAATGATTTCCTTTTTCTCTATAATAATAAAACAGTAGCTTGTACTTGATCCAAACTAAGATATAATTAATCCTTATTGGAAGCAAAATCAGTCTATTGGGTTTATTTACTGTTTACATGATTTTCTAGTAGACTTAAGGTATGAAGATCCAAATTACGGGAAAGATCCGAAAAACCCCAGGTCCCGAGCATTCTGGATAACAGGTCCCATACCTGTATAAGCAAATTATTTAGTATGTTATAAAAGGAAAGGGTTGCTTTGTTAAAATAAATAAAAAATTGGAAAAATGAGCAGTGAAAAGTGTATTGAGAGAAGGGGCAGATAAATTCGGCTTAGAGTCCAACCTATTAATTGATTAGCACTTCAAAGCCCTAAGCTACAAATTCCTTATGATGTTATTTCAAGCACTGATTAAAGTTAATCTTGTTCCGCTGTTGAATACGACTAAATCTCTCCACCCCTGTATTCCCCATTCATACTGTAGTAGGAGAATAATCACTTCATTAACTAGCAGCCCATTTGGACAGAATGTTCCAGAAAGCCCGGGTAGGAACTGCATGGTCTAAACATTGCTTGAGTCTTTTATAGAGGCAAAGGGAAGGGACTAAATTTCACTGTGTGAAAACGTCTTATAGAACATTAACATCATTCAGCCCAATCTGATTCTTTAACCCTTTAAAGAACCTACAGTTATCCCAAAAAGATAAGTCAAGTTATCCTAGATATGGATACGAAGGGTCATTTTCTGTTAAATCCTATGGAGGGCCACAAAATTGGACAATACTGCATTATAGGATAATAATTGTTTTAGCTGTAAATAATAATTAATATAACATTATTCTACTATGGTATTGATCATGGGTTTATGCAACATTAACCCTTTTGGCACAGTGGGTGACATAACTACCGTACACAAGATAACGTAATAGTCGGATAACAGACACCCACAAGACGAAGAATTAGAATGAGTGACTAGCTATTCAACAACTCTTTATCTAATGTAAGAAGAGGATATAACCATGAACTCATGAAGCTGTTGTACTATGGTTTTTCCTTTTACTTGGGATGGTCAACCTTCAGCCCTTTGCGGGGGAGATATAGTTGTGAACACACATAAAGGGACTGTAATAGGGATTCCCAACATTCAACTGTTCATTGTGTAAGAAAATGGCTATGACCACTCATGAAGCCTTTGTACTGTAGATTCCCAATATAATTAATATGGACCAAAACACTTCTATATATAAGACCTGTGGATCTTTAATGAGTAGACCAATTACTGACTGAGACCACGTTTGGGTAGAACAACAACTGAGGTTACTCATGAAGCTTCACTGTTATGGATTCTTCTTATGGTTTATCTTTGATAGGCAGAACACTGACAGAGACCACCCTGGGCCTGAGACTTTTTCACAAGTAATGCAATGACAGGGAACACTCATGAATCTCTAGTACTATAGATTCCCCTCCTGTAGCATTTCATTTATGTAACAATACTGTAACCGTTCATGAATTCCACGTACTATGGGTTTCTTAAGGTACAGCTCTTCCATCGCTAGAACAAATGGCTAGAACATGCATACAACCCTTGTCATTTCAATTTCTAATCACAATGAGTGGGACAACTTATGATGAGGGGCATGTTTACTAACATTGGAGATAAATATCTGGAGAGATTTTTGGAGATGTTGCCCATGGCAACCAATCAGCAATTAGATTTAAACAGCCACAGCCAAGTTAGAAAACAAAAGCAAATATCTGATTGGTTGCTATGGGCAACATCTCCAGAAATTTCTCCAGATATTTATCTCCAATGTTAGTAAACATGCCCCTAGGTATGAGCCAACTTTTTCCCCTGGCAAATATTGGCAAATCCATATGAGAATTCTGTAAAAAAAAAATGCATGCATTATTATCATCCACCCCTTGCCAGTCACTTGAACTAATAGGATTATAGACCTCCCGTTCTATCCAGGTCCGGACTGAGAATTAAAATAGGCCCTGGCATTTCAGGTACACAGAGGCCCAATCAGCTCACAAAGAGGCCCAAACAGACCCCACCAGCCCACTAAATACTGACTTTCTATGGGACCTTATATTCTGGCATAGTGCACAGCTAAAACCGCCTTAAAGTCAATGTAATTTCACCTTCACAGTTTTGCAGATCCTAATGCAAAATGCTGTAAATTCACTTATTATTACATAGCTGGTTGCCCACCAGCTATACTTGAACTATTGCTGCTGTTGAAAAACAACTATGGGCTTAAACGGGTAGTTCACACCTCTAATGTCTTAGAATTGGCCATTATAGAATGGCTAGTAGTGATGGGCGAATTTATTAGCCAGGCGCGAATTTGCGGCGAATTTGCGCGATTCGCCGCCAGCGAGTAAATTCGCGAAACGCCCGCGAAAAGCGGGAAAAATTCGCCGGCGTCAAAAAAAAAATTTCCGAAAAATGGACGCCGGCGTCAAAAATGGGCGCCGGCGTCAAAGACGGGTGCCGGCGTCAAAAACGGGCGCCGGCATCAGAAACGGTCAGAAGCGATTTTTCCGGCGAAGCGAAACGGCGCAAATTCGCCCATCACTAGTGATGGGCGAATTTGTTCATTTTGCTTCTCCGAAAAATACGTGAAACAGTGGGAAATCCACGAAACGCGTTGAAGTCAATGGGCGTTAAAATTATTTTGACACATGTCAATTTCGACACAAGCAACAATTTTTATACGCGTGACTATTTTGTCCAAATGCATAAAAGTCAAGCTACTTTTCAACTGGCCTTAATTTTTTATTTTTTATAGTTTCTGATTTATATGCCTTCTCCTTCTGATTCTTTCCAGTTTTCAAATGGGGGTCACTGACCCCATCTAAAAAAACACTGTTGCTTTTTATTACATATCTTTTTATTCAGGCCCTTTTCCTATAAATATTCTAGTCTCTTATTCAAATCAGTGCATGGTTGCTTGGATAATATGGGCCCTAGCATCCAGATTGCTTAAATTGCAAACTGGAAAGCTACTGAATAAAAAGCTTAATAACTCAAAAACCACAAATAAATGAAAATGAAAACCAATTGAAAATTGTCTCAGAATATTGCTCTCTACATCATACTAAAAGTTAATTTAAATATGAACAACCCTTTAACTGTCCGTGGATCATGAACAATTGGAGGTGCTCCAGTATACGCCAATACCATCCTATATACTCAGATACACAGAAATCCCAGCTCTGCACACAAACATTTGGAGATATTTTCATTCTGACAAAGCCAATATATTCTGCAGCAGAGTTCCTTGTACAAGGCAGATGCCTCAGCTCGTTAAATAATGCATTTGCACTGCCTTTGTTCTTCTTTTGTTATGTCCTACTTTATCTCATAGTGTAACAAATTCTAAAATTGGATTTAGGAACCAAAGCTGCCTCTTTTTATCTCTTTCTAGTTCTATACAAGCCTGATAAATTGTTTACTCTTTGTAAAAAAAAAAAAAAAAAACGCAACAACAACAGTGGGAATTTATTTCCCTTTGTGAATTGATGTGTTTGGGGAAAGGGAAAGCATTAGCTATAAATAAAGGTTTCCGGTAGGCGATCTGTTATTTGTTCTAAAAATGATCTAAAAATAGTTTTATATACATTTAAATATAATTACCTGTTACCCTGCTCTAATATAATTGTGTGTTTGCTTCAGAATCCCTAATATAAATATACTAATATTCAGAGGCTGCTATTCAAGCTCATTACAGCCATGGCTCATCAAATAATACATTTAATTTATTTATACAGGCTTTAATATTACTGTGTTCAACCACCCACAGGTTTGCTCATCGCCAGTGCACTATATGTTAATGATCTTTTCAAATAAATGGAAATTAATCCTGCTTTGACTTGTGCAAAGCTGAATCTGATCAAGACTTCTTTTATTTGCAAAAAAGGTCCTATTATTACCCAGAAATTCAAATTCAAATGCTCCTCCTGGCAGGAAGAGGATCACTTATTCAAAAGAAACCCAGGTAAGTGATTACAATCCTTGCGGGTTGCCCTGATATTTGGCACCCCCCCCCCCCCTCATCAATAGGATCTTGCCTTCTCCTTTAAAGTTGAATAATAAAAGTTATTTTTCAAGTTACATAAAGAAATCCAAATTATATTTCTTTTAAAACATACATAACTGGTCTAAATGTGTTGATATATCTCCGCTGTCAGTCATATATTGCTTTCCCTGCCTCTATGCCACTGCCAAAGCAATTATTTCACTTTCTTTGTTGCACTGTAACTGGACTCCTCTCACTCCCCCAACTGTCTGTAATCATGTAGCCAGTGGCTGGGTGTGTGCATCTGCACCTCCATTTTGGATGATGACAGCTTTCACAAAATGGCGCCTCCCTTGTTGTTGTGATTGTGTACTCCAAAAGAATGATAAAACCAAGATTTACCGTCACCTAAAAAAAGTATTCAAAATCCTATTTCAACACATTAGTCAAGCAAAATTAACTTTAATTACACTATATAAATTATTCGAATCTTGTTTCCGTCAGTCTGGGAATTCATAATTATAACAAGCAGGCAGGAGCCATATTGTGGACACTGTTATTAAGACAAGTCTTGCATCGTCTCAGAATCTTGTTTGTGCACCAGAATGGGGGACCTGATGTCCATCCCCATGCCCTGGCTACACAATTAAATGGTGAAGAGAATGGGGAAATGTGTGGTGAACAGAAACATCTAGGAAGTGCTGAACAGAAAGTGAAAGTAATTGTCTGTCCCGCCTCTATGCCTAAGACATAGAGGAGGGGCAGACAATATTTGATTGACAGTTGAGATGTTTAACTGAGTTTACAACAGCTATAAAATGCTTTAATAAAAAACAGAAATTGGATTTCATGTTTAATTTGAAAAGGACTTTTATTATACAGCTTTTTGTATCTGGGTGACAGGTCCACTTTAATCAGCAGTAGATCAGATGACACAAGGGCATCTCTTGAGAAAGGAAGTTCCATATTAAAGGGCCATAATTAGCGATGGGCAATTTATTTGCCAGGCCTGGAATCACTGTGAATTTCCGGATTTGCCGACTGTGAATGTTTTCACGAAACTGCCGCTAAAATTCGTCGTGGGAAAATTTGCTGCAACAAATTTTTGTCAAAATGTTTGCGCATCAAAATGATCTGGACACCCATTGACTTTAATGCATTTGGACAAAAGAGTCGCACGTGTTAAAATTGTCACATGCATAAAATTTGTGTGAGTGTACCACTGCTTGGGCTGCTCTTTTCGTTTTTTACACTAATATGATGCATTTGAAACATCAGCACCACCTCTTGTTCAATTCAGCGGATTTTGTCTAGTAGGTAGAAAGTGAAGTTAGTGAAAAGAAAAAAAAAAGACTTGTTATATTGCTTTGTTAAGAAAAGGAAATTAGTGAGCAGACATTTCTCTAGTCAGTTCCGCACTCAACAACATCACAAGATGTTTCTTTTCTGACTAATTAATTTGCTTTCAACCGTACATTGATTTAAATAGGAGATTGGGATATGAATAGGAGAGGCCTGACTAGAAAGATAAGTAAAAAGTAACAATAACAGTAATATTGTAGCCTTACAGAACATTTGTTTTTAGATGGGGTCAATGACCCTGCCCCATTTGAAAGCTGGAAAGAGTCAGCAGAGAAAGGCAAACAATTTAAAAGCTTTACAAAGTGAAAATGACAACCAATTGCTTGAAATTAGCCATTCTATGACATACTAAAGGTTAACTAAAAGGTGAACTACCCCTTAATGTCAATTGCAAAATATTCTCAACAGTTTTACATTTATTTGTTTTTATAATTTACATACCTTTAGGTAAAATATAAATCCAGGAATTGGCCTTGTTGCATTTTGGAGCTAGGAAGCAGAAGACAAACTGTAGACGACTTTAGATTTTTCCACCATCTTTCTCTGGGACAACTAGAAAATACAATAGTTAGGATTTATTTTAGCAAAATATGGATCCTAACGGGTGTTTACTTTTCAACATCAAGTAGTATGTAAGGGGGTTATTTATCAAGGTCCAAATTTATCTCAGGATTTCTAATATCAAACTTCGAGCAACTCCGAATTCCCAAATGGACCTTATTTATGAAGAAAAATGCCTGAAAAATATGGTGTGGCAAACTTCTGAGCTTTTCCTGAAAACTCTGAATTGTTAGGCATTTCTGCAAAAACTATGATTTTTTTGGAGTTTTTTGCTCAGTAACCCTGAAATAATCAGATATCAGTATGGACATTGGGACCTTCCCCATTGGACCTTGAGATCTTTTAGATGCCTGGGTTTCTCATTCTGAGTTTTTAGACCATTGGACTTTAATAAATCTAGAAAAATTTGCAGTTTTTTTTTGCTCCAAAAACTACAAATTTTTTGAGGTTCGGATATTCGGACCTTGATAAATAACCCCCTAAGTGTGTCATTATACTCCATGACACTCTTTCAAAGATACAATCTTTAGTTGATCATAATGTACATTTGAGAATGTTCCTAGTTCAGCAATGGAATTTTTCATGAAGTTCAGACATGAAAAATAGGTGCAAATATAGCCAGACAAAATGACAGGCAAGAGGGCAATTGTACAAACAGATGAATTAGATGCAATGCACATATTAGAACTGCTGTATAGGAATAAAAAAAAAATACTGTGTAACACCAGCAAAATCCACATGATGGCAATAACGTGTTAGAAAAACGGAACAGCTGGAAATGGTAATATTGTGATCTCACATGGCAGTTCTGGGAAAATAAAGCCTTTAACACAGTCATTGCTTACAGATATGAGAATGTACACAGTGGATTGCAAAACATGGCAGCAAATCAAAATATCTTTATTTAAATGCCTTATAAATATGAACACAACATTTGCACATAAAAATACTAGGAACTTAAAAATAACATATATATATATACATATATATATATATATATTTAACTATTAATTTTGGATAATTAATTCTCTTTACAATGAGCAGATTATTTTAAGAGCATGCTGACTTTAAAAAATCTTAGTGAAGTATACATATCATACTAATTTATTGCTTCTTGTTTCTACAGGGACATCATTTTAAAAGGATATGAATTTTAAAAACACACGTTCATATTTCCTCAATGTCTTTAAAGTGCTAATTAACAAATATACCTGTTAGTATGTTCCTTTTGTAAGCAAGGAAAGACACAGCAAAGCAAAACCATGATAGTTTGATATGAAAGCTAGCATTAAGCTTGGTAAGAACAAATGGGCCAGTTCAAACCTTTATTAGGTACAAGGAGTCCAATAAAGAATTAAAAAATAGACTAGCTGAAATAGAGACTCAAAAGGGCATAGCGTAAAATAAATTATAAATATTTTTAAAAAATGTAAATGGTAAAAAAAAAAGAAGAAGCAAGAATGGATTTCACCCTTGATATCATAGGATAGTAAACTGGTTTTGGGAGAGCAGGGAAAATGCGATTTGAATCTGTTATTTTGCTGTTGTTTCCACAGCTACAAAGACATTTAGTGAAGGCTTGCTCTTAAATAGACCCAATTATAATAATCTAAATATTGATGGCATGGCAGGTAAACAAAAGTCCATAACATGTTGGTATTGCCAGAGCCGGAACTAGGGGTAGGCAGAAAAGGCACCTGGCTTGAGCCTAGAAGGATGTGTGGGGGGGGGGGTGCCGGGCAGGTGCCTGTTCAAGGTTCTTCTGTCTACCACTAGTCCAGGTTCACTCCCTTCTTCTGCTCTGGCCCCCCCTTCTCTGTCACTCTTCCCTTCCCACCTCCCTCCCCTCTGTTGCTTGGCACTACCTCCCACCCTCCCCTGCCTTTCCTTCCTTCCATTCGTTGCCAGGCCCGGATTTATATACTTGCCGTCCCGAGGCCGGCTCTACTCATCGCCCCCGCTCCCCTGCCGGCGCCGTCCCCTTCGCTTCCCCTGTCCAGCACTGTTACCTCCTCTTCCGGTTTCCCCCTGTCCAGCGATGTCCCCTTGCCTTGCAGGGCTTTCCGCTTTCTGTGCGTGCGCATGGGCATAGCTTAACACTCGGGAACAGCACTGTGCCCTCCCCTTCGCTTCCCCCTGTCCAGCACTGTCACCTCCACTTCCGCTTCCCCCTGTTCAGCGATGTCCCTCCCCTTCCAGGTGCCGTCCTCTTCCCCCTCAGTGTGTGCGTGCGCATGCACACATCTTAACACTTGGGAACAGCACTGGAGACTGACGTGAGTCTCCAGTGCTAGTTACTGATGCGGTTGGGCCGCCCCTGAAATTGTGCCGCCCTAGGCACGGGCCTATGTGGCCTTGCCTCAAATCCGGGCCTATTCGTTGCCCTCCCCCTTTGTTATGGCGCATGCGGGGTTAGCCGGTGCCTCGGTTGTCCTTTGGCAACTTCTGTGTGTTTATTTAAAAAGGGATCCTATTCTCCTAAAAGTATAGGCCTGTTAGTTTGACATCAGTGGTAGGAAATATTTTGGAGGAGGGATTAAAATGGAGCACTCACCAACTTTTCTCAAAGAGGTGCACGATACACAGTGTCCACATCAACCCACTAGACCAGGGGTCCCCAACCTTTTTCATCCGTGAGCAACATTCAGATTTAAAAAGAGTTGGGAAGCAACACAAGCATGAAACAAGTTCTTGGGGGTGCCAAATAAGGGCTGTGATTGGCTACTGATGGCGCCTATGTGGACTGGAAGCCTACAGGAGGTTCTGTGTGGCAGTACATCTAGTTTTTATGCAACTAAAACTTGCCTCCAAGCCAGGAATTTAAAAATAAGCACCTGATTTGAGGCCACTGAGAGCAACATTTAAGGGGTTCGGGAGCAACATTTTGCTCACGAGCTACTGGTTGGGGATCCCTGCACTAGACAAACAATGGTAGGGAGAACATCACCAGCAGTAAAGTTTAAAAAGCCTTTGTTATTCTCAAATGGCTTTTGATCTGTGACAGGCAACATTTCAGGCCCATACAGCCTTTTCAAGCTGTGTGGTTATTATTAATAAGGTATTGGAAGACAATTCACAATACTAGTTTCAGCAAGTATGGTTTTATGCATAGCTGATCTTGCCAGACTAATTGATTTACTTTCTATGAGAAAGTGAGCAGGAACCAAGACACGTGAGTGGCAGTGGATGTGATTTACATAGTGTAACAGTACCTGGTGGTTACACAGGTTACACTTTACACATACTTGACTTCTACAGAATTCAGGGCAATGGCTGCTTATTGATTTGGTCGGAGGGGACAAAACCAATGCATATTTTAATCTTTGATAGAGGCATCACTACCTCTCCCCCCAACTTGATATTACATTGGCTTGATTCAGTTGTAGGCATTATTATTTTATTAGTTATTAGGGATGTAGCGAACGTCGGAAAAAAAGTTCGCGAACATATTCGCGAACTTGCGCAAAAATGCGAGCGGTTCGCGAACGGTTCGCGAACCCCATAGACTTCAATGGGAAGGCGAACTTTAACATCTAAAAAAGACATTTCTGGCCAGAAAAATGATTTTAAAGTTGTTTAAAGGGTGCAACGACCTGGACAGTGGCATGCCAGAGGGGGATCAAGGGCAAAAATGTATCTGAAAAATCTGCCTGTGTGTGCTTGGAAGAGATAGTGTAGGGGGAGAGCTGTTAGTGATTTCAGGGACAGATGATAGTAAGTTTGCTGGCTAGTAATCTGCTTGATACTGCTCTGTATTGGAACAAAAAAATAAATAAAAGCAGTCCTTACAAGGACTATTGCTATTGCAGCAGTCAGCAGATGAGATCAGAAGCAGGACAGCTGCCCACTGCAGCTACATACAGAGCACTGCAGTAGAAGGTAGATTACTAGCCAGCAAAGCTACCTAAGCTTAAATGTCCCTCAAACCCCTGCAGACTTCTGTCCCTCCAATAACAGAGCAGTATCAAAACGATTACTAGCCAGCAAACTTTCAACTGTCCCTGAAATCACTAACAGGCAGCAGCTCTCTCCCTACACTATCTCTTCAGCACACACAGGCAGAGTGAAAAAAAGCTGCAGGGCTTCGGTTTTTATAGGGAAGGGGAGTGGTCCAGGGGAGAGCTTCCTGATTGGCTGCCATGTACCTGCTGGTCTGGGGTGAGAGGGCAAAAAAAAGCGCCAACAATGGCGAACCCAAAATGGCGAACGTCGCGCGACGTTCGCGAACTTCCGGCGAGCGCGAACACCCGATGTTCGCGCGAACAAGTTCGCCGGCGAACAGTTCGCGCCATCTCTATTAGTTATTAATGTTAAAGCTTGTAAGTTAAAGATGCAATGATGCCTGACGTCTCACAATCAGAGGGACCATTTGACTTTCAGTTTGTATTTTATATGATATCATATCTTCTATTGCCTGCGGGGGCTGCTGCCTCCTTTATAGCAAAGAGGACTTGCACAACAATGACCTGGCTGCTGGCTCCCAACCCTATAATACATCTACATAATGCACACTTACTAATTATGTTCCTCTACTTTATCATGCTACATTTTGATAAAAGGGGTTAAATAATGATGGTATTGATCATTCTTGGCGAGTAACCAAGTTCTGACACACTTAGGAAATGAAAAATTTCTAATTGCAGCCTTGTTATTTAATGCTTTTAACACCTGCTGGCTGGCATGAATTTCCCACAGGGCATAAATCTCAATAGTGCTTTACACTGGATGGTAATACAGATGTAACTAATTTAGGTGAATGGTTTTAATCCCACTTCATATACCAGCATCTCTTTTATGCACAGATCCATTTTTAGTGGGACCATTGCTGTGTATAAGGGATTATTATTATTATTGTTATAAGCAGTAGTGAGAAATCACCAAGTAACTGCTCTACATAGGAAGGGTGTGGGGAAGCTCAATAATGGACAAATACATGGTTTAGATGTCTAGATAGACACCGGGACAGATAATGTGGCTGTGGGATTGTAGGTGTAGAGACCCACAGGTTTAGAAATGTTTTACTCAGGCAGTCTCCTCTGTATTTTTACACCTACGTGGTCCTCTGATTCACCCATACAACTCTGTCCATTTTCATGGATCCAATGTAGTTCAATGTTTTGCCCAGTTGGGGGCAGTGATTAAAAGTTTAAAAGGGAGAACTCAGGGCACTTTTCCTGGATCCGACCTTGCGGGGAGGTGGGCTGCACAGGTGACAGGCCCCAAGGTAGGGATAGTTTATGTAAAAGTTAGAGGCATTGTATTAAGTGAGCAGCTTTCTGGCTCCAACAAGGAGAGTAGTTGGGGTTAGCACACTTGCAGCTGCCAGACAGGGACATAAGTGGGTGAGTTCAGGAGCAGGGAAAGTGCCAAGGAGCAAGATATCACCAGTGAGTGGGTGAGCTCAGAGGCCAGAGATTTGCCAAAGACGCAAGATACACCAGAGAGAGGTGAGCACTGGGGCAGGGGGAGCTTCCAGTGAGCAAGATACCACCGTGAGTTACCTGTGCTGGGGATAGGATCACCAAGATAGGCTGCACTACCTCTGAGAGGGAACTACTTGAGATGTAATGTAAAGAGGGTTTATACTGGAAGAGCTATACTGCCTGACTGCTGTGAGCAATAACTTGCCATTTGTTAAATAAAGAAGTTCCCTGTTTGAAGCTACCACCATGGACTGTTATTGCTGTCAGCCTGATTGATCTGTGCACCAGGAGACACCCAGGTTCCACTTTGGGTAAGGTGCTTAAAGGGTCACTCACACACACATACATACACTCACACTGCTGGGCGTTGCAGGGAGTTGCCCACAGCCCAATGGTGTCCGAGATACACTGCAGCAAATTACACTATTCCCAGACATCTCAGGCCCACCCATGGGTGTGCTACACAGGGAGGTAATAGTCTAGTAACAGTGGATAATAGTCTCTGGGAAGGGAGTGTGACTGTGGGATAGCAGTTATAGTAGGGAAGAGATGGTGTCTATAGTAACAGTGGATAATAGTCTCTGGGAAGGGAGTGTGACTGTGGGATAGCAGGTATAGTAGGGAGAGATGGTGTCTATAGTAACAGTGGGATAATAGTCTCTGGGAAGGGAGTGTGACTGTGGGATAGCAGGTATAGTAGGAAGAGATGGTGCCTATAGTAACAGTGGGATAATAGTCTCTGGGAAGGGAGTGTGACTGTGGGATAGCAGGTATAGTAGGGAGAGATGGTGCCTATAGTAACAGTGGATAATAGTCTCTGGGAAGGGAGTGTGACTGTGGGATGGCAGGTATAGTAGGGAGACATGGTGCCTATAGTAACAGTGGGATAATAGTCTCTGGGAAGGGAGTGTGACTGTGGGATAGCAGGTATAGTAGGGAGAGATGGTGCCTATAGTAACAGTGGGATAATAGTCTCTGGGAAGGGAGTGTGACTGTGGGATAGCAGGTATAGTAGGGAGAGATGGTGCCTATAGTAACAGTGGATAATAGTCTCTGGGAAGGGAGTGTGACTGTGGGATAGCAGGTATAGTAGGGAGAGATGGTGCCTATAGTAGCAGTAGTCTCTGGGAAGTTGGTTGGAGGTTTGTGAACTTTTACATTATTTTTGTGCAAGTATGTAGCTTTATGTTTTCTGAGTATTTAAGATGATAAAAGCTGGACTATTTTTAAATGGCGGAACTACCGGGAGAGCAGGGGGTGCGATTGGGCCAGGGCTCGAACCCCCTCAGGGCACCCCCTATAGGAAATCCTTAATATAATCAGAGAGTATATAACTTGGAGGTGCTATCTAATATTCTTATAAAAGTTAGTAGGAAATGATTATCATGCCAAGCTATTCTCTATTTTATGGCTATGGGTCATTCTCAACTTGTGGCCAAAAGCAGAAAGTGTATCATGGCACCATAGAACATCTGGAGAGGTAGGAATAAAAGTAATGAGCCATACAATTTTTTTATAGCAGGCCCCTCCAAATGAATGGGGCCTACTGGGAGTTACAGTTTTTGAAATACTACTAATTTCTATTGCCATATCTCAGATAAATGCTTTTTGCAAGGGGAAGGACGTTAGGCAGAAATCTCTTCCGTAACGCCCACACAAACAAGCAACTGATCAGGAAAGACTGCATTCAGCATTCAGCCAACAAAAAAACACGGCCAAGCGCAAATCTTCATATGGCTTTCACGCCAAAGTAAGATTACATGTTTCTATTATTTTATAATCCTCTTTGGCTCTGAACATGGCTTTAAAGAACATCAAACTCAGTTTGCTTTTTGTCTCCCCCTATAATGATGTTAGATTACATAAAATTATATATTTTTGAGTTATTACAGTTTTATGTTCTTTACATTTCTTATCTCTTCTGCTCTGTAGTTTCCTTCCATTAAAGCTTTTCTTTGCGGTTTTACAAAAAAAAAAAAATGAAAGAAAACTCGTGGTCTTTAATTTTCAAACAAACAATGTTTTGCCATGCTCATAATTTGGAACAGGATTTGGTTGTACCATTTAGACATCAATCCAGATTAGGGGGCAGATTTACTAAAGGGCGAAGTGACTAACGCTGCCGAAGATTCGCCAGAGTTATTGTTTTCAGGGATTTCGCAGATTTACTAACGGGCGCAGGTGTCACTTCGCTAGCAAAGGAGAAACACTAGTGGTGATTCGCACTCTATCGCCAGGTGAATTTTCGCTCTGGTGAATGGACGTTATTCCGCAAATTCTCTAAGATGCAGATTTTACTGAATGTTAGCTCTTTCGCCAGACTTGCCTTTGCCACCTCAGACCAGGTGAAGTGCATTGGAGTGCATAGATCTTCAAATCAGCAAATTAGCCTGAGAGAAGACCTCTAACGAAGTTGCGCTAGGCAGAATTGATCGCCCACAAGCTCTGCTATCTTTACTCTTCACTGAAGGTTAGTAACTAGGGACTTTTCTTAATTGGGGGGGTTGAGTTCTCCTTTAAACATACCCCTCAATGGGGTATTACCTACAGCTAAACCTAATCAGCTAGGTCAAGAGGCTGCTCAACATCCAGTTATTGTACAGATTCCTTATGGCGTGGATTAAAGTGAGTTTGTGAGTCACCTTTATTAAAATATGGATAATTAGAAAAGAGAAATTGTGAAACGAAACTAAAATCAAACTCAGATTTTTCCGATTTTGTAAGTAAAAAAGTCTGACCAAACTAGAATCCATGATTTGACCTTATTTATCATTGAAAAAAACTCAATAAAATCAGTTCAGAAAAAAAATAGAACATTTCCGGTTTTATGCCCGAAACGCTAACATTTTTAGTGAATTCGCTCAAAACTCCAGAGTTTTTCGAATTTTTGGCTGAAATTCAGCGCAGACCATGATATCTTGAAATTTGACCTTTGCCATTGACGTCTACAGGATCGCCAACAGCTTGGAGATGGAGTATTTTCGGATTTGGCGTTTTAGCAGCCTCAGGGTATAATAAATCTCCAAAAATTCTAGGTTTTTTTCCACTAAAAATTCATATTTTATATAGAGAAATATATATACAGCATCACAATGCATGTGATTGGCTGATGGGGTTTTAATTTGTTAATTTGTGTGCTCACGGCCCTGTGGGAGAGGTAAACTGTGCAATTACAGAGGTCCCACCATATAACAAGTCACACTCTCTAATTAGATTTCCAGTGGATGAAAGGGTTTAGTCAATCTTCTTGATGGAATCCAAATGACTCCATGATCTACAGTAAAGACCTTCGTAAACCTAAAGTATTCCTATACTCTCCGGTCATGTAAATGTAGAATTAGATATTTAAAGGGCATGTAAAGTCTAAAATAGAATAAGGCTAGAAATGCTGTATTTTGTATACTAAATATAAACATGAACTTACTGCACGACAAGCCTAATCAAACAAATGATTTATACTTTCAAAGTTGGCTACAGGGGGTCACCATCATGTAACTTTGTTAAACATCTTTGCAAGACTAAGACTGTGCACATGCTCAGTGTGGTCTGGGCTGCTTAGGGATCGTCATAAACAAAGCTGCTTGAGTTCTGCATGGCTGGGAAGTAAGGCGGGGGCTCCCCCTGCTGTTCATAAGTATGATTGTTTCCCTGCTCAGCAGTTAGGGACCGTCTGACAATTCCTATCCACAGCAGTAAATGAAGGGTGAATTTCACTGCATACAGTCAGGTTTCTTATAAAAACAGTACACATTTTTTAATTAAAGTATATTGGATATAGGTTTCTTTTTCATTAAAGAAAGTAAAAATGGGATTTTATTTTTTTGCCTTTACATGTCCTTTACTACTTCCTAAACAAACCTCCTCTATATGTTTCTTTGAGTAGTGCCCTATTCTCTCCTGTTTTCCATCTTTCAGGAGCTGTGTATTATTCCTCCAGGCAGCTCGGTGAACCCATTAACCTTAATTATATGAAGATTTACTATAGAACGATGTCTTTAGTACCGATGAGCGAATCTGTCCAGTTTTGCCGATAAATTCATGAAACTGCTAAAAAATTAGGGAACTAGGCAAAATTTGTGAAAAGCATTAAAGCCATTTGTTTTTTTCTCACTCCAAATGCATTAAAGTCAATGGGCATTTTTAATCAAGTTTTTTTTCTCACTCCAAATGCATTCAATTCAATGGGCGTTTTTTTTTATCAAGTTTTTTTCTCTCTCCAAATGCTTTAAAGTCAATGGGCGTTTTTTGTCAAGTTTTTTTTTTTTCACCAATAAGGTAAGTGTGAGATGGGCAACAGTAATATGAATACACAATGCAAAAATTAGAAATATGTTATGCTTTCATTCTGTTTTCAAATTAGTGCAGGATATGGATCAGAGGAAATAACCTACCTATGGAATTCAAAAAATTACAGCTTTTTGCTGGTGGGTAAAAATGAATAAGCTGTTAGTAAACAAATACAACGACAATTCTAGAACCAGAAAATATCCATACGCTTCCTGCTCTGATATTTCTGTTTCTTCAAAAGCATGATAATATTCTCTGTCATAGTCCAACCACAGAAGCTTTGACCTACCATCCTCTGTCCTTGTTATTGTTCTCCTACCTGCCCATCTGCATTTCCTATTTTTTCATTTGTTCTACTACCTTGGTTCCTAGTCATTGGGCAGTGACGGAACTACCGGGGGAGCAGGGGGTGTGAGCTGGCTAGGGCCTGCACCCCCTCAGGGCCCCCCGGCAGCTCACGCGCCACTGACAAATGCGGCCAAATGCGGCTGTTCGGAGGGGGGCGGGGCCTGGCTGCGCATCATGCACCAGGGCCCGCCCCCTATAGTGACGCTACTGTCATTGGGGTATTCTATATGTTCTCCAGATGCAGCACCTTATGCCATTTTTGTATGACATATTTGAATATAATCATGGATGCACCAAAGTCAAGGTCTAGATATGGGATGTGACTTTAAAGTGCTGAGCAGCTAATGGCAACAATTTGTTTTTCACATTGTACAAATTTTACTTTCACCCCTAAATTTAAATATGCAAAAAAAGGGGGTTCAGAGGGTTCTTGCTAGATACCCGCCAGACCCTCATGTTCCCTCTATAGAGACATTTTTACCTGGAAAATGTTGCATGGTTCCAGATAATAATAATCAAGAAAAGAGCAAAGCCCTGGATGATTAGGCTCATTAATATGAATACAAATATTTGCATTGCATGTGAATGTGCTGCAGACAATTTGCTTGTCTTTGATCAGTCTCCACTGAGTTCTCTGTTTGATGGTAGGTTTCATTTAACTGTGTATGGGCAAAGTCATGTTTTTACATTATGTCTGTACAATCTGAGAAATGACGCAAATTTTTCATGGTTATTCTGTCCTTTTTCTCTGCACTCCCTCCTTTTTAAAGGAGAAGGAAATGAATTTTGCACTTGGGGGTTCCATATGTTAGGCACCCCCAAATGATTGTATTTACTTACCTGAAACCCCGGGCCGGTGCAACTATCAGCAGAAAACTGCACCACCCCGGGGTTATTCCAGTGAGCACCACGGAGCGATTCTCTTCAGGCTTCTTCTTTCTTCAAATTTCCCGGGGCAAACGCACACGCAGTTGAACGAAGTAGCGACTTTTTAGTTAAATTTTGGCTTTTTGTTCTAATGCGCACCCGCAGCCGTGGGAAGAAAGCGGAAGACGGAAGAGAAGCTCTCCGTGGTGCTCACTGGTATAACCCTGGGATGGTGCAGTTTGCACCCCCAAGTGCAAGAACACTTTCCTTCTCCTTCTCCTGTGCTCGCCATAATCTTACTCACCGCAGTCAAGTGGCAGTACAAAGTTCCCTTCTCGTGCCCCTGTGCTTATTGTACAAAGTAAATGAGATGCTAATGATGTTTTCACTCGGTGTTGAAGTCAAGACAACTGTGAGCAGCAGGAGGCCTACATGAAAGAGCAATCTCAAAATAGATTTAAAATAATAATTTAAACTGTGGAAATAGGCAAGGAACGGCAAAGCCGCGAAAGAGGTCTGGAAACCTCCACATATACAAAGTGAATGTAACATGCAGGACAGTCAAAGGACGTGTTTTATAAATGAAATACATTCACCGCCGTTCAGCAGTAATGCTACTCTGGGATTGTACCATATCCAAGTTATGCCAGCAAGGATGTGAAATGCCAATTACAGCCTCTCCTGTTGATATTAGTCTATAACAATCTGCCTTTTCTTATTGCAGTTTATCTCTTTCTTTTTACTGCTGTCAAGTTGGCAGAATATTAGAAACATCGATAAATCTCACTCCTGGTTTTTCTACTGACAATCCCCAAAGCTGCATAAGAGCCGTCTGTATTTATAGGTTGCGTCTGCAAGTCAGTGGGGCTCATTTATCAACACTGGGCAAATTTGCCCATGGGCAGTTACCCATAGCTACCAATCAGTGAATAGCTTTTCAAAGCCAGCTGCAAGTAGAACAATGAATGCAGCAATTTGATTGGTTGCTATGGGTTATTGCCCATCGGCAAATTTGCCCAGTGTTGATAAATGACCCCTAGTGTTTTTTAATGGCAAACCTACATGAGAAGTTTCTTTTAACATGTGCTGTGTGATAACCCGGTGCAGGGTGTTGTGGAACTGGAAGAACTGCAGGGTAGAAGTCAGCTTTATTCCTGGCTGCTCTCTCCACACTATTCACTCCTCCCCTTCACTTCCCCTTCCTGTGTCCATAACCTTTCTCATTACTCCACCCAGTGCTAAGCTGCTAATGCATAGGAAAATGAACATTTAGAGGGCATGTAAAGTTTAAAATTGAATAAGGCTAGAAATGCTGTATTTTGTATACTAAATATAAACATGGACTTACTGCACCACAAGCCTAATCAAACAAATAATTTATGCTTTCAAAGTTGGCTACAGGGGGTCACCATCCTTTAACTTTGTTAAACATCTTTGCAAGACTAAGACTGTGCACATGCTCAGTGTGGTCTGGGCGGCTTAGGGATCATCATAAACAAAGCTGCTTGAGTTCTGCATGGCTGAGAAGTAAGGCGGGGGCTCCCCCTGCTGTTCATAAGTATGATTGTTTCCCTGCTCAGCAGTTAGGGACCATCTGACAATTCCTATCCACAGCAGTAAATGAAGGGAGAATTTCACTGCATACAGCAAGGTTTCTTATAAAAATGGTACACATTTTTTAAGTATATTGGAGACAGATTTATTTTTCATTAAACAAAATAAAAAGAACACCACTTTCCAAGAAAAACACCTGCTCCCTGCTGGTAACACTGGAAGCCACCACAGTAATGTATACAGTATAGTAGACCTTTAGTTAAAGGAGAAGGAAAGCTCCAAGACAGTTTATTGCCAACAGATTAGCCACAAAAGTGTGAGCTAAAATGCTATATTTATTCTGCAGAATGCTTTACCATACCTGAGTAAACAGCTCTAGATGCTGCCTCTGTTTGTTTAGGATGGAAGCTGCCATGTAAGCTTGGTTTGACATCACTTCCTGCCTGAGTCTCTCCATGCTCACTTATAGCTCTGAGCTCAGTTTACAGCAGGGATGGGAGGAGGGAGGGGGAGAGGAGCAAACTGAGCATGCTCAAGCCTTGCCCTGGAAGTTTATGCTGAAAACAGGAAGTCTAATACAGAAGCCCATGTGTTCACAATAAAAGGAAATAAATGCTGTGTTTCTTTTGACAGAGGACTCAGAGCAGCATTACTTTGAGGGTTTACTGGTGTATTTATATAGACCTTTCTGATAAAGCTTACTTAATTTTAGCCTTTCCTTCTCCTTTAAAGAGAGGTACCATAGAACTGCATGCGTGTTGTAATGGCTGATCAATCCAGTAAGATTATTTATCATCCCATGGAGTCATTCCATTAAATGAATAAACATTTCATTAAAAACAAAGATGGAATTTAACGTCCTCCCTCCAGGAAAAATCCTATGTTAGGTAATAATTCAATTGTGGTGCCTTTACCACTTATCCTCTTGACTGTTGGGTCTTTATGGAGATGTTCGTTAGACAGCAACAAGTAAATTATGCAATCATATGCTAATCAGGGCTGTTATCAACTAAGAACACTGCTCTGTATTAGTCATGGTTTTAATTAAAGGAACAGTAAGCAGAAATGTATAAAAATGGAGTGATGGCTGCACTTCATATGAACCAGAGCGTTAAATACCAACTCTTTGATCTATTAATCTGAAGGCACCTATAAAACCAGCACAAGCGGGCCCTCAGCTCTGGAACAGATGTTTTCTTTATTGCACTGCACGGAAGAAAGATCATATTTTATTATATTGAGGCATTTTCTGGGAACAAACATCACATGTTGAAAACAAGAATCTCATTATTTATAAATGAGATATAAAGTTGGGGGGGAGAAGGAAGGGGGGAGTTTGAAAATCTAGGGCTGGAAATATCCACAAATGTTGATATAAGACACAATTATGGCTTTTGGAATGGAAATTGACATTTCAGGCATTTCAATGTAGCATTGTAGTGCTAATGAAACAGACTTTATAAAACAAATATAGTGCAGATGGTTCAGGGCCTCCAGGTACACATTGACTGCATGTACCCATCCTTCTGCATTCTAGCCCATTAGCTCAGAGTGGATACAGTTGCCTTAGGATGCGAAGAGAATTAAAAAAAAAAAAAGTCCATTTCTGCAACCACTCTATTAAGCTGTATTTCTAAGCCGTGCTGTGCAGGTGTAGATGCTGAGCAGTGTGGGTGGGGTTCCCCTCTAACAGTCAGAAGGAACTGCAGTAGTGATGTGCGGGTCAGGCTTTTCCCAACCCACAACAGCCCACCACCCGTCTATCTATGAAAGCTCAACCCGGAAGTCAGAAGCCGTCATTTGGAAGGTCAAAGGCGGGAGAGCAGTCAGAAGAGCTCAACCCACATCCACCCGCGACCCGGAAAGGAGTGTGCAAGGTCCCGCGTGTATCGGGCCGGCCCGCACATCACTACACTGCAGGGATTTCTTTTTCACTGGGAATTTGGAAATCTATTTAATATATATATAGAATATGTTGCACCTAATCAAATGTTAAGGGGGTTATTTAGCAAAGGTCGACTTTATGTGAATTTTTTATTTACTCTTATAGATTTGAATGTACTCACAACTCGAACGGGAAGTTATTTATGAAAAAACTCGAACATCTAATATTTGTTCAAATACTCCTGACCTGTAGGTTTTAAGGGGCCGATTCACGAAATTCGGGTGAAGGGTTCGAATAAAAAAAAATTCGAATTTCGAAGTATTTTTTGGGTACTTCGACCATCGAATTGTTTAAATTTGATCGAATTTGATCGAATTCGAACGATTCGAACGATTCGAACGATTAGAAGTAAAAATCGTTCGACTATTCGACCATTCGATAGTCGAAGTACTGTCCCTTTAAGAAAAACTTCGACCCCCTACTTCGGCAGCTAAAAGCTACCGAAGTCAATGTTAGCCTACGGGGAAGGTCCCCATAGGCTTGCCTGTGATTTTTTGATCGAAGGATTTTCCTTCGATCGTTGAATTAAAATCCTTTGAATCGTTCGATTCGAAGGATTTAATCGCTCAATCGAATGAAAAATTTAAATTCCCAGTCGAATATTTAAATTCCCAGTCAAATATCGAGGGTTAATTAACCCTCGAAATTCGACCCTTCGTGAATCGGCCCCTAGGTGTCAAATATTCTAATTAGAACTGTTTCCATGGTGGAGGTGTGATAAATCTCACATTCTAATTTACATTCAAGTTGGTGCTTTTAAATTCGAATTTGTGAGTTTTAACACAGAAAAAAAATCGAAATTTGAATTTACCATTCGAACATTAACAAATCTGCTAGTGAGAGGTGAATCTGAAAAAAATGAGCAAAAACACATTGAAGTCAATGGGCATCAAAATAATTTTGACACGTGTCAATTTTGTCACGAACGACAATTTTTATACGCGCGACTATTTGGTCCAAATGCATTTAAGTCAGATTTAAATCAAATTAATCAGCTTGTATGGTTTCCACTACCACCTCTATTCTGACGATACTCAGATCTATCTCTCCTTTCCTGATCTCAACCCAGAACTCCTAACTCTGGTCTCCTCCTGACTGTCCGCTATCTCTACTTGGATGTCGCAACTCTACCTTAAATTAAACCTCTCTAAAACTGAAATGGTTCTCTTTCCTTCAACTAATGCCAGTAACATCCCAGAAGTATCCATCATAACTAACAATTCCACTATCACCCCCTCTCCCCAGGCCCGGTGCCTTGGTGTTATCCTAGATTCTGCCCTGTCATTCACTCCTCATATCCAGTCACTTATTAAATCATGTCACTTTCATGTAAGGAACATATCCAAAATATGATCATTTATCACCCAAGATGCTACCAAAATTCTTATTCACTCTCTCATCATATCACGTCTAGACTGCTGTAACTCTCTTTTAATTGGCCTTCCCCTCCAGAGACTGTCACCTCTCCAGTCCATAATGAACACTGCTGCGAGGCTCATACACCTCAGCAACCGCTCCTCCTCTGCCATGCCTCTCTGCCAATCCCTGCAGTGGCTTCCAGTACTCTTCAGAATTAAATTCAAATTAATGGCCCTGACATTCAAAGCACATCAGCAACCTACATCTCTGAACTCATCTCTATATACTGACCAAATTGCTTACTACGCTCCTCTACTGACCTGCTACTCAACACTTCTCTCATTACCTCCTCAGAATCTCACATTCAAGACATTGCAAGGGCTGCACCCCTCCTCTGGAATTCTCTCTCACGGTCTGTCCGACTTTCTCCCAACCTTTCTGCTTTCAAGAAATCTCTTGAAATGCACTTATTTAGATAAGTCTACCCTCACTCTTAACTACCAAATGCAATACCACATACAGTACCACAACTCTCACCCACTTAATTCTGATCTTGCCCACTCCCACACCTTGTGAATTATTCCATTCCCTTTAGATTGTAAACTCTTTCTGCACAGGCCCTTCCTCACCTTTTGTACCGGTATTGTTTTGATGTATGTAACTCCATATGTTCTATGTATGTAATTCATGTGATTTAGTTGTATAAACACATTTACTTTACAGCTCTACGAAATATGTTGGCGCTATATAAATACATGTTAATAATAATAATAATAATAATAATCTGTCAGTGGGTGTCCAAATAATTATTACACAAGACAATTTTTATGCACGCTGCAGTTTTGATGTGAGACAGGTTTTTTTTTGATTCTGCAGATTTTTCGCTTGCAAATTGTTGCTTGCGGCAAAACACGGAAATTTGCCGCAAATTCGTGTCTGTCTAATTTATTCGCCCATCACTAAAATCTGCCCCTAAATGTGTAAAATCCATCAACTCAAACATGAAGCACGTATGAGGTGCAACATTGATAGGAATCTCACCCCTGGAAATACAAGTACATCCTATGAGCAATATGAATGGGTACAGGCTATAAATAATATGCCCAGAGATAAAAAGTTAGAACCACTATATGAGGTTCACTTTGATGTGGTATGGTGGCTTGGCAATTGTCTTGGTGTTGGAAATTGCATGTACAGAATAACTGACTACTTAAAAATTGGGGCCAGGGAATGTGCATTGATTATATCTATTTGAATTTGCGATTCACATTTTTTTTTTATATTAAAGATTTTTATTGAGTTTAACAAGTTATTCCAATAGACATAGAATCATAGATTTTCATAGATCATAGATTTTCATACATTTCATATAGATAGTTGTTCATACATAAGGTTAGAGTCTATAAGCGAGACCAATTCTTGCTTGTGAGGGACTTTCGTTGTCTTCCAGTATTTTGGTATTAAAAGTCTGGCAGCTGTTAGAACGTGGAATACGAGGTGTCGAAGTGGTTTAGGGAAGGTATCCAGGTTATGGTTTAGCAAGGCTAATGGCAGAGTCAATGTCAAATGTAAATGAGTTGCTTGTCTTAGAATGTTTTCAGTATGGGACCATAAAGTGGAGATCCGCGGGCAATACCACCAAATGTGAGTTAAGGTTCCAATGCCGTTACATTCTCTCCAGCATGCATTGGTTGCACCCGGGTAGTACTTGTGTAATAAGTGTGGAGTTTTGTACCATCTATAAAAAAGTTTTCAATATGATTAGTGCATTTCGAATACTTAAACGCCATATTGGCCATTTTAGTCCGATGGTCTAAGTCCAGATCTATGTTAATCTCCTGTTCCCATTTCCGTATGTGAACCGGTTTCTCAATTGTAGGTGTATCAGTTAGTAATTTGTATATTGTGGTAATTCCATTTTTACTACGGGGATTCTGTGAGGCGAGTTTCTCGTAGCTCCTGTCTTGGGATATTAAATTCTTTCGTCAGTGTGTCAAAGGGTTTTAGAGAGGAGTCTTCATACAATTGACCAATGGTCGTCAGACCACTGTTGCGCCATCTCGATAAATTGAGATGAGGGATAGCCACCTCTAGCATTTCTAGGCTCGCCTTTTGGGCTGGGAACCTGATAAGGGAACGTTTACCATTGACATTGGACCAAATGTGTACCGCCGTCTTTAGGGTATGTTTGGTTAGAGTGCATTGGATGGGAAGGGCTCGGGGGTGTACCCACAATAATAATAAGATTAGGGGCGACAGGGGGCAACCTTGTCTGGTGCCATTTGATATCTTAAAGGGGCTGGAAAGGAATCCCATATTGTTGACTTGTGCGGTGGGGTTGGAATACAGGGACAAAATTGCATGTTTAGTAGGGCCATGTAGACCAAAATATTGAAGTGTTTGATCAAGGTATGCCCAGTCAACTCTGTCGAAGGCCTTTTCGGCATCCAAACTGAATAATATAGTGGGTTCTTTCCTTTTGGATGATAGTTCTATTAGTGCCAACATCTTTCTAGTATTATCTGGCCCCTGCCTTCCCTTTAAAAATCCAGTTTGGTCTAAGTGTAATAAGGAGGGTATAGTTAACATTAATCTGGAGGAGATTACTTTAGCGTAAAGTTTGAGGTCCGCATTTAGTAGGGAAATGGGTCTATAATTGGCACATTCTTCTGCATTTTTCCCTGGCTTTGGTATCGTAGTAATCGTTGCCGTTAGCATTTCAGTAGGGAAGGAGCCTCCGTGGAGGACACAGTTAAATAGGGTGACGAGATGCGGAAGTAATATTTCTTGGAAGTGTTTGTATTAGCCAGTGGTGAGACCATCGGGGCCTGGGGCTTTCCCTAGTGGAGTTGTTTTTATGGCCTCTTTTATCTCGTCCAACATAATATCTGCATTGAGTTTTTGCAATTGTGGAAGTGAGAGTTGTGGTATATCGGCTGCTGCAAGGAAATTATGAATGCCCTCCATGGTAGGCTGTGGCGTTGTTGTATCACGTTTCAAATTATACAAGTAAGGAGTAATATTCTGCGAATCTGTTAGCTATCGCCTTTGGGTTAGTAATGGGTTGGCCTTTAGCTGATGTTACCTGAGCTATGGAGTGGGCTATTTGTCTTTGTTTAAGTGTGGTGGCCAATAGCCTGCTGGCTTTGTTGCCTTTGGTGTACTTATTGAGGTTCAGACGTCGGAGTTGCCATTCTACTTTTCTATTATCTAGGCATTGTATTTGGTATCTCAGCTCTTGTATGGATTTCGTCCTAGTGCGGGTCGGGTATTTTTTGTTCAAGGCCTCCCGTTTCGAAAAGTTGTTGTGAAAGGTGTTTCATGGCGGCCTCGTTGTTACGCTTAGTGGTAGCAGCAATTTTAATTAAATGCCCTCTGATGACCGCTTTATGGGCCCACCATAGGGTAGCTTGAGAGATGTTCGGAGTGTCATTCATAAGGAAATAATCACGCAAAACCATTTTACATTGGTCTAAGTTTGGTTGGTTGTGTAGTAGAGAGTCATTGAGACGCCAATGTGGACGGGACCTCAAATACTGATTGTTATCGAGTTCTATGTCTATCGGTGCATGATCGGCCCAAGTGCTGATTCCGATCCCAGAGCTTGTTACAGCTTGTAATACGGTTTTGTCAACCAAAAAATAGTCTATCCGGGAGTATTTAACATGAGCATGAGAGAAGAAGGTATAGTCTCTTTCCGAGGTATGTTGTGTTCTCCATACATCGTAAAGTGCTCATTATGCCAAGAGTTTTTTCAGGATTTTGGCCTGGTTAGCGATACCCCGAGGACTAGTGGCAGGCCTAGATGTACTCGAGTCTATCCCATAGTTCAGTGGAACATTAACATCGCCTCCAATGATGAGAAGTCCAGTGGTTGCTTTATCTATTGTTTTAAATAGCATGTTGTAAAATTTGGCCTGACGCTTGTTTGGACTGTAAACATTCACAATGGTGTAGGAACGTTCTTGTATCCGTATGGAGAGAATAAGGTATCGACCCAACGGGTTAATTTGTTGCGATAGTACGCGGTGCGGGAGCCTTTTGTTGATCCAAATAGCTACTCCATGTTTTTTGATGGAGTTTGAGGCATAGATTTGCGTGGGAAAATGCTTGGAGTTAAGTGTTGTTGGGTTTTGGCTATTTAAATGCATCTCTTGTAACAAAAGTATGTCTACGTTCAATTTTGTGCTCCAAGAGTCTCGGAGATGCGAGGCAGTGACTGTGACATCTTCGTAGGAGCAGGTGACAGCTTTTCCCTCTGCGAGATAGATGATGGGATATAGGTTTCTTGCTGGTGGTTGCTGGTGGTCAGGAAAGAGGGTAGAGAAAGCAGGAAAGAAAGAAGAGCTAGAGAGAAAAAGAAAACATATGTTTAACATCAACAATATGTTTAAAACTTATATACAACAATACTGCTAAGGTATTGGCTAAAGGGGGGGACTGCCCGGTATACCCTGGAAGGAAAATGAGGATGCACGGGACTGGACCACTATGGTCAGGCAGAATAACTGGGGGGGGGGGTTTGTGGGATGGTATCCACTCTAAGGGGGGTTCCTAGCTCGGGGGAGCAAAAAAAAGAAACATTGTTAAGGCATCATAGATCCTGTTTAGTTGTATAGTCCTTGTGAAGACTGGTTGTCAGATTGGTGATCGTGTAGAGCCAGGCTGCTTATCCAGCATCAAAGTCTGCTTCTCCTGGTTCGGTTGTGGCTTTGTTGATCTTCCTGCTTTGTCTTGTCTGTGTCACCCACTCTGGCTGGATGCGAGGTCTTTTTTGGGGTGGATCAGTCGCCTGGTTTGGTGTCGCTGAAGTCAGGCCTCATTTCTCCAGAAGTTGCTCTGCATGTAGTGATGTGTTCAGAATGACTTGATTCTCATCTTTAGTGACCATGAGTTTCACAGGGTGGAGCCAGCGGTACGGTATGTTGTTGCTTCTCAGCACTGCTGTAACGTTGAGAAAATCTTTCCTCTTGCGCTGAGTGTAGCTGGAGAGGTCAGCAAAGCATTGCAGCTGACTATATTTCTCTGGAAAGTCTTTCTTTTGTCTGAAACGCTGTTGTAGTTTTTCCTTGACGTAGTAATAATGAAACCATTAGGATGGTGTCCCTTGGGGCCCCTTGTGGCGCAGTTTGGGCTCGGGGTAGTCTGTGAATTCTGTCTAGCATTAGATGATCATGAGGCATATCTGGTAACAGCTCACCCATCATAGTACAGACATACGCATTTAGATCTTGCGCAGGGACCGTTTCCGGAATGCCCCGCAGCCTGAGATTATTGCGTCTATTTCGGTCCTCTAAATCAGCTAATTTAGCAGTCAGAGTTTGAACGTCTTCTTCTAGTGCGCTATTTGCGTCTATCAGTTCGTTTTGTGAAGTGACTAAGCCATTTTCTGCTCTAGGTGATCAGTGCGTTCACCCACCTGGAGGATATCCGTGTGCAGCGAGGAAAGGGCCGATCTGAAATCTCCCTGGATTTCCGTCCTCAACGCCGCCAATAACCCCTTCAATGACTCAACAGTGAGCGGTGAGTATTCGGCTGGATCTTCTAGGGGCGCCGGCAGCTTGTCTGTGAAGCGCGTGCGATGTGCTGGGCTGCTACCTGTGGAGTCGCCGCCATCTTGTGACGGAGTCCGTGAACCCTGATTCGAGGCCGCCTTGGGGTAAAAAGCAGTCATCTTGACCGGAGAAGCTTTCTTACGTAACTTCCCCATATTCTCGCTGCTATATGCTGAGTATGGCTCTGGTTGCAGGGATCAACACCAGTCTCCGATGCTTGTTTTGCTCCCGCTTGCCTAGAGATCCCCTAGTACGTGTCCATCATGCTTGATGGCTTGACTCCGCCCCTGCGATTCACATTTTAAATTACATCTAATAGGCAAGAAGCAAACATGTCCCAGGTTTTCCCAATAGCCAAACTTCTGTCTTGCATCGTTGGCTTAACTCTGCCATTGACCTGAGCTACATACAATATCCAATATCCTTCATTCTTTCATGGCTGAATGGGATGCTTATTATCATAATATATATTTTGTACCACATAGGGCCATTACCTCAGACAATTTCCCTGGAGAAATAAACATGAGAGGAATGTAGGGAAAGCACAGGACATAAGCTGCTGATTAGCACTATCAGAACATATCTTGTATAGCAGTCATTCTGCAGATGCTCATGTGATTATCTCTGTGCTGTACAATGTGTCCTTGCTCATCTTCTTTTCTGTATGCATTGTGTGGATTCTCTATTCAGATTGAGAATGACATGTGCTTATCTCCTGTGGATCGTGCACCTCTGGCTTCATTCATCGGATTGAGTGCAGGCACTGTGGGACTTACAGTATATATATGTATATATATATATATATATATATATATATATATATATATATATACACTTTGAGTCTGATTCTAAAATTGTATTTGTATTGGTTGAAGGGGAATAGGGCTGTCTTGGCATAAGCCAGCAGAGATAGGCCTCACTTACCTACAAAGCCATACGTTCCATAAAATCAAATTCTGAATTTAACTGTAATTGCATGGAGGGTGTCAGGGAGCAGGGGGGCTCCCTCTAGGGAGGTAGTCTGGATCAAGGAGGAAGCCCTCTTGAGGGAGCAAGGTCGCGGTATCCAAGGGGTTAAGCAGAATCAGTAGTAGTGGTCACAGGCAGGAGTTAACGAGGGCAGGCATATCAGAAACAAATATCAAGAGTTCAGGCAAGGGGTCAGAACCAAGGCAGGAGCTAGAAACAGACTGGGAGCAGGAATCAGGCTGGGAGCTGGAAACAGACTGGAAACAGGCTGGAATCAGGCTGGAATCAGGAAACACAAACAGGAACCCAGGATCAATGGCAGCAAATCCTATTCTTGGGCGCCGTCACAGTGTTTTGGGTGCCCTTTTATGACGAGATCCCGGCACCAGTGATGACATCATCATGCAGCGACGCTGCAGCCATGTGTTCAGCATGGGCGCCGTCATCTTGGATCTTCACTGTGACCGCCGGGAATGTAAACAGCGCTGTTGGGTACTTCTGGGTCGGGTACTCCTGGCAGTCCTGACAGAAGGCTATTATCAGCATTTTGCTATATCAGTGATCTGCAGCTTGGTAAAAAAAAAAGAAGCTGGCAATTGTCCCTACATTGACTTAATTGGGTTAGGCAATGATTGGTTTCAGGGGCATAACATGATACCACTGGGCCACCTAAGGCATGTGTGCCCCTGCGCTCTCTGCACCAGCACCTACATCCATAGTTCTGCCCCACCCACACTTACTGTAAATGTTGGGGGAACAAAATTATGTATTTTCTACTGATTAAAGGGAATTTGTTGTGATTTTATGTTATAGTTTTTACTACCGAATTACACTGTGCCCCTTGTAAGTAATTCATTCTATGATTTCATATTTTATTCTTGAACCAATAAATGTAATTATTTAGTTGTAATATTGGTGTGTAGGCAACCATCTCACAGCAGTGTGCCTGATCCTGTGCTTTCAGAAAGAGCCAGCACTACATAATGGAACTGCTTTCAGATAAGCTATTGTTATTGTTTCTTTTACTCAACTGTAACTGGAGGAGTTGTGACTTGGGTTAGCTGGACTTGGATTTTTGAGTGCTGTTCTCATATCTACCACTAGGTAGATGGGAGCATTTTTACCAATGCAGGTGTCTGGGAGCTGTTATCCCGTTACCTTCCAATTATTCTGTTGATGGGCTGCTGAAGGGAAAGGGAGAGTGTGACATCACTCCAACTAGCAGAGCAGCAGTAAAGAGTGACTGAAGTTTATGAGAGCACAAGTCAAATGGCTGAGGACACCTGACAAACTAAGAACATGTCTAGCCACACGTTGAATTTCAAAATGAAATAGTAAAAAATCTGTTTTGAAAAACAGATTTCAATGCAGGATTCTGCTGGAGGAGCACTATTAACTGATGCATTTTGTAAAAAGATATGTTTTTAGTAGCTTAGGAAATATTTTTAAATCATGGGTGGAAACTCACATATATCTATGCTATGTTACTCAATAACTGGACCCCCTTATTCACACAGACTTAGCTTTTTACAGGATGGCCATGTATGACTAATGGAGATAATAAGGTTGGTTTTAGCAGAAAAACCTGCTAATAATAGATAAAGACTTAAAGGGCATGTAAAGTCTAAAATAGAATAAGGCTAGAAATGCTGTATTTTGTATATTAAATATAAACATAAACTTACTGCACCACAAGCCTAATCAAACAAATAATTTATGCTTTCAAAGTTGGCTACAGGGGGTCACCATCTTGTAACTTTGTTATACATCTTTGCAAGACTAAGACTGTGCACATGCTCAGTGTGGTCTGGGCTGCTTAGGGATCGTCATAAACAAAGTTGCTTGAGTTCTGCATGGCTGGGAAGTAAGGCGGGGGCTCCCCCTGCTGTTCATAAGTATGATTGTTTCCCTGCTCAGCAGTTAGGAACCATCTCACAATTCCTATCCACAGAAGTAAATGAATAGAGAATTTCACTGCATACAGTCAGATTTCTTATAAAAATGGTATACATTTTTTAATTAAAGGATATTGGAGATAGGTTTCTTTTTCATTAAAGAAAGTAAAAATGGGATTTTATTCTTTTGCCTTTACATGCCCTTTAAAACAGTAATTGGCTACTGATTTGACCTCTTTTTGCCCCTGACTGTCCTTGGCATGGGACCCAAACAACTCCTTTCCAGTCCAGTATACACTGTCTGAACAAAAGTCCAGTGTAGGTGGTGTTCCTTCAACCCTTCAGCAGTAGAACCCTCCACTTGCACAAGCTGCTTCAGCTTTAAGTCAATATATTTTTTTTAATAGCAAATTGTGTATTTAAGACTGATGACATCGAGCTGCATCTTGACTGCAGCAGCTGGGACTCCAGGCCAACTCTATTATAACAATGAAAACAAAATCAATGTGAATGCATTTCACGCTCTTAATTTACATACTAAATCTTATTTATTAACAAATTCATTTATTGTGGAAGCTGAAGAAGAATATATTTAAACGATTTTGTGAGATACAATTTATACTCATTGATTTACTCTCCATAGATCAAAAGAAAAAAAAATCAAGAAAGTGAGCTTCTTACGTTCCTTTTAGACAAGAGGGTGGCAGTTTGCAAAAATTCTTAATGTTATGCAAAGCTCACACTTCTACTGTACCATCTTGCAATGATGAATAGGAAAACTGACTTTATTTATTGTTCAGGCAGTTTAATTACAGATGTCCTCTCTAAGAGGGTAATGACTATTATAAAATAACAAAAAGGGCATTGATTATTATAGCTTGTTAGACAAGTCAGTGATTTTGGGATGAAGATGTATTGTAATACCCCCTTTGAGGTTGTCTTGGCACCTGTTGAAGGTTTGCTTTCTCCTAGATCAGAGAAGAGTAATGATGCAACCAATGGTAACATGTTTTCTGTGATACACCATGTGTAACCAATACACTGTTGAGAATGCTTTATAAATCTTTTTCAAATCATTTTCAGTTACAGGGCATGTAAAGGCAAAAAAATAAAATCCCATTTTTGCTTTCCTTAATGAAAAAGAAACCTATCTCCAATATACTTTAATTAAAAAAATGTGTACTGTTTTTTAAGAAACCTGACTGTATGCAGTGAAATTCTTTCTTCATTTACTGCTGTGGATAGGAATTGTCAGACGGTCCCTAACTGTTTTGCAGGGAATCAATCTACTTATGAACAGCAGGGGAGCCCCACCTTACTTCCCAGCCATGCAGAACTCAAGCAGCTTTGTTTGTTTCCCAGTAGAGCAGTCGGCGACTGTGTAGAGATTTATATTGGATTTTATTTTTGCCTTTACATCCTCTTGTTTCCAACTCCAACTGCAGGGACAAAGATCATGGAGCCAGATTTAAACAGATAAACTGGGATTCTATTTGGAGGATTATTTTGCTGCAGCCACTGGTTCTGGAGAGTTGGAGAAAGTTTGTATTAAACAATACAAAAACTATAAAATCCACCTTAGATTACATGACAACACAGGGCCCAGTGCAATCTGCATATTCTGATTATTAATCAGTCTTGCTGTATCGGCTTCTGGCAGATATTATTTGACTTGTGCTGTTTTGATAAATTTAGACGATCCATAAGCAGCGCAGACCACACTGAGCATGTGCACAGTCTTAGTCTTGCAAAGATATTTAACAAAGTAACAAAATGGTGACTCCTTGTGGCCATCTTTGAAAGCATAAATCATTTGTTTGATTAGGCTTGTGGTGCAGTAAGTTCATGTTTATGTTTAGTATACAAAATACAGCATTTCTAGCCTTATTCTATTTTAGACTTTACTTCCCCTTTAATATACAGTATAATAGTATGTGGGCCAAGGAATAGTCAAATTGTGCACATATGTTTTCATTAATTAGGTCCAAAGAAAAATATTGGTTACCTATTATGTATTGCATCAAGAAAAGGTTAGAATAAGTAAAATCTAGTTTACACAAGTGCCAGACCCTTGGAAACTGACAAATCTATGCATTTATAATTAGAATATTATTCTCACTCCCCCATCCCATAGTAAGTAAATAAAATAGGGAGTGGAGCATCTGGTAGCTTCCATTTCCACCCATTACAGCTCACACCTCAATGAAGTCTTTAAGGTCCCATTGGCTACTTTGGATGCACAATTTCTCTCTTTCTGAGCTTTTATCCTGGTGGCAGAAATGAATTCCTGTGGTATTTCCCAGTAAAGAGAGAGATAACATGGATGTAGGAACTGAACCTTCTAGATAAAGGTATAATATCTGTATATGGAGGGGAAAAAAAGGGGTTATCAGATCATTTCAGCTCCAACCTCTAGTGATGGGCGAATTTATTCGCCAGGCGCGAATTTGCGGCGAATTTGCGCGATTCGCCGTCGGCAAATAAATTCGCGAAACGGCCGCGAAAATTCGCGGAAAAAATTCGCCGGCGTCAAAATTTTTTTTTCGAAAAAACGGACGCCGGCGCCAAAAACGGGCGCCGGCATCAAAAACGGGCGCCGGCGTCAAAAACGGGCGCCGGCGTCAAAAACGAGACGCCGGCGCCGTTTCGCTAATTTTTCGCCGTTTCGCGAATTTCGCGCGAAATTCGCGAATTTTTCGGCGAAGCAAAACTGCACAAATTCGCCCATCACTACCAACCTCATTAAAGTCTTCAAGATCCTCCTGACTCTAGGGGCTGCTCAGCTTCTCTCCTTTTGAGTTTTAATCCTGGGAGGTATTAATGCATGGTTTCTGTGGCATTTCCTAGTTAAGAAGGTGATACCATGATTTTATGAACTGAACCTTCTTGCTATAGGAACAGTATATTAAGGGGGAGAAAAAGATTTTATCAGATCATTACAGCTCCTACCTCATTAAAGTCTTCAAGGTTCTCCAGCTCCATTGGCTGCTCAGTTCCTCTTCTTCTAAGCTTTGATCTTGGAAGCGGTAAAGGAATATTGACCATTTAACCGCCTGGCCTATGTGCACTGCTTTATAATACAAAAAGAAATCTATTACAGATTCTTAGAGACATAATTTCTCACTGAGATAGCTGATACAGTAATCTATGAGCCCATAATTTCTAACACATAGGATTACAGCCTTCAGTTGCCCTTTAAAGTACAGTTACAGTTTATGTCAAGTGTGAAATGCGCAATTACACAGAATGGCTACAAGCAAAGAGACAATTATTTTGCTGCTTGATTAGTCTTTTTTTTATGTTATACCATCATACATAATCCTCCTCAATTAACATTATGAGGCTGACAGGCTCCTCACAGGAAACATTGGCCAGGCCCTCTGATTTCATGATGTGATTTTCTGGTGCATTTGTTTGGAACGGCAATAGAAAGAAAGGAAATGATCGCGGGAAAGGAAATTCTTCATTACCAGCCTCTTTAAAATCTTTCATTTCATAACATGCTCATGGCGAGATGAAGAGACAATAAACTGGCATTGGTCTCAAGCCACAACATTTTAATTATCAGACACATAAAAGGAATCAGTAGACACTTCTTTGATAACAGTTCTAATGTATTTATCCCATTACAAAACAGATTCTATTCCAGCCTTGAACCTAACAAATATTTATTTGCTGTACTTTCTTTTATTGTACTGTGTCTTCTCTCGACAATGTTCCGCAGATGAGGCCTTCTTCTAAAAATGGATCCTGCTAATTCATACCTTGTCACATTTTGCCTCAATGTTTATTCTGATATATCCCAGTGGCTTAAACCTTATTTTCATTGGTTAGAGTAAATACAGGAGCAGGACCTGTTATCCAAAATGAAAATGAAAATGTTTAGGACCTGTAGTTTTCCGGATAAGAGATTTCTTTCTGTAATTTAGATCTTCATACCTTAAGCCTAAAAGAAATCATTTAAACATTAATGTAAACCCAAAAGTATTGTTTTGCCTCTGAAAGGGAAATCGTTGTTAAAAAATTGAAATACTGGATTAAAATGGAGGCTATGGGAGATTGCCTTCCGGTAATTCTGAGCTTTCAGATAATGGATCGCATATCTGTATCGATACATAGATAATTATAAAATAGCTGTACTCACACTACCATTACAGGGATATGATCCTGTATATTATAGGAATACTAAGACTAATCTCATATAGCACACAGGAAAAGCCTCTGTGGCATCAAAATCTCCAAAATGTTTTGGGCAGTAGGTAACGATACTTATATACCTGTGGCAAAGGAATTAATTCTTCTCTTCAATGAAAGTCATGTCCATGCAAGTCATTGTTCTGTGGCTGTACTGTGTAAATTTCTGGTGCCCAACTTCATGTACTTGGAAAGAAAATGAATGAACTGTATGGTTGCACTGACCTTCTCTGCAGAATACTTGAAGCCAACTATATACATTCTCTTTGTTGAAATAAATTACCAACTTCCCACCATGTTTATTGTAACCATGAACCTTATTGCCCAACTAGTGAAGAAAAACTTCAAAGGATCTTGTGCTCTCAGGATATTGCAGCAATGCATGGCTAAACATATCAGACATTGGGTCAGATTCCATTCAGTGAGAAAAAGTTATCTCATAGTTTATCACTTGAAAAGTGAGATTCAATTCAAGGAGAAAAAACATTTCTTCTAATTCAGTTCCAGGTTTTTTTGCCATAGACTTCAATAGAGTTCTCACTTGATAAACAGCGAGATAAGGTTTTTCTGAATTGGCTCTCGTCCATGACTTTTCATGTGATGAACCTTTTTCTCATTGAATTGAATCGGAATTGAAATCTGTATAATACTGGGAGGTACCGTCTCTTACAATGAGAAATATGTCCGCCTTCAATGTGACCCCTCCTGCAATTAATATATAATTGTGTACGTGTAGAGAACAAATTGTGGCACAGGGAGAAGGTCAAGTTAACCAAGTCCCTGTGTTTTTATTTGAAAGAGTGTAACATTTTGGGGGGCCCACCGTGCCTCTGCAACATAATTTTTTTGCAATTAACATGCAGGGGCCCCGTTTGCAATAACTACTTTGGGTTGGTGTCACGATCGGCACTCAAAATCCAGAACCAGTGCTAGTCTCCCTGGTCTCGGCTCTTACTTGTGCCTTTAACAGCCGCCTTTCACCTCGGGAGGAGCCCTCGGCTAATTGGATGTTGCTCGGTCTTATAAAGAGAGGAGCCAAGCTAAGGGTTCTGGATGAGCAGAGGGGCGCGATCGTAAAACAAGGTCTTTGGGCAGAAGGTCACAGTTCAAGGAACAGACGTAAAGCGTAGTCAAACAGGCCGGGTCGGTGAGGGCAGAATTCAAGCAAAGTCAGACAAGGGTAAAAACCGGGAGTTCAATCAGAATGGTCTAGACAGGCACAGCTCAGAATACGGATGTCAGAATAGTCGGTTTACCAGGCAACGTTCAGGATCACAGAAAACAGGAAAGTCAGGCAGGCAGGCAGGGTCAAAAACAGGAATCAGACTACAGGATAAATCAGAATAGCACCCAGGAACTCTCAAAAGATGAACCTAACAACGGGCAATGAACATAAACCAAAGTCCCCTTAAATAGGTTTGAATTTCGTGCCATTGGGTGCTGACGTAATCACATCAGCGTCAATGCGCCTAGAAGATACGGAAGTGCGCGCCGCGCACCCTAAGGCAGAACTAAATAGCCAGGCAAGGAGGAAGCACCACGTGGTGGCCGTCCCCGCCTGCCCACTGGACCACCAGGGTGAGTTTTTGTTACAGTTGGTATACATCTTCTTGTATGTATGCAACAGAGAACATCCTGTTACTGCTAATGCACAGACCCTAGAAATGCCAACCAGGCAGCTATAAATAAAGGGCATTACATACCGGGAGACATAAGGGAAGTGTAAACTAAGGCCGGAACAAGGGGTACACAGGATAGCCAAGGGCCTAGTGCATCGCTGTGGAGGAGGGGGGTGCTCAATACCCCCAAAAATGACTGTACAATACTATGATACATCTGCCCATCCTGACTTGCTCTAAATTCTTTGGCAAGTGGGAGCAGCAGAGTGGCAGTGATCTAATGGGGGAAGAGTTGCAAGTAGGGGGAACAGACCATGGTGGACTGTTATGGTGGTAGTGCTGAAAGGAGGGCCAGTGGGAGGCAAGTGGGAGTGGGGAAAAGAGGTACTTGCCTTTGAATCAAGAACCTTTTAGCCTGGGGTTGTTGTTAAAGTAGAAACAAACCCTTTACCCCTTTTTGTAAAGGGTTTGTTTCTCCTTTAACTCTGAGGCTACCATTGAACTGTACAAAATTGTCTCTTGTGCCCCAGGGAATAATAAATGACTATTCTCCATTAGCAGAAAATGCAGTTAAAAAACACAACAACCCTGCCTTATATCTCCTGTGATTGTTGCCGGTGACATTTATGGCATCTACCTTTTACTGTGCACATGGGGTACATTTTGACTTGAGAAACCCCAAAAGGATTCCCAGCAGTTTAATCTTGTTTAAGGACTTAGAAAAACACTTCTCAAGAAAAGTTTAACAAAACTAAGATGAGTCAGTTCAGCAGAAGGAGCCCTTACACTCTATTCTACCCTATGAGAACAACCACTTGACCAAAAGCTTACTTTCTTTCGTTCCCAAGTGAGGATAAAGCATTATTGCTGTTGCCCTCAAAACAAAAACAATGCAGAAAACAAATGGTTTAACCTTATACAGCCAATCTAAAGCGGTAGCCTTTACTTTTGGACCCTATGACGTTTGAATAATTTAACAAAAGTCACTCTTTAGGACTTTGTAAGGAAACAAACCACTGCGTATAATCTAAAAGCAAAACCCCTTGACTTATCATTAGCAAGATGGACTGAGGATCAGCATATATTTTAGGAGGCTAATGGGTTCATTGCAATATTAATATCAGCCTGACTTCTCTGCTCCTGTTATCAGCCTCTCATTTATCAGATGGCTTGAGAGATGCTTTTGTGCAGCAAGGATCTCAGTAGATGCTTACAAAAGAAATTCGTGATGTGTTTCTCTACTAATTGTTACAGTGGTGGCACTGGCAAGATGTTCTGCTTTGTATTAGTTGCATGATGCACTTTGTTTACTTCCCTTCCTTTGGATCAACATAGACTGAAATAGTCAGGATGATACAGTTGCCCAAAGGAAATCTAAAGTAAATGTAGTGCGCCTGTCAGTCAGAATGGCTTTGTTACCATGGCAACTCTGTCTATTGTAAGTGGAGCAAAGAGGATTCCAGATATCCGTGACTTGCTTACTTAGAGTTTCTAAAGGTTTTTTTTTTTTAGAAAGGTAATTCTAATAAGGAAGGCAAAGGAGATTTGAATTCTTGCTAAACAAGAAATAAATATATATGAATAATGTAAAAAATTAACAAGGCAGAGATAATTTATGGTAATACGTCTGGAGAGCTCAAGCAGGACTAATATTCCAAGGGTCAAAGGGCCGAGCTGCTTTGGCAAAGAATAATAGGCACAACCCTCTGATGTGCTGCAGCTATTAATTCAAACTCATCGCTCCAGTAAAAGATTCGCTAATATTAGATTCAGAAAAAGTTTTACTTCTCTCGACAAGGAATTATCTTTCACTTTAATGTGGTATCTCATCAGCATTGAATTTATTGAAGAGAAAAAAAAATAAGACTTCTGTCTGGGTGCATTTGTTCTTAGCAATAATTGCTAAATTCCAAAAATGAATCAATAGACAGGGATTGACTCTGGTCACTATATGGGTACAGGGGTACAGATATTAGACAGTATGTTAGTTGACTTCTCTCTTATCACAGACAGAAGTGGGCATGTGTATGCTTGGGTATAGCCTGGAATTAGCACTGGGGCACATTGGGCCTAGCTAAGAACTTGACTTCAAGACCAGACCATGACAATGACTCCATCAAGGATTGCTTCTATGGGAGACACAAGAAGACTTGGAAATGGGGCTGTTTCTCTCCTTTAGGAATGAAAGTAAGAAGGGCAAGGGCAAACTGGCAGTATCATGGTCCAGTGGACCAGCCTTGGTTCATGGCCACCCCAGAAAGACATACCGACCTGCCTAGAACGCTCTTGGTGGGGTAAGGGGTACCTTTGCTTATCCAACCTGGGGGTTGTAGATCTCTAGCTGATCATATACTTTCTGAGAGCTCCTAATGCATATATACATAATTATTTCCATTGTGGCTACTTGATCAGCAGAAGTCTATATAATACATCATCTTTGAAATTTACTAATCCAGTTTAAAGAGGAAAGGATATACAGCAGTGGACTGGACTCACCAACTGTTTGGTGGTAATATCACTTTGGCATGTATTACTTTGTATATTAATCTAGGTAATATCTTTTACAAGGTCAGCTGGAAAGAGATCATGTCTTCTCCACACTACTTTTCTGGCCCTTTAACCTATGTTATTGTATTTTCTGCCTCCCCCATGCCTGCATCTTGAGATGTACAAGAGGATAGGAAAGGTGGGGTTGAAGAACTTCAGATGTCAGTGTTCAGTTTGCATGGGTTCAGGGGGGTCCATTAACATTTTTTTGCTGTCTGGGCCCAAAGTTACACACCACTGATGCCGCTGCTGAGTGCCGTTCAAAGCAATCTCGGAGTCTGGTGAGTTAGTATCAATTTATTGGCTTTATTGAGCGCATTAAAAATTGCTAGGGAGGGGGATTCACATCTAACGCGTTTCGTGTCAGTAAACCTGACACTTCATAAGGGGAAGCGCTCCGCCATTAGCCACATCGTATTTTCGTTTGGGCCCAAAGTTACACTACACCACAGATACTATCAAAAAGAGCAGATAAAGAAATGAAATACTTAATTAGATGTTGCATGCGTTACTCTTCAAATACTTATTTTGGCAAATCTCAATGACCATGCCCTTGAAGGGGATTAAAAAACAGAAATGCAACAAATCCATAGTTATCTCTGATAGGCCATCTGCCTCAAAGCTATTGAAAGAATGTTCTGTTGTATGCCATTCGACCTTCAGTTAAAGTATTATGGCTGATTTTAGGGTAGGGAGGGGACAGCATTTCCCCATTGGGCAACCCCATTTGGTGGCAAAGTACAGTACATGAATCATAATATATCATATAGCAGTTGTTAAATGTCCAACGTGTAGAATCAGAGAATGTTGGACAATGTGATTCCAGAACAGCTGGGTAGTTGCAGATTGGACATCCCTTGTGTGTGACAGTATAAAGAAAAGTAGCAGCTCTGATGACCTCGAAAATTTACAGTTCAATACATATTTATGCTGCTACAATACCCTCCAGTAGGTTGATTGCAAATTGAAAGCCCAACATGTGATTGCAAACCCGAGTTAATAATGTGAACCACTGGGAAATGTAATATTTTACAAAGAGAGCCGGCAACTTGGAAACTGCCCTCACTGATGGAATCATACAGTGGATTAAATGTACCAAAAATACATCAATGTTGCCGTGTTGGATGGCTGGTCAAGTGGAACGTTATGACAGCAGTGGGGGATTATAGCCATATGGGCCATGTCAGACCTGAATGTCTTTCTAACAAGGAGAAATGTGTTTCAGAGCTGAAACCTAATCAGATTTGTCTTATAATAGGAAATAACTGCTGCAGACATGGCAGCCTCTAGAGACGTGTAGAAATTTCGAGTCAGCTCAAATGCCCCAATTTCTCAGATAAAGAGGTGCACGTACCATCAGTGGTCCGTCCTCCACTCCAATGCAGTAGAATTAATTCATCACAGCACCTTGTGGTTAAAAAATACTTTTATTCAAATTCTCATGGCAGACCCGTTCAGCCTCTAGAGACGGTCACAGGTTTGTAGTTCTTGGGCACACCAAATCCCTAACAGTATAACTTTCCAGGCAATACACAGTAATTTGAAGTATTTCCTACATTTGTGTAACCACAAAAGATTCCAGAATTCTATTCCTCAAAACATCCTATAAAAGGACAGAGCCATGAAGCTGTGAACCCACCCTCCCAACCCCATGCACCCCTATACCACAGTAAACATGAGATCAAAAAACCCATTGGTGGCCAGGCTCCCCCCCCACACCCCTTACAAGTTTAAAAAAAACATTGGTTGCCAGGGACCCCCTTCAAGAAAAAAAAATGGTGATCAAGTTCCCCCCATAAAAGTTAAAAAAAACAACAGTGATGTCCAAGGTCCCCTACAAGTTAAAAATAACAATTGTGGCCAGGTGCCCATAGAAGATTAAGAAAACATTGGTGGCCAGGGGCCCCATAAAAGTTTTTTTTTATTTTTTTAATTTGGGTCATGGCCCTCGTTGGCCCTGCAGCCCTCTCTCACCCTTTCTAAACTGTTGGAGCTAGCCGTCCAGGGGGGATTTTGGCACCTCTGCTGCCCTAAGGTTGTGTGCTGCTGCTGCCCCCTCCCCCTCACTCACTTTTTCTGTGCTGGAGGGGGTCCAGGGGAGTTCACAATGCTGGCTCATTTGGGCTCTCTGCAGTAGAAAAGCCGAATATCCGGGCAAACCAGAAATCCAACTCTTAAAATTAATAGGAGTGGCATTTTTGCTGCCCCTGGTAACAAGTTGGCCGCTCCCACCTGAGGCAACCTTCTCAACTCACCTCATTGGCACAACGCCCCTATGGCCGACCCATGCCCAATTGTAGCTGCAAGAGGGATGTAAGGTAAGCAGTACGTGACAGGGAGAAGCTGGATCCCATGACCCTGGTGGGCCCCAAACACCCAGCTTGACACTGTTGGAGCTACTGAACCCCGTAAGAGTAGCATCAGGGGCATTTCAGGGGCTGCTGCCGCCCCCCCTTCCGATCCGCTCTTCTAGCGTCAGAGCATCGCTAAGAAAATGGAAATTTGGCTATTAAAGTTACCAGAGGCGGCTTTTTGCCACCTCTTGTAACTGGCTGCTCCATGCTGCCTGAGGCAAGATTCTCCCCTTGCCTCATGGCAGGAGTGGCCCTGGGTAGCATCCAGTCTTCATTAATATTATTACTTATTAATATTATTCATTGATATATGACATATATTTTAAAATGACAACCAATCAGAGCCATTATAACCAAACATACATATATATATGAGTGTGTGCTTAAAGCCCTATTTCATTTACAATTCCTATTAATTTCACAGTCCTTGAAAAGGCCTAGCAAGCAGAACAGAATATGTTATTTCGGCAGATACAGCTTGCCAGGATCACTTGTATCAATTTAATGCCGGCAGTATAGATGATGCACCTTAAAAGCCTTAAAGACCGAAACGCCTCACTAGTGCCTATAGCACAGTAGGAAATTGAAATGTGTAGACGGCAAACTGTACAATATCTGTAACACACACTATTTACTGTCGCTGCTCGATGGATTGAAATCTCATTCACGTCAGGTTCTGTGTGTGACGTGCCGTTATCTCTTCATATTGCTGCATTGCAAATCAGCCAGCCGAACGTCAGATTCCTTTCCGTTTAATCTCCTATAAAGTGGCAGGGGTGACAGCCGTCTCCATTTCTCCTTCACAAACTAAATGCAAGAACGACATTATGTACAATTTAACTTGTTACTGGGCTCTTGCAAGTAGGGCTTGGCTTCAGGGATCTCTCATTTTGCTTTTCATTCTATAGGGCACATTTCATAGGAGGTTATTTCTTTTACAATGTTTTACTAGTGTTATCACAAAATTAAACAATTAAGGGAATCCTGAGCGATCAAGTTCTAATTGCAATAAAAAGGCTTCAGTGGAAACTATGTCTTGAGTTACTCTAGCTACATCTGTATCACTAAGGGGATTATTTATTAAAGTCTGTTTTTTTCTTGTTGGACTTTTAAAGTGAAAAAAAAATTTCTGTAGAAAAAAAACCCTCAAATTTTTCAAGATTTATTTAACCCGGATGATGTTAAAAGTCCAAATAAAAAAGTACTCCATCTCAGACCTGCCAAGTTCATATAGAAGTCAATGGCATTTTGAAGATATCCTGATCTGCGCTGGGTTTAGTTCAATAATCTGAAGATTTAGTGGTTTCAGGTGTCAAATCCAAAAATGTCGCATATTTTGTGTGTCAAATCTAAAAAAGTCACCATTTTCTGCAACAAATCCTAAAAAATCATACAATTCAGATTTTTTTCATGATTTTATCAAGTCTTTTCCGCACAAAAAATTTATTGATAAATAGGGGGGGGGGGGAGTCTGTGCAGATTTGGTCAGTGTGCAGAAAATGGTGAGAAAATATTGGATTTGATAAATAACCCCCTAACTGTATCTACGCACTAGGAATAATTATTTTTGTCCTATTAAAGTGAGCATCCTTAATCTTTTTTTGGATGGAAAAACATTTTGCTGAGAAGTCAGCTTTGTGACCCAAGATTGGATTTAGAATTAAATGTTTATTATCCTTTAAAGAAGAAGGGAAGGTAAAATGATTGGGGAGTGCCAGATTGTTAGACATCCCCCCTTGGATTCTAGTAGTTTGTTCTGCTGTCCGGGGTATTACCTGGTGAATATTGAAGCTTGCACAAAACAGAAATTGGCAAAAAAAAAAGTTATGTGCTGCTTATTCATTTACCTAGTCAGTGCAGGGGATGCCTCGGGCACTGGAGGCAGTATAACATGGTACTAAAGAAGTGGAGCACTAGCCGGGAGTTGCAAATAGTGATGGGCGAATCTGTTTGCGAAACAAGTCAATCAGCGTCAAAATCATTTTGACGCGCAACAATTTCTATATGTGTGTCTATTTTGTCCAAATGCGTCCGAATAATTTTGATGCCTGTCAATTTTTATGCAACACTTTTTTTATTGTCGCAAAAACATTTGCAGGCAACGAAGCGAGGAAATTAAAGGATAGGCATAGAATTACCCCCATTAGAATATCATTACGCTTGTATGTGTGTCTACCGATCATGCAGAGCAGGAATGTTCTTGTGATGACCGAGCTATTGTTAGTGCAGCAGTGTTAGGGAGACCAGCATGTACCACCTGTCAGTGGGGTAAGTCGATATTACTGGGCCCCACAGCAAATTATTTTTTAGGCCCCCAAAATGTCCAGAGTTTGACCTGTTTTACCAATATTTATTGAAATTGTATATGAATTATGGCCTAATGGGACCCCTATACTTCTGGTCCCCCCTGCAGCCACAGGGTCTGATTCCTTTGTAGTTATGTCCCTGCTACCTGTCTTGAGCAATAGGTTACATACAGAGCTCCCCGTGTGCCTAGCGACCCATGGACTGGCATTTTCATAAGAGGACTTCATCATGATGATCAGGATCCTATCATGAACGACCTCTTACACGTTGGGAACAATTTTGCGCAACAAAAAACAAGGCAAACACGGTGCAAAATAAATGGCTCTTTGGCCCTGTTCTTTGAACGTGGCACATTTTTTCCAATCAGATAGATCTACAGTATTTTCATGCAGAGGTAGTGTCACCTGTAAATAAAAATCCATTTGCAAGTAAGACTTGTTCAGACATTATATTAAATGCTAATAGAGCAGGGACCATAGTCATATATAGTGATAGGCGAATTTGTCCTGTATCACTTTGCCACGAAAACTGGAGAAAAATTTGTGAAACGGCTATTTTGAACGTCAAAATGGGCGCCCACGTCATAGTTGATGCTGGCGTCCTTTAAAGAGAATGGGCATCCTTCTGTAGTAAATGTGTTTTCTGCTGCATATACGGCCATTGTACTTTAACTGCACGCCGTATGCAAATTTCCAATCGCTATCGTAACTTCGAACTGCTGATCGTAACATCGCTAGTGCAACTTCGCAAACGATCGGGAACTTGTGCGCAACTTCGGATCTTCGTGAATTTGCGCAGCCCTGGCAAATCTACGCCTGGCGAAGTGCGGCAAAGCCAACGCTGACGCAACTTCGAAGGTAAGTAAATTTGCCCCTGGGTTTCTCAAAATGTTAATATTCATTGTTTCATACAATAAATGCAGCTGCTGCCCAGAATCTATGCTCGTAGCAAAGACTTTCTATTAATGAAATTCCTTTCATCTCCGCCACAAGCTCTTCCTTTAAGTGTTGCTCGGGAAGAGAAAGCTACAAAATAAAATACACTTAATTGCAGGTTATCCCAGCTGTAATCTTGGAAGGCCTTTCTTCTCTCTGTTTACTATCAACAAAGCGAATCTCAATTAAAAGTAATAATTCCCTATTAGTGGTGACTGCTGCTTGACTCATCTTCCGATATTTATATACCGAACACTGAGAGGAGGAAAGTTGTCTCTCTTAGAATTGGATCTTTCTCTTTGATGTGTGTGAAGGCGACATCTAGATTGATATTCACATCACGCAGTATTAAGGCGATTTGCAGTAATACACATCCAAACAATTGCTAATGACTGTGCTAAGAGGTAATGAACCTTAATAGTCACCCCTCTGTTCTGGCCACATTTCAAGGGCTGTTTTATTTTAGAGCAGGCAACGTGAGTGAGCTTTGATATCATTAGTTCTTTAGTTCTGTTGATGTTAAATGAAGCGATGAGGAAACATCCATATATAAAAAGTGATAATAGCAGAAATAAAACAGGTGAGGAATGAAAGAAACTATTTAAAGGAAATCATAAAACAGGCATGGGACCTGTTATCCAGAATGCTCAGGGACGTGGGGCTTTCCAATAATGGATCTTTCATACCTGAAGTCTACTAGAAAATCATGTAAACATTGAGGTGGTTATTTATTAAAATCCAAATTTTTCTGATATTATTATTTATAGTATATTATTTTATTTAAAAAAAAAGTCAAAACAAAGTAGAATCCAAGATTTAACCATGTTTATTATTAAAAAAACTCATTTTAATCGGATCAGCGAAAACCCGAATCGTATGATTTTTTTTCTGAGTTTTTTTCCCGAATCGTAAGTTTTTTCATCTCGCAAGTCTGATTTTTGCCAAAAATAGTTGGATTTTCGGCAGCGCAGACCACAGACCCTTCCAAATAGGATGGAGACCTCTCCCATTGATTTATATAAAACCCCAGGAGGTCTGATATGGTAATTTTTTTTTGTACTAAAAATTTGGAAAACTTGAATTTTTAGCATTCTGACTTTAATAAATAACCCCCTAAATCAACCCAATAGGCTGGCTCTACTTCCAATAAGGATCAATTATATCTTAGTTTGGATCAAGTAAAAGGTACTATTTTATTATTACAGAGAAATAGGACATCTTTATTTAAAATTTGGTTTATTTGGATAAAATGAGTCAGCTTTTCTGAGCTTTCTGGTTAACAGGTTTCCAGATAATAGGTCCCATACCTGTACATAATTCAGAAATATGGTATAAATGTATCTGGACAATTGCATGCCTGTTCAGTCTGAAACCAACATATTAATATGCAGTTGGTCAACATTTCTGTTATAATCGTCTCTACTTTACTAGGAAGATTTTCTACTACATGTATGGAACCTGTTATCCTGGAATGCTCAAGGTTTTCTGGATAAGGAGTCGTTTCATAATTTGGAACTTCATACCTTAAGTTTGGTAAAAGTCATTTACACATTAAACAAACCAAATAGCATTGTTTTTCCACCTATAAGGTTTGTTTATAATTTAGATGGGATCAAGTACAAAGGACTGTTTTGTTATTAGAGAAAAAAGAAATATATTTTAAAATGTTAAATTATTAAATTAAAATGGAGTCTATGGGGGAAATTCACTAAAGGGCGAAGTGACTAACGTTACCAAAAATTCGCCATTCTGACATCATTTCGGCACTTCGCTGATTTACCAATAGGCACAGACATAAATTCGCTAGCGAATGAGATAGGCTCTAGCGCTACTTCGCACTCTAACGTTAGGCGAATTTTTCGCTCTGGCGAATGGATGTAACTATGCAAATTCACTAAGATTAGGATTTTAATGAACGTTACCTCTTGCGCCAGACTTGCCTTCGCCACCTCAGACATGGGGAAATGCAATAGAGTAGATAGGAGTTCCTCACAAAATAGTTGAAAAAAAAAAACGCTGGCGACTTTTCCGTTTTTCAGGTTGATCGTAATTTTTTTCCCCATAACATATGGAACATAAACTATACACTGGGCACATGTGTAGGGCATTATAACAACTTTATTTTCTTTTATTAAGGTTTCCTGGGCTTGTGTAGTGTAATGTATTTGCTGCAACATTGAAATTTAACTTCCTGCCGTATGCAAAATTAGCCAACGCTAGTACAAATTTGCTTTGCTTCCTGAATTAAAGCTAGTGAAACTTCGCCATCATTTGGCGCCCTGGACGCAACTTGCATTTTAGTGAATTAACACTGTCCTGGCGAATTTTAGCCTGGCGAAGTGTGGCGATGTGACCGAAACCATTGCTGGTGAATTTCCGCTATGGGAGATGATCTTCCCGTGATTCAGAGCTTTCTGCATAACAGATCCAATACCTGGTTGGTGGGATCAGCCCTGTGGTATCAGCTTCCATTTCTGTTTGATAATATGCCGCAAGCTTAGCTTCTCAACAGCTGTCCATAGTACACTGAGCATGTGCAGTGTCACTGACCCATCTAAAAAATCCAAGATGGTGGGTTTCAGGATTTGAAGTCTGGAATCATTATTGTTACAGAGATGCTGAAACTTTAAGCGGGTGCAGCAAGTTCAGTATTTATCATACAACATTTCTACACGTTTTGTGTTTATTTCTCCTTGAAAAAAAACTTGAGCTCTTTTGGCTTCTCTTATCTTTATTGGGGTTGCCATACCATTCAATGCATTTACTGGAAACAAGGACCCTAGCCCAAACACCCCCAGAATATTGCTTATCCTTTTTTAAATTTACACTGGGCCTCATTCATTCAGGTTAATATGCCCAGTGCTTACTGTAACAGGTGCCTATGCCAATTACTCCCACTGCTGTGCTTTGTTTTCAGTAGGGTAAATGCAAGAATCAGTTACATAAACAGTGGAGTGGCATAATATGATTTGCTGTGCTGAATTTAAAATTAGATTGATTTATATTTTTCTATCCTTCCTATTTAACATTTTTCCTGAAAAACCTTTGCTGCAGGGGAAATGATTGGCTGGGTGGAATGAGCTCACTAAACCAATTTACTGTGTGTCTGATAAGAATGGGATTGGAAGAGATTAGTTTATTCCCCTCAAAGCAAAAGAGCTTTCTATATATATATTGATATTTTTTTTTAATAAATGTATATACAAAATAAAAAACAATGGTGCCTTATTCTGTGGAAATTAACTTTTAACCCTTTAACAAAGACTCTGTATGAACTATACAATGAAAACCTCAACTGAAAATGCAAAAAAATAAAGACAAATGTTGCGTGCATTGACGGTATTCATTATAGATACCGTAACTTGATTTTTTTCTTGCTCCTTTTTAAATACACAGGGAAATTAAGTTTTTTTTCAAAGTTGGCATTTTCCTGATTGCGCGCACTCTGCAAGGCAATAATAACAGTAGATATCATATTGCTCTTTCCTGAAACACTTTCAGGGGATGCAAGAGATGTGGGGGTGCAGCTGCAAATAAGTTGCGTTCTGTGGGTTTCCTAGGGGAAGATTTCAAAATGCTTGTAAAGCTTTCACGCTGATGGTTATAATCAGTTTGTTGCTCCATGTGTGACTGTATAGCATTGCAACAGTCACATGACTTAGGATCTAAACCCTTATTCTGCATAGTGATTCAGGTGGCTCGTAGTTTGAGCACTGGGGTCTTGAGTTTGATTCCAGTCAAGGCACTATCTGTGAGTATGTCCTGTAGGTTTCCTGCTCTTATCCCAAAATACACCAAGAGTTGAACAGGCTGATGATAAAACTGATTCTGTTAATGTAAACATGTCTGTTACAAATAATCAAGAATAAGATTCGGTGTGTTGCCATTAGTGCTGCAGCAAATTCATCTTTTTTCTATCCAGCCAGATACCGAAGAATTTACAAAAGGTTTTTTACATACAAACCCTAATTTTCCTTCTTGAGAATGCACTCATGGACATAGTGAATAATAAAAAATATTTTCTTCTTTTAAAGGATCCTAGGATCCTTTTGAAAGGTCCTATTGATGACCAAAATATTGGACATAAAAGAGATAAAAGTTTTTTAAAGGGTGTGCTGGTCTTAAGATAATTTATTTATGTATATACAGTGAAACCTCAATTTTACATCCCCTGATTTTAAGTTTTCCCTCATTTTACATTGCTGTTTTGTGCTCCCATCTATATATTATGCATAATACATTTCCCTGATTTTATATTTCCCTGGATTGTGTATGTATGTATGTATGTAACACCCTCTTGGCGACCCCCCTGGTGCCAAGGTTGTACATTCTTACCATATACCAGGTCTTGAGTCCCCTTTGCAAGGTGAAAGGCTATTGGGAATTACCTCTCATGGCAGTGCCTCCACCTAATGGAATCCGGGAATACACCTTCTGGTGGCTCCATAAGGAAAACATTTAAACACACAAATAACAAATATCAACTTTATATAACGTTTAAAGGCAAAGTAAAACATTGCAGTTAAATATATGCATTCACATAAAAATTACCCACTACCCTGGGGAACCTGTTGCAGTCCCATCCTGGCACCTCCTTGCCAGGCAAAGTCCCGCACTCCTCTTTTGGAGGATAAAGAGTATCAGTCCCTTTACCCCAAAGAGCATTTTTGTCCCCAGGTAGCACTTCCTGCCCAAATACCTCTCCGGCAGTGTGTGCACATGGCTCTGTATACATCCAAAGGTTGTGCAGCAGTGACACCCTCCGGTATCTTCCAGACACACTGCATAGGGACAAGGCTCCAGCCCCTCCCAACACTCTAGCTTGAACCTGTAGCTCACTCGCAGGGGATTTCCACCATGTGGTTTCAAACCATAGGGGAATTAACCCTACAGGTCCCTACATATATATAGTTTCAAAGATGAGTGAATACCTGTGCAACTTTAAAAAATGACATACATCCCACAACCCCCAGGGTTATGGAAGATGATGGGCCTCTCACCAATCTTATTTAGCCTCCAATCTGTCTGGGTTTGGTCTGCTATGATTATGTAATTAATCTAGGGTTGCCACTTTTCCCCAGTGGAGATCGGGCAGGGGGCGGGGCTGTGATTTAGAGGGGGTGGGACCGCGATGTAGAGGGATGGGCCGTGACATAATGGGGCAGGTCTATGATGCTGTGATCGGCTATTGGCTGATCACCATGTCAATCATGGGGAAACCTGCCCAGTTTTCCTTATTTGGAAAACCGTGCAGGAAGTTTTGACCCGGGCAGCCCTTCAAAATATTGGGCAGTCCGGGTCAAAACCGGACAGGTGGCAACCCTAAATTAATCAAACATGCAGATGTTCCTATACAATCTTAACCTTTAATGGACAGAAAATGTTGTTATAGAACTAGCTTTATGTCAAAGAAAATTGGATTGTTAATCTCATGTAATGGATACTGTGGAAAAAATTTAATTGTACTCAAGGAGATTATGGAGAGCAAATGTAAGATATTTGGGGACCCATTTTGGGTTCCAATTTATGGGTTAATAATCTCTGTTATACAACATTGATGCTAACGTCAAATCAGAAGGAAACAGTTTCTTCCTTTCATGATTTCATCCTCCTAGTCTTTGGGATGAATGAAAATTATACAGAACAAAGGAAGTCTCCTTTGGGGAAACCTGTCCCTGAGCTACTGAGTTAATTAATGTATGGTTTTGTTTCTGTTTTTTTTTTCTGTCAGTACTTAAAAATTGGACTTCACATGCATTTTAGACATCATATGTCAGTAAAAAAAAAAAGAGGACAAGCTGAGACAGCATCAAGTAATTCTGCCCTTCAGGGATCCTTGAGGGAACTGTTCCTGTGAGATTCGTCTCCACTGAAATGCAGAAGCTATAAAAGAAACTTGTGAGTTTGGTGACTCAGTCTTGACGGGAGAAAAATCTATTTTGATTCCCTAGACTTACCTTATTCAAGGAATCTCAAGTCAGTGCAACACAGAGCTATGTTTAAGTCAGTTTAGACAAGTGGCCATATATGAGAAGCCAAATCTGAAACTTATGTCTTAGTGGGCAAAGAAGTATGCTGTAATATAGCAGTTATCCATCAATATTCTGAATTTGATGTTTTAGAACAGTAGCACTTTAGATGGTAATCAAATCTCCCTGCATCTAAAAGTAAAATCAGCATTTCGCAGCATGTTAACATACCCATAAACTCTAAAGTCTTAGAAGACACTCTGCTATGTGTTATATTTAAAGGTAATTTCCCCCAATGGATCTGTCTACGGGAAGTATTAAGAACAGAATGTATATTTATTTTCCTTCTGCTTTATTTCTCCCAAAGCTTCCATTAAGTTTTATTTGCTTTTCTTGCAGTTTTTTTCACAAAAATGGCTGCAATGGAGAGCATATATTGATGCAGCCAAACACATCACTGCACTCTCACGTGGTTTCCAATGTGTCTATCCTGCTTCTTTTGACTAATGGTGGACAACTATGTCTATTGATGCTGAGGAACCCTGGAACCATTTCCACCCTGGACCTGACAGTAGCACAAGGTTTCCAAAAGCAGGTTTGTGCCAGGGTCGGACTGGGCCTCATGGGCCTCTACGGCCCAGTAAGACTTGCTCCCTGAAGCTGCTGCTGATTCCAACCTCCCTACCAGCCTCCAGCGAGGCCACAAATAGAAAATGTTATGTTCAGGAGGTTGGTGAGGGTTTGGGGCTTAATCAAGAAGGGGCAGAGGTGGTTTTGCATTTGAGACTGGGAGCCCGGACCCCACAGTCTGGCACTGTTTGCGTCAGTAGGTGCATCAGGTTTGCACCTACTGCTGCACCTACAGTACTACTGCAAGCACCTTTGTGTCCTTTACAAACCAGGCACAATTACAGTGAGAGCAACTCTGAAGATGGGTGCAATTATGCTGGAATAATGGGATAAAAGAAAAAACCTCCACCCCCACACACGCACAGTTGTTCCTTTCTGCCACTCCATAGTCATCACCACTGCTCACGCATGATCAAGCATTGCTACATGAGTCCCAGAGAACCGGGGAATTGGCACAAAGGAGATTTAAGCTGCCGTCAAATCTGATATTCATGTTTTCCCCAGTGCTCAAAAAAATAAATAAAAGCAAACGCAACTGGGCAGCATTCCACTGCTAAAATCCCACTGCCCTAGACCCAGGCCTTTTTGACCTTCACACAAATCCGAGCCTGGATGTTGATGATGACTGAATAAGATGTGGTCTGACATCATAGGAATGCAATAAGATATTATTATATTCTTTATTTAAAAAGGTTGTGACGGGCGAATTTGTCCTGTTTTGCCGGAAAAATGTTGACAATTTGACAGGGATTGAAGTCAATGGGCATCCATTTAATTGTCGCCAGTGTTGGCATTGTCACTGGCATCAAAATTTGCGAATTTATTCGCCAGTGGCGAAACGCGGAAATTCGCCGAAAATTCTGCAGAATAAATTTGCCTATCATTACAGGCAAAGGATCTGTTATCCAGAAACCCACTATCAAGAAAGCTCCAAATTGCATAAAGGCCGTATCCCACAGGCTCAATTTTAAACAAATAATCCAAATTTTAAAAAAGATGTTTTGCCTTTTTCTCTGTAATAATAAAACAGTACCTTGTTCTTGATCACAACTAAGATATAATTAATCCAATTAACAATCCTATTGGGTTTACTGTATTTTAAAGGGGTTTTCACCTTCAAAACTTTTTACACTTCCAGTGTTTTCAGATTGTTCACCAAAAATAATGTATATTATTTCCTACTACTCTCTATTTTCCATTTGTGACCGTTTTCCAACTTTAACATTTCTTTTTTTTTTGGCTTCTGTTTTTCTAAAGCAGCTGGGGGAGGGGGTCACCGACTCTTTAACTGTTCTAAATTGAAACATATAGTTGATCTTGTTGTTATCTTTGTCCCCGCTGAGCAGAATCCCTGAGTTTCATTAATGGCCGCTTGATACAATAGTTGCTAATATTCTACAGATGTTGCTGAGAAATGGATCAATTAATGGAGCAAATTTAGAAATCTGCATCTGGATCACTAGCTGCCAGACTGAAACACCAGAAACAGAAACATTTAACTTTAGAATTACGGTAAATTTTGGAAGAATGGTAAAAAAACTAAAGATGGAAAACCAGATGAACAACCCCTTTTAAAAAGATTTTTTAGTAGACTTAGGGGCCGATTCACTAACTTCGAAGGTAAAAAACTTAGAATTTTGAAGGTTTTTTTGGGCTACTTCGACCATCGAATGGGCTACTTCGACCTTCGATTACGACTTTGAATCGAAGGATTCGAAGTAAAAATCGTTCGACTATTCGACCATTCGATAGTCGAAGTACTGTCTCTTTATAAAAAACTTCGACCCCCTAGTTAGCCATCTAAAAGCTACCGAAGTCAATGTTAGCCTATGGGGAAGGTTCCCATAGACTTGGCTAACTTTTTTTGATCGAACGATATTCCTTTGATCGTTGGATTAAAATACTTCGAATCGTTCGATTCGAAGGATTTTATCGTTCGATCGATCGAAGGAATAATCCTTCGATCGTTCGATCGAACTAACTGCGCTAAATCCTTCGACTTCGATATTCGAAGTCGAAGGATTTTAATTCCTAGTCGAATATCGAGGGTTAATTAACCCTCGATATTCGACCCTTAGTGAATCGGCCCCTAAAAATATGGTGAAGCAAATTACAGAAAGGCTCCTTATTTAGAAAGCTCTAGGTCCTGAGCATTCCGGGTAATATGTCCTATACCTGTATAGATCTGACATATTTTGAAGCTCCTTGCAGAGATTATACATCATTCACACCCTGGAGTTTACAATCTAGCATTTTAAAACCAAAACTGCTTCGGTATTCTCATGTAGCAATCACAAATCTGCATACATATCTGATGTTATTGTGACTCTAAGCAGGTTATAGTCAAACTGTCAACCAGTGTGACACTTGCAAATCAGCCTCTTGAAGAAAATATGTTTTATTTGAAGGTAATCACCTGGGGCCTTACCTCCCACTGTATTTAGAATATGAACAGCTGTGGCACATACCAGCTGGCATAAAATGAAAAAGAAGTCCACCTGAAAATAATATAATATGTAGTGATCAGCAATATAATATGGAATCTTGTTATGGTCTATAAGAGTACTCTCAGACATGTTAAATTATATGGGGCAGATTCACTAAAGGGCAAATTGTCGCCAGAGACCGCTTTGCACACATCGCACCACTTCACCAGGCTCAATTTTGCTACCACTTCGCTAATTCAGTAATAAGTGAAGTTGCGCTCTGGGCACTGAACGCTGGCAACTTTTCGCTATCGTTACTTCACCAGTTTCATTTTATAGTGAAAATGCGCTAACGTTCGTTTGTGCCTTGAGAAAATTCGCTAATGATCTTGAGCTTAGGTCAATCTGCATAAGGCGGGTAATTAAAAGTTGTATGGAGGTCTTTTTTTATAAATGTTGGTGTAAATTCCAGGGAACCTGAAATGTCCAGGGAACCTTAATAAAGACTATAGAGTTAATATAATGCCCTACACATGAGCCCACTGTAAAATGAATGTTCCATATGTTATAAAATGTCTGGAGAAAAACAGTGACCCAAAAAAAGTTTGTTAGGACTTGTGCAGCCAATCCCGCTTAAAAAAAGAAAAAGCCGCCAGCGTTTTTGGAACTTTAATGCATTTCCGGCAGACAGGATATGATGTAAGTGACAGAAGATTGAGAAAGATCCAGCTGCTTTTTAGCACTTTGCCTGGTCTGAGGTGGCGAAGTCAACTCTGGCGAAAGAAGTAGCGTTCAGTAAAATCCGCACTTTAGTGAATTTGCGGAGTAACAATCATTTCCCAGAGCGAAAAGTCGCCTGGCAATAGAGTGAGAATGATCACTAGCAACTTGGCGCCTGTGCCTGTTAGTAAATTGGCGATGTCCCTGCGGGTGACATTGCTGGCGAAAAGTCGCTAGCATTAGCCCTTTAGTGAATCTGCCCCAAAGTAGCTAAAATTGATTTAGTCCTGGCCTTGTGTGTCTTACATTTTTAAGTTAAAGACATTCAAAAGAGTGTAATGAGAGGTATAGCAGGGGATGTAGTCACTGGTGTGAGACAAAACTACTCAACTGACAAAACATTTGCAGTAGGAGCTACAAGTTTGGATCATAGCTTAAGTCACACTGACATTTTTGGACTCCCTTCACAGACAGGTGACATCTGAAGCATTTAGCTACATGTGCTGCCCTGCTGCCTTGTTTAAAATGAGAATTTTTTGTTCTGGTTGTTCTCATTCCCTTCTGTATTCAGATCAAACCAAAAGGAAAACCCATGCCTGTCATTTTTTAGGGTCTGGCCATACGAGCAGATTTGGGGAAATGAGTTGCCCCAACGACAAATCTCCTCTTCTTCAGGGCGATAAACCCCCCTGAACTGCCTTCCCCTTGCCCTCTGCCGGCTAAAATGGAAATCGTCTGGGGCAAGGCACAAGTGGCACTTCGTTTTCCGAAATCGCCCAAAGTTTCCTAGTGAGGCAAAAAAACCCTGAAGCGCCCTGTGTGCCTTGCCCCAGCCGATTTCCATTTTAGCCGGCGGAGGGCAAGGGGAAGGCAGTTCGGGGAAATTGTCACACTGAGGAAGAGGTGATTTGTCGCTGGGGCGACTAATCTCCCCGAATCAGCTCGTGTGGCCAGAGCCTTCGTTTTCCACCTCATGCAACTCACCTAAACTCATGGCATTAGTGGCCCAATGTGCATGCACTTATTTCGTTTTCCTAGGAACTTGGGGGAACCTATTTTCTTTGCACTGATTTTTTTTCTACTCTAACCTTTGGGAAGGTGAACGGATCATCTGAACCCGCAAAGGGAGTGAACTACAGAAATCTTGGATTTTTCCTTCTTTATCTTCTAATTGACTATGATGAACCAATGACTGATCCAAGTACAGTCCACGTATCAATCTTTATAGGGCATAACTTTTATAATGTCAAAATGTTCCTTTTTGCTTTCTTCTTTATGTCTTTTGCCATTTTCCTGAAACATTAATGTGATTATATGATTGTTTTGTTTAAAAAGATGTGCTATTATGGCAATATATATATTTAGTTTTAACCCTACTGAAACTGTAACCTAAGCCAATTTTTAATACCTTGTATGAAATAAAAATGTTACCCGCAATGCCTATCAGTCATATACTGCAAGAATTATCATCCTCATTTTCCTTAAATAATGCCTGAATGGATATTAACAATATACTTAATGTTTGACTGAATGTTTTATTCTGTTTAAGTGTGCATCTACATCTTCCTAATGATCTCAGTTTGTACATTGTCGTTGCTCATTCAATTTCGGATTAAAAAATCTTTCACATTTTAAAAAGATATAAATTCATATTCACATATTCATAAGTTCATATCCACCAAGACTGCAAAAGTATTTAGACCCTTGATGAATAGCAAACACTACATTAAGGGGGTTATTTACTAAACACCGAATTTATCTCATATTTCATAAAAAAAGTAAACATGACCAAACTCCCATGCCCAATTTGAACTTAATTATTAATAAAAAAACCCACAAATTTATTGGTTCGGGAAAAAAACCCGATAAAATCGCGTGAAAACCCGAATCTTCCAAATTTTTCGGACTTTTCCCCCGAATCTTTTCAGATTTTCACGATATCTTCAAATTGAGATTGGTGCCTCTCCCATTGACTTATACATGAACTCAACAGGTCTGAGATGGCGGATTTTCAGATTATGGCTTTTTGCAGCATTGGAAATAATAAATCTTGAAAAAGGTGAGGGTTTTTTTCCACTAAAAATTCCAGTTTTTGCCCCAAAAAGTCAGATAAATTTGAGGTTTAGTAAATAATCCCCTTAAAGTATGCAGTCTGTAAGTACAACAATCCATTGTGGCCTGTGCCCACAGACTCTCCTTGTATTTTTAAACAATGTGCAAGTTAGGGTAAAGGTGGGTTTGGGAGGAGGACACCTACATGCCACCTCCCACCTGCTCCACATGAATACATTGCTTCCACTTGAAGGCACTGCTTTATTCATGGGGCACACATCATTTAGAAATAGTCCATTAGATATAAAAAAAACGCCCATGGACTTTAATGCATTTGGAGTGGGAAAAAATTGTTGCACGTGTAAAAATATTTTGACTTTTTGATTTAATGGCCCACTTTCTAGCTGACCACAGCACACAACAGAATATAAAGGGGTCAAATACAGTACAGAATGGAAGTGATTGGCAAAAAGCCTAAATCTGGATAATCACTGAATGGAGCTGGTTAGTTTCCATGTGCTGAACACTAGTGAACTCTTTTTTCACACTAATAGAAATGCTATTTAGTCAATGACTTTTAAACATTTTAAGTTCATGCCCCACTTGAAGGTCCAACCTTTAGTCAGAGTTCACTCCCCTCAATTCATGAAATGGATAAGTGTATCAGTTATTCTGCCAAAGTTCAATGAATAGCTGGGCCAGCAAACACATATTCACCCCAAGCTTCACCATAACTGACATTCAAGCTGGGATTTCAGGTGTATCCAGGAGATTAAATAGCCCTTCTCCATAATTCTCTTCCTAACTGACTTCAGGCTGAGCCCCATGCCACTGCTCCAAGGCCTCGGTTGGGCAACCTCACGTTTTGGGAACCTCTTTCTGAAGATCCATTGTTTAACTAAAGCTGGCCATAGACGTTGAGATTTTTAAAAGATCAGATCCTGATCCCGAGACCACGATCTTCTCAGAACGATCATACGATCGTACGAATTTACCATCAACTAAAAAGACCAATTTGCCAGGAAAACAAAGGGGAGCTGCCTGCTTGGCCCTGCAAACATAGATACATTGCACTGGGACCGACAAAGATTTTTTGACCTGGCCGATCAATTTCCCGACAGATGACGGCCGAAAAATCGTAAGATGTACGATCGTTCGAATACCACTAACCGCACGATAATTTCGAAGGATTGGTCGGGCTTCCCTAAAATCGGTCGTTCGGCAAGAAGAATCACCGCGTCTATGGGGAGCTTTACTGTACATAGCAAGACATGTTATACAGAACAGTTGATGTTTTCCAGGTCAGTATAATTACAGTAGCTACCTGTGATAGAGAGTGGGTATTTTATTAGTATTTTATGTGCCTCTGTTACAATGCCTTTGAGCCTTCACACATCAGGGTTCAGCCTTTAGATATATGTTCAGTTTAGGTATAAGTGAAAACCCCACTGATTTATGATCCAAGATGTGGTGATCTTTGTATCAGTGAAACGCTCTTGGGAGTCTGGGCAACATTCATAAAAGGCTAATGTGAGAAAACACCAGCAATACGCTTACCTTTGTCTTTTAATGTCAGCCTTTCTTGCTCTATTGCTAAAGAGGTGTACAGGCAAAACCATTGTTTGGAAAGAGACATGTATATTGGGAAAAAAGATCTAAATCCTTTTAGGAAACACAGTACAGATATGGGACCTGTCATCAAGAATGCTTGGGGCCTGAGGTTTTCTCAAATCTCTCTGTAAATTTGGATCTCCAACTTTAAGTCTACTAAAAAATAATCTAAACATGAAATAAACCCAATAGGATTGTTTGCTTCCAATAAGGATTCATTTATTAATTATTCATTTTTTCTTCCATAAAGTGGATCACTGTACCAGAGGCCTCCCCTTCAGACTAGAGGAAAAGAACTTTCATTTGAAGCAACGTAGGGGGTTCTTCACAGTCAGGACAGTGAGGTTGTGGAATGCACTGCCGGGTGATGTTGTGATGCTGATTCAGTTAATGACTATAAGAATGACTTGGATGATTTTTTGGACAGACATAATATCAAAGGCTATTGTGATACTAAGCTCTATAGTTAGTATAGGTATGGGTATATATAATTTATGTGAGTGTATGGAGGGGTCAGTGTGTATGTATGGATGCTGGGTTATTATTTGGAGAGGTTGAACTTGATGGACCGTGGTCTTTTTCAACCCAACTTAACTATGTAACTATGGATTTTGCACAATAGAAAATTCTTTTTTTTCATTTTTAATCAAGTGGTGTGAGTGTTGAGTTATTGCTGTGGATACATAAATATCCCTTATTGTAAAGGATGAAGTCGTTAAGGAGTTCCATGACAATATAAAGGCCCAAGGCTAAGTGCTTTTTATAAAGGTCAATGAACTCAGAGGTAACTCCTAATATCCCCATACATATTACAATATATTTGATAATGAACAATTTTCCGTGCCAGTCATGAGACAGAAATGTCATAATTGGGCACCAATAATAACTAATTGTATCACTAAATAACAATATAATTTACAGGATATTAAAATGTTATATAAACCAATGCATTATAACCCCATTTCCAAAAAAAAAGTCGGGGTGCTGTTTAAAATATATATTCAAACAATTAGATGATTTGCAAATCATTTCAACCTTAAATTTAATTACAAATAATGCAAAAAACAACATATCAGATGCTAAAACTAAGAAATGTTATTGTTTTCCTAAAAATATCTGCTAATTTAAACTTACTGCCAGCAACATGTTTCAGTAAGCTGGGCGAGGGGCTTGTTTACCACTATATTGCATCAGCTCGCTTTGTACTAACTGTTTGGGAGCTGACGAGACCATTTGCTGTAGTCCTGAAAGTAAACTGTTGTCCTCCCTATTTTATGTAGTAGTTTCTGCAGTAAAATGTCATTTACTCTTCTCAACATTCTCTCTTTTGCTTGTTCTCATTCTGCCTAATAATCTCCCATTTTATATCTTCGTCCCTCTGTCCCCAAAAACTCCTGTACAGTACTTTTCTATGGCTTTCCCTTCACAAGCAAAACGAAGATCCACAGACAATGGCCAACTGGCTACCCGTAAAGAAATATGGGGTCGTTTAATTATATGGGCATCAGGTCTATTAACTCATAGCAACCAATCAGGCTTTCCTACAGCAGAATGAAAATGTTACCAACCACAGACGAAACTTTCAAGTGCTAGCGACGCCAGGAAATAAAGATGGCAAAAAAATATTTTATATTATAGTTTAGTTCTTTCAGGTAATATTACAGAGAACATCATTGTCTGGGTTGAGCTAATGTACTGTATATTTAGACATTAAATGGCACGTGTTGCCTAAATATATTATACCCAACCAAAGGTGCAGGCTAATAGAGCCCGCACTTGAGTTGGGGGTAACATTCGTTTTCTTTAAATGCCCCCCACCAGTGCTAGGCCACCTGCACCAGCAGGGAGTTCCCGGTTTGAGCTGCCATGTTGGGGCACATGCATGCATCTTCCAATGCTGAAACGTTCTCATTATGCGCATGCGTGTGACATCAGAAGCACATTATTTGCATGCTTTCTGACTGCGAGTGTCCTATCGCTGGCGGGGGCAATTAAAAGAAAAAAAAAAGATGACTATTGCCTGCTCCTTTGGTTGTGGATAATATATTTAGCCAACAGGTGCCCTTTAAGTGACCGATAACTGAATACAGTAACGCTGCAATACCAACAAGGTCTTCTACTACACAAAAAAAAAAATTTCAGTTACAGGAAAAAGACTGATCAGGTCAAATTGATATTTTTTGCTTAAAAGCATTGCTGATCTTTTAAATGACCCCTTGTGCTCCATTAACCTTGTCCTGTTCCTCTTATATTATAAGGTTCAAGATAAAGGCCCCTTAGCACCATATTGCTGCTTCATTAATATATTATTGTAATAAATAATATTGCTGCACAGCAAATGCACCGACAACCAGCTTTTCTTTGTTTTTTATACATATACTTTTAAAATGAGCAGTCTTCTTGATTCGCCCCACATCTATTTGTCAAACAGAGCAGAAGGCTTTATCCACATACTGGAAGTCTGCCTCTAGGTAAATGCATTGAGGACAGTGGGTCATCTTGTGGTTCTTATAATTCTGCAGACAAGTCGCTGAGATCCCCCACATCTGCCCCGAAGGCAACATCTTGGCTATCAATTTGATCCATTTCTGGAAATAAGCAGTATATTGATTCTATAGGCATGTGGGGGTAGAAAAATCATTAAATATTAATATTTTTAATAAGGAGAATATTACATTTAAAAGATTTGTATTTTTTCAATATCTTTAGATATACTCACATGATATGGATCATATTGGCCATACATGGGAAATATAGCAAGATTATTAAATGTTTGCGCTATTTGGCCACCTATGTAATCAATCAGTTTATTAAGACTCAAGGCCATCGGCTGTGTCACCTTCGAGCCCACCTGCCACAATCTCACCCAAATGGGTTGTAGGTAGTGATGGGACCAATAAATTTGGCAGGCACAAATCTGCAGCGAATTTCTGCGTTTCACCACTGGCGAATAAATTCGAGAAACTGCAGCAAAAATTTGCCAGCGACAAAAAAATTTGGACATGCATCGGAAAAGTCGCTTGCGTCAAAACCGTTGTGTGTCAACATTATTCCGATGCCCATTTACTTTAACGCCAGCATCAAAATTGACGCAGGCGGCAAAATTCTCTGTTTGCTGATTTTTTGAAATTCGCAAATTTTCCGGCGAAACTGGATAATTTCACCCATCACTAGTTGTAAGTCCAGCCTGCGTGATATCCATCTCACTGTCAATTTGGTAAAGTAGAAGTTGGCATTCAGCACGATGTACACATACCTAAAGTAAATATTGGGATTTTGTCCATTATAAAAGTTGTGTATATCAGAATGGCATAGTTTATGCAGGCCCGGATTTGCGGCAAGGCCGCATAGGCCCGGGCCTAGGGCGGCAAAAAAATAGGGGCGGCATGCCGCCCAGCCGCACTATGGGGACACGTGCGTCCCCATTTAATTACAGCAGCTGCGCCGGCGAAAAAACGCCAGCGCGCTGGGAAGGGGAGGTGAGGTGGGCGCTAGGACCGCGCGGCCGCCTGGTCGGACCGCGCGGCCTAGGAGCGCCGCACATGGAAATCCGGCGCTGAGTTTATGGTGTGGGCAGTGAAACATGCACAGGAAATAGGGTTCAGGTTTACCTTCTATATGGGGTCCCTTTTCTACATCTGGGATGCCTACATGCCAACATAAACTTGTCCTAGACCTGTGTAGTTATTAGGGATGTAGCGAACTGTTCGCCGGCGAACTAGTTCGCGCGAACTTCGACTGTTCGCGTCCGCCGAATGTTCGCGAACGTCGCGCGACGTTCGCCAATTGGTGTTCGCGTTCGATTCGAAGTAAAATTTCGTTCGACCATTCGACCATTCGACCATTCGATCGCTAAAATCGAACGATTTCCATTCGTTCGAACGATTATAAGCATTCGATTGAATTAAAATCATTCGATCGAATAGCTTCGATCGTTCGATTCGAACGAAAACCCTTCGATCGTACGAATAAAATCCTTCGATCGTTCGATCGAACGATTTTATCGAGCGTTCGAAGTTCGCGAACTGTTCGCGAACTGTTCGCTTTTTTGCCGGTGTTCGCGAACGGTGTTCGCGAACACATTAACGGCAGTTCGCTACATCCCTAGTAGTTATTGAGACTAAATAACTTCAGATTAGAGAAACATAATTAATTTACTGCAATGCAACCGGCACTTATGGTGTCTGTCTCCTGAGCAAAACAAGCAGCTGATATACATAACAAAGAAGATGAATTACATTTTACTTAGGGGCCAATGGTTCACTGCAAAACCTTCATAATACTTAATTTAATGCTATTGGTAAAAATACAAAAAGATGAACTTAATTATTAATCTTGATAAGCAAGTCAGTCTCATACACATATTGTATTTCATCTAATATTGACCATTTCTGGCACATACCATAACTGATCATCAAATTGATCTGTAAAACATGTGAAAGATTTGCCTTCCAACACAACTGTCAGCATGCTGCTTTTTCATTCAACAATAAGTGATGAGCGAATCTGTCCCACTTCGCTTTGCCGGAAAATTTAAAAAATGCCAAAAAATTCTCGAAACGCATTGAAGTCAATATGTGTCAATTTTTTTTTTTGCTTACATGACAATTTTTTCATTCTTAGCTGCAAAGGAGCAACAGAAGTATATATTGTAGTATTTAGTGCTTCAATTATACACCATATATGTCTGACACATCATCAGTAACATTGAGACATGTATGCTGTAAAGTTCATGCAATGCAGAATGCAGGTAACACAGGCACAACATACTTTGATAACAAGTTCTGCTGTGGTTGAGCACTGTAATGGTTAAGCTGAGCTCAGGAGAGGTGGTTAGGAAAAAAAATAGGCTCAAACAGTTAGAGTTTCTATGGGAACAAGTAGTGCTATCTCTTCATTGGCTGTTAGACTGGAGGGTGTGTTTAGTAATCTGAACTGAGAAGAACTGAACATGTTCATAAGTCAATAACCAAACCAAATTCCTGAGAGTTGGGCAGAGTGGGCTAGAGGAGGAGAAGGATTTCTAAGTGATTAAGGAGATGATGTAGCCTTACTGTTAACCCTTTAACAACCAGAGTGGCAGATATCTAAAGATTTCAAAGAGGCTGTTTACTGATTACATTTTCTGGAGGGGTATACATGTCCTTTAAGTAGACCGCAACCCATAAAAGGCGTGACTAAACCCCCTTTCCTTAGTCTTTAAATATACCTCTCTCCATAAAAACATCTTAAAGGGGACCCGTCACCTAAAATAAATATTCAAATCCTATTTTATCACATTAGTCAAGCAAAATAAACTTAAATGACACTGTATAAATTATTTGAATCTTGTTTCCTTCAGTTTGGGAATTCATAATTATAACAAGCAGACAGGAGCCATTTTGTGGACACTGTTATTAAGACAAGTCTTGTATCATCTCAGAATCTTGTTTGTGTGTCAGAATGGGGGACCTGATGTCCATCCCCATGCCCTGGCTACACAATTAAATGGTTTAATTGGGGGAATGTGGGGAGAGCAGAGACATCTAGAAAGTGCTGAATAGAAAGTAAAAGTAATTGCTTGCCCGCCTCTTGCCCGATTTTTAAATGAGTTTACAACAGCTATGAATGCTTTAATAATGCTTTAATAAAAATCAGAAATTGGATTTCATGTTTAATTTGAAAAGGACTTTTATTATACAGCTTTTTATGTTTGGGTGACATGTCCACTTTAAATTGGCATGTCTTGCTCCCAATCAATGCATACATCTTAAAGGGCATGTAAAGGCAAACAATAAAATCCCATTTTTACTTTCTTTAATGAAAAAGAAACCTATCTCCAATATACTTTAATTAAAAAATGTGTACCATTTTTATAAGAAACCTGACTGTATGCAGTGAAATTATCACTCAATTTACTGCTGTGGATAGGAATTGTCAGACGGTCCCTAACTGCTGAGCAGGGAAACAATCATACTTATGAACAGCAGGGGGAGCCCCCGCCTTACTTCCCAGCCATGCAGAACTCAAGCAGCTTTGTTTATGACGATCCCTATGCAGCCCAGACCACACTGAGCATGTGCACAGTCTTAGTCTTGCAAAGATGTTTAACAAAGTTACAAGATGGTGACCCCCTGTAGCCAACTTTGAAAGCATAAATTATTTGTTTGATTAGGCTTGTGGTGCAGTAAGTTCATGTTTATATTTAGTATACAAAATACAGCATTTCTAGCCTTATTCTATTTTAGACTTTACATGACCTTTAATACGTGAAGCCACCTACCCGCTATCTTCTGTTTTACATCCCATTCTGTTAACTCTCGCTAGGTTTCGCTCGAGGTCACGTGTTTCAGTAGCATTTTCCACTCCTTAGGAACTGTTTCCATCGTCAGAGTCCGTAGCACCCATTCCCATGCTCGGAATACTTAGCAAATATTTCCATGCTCAGGGTCCTAAGCAACTGTTTCCATTTTCAAAAAGTAGCAACCTGTCTTCACTTACTTCATTATTAAGACTTACATAGATAATATACTTAAAATTGGAAGGGCAATATATAATTATATAACTTGCAATAAAATACTACTGCAAATATATAAAACCAGTTTCTAAAACACCCATTATAAAGTGTACCATAACTGGGAAACAGTCTTGAAATGAAAATAAATGATGAATAGTAGAATAAAATGCTCAATTATTGAATGCATGAAGGATCCACCACAGGGGAAAGCAGAATAAAATATCCATGTGTAAGAGCCTTATGAACCACTTGCTGTGTAATCCTAATCCAAGCCCTAGAAGAGATCACCTCTGTTCATATTCAGGCTCATTTCTCACATGTGGATAATATACATTAGATACAATTTCAATAAATGCCCATCTGCCATTTAAAGGACAGTCGTAAAACTTAAACCTACTTTGAGACCGTTACTATATATTTCTCTGTTCCACACACATTGTACTGATAAACTGTGCCCAACCTGCAGCACTATTAACTGTCTTTCTTGCTGAATGTGAAACGGAAACAGCGTTGAAGTGCCAAGTCCCCATAATAAATTATGGCAATACTCTTTACAATCTAGTTAATCCATAGAATACATGTAGCAAATGGTTCTTCTGTGCCATTAAATGTTATGTTCCCCATAGTTGTGCCTTCTGTTAGTGGATTCATGAGTCAGTCACAAAAGTCTCTCCTGAATTGGATCCACATGATAGAAAGAGGCTTTTATGAATGTTACACCCACTGCGTTTTTGCATTCCTTTGGAATATACTTTAACGGCTGCAAAAAGCAAATTATAAAACTCTGCTTCCCAGTATAAATCAAGCCTAAATGCAGCCTTGGCACTCATAATCCAAATGCTAAAGTGTCACCTAAAATAAATCGATGGGGCAGTTTTATTCGATGCTCACATCTTCCAAGGTTGTTATAAGTTGCTAATGCAAGTCATTGCGTGGGAGTTGGAAAGAGCATTTTCAACTGAGACATTTCATATTTTTTCTTACTGCCAGTTGTTCCAGGGCGCTACTGCCATGCGGCGAGTTGAGAAACTCCAACAAGTTAGCAGGGCCGAAAAAAAGTGTTCCTTGTAACTTTAAGAGCCAGAAATTCCATCTGCAGAGAGTGCAATTTGTGCTCTCCACTCTAATAATGTGGCCCTCCCTACACCCACTCTGGCGCTGGAAATGGTATGTGTCAGTGTGAAGGGGGGTGGCACCAAAAAGGAGTCAAGGAGCCCCAAAACACCCCTGGGCACCTTAAGGCAAATTTGGGCTCTAGAGAGTAAATAAAAATGAATGGAGCTCTTAAACATCCCTGAGTGCATTTGACATAACAGAATCATTTATTGCTGAGCTCAGCTCAATTCTGCATCCAGGTAGCCTGTTTGGATGCCTTCAAGTGGGCCCTGGGAACCAAAAAACAAAGGGGGATGGTGGTGATCAAGTAGGTGTCAAGGGATTATGGCATTATGGGTGTAGTTTAGCTAGGGGATCCCTAACCCCAGACCAGGGCCACTCCTGCCATGAGGCAAGGACAGAACCTTGCCTTAGGTGGCAGTGAGAGGGCAGTTACAAGGGGTGGCAAAAAAGCCACCTCTGGTTAAAGCTGCCTCTAGTTACTTTGAGAGTCAAAATGTATTATTTTAAAACAGAAATTCTGCCTCACTAGTGTAGAGAGCACAAAAAACCTTGATACACTAGCGATGCGGCCCTCCTGCTCTGACAGTAAAGTTGCAAGAGGCATTGCTGCTGCCCCAGATCTGCCCCAGATTGTAAACAGAACAAACTTCTAAAATGGCACAAATGGTTTTTTTAAAGAACTAAAAATTAATATAATTAATATATAACTAATCTGGATTGATTGCTTTTCTATTAATGATACTGTTTGCCCTTATACATAGTAACATAGTAAGTTAGGTTGAAAAAAGACACACGTCCATCAAGTTAAATCTTTTAAGTCAATAAATAACCTGCCTAACTGCCAGTTGATCCAGAGGAAGGCACAAAAACCACATCTGAAGCCTCTCTAATTCGCCTCAGAGGGAGAAAAAATTCCTTCCTGACTCCAAGATGGCAATCAGACCAGTACCTGGATCAACTTGTACTATGAGCTATCTCCTTTAACCCTGTATTCTCTCACTTGCTAAAAAGCCACCCAACCCCTTCTTAAAGCTATCTAATGTATCAGCCAGTAACACTGATTCAGGGAGAGAATTCCACATCTTCACAGCTCTCTTTCCAAATATTTAGGTGGAACCTCTTTTCTTCTAATCGGAATGGGTGACCTCGTGTCAGCTGGAAAGACCTACTGGTAAATAAAGCATTAGAGAGATTATTATATGATCCCCTTATATATTTATACATAGTCATCATATCACCCCTTAAGCGCCTCTTCTCCAGCGTGAACATCCCCAATTTGGCCAGTCTTTCCTCATAGCTAAGATTTTCAATACCTTTTACCAGCTTAGTTGCCCTTCTCTGTACCCTCTCTAATACAATAATGTTCTGTTTGAGTGATGGAGACCAAAACTGTACGGCATATTCTAGATGGGACCTTACCAGTGCTCTATATAGTAGAAGCATAATCCCCTCCTCTGTAAATCTATCCCCCTTTTAATACAGCTAAGTTGAATTTCTCTTAATTAATGTGCATATGTCAAAGACATGTTTTTGGGGTTTTTTTTAAATCATTTATCCATCAAACATTGATTTTTTTTGTATTCTCATCTAATTTGGTAATTGAAAGGTTAAATGTGAGGACTGGGTATAGAAGGCTGTATCACACAAAACACACTGGAGGGAAAAATCAATATATTCTTTTCTGAGAGCAGAATATTAAGTCTGTTGTACATACATCCTCCATCTCCACGTCCCATGGTTTTTACTTTACCAATCTGTGTTTGTTTTGCACCTTTTCCCTGCTTTATCTAATCTGTGTATGTTCTTATCCTTCCATCATTTAATTGAGTTCATTATCAATATCAGATCCTATAACAAGACACCATGTAGCTGCTGACATTGCTAGGAGGTCATGGATTTCTGCTGTGAGACACTGTTGTTTGGATAGTAAAATCCATGATGGACAAGCATGTAGATTTAAGGCCATGAAACCTTAGGAATCTTTCGGTTGGCTGGCTGCTTGCGTCTTCGCTGTGGCTGCCCTGAACATTTAAACAGTTCAATAACATCCTTCTCTGAAACATTAAAAAATGCCCACTTATTTATGTCATCTCTCTTGGGAAATTAATAGCGCTTGTTATTTAGAGTGCTCTCTTCTCCACTGCTAGGAAACAATACAACGGGTCGAAAGTGGGCCTCGGGGTAATAAATATTAAATTTTTTTTGTTGCTCAGATATTTCTGGCTGGGAGTCAACGCCTACTCAACCTCCTTGGCATCAACATTTTATTATCATTTTCTGAAATGATGTCAGTGATAAATCTATGAAGAGGTTGTTCTGGTGTGAGGCCATGTGTGTCATATATGACCGCCCCAAAGACATTTGGGTAAAGGGAGAATTGATACGTACAATAACCATCATAGCTTTCTAATAATGCTTCCCATACTACTGATTCAGTTCAGTGGCACTGTACACTGGAGAGGGGGTGGTGACATCACTGGGGGGGACAGTGATGCCTTGGGGGCAAGCCTATTTCACCACTGGAGCAGGGCTATGACATGGCAACAAGCGATTGGCCAAGCTTCATGTCAGTCCTAGCTGTTTTTTTTCTACTTTGAAAAACATGGCAGGTAGTTTTGACCCAGACAGCCCTTCCAAAAAGCAGGCTGACCTGTCTCATCACTGGGATATATCAGCCTTCTATTACGCTTGCAATAATGTTTCTGTGTGGTATATATATATATATATATATATATATATATATATATCTCGGCAGGGTCGGACTGGCCTGGTGGGACACCATATATATAATAAACATGTTTGTTTCACTATACATGGAGTGCGGATCTTTCTGCTGAACTAAATATGAATATATATACCGTACATATGCTTTGAACCATTCTATGGATGTGATGCCTTGAACTCTTGTCTTGTCTATCTATAAAGTACAAGGCCATGTTTCCTGGACACCAGTAGATCGGCTGTACCCCACAGTAATATTTTTAGAATACTCCATCCCCAAATTATCAAAGTATTTTGGCGTGCTGGTATAATGTGTGATTTTATACTCTACATGATCAACATGTAGAGTATATACCCTTTAGGCACTTGGTTCTCTTTCTATATTGTTATTTCCTTACTAGGTACAGTGGCATTCAATTAAACAAAACAGCTATAGCTATTAACACTGTTTATCATACCCCATGCACAGAACGTGCAAAAGAATCCAGGGCAAGTGTGGTGTAAAGACGTGCTGAGTGTCAGGAGCACCCAATGGCACTCCCGTCTCCAGCGGCGGCATGTCAAAAATGTAGGTGCCCAGGACACTGCCGTGAAGACGTCATACGATTGGCGCGAAGATTTGAAATAAGAAAAAGCCAAGGTCACGGGTTCAATCCCCGATTATAGGAAATTCTAGCTTGTGTTCCTGAGTGTTCCTAAATTGATTATTAATATTCTCCTGGACTTTTTACCTTGCCTGAACCTTTTGACCTTGATCCTTGCTGTCTGCCTAATGAACTACTGCCTGAACTCTGATGACGAATACTCTTGAACTTGTAGCTTGTCCTAAAGATTCCTCCTTGGTCTGAACTTCCCTTTGCTTGGAATCGATAAGCCCCTGACACTGAGCAAGTGCAAGAACAAGTCTCTCCCTACACGAGACAACTCAAGATGGTATTGCAGGGGTACACCAACCACCAAAAGATGGCAAAACACTACAAAATATATAGACTTTACTACACATACCACCCCACATTGGAGCCAGAAATCCATGTCTCCATTACACCACACACGACACAGCTTATGTGCCAAAAGGCAGGAACCCAAGATGGTGGAGGATGCAGCCCCAGCCCAACAAGATCTACAGCCCCAGATGTTAGTACGGCATCAGCCTCCCCTGACCTTGGAGCAATATTGGCAACTCTCCCCACTACTGAAGTGTGATGGCTAAAACCATACAGGAAGCACACAAGGCTAACTTAGCCAAAATTAAAGCAGAACTCCCCGCCATCAGAGAAGCACAAAGCAAAGTCAATATCAGAATGGAGGAGATAGAGAAAGAGCACAATAAAACTGAGTAGAGTCAACGATCATCTTAAATTCATATACCTGCTACATAAGCACATGGAGGATCTGAATAACAGGGGAAGACACAACAACCTCTGTATTCACGATATCCCTGAAACAATCCAACCTGCAGATCTAGCAGAGACTTTGCGCAATCACTTTAACGCCATTTTGGAAAGAGATGCCTCCTCTCCAGTGGAATTGGACAGAGCCCAAAGATCACTAGGCTCTCCAATCAATCACTTTGAAAAACCCAGTAATTTGCTGTGTTCCTAAACACTTCCTTAAAGAGGCTATCCTCCGCAAACACTGAGACTTGCAAGTTCCAGGACTACTAGGTCTCAATCTACCAACACCTAGCCTGGCTTACCATTCAACAGCACACAAGGCATCTCATATCGCTGAGGATTCCCCTTTGCCCTCATAACATATAATTCCAGTTTGTCTGTGAGAACCAGACGAACTAGAAGTTTTTTGTTACTATCTGGGCCTACCCCAAGTTGAGCTCAAGGAATGGAGAGACCTGGAGTATCACTCGAACTGTGGTAACTTTACTCCTGGCAATCCACATACAAGAAATGCAAGGCCTCCACAAATTCTACTCTGGACAGAGCTGACTAAATGATATGATCATGGCTTTTACCCACACTTCCCTGGTGATAAAAAGATCTGCTGGCATACTCTAACCTCTCACAAACCTGTCCTAGTCTTCCTTAAGGAAGTTTAAGGCACTATGGCCCTCTAACTTGCTGATTACTTGAGCCAGACGTATTCAATGATATCCAAATTAGCTGTTATCCCCACATATATAAGCAAGAAGAACAATCACTAAACCCATTAGCTGATCTCTGGGGTTTTCTCCCCCCCCACCGCAGATTAACCAAGATAAGCTCAAAAGCAAAGGTATATACCACAAACACTCCTATGTACAACACACATTGAACAGATTACTTACAACAAAATAGGAGCAAAGGGCTGAAGACTTCCAGCTTTGATTCTTGGCAAGAGGAAAACCCTTCATCCCTAAACCCCCCTTCCCACCTCCCATCTCCCTTCTTTGATTCCTTCTACATAGGGTTGGCATGTCAGAAGCCCTTTACCTGAGGAAGTAACACAGAGACACCAACCTACCACAAAGCATTTGTTAAAATGATGAAGTTGGTCACAGTATGGATGAAAAGCAACCTAACAATACATTGTTATGTGCCCTCAAGATGCCTTACTGTACTTTGTACTGTTCTATGATACTGCTGCTATTTGGGTAATTTGTATTAAAAGTCTTTTAATAAAAAGATGAATTGAAAAGAAAAACATTCCAGACCACCTCATTTATGTTGTGATACAAAAGATACATCAACCTCTACTTAACCTGGATCTCAGAGGGTTATGTGGGAGCTCATTGTTTTCTCTTTATAGAATAACATGCTCTACACCTTAGATGTTGTTGCCAGTGGCAAGGAGTATGTCTCCCTATGTGGAAGCAGCAGTATGGCACCTAGGAAGGTAATATTATTTCAAGGGCTTCCTTTTCAAGGTATATAGTAAAAAAGAGTTTACTTGCAAACACACACAGACAATTAACATTTTTGTGAAGCAGAGAATGTAGGATACACACACTGGAAAACTATAATGACTAAGTCGTTATTAATTTTTTCAGACTGAGTCACTATCACAACAGCTTTAATTCAAGATTTACTGCTGAATTATAATTTCACCATGTTATTCACGAACCTGGGCACATTTTGCCCGTTAGCAAGCAGCAGAAATAGCATTCCCTGGTCTAGTGCGGTTGGTTGTCATGTGTTACAGGGCCCATATTAGCACATAAGTTCTGCTAGATCTCATCTGTATGAGTTATGGCTTTGGCTGGAGGTACAAAAAAGTAATGGACAGAATAAAGCACAATAAATCTTAGAGGAAAACTATCTTAAATCTCCTCAAGTACCGAAAAGCTGTTTCACAAGCCAAGGCATAAACACAAAGTTTCAGTACAATGAAGAGACTGAGGCAAGTAGAATCCACATACTGTATAACTGGAAGGCTTGGTGCTAGGTGTTACACCTATCTCTCAAGTTTACCCAAAAATTAATTAAAAATTGTTAATACTACACCATGTTACCATTAAAATGTATAATGAGAACTTTTGCAATTTACATGCATTCTCTGTTTTTAGTGGTTTCTGACATAGAAGTTTTAGACTGCTGATACCAGGCATTTGGCTCAACATCTCTTTCTGAACGGGTCACCAACCAACACAGTGCAAACTTTGGACACTAATAATGTTTTTACCCCTAATGCAGCATTTTTCACCCAGAGCAGCTAAATTCTGGCAACAGGGGGAGCTGATGCTGTTCCTATTATGTCTGATGCATAAGAACATGAAGGTATTGACACCATGAAGGTAGAGGCAATGTTCTTGTGCATCAGACATAATAGGAACAGCATCAGCTCCCCGTGTGGCCAGAATTTAGCTGCTCTGGGAGAAAAATGCTGCATTGTGGGTAAAAACATTATTAGTGTCCAATGTTTGCACTTTGAACACTGCACTGTGTTGGTTGGTGACCCGTTCAGAAAGAGATGTTGAGCCAATTGCCTGGTATCAGCAGTCTAAAGCTTCCATGTCAGAAACCACTAAAAATAGATCTTCATACCTTAAGTTTACTAAAAAAAAAATTTAAACATGAATTAAACATGCCAGTCTTGTTTTGCCTCCAGTAAGGATTAATTATATTTGAGCTGGGATAATGTACAAGATACTGTTTTATTATTACAGAGAAAAAGGAAATAATTTTTAAAAACTTAAATTATTTGGATAGAATGAAGACTATGGGACACTGCCTTCCTGTGATTTGAAACTTTCTGGATAACGGCTTCTCGATAAAAAAAAATGTGCTGCGACAAAAAAGTCACGTTGTTGAGCGTCAAAATAATTTTGAAGCCCATTGACTTTAATGCATTTGGACAAAAGATTTGCGCATGTAAAAATTGTCGCGCACATAAAAACTTTGAAGCCCATTGGCTTTAATGGATTTGGACAAAAAAGTTGCACATGTAAAAGATTCTAGATGCGTAAAAATTGCCACACGCGTAAAAATGCCACACGCATCAAAATTATTTTGATGCCCATGGACTTTTTGCAAATTTTTCATAGTTTTGCTATTTTCGGGTGAATTTTTCGGCAAAGTGAAACTGGACAGATTCGCCCATCACTAGTAACAACTCTTAGGGGCCGATCCACTAACTTCGAGTGAAGGATTCGAAGTTAAAAAACTTCGAATTTCGAAGTTTTTTTTGGGCTACTTCGACCATCGAATGGGCTACTTCGACCTTCGACTATGACTATCGAAGGATTCGAACTAAAAATCGCTCGACTATTCGACCATTCGATAGTCGAAGTACTGTCTCTTTAAAAAAAAATTTGACCCCCTAGTTCGCCATCTAAAAACTACCAAAGTCAATGTTAGCCTATGGGGAAGGTCCCCATAGGCTTGCCTAAGTTTTTTTGATCGAAGGATATTCCTTCGATCGTTGGATTAAAATCCTTCGAATCGTTTGATCGAATGAATAATCCTTCGATCGTACGATCTAATTTTCTGCGCTAAATCCTTCGACTTCGATATTCGAAGTCGAAGGATTTCAATTCCTAGTCGAATATCGAGGGTTAATTAACCCTCGATATTCGACCCATAGTAAATCTGCCCCCAAAAGATGAACCAGCCTTATAACCAACCAGAAACCCAATGGCCATATACAGTAAGTATATATTAATATTTTTCTCCTACTTTTTCCATTAACGGACCACATGGGCAACGCAAGGTTAACTGACTCTTTAAGCATCAATTTTTAAACAATCTGATGCAAGAGGTACAGTAACTCAAGCTGTAATTTTGGAACTGAACCTACAATCAGTTATATACCAGCGAAAAAGACACAGAATGAAATATCTGCCTCCTGGCAGTGTATTACAGATAATAACAATCTATGAGAATTGTGCAGCTTAATGTCCTGTAGCTCAGTGCTAGGAGCACATTGTCTGGCTTGTGCTTGTCTATACTGCTAAACAGGCTTAATAAGGATAATGATATCTAAAGCTGTAAGCTGGGATTTTAAGGGGATAAATCACAGTTTTATGCGAGTGAGAGCGAAGTGGTCAAATAATTCCACTGGGGAAGATACAGCAGGACCGGTTCAGCTTGCCAACAATCCAAGTGTCCATGGAAATCAATATGCTTTATGCTGAAGTGACCCAAAAAGCTGGCAGCCAAAAAGCTTCTATTAGGGGTACTTTTTTTTATTTCTATGCCATATTTTCACCCTTTGTTAAATATGCTCCATTGCAAATGAACTTGGACTGAGGTACTGTACCTCCTGCTGGAGTTAAACCACCTTTGGTTGGCTTTCAGCTAAACTTGCAAGTCCTAACGTGTCACATTTAAAAGGAAAACTATACTCTCAGAACAATGTAGGTCTCTCTATGAAAAGATATTGCATAAAACAGCTCATATGTAAAACCCTGCTTCATGTAAATAAACCAATTTCATAATAATATATGTTTTAGTAGTATTTGCCATTGGGTAATACTAAATAGAAAATGGCCATTTTAAGAAATAAGTACTGCCCCCAGGATCCTACTATTTACGGTACACACAAACAAACATGTTTGGTCAAACAAGCCAATTAATGGACTTTTAGGGGCAGATTTATCAAAGGTCAAATTTAGAAGTGAAATATACTTTGAAATTCTACAATCGAATGGCTGTCGAAGTTTTTTTTACCGAATTTGACCGTCGCAGAAAAATCGCTCGAAAGAACGATTAAATCTTTCAGCGATCAATCGACCAATTTTACATTGACTACAAAATACGTAGAAAATGCATTAGAAGGTCCCCATAGGCTAACATAGCATTTCGGCAGGTTTAATTTGGCGAAGTATTGAAGTCAAAGTTTTTTTAAAGAGACAGTACTTCGATTATTGAAAATTCAAATATTCGAACTATTTTACTTTGAATTGAATTCAAAGTAAATTCAAAGTCGTAGTATCCTATTCGATGGTCGAAGTATCCAAAAAATTACTTGGAATTTTGAATGTTTTACTTCCCTCGAATTCACTTCGACCCTTGATAAATCTGCCCCTTATTGTCTATCTTTCACTGTTACAGTTAGAGCTGCAGTATTTTTGGTTAGGTGATCTTTAAGGCAGCACAGAGACTGGTGGCTCAAGGGAAAAAATGTAAAAAGCAAATATTTACTTAAATATATATATATATATATATATATATATATATATATATATATATATATATATATATATATATATACACACATCAGTTTGGTAAGATTCTTTAATATGCCACTTAATATGATGTAAACTGTCTGTTGCTTAAGGGTCAGGCCACATTAGGCGTTTTAGGGAGATCTGGTCGTCTGGCGACTAATCATCTTGTTTTTGCGGCGACCAATTTCCCCAAACGCCTTCCCTCACTCTGCGCCGGTTAAAATGAACGCCGGCGCTAATCACACGCGACAATTCGTTTTCCGAAGTCACCCGAAGGGAATCCAGTGTGGCCTGAACCTAAAGGAAACTAACTCCTTTACAGCTTAAATCCCCATTTCACCTTCTCCCCCTGTTCCTGCTTCCTCTCTCCATAGTGTTAAACAAAATATGCCCCATCCAGCAACACTGACCTAAATTTGCAGAGTATGTATGTATGTGTGTATGTATTTATTTGTATAACGCTCCTTGAGGAGAACTTTCTCCCCCCCACAGCTAAAAGGCACCTTTCGCCTTCTCCACTGGTAGTGATGGGCAAATTTCTCCTGGAAAATTTGCGAATCTCCCGCAAAATTGAAGAAAAAATTTGCAAATGGCTGCGTCAATTTTGATGATCGTGTAAATTTTGACACCGGCGTTAAATTCAATAGGCGTCTGAATAGTGTTGATGCGCGACAGTTTTGACGCAATCGACTTTTCTGCTGAACAGCGGAGCTCTGGGGTGCCGTGTTCAGATACTTTTGTATCTTCGTGACGTGAGCATCAACACTTCAGCCGTTGGCGCATGCACAGTTGGAATCAGAGAATTCCGAATTTATCGAAAAGAAAGAAGAGGATCCAGAAGATACCGACGTGACTGAACATGCCGCCACTAAGCTCCGCTGCTCTACTCTGCAAATTTAGGTCAGTATTCTTGCTGAACACTATGCAGGGAGGAAGCAGGGAGGGGGGCCAGGGATGGGGGAATAAATTCGGCAGGCGCGAATTTGTTGTGAACTTCTACTTTTCGCCACCAGCAAATAAATTCCCTCAAAAATTCATTGGTGTCAAAAAATTTTGGACACACACAGCATAAAAGTCGCTTGCGTCAAAACCTCCGCGCATCAACACTATTCAGACGCAAAATTGACATGATCGTCAAAATTGACGCAGCCATTCGCAAATTTTTAGTCGTTTCATGGAGATTTGCAAATTTTCTGGGAGAAATTCACCCATCACTAACAGTGGAGAAGGCAAAAAGTGGCTTTTAACTGTGGGGGGGGGGAGAGTTCTCCTTTAAGTATTAATTTTGGGGGTAAAATTTTCCTTTAACAGATACAGGTAACATCATTTGCATTAATTATAATGGAGGGGGCAAAAAAGGGAAAATATAAATGTACAATTTGCATTAAAACATTATTTCCATTTCTTCTCGTTTCCTATATATTCTTTCTATCCCCCTCCCCGCCTATTTTTTTCTAATTTTCTCATTTTTCTTTAAATCCTACAAATGATTGTCTGATAATTTAAGATTTATGGTTTCATTAATTCTGTCTCTATTGGGGTTTTCAGAATAGGAGCTAGAGTATGGCTGAGATTTGTTCAGCTTGAATACATGGAGAAATGACTGATGGCTGTAATGCTGTCCCAGTGAAGCTTCCTATCAATTATGTAGACCAACTATTGATACAGTGCTAGAATACAGAGCCTTGTTCTTCCAGCAAGAAGCAACATGGCTTAAATCTGCTGGAAGGCTTACACTGCGCCTGTCACTCTGAGACAGCTATTCTTCATGTACCAACAAAAGGTTAGAAAAAAAGATGCATCAAAAGATTGCGCTACAGAGGTACAATCTAGCATCTTCAATAAAGCATCAATAGTTTGGCCCAACTGTTTCTGCGGCTGTCTGTCTGTATAGCCTATGTTTAATGAGTTGACTCGTCGACAGGACTTGCTGTTAGGGAGCCCCGATTTCAGGTGGTGAAATAAAACTTCTAAAACTAAATATCCTAATGAATTGGTGTCTATTTTATAATATATAAAACTACAAAACCAAGGACTATGCATTTTTGCCAATGCTCTGAGAATAACCCTTGCATTAGTCAGTGACCACTACTTTAGGTTGGTGGCACATTAACTAATATTGATCAATTTTTGTGCTCCTTTGAGTCCATATTAGATGATTAGTTTTGGCTCTTCTATGCAGTCTTTGATGGAACAGCATGGTAGAGTCCCTAATTGATTGGGGAATTTGGTGCTTTGGACTAGGCAAAAGACTCTTGGACAGGCACCTGCCCAGCGCCCCCACATAGTTACATTGCCTCGTCTGCCTATCCCTAGTTCCGGCCCTAAGTTTCAATTAAAGAATGTGGGTGAAACTGAAATATTTTACTTCTTTCTGTTTAAAGTTGCACTAACAGAGGCTGATACAGCAAGTCTCCTAGATTTAGACTTCCAGTGGACCAGTCTGTCCTAATTTAATTTTTTTTGTTGCATACACGGTGTAAAATTAAAAAAGTTCCCTGTTCTTTGATATTACCATGCGGTGAATTAAACTCAGGCATTGATTAAAGTTACCCTGGGTGTAGCTGTTTTGAACCCCTGGGTCATAGTGACCATAATGTTATATCATGACAAAAAACATTATTTATTCCTTTAAGGAGTAAATGTAGAACCTGTATGTGGCTTAATAAGAAGTAAAGAAGTTAATAGGAAAGAAGAGAAAGGCATATCAAAACTACAAGGGGCAAATTCACTAAAATGCGAAGTTGCCCTCAGGGAGGTGAACGGTAGCGAAGTTGCGCTACCGTTACTTCATCAGGCAAAGCGAGGTTATGCTAGCAATGCCTAATTTGCATACGGCGTGAAGTTAAAATATAATGGACGCATGTGCTGCAGCAACTACATTAACCTTCACAATAAAGTTCTATTGCCCTACACATGTGCCCACTGTATCCTTGAGTTGACATATGTTAGGAAATGTAGGGGGGAAGGAGGGTACCCCCAAAAAAATGTATGCTATTTTTCATACTATCACCCTTACAAAAAGTCAGACGCCAAAAAGTCAACTTTTTTTGGACAAACTCCTATCTATTGTATTGAACTTCGCCTGGTCTGACCTGGCGAAGTAAAGTCTGGCGCAAGAGGTAACGTTCAGTTAAATGCGCAAGTTAGTGAATTAGCGTAATGTCCCTTTGCCATAGCGCAACTTCGCCTGGTGTAAGGGTGCGAAGTAGCGCTAGAGTAGGTCCACTTCGCTAGCGAATTTACTTCAATGCCCGTTAGTAAATCGTTGAAGTAACAAAATGACATCACGCTGGCGAATTTGCGCTAGTGTTAGCCTCTTCGCGCTTTAGTAAATTTGTCCCCAAGTCTGTTGGGATAGAAGCTCTGTTAATGAATATAAACACTATTATAAATGTTGTAAATCAGCAATCCGGAAGGCAAAGAACGGAAATGAAGAGAGCATTGCGGCGGAGGCTAGGACTAACCCCCAAAAGTTTTTTAAATATATTAATAGTAAAAAGACACAGGTATAGAGTGTTGCTCCATTATATAATGGTACCAGTATGGTTGTAACAGATACAGAAAAGGCAAATGTGCTAAATCAGTTCTTTTCTTCAGTGTATACAAAAGAGGAGTTCCCAGGCTCACTTTATAGCTGCACTGATGGCTCAGTTCAGTCTAGTCAGTTGCTGACTCAGGATATGATCCATAAAGGTTTAATAAAAATTTATTATAAACAAGACCAGGGGTCTGATGGCATACACCCCTGGGTTCTAAGAGAGTTCAGATTTAGAGCAGCACCTATTTCTGATTTTCTCAGATTTGCTTTCATCTGGTATAGTACCTATGGATTGGAGAAAAGCTGGTTTCTTTCCAATATTTAAAAAGGCATTACGATCTGGCAATTATAGGCCAGTAAATTTGACATCTGTGGTGGGCAAATTATCTGAAGGCTTGTTAAGGGATCACATTCAAAATTTTGTCCTAGTGAATGGCATTATGAGCAACAATCAGCATGGCTTTATGAAGGATAGGTCATGTCAGACTAATTTGATTGCATTTTATGATGAGGTAAGTAAGATGCTGGACAGTGGGGGGGCAGTAGATGTGATCTATTTGGATTTCGCCAAAGCGTTTGATACTGTTCCCCACAAACGACTGCTTTCTAAACTAAGGTCTGTTGGGCTTAATGAAGTTGTGGATAGGAAACTGGCTACAGGATCGGGTACAGAGAGTGGTTATTAATGGTACATTCTCTACTTGGAGTAAGGTTCTTAGTGGGGTTCCTCGGTATTGTGTCCACTTTTATTTAACTTGTTCATTAATGACTTAGGGGAGGGTATTGTAAGTAATGTATCAGTGTTTGCAGATGACACAAAACTATCCAGCCCAATTAATTCCATCCAGGATGTGGCATCCTTGCAACAGGATCTTGACAAACTGGCAATCTGGGCAGCTAAGTGGCAAATGAGATTCAATGTTGATAAATGTAAAGTCATGCACCCGGGATGTAAAAATATCCAAGCTACTTATACCCTTATTGGGACTGCACTAGGCAAATCCATTATGGAAAAGGACCTTGGAGTCCTTGTAGATGACAAACTTGGCTGTAGCAAGCAATGGCAGTCAGCAGCATCAAGGGCATCAAGAGCTGTATTAAAAGGAGCATAGATTCACAGAGGAGGAGCTCATTCTTCCACTATATAGAGCACTGGTAAGGCCCCATCTAGAATATGCCGTACAGTTTTGGTCTCCATCACTCAAACAGGACATTATTGTATTAGAGAGGGTACAGAGAAGGGCAACTAAGCTAGTAAAAGGAATGGAAAATCTTAGCTAATGGGAAAGACTGGCCAAATTGGGGATGTTCACGCTGGGGAAGAGGCACTTAAGGGGTGATATGATAACTATGTATAGATATATAAGGGGATCATATAATAATCTCTCTAATGCTTTATTTACCAGTAGGTCTTTCCAGCTGACACAAGGTTACCCATTCCGATTAGAAGAAAGGAGGTTCCATCTAAATATTTGGAAGGAGAGCTGTGAAGATGTGGCATTCTCTCCCTGAATCAGTTGCACTGGCTGATACATTAGATAGCTTTAAGAAGGGGTTGGATTGCTTTTTAGCAAGTGAGGGAATACAGGGATATGGGAGATACATTAGCTCATAGTACAAGTTGATGCCATTTTGGAGTCAGGAAGGAATTTTTCCCGCTCTGAGGCAAATTGGAGAGGCTTTAGAATGAGTTTTTTGCCTTCCTCTGGATCAACTGGCAGTTAGGCAGGTTAAAAAAAGTTAAAAGGTTGAACTTGATGGACGTGTGTCTTTTTTCAACTTAACTTACTATGTTTCCCTGTCAGAAAAAGTGTTACTACTTCTACCATTTAAGTGAATTTCCAAACAATATAATGACAGTGGGGTTTGCCTTTTTTCCTTAGGTCCACCAGTTTACATATCTCCATACTATTCATTAAAATACCTGCCAAGCTTTATATGGCAGACGTGCAACTCTGTGTGTGTGCTTTAAGTGATAGCAGAGCTATAGAAAAATGCTGCGCTTCTCTGTATAATTGGGGTTTGTGTGACCTAATGACATATTTCATGATGTCATAATTTAAGATATGGATGAATGTTTACTGGGCAATAAACAATTACTGCACATGCGCACACAAATATTTTTTAAGGAGATGTTAAAAACTGAAGTTCCCCTGAGGGATGGACCTCTAAAACAGGTGACTACCTGGATAATTGTAGGAGTTGTTTTTGAGGTGTTGTTCTATATACATGTATATGTCTAGGCAGCAGAATAAGTCAGCCATATTCATACACTGAATATTTTCCCCTTAATTAAACCAAAAGCACGCCATAGGAAATTCTTTGCCACTCAAGCAAGTCTCATGATAATGGGAAAGCAAACACAGAAGACAAAATGATTTGACAATAGCAAGAGACCTCAGGTTGTTGTATTCTGCATTCAGTTTGGGTTCAATAAATTTAATTCATTAAAAGATTTTGTTAGGAAAGGTCAATTTCTATGTATGTATGGTTTTCCAAAAAAATGTTTCAGGAATATTAACTTTTATCTCTGTATTTGGGTATGATCGACTTCATTTTAGTCAAACCGCTTGAACAAAAGGTAATTTGTTCTTCGGAGACCACGCTGGGGAAAAAGATTTTAAGATCTTTTTCTCTAAATCGTGTCTCTGCCAATATCAGCAGATAATAGATGAGCTTCCATTAGTGCAGAATATCTCAGAGGATACCTGACAGCAGGCTAAATGGTGCCTAAATATGCTACCAGTTGAGGGAAGAACACACAAATCAGCTCAGTGGCAGAGGTACACAATGTACAAATACAGAGCGCATGTATATGAACAAGATAAGAACTATTTCCCCTTGAGAAAATGTAACTATTCACCTTGAAATAATTTGTTGCAACCAAGTAATATTGAGCATGGACTGGATGACTTGTAGACAAGATACAGAACAGTCAAAGGTTGGGTTTTAGCCAAAAGACTAACTTACTGCTTCCAGTAGAGTGGCAGAGAAAATTTATCCCTGTTGTTTACATTTCCTTGTTTTCTTTGAAGTGTATCTTCTTTAGCTTGCCACTCACGTTGTCAGGTAGATTATATCCCTCCCCACACATTTATCCCTCTGACACATTCATTTTAGGAGATATGATAAATGGGAAACCGTGTAATGTAAATGTTTAATATCATATAGTAAAACACACAAGCCACAGGCTAAACTAAAAGTGCTAGTCTAGTTACATGGGAGATGAAGATAAATAAAATTATGCACTGAAATCCATTTCTCAAAAGAGCAAACAGATTTTTTTATATTCAATTTTGAAATCTGACATGGGACTAGACATTTTGTCAATTTCCCAGCTGCCCCAAGTCATGTGACTTGTGCTCTGATAAACTTCAATCACTCTTTACTGCTGTACTGCAAGTTGGAGTGATATCACCCCTCCCTTCCCTCCCCAAGCAGCCAAACAAAAGAACAATGGGAAGGTAACCAGATAACCAGCTCCCTAACACAAGATAACAGCTGCCTGGTAGATCTAAGAACAACATTCAGTTACATTGAGAAGGAAAAACAGCAGCCTGCCAGAAAGCATTTCTCTCCTAAAGTGCAGGCACAAGTCACATGACCAGGGGCAGCTGGGAAATTGACAAAATGTCTAGCCCCATGTCAGATTTCAAAATTGAATATAAAAAAATCTGTTTTCTCTTTTGAGAAATGGATTTCAGTGCAGAATTCTGCTGGAGTAGCACTATTAACTGATGCGTTTTGAAAAAAACATGTTTTCCGATGACAGGATCCCTTTAATGTGAACCTTTGGCTCTGATAATTCCTGTCTACACTGTAGCTTCAAACCAATCTTCTGAAAAAAAGCCCATCTGTAGTCTCTCAAAAGGGGAAACCTTCATTATTGTCCTGGATCAACATTTCACAAAAAGTTTTAATACCAGCAGCTAACCAGTTCTTCAGAGGTGAAGACAGCCTTGCTCCCTCATGCCTAATCAGAAAGATCAGCAGAGAGTAGCTGGCACTCTAGTTGGCACCCTGGAGCACAATCTGATGATGTGGGGGGGGGGAGTGTGCACAAAGGCACAACAGAGAGAAGTGCCAGTGGGGGAACAAGGGTCTGGACCAGGGGTAGGCAAAAGAAGAGGTACATGCTTGATGCCCTCACTTGCGCCCTAGACACGGGACTCTTTTGAATGTTGATGCTGTGGCTATTTGCACTGTTGTTTGCTAGTGATAGTAAATGAGAATTTGGTAATATTGCACTGGTTCCTTTCCAATGAGAACTGACATAACTTACTTAGTTTAGTTTCTTGGCTTTCAATACTCCTACTAGCTAATCATAGAGATAAATCAGGATTTTAAGAATTCTGATTCAGTTTGGTAAAGCACTTGGATTTGTCCAATTCTTGCCGAAAAAGGCCGAATCCTGGCTGAATCCCAAACCAAATCTTGGATTCTGCGCATCCCGACTTTCATTTGTCAGACACTAATATAATAGCAAAATTTAATTTGCTGTTAAAATTCTTCCTTCTGTCCACTTTCAACCTGTCAATGCATGGAAGAATAACAGCAGATTTAAGGGTTTTTCCTGGCTTATATACTCTGTTAGTTTATTCCTAATGCAGAACAACATAACAGCAAGCAAATTTATAGCAGGATCCCAGCTTATCAGTTATCTTTATTCTTCACATTGGGATGTCTTGTACCATCTCTCTACCTATATAATTCTCTTTGTGTCTAACACTGAATTTTTGGATGCAAGTTGCAAGAGCTGCAATAAAATCACTGCAGGCATTTTTCAGACTGAGTACAAAATATTTATAGCTCTGTTCTAATATATAATTTTAACTTTGTGAATTACCAAACAGCTGGAGTTTCAATTAAAATATGTCCTTTATACCAGCAGAATACTTCTCTCTCTTTTTTCCCCTTGGTTATTTCTATTTGTTGAATTGTAGGCTATCTGTACGGTGGTTTAAAATTTATGATATTGAGTCAAAATTAAAAAAAAAAAAGCTTAGTTACAAACGCAATGCAATTCATCATGTTGTTTTTACCAAGAAAGTGGCATTTTTTCCCCACAATTCTAGTGTAATTGTGGCTCCAATTGAGCTCCGATTTGTACTCACAGCAATTGGATCTGCCATGTTAAAATACACTCAATTTTGCTTGCTCATTTTTATATACTTGTGTTGTGCTTGACCCAAAGGCTCATTTACATCTGCTACCGCACAAATTAAAATGTGCTTTTTGGACTTGTGGACCATATAGTTGAGCTTGTTGCTGCTGCTCAGTTTACAGTAAAGAGCAAGTGGTGTAATAATTTTAACACATTGGCCTGAACTGTATCAGGTGTACCACAACAACAGTGTGTTGGTACTTCCAAGGTTCCCCTGACTCAATAGGCATGTGGTTAATTAGACAGTCTGGACAGATACAATTGCACTTGGAGCAAATATGCACAAGTGTAAGGAGCATGTTTAGTATCAGTGGTACGAGTGAAGGTCATAACAATTCCAAGAAGAAAGCTGCTTAAGGTTACCTTACCAGCTTGCACAAAAGTTGATGCACAATTGTTGCATTTCTTGCCAACAAAGTTTTATTTTGTACACGAAAAGTTTTTGTTTTATTTTATGAGATCCATGAAAGATATTTATTTGTAAGTAATTAAGAGCTAAATACATTGTATTCTAAATATCTGCTATGTCCCGCAGCCCTGCATGGCTTCCTTCGCTGCTAGAATGGACATAGTTATATAAATGGTAATGTTTCAGTACATCATAGAGCTTAGTTACTATTGCCATTGATGGAAAGGCTAAAATACTAATTGCATCCTTTATGGTCCGTGTCACAAAGGATGCATGGTACTTTTACGTGTGACAATGGTTCAGTTGAATGATACAATAGCAAGGGGACCTTGTGTTACTGAACTACTGCCCATTTTTCATGCAGCACAAAAAGATGTCCTGTTGAGTGCAACATGCAGCCAAGATGCTTCCGGTTAATAAAGCATATCTCATTTTATTTAAAACATTTGCAATTTTTGATGCTATTAGCCCTTAAAAGGTGCTTACACCTCAGAATATACATTTATTTGCACAAAGCGTTGATTCTTTTTCATAACAAGTCCTCTAACTTCACTATAACTGATTTATATAAAATCGGAAAGTATCTAAAGACCCAACTTAGGTTTGTTACATTTTATATTTATTGCTCTCTGTACTCTTCGGGGCATTTATTCGTTTGGCAACTGCTCTTTGGAATATATACATAAAGTTAATTAAGATTTCCTTTTTTAATTAAAACCTTTAGCTACTGGTCATTTCTTCACAGATAAGTCTTATCCTACAGCAGTCTTCATTAATGGTGAAATGAAGGTTATGACTAAAGGTCCGAAGCAATGATGAATGTGATTGTCTCTAACCCACAATGGCACCTGACATTTGTCCTGCTATACCTGGGTAAAATTCTAGAATGGAGATTAAACAAGGACAAGCAAGATCAACTATTTTGGGGTGGGCTGCTAACAATACATTTATTGAAGAAAGTTGAGTACCCACAAACACAGAAGTTGAAGTGCTTAACTGGAAAACAAAGTTCAGACATTAAAGGGCATGTAAAGTCTAAAATAGAATAAGGCTAGAAATGCTGTATTTTGTATACTAAATATAAACATGAACTTACTGCACCACAAGCCTAATCAAATAAATAATTTATGCTTTCAAAGTTGGCTACAGGGGGTCGCCATCTTGTAACTTTGTTAAACATCTTTGCAAGACTAAGACTGTGCACATGCTCAGTGTGGTCTGGGCTGCTTAGGGATCATCATAAACAAAGCTGCTCCCCCTGCTATTCATAAGTATGATTGTTTCTCTGCTCAGCAGTTAGGGACCGTCTGACAATTCCTATCCACAGCAGTAAATGAAGGGAGAATTTCACTGCATAAAGTCAGGTTTCTTATAAAAACGGTACACATTTTTTAATTAAAGTATATTGGAGATAGGTTTCTTTTTCATTAAAGAAAGTAAAAATGGGATTATATTTTTTTGCCTTTACATGCCCTTTAAGGGGCAGATTTACTAAAGGGCAAAGTGGCCGTCGCTAGCGGAAATTCTCCAGAAATCCCACCCACAGGGACATTGTCAATTTACTAACAGATGTAAAGGACAATTCACTAGCGAAAGAGACCGTCGCTAGTGCAGTTTCACACCCTATAGCCAGGCAAATTTTCGCTCAGGTGAACGATCGTTACACCGCAATTTCACTAAAGTTCCTGTAGAGGAAGAAGGGACTTATACAGTAGCAACTGCATCTTGCTGTGGACATACATGTACTGTTGAACTCATTTTTGGATAATATTCTTGGAAATCTGGGTGAACTGATTGTCTTAAACCCAACTCACCCCACCTTTCCTCAGAACGGCTTCTCTGCCTCTACTGCAACACTCTTCAGTCACCTTAAAATAACAGCCCAATTTTTCAAACTCAGTTGGGACTTGTGAATGGCTCATTTGAGAGCTACCATGAATCTTTTCCTTCCCTGAGAAAAAAAAATATAGGAAAAAATAGTAAGAAACAAGAAACACAGAAAACATCTTAGAGCTCCGCAAGCCTCTCTCTCTTTATCATTCTTGTCAGCTCGTCCAGCTCCAACTGGCTCACTTAATGGGGGTGACTGCTGAATTGGCCAATTGCCTAGGAAACCGTTGCCATGGAGACATGCATCCTCACCCCCTGCTGGCTTTAATTCTTTTTTCTTTTTGTTTCTTCTTAGAAACTTAGCACTGATCTCCAGTGGGAGACGGGAACAAAGGGCTTATTTTTGTTGTCAACTTTTTAGAAAGAGAACATATCCTTACTTGTAGCGTCATTTCTAGCAACTGTTCATGTACTAGCAGGGTGAAGTTGTAATTGCTTTTGCTGGGCTTTTAAATCTATTAAATGGGTGACTTCAGAGATGGCAGTAAACTCTTTTGTGGTATCTGATTAACCTATGCACTGCTGGGATATTCAGCAAATGTTTCAGAATTAAGAAGATATTAATATTTATGAGTTATAAAAGTGTAATGGGTGTAATAAATGATTCCTGTTCAGAGGGTTGTCTATGGATATTGCCACACGCTTAGGAACCAACACAGAGTGATAATGGGAACATGTAATAGCAGAAGATCTCAGAAGAAAAAGAACCATAAACTCAGCTGCACTGGAATTCAGAAATCTGAGTAACCACTTACTAGTCAATAATGAGTCATGAATCCTATGTGTATAATGACTGTTAATAAATGGATTAGTGATGGAAAGTGATGTTACCATTGAATTTTTTTGGTTGAGTGATGGTCAAAAAACCAGGAGGGGCAATAAAAGTTGCCATACTGTACAAACAGTGACTATCCAGCCATCAATACATGTAAAAGAAATTAGGCACCTGGAAATAAAAGTCACTCAAGTGATATGTCAAATTTGTATACTGTATATGCGAAGTGTGTTTAATGAGACCCAAACCATAGTGATGTTCTGGCTGATCCAAAACCTGTGGGTTGACCGCCTAATCTATTTTAATAGAGGTATGGGAACTGTTATCCAGTATGCTCAGGAACTAAGGCTTACCGGATAACAGATCTTTCTGCAGGATTTGGATCTTCATACCTTTAGGGGCCGATTCAGGGGTCGAATTGAGGGGCCGATTCAAGGGTCGAATATCGAGGGTTAATTAACCCTCGATATTCGACTAGGAATTAAAATCCTTTGACTTCAAATATCGAAGTCGAAGGATTTAGCGCAAATAGTGTGATCGAACGATTGAAGGATTATTCCTTCGATCGAACGATAAAATCCTTTGAATCGTTCGATTCGAAGGATTTTAATCCAAACATTGAAGGAATATCCTTCGATCAAAAAAAGTTAGCCAAGCCTATGGGGACCTTCCCCATAGGCTAACATTGACTTCGGTAGCTTTTAGATGGCGAACTAGGGGGTCGAAGTTTTTTTTAAAGAGACAGTACTTCGACTATCGAATGGTCGAATAGTCGAACGATTTTTAGTTTGAATCCTTCAATTCGAAGTCGTAGTCGAAGGTCGAAGTAGCCTATTCGATGGTCGAAGTAGCCCAAAAAAAACTTTGAAATTCAAAGTTTTTTACCTTCGAATCCTTCACTCGAAGTTAGTGAATCGGCCCCTAAGTCTACTGGAAAATCATGTAAACATTGAATAAACACAATAGGCTGGTTTTTCCTCCAATAAGGATTAATTATATATTAGTTTGGATCATGCGCAAGGTGCTGTTTCATTATTTTTGAGAAAAAATAAATAATTTTTAAAATTTGGATCATTTGGATAAAATGGTGTCTATGGAAGACAGCCGTTCTGGAGAATAGATCCTATACCTGTACAACTTTTAAAATTTGCCCATAAGTTGATTACAACATATTTTTACTGGATAGCAAAACTGAAGTCTTATTATAGCACCACGATGTACCCGCTGTGTGCCCAAGCTGTTGACTTTAGCTAATTTTTGCAGCTCTTTATTGACTGAATAGAAAATCCCAAGGGGGTGCTTGTTTTGGTAAAAGCCCATTGTATGGCTAATTGCTCTTTCACTGAAATGCCATTCAGTGTCCCCAGGAAATGCTGTTATTTTCTATGCTTGTCAGAGTTCTGATAGAGTAGACCACAGTTGGAAGTCACATTGCAAGCTGCAAAGGGTTATGATAACCTAATCTGCTGACCATAAATTCTCCATGTGCCATTTAACACCTACATTGCTGGGCTGACTTTCAAGGTTGTTGCACTAATTCATCTGTGTTCAGTGCTATGCCAATGTGTGGCCCTCATGTATATTTAAGTACAGTGTATGTGTATGGAGATCCAGAGATGCCATTCTCAGGAATTGAGCTGGAGGGACGGGGTATATTTATCAAAGAGTGAAGTTAATAGTGAAGTTCCACCACTAGAGTGAAATTCCGCCACTTTCCATTCATTTCTACGGGATTTTTAAAAGCATATTTATCAAAGGGTGAACTTTCACTTTCACCCATTGATAAATATGCCTTTCAAAATCCCATAGAAATGAATTGTGAGCTGTGGAATTTCACTCTAGTGGCAGAACGTCACTCTTTGATAAATTTACCCCTATGTTACTTTAAACAGAACATGATATAAATAAGTGTTCCGGAAGGAAGTACAATTAGAAGCCTAATTATGTATCTGATGATAGATAATAATCAGTCCATAGGTTCTGACCTTTTAAATACAAATCTGATTGGGCCATAAATGTCAAATAACCCATAACATAGGCTGATAATGATCCAATATCCAAGCATTATTTTTGGCATCTACTGTATGTTACAGACAGATTAAGGGAGAAAGAGAATGGGAAAGAGAACAAGAAGTTCACAACGCAATGGGGGTTATTTATTAAAGTCCGAATGGCAAAAACTCAAAAAATCTGAATTTTAGTGGAAAAAAACTTGAATATTGCAAGATTTATTATACCCCGAGGATGGAAAAAGTCAGAATCTGAAAAGCCAGTATCTCAGACCTGCCGAGGTTGTATATAAGTTAATGGGAGAGGTCCCTATCCTATTTGGAAGTTTCTGTGGTCTGCTCTGGAATTACCCAAAAAATCCAACTATTTCAGGCCTTTCTGGCAAAAATGCAAAAAAATCATACTTTTTGGGAAAAATCCCCAGAAAAATCGAGATTTTTCACTCGATTTTATCGATTTTGTTCCCAATCCGATTAAATTGTGTTTTTTTTAATAATAAATAAGGTCCAATTGTGGTTTCTAGTTTGGTGGGATTTCTATAAATAAGGCCTCTCGTGTCTTTTCACCCTTTTTCTTTCTTTGCCAATAGTGATGGGCGAATTTATTTGCCTGACGCTAATTCGCCGCAAATTTGTGTGATTCGCCGACAGTGAATAAATTTGCAAAACGCCCATGAAAATTCGCCCAAAGAAATTTGCCGGCATCAAAAGAAATTTCTCCGACGCCGGCGTCAAAGGCGCCATTTAGTGAATTTTTCGGCGTTTCACGAAATTCGCAAATTTTCCAGCGAAGCGAAACGGCGCAAATTTGCCCATCACTACTTCCTAAGTATCTGTCTAACAAACCTCGTTCCCCCTTGTGACTAGTGATGAACCTATCTGTCCAATTTCACTTTGACAGAAATGGCAAAAATTTGTAAAATGCATTGCATTGAGTTACTTTTTAGTATGATGTAGAGATTTGCAATTGGTTTTCATTTTTTATTATTTGTGGTTTTTGAGTTATTCAGCAATCTGGTTGCAAGGGTCCAGTTCAGCTGTTGGATGACTGTTGAAATCCTTGTCTGTCCCTGGAGTGAGGACAAGTCTTGCTTGTGTACCTGCCACATGAAAGCAGCTACCAAATCCAAAGGGAAAGGTATCTTGGGGCAGGTAGCACTACCTGGGGAGATATATGGACGCCGACTTTGCCCATTTTTTTGCAGGCGTAAAAATCTATGTTTCTCAAATTTTTTGCCAGTTTTGTGGGAAATTTGCAAAATTCGTTAAGCAAAAAGGGACAAATTAGCCCATCACCAGCTATTATATGAACATAGGGTTTAGCTAGATGGGTAGGCTCCTTTCCAGCCTCTATACTTGCAGCTTGTGATCATCACCGGGTATAAAATGCTGGGTCACATAAAAAAGAATCTTTATTTAATGCGTGGACTATTTCAGTCTCCACTGGTGTTTGTGTAATGCAACACACATGCAGCAGAGATACAGTTCTTTTATCAAGCATGAATGGAATTACTGCAAGTCCAGTTGATTTGACTTATTACTATAGATATACCATGACCTGGATGGATGAATGAGAACCTTCACAAACATATCACCACTACAGCAAATGAAGTGTTATACGAGGAGCAAAAAGATCATGTAGTCTGAGTGTTGGGACAAACAGTATATTGTTGACTAATTATGAAGAACAAAGGCCCAAATACTGTGACTATTTCATTGAATACAACAGGCCATTAGAATATCCCTTTAGCAAACATTTAGGATGAAATTAGCAAAATGCAAGCACTTCCAGTTGATTGATAATCTCTATCAATCAATATTTATCAATAACAAAGATCACAAGTATTTGGGAAAATTGATGTCCATTACAAAAAAAAATTAAATGAAAATAAAATTCTGGTCACTAAGAAATTGAATTGCTGTTCCTTTATGAATCGCCTTTTTGCACAAAATTTTTTCTGGTGTGGAAATTTTTTACCTTTACATGCTAGTGGAAATATCTAGTAAACCCTTTTGGTGTTGCGTCCTCAGAATTACAACCACTACGGAAACTGATTATACGGCTCTTCCTGTAGTATTGTATCTATAAATAAAGCTTATTATTCTACAATTGCATGAGGCGACAGTAGCCTCTGGGATCTGCCCCAAATGTAGGAAAGAAGATAAATCAGTATGTCCCTGCTATCAATTGGTTGCAGATTTTTCCAGAATTCCTGTAGAAAGAAAGCCTTCTATGAATGCAGCTACAAGTATTAGTGAACCAGGGCTGCATACAAGTGTGACAGGGCAGAGGAAAGATGGGAGGGGGGACTCAAGCAAGGCCACACTCCTGCAGAGCAATATCCGAAAGCTTCTCCTGCATAATAATCATGGCAGGTTGTAGGGTAAATAGAGTCCTAGAGCAGTGGATGGTCCTTGATAATATGATTAGCAATGTGGTGTCTCCTTGAAATACAGGGCAATGCTGGCTGCAATAACTAATTTTCAGTGCATTCATAATTAAAGGCTAAGAAGAAAATTGTATGTGTTTCAAGGGTATATTGAAGGATACAAGTTAGTCTTGTGACCTCCATCCTTCCTTATATTACTTATTTGCAGCTATACAGGCTACAAATCCGAAAAACAATAGCTGAAAGATGTTATTAGTGGTGGATCTGAAGGCACTTGAACAAAACTTGGAGCATTCCAACTTTAATAGGTAAAAAAAACATGAAAAAATGAAGTAGTGGGTACATGAACCACAGAACTTTACAGTCCTGGTGCCTGAACAGAGCAGTTAAAGGGACAGTAACACCAAAAAATTAAAGTGTTGTAAAGGAAAGACAATATAATGTAGTGTTTCCCTGTGTGGGTAAAACTGTTGTGTTTACTTCTGAAAAACAACTATAGTTTATATAAACAATCTGCTGTGTAGCCATGGAGGCAGCCATTCAAGCACAGGGCACATATATAACAGATCAGTTCAGAAGAATCCCATTGTATACTACAGAGCTTATCTGTTATCCGCTGTGTATCCTGTACCTTTTCTCCTTTTTCAGCTTTGAATGGCTGCCCCCATGGCTACACAGCAGCTTGTTTATATAAACTATAATAGAGTTTTTGAAGCAAACACACCAGTTTTACCAGTGCAACACAACAGTACATTATATTTCCATTACTATAGGGCAATTACATTTTTTTGGTGTTACTGTTCCTTTAAGGAAACACAGAGCTTTAAAGGAAGAGTTCAGTTTTAAAAAAAACAGAACACAACTTCCTACTTTTCAGCTCTCTAACTCTCTAACTGAAGACTTGACTTGACTTGACTTGAAGGGGGGGGGGGGGCACATGGAACATAACTGTTCAGTGAGTTTGCAATTGATCCTCAGCATTAAGCTCAGATTCAAAAGCAACAGTTACTGCATGACCCATGTGTCCCCTAAATTCACTGATTACTGCCTGGTAACCAATCAGTGTAAACCAAAAGAGCTGCAAAGCAGGAAGTAGTGTTCTGGCTATTATGTTATACATCCAGTCACTCCAGCCTTTATACATTACATTTTTGGCTTACTAACTATATTGAAATATGTTTTATTTTGCCCAGTCTATCTATTTACCCAGTTTTTATTTTTATACTGAACAATTCCTTTAATAAATGGATTTTGCTATTTCAGCTGAACCCTTTAATGACCAGTGCTTACAAGCAGGAAGGAATCTCCTTAGATACATTTTGCTGAAGAATTTATTGTCATAGGCAGCAACCTTTCCAACATAGCAGTTTGACAATTTCCTGCTTTGCTGGAGGTGCCACAAAAGCTCACAGAGTGGGACTTTTATGGATTGGTGGTGGAAGAATACTGGCTGCTTTTTATGGTTTGGGATAGGGCCCCATAATTTAAGAGAAGTAAAATCTTGCTTGAACAGTCTAGAAAATTGTGTGCTTTCAACTTTGTAGTGATAGTATGAGAAGAACTCTTTTCTCTTTCAGTATGATAATGGCCTGTGCAAAAAGAAAGGTTGATATAGAAATGGTCTATGTCTGGTGTGGAAGAACTTGACTGGCTTGTACAGAGCATAGATCTGAACCCTACTGAACGCCCATGGGGATAATTTGGTTTTCTCCAGCTGGGATGCAGGACCCATCGTGAACATTCTGTGATGTTCCCCCCAGCCATGTTCCAAAATGTAATAGAAATCCTTTTTAGAATAGAAGAGACTATGATAGCAACAAAAAGGGGACTCATTGAGAGCCATATAAACACCATGTTTTAGCAATTATATATTCAACAAGCACATGTAGGTGTGTTTACGTGTGTGTTCCTAATTTTGGCCATGTAGCATAGTTTGGTTGGACAATCACAACCAATATATTTGTACCATTATTTGTACCATGGATTCATAGTTCGTCTATGAGACATGGGGCTCTGTGTTTTGCTGACGGTGGAGAATTCTCAAGCTCTTCCTAAAATGAAGGATCTCTTTGATTTGGAAATGTACAGATACGTGAAGCTGCCCTGAACATTTTAGGTGGGCTTGAAAAGCAGTTAGAATGATGTGTACCCAATTATTGCATTTAATATCATATATACATAAATAGATATATATTTATATAGTTCACTTGATGGTAGGCTGCAAATGAGACGACTTCAACACACCAGGATCGGCTAACACAAAATAAATGCTTTTCTTTTCTTCTGACCCTGAGCATTCCAGCAGTCTGTCTGTCTCACATACACCACACCTGCTGCTCAGCATCAAGTCTATTAAATAGGCCTAGGGCCTCCTGAAAACCTGGTCTACAGATTTGGGAAACTGTCCCAACTACTCTTGCAGATTCTCAATAAGACCAGTCCCAGATCACCAATTAAAAAAAAACCTGCAGAGAGACTAAGGGGCAAATTTATTAACCTCCGAAAATTCGGCAGCAACGGCTTTGCTCACAGCACAACACTTTGGCAGGAGTAGATTCGCCAGGACAACGCTAATTCATTAAAAACTGAAGTTGTGTCCAGGGCACCAAACGCTGGCAAAGTTGCACTAGCGTTACTGCGACAAGCGGATCGAAGTTTTGCTAGCGCTGCATAATTTGCATACGGCGGGAAGATAAAGATTAATGGACGTATATGTTGCAGCAAATACTTTACGTTACACAAGCCTGGGAAACCTTAATAAAATAAAATAAAATTGTTATATTGCCCTACACATGAGCCCAGTGTATATTTTATGTGCCATATGTTAGTAAATGTAGGGGGGAAGCCAGTTACCCCAAAAAAAAATTACGCTCTTTTTCAACCTATCACCCTGAAAAAGGAAAAGACACCAGTGTTTTTTGGGACAACTATTTTTTTAGGAAGTCCTATCTAATCTATTGCACTTCGACTGGTCTGAGGTGGCAAAGACAAGTCTGGCGCAAGAGGTAAAGTTCAGTAAAATCCACAACTTAGTGAATTTGCGCAGTTATGTCCATTAGCCAGAGCCAGGGCTGAAAGAGTAGGCACATGCCTAGGGCGCACCCACTTGCTCTTGTCGATTTGCGCATGCGCGTGAGCACCTATTCGTGCACAAGCATCTATTCGCCATCTAATAGATGCTCGCGCACATGCGTGCACCCAAGTGGCGCCGCGACCGGCCAGTGTTTAAAGCGTTAAGTTATAACTCTAAAACAGATTGACTGACATCTAAATAGAGACCTAGCCATATAATGAAAGATCCATTTCCGCACAAAGATATGTAAAACCAACGCAGAGTTGGTAGGAGGAAAATCAGTCATATAAATGCATGAAAAAACATAGCTCTGAGGATATAAGGTAAATAAAACACAATTACGTATGTCTGGAAGAGCTAGATATCCTGTTTGAATATGTACAAAGAAATGGTTTTGCCTACTTAGAGCATTTATGTGACAAACTGCTTTCCCAGAGTTGCTGGAATACAATAGGTTGAAGAAGAGCTGAATTACAGTTATCAGGTTTCCCTGATAACATCAGACACACCTATACATATACTCTTACTATCAGCTACACCAGCTACTAAGTACAGAGTTATTTGCATGGTTTATATTCCGCCAGAAGCACAGTCTTCTCATATACTTCTGTGGGAACTGAGTTGACTGAAAAATAGCAAGGGGGGAGAGTATGTCAAAATGCACGAGAAAATATGATGAATGCACAGAGGGCTAGCGATTTGCAAAATGGATTGAATTCATTAGGTGTCAAAAAAATGTTATGCTCAAAATTTTTTACACATTTTCTTCTCACTCCAGATGCATTAAAGTCAATGGGTGTTTTTCTTGTCGCAATTATTTTGTCTCAGAGACAGTTTGGCTGCAAGTCCTAGATGCTCATTTAAATCCAAACATTACCCATTGTGGTCCTCCTATGTTATCTTATGGCCATTATCCAACTGTGCCTGCTCCATAGAAACTATATGCCTCTTTCAGGGTTGTCTGTATACGTGTTGAGATAAAACAAATATTATAATAAGGAGTTCTCTCTCTCAATATATAGAAGTAGCAGGGCCGGAACTGCAGGGCGCAAAGCTTGGGGGGTGCCAAGCACGTACCTACCGTGTCGCCTACCCCTAGTCCAGCAGTGTTACGTGATTGTTTTTAGGGCCAAGCAAGCGCCGCTATTATGCACCAATCTGCTCATGCTCGCTAGTCACTAGTGCAGGTGTCCCCAAACTTTTGAACCCGTGAGCAACATTTTGAAGTAAAAGGAGTTAGGGAGCAAAAATAGCATAAAAATGTTCTTGGGTGCCAAATAAGTGATGTGATTGGCCATTTGGTAGCCCCTATGTGGATTGTCAACCAACATTGAGGCTCTAAAACTTGCCTTCAAGCCTGGCATTTAAAAATAAGCACCTGCTTTGAGGCCACTGGGAGCAACATCCAAAAGGTTGGAGAGCAACATGTTGCTCACGAGCTACAGGTTGGGGATCACTATGCTAGTGAATGGCTGCGCTCGCTGATTTGGGCATGCCTGCGGGCATGCGTACACATTTGCAAGTGCGCACACACTCCCCGGCACATACGCGTCAGGCAGGCGCAGTGAGGGCGATGCAGCCGGCCGGGTTTCCTGCCTCATCTCCATCTGTTGTTCAACTAAAAGTACTTCAACAAAAACTGAAATACCACAGGTTGGGCAACATTGAGATATTGTCTAACTGGGACGTCCCTAAGAATTGTCCCTTAATCTCAAACGATATCACTCAGACTTGCAGGTAATAATCCTATGTCATGACATGGGATTTTGACAGAAAAAGAGTTTTTATTTCTGCCAAGATTATGTTAGAGCCGGCCAAATATGGCTTGTATTCTTGGAGGTGCTGAACGGTACAAAAGGTGCATGCCTTACAGACTTTTCTCAGAACATCTGGCATTTAGCAATGGGACATATTGCTGACCTTTCATGCGTAGCATTGTGTAGAATAATTTAGCATCTGTACACATCCATCTGAGTTTGGAACATGGCACGGCAAGAAGAATGAAAGACAAAATAGTAGTTAATTATCTATGGTTAAAGAATGGGAGAGTTGAACAAAACCAACTAAATTAATTACTACAACATACATATGAACCAAAATGAAATCCTCTAGGGCAGTTTGGAATGGAATAAATTCTCATATCCTTTAAAATATTACTTGTGTCTAGTGACTTGTGATCAGCACGGGTAGAATAAAAGCGTTGTAAATGTCTAGTTACATGGGAAATTAAGGAATCATAACACAAGTTAAACTTTTATCACAATAGTAAGCTAGTGGATGCTGTCATAGCAACCATATATCTAATTCAGTAAAGGCATAAGATCTATAATCGAGATTGCTTTGGACCTAGGGGCTTCCAGATAAGGGGCTTTTCAGTAATTTGTATTCCGGATAATGGACCCCACACCTGTATTGGCATCTTCAGTTTCAATAACAGCTGAAGAGTCACATATTTGACTTACAAAACCAACTAAAACAATTGGAACAGCTGTAATGCATAGCGCCGCTAAACGAATACTACTCCACAATGCTACGAGGATGGATAAAATGTTGCTTATATTACTACTACTGTTTTCTGCCTATTTTATTATTGCTGGTTTCAGCCAAAGTAATGCTTACTGATATTCCCTGCCACAATAAAGTAAATAAAATAAATGATAAAAAGATTTTAGTTATAGAGATGAATTCTATTACGTGTATATGTTCTTCAATATTCACAGTACAGTATGTCAAGTCAAGATGTATTATCTATCTGAATGGTATCTGTATTGGGTGCCTCCATAACAGAGAAGTATTTGGGGATTTTTGAGGATAGCAAACCGTGCAACTCTAGGCAATGTCACTCTGTTGCTACTAAAAGTTATGTTGTATATAAAAAAAGCACTGACTGAAGGATGTTAACACGTGATGGCATGATGTTAATGCCTATAAGCAGTGGAGGAACTACCGGGGGAGCAGGGGGTGCGAGCGGGCCAGGGCCCACACCCCCTCATCGCCCCCCGGCAGCTCGTGCGCCACTGAAATGCGGGCTGAAAATCACGTACGGAGGGGGGCGGGGGGCCTGGCTATGCGTCCCGCACCAGGGCCCGCCCCCTCTAGTTACATTACTGCCTATAAGCGTGGTTTGGACAACTTATTGGACTTTTGCATTTGAAATGTAGCCTGAAGCTGTGGCTAAGCTTCACGTGGTTTGTAGCACCCCTATACTGTACCTACCCCGTTTAGCTAATGGTGGCCCTATGTTTTTAACTGCATCTAGTAAAACTTTTGCACCTATTTACACCTATTACTACACCTAATTTAGTTTGTCCTTTTATACTTACTTTAGCTCACACTTATATTCTTACCTATACTCACACCCATACCCACATATATTTACATACTTTCCAAGTGTGCACCTCCAGTATACATACAATTTTACTTTGCCTTCACTATTTTTAATTTTCTTTTAAAAAATGGGCGTTGGTTTGGGCAATCTTTCTTTCTTAAAAGTCACAAGCTAGTGGGGGGGGGGGAGGAGGATCTAGCCCTCAGACTGAAACCAAGGTTCAGCAAACATTTACTTCAATTATTGTTACTATGCAGAGAGGCACAAGATCCTTTATACTATTAAATACTATTTATACCCCGCCGTGTGGGGTTTACCTTGACGTGGTATGGTGGTTTATCAACTTTATGATCATCACTTTGTAACTAAAAACCCCTGTCTTTGTCAACACATGCACTTCCATATATACTGAATTACTTAGACAGGGGCCCAGGAAATGTGCATTGATTAATTTGGCCAAGTCAGTAGCACTTTCATTATACTTTAATACATTTTTACTTAGCCTTAGGATTGCTCCCACAACCCCCCTTTTGTATTTTATTTTGTATGCAAGCCAGGCTATATTTAAATTATAGGATACCACTGATCCTTTGTTTCACTTCTATTAGAGAAGGGATAGTATATGACTCCCACTTAGCTGCTGTAGAAATACAGATAGTACTTGGTTTTTGTGTGGATTTTGAAAATTGTTTAGAGAGTTTCCCCAAATGGAGAATGAGCCCTAGATGGGCTGGGCAATAAGAGCCTTTTTGTTGATCCTGTGCCCTTTTTTCCTCAAAACAAAAGTGTGTAATATAGTGTGTATTTCTTTTAATGCCTTGGGAGAAACTAGGTAGAGTCTCAAAGAGATATAGAAATTTCTGAAATGTGGACATTTTTATGGAATCTATCCTTCCAAACCAAGATATTGAATAGTCTGCCAATTTCTGTAGCTTGAGCTTTATATCTTGAATGAGAGGAGTAAAGTTGCTTTGTATAGATCTTCATACTTGGTTGTAAAGCGGACACCTAACTATTAAATATGTCAATGTATTTCTGTACATGTACAGGTATTGTAATCTAAAGAGTGCTGTGTTTTAGGCAGGGCATAAAGCGTTTTCTTCCTTTTAAAACACCTTTGGAAAGGGATTCAGCAGGGTTTTTCTTGCTTGTTTCAGCACAAAGCCAACCTGACAGGTTCACATTTAATTTTTTCAACTATGGTGACAATATAATTGTAGCTCTCCAGCTGGGTGCCTATTCCGGTATGCTATAAGACGATAATCTTTCTGCATAAGTATTCTCTTTAATTGTTCACTCTGGGATATTTGAGAGAGCAAAATAAACCATCTGGAGGTGTGTGAGCTACTTTCTAATTAAATGATAGAGAGGGTAGATGGTCCTCTGTGAGGGGGCTGATTAGAGTTAGGCTTCATGCGTGGTACCATTGGTCTGCAAATATTCAGAAGGAATTAACCCTTCTGAATACAGGTCAATAGAATGACTTGCAGAAAGTCATGTAAGACACATGAGTGAGTGAGTGTAGGATCAGACATGATTAAGCAGTTCTTTATAAATTAACCTGATTCTTCCCATTGCAGAGGGAAAAACATATTTGTGTAATTTCTCACTCAACATGCCTGTGGCCATGGCTGACATCATAACTGATCTACCCAATATTCTTACCAGAAGGAATCCATGTGTTTACCTGCAAGACTTGCATTTATTTTGTACCCATGTAATACACATAAACTTTCACATAAAAAAATATCACAATTTTATTTATGGGAAAAATCTTTCAAAAGTAGACATTTTCAGCCCACCATGAACATGTTTGACTGTCATCTTAATATCCCACTGGTCAGATATCGTTTTGCTGTACAACAGCTGGCTATTAGACACATGTCTCATCTCCACAACATTCACAAATCAAATGCAACAGTAATGCCAATGTTTGACTGGGCCTCCTAGACCTTACCAGAGAGCCTGGTATCTAGGGCCCACTATAAGCGCTATTAAATATGACATTGTATTACACAGCTCTAGGGTAGATCTGGTGGTGGTGGGATTTTTCATACAGTATAATGGGATCTACTGGGAAATTATCTGGTATTAACATACATAGTACAGCAAAGGAATACCAACGTCACACAGGACTATGAGAAATCTTCAAAAATGTATTTCAATGCGGAGTGCGATGCAACGTTTCGGGGAGTAAAACCGCTTTGTCAATACATAGTAACATTGTAACGTAGTAACATAGTAAGTTAGGTTGAAAAAAGACACACGTCCATCAAGTTCAAACATTTAACCCTATTTTAACCTGCTTTACTGCTAGTTAATCCAGAGGAAGGCAAAAACCCCATTTGAAGCCAATTTCACATGACTTGGGGCAGCTGGGAAATTGACAATATGTCTAGCCCCATGTCAGATTTCAAAATTGAATATAAAAAGATCTGTTTGCTCTTTTGAGAAATGGATTTCAGTGCAGAATTCTGCTGGAGCAGCACTATTAACTGTTGCATTTTGAAAATTTTTTTTTTCCCATGACAGTATCCCTATAATGGTGCATTAAACTCACTGTTCACCAAATAAAAGATAATAGGCCTGCGGCATCACTATAATTATAAAATAATTTAACAAATCTTATTACCATGCTCTAATCTCTTACTTTATCAAGAGCATAATTAATACCTGCAGTGTTGAGCTCTTTGTTTGCTATATTGATACCCAGGAGAGCCCTGATTTAGTAGACCATACCATCAAATCAGAAGTTGGCTATTGGTATTACAGATAAAATAATGAAAGTGTTTACTTGCTATAAGTGACTTAAGTGGACAAATCTTTTGCATGTTCCTAGATAACCTCCTTAATGAATATCGTACATGCACATTTCTGGATCTTAGTGCTCATATTACATGGCTGCCTCTTTATCTCCCATGGGCAAGTAAAGTCTCTGTTCCATGATTTGCCTGTTTGTAAGGATGATCTTTGAATAAGGCTCAGATAGGATTATACTTTGTGCTGAATTTCTTCCTCTTCAGCCAAGGGAAGCTGACTGCTTCTCGGAGATGGGAAAGCAGTCAAAAGACTCCCTCATATAATTGCTTTAATCCCACAAAAGCAAATCTGTAGTTTGGCACACGCTTCATAGTGTAACAGAAATCTCTCATTTAATTCTGATGCAGGAGAATTTGCTTCCATGAATGAATAATGGAGGCCTTCAGAAGAGTCTCCTGGGTAAAAAAATATATATATATGTAGTCCGTATTCAAGAAGATTGAAGGTTTTTCTAGGAGAACTAAAGCTTATATAAATAATTAGGCTAGAAATGTTGTACATTATGTTTTGGGATCCTGTACCAGCCCAAGGCAACCACATCCCTTTAGCAGTAAAGATCTGTGTCTCCAAAGATGCCCCAGTAGCTCCCCATCTTCTTTTCTGCTGATTCACTGCACATGCTCTGTGCTGCTGTCACTTACTGAGCTTAGGGACCCACTCACAATATACAGTACATATAGAATAGAAATGTCACAATATAAGGCTGATTAGTAATTAATACAGATAATTACTACATGGCAGCATAGAAACCAGTGCAGCTAGCCTCAGAATGTAATAATCAGCCCTGTAGCATCAGCTTATATTACAGACCAACCTCATTTTCTGCTTGATAATTAGTGACGAGCCCTAAGCTTAGCTTCTCAACAGCTGCTCAGAGCCCACTGAGCATGTGAGTGTCACAGACACTTTCCAAGATGTTGACCCCCTGTGACAAGTTTGAAGTCCTGGATCATTGCTGCTTTCAGAAAGCTGAAACTTTAGGCTGGTGCAATAAGTTCACTATTTAAAATATGCCATTTTTAGCCATATTCATTTTTAGGGTTTAGTTCTTCTTTAACATTTCAGGAGACAGAAATATCTGGGCCCTGCGGGTTGTGGGGCTCCTCAGAGCTGTGTGTGCATATATTGGGGCAACGGGCAAGATACTGACACTAGAACAATATGGCAACACTTACTTAATTTTTTCTGTTTCTTGCCTTTTCTCTTCAACTACCTTCTAAAATGAAATCTAAATCTGGTTGCTAAGCCCTCACAACTGCCATGTCCCCATCAACCCCCAAGTTTAGCTTTCATCCCCAAGACACTATTTAAAAGTCAATTGATGTAGAGAGTGGAATTTTAAGACATATATCTGCATATAGCTTTTGTTTTGCAGTTCTTGAATTCTTTCATGCTTTGCAGCTCTCCATTTTGGAACTTAAACTGTTATATGGTTGCTAGGGTCCTGCCCACCTTAACAACCAGGCAGAGGAGAGGGTGAGTGATATGGAAATATTTATATATACTGTATCTAGCCTGATTGTGCTATTACCTTGGGACAAAGTACAATATGTTTACTGACAACGTAAGTGCCCAAAACGTTCTAATGGCTGAGAAGAGAAGGAAGAGAAGCGGAAGGCTAAATTACATTATCAAATTGCAAACATCCGCCTATACAAAATACATTTACATAATACATTTTCAGCTCCATAAAATTATACCAGCCATTACTGTTCCTCTAAGTTATTTTTTGCTGGAAAGAAAATCACATTCACTTTACTGCAGTTTAATTTAGCCTTGGAGGTCATGCTGCCTTTTATATCAGTCCAGCCAAGTTTACAGCCATTTTTCTTTGTTCCATGAATTCTTGAGTTCGGGGCTGCCATCAGAGACTGCACGTATCACTATCCCCAGCGCTCTGATATATTTTTGAGGATGATAACCCAGTAGAAATGTCGGAGCCTGATAAATACCACGTAGCGGTTTGATGGACTGTTCTTGGAAAGCAATATTTATAGAACATTTTGCAGGAACTAATAGCATTTTTTTTTTTTTTGCTAGTCGGTCTCGTTTATATCTCTTTCCAGCACATTATCCATATTTCTTTGAAATACTGTATACATTTCTGCTGTCTGGGGATGGTTGTTTTCCTTACAGCGTGTGTGTTGAATTGCATTAAAAGCGCTCACTGCTTTTATTAAAGGGAAAACGTTTATATATATTTATATATAGGTATGGAATCTGTTATTGAGAAAACCGTTATCAAGGTAAAAAACTATTTTATGTACAGCTCCTGTAATCAAATAATTCCGATTTTTTAAATATGATTTACCTTTTTCCTCAAATAATAAAACAGTACCTTGTAGTTAATCCCATCTAAGATGTAATTAACCTTTATTGAAGACAGAACAATGCTGTTGGGTTTAATGTAGTCTAAATTATATTTTAGTAGACTTAACGTATGGATATCAAAATTATGGAAAGACCCCTTATCAACAAACCCCCAAGTCCTAATCATTCTGGATAACAAGTCCCATACCTATAAATACCAAGTTATATTTTGTATATAATATCTCACATGACCCTGGGTGCAAGTACTGGGGCACTAAGGGGCTCAAAAGGGCACCCCTTAGTGCTCATTCACAAAAAAAGCACTTGCATCTTGGGTCTGGCTATGCTCTGCAAATAGGGGCCCATTAACTTAGCTCGAGTAAAGGAATAGAGGAAAAAAAACTTCAAATTTCTAATGTTTTTTTGGCTACTTCGACCTTCGACTATGACTTCGACTTCGAATCGAACGATTCGAACTAAAAATCGTTTGACTATTCGACCATTCGATAGTCGAAGTACTGTCTCTTTAAGAAAAACTTCGACCCCCTAGTTCGCTACCTAAAAGCTACCGAACTCAATGTTAGCCTATGGGGAAGGTCCCCATAGGCTTAGCAATCTTTTTTTGGTCGAACAAAAATCGTTCGATCGATGGATTAAAATCCATCGAATCAAACGATTCGAAAGGATTTAATCGTTCGATCGAACGAATAGCGCTAAATCCTTCGACTTCGATATTCAAAGTCGAAGGATTTAACTTCAACAGTTGAATATCGAGGGTTAATTAAATAAAGTAAATTTGCCCCCTAGTGTTGGATTAGAAATCAGGTGCTTGGTGCAGAGTGCATAACCAGTGGGTGCAAGGTAGTCCTGCCCTAGCTCACCCTTATGAATACAGTGCTGCTGAATGCAGGTAGCACTGTAAACATGGGGCACACATAGGTCCCTGTAATACATTTCAGAGTGCAGAGGCCAAATCAGAATAGCACGGGGCATGGGACATGTGTGAAAGAAAACATGGAAGTTTGCAATCATTCTTTGCATTGTATACTGCTTTATAAATTACCCCTTCAGTCTTTATGTATTTTACAGTTTGTGATAGTTTATTAAGCATCAACTACTCCTTGATATACTGTATGTGAGCATCTGTAGACAGCAGTCACTGTAACAGCTAGATACAAGACCTTCCAAAACCAAAAGCACTTATTATTTGTGGCCTCCACTAGGCTTGAATTTGACCCGTTTCGTGTCGCCAAAAATTTCCCGACAGCGAAATGTCGCCGACACCCATTAAAGTCTATGGGTGTCAAAAAAATGTTGACGTGCGCATTTGGTTTGGCGCTCAACCCCACACAAGTCTATGGCCGTCATTTCCGCGTTGAAACAAGGCGAAAAAATCTGCCTATCCCTAGTCTCAACCATTCTGGTGTTGATCAAGGTGGGTGGCTTCTGTGGACTTTTAAAATTACCCAATAACACCTGGAATTGGTTTGATTATCTGACACCCAACTGCTGCATGAAGACAGAATGAAGAGAAACAGATGCTGAGAGAGGAATAGTGAAGATAAACTTGATTATTTCAGAAACAGTACAGAATTTTTTATTGATTGTATTTAGAACGTTTCTTATTTCAGTATGCTGAAGCTTAAATCAAATTTTCATTTTTGCGATAGTTCCCCATTAACATCCACAATTTTCCCTGCAGCTCAGATTGATAGAAGACTTCATATAGAGGGGGTGAGGGTTTGCTAGGGTTGGGCAAAGTCAGCATTTGTGGACTCTCCTTATCCTTTAAAGGTACAGGTATGGGACCTGTTATCCAGAATTATTGGGACCTGGGGCTTTCCAGATAATGGATCTTTCTGTAAGTTGAATGTTCATGCCTTAAGTCTACTAGAAAATTATGTAAACATTACATAAAACCAATATGTTGATTTTTCATCCAATAAGTATTAATTATATCTTAGTTTGGATCAAGTACAAAATATTGTTTTCTTATTACAGAGAAAAAGGAAATCATTATTAAAAATTTGGATTATTTGGATAAAATAGAGTCTATGGGAGACGGCCTTTCTGTAATTCAGAGCTTTCTGGATAACGAGTTTCCGGATAATGGATCCCATACCTGTACTTGCATCTTGAAATACTGAGTGCTAGATCAATACAAGTAGCAGACTTGTATCTAATTAATTAAAGGCAAGTCAATCCCAAAATAGCAATTTGCGTAACAAAGCATATCCAAAACAAATCAAACATACATTTATTTCAAAGAATGCATAGAAACACTTGCATTTGGGACACTTGCATAAGTAAATAACTTTTCATGTCTTGAATGCAGTGACTCCAACACATCATGAACATCCAACATCAGGTGCTTGTGTCAGGGTCCAAATGTTGGGATCAATCTGACTTGGCTACATTAGTGAATGTATTTCCACATTTTACCAACCTTCTGCTTAGGCTTCCTTGGGATCTTTACTTTGGATTCCATTGCCTTTGAGTATTACAAAGAGGGATGGGTTTATAAAAGGGATTCCCTTAGTGATGGGCGAATAAATACGGCATGCGCAAATTTGCAACGAATTTCTGTGATCGGCCAACGGTGATTAAATTCGTGAAACTCCTTCATCAGTGTCAAAAAACATGCATCGGAAAAGTCGCTCGCATCGAAACCATCGCACATCAACACTATTCAGACGCCCATTGGCTGTTTCGCGAATTTCACAGGAAATTCACAAATTTTTCGGCAAAGTGAAATGGGAGGAATTCGCCCATCACTAGATTCCTGTCTATGCTGCAGCCAAGTAGACAGCAGTGTAACCTTTGGAACAATGGAGACAGCAGGTAAACAGGTGCTAGTTCTAGGGACTCGTGGTTATATCAGTATTTGTCATGTTTGGTTGTTAGAATTATATGCAGCATCACTGATCTCAGCAGAGTTCAAGGGGTGCATGTCTTACTCCATCAGCTATGCCCGCAAAAATTGGACACAATTAGAAATTAATATATTCATATATCCATTCGTTTTTACATAGATTCATGATAAGTTTACCGAATCACTTGTTAAATCAGGGCGCAACTTATAAATGCAAGATAATCTATACTGTTTCGCTTTGCCGCAGAAAAATATTTGCAAAAATGCAAAATTTCGGGAACCTTTTAAAGTCAAAGGCCGTTTTTGCAACAATATTATGTGCGTAACAATTTTTCTCTCTCCAAATAGGTGCTTTTTCTTATAGCGACTTTAATGTCCTAATGCAGTATAGTCAATGGATGTTTTTTCTTATGGCGACTTTTTGTGTCCTAATGCATTAAATCCATCAACGAAAATCCATGGCTGCCGAAGAAGATTCAGATGTATTTCAAACTCTAATGGTCTTCATCAGGGGAAAAAGAGGTCTATTCAGGGGCGATCCACCAATGAGGCGAGTTGAGACACTCGCCTCAGACTGCAGCGCCCCCTGGTAACTAAGAGCCGAATTTCCGGTTTTCAACCCGGAAATTCGGCTCTTCTAGTGCAGAGAGGGCAATTGCGCTCTCTGCACTAGCGTCGTGCAGCGCCCCGACCCCCTCCTGCGCAGAAAATGTGAGCGCCGTGAGGAGGGGTCGGGGCGGCAACGGAAGGCCGCCTCAGGCGGCATAAAGGCGCGGATCGGCGCTGGGTCTATTTTTACTTTGTTTGCAATACCTTCAATTTTAAATATTTACAATTTTTGGAGTCACTGAATGGGTTGTCTTCTTTGAATTAGCACTGATTTATTTCCGTGTGCACTTTCTAACCTTGATAGTATAATGGTTTGGCAAGGCAGGTATGTGGAACAGGCTCTGGATCAGGCAGGACAGGGCAGATGGGCAAGGTTGGCAAAAGTCAAGGTCCCTGCTGCCATGATACAGTCACCCAGTGGGGCACAGATATTGCAGTAGGCACTGTTACCTCTCTGTAGTCCTGGAAGCGTCCCAGATTTTTTGCAAGATCTGGTAACCTTAATTCATGCTGTATAATCTCTATCCATTACTGTGCAAATACTTATGTTGATTCGTTATTTTAGCAACTCAGAACCTGCCGTGCGTTATAACCCATTGACTATGCAAATTCTATTAGTTTTACTGAAAGGCAAAAATAAAACAACACATTCAATTTAACTTAAAAAGGTTCTAACAATAAGCCACAAGCAAAAATATCTTGTACACCTGGATTTCATTCAGCAGCTCAGATCAGTCTGGAATAATGGAAGTGCGACCATCTGGCTTAGGGTTTCTGTATAGGAAAGCAGATATTTAGAGTCATATTGTTATTGGAAAAGAGAGTAAACTGCAGAATCCATTGAGTCTGTCCCTTATGATAATCTACATCCAGGTGGCTAACCTAAATATAGGCCTGAGGCAGTGACTGTAGCTAGCACATGATAGCCAGGCTGTAATGTTGAAATTCTCCATATTCTGGAAGAATTTGCAGCGTACATCTGGTGTGTGGAAAATGGAAAGCAAGAGCGTAGAACAAAACAGCAATGTATACTTAGCAAAGCAGGCAGAAAGTGTGGGGGTTTTTTTTATAACTCATCCTGACAGTATTATTGTCAATTATTGTCATGCTTAGAAATTAAGGGTTTGAATGAAATCCATCTAGGATAATGACCAGTGATGGGTGAAATTGTCCCATTTCGCCAAAAAATGTGTGAATTTAGTAAGAAATTTGTGAAACGCAGTGACGTCAATGGGCGTCAAAATTATTATTGGCGCTAGTCAATTTTGATGCCTGCGCCAATTTTTATGCGCACCAGTTATGTTCAAATGTATTAAAGTCAATGGGCGTCAGAATAATTTTTATTATGCACGGGATTATTCTGACGCACGCCAAATTTTTTGTGATGCAGCAGATTTTTCATCTGCGGATTTATTTTGCCACAATTTAATTTGCCACAAATTCACACCTGACGAATTTAGTCACCCATCACTAATAATGACTATTAGTATACCATAGTATTAGGGTCAGCTGTTGTTGCAGCATATACAGTACATTCTTCTGATATACTTGGCTCCTTCAGTTGAAATAAAATACAATAAAATCCATGCTGAAGAACATCACCTTCTAACAAGAGCATTTATAGAATGCATCCCATGCACCCTTGGGGCTGATTTTACTAAACATGTGCTAGTCATTTTTTGGAAGGATACATTGGTTTTTACCCTGGGGATAAACTTGGAATCTCATTGCTGTATGTACTTCACTATGCAGGTCTAGGCAGACTACAATTAAATTACTACTGGAATATTTCCCAGGAGCTCAGTGTAATGTAAACAGAATAAAAGCATGGGGAGCCATATTGCAAATAGATCAGAGAGCTGGACATGGCTATAGATATTCAGGGGGAATAAATCAGAACTCTAGAGTTGACTTTGTGCTCTGTAGTGTGTTAGGGGGCGATGTGACTCTGTTGCATAGACTTTAAGGGGCAGATTTTGTTTGATCTCCACTAATAAAGCTTTTCTCGTGCACATCTTGATTTTATTTGTGATCACATTCTTACATTTTTTTCACCAGTGTATTGTTGCCTTTTGGGAGCTTAGTGATAATGAGAAACATTGTGATGGGCACAACAGCCACTTCTTTTATAAAATTATTCTAACAGTGGCTCTTGAGAGTTCGATGTGTATGTGGCTGTATTAGTGCATGAGTATGAGACTGTAGATTTTTGTGGCTATACTTATACATAAGTGGAACTGTAGGCATTTATGTTTTTCATGGCTATAGAAGTATAGGTTTAAGTTCTGTAGGGACCCGTAGGATTGAGTTTCCATGTGGTCTGAAAATCCAACATGGTTGGAAATCCTTAGCTGTGGCCAGCTATCTGTTGGACCTAAATTGGATCTCAGATTCAAGATTTGGCCAGAAGGTGCTACTGTTGCGCAAAAAGTATAAAAAGCCGAGCTGCCATGTGCTCAGGGTCAGTCTACTTCCGAGTCACTCCAGGATGCAGTGAGTCTTCTTGGCTGAGGTCCTTGCAGCCCTTGCATAAAAAGGCCCCAGTGTATGGAGATAAACCACATGGCTGTTAATGCCCTTGGTGGGCTCGTCGATAATGGGACCCCGATAATCGTTTTGAGCTTGGAGGCAGCAGAGAGATAAAAGGAGCTGCTGGGTAATGGATTCCTGTTAAAGAGGCTTGGGAGTGCTCATACTCCAGATGAGTGTTGGAGCAGGCCTGAAGATTAAATATCATGTGCTACACTTTGGATACCTGTACCAGGAAAGAGTATTGAAAGGTCCCAGCATGTGTCCCCTGAGTGAGGTCAGGTTGTGCTAGATAGCTTGCTACGTCTAAACTACTGCCTCTATCCAAAGGAGAGGTATTTGGGGCAGGTAGCGCTACCTGGGGAAAGAGCTCTTGGAACAGTGACTATGTGTACACCAGGAGTGGAGTGTGGGACTGTGTCCTGGGTAGAGACTATACCAGGAGTTGGATGACCACATTGGTACCCCAGGGCAGGGTTTATATTGCTTAAATTGCTTGTGATGTAATTTTCTTTATTCCTATATAAAGTTCTATATTGTTTATCAGCGCCGATTCTGGGGCTGCTGCCGCCTGAGGCAGCAGCCCAGATGCCGCCCCCCTCCTCTCCCGCTCCGCGCTTAAAAATTAGCGTCGGAGCGGGTTTCAGGGGGCAGTATCGCTAGTGCATTGAGCGCAATAGCGCTCTTTGCACTAGCGGAGCCGAATTTCCGGGTTAAAACCCGGAAGTTCGGCTCTTAAAGTTACAAGAGGCGGCTTTTTGCCGCCCCTTGTAACTGGCCGCACGCTGCCGCCTGAGGCAAGGGTTTCACCTTGCCTCATGGCAGAAGCGGCCCTGTTGTTTATCGCATGTGTGTATTATCTTATAATTTTCCTAGTGGGGCCACCCACAGGTGTATCCGTGTATCCCATTAGGTGGAGGCACTGGCACTGAGATAAATTCCCAGTACCTTATAATTTAGCAAAGGGGATTCAGGACTTGTGTATGGTGAGATATGAATGATATACATCCTATAATAAATGCGGTTTCAAAATAGGGTTATATTTCTGTATACTTTCATGCCTGTATTAATATATGTACTGTAAATTATGCAGTTTGCTGTCATGACTGTATGAGTATATGTATCTGGCACTATATATGTTCCTGTTGCTATGTAAAGATATGTATAGATGCTGCAGTTTTTCATATCTGTGAGAGCATACATGGCACCATGCTCCCATAGCTGTATGTGTCTACTTGTCCCTTGTATGACACTCTATGCTATTATGATTGATTTTAGAAGTACTGTACAGTATATATGTATGACACTGTATACTCCTTTGGCTGTATGAGTATATACTGGAGTATCACAAAGCAAATCATTGTCTCCATAAAAAAGCTGTTCATAAAGGTGCTTGTGTCTGTATATATTATGCCATGCACTAGTACAGTTTTTGTGCTTTTTTACTGAGTAAGTCACAGGGCACAAAGTACAAGGGGTATAAATAAAAGTGTGCCATGAAATTAGCACATGCTTTGAAGAGGTGCCAAATCCAGGACTCACTTTTGCATGTGGCACCGAATGAACATGGTTTCTGTCTCACCGGAAATAATGCAATTCATTCAACCACTGTTGCTGTCAAACTGTGAAGATAATTGCAAGCAGTTTGTGAAATTGCGGATGATATTAGATGGGGAATTAACCCTGCATTGTGGGCAAAATATGTCAATATGCATGTTGTACATTGTGCTTAATAATTGGGCCTATGAAACCAGGGGAGCAGAAGCACCCAATCATACAGTTAAGACTATCATATAGTTTAATGATCTGGATGAAATCAGTTTGAAAGGAAGATTCCCTAGAACTGAATTATTAGTTATTCCTTCAGGGGTGTCAAGGGGAACTGTTATCTTGTCATTTGTCTGCTGTTCTGCTTATAGGCTACAGAGATTAGGCTCTATTTCCATTACATTAGCTGGTAACAGTGAAGGGTTCTGACACTGTTGAAACTAGGGTTGTCACCAGTCTGGCTTTAACCCGGGCAGATCTTCTGAAAACAGGGCTGTCACAACAGTATCATTTGTAATAATGGGCAGAATCCCCCTTTATTGACATAGCAATCAGCCCATTGTTGGTCGCCATGTCATAGCCCTGCCCCATGACATATCTCACCCCACCCTATGATATAATCGGTCCAACCCGTTTTATCACTGAAACATCCCTGTGATGTCACTGGCTCCCTCCCTGGATTGTGAGCCACTGAAATGTGGTAACCCTAGTTGAAACTTGCAGGGCAGTCATAGAGATTATAGAGATAGACCACAATTCAGGAGACTGAGGGGAACACTCAACACTCTCAGTAAAGCACGTGCACATACTGAATTGTGTTGCCCAGCATGGCTGCCTTACTCAGCACACAGTATATAGTTTGACCCATTCGTAGTGAAGTTAGTTTGCCTTCCCATTCATAAGGGGTGAGCTGCATATGGGTGATACTTGGACACCTTGCCATAATTCAGACCTGCAAGCTAGGGAGCACCAAAGGTGAAAAAATGAAAGCGGAATCTGTACTTAGAAGCAGGTGGTTTAGTATAGGGTGACCTTTCATTCACAGCACAGCTTTGGACTTTGAATCAGGCAGGTGCCAAATGCAGCCAGAAGAGAAATCCCATTGTCCTAATGGCTCCATGAATGGTTCCTAAATCGAACAACTTTGCACTCCTTATCCTCCTTAAAGGGATCCTATCATCGGAAAACATGTTTTTTTCAAAACACATCAGTTAATAGTGCTACTCCAGCAGAATTCTGCAATGAAATCCATTTCTCAAAAGAGCAAACAGATTTTTTTATATTCAATTTTGAAATCTGACATGGGGCTAGACATTTTGTCAATTTCCCAGCTGCCCCCAGTCATGTAACTTGTGCCTGCACTTTAGGAGAGAAATGCTTTCTGGCAGGCTGCTGTTTTTCCTTCTCAATGTAACTGAATGTGTCTCAGTGAGACATGGGTTTTTACTATTGAGTGTTGTTCTTAGATCTACCAGGCAGCTGTTATCTTGTGTTAGGGAGCTGCTATCTGGTTACCTTCCCATTGTTCTTTTGTTTGGCTGCTGGGGGGGGGGGAAGGGAGGGGGGTTATATCAGTCTAAATTGCAGTACAGCAGTAAAGAGCGATTGAAGTTTATCAGAGCACAAGTCACATGACTTGAGGCAGCTGGGAAATTGACAAAATGTCTAGCCCCAGGTTAGATTTCAAAATTGAATATAAAAAAATATTTTTGCTCTTTTGAGAAATGTATTTCAGTGCAGAATTCCGCTGGAGCAGCACTATTAACTGATTCATTTTGAAAAAAAAAAAATTTTCCCATGACAGTATCCCTTTAACCTCTACAGCTTTCACTTGGAGCAGTTTTGTATTAGAGGCTATTAGGGGTTATCATAGTTTTTACACTTCATAAATCTCAAATATTAGAGTTTTACAGAAACACAAGAGAGAAAAAATACAATTCACAAAAACAAATTATGAATTTTAGTCAAGTGGTCCCTGGAGTTATACAGAACATGGTTTAGCACAAGGCAGTGTAAAATGTATTCTACCTATTCTATTTATATATTATAAAGCAATCATGGAAACATTTTTTTGTTTTTCATGGAACTCTAAATATTTACTGTATATACCCTGCCTCTAAATATGCTATTATGTTCAGGGGGATATAATGAGATACAAGCAAACTCTAAGCTGTAGCCTTAGATAGGATTTAAGATCAGGAACAGGCAAGGAATATGCAAAAACTCCCAATGCATTTTTTTTAAATTAGCATTTTTCTACTTAACCTTCAACATAATAAATAATGTGTTGTCCCCGTCTGTCTCTTCTGACTTCTATATATATATGATACAGTAGTTAACGGGGCACTATAGGCCTGTGTTCTGTATCAGTCTAATAAATGGGGCTTGCATTAAAAATGTATTTGAGCATTGTTTATTGATTTAATTAAAAAACATATCTATAGATTTTATGTTTTGGGCTAAATAATGCAGAAAACTGAGGATAGTGATAACTGGAACTTACTATTGGTTTTTATTTATCTTCATGAATGTTTAGTTTTCTTCATATTTTTTCTTTGTTAGAACATAGTATGAATTCCCGCTGTAAAAGAAGTTCAGTCTTTTTACCTGTGCTTTGGGCTGCTTGGACTGTGGTCTTTCTTGTCATCTTATATGCTGTAGTCGTTGCTATGGGGCATAGCCGTAGCTATTTGCCAGTTATTACGTTAGTATATGGCTTTTTCTTGCAGGTACGTAAATCATTTTAGAAAAGTACACTCTTATTTTTGTTACCAGCTAAAGGGTATTTTAAATATTTATCTTTTAATCAAATAACATCTTTTAGTCAAAAACTGCCCTTATCTGCCCCTTTATTACAGGTGTGGATGTTTTAATAAAAAGAAAAATAATTTGGGTTTAATGTTTAATTTTAAACGGGCTTTACTCATACAACTTTGATACAACTTTAATGTATCTTTAATGTATATAATATTCGAATCCAAAAGCATTCCTGTTGCAACAACATTTTGGACCTATCCCCACCTTTCTTGTGTAGAGTTATTTGATCAATGCCTATGTACTTAAAAGTGGCTAGATGATGATCCATTTCTAAAAAATATTTAGCCACAGGTTTCAATGTCTCTACCAGCTGTACTGATGCAGGTCTAAGGAATAGGGGCTTCAAATTAATATCTGCCAATAGAATATTCCACTTATTCTGGATCACATCCCTGATCCATCCAGCCACATCATATTATTTAAAGGACAGAACCGGTTCCAGGGTCTCTTGCTCCACTGGGACGTATCATTAACACTACTCCTGGCCTTAACCAAAGCTTGTTGAAGTATATGCCTGGGTTATCCTCTGGCTAAAAATCTTTGTTCCATTTACTTTAGTTGTACCTCCCATGTTTCAACACAATAATTATTGCATAGCACAGAAACGAGACAGAGAATCTGGATACAATGTTAACATCGGGTAACGCTGTATTTTTTGGTTTTAATTTTCCGCAGGTATGGTTTTACACAAATGACATACCATGTAAATGCTCCGATGGACACTATTAAATAGAATGCTTATTGATGTATTTTATCCTTGGTGGAGAGCACTGGACTATAAAATGTGTTTTTAACAATTATATTGTATCTTGATACCAGTCTTAGACATTGATGAAACATTACTACCGGCCGTAGTATTGGGGTTACGATGGGGGTAGCTACGAGCACACACGTCACTCCTACTTTTTGGCGGGTTTTGGGGGATTTAAATTTGTATGTTTGTACACAACTTTTTGTTTCCTGAAGACGGCTCAAGCCATGGAGCCGAAACGTTGAAAATAAATTTTGTTACTTGATACTTTATACTAAATCCTGGTTGGTGCGGTTTTTTTTGCTAACATATATATATATATATATATATATATATATATATATATATATATATATATATGCAAAAAAAGGCCAGAAACACCAGGAATTTTCGTGCCCAAATTATTATTATATGTATAGCCGATGTGACGTTTCGGTCCTGGGTCCTGGTGTGTGTGTATATATATATAGATATTGATATATATATATTAAAATTAATGCCGTGTTTGGCCAAAATAAGTTTCATTCTTTTTAATTTGTATTTCTCCCAGATCTATCTATCTATCTATCTATCTATCTATATGTGTGTGTGTTTTTTAGGTGCTGCAATAGCTGCTTATGTATCGGTAAGCCACTTTGGATTGCTAAATATTGCTATTTTTAAATATATTGCAGATTCTGTCATAATGTATTAGAACCCACAGTTCTACATCTGCGGTTTGTTTGTTTGTTTTTTTTACATAAAACATAACCATGAAAAAGTAATGTTGCATAATCTTTGTATCAATGGAAGAGGTTTTGTACATGCTTCCTGTATAAATGCATATACAGCATTTCCATTAAAGGAGAACTAAAGCTTAAATAAAGAAGTAGCTAAAAATGTTGTACATTATTTTTTGGGATTCTGTTCCAGTCCAAGGCAACCACAGCCCTTTAGCAATAAAGATCTATCTCCAAAGATGCCCCAGTAGCTCCCCATCTTCTTTTCTGCTGATTCACTGCACATGCTCTGTGCTGCTGTCACTTACTGAGCTTAGGGAGCCACTCACAATATACAGTACACATAGAATAGAAATGTCACAATATAAGGCTGATTAGTAATTAATACACATAATTACTACATGGCAGCACAGAAACCAGTGCAATTAGCATCAGAATTTAATAATCACCCCTGTAGCATTGGCTTATATTACAGGGGAAGCTCATTTTCTGCTGGATAATTAGTGACGAGCCCTAAGCTTAGCTTCTCAACAGCCAATCAGAGCCCACTGAGCATGTGAGTGTCACAGACACTTTCCAAGATGGTATTATGTAAAGTTCTTTTAACTGGAAACCCCCAGGTCCTGAGTATTCTGTTTAACAGGTCCCATACCTGAACTCGGGTTCAGAAGCAGCTGCAGAAATCTCAACTAAGATGCATTAAGGGGACACTGTTTGGCATCTAAGGAGTTACACTCATATGGCATTGCTCCATAATTCCGCAGGTTACAGACTCCACTGAAGCAGAAAGAAATATACCAAATATACCATGAGCCAAAGACAATGTAAATGGCACGGATGAAAAATGGTGACATTTAGGTTTATGAATATGAAAGGAAAAATGTCCTTTTATTGTGTGAATGCTGAATATTTCAGATGGATTCCTGCAGGACAGATCTGCACCAATGCTCACAGCTCTTCTTTATTGTAGAGGAATTTGTCACAGTGGATCTAAAGTCTAGGTAACACTGCAAGTAAAATATTCCTTATTAGTTGGTGTAAGTGATGGTTGGCTGAGGATTCTGGGAGATCACTAGGGATGTAGCGAACCGCCGACAATGTGTTCGCGAACACCGGCAAAAATTGCGAACAGTTCGCGAACTTCGAACATCCGAAAATCGTTCGATTCGAACGATCGAAGGATTTTAATCGTTCGATCGAACGATTTCCGTTCGAATCGAACGATCAAAGCCATTGGATCGAATGATTTCATTCAATCCAATGGCTTTGATCGTTCGATTCGAACGAAAATCGTACGATTTTAGCGATCGAATGGTCGAATGGTCGAGCGATTTTGACGCGAACGCCTATTGGCGAACGTCGCGCGACGTTTGCGAACTTGCGGCGGACGCGAACAGTCGAAGTTCGCGCGAACTAGTTCGCCGGCGAACAGTTCGCTACATCCCTAGAGATCACAACAGAAGGTTCATAGATCTGATACATCTAAAGAATAGACAGTAGTCACTTTTTAAATATTGGGCAAAATAGTATTGACACCAACTACTCTCAGAACTGAATGGCAAAGCTCCAATATTCTAATACTAACCTATCTCATGTGGCTGCTATCTCTATTTCTTTATTTTGCTGTCACAGGTATGGACAAGAAAGTCCTTATAGGGTCTCTTCATCAAAGAAACATGGACAAAAGAAACAGAACGTATGCTGCAAATAAGTTCTTCCTATGTTTTTATTTTTAAAAATATATTTTCATTGTTTTTTTTGTTTTTTTTAATTATAGAGCAGTAATGAAGAATTGTTTTGCTTTTGTATGTATTACCACCCCTGAACTTAGCTGAGTTTAAATAGAGACAATAAGCTCTGTATAAACAAACCTCCCCCCATCCAATCATTTTGTGCGACTTGTTTGGCTTACAGAGAGGCATCTAAAAAGTTAATTATGCAGGGGGTTTATCTGTTTATTAGAAACCTGATTACCTTAGCAACTTACCCCTATATGTAATAAAAGGCAAAAGTTTTAGTAATCCATAGAAATGAATGATGTTTGCTTTTATGCACACTAGGGATGCACCAAATCCACTTTTTTGAATTCAGCCGAACCTCCGAATCCTTGGCGAAAGATTCGGCTGAATACCGAACCGAATCAGAATCCTAATATGCATATGCAAATTAGGGGTGGGAAGGGAAAAACATTTTTTACTTCCTTGTTTTGTGACAAAAAGTCACCCGATTTACCATTCAGATTCGGTTCGGCCTGGCAGAAGGATTCGGCCGAATCCTGCTGAAAAAGCCTGAATCCTTGCCGAATCCCAGTGCATCCCTAATGTACACTGACGGAGAGGATCACATCAACAGCAAATGTCATCCAATGGGATTTTGAAAGCTGCCATATATATACATATATATATATATATATATATATATATATATATATATATATATATATATATATACAGCAGCTTTCAAAATCCCATTGGATGACATTTGAATCAAGTTGTTGATGTGAATCTCTCTTATGTCCCCTATTATGATCTGATCCTTGGCCTGGGGTCAAACAATTGGAGAAGCCGAACACCTGGGAAGCCAATTAGAGATGCTCTTGCTTCACTTACTCACCAAAGGAGCAGATATTGAGCTTTGATGAATGTTATGAAACAAAGAGAAGAAGAAAGAGTTTGAGGGAGAAAACTTACTTGTGCCCACAGAAACATGAACTCCATCCACAGAATCTTATGACCATGGAACTAGGGGAAAGCCTATGGTTCCAGAATTACAATTCAGCTTCTATTGTGTGTCCTTATGCTACAGTTTTCTGCTTTGCAAACCTTAGTAAGTAACTTTTCCAAGATTTGCCCAAGACTGATTAGTGAGCAGGAAATGCTGACATTGATTTCTTACCTGTTTCTTCTCAGGATACCGCCAGTTCTACGTTTTTCACCCACTTAAATGAAAGTGAACAACCGCAAGGGCTTATCTGGAGGCAAATGATGTAGCAAGATGACGTTGATGTAGTTGGTTTTGTGAGATAAAAAGCCTGCCCTTCTGCTATGTGAGACAGGGCCGTGTATGCTTGGCTAGAATTTACTGTTATCACCTCAAATGGGAAACTTTAAAATTGCTTGAAGTGCAGATCAATGGGTCATTAGTTACAAATGCAGAAAAGTGGGAAAGTATAGATAAACTATCATATGGCCTTGTCTTTGATCTTTCAAAGCCACTTCCACTGGGTTCTGCTCCTCTGTCAGTGATTGGCTTGCCATACCCTCAGTTTCACTGGTATGTCTTGGGCAGTTACTGGGGGTCATTTATCAACACTGGGCAATTTTGCCCATGGGCAGTAACCCATGGCAACCAATCAAACTGCTGCATTGATTGTTCTACTTGCAGCTGGCTTCAAAAAGCTAGTCACTGATTGGTTGCTATAGGTAACTGCCCATGAGCAAATTTGCCAGTGTTGATAAATGAGCCCCACTGTGTTATTGTGCATTATTATGAGAAAAGAAGGAATTCTGGGGAAAAGACTATGTCTCACATATGTTCCCACAATTTTCCCAAAGTCAGCAGTGCTTCTTCCCCTTCCATATAGATGCACGTTGTGCTGATCAATCCTTCCTGCCTTCGAATGCTGCTGCATCTATTGACTAAGGGGAACCCTGCAGCTACTATAACCTCTTGACCAGGCATTAGCTCCAGGGTTCCCTTCATGCCCAATGCCAATAAACATCCCCCTATTGTTGCACCCTAGTGTGCCTCTTCTGCCTTTCCCTGGTTGTGGTCCTGAATCCTGGTAAAAAAAAAATGCTGTATTGTAGGGGGAAAAACATGTGGAATGAGCTCAAAATTGTACTTTGCTTACTGAGCTTGCAGACATGCATGGGTCCTTATGCTTTCCTTCCAAGTATTTTTATGTTGGTCTTTTCTAAGCAGAGCAACACCAGAACAGTATTGATGAGCAATTTTGGAAGCCGTGGTGCTCACTGGTATAACTGGGGCCAGTGCAGTTTTCTGCTGATAGGAGCACTGGCACTGGGGTTTCAGGTAAGTCAATACAATCACTTGGGGTTGCCTAACATTTGGCACCCCCAAGTGGAAACCATTAAACCATGGACTGCTAGTGAGGTGATCAGTCACTTTCACTCTACTTCTCTGTGGTGTCCAGCATATAGTGCACAAGCTTCTCCTGAATTGTCTCACTAAGGCTCCTGTAGATTCCCTCTAACTTACTGTGCAGTCCCTACGCAGAGATCTGCTGCTTTTTTTCACATAGATATAAAACTGACTCTGTTAGTCAATGCTTTATTAGCGAGGTGTAGGTTGGGAAGGCACATAGATATCCCCTTTCTGACCCCCACCCACCCTATGCCTTGTACATTATTCAGATGTGCAAAGTAGGGGTGTAGCCTGAATCAGGGCCCTGTCCTTACAACTGTGCAGAGAGCAACAACTCCTGTGGTGCTGGTTAATGAGCAATAAGGGGCACAATCTTGCACCTCTGCCCAATGGGGATGAAAATGACGCCTAACAGCAGTGCAAAAAAGGCCATTCCTCTGGCTCTCAGAGCACTAGCACTTCTTGTGTTCAGCCTCTGTTTGTTATCAAAGGTTGTTATATCATTGTAATTATCAACCTTGAAAAATGTTGATTATAGACAACCTGGCTTCCAGAATTATTTTGCCATTACTTGAGTTCTATCATTGTGTATAAATGAGCTGCCTTTAGCTCTGAGCCATTGCTGGTTGGATTATAATTCAACACTCTGCTGCCATTAGAGTCCCATAAGACACTAAGCTGTAATGAAATAATCCATTTTGATGGATCATGTGCTGATCATAACACAAATTTAATTTTGAAAAGTAAGGATTTCTTCAGGGGGAAAAATGCTTCTAGTTGGAGAAAAAAACACCTTAGCTTGTTATTTAGTCTTAGGCTGCAACCAGACGGGTGGCAGCAGGGTGGGAAATGCCATATGGTAGTCTGATTAAAAGTGGATAAGCCAGTCCCCATGGGTAAAATGGAGCTCTATGTGGTAACAGCAGTGTCCTGTGTGGAGCAAATCTCTCATTCTTAAAATTCCCTTCATACAAGCAGAGCCGGGGTAATAAAGGTCCCAGAAGGGGTCAACCAATCATAGAGACTATGAGTGGGGTACTACCAAAGTTGCAGATGCTACAATAAGGTAGAAGGAGGGCTTGAAAAGTTGCAGGCAACAGTTCAATATAGGAATATTAGTGCAGACACATACCACCAGAATATTGACTTACTGTAAGTAGGACTTGTAATCAATGACTACTAAGAGGTCATGGAGTGTCCAGGGGGACCAGATAGGCCATGTCATGAGTATGACATTTTTCTTGAAGCTCCAAGCATACTGCTCAATATAGTATCCAAGGCCACACCTCCCATTTTCTGTAGGTGTATGCCAAATATCTGCCCCATATCCCCAATGACAATCTTATACAATGGTTTAATAAATTGTAGAACACAGGGGGAATTGTCCCAATATTTGTGTCAATTTGGGAACCTGGCCAAAAAATGGCTAGCTGCAAGTGTCAAAGCAAGAATGGGCAGTAAAATTGTGGACCTTAGATCAGATATACTAAGCACTTAAAGGGATACTGTCATGGGAAAACATGTTTTTTTCAAAACACATCAGTAAATAGTGCTACTCCAGCAGAATTCTGCACTGAAATTCATTTCTCAAAAGAGCAAACAGATGTTTTTATATTCAATTTTGAAATTTGACATGGGGCTAGATATTTTGTCAATTTGCCAGCTGCCCCCAGTCATGTGACTTGTGCCTGCACTTTAGGAGAGAAATGCTTTCTGGCAGGCTGCTGTTTTTCCTTCTCAATGTAACTGAATGTGTCTGTGGGACATGGGTTTTTACTATTGAGTGTTGTTCTTAGATCTACCAGGCAGCTGATATCTTGTGTTAGGGAGCTGCTATCTGGTTACCTTCCCATTGTTATTTTGTTTGGCTACTGGGGGGAAAAAGGGAGGGGGTGATATCACTCCAACTTGCAGTACAGCAGTAAAGAGTGATTGAAGTTTATCATAGCACAAGTCACATGACTGGGGGCAGCTGGGAAATTGACAAAATGTCTAGCTCCATGTCAGATTTCAAAATGTAGTATAAAAAAAAAATCTGTTTGCTCTTTTGAGAAATGGATTTCAGTGCAGAATTCTGCTGGAGCAGCACTATTAACTGATTCATTTTGAAAAAAAAAAAATTTTCCCATGACAGTATCACTTTAAGTAGTGTTTAGTACCCTATACTGTTTCACTTTGTCAAAACTTTGCAAGAAAACACAATTTTGTGAAACACATGGAAACCAATGGACGTTCTCTCGTAGTGACCATGCAATTTTTTTTTCGTGCAACTTCTTCATTGCACAATACATTGGAGTCTATGGGTGGTTTTATTTTTGTGGAAAACCTGGTGAAAAATTTTGTGCATCACCACTTATAATGTGTACTCTGCATACAAACATCATGAATTTAATGACAATTCTTTCTAGACTCGCTGCTTCAAGGGCTGGGAGTAATTTGTAGAAAAGATCATTTTTGCCGGGTCATGAAGCTGGGCTCTGACATAAAAATTTCTGCGTGTAAGCTTCAATCAGCAAGTTATAAATAATTGAAATCATAAAATGGGGCCCTGCTATCCTTGCTGGAGTTTATGTCTGAATATACTTTATTCGTTTAGTAGTATTTATAATTTTACTCCTTTCATACAGCAGAAGATCATTTGCCAGTTTATTTGATGTTCTTCTGTAGAACGGGAACAGCATACTGATAGCCTTTCTGTTATTGGCCTACATTTTAATACGGTCAGAGTCACATGCACCAACATTCACGGTTTTGGGCGTTAGGGGCACATCCATTTCCTACATGGGTTTGGCCATCAACATAAAAATAAGGTACTTTTAGGGGCCCATTTACTTAGCTCGAGTGAAGGAATAGAAGAAAAAAATACTTCGAATTTCAAATGGTCGGATATAGCTACTTCGTCCATCGAATAGACTACCTCGACCTTCGGCTACGACTTCGAATCGAACGTTTCGAACTAAAAATCGTTCGACTATTCCCTCATTCGATAGTCGAAGTACTGTCTCTTTAAAAAATACTTTGACCCCCTAGTTCGCCACCTAAAACCTACCGAGGCCAATGTTAGCCTATGGGGAAGGTCCCCATAGGCTTCCTAACAATTTTCTGATCGAAGGAAAATCCTTCGATCGATGGATTAAAATCCTTCGAATCGTTCGATTTGAAGGATTTAATCGTTCGATCGAATGATTATTCCTTCGATCGCTCGCTCGATCGTATGAATATCGCTAAATCCTTCAACTTCGATATTCGAAGTCGAAGGATTTACATTCAGCAGTCGAATATGGAGGGTTAATTAACCCTCCATATTTGACCCTATGTAAATCTGCCCCTTAATGTCTCAGTTATGTTTCAGTCCAGTGGTTGGGATAATCAACACTGGTTGCATGGTTTATGGCAGGGATTTTACATATTTACATAAGAGTCACAAGTAACCTATAAAATATATCCTTTTAGGAATCAGCATTTTGTTTTGAGATTTTGGTCAAAATTCTTTTGCAAGACGCAGGAAAAACACTCATGGACTTCCAATGTATTTGGAGTCAAGAAAAAAGAAACGTCCATTGGCTTCAATGCACTGGTGAACAAAAAACACAAGAAATACTCTTTGATGCCAATGCATATTACTCAAAAATTTTTAGGGATAAGCAATTTTTTTGACTGATAGAGATTCTGGTAAAAAAAATTTTTTGCAAGATGCGGGAAAACACCCGTGGATTCCAATGTATTTAGAATCAAGAAAAAAAAAAATGTCCGTAGACTTCAATGCACTGGTGCACTAAAAAACACAAGAAACACTCTTTGATGTCAATGCATGTTATGCAAGAAATGACAAGTTCTCCTTTAATGGGGCTGTCCATTGTCTGCATCCTTAAAATAACATAACCCCATCATTTAATCTTTCCCCCCCCCAAAACTCAGCGAGCCAAGAAAAACATAATCACTACTGAATCATCCAGTTTATCTGGCAAATGCTAAAATTCTCCAGCCTTTAGGTGATAGGTAAGTGAGGCATGTGGTTAGGAGTGAAAAGAGATATTTCTATGCAAAAACTCATTCAGATATGGGACCTGTTATCCAGAATGCCTAGGACCTGGGGTTTTCCAGATAATAGATCTTTCTGTAATTTAGATCTTGATACCTAGAGTCTACCATGAAATCATATAAGCATTAAATAAACATTAGTTTGGCAATGGCCTTCCTGTAATTTGGAGCTTTCATGATGATGAATTTCTGGATAACAGATCCCATACCCGAACTTTCAAAATAGCCTGTTAAAAATATATGGGTCATTTGCAAAAATAGTGTCCATTGCAAAATAATGATGCAAATCAATGTTTTTTTTTCACCCACCAATATCCAATATGTATCCAATATTCTTTTGCTATGACAGAGAGTGTCTATAGGTACAGGTTTGTGGTCGTGCCAGAGCGGGTTACCTTGATAACAGAACTCGTTCACCAAGCATTTTTAGGTTAACTGTAGAGAACTGGTTAAAAGATAGACTACAAAGATTGGTGGTAAATGGAACATTTTCTAATTGAACCAGTGTTGTTAGTGGAGTACCGCAGGGCTCTGTACTAGGTCCCTTGCTTTTCAACTTGTTTATTAATGACCTGGAGGTGGGCATTGAAAGTACTGTTTCTATTTTTGCAGATGATACTAAATTGTGCAGAACTATAGGTTCCATGCAGGATGCTGCCACTTTGCACAGTGATTTGGGAAACTGGGTAGCAACTAGAAAACTATCAATGTTGATAAATACAAGTTATACACTAAATAGAAGTGTGTTGGGAGTTTCCTTAAATGAGAAGGATCTAGGGGTCTTTGTAGATAACACGTTGTTTAATTCTGGGCAGTGTCATTCTGTGGCTACTAAAGCAAATAAAGTTCTTGCATAAAAAAGGGCATTAACTCAAGGGATGAAAACATAATTATGTCTCTTTATTGGTCCCTGGTGAGGCCTCATCTGGAGTATGCAGTGCAGTTTTGGACTCCAGTCCTTAAGAGGGATATAAATGAGCTGGAGAGAGTGCAGAGACTAAGTGCAACTAAATTGGTTAGAGGGAGGGAAGACTTAAATTATGAGGGGAGACTGTCAAGGTTGGGGTTGTTTTCTCTTGAAAAAAAGACGCTTGTGAGGGGACATGATTACACTTTACAAGTACATTAGAGGACATTATAGACAAATGGCAGGGGATCTTTTTACCCATAAAGTGGATCACCGTACCAGAGGCCTCCCCTTTAGACTAGAAGAAAAGAACTTTCATTTGAAGCAACGTAGGGGGTTCTTCACAGTCAGGACAGTGAGGTTGTGGAATGCACTGCCGGGTGATGTTGTGATGCTGATTCAGTTAATGACTATAAGAATGGCTTGGATAATTTCTTGGACAGACATAATATCAAAGGCTATAGTTAGTATAGATATGGGTATATATAATGTATGTGAAATTATGGAGGGGTGTATGCATGGATGCTTTGGAGGGGTCGAACTTTGTCTTTTTTCAACCCGATGTAACTATGTAACTATGCAGGTGTAACATGCAAAGGGGATTGCCTGCTCAAGCCAGGGGTTAAAGGAGAAACAAACCCTTTACCCAAAAAAACCCTGCCCCCCCCCCCCCGGAGAAATGCCCCTAACTTTTTACTTTGCCCTCGGTGCACAGTCACAGCATCAGAGTTCACTGCAGCCATCTTCCGGATCTCTGTGTCTTCTTCCGGCGCTTCTGCAATTTTTGTACATTTCGGCGCATAACCAGTTGTCGCAAGCCGGTAAATTGCTCCAGCTGTGCATGCGCCGCTTCTCCAGTCTCTGTCTCAGCTTACTGAAGAACCAGATGATTGCTGCAGTGAACTCCGATGCTGTGTCTCTGCACTGAGGGGTAACCAAAACATTAGGGGCATTTCTCCAGGGGGGCAGCTAGGCTGCGGGGGAGGAGAGATTGGGGTCTACGTCGGGTGGGGGGTAGGGTTTGTTTCTCCTTTAAAGAACCCTTGCTCTATGCCTTATTCTGCAAAGCATCTGGCCTTCCTATACTTTTATCTTTTATATATCGATATTCTTACCGGATAGATTGGTATAATAACGCTAGATGCAAGTAAAGTGGCATTTTGACTGGCTCAATTCTGTATTGGTCAGATTGCATCTAATGATTGTAAATGAACCTTACAGAGCTGGGTCTTTTATTGGCAAAAAAAAAAATCTAATGTTGGTACTGATTACTATCACCATTTGCCAACTTGAAAATTCTTCCATAAAGCCGTAACTTGTCAAGGTCATAAGTAACTTGATGTGACAAAGCAATTCCTCAATCTCATGTGTAGAAGATAGATCACATGATACACCTTGCTCTCTGACTTAGCAGGCATCAGCCCCTCAGTTAGTGGTTTGGTGGGTTCTTCTATAGAACCATAAGTAGTTGAGAAGCCCTGCTGCTCCATGTGTCCTTCCCTTGCTGTACCACAAATGATCCTGTGCACTACATGCTGCCTGGTCCCATTTCAACGTCCACTTTTTTTTATCCCATTGCTGTTATGTCTATCATTTAATGAACTTCTTATGATAAGACTTTTTCAGTCAAACATAGAATAAATGATGTGTATGTTTTATGATGCCTCTGACTTTTCCCTCTTTAATGATAACATCATATAAAAGGAAAGACTAAGGGGCCGATTCACTATGGGTCGAATATTGAGGGTTAATTAACCCTCGATATTCGACTAGGAATTAAAATCCTTCGACTCGGAATATCGAAGTCGAAGGATTTAGCGCAGATAGTTCGATCGAACGATCGAAAGATAATTCCTTTGATCGAACGATAAAATCCTTCGAATCGAACGATTCAAAGGATTTTAATCCAACGATCGAAGGAATATTCTTCGATCAGAAAAAAGTTAGGCAAGCCTATGGGGACCTTCCCCATAGGCTAACATTGACTTCGGTAGCTTTTAGATGGCGAACTAGGGGGTCAAAGTTTTTTTTAAAGAGACAGTACTTCGACTATCGAATGGTCGAATAATCAAATGATTTTTACTACGAATCCTTCGATTTGAAGTCGTAGTCGTAGTCGAAGGTCGTAGTAGCCCATTGGATGGTCGAAGTAGCCCAAAAAAAACTTCGAAATTCGAAGTTTTTTACCTTCGAATCCTTCACTCGAAGTTAGTGAATCGGCCCCTACTTGTTTTGGGAAATATTTGCTTTCAGTCTACATTGAAGAGCAAAGAGTCAGTGAAGGTCGCTGCCCTTGATCTTCAGCTGTCACCCTGAAGGAAGAGGAACTTGTGACAGCAGGGAAAAGTAGAGCTGAGATGAAACATCTGTCGTCTGCAAATGGACTAAAGGCGCCGTGGCTATTTCCATTCTCTTACAGCTCTGGATATGACGTTAAAAGATATAAATTGTAACTTACTTGTCATGTTCAGAGTCTTCAGAAGTATTGAATATCTTAAGTAATAAACTCTGATAAAAGGATTTCTAGTTGAAAACACCATTTTTGTCCAACCACGCATCTATCTTTATTGATTAAACATTCTTCTCTTCTGCTTCTTAACCACATAATTCATTGTGAACAGCAACTTTCTTCAGTCTCTTGTGTTATTGATTTAATAGAACTATTAATAAGTCTTGAACGCCCAACCAGAACCTCCTCGCCCATATATAAAAGAAAAGAATTCTCTTAGAGGAAAGAGAAATTCAATCGCATCCAGCACGGACTCAGAATAATAAAGTCACGGACAAAGGTGGAAAGTCTGAATGGGAAATTACAACCTTTTTTAGCTACTTCAAGCAAATCAGATATGGTCTCTTGAACCCCAGTCTCCACTATCTGAAAATCTAAAGTTGTTTGAGTTTCTGTCCCCAAAATGTTAAAGATCGAATGTTGCACAATTTAAAAATAAATAGCTGGCATGTAGATTCTTTGGTTCCACATTGAGCAAAATTCTATTTGTCCTCAAAACAGAGGGGGGGGGGGTAAAAAATAATCCCAGGTGCATTGATCATTAGTTTGTTGAGATTACGTATTGAGTTACCTATGGTGGGACCAGACCTAAATACAGCGGTTCCTCAGCCCAGTAACCCAACATAAACAAATCTACTAGATATGCTTCATACTTACTTTGGAGTTGTTACCATGAAGACAACATGAGTGACCATAAGATCTGCATTCAGCTCATTAGACAAGTAGCTATAGATCAACACTAAGGGGCAGATTTATCAAGGGTCGAATTTCGAGGGTTAAAAAACCCTCGAATTCGACCCTCGAAGTAAAATCCTTCGAATTTGAATCTCGAATTCGAAGGATTTACTGCAAATACTTTGATTGAATGATCAAATTAAAATCATTCGATCGAACGATAAAATTGTTCAAATCGATCGATTCGAACGATTTTAAGCGATCGATCGAACGATTTTTATTCGACCACAAAAAACTTAGAAAGGTCCCCATAGGCTAACATTGAACCTCGGTAGGTTTAAAGTGGCGAAGTATGAAGTCGAAGTAATTTTTAAAGAGAGAGTACCACGACTATCGAATGGTCGAATAGTCAAATGATTTTTACTTCGAATCGTTCAAATCAGTCAATTCGATTGAATTTGATCGAATTAAACCAATTCGATGGTCGAAGTACCCAAAAAAATACTTTGAAATTCGAATTTTTTTCAATTCAAATTATTCCCTCGAGTTCTGCCCCTAAGAGGCCAATTTACTAATAATCGAATTGCGTTTTTTTCCACGAATATTGAAACAATTGTGCTTTTTCTATATTTCTAAAAGACTCTTAGGGGGTTATTAACCAAACTCTCTTTAAAAAAAAATGTGAAAATCGGATAAAAAAGTCAGAAAAATTAGTGAAAATCTGATTTTTTCCTGCAAAACAAAATTTTGGGAAAATGTAATAATAAATAAGCATAAAAAACCTGAGAGGATTTGATCAGAGTTTGTAGTAGAAAATACTGAGATAAATTCGGACTTTGCTAAATAACCCCCTAAAAATTAGAAATGTATTTAGTGAAATCCCCACAAATGCCTTTAATACAAAACTTTGGCGAGTTGTCGAGATGCTATAGTAGATAATGGGAGCTGTGCTGATTCTATTGGACCATTTTTAATCCAATCAGAATTTTAAAGGTTTTCTGATTTTTTTTTGCTACAAAAAATTATTTTTAGAGGTATTTTAGCTAATTGTTCTGGGGTTTTATTCATTCAACAAATTCAATGACAATCATGGTTTTAGAATTTGTGAGTTTAGTTGTGGTTTCAAAAAACTTTAAAACCACTAAAATATGACCTTTAATAAATAAGCCTCCTTGGGGCCAATTTACTAAAATTGTTCACGAATTGTATTTTTTCTATAACAATTAGTTTTTTTTATTTCACCAAAACTCTAAAAATTTGAGACTTATTAAGTTAAGAAACCCACAAAAACTCTAATAAAAAAATGTCTCCAAGTAGAAGTTGTCAAAGTCCTATATAAGTCAGTGGGAGCTGTGCTGATCCTATTGCTGATCCCATTGAGACTTATACGGGGGAATGTAATTAAAGAGCAAAACAATTTGCACCAATAAGACTAAAAATCCACATCTCGCAATGCAATATTGTTCTTTAAACTGTTATTACATTGCAGATTTTAATTGCGCATTGCGAATTTTGATTGCGCACTCTTCAGAAGTGCTTGAAGGTGTCGTAATCTTTTGGAGCAAACCTAACGACTTTTTCAGTAAGAAGTTTTATTACAGTGACTGCGCATTGGTGCAAACTATAAAATTCGCAAACGGTCTACCACTGTCGGAAGTGGCCGCTAAACAGTTTCCGGGTTCGCAAAAGCTATATTAAATTCGCATAAAGCAAAATTTGTTCATGCAAAGGCATAACTTTTTGCATCGCGAATAGTTTTTCCGTTAGCGACTTTTATTACATTCCCCCGTTCGAGTTATTCATGTTTCTTTTTTGCTAGTAATTGTCTGAAAAACCTTTTCTTTTTATATTCAGATCTTTCAATAATTTTCACATCATGGTTTTAGAGAAATAGTTCAAAAAACTCTAAAACCACTAAAATGTCACGTTATTTTAGGCCTCAAAAATAAATATTGCAGTGCAAGACTTGAAAATTCCTTTGGCTTTGATCAGAATGGAGCTGAAATACTTTGTGCTCATTTCACTTAGGGGCAAATGCATCAAGGGTCGAAAATCGAAGGTTAATTAACCCTCAATATTCGACTGGGGAATGAAAATCCTTCGACTTCGAATATCGAAATCGAAGGATTTTGCGTAAATCCTTTGAATCGAACGTTTCGAAGGATTTTAATCCAACGATCGAAGGATTATCCTTCGACCAAAAACAGTTAGCCAAGCCTATGCAGACCTTCCCCATAGGCTAACATTGAGTTCAGTAGCTTTTAGGTGGCGAACTAGGGGGTCGAAGTTTTTTCTTAAAGAGACAGTACTTCGACTATTGAATGGTTGAATAGTTGAACGATTTTTAGTTCGAATCGTTCAATTCAAAGTTGTAGTCGATGGTCGAAGTAGCCCATTTGATGGTCGAAGTAGCCAAAAAAACACTTTGAAATTAGAAGTTTTTTTTCTTCTATTCCTTCACGCGAACTTAATGAATGGGCCCCTTAAAATCTGGCTGCAAAGAGCAGTATACAGGTATGGGACCTGTTATCCAGAATGCCCGGGACCTGGGGTACGCTGGATAACAGATCTTTCTGTAATTTGGATCTTCATACCTTAAGTCTACTAGAAAATCATGTAAACATCTAGGGGCCGATTCACTAAATTCGGGTGAAGGGTTAGAATAAAAAAAACTTCGAATTTCGAAGTTTTTTTGGGCTACTTCGACCATCGAATGGGCTACTTCGACCTTCGACTACGACCTTCGACTTCGAATCGAACGATTCGAACTAAAAATCGTTAGACTATTCGACCATTCGATAGTCGAAGTACTGTCCCTTTAAAAAAAACTTCGACCCCCTACTTCGGCAGATAAAACCTACCGAAGTCAATGTTAGCCTATGGGGAAGGTCCCCATAGGCTTGCCTGTGATTTTTTGATTGAAGGATTTTCCTTCGATCGTTGGATTAAAATCCTTCGGATCGTTCGTTTCGAAGGATTTAATCGTTCGATCGAACGAAAAATCCTTCGATCGTTCGATCGCAGGATTTGTGCTAAATCGTTCGACTTCGATATTCGAAGTCGTACGATTTTAGTTCACAGTCGAATATCGAGGGTTAATTAACCCTCGATATTCGACCCATAGTGAATCGGCCTCTAAATAAACCCCAATAGGCTGGTTCTGCATCCAATCAGGATTAATTATATCTTAGTTGGGATAAAGTACAAGCTACTGTGTTATTATTAAAGAGAAAAGGAAATTGTTTATAATATGGAAAAAATGGAGTCTATTGAGACAGCCTTTTAGAGCTTTCTGGATAACTGGCTTCCAGATAACGGATCCTATACCTGTATAACTGTACAAATACATGCAGACGTATTTGTACACATTGTTTTACTGGATGCAGTTCTGACCCAGTTGTGTCCTTATTGCTGCCCCAAACAATCATAAATGAGCCCTATAATGTGTATTCAGACCACCAATAATAACAGTAAGGGAAAACAAAAGGATAACACAATGATGAACAAGATTGTCTATAGACTTTGCAGGAATAGAAACTAAAAAAAAACAATCCATACTTGGTTATTCTCATGGTCATGATCAGATCTGCCACAGGGGAGGCAGAAAAAAAACAAAACAGTGATTTATTTAAATGTTGCATCAAAATCATCTCTTCATAAAGCGGGAGGATAAGTCAAAGCGAATGGAGGGAAATCTGGCTCATGTAGGAACCTGCAGAAGTCACATTGTGGGATAGTGATTCCACTTTCAATATAACAGACGCATTATTATGGAAAACAGCATTCAATTTTAAAAAAAGTGCATTAGCCCAGTAAATCACTCAATCAGCCAAGGTGCAAAGGCTAAGTATCTATTAGTGGGCGAAACCTTTCTTCTCAGACTAATTGATGGGGAGATGTTTGATTTTCTATTTTACTCCTCTGTAAACAAAATTTCCTTTTGCTGTTATTGAGTGACTTCTGCTTTCATTAAAGTGTGGTTTGCTTTCATATGCTCAGTGAGAATACAATGGGCAAAATGACTCTAATAAGTCCATAAATGCCTGTGCAAAGAGCATGTGAAATCATGGCAACAGCTAATGCATTTGTACTTGAGTCAGGCTTCAATGTTGCTGACCAGTTTAAATATATTGAAATAGTTGGATTAGTTATCACACAAAGGGACTCAATAAGTGCTGCAAATGTGCCGTTACCCATAGTCAGTCAGTCCCAATCTGCAATTCATTTTGCTCAGTCTAGTTCGAGTTAGTAAATTAAAGCAAACAAGATTGGAGGCTCTATGCTGATCTCACCAATCTCTACTGTTACCTGCTCTTGTGAACACTTTGCAACGTTAAAACAAAGTTCTGGTGGCAGCTGAATAAGTGGTGAAAGAGGGAGGTTAGAAACTGTAGAGCACATTAGGCTGGAGTTTTCTGAGCACCCACTTAAATTTGGGTTGCACACAACACATCACAGGCCAATCTTCATTTAAGGGTAAGAAGATTAAAAAAAAAACAACCCTTATACACTATTTTTCCAAAAGTATACGTACTCCCCTTCTGTTTATTAGAATTGGTCAACAAACCACAGCTTCATTGCTGATACTGGTGCCACATTTTGACAATTTTGTGCTTTCTACTTTGTGGAACATTTTGGGGAAGGTTCTTTCTTGTTTTAGTACAATAATGCCCCCATGCACAAAGCAAGGTCTGTACAGAATGGGAACTGGAATGCCAAGGCCTGACCCCCAACCTCACTATTTGTGGCTGAATAGAAGGAAAATGCTTGAGAAAGGGGCGTGGCCCCGAAACGTTGCACTGCACTTACACATTGAAAATGTGTGCATGGTTTAACCAGCAACAAGATTCTTGTGTGCCAGTGTGTTTCCATTTCTGAATAGAAGGAAATCCCACCACCAATGTTTCAACATCCAATCGAAAACTTTCCCAGAATCAGTGTCGGACTGGAGGGTCCAAGGCCCACCGGGCCTTCAAACACAGTGGCCCCTGCCTCCCTCCGGGCCCCCAGTCACAACCCCCCTCCAGGTCCCCCCAAGCTGCCACAACCCGCCTCTGGGGCCCCCACACTGCCGCAATCCCCCTCCTGGCACTGCTGCGTGTACCTGTTCTCTCAGGAGGGTGAAGATCAGGAATAAGCATGGGCAGCGGTGCAGGCATCAGATGGGTGCAGGTCTGGGTCAGCAGGGCCCACAAGGGCCCTACCCAGAATAATAGAGGCTGTTATATAAGGCAGGACAAGCTTCATATTAATACCTTGGTTTGGGAATGACATGCTGGACAGGCAGGTGCCCACATACTTTTGGCCATAGTTTATTACACCAAAAAAAAAAAATCAGCATCACACAATGTCTAATTAGATTTATAAGAACGTAGAAGAAGTGAAACTGATCCGGTGATATGAACTGTTTCTCTTTGCTCTCCAGGTTTGTATTGTCTCTGAGCAAAATATCCCAGTAGAACATAGACAGGTTATTCTACCTATTGTAATAATGTGCATAGTATACTGTATATATATATAGTATCTATATATATAGTATCTCAGCAACAATAAAGCTATGCATTACTTGAAATACAGCAGGAACTTTTAAAGGAAAACTATACCCCCAAACAATGTAGGTCTCTATTAAAAGATACTGAGTAAAACAGCCCATGTGTAAAACCCTGCTTCATGTAAATGAACCATTATCATAATAATATACTTTTTTAGTAGTATGTGCCATTGGGTAATCATAAATAGAAAATTGCCATTTTAAAAAATAAGGGCCGCCCCTGAGATCGTAAGATTCACTGTGCACACATACAAACCACATGTTAGGTCACATGAGCCAATTAACAGACAGAGTTCTGCCTTTTGCTTCCTCACTTCTTCCTGTTACAGTTAGTGTTGTAGTATTTCTGGTCAGGTGATCTCTGAGGCAGCACAGATAGAGTCACGAAATGGTGGTTCAAGGCAAGAGATGTAAAAGGGCAATATTTATGTAAATATATATTCCAGTTGGGTAAGATTCTTTAATATGTCATTCAATTTGATATAAACTATCTGTTGCTTAAGTATTCATTTTGGGGGTATAGTTTTCCTTTAATATATAATCTTGTTTTCTAGTGTTTCAGGAAGATGAGAATTTTAAAGAATACAGTTCCATCCTCTATATGCTAAATCTCCTTGTATCCCATATAGATCTGCCAATGGAAGAGACAGAGGTTCAGGGTCCTTCTCTCTCCCTGTGGCCTATTCAAACTGTCATGAGTCTGATATTGAAAAGGGATCCTTAACTAGACAGCATGAGAAGTAAAAAGGCCTCATCTACAGTGAAAGGCAGAACATTAAACTGGTGGTGGAAGCTGATGGATGTTGGCGTTAATTGGGTTAGAGGCAAATGTTGGACAGATGATGCTCGGTGGCAGAATGTGACTGTGATTTCCTAAATACTTTTTACTCACAGCTAAAAGTGACAGTTTTTCTCTGGAAATGCAATTTACTGAGGCACGTTCCCCCAAGCCTTGGTTTCTCTTTATTGTTTTCTTCATTTCTTTTCATGGGCACCAGGAAACACGATAATTGTTAATTGAAATGAGCTAAGCGTGAGGCCCGGTTACACGGACTGAGAGACTTACAGATGTAGCGAGAATTACTGCACCATTTGGCCAGCTGTTACAAAATGGAAAGGACTGTGTGTATTGGAAAGGCTATGTGATAATAAAATAAACAGCAAAATAGACTGTATGTTAAAACACATGGGTAGGTTAAAATTAGCTCATGGGTGTTGGCTTTCTGGAGAGAGATACTGACATGAATTATTACCTTTAGCTGCAATTAAAATTATTCCTATTGCTATTATTCCCCACAGTATGGGTACTTACTTGTGTGCTCATGTTTTGGGCCAGGAATTTGCAGTAGCTTTTCTGAAGCTTTCTACTATCTGCCTCAAAGGAAAGTCGATGGAATTTATTTAACAATGCCTTGGAAGCAAGTGCTAGAGCCCTAATTACAATACAGTGACCCTTAAAAATCCAGCACAAGGTGCAAAGTGCAGCAAATCTGGGTGCAAGGGACCAGGGGCCTTTGCACACTGCACCTACTAATATTCTCAAACTTGCACATCTGAATGGCTGACAGGTCCTCTCATGGATACAGTTCTCCTGAACTGAGGAGGCTCTGCATTCATCCAAAAAGTGCAGGTCTTTGCGCTCCATTCTAGGGCAGAAGAACCTTCAGCCACAGTTGGCCAGTGAGGAAGGGTGATTGTTTCCTTACTTGACATTTATAAATGAGCCCTAATTGTTTTGTTTTTTTTTTTTTTTACTCCAAAAATGTTATCAGACCAGTCCTCTACATTTATTTTGCTTCTCTATAAAAGAAAAAAAATATCCTTATGTAAAAAAAAGGGTGCAGAAGCACTGAAATGCCACGAGTATACAGTATACAGACATACAAGATTCATCCAGTTCAATGAAGCACCCAATAGTGCGAAACGCGTCAGGAGGATGTGGCTTACATTATGTATGGAGACAAGGATGAGACACTGCCCAGGGCCCATTGGGGTCGATACTCCCGGCACCATGGCTTCTTCTTTCTTCAAATTTCCCAGGGGCAAAATGCATGCACAGTAGAATGAAATAGCTGACTTTTTAGTTAAAGTTTGGCTTTTCATTCTACTGTGCATGTGCAGCCGCGCGAAGAAAGAAGAAACTAGAAGAGGATCGACCCCAGGCAGGTGCAGTTTTCTGCTGATAGGAGCACCCGCCCAGGGTTGTAGGTAAGGAAATACATTCACTTGTGGTTGCCTAACATTTGGCACAAAGCCTTTCCTTCTCCTTTAACCATTCCCTTCTAACTTTCAATGAGAGCTAGGGGACAAACTGAAACTACTGCTTTTAACAAAACTAAGGCAAGAATACATAAATGAATACTCTGCCAGCTTCAAGCATTTCAAAACCAGCATGGGCAGCCTATAGTGCTTCAGATGTTCTTGTCTCAGTTATTGATAGAATTCAGGGAGTCGTAGTTCAGTAAAACCTAGAGGGCCACAACGACCAATGCTTGCATCAGACAAATATAAAGGCTAATTAAAAAAAGACCTAAATTAGCATTGAAGCACACAAGACAACAATCATTGCCATTCTTGTCCCCCAGCAGCTGGCACTTGCATATTAAACACAAGGGTTATGCTGAATATTTATGATCCTAAAAAATGCAGCTGTACCAGTAAAAGAATAAACATGCTGTTTCTATAGGTGCAGCTGCACTTCCCAATACAACTGAGGCAGGTCTGGAAATACAAAAGGATGAATGAACCACAAGTGCTCATTCGTAATGTAAATAATTACCTTCCCCACAGAATCATCGGAGAAAGCAGAAGCTATTACTTAAAGGAGAACTAAACCCTAAAAATTAGGCACCAGCCTAGAGTGTCAGCTTGTCAGCAGCAATGATCAAGGACATCAAACTTGTCACAGGGGGTCACCATCTTGAAAAGTGTCTGTGACACTCACATGCTCAGTGGGCTCTGAGCAGCTGTTGAGAAGCTAAGCTTAGGGCTCGTCACTAATTATCCAGCAGAAAATGAGGTTGGTCTGTAATATAAGCTGATGCTACAGGGCTGATTATTAAATTCTGATGATAATTGCACTGGTTTCTGTGCTGCCATGTAGTAATTATCTGTATTAATTACTAATCAGCCTTATATTGTGACATTTATATTTAGGGTTGCCACCTTTTAGCTCAGTGGAGACCAGGCAGGGGGCGGGACTGTGATGCAGCAGGGGCGGGTTGTGGCATAGAGGGCGGGCTATGATGCGGTGAATGGCCAATCGCTGTGTCAATCACGGGGATTCCTGCCCGGTTTTCCAAAATACCGGGCTGTCCATGTCAAAATCAGACAGGTGGCAATCCTATTTATATTCTATGTGTACTGTATATTGTGAGTGGGTCCCTAAGGTCAGTAAGTGACAGCAGCACAGAGCATGTGCAGTGAATCAGCAAAGAAGATGGGGAGCTACTGGGGCATCTTTGGAGACACAGATCTTTATTGCTAAAGGGCTATGGTTGCCTTGGGCTGGTGCAGAAGCCCAAAACATAATGTAAAAGTTTTCTAGCTACTTCTTTAGCTAAGCTTTAGTTCTCCTTTAAGCTCAAGAACAGCAATGCAGTTTAGCTAGATATGCTGAAGGCAGCTGTGCATTCTGGGATTACAGTGATTTGCCATTCCTCTTTTCCTAGGAGGCAATGCAAATGTTTCCTATTAAAATACCAGGCTAAATAACTGTCACCTTAGCATAGCCATCCTCCCATTCACATTTAGGTACATACAATATAGTGCATGAGGGACAGCTTAGGGCAGGGAAGTGTTTTTCTTCCATAATTCCTAAACTGACCATACACACCTGTATAGGAGAGGAACTGAATAGCAATAGCAGGTATAAAAAGTACAATATTTTTTTTTTTTTTCTGGTTGCCAGGACCAATGACCCCAATTTTAAAGTTGAAAATGTGCAAAAATAATAAAAAACTTTATTAAAAAAAATACTGAAGACCAATTGCAAAGTTGCTAGAAATTGGGGCAATGGGGCCTCTGTTTTTTTCCCAAGTGTTCGGCCGGCTCAGTCCGACCCTAAGGGCTCTTACGAGTGGTTGTAGCTGCGCTCCCCTGCGTTCCGTTTTTCTGCGTTCAGCTGCAGGGGAGTTCAGGAATAGACGCATTACATTTTTTCCAATGGGGCTGTACTCACACAAGCGCGGGTAAGCGCCGAAGGCAGGAAAAATGCTGCATGTTGCATCTCAACCTGCCTTCGGCGCCTACATGCGCTTGTGTGAGTACAGCCCCATTGGAAAAAATGTAATGCGTCTATTCCTCTGCTCCTCTTCGGCTAAATGCAGAAAAACGGAACGCAGGGGAGCGCAGCTACAACCGCTCGTGAGTAAGAGCCCAGAAGGAGACTAATCCCCTCCTTAGCCCTGACTAAGGAGCACCTCATTTATAAAATATCACCTATATAGCGTGCGTAGCTTTCATTTTACTCACAGTCCCTCACGGCAGATAATGCTACTTTAGGGAATTGCTTTTAACCTTTGCTCCAATAGATGTATGTGCATAGGAAAGTGATTTATATCCATGCCACACAAATTAGAGGGGAAAGAAATCAAACACGGTATTGCGCCTGCTAATTTCCCTGAAAGATTTGGTTAATCAAAAGAATCTCAATTAAGGATTCCATTAGTGACAATCACTAAGTGCACAGATCTCGGCGGTTAGGAAGCTGGGAACAAAGGAACTGCGTGTTGCTGTGAGTTTGGGCCCTGATTACTTAATAGCTCAGCTGGCACATTTGCATATTCGTTTACCTGGTATTAGCCTCCTGAGAATTATGGGAAATGCCAATTTAATAAACAAAACCTAATGACGGGATGTCGCATAATATCATTTACACTAAAACACCAATAAAAAATGGTTCCACAGAATTATTGCAATGAATGCATATTCGAGGGGTTGCATAATTCCAAATTTAAATCACTTGCCGGTATATATGCCCAGCCAGTAAAAAGTGATATGGGTTTTTTGGGGGCCTTTAAAATATTCTTAAAGGCAGTGGCATAACTAGATGTTACTGGGCCCCAAAACAAATTAATTTTAGGGCCCCCAACATATCCAGCGGTTGTCCTGTTTTACCAATATATATTGAAATTGCTCATTAATTAGTAGGGATGCACCGAATCCAGTATTTTGTTTGGGATTTGGGCAGGATTCAGGCTTTTTCAGCACTAGGATTCAGAATCGGCTGAATCCTCTGCCCAGCCAAACCGAATACTAATTTGCTTATGCAAATTAGGGACAGGGAGGGAAATCACATGAGTTTTTGTCACAAGACAAGGAAGTAAAAAATGTTTTCCTCTTTCCATCCCTAATTTGATTTGGGAATTCGGCTGAATCCAAAATATTGGATTTGATGCATCCCTATTAATTAGGGCCTTATGGGGCACCCTATTTCTCCTGCCCCCCCGCAGTCGCAGGATCTGCTTCCTCTGTAGTTACGCCCCTGTTTAAAGGGGATCCAAATCTCTAAAATAAAATCTGTAAATATTCTTTCATCAGTGTTGGACTCGCCCACCAGGATATCAGGAAAAGTCCCGGTGGGCCAAGGTGTTAGTGAGCCCTCCAGCTTCTAAGCATATATATATATAAATGTCATGTTCATACCCTAATTATTTATGAAAACTAAGGGGTCAAATAGATGGAAAATAGAATGTATCATGTAAAAAAAAGTACCAAGAAAATAAAAATATTGAGTGAGAAGTGGAAGAAAATTAGCTTGGAGAATGCGCACATTGTCTAAGGTTTTCTGGTGGGCCCTTGGCATCCCATTCCAACACTTTCTTTCATGAATGCTCTGAGAGTGCTGTGATGAGCAGCAGGGGGTTAAATTACTAACTTAACCCTCCGGCAGGTGACTGGTCATTTCCACTAGTAAATGTCAGGAAACACTGGGCCTAAAGTGTATGATAACATGGCATGGGGAACTGTGCTGAACATTGTGAGAAGAGGTCCAACTGTCACCAAGTTTCCCATTGATTAATGTATATGGTTTTTACCAAGAAAGCCTGGTTTTTGGAAGGGCTGTCCAAGTGAAAAGTGTATGTCCAGATTTCCAAATTAGGAAATGTGGACAGGACATTGATGTTAATAGCATGGCCAGTCGATCGCTGATCACCATATCATAACCCTTTCCCTTGACTCAACAGACACTTCCCAAATTCTTATCCACCCCACAACTAACGCCATGCACATGCCAGCACTGATGTCATCTGTCCAGCTGTGATATCATCTGTCCCACCCCCTGCCTGGGGTTCCCCACTGGAAAAGGTGGCAACCCTAGATTAATATAAGGGGGCAACAGGTGAATGAGGCATTTTTTACCTGGTGGTGTCAGTTTTTCTCATCATTGTTTCACCTGATGGCAACACAAACAACTTTTGTGCCTTTAGTCTAAGGGGCAAATTTACTAAAGGGCGAAATGGCGGAAATTTGCCAGCATGATGTAATTTTGCCACTTCGCCGATTTACTAACGGGTGCTGGCGTAAATTTGCTAGTGAAGTGGACCTACTCTAGCGCTACTTCGCACCCTTACGCCTGGCAAAGTTGCACTCTGGCGAAGGGACGTAACTACGCTAATTCACTAAGTTGTGGATTTTCCTGAACGTTACCTCTTGCTCCAGACTTTACTTTGCCACCTCAGACCAGGCGAAGTGCAATAGATTAGATGGGGATTGCTCCAAAAATAAAGTGATAGGCTGAAAAAGATCGAATTTTTTTTTAGGGTACCCTCCTTCCCCCCAACATTTGATAACATATGGCACCTAAACTATAATGTGTAGGGCATTAGAATACATTTACTAAGGTTCCCTGGCCTTGTGTAGTGTAATGTGTTTGCTGCTACATACAGTATACGGCCATTGTACTTTAACTTGGCGCCTTATGCAAATTTCTCATCGCTTGCGTAACTTTGAACAGCTGATCGTAACATTGCTAGTGCAACTTCGCAAATGATCGGTAACTTGTGCGCAACTTTGGAATTTGTGCAACCCTGGCGAATCTACCTGGCGAAGTGCGGCGAAGCCAATGCTGGCGCAACTTCGGAGATAAGTAAGTTTGCCCCTAAGGCATCTGACTTTAACTTTTCTGTAATGGGGTAGGTTAAATGATGTGCAGGCCAGGCTGAAATTTGAGCCTGCACATTGGGTCCATTTAGGTTGCAAGTTATACTTGCCCTGTTGTGGAACACATAGCGGATCTTCTCTACGAAATGCTCGCACTGCCAAAGAAACGATATCGAAATGTCGCAGCTGGTGAAAATTCGCCGGTTAGTTAATCTGCCATTAGTAGTGAAAGGTACAGGTAGTTAGGCTAGTGGGAAAGGAGAGTCTGATTAGATTGGGGTAGAACCCCTGAGGCAATTGTGCTCCAGTGTTAAGGAACTAAGTGTTTAGAAGCAGGCTAAGATAGAGGGGCCTACTGTGGAAGCGTGTGCACTGGATGTGCAAAGGGGGAAGGAGGACCCCCTGGAACAGCTCACAACCCTCTGTGGGTGCATTCTGGTGGAACAGGGGCCCTGGAGGCTTCAGGAGAGAAACACTGGGAGTGTGTGTGAGAGAGAGAGACTCTTTAGAAGTATTGTGCATTGTGTAATTGATATCCTCTAACAGCAACCATTGTCCTGCTCTTTAAACCTGCCTCCCTGTCAATAAATTGTGGCTTTGGTCATTGCAACTCTGTGAGTATGCCTACTCCCTATAGTAAAGGCAGTGCTTATAAATCTTACAGTAATGGGTGCCCACCCATTGACACACATTACACTTGTGAAATGATATTGCTTTCAGTACATATCTATTGCTTTCGATCTCTGAGAATATATATTGAAATGTGTCAGTTGAATGTAGATCTGCTCTTTTGGAAGAAATGGAATAATTAAACATGCAGCAAGTTTCATTTGCACAATAAAAAACACCTCGATAGATATAATTTATGCATATATGTATATTTTTATTTGGAATGGTAGGTTAAATATAGTGAGACAAAGTAGGGCAAACCTACGCATTTTCCAAAAGATAATCTATGCCTCGTTAGATATGAGTGTGACATGAAAGATGCCGAATGCTTTCGCTTTTATTCTAAACATTGTGACTGCTTCTGACTGCTTGATGAAAGCTGAGTGATGGCCAATTCAATTATAATGACGCCTATGTTTTAGTGCAGTAAAGTGACCTGAAAAAGTTGGTAGCGACCTCTTTGGTTTCTCCTGATGGGGAAAGTCAAAATGGCAAAGTCAAAAATGTTAGGTACCAACTATTGATGGGCGAATAAATTCGACAGGTGCGAATTTGAGGCAAATACATTTGCGAAACTCCTGCAAAAATTTTCACCAGCGGCAAAAATTATTTGGACACGCGTCACTCCTCTCAAAACTGTTGCACGTCAATTCAGACGCCTATTGACTTTAAAGGGCATGTAAAGTCTAAAATAGAATAAGGCTAGAAATGCTGTATTTTGTATATTAAATATAAACATGAACTTACTGCACCACAAGCCTAATCAAACAAATAATTTATGCTTTCAAAGTTGGCTACAGGGGGTCACCATCTTGTAACTTTGTTAAACATCTTTGCAAGACTAAGACTGTGCACATGCTCAGTGTGGTCTGGGCTGCTTAGGGATCGTCATAAACAAAGCTGCTTGAGTTCTGCGCGGCTGGGAAGTAAGGCGGGGGCTCCCCCTGCTGTTCATAAGTATGATTGTTTCCCTGCTCAGCAGTTAGGGACCATCTGACAATTCCTATCCACAGCAGTAAATGAAGGGAGAATTTCACTGCATACAGACAGGTTTCTTTTAAAAACAGTACACATTTTTTAATTAAAGTATATTGGAGATAAGTTTCTTTTTCATTAAAGAAAGTAAAAATGGGATTTTATTTTTTTACCTTTACATGCCCTTTAACGACGGCATCAAAATTGCTGTGAATTGACGCGGGTGTCAAAATTGGCGGTTCACAATTTTTTCTCCGTTTGTGAATTTTGCTGGGAATTTGCTACTGGAAAAATTCACCCATAACTAGTAGCAACAGTAAATTAATTCACCCCCACCCATTCATTTTATTAAGGCCCTATCCAATGAATGCTACCATTCTCTCTTCAGACTGCTGGGATATTAATATTCCCAAAACGACTGGGTTTAGGAAACTCCAAACTGGATGCCCTTACCTGTAATCATGAAAGAAAGCCAATACCTGATTACTCAGCAAACAGGGTGATCCCAAATTTTATTCCATGGTGCTATAGACACTTTGTAATTGATCGAATTGCAAAGTGTTTATAGCACCATGGAATAAAATTGGGATCAGGTATTGGCTTTCTTTCATGTTTATTGCATTCATCACTGGCGTGTGGCTAGTCCAGTGACAATTACCTGCATCCCCTCAATTGACCTGTCTTAGCATTTTCCAAGTGCAGTTTTGTATTAAACTTCATATAGAAACCATGTCTAAGGGAAGAGCATTGTTGCACCCCTTGAGTCTATCCTATCATAAAAGATATGTAAAATCTTTAGTATGCTGGAAAATGGTGGATAATTCTATACCACTTCAGCAGTCTAATAATAACAACATTTGTATAGTGCTTTACTTCTATAGACTAAAAAATATTACTGATTGAGAAAATGTTTTTTATTGTAATCTTACAGCCTGGGTAAGCAGGTATGTTTTGCATGTCTCTGCTCCTTGGACTGTGAATGGCAGAAACTTAAATATTGTGGGTGCTTTATGATAAAAAAGCAGGAGATCCAAGGATTTTAGTGATTTGAGGCCCATAAAAAAACCTTAGAAACTGCAAACTAATCACTCTCTTCTCTCCTTTGTCTTTTCTCTCTCTCTTTTTCATTTATTTAAGCAGTACCAACAATTTACAAAGATCTATACAATACTATCATAACAAACAGGGGACTTACAATAATTTAACAATGTAATGATTCAGGAGGGTTAGAAGACCTGCTTAAACTTATTTATTTCTGTTGTCTGTTTTCTTCTTTTCTCTTGTTTGGACTTTCACTTCCTACCCACCCAAAAACTGTTTTTTGCATTATTCAATCTAACAAAGTAAATTAAGGTGAAGGGAAAGTACATAACAAATGCTTCAGAACTGCAGTAAAGCTGTGATATTTACCTTAGAAAGAAGGAACACGTGAACTGTCTACTTACCTCTAATTAATGTTATCAAGCTCTTATTTTAAAGGCCAAGTGCATTTTCGATGTTAACAGAGAGGACAGAGCGCTGGTAAATGGAATTGAATCATAATTATGATATGAAATACAAAGGGCAAACGTGTCTTAAGAAATGCTATTAAATGTGAACCATTGATCTAGACAGAATTGTATTCTGCTGTGATTAGTAATGGGCGAATTTCTCCCATTTCAATGAAAAATTAGAGAATTTCCAGCGAAACGGCGAAAATTTTGCAAAACTCAAATTATGATGCCCGGGTAAATTTTGATGCCCGCGGCAATTCACGTAAATTTTTACGCCAGCATTAAAGTCAATGGGCGTCCGAATAGTGTTGACGCACAACGTTTTTGAGGCGAGCGACTTTTCCGACGCACGTCCAAATTCTTTTGACACCACGAATTCGCACCTGGCAAATTTATTCACCCATCACTAACTGCTATTCTTCTTTTAAACCTCTTTATAGTTAAACATGGGAAATACTTTCATTTTAGCAGGAGTTTGCAAATCTATTTGCCGGCGGCGAAACGCAGAAATTCACTGCAAATTCACACCTGGCGGATTTATTCGTCCATCACTAAGTGCAATTCTTCTCTTAAACCTCTTTATAGTTAAACATGGGAAACACTGTCATTTTGTATTCTGCGAGTGCCACTGAACCTGTAGTATGAACCTGTAGTATGACGTCTTAGAGTATACATTCCCTGAGAATTATAACAAGTCTTTGCAGTCGCCTGAATGAGTTGCTACCTTGCATATTAAAGACACAAACAAATTACAGTGGACTTGTTTTCATGCTACTGTTGATGTTCTTAAAGCAGCCAAGGCCAGTGAGTCCCTACTCTTTGTTTTACCTTAAGATATTAACATGCCGAAGCTTCACAATTGGTTGTCATTATGGATGGATTCAACAAAGGGCACCAGGGTCCTCTCAGGACTTGACCTTGATACTTGTGGTTTGGCCAGATTCCTAAGGTCGTAAGGTCTTTAGCTAGATTTCTAGCCTAAAATGTATTCTCCATTGAGTTACAGTTGTTGAGGCAAAGTACACAAGTGTTTCTCCATGGCACAAAGTAGACTTAACATTAATAATATTATATTACATTGGTTGATCTGGACAAAAACACCCGCATATAATAATCTGTTAAATAACATCCATGGAATTCTACCCTCTAATAATCTGTATATATTTTTACACTTATTTTTAGTTATTAATGCTGCATGTACAAGACATGATGTCCTTGGAATTCAAGTTCTTGCTATCTTCAAAACTTTGACCCTAAGACGCAGGTAGTAAATAGGGATGAACACGTTTTTTCCACCCTGTACAGTTTCACAGCTAAACTTGCAGTTTTGCTAAAGGAGAACGTTTTTCAAATCAGGGCTAGAATTTCTCCATGTAGTCTGTGCCAATGAAACAAAATGGTTCCCACCAGACGTCATTAATCCCTTGCCTGCTACATCTGCTGCTTCTTTCTCTTCCTGTGCAACTGGGAGAAAGGATAACTACAGTACACGGTACAAATATTTTCTGTAAATTGTAACATAACAGAAAGGGCCTTCTCTGACAATGTAGGGCAATGTATATGCTATTGCAAGATTAAAAACGCCATAACAGCGAAATGCTTTCACTTTTCCATTGACTTCAATGCATTTCAATGAAATAGTGTGGTTTCATTAAGGGCCTTATTTATAAAAATCCGTATTTTTCAGATTATTTTAATAAAAAAAACCACACTAGAATCCACTATTTGATTTATTATTAAAAAAAAACCCGATTTAATCAGATCAGACTTATGCCCGAAAAGTCCAAAGTAGTCGGATTTTTGGGCTAATTCCAGCAGAGACCACAGAAACTTTCAAATAGGATAGGGACCTCTCCCATTGACTCTTATACAACCTCGGTAGGCCTGACTTTTTCCATAAAGAGGGTATAATAACTCTCGAAAAAATTTTGTTTTTTTTCCACTAAAAATTATGATTTTATACAAAAGAAATTTGAGTTTTTGGAATTCAGACTTTAATAAATAACCCCCCAAATTTCCCCCCAAGTATGCTTATCACTAGGAGGAAGGTTTCACCCAAGAACCTACCGAAATCTAAACTCAAGTATGAGACCATCACTAGGCAGCATGTCAAGAAAACAAGGGGACAAATTTACTAAGCGGCGAAAATTCACCAGCGACGGCTTCGCAGGCAGTGCAACACTTCGCCAGGCAAAAATTTGCTCAGACAACGGTAATTCACTATCATGCAAAGTTGCATCCAGGGCGCCGAACGCTGGCGAAGTTGCGGTAGCATTAATTTGGCAAGCAGAGCTGAAAAATGTTACTCTCTTTTGCAAGCCTATCACCCTGAAAAAAGGAAAAGACGCCAGCGTTTTTTGGGTCTTTGCCTGGTCTGAGGTGGTGAAGGCAACTCTGGCGCAAAAGGTAACGTTCAGTAAAATCCGCATCTTACTGAATTTACACAATTACGTCTCTTTGCCAGAGCGAAACTTCGTCTGGCGATTGAGTGCGAATGAGCACCAGCGTCAGTCTCTTTCACTAGCGAAGTTACGCCTGCGCATGTTAGTAAATCGGCAAAGTACCAAAATGAAGTCACGCTGGCGAATTTTCGACAGCGTTAGTCACTTCACCCATTAGTAAATTTGCCCCAAGGGGTCTGCGCTAAAAACTACATGGTATCTACTGTACAGATTCATACATAGTTTATTTCCCAAAAGCATGCTTATGCTGAAGTGGAACAACACTTTTATAAGGTTTTGCAGCAATAATGTACAAATAATACATGAAAGATGACACCCTACTGAAAATAATAAAATGCCTTTTCCAGTATAATTATAATTGGAATTTAATATTCACTTAAATAATAATTTTAAATATTCTCCAGAGATACACAAGAATTATAACATAATCTTATTTATGTATTGTGTCTCAAACTCAAGTCTCAGATATACAAAATGTCATGTATCTAATATGCTAAATATGCCGTGATTTCCATTAAACATGTGACTTACTGGATTTCCAGAAACCATGCATAATACTGATCAGGGTCCAATTTCTCATTGACAGTTGACATCTGATGACCCTGATATGTCCTTTGGATTATATTACAATAAATTAAATATGCATCCCTAACATTCCTCTGTTTTCTTGAACTCCAGGTGTCAAACGTCAAGATGTCAGCCAGAGACAGAGCAAGAAAGTAAAAAAGATGTTGGCTGACTTGTGAAATGTAATAAGATAGATGCAGGGAGGGAGTGAAAGGTAAGGGCATGGCAGAATCAAAGACTGAATTTAATTACAGTTACAGTGGAGCAAAATTATCATTTTTTGGAGCAAAGCAAAGGAAATAGCACATAGAATTAAGGAGTAATGACAGAAATAAGAGTACAAAACAAGTAGGGAATTTAATAATGAATGTAACAGGTTTTAGGAAATGCGGTGCTTACTGGTTCCTTGTACTTGTACTGGTCTTACCCAGGCCCCAGGCTTGCTTAGGACAGTAGCGGTCAGTAGACACTTCTGATAGAGCAGATAGTACATGGAGTCTTTCCTCTCAGCTGGGCCTTTGTGTTATTGTTGGAGGCAGGCTTAACCACACAAAACTTGATCTTACAAATAACTAGTGGTTCTTTAAAAACAAACGAAGCAGATGTTAGACAATCTCTCTTGATGGTGCTGAATCAGATTGTACAAGATCAAAATCAGTAATCATTTGTTATTCATATAATCTTAGTTGTAGTGTTCACAACACCGAGAGGTAGTGCTCATTGCCTTGGTGAAATAATCTATAGTCATAGGCAAAGCTCACGGTGTTGTATTACTCCATCAATCTTTCTATTGCTGACCACTTGAGCCCCTATACTGGCGGTGTTGACACCACAAGGTACTAACCCTTACTGGCCTCTATTACTAACTATCCTGATCCTACATGTCATTCCTAGAATTAACTATTACAAACCTTTACTTGCACTTCACTTACTGGAATTTGCCTTTGTTCCAGGTCCTTTAGCACACACACAATGGTGTTATCTTAAATTTGAGATGGGCACACACCAGATCTCAGCTCCTGTTTAGACCCCACATTACGTATTAAAATACAAAGTGGATATGTAAAGTAATGTCACAAAATGGACACTGAAGAGAAATCAAAGGTCCACATAGGATATAGCCTGGGAATGGTCAATGGGGACAAACAGTGGTGAGATATAGAGAGGGAGACTGAAGATCAGAATTGAACAAATGTAGAGGTGGATTTAACTCCAAGACTAGTGACACCTACAGCACTTTCCAAGTGTCAGTTCTCGGTAATAAAACAGCTTGGGCAACTATTTCAATGCACCAAAGCTTAAAATGCTTTGAATAAATAGTTTTCTCATCTGTCTCTCAACATCATATTTAATATATAGAGCCCTGTCTAGAAATAGGTCTTAGCCAATTGTATGTCTTAATCTTCTTTGGTGAGCTTTGTATGATTGATACTACCTGTGGCCACAACAGTATCTATTATGGTACAAATTTAGTATATGGTTCAACAAGAGACATGAAACTGTTTCCTCTTCCTGTTCATGTGTATGCAGCTCATCAAGTTAGTCTGCATAAATACATCTGCATTCGACAGGCACGAATTCGCTGGCAAAAAATCCACTGCGGCAAAAAAATCTTGGCGTGTGCCAGAATAGTCGCGAGCATAAAGATTGTCAAGCTTCAAAATTATTCAGACGCCCATTGACGTTAATGTATTTGGGCAAAATAGGCGCATATATAAAAATTGTCACCGGTGTCTAAATTGAGCCGAAACGCGTTGCTACACCATGCACCAATAAATAATGTTTTGAACGCTGGATGGCGTTCGCTGTGAGTGCTTTCATGGTCTGTGAATAATATATATATATATATATAAAACAAGGGAAAGTTGTGCTCACCACTAGTTTTTAAAACCATTAGGCGGGGGTGCAATGAGGCTGTGACCACAAAATACATATAGACAAATACAAGAGTCCTCTGCACTCAACCCATTATCAATATATTTGAGACTTAAGTTGCAGGTAAAACTTAGTCCCTTTTGTAAAATGTATAGTGAAGCAATAGAATTCTTAATGAATCAGATAAAATTAAGCGTAGGACTGGCCAGATATGGGATGACTTTGACGTAGTTGGCCAGCTTAAATATATTGCAATATATGGACAAACAATCCCTGTTTTGTTTAAAGGGAAAGGCATTTTTCAGTAGCAGTATGCACAAAATGTCTCTGTCTTAAATATATTGATAATGGGTTGAGTGCAGAGGACTCTTGTATTTGTCTATAGATATAGATATAGATATATATATATATATATATATATATATATATATATATATATATATATATAATATATATATATATATATATATATATATATATAAAAATTTTAAATCCAAAAAAATCAAATTGAAAAAAGAATTCTTAAATTTATACCTAGGGCAACTCCCATTGAATTCCCTTCAAGTCATCTAACTTTTAACCATGGACAACTGAAAGCAACAATTTAGATTTTTTTTTTAGTTTTCGGACAAATGTTATGCTGAGGTTTCTTAATTTAGCCAAAATCCAAAAATTATGGATTTAATGCATTGCTAATAGTGATGGGCATAATAATAGTGATTTACGTCGGCGTCAAAATAACAGATGCCAGCATTAAAAAAATGGACGCGGCGTCAAAAACGGATGCCAGCGACAAAAACGAGATGCTGTCGCCATTTCACGAGTTTTTTGGCTGTTTCGCAAATTTCACGGGAAATTCGAAAATTTTTTGGAGAAGCGAAGCACACCAAATTCGCCAAATTCAGATGAAAGTAGACAATGTGAGAAAAAAGATTGTCTATAAAAATATTAAAGTCGTTTTTGAATGCTGAGTTAGAGACTTTTGGAAACATTCTATAAAAAGACTTGAAAATTTAAATAATAATTTTCCCTTTGGTTATTCTTTTTGAGTTCCAGGTCTTTTATATATAAAACAGTTGGAAAGAAAGTTATGAAATAAAGTTATTACTCAGTTCCTTGAACAAAATGGAGACAAAAAACATGTTCATGAGGAGTCACTTACCAGGGTTAAGAGTGTTAATACCATTTTTTCAAACAGCCAGTACAAAATTGCAAAAGAGGTTCTTTTTTTAATAGAAAATAAAAACCCTTTGGAGAAGCCTATCTTCAAGTATCATACTGTATATAAATTGTTGTACAAAAGACATCGTTAAAATCAAATGATTTGTATTAAATCTTACGACTTTGGTTCATTGTGTGACAATCGTGGCATGTTTTTAGAGAGTGCAGGCATGCTTGTAGGAAACTACTGAATAATCAACATAAGTCTACTTGGGGGAAAACTGGTTGTGATACATTTAGGAAGGATATTGGTCTCCATTTTATATTTCCTCTTTCTTTATGGACTGCGTATTAATGCTTTTGGCTGTCTGTGGCCACAATAAATCAGACAGTGCCCTTCATCTTCTATACTATGCCACAAGCTGGCCTGAAAGGATGGCTTTGATTAGAAAACAAAGAATACCAGGAATAAGGCAAGAGGTGTTTTAATCTACAGTTAGGGCAATAGGTATATTTGGTTTCTGAGCAATAACTGCCGGACATGAGAGAGAACTTGCAATTCCAGTCTATTCTTATTCACATAAATGGGAAGTTAGTCCGAGTAGTAACTCACCAAAACACAGAGCCAATACCCTCTCAAGGCAACAAAATGCCAGGAATTGTGTTACATTGCCCTTAGTGAAACCTTTATAGGAGCTATGGATAGCCTTGATTATGTTATAACACATGTCTTATTTTGACTTTGCTTCATTGTTCTAAAGTATTATTCCACATGCACACCTGGCCTTTCCAGCAGTTCAAATACAGTGCTTGGAGTATAAGAGGACGGCACCTCCACAATATGTATAGAACAAAGTTACTCCAGTATATGCAAAGGGAATAACCCTGTGTTTAATATTGTCAAACCAAAAGGTTACCTCTGTCAGGTGGTCATTATAACCTACCACACTCCTTCAATTTGTTACAATCAAATCCCCACCCTCTGCATGGTAAATTATTTGTTGTAAAAATACTGCTACACATGTTTTTCTAATTCAGTTATGTGGGACCCTTTCAACTACACACTCCTGCAAGGTACACATTGGACTGCTTTATGGACTTACATTTCAACTCTTCCTATGAATAGTGATGGGCGAATCTGTGGCATTTCGCTTCGCCGCACAATTTGCAAATTTACTGAGAAATTCGCGAAACGACGAAAAATTTAAGTCAATGGGCATCAAAATTATTTTGACCGTTGACAATTTTGATGTCACAAACGGCACCCTAAATCCAGAACCCAAGCTAAGCTCCCTGGTCTCGGCTCTCACTTCTGCCTATAACCGCCACCTTTCACCTCGGGAGGAGCCCGTGGCTAATTGGATGCCGCCAGGTCTTATTTGAGAGAGGAGCAAAGCTAACGGTTCTGGACGAGTAAAGGGGCACGATTGTCTCACCAGGATACTGGAAGGAAGAACACCACCAGGAACAGGCAGTCCGGGCCAGCACAAGCAGAGAGTAGTCAGACTAGGCTGGAATCAGGATTGGAGAGCATAGAATAGTCAGTGGACAGGCAAATGGTCAGGATAGGAGAGATCAGAGTAGTCACAGGCAGGCAAGGGTGAAAACACAGAAGATCAATAGAATTCACAAAGAATAACACACCCAGCAACAAGCTAATTGAACCTAACAACGGGCAATGTTACAAATACAGATATCCCTTTAAATAGTTTGAATCTTGCGCCCATGCCGGCGCATAAAACCCGTAAGTGTGTGCCGCGAGTGCCAAAGGGAAGCCGACACAGAAGGAATAGCAGCATGCGGCGGGCGTCCCCGCTGGAGACACAGCTGGAGACCCCGCCGCCCGCTAGACCACCAGGGTAAGTCCTTACATTTGACGTGAGCAACAATTTTTATGCGCGTGACAGATTTTTCACCGGTGTATTTTTGCCGCAGTGCTATGAAAATTCGCTGCAAATCCATGCCTGCCAAATTTATTCGCTACCTATGAACATGTGGGGGAACATTTACTTAGCTCGAGCGGAGGATTAGTCTAAAAAATACTTTGAATTTCGAAGTATTTTTTTGGCTACTTCGACCATCGAATTGGCTACTTCAATCTTCGACTACGACTTTGAATCGAACAATTCAAACTAAAAATTGTTCGACTATTCGACCATTCGATAGTCGAAGTACTGTCTCTTTAAAAAAAAGTTCGACCACCTACTTCGCCCCCTAAAACCTACCGAGCACCAATGTTAGCCTTCCCCATAAGCTTTCTAGGCAATTTCTGATCGTTCGATCGATGGATTAAAATCCTTCGAATCGTTGCTTCAATTGTTCCATCGACGTAATTGCGGTAAATCCTTCGACTTCGATATTCAAAGGATTTTACTTCGATGGTTGAATATCGAGGGTTAATTAACCCCTCGATATTCGACCCATAGTAAATGTGCCCCTTGGTCTTTTGGATATGATGAACTTTGGCCTTAAACCATTTCCTTGTGGATATTGGTAACTGTTTTGCATAAATTGTTGTGGGGTGGGGATTTGATTGTAACACATTTAAGGGGTTTGGTGGGTTGTACTGAAACCTGACGAAGGGGCACGACTCGGAAATATTGACAATATTAATCACTGGGTTATCCCTTTTGCACATATGTGTGCTGGAGTAACTTTGTTCTATTCATTGTACTAAAGTCTGTACCACTAGCGGCTTTTCCATCATTCCTCCATCATGCACGCATTTCTGTTCTTTTTGCTTCCTTCAGTGTCAAGTCCTTCTCTAATCTTGCATGTTTACTTATTCTTTTATTACACGCTGTAATGTATCTCAGTGGTTATAAAAAGTGAAACGATGGTTGGACTCTAGAGACGCTGCTGCTTTTCCATGTATTATTGATCATCCAAGTAAGATTGATTATGAAATTAATATGCTATGACAATGAATATCCTACATGAGCAGCATTCATACGTATGACACGCAATGTTTATTCTGTACATTCATACCCAATTACCCCTCTAACTGGCCCTATATTTTTTTCATTTGTTTCTGTCTGATCTTTCTTAATTTGTATTTATTAATTTTATAAAGCATTATTTTTGCTAATTGTGGAGCTTGGGACCTGGGGTTTTCCAGATCATGGATCTTTACAACTTAAAGGAAAACTATAGCCCCCAAACAATGTAGGTCTCTATAAAAATATAATGCATTAAACAGCTCATATGCATTAAACAGCTTCATGTACAGTAAATAAACTATTTTCATAATAATATTTTTTGTTAGTATGTGCCATTGGGTAATCATAAATAGAAAACTGCCATTTTAGAAAATAAGGGCCGCCCCTTTGATCGTATGATTCACGGTGCACACAAACAAACCAAACAAACTATACTTGTTAGGTCACATGAGCCAATTAACAGACAGAGTTCCACACTTCTTCCTGTTACAGTTAGAGCTGCAGTATTTCTGGCCAGGTGATCTCTGAGGCAGCACACAGACCATCACAACATGGTGGTTCAAGGCAAGAGATGTAAAAGGGCAATATGATGATGCATCCAGTAAAAAATGTTGATGTTGTGCCCCATGGCATATGGTTTGTCATGCACTTTTGCTCCCCTGTTCAAATGAAGTCCATTAACTATTTGCAATGTATTTTGGGTCAGTGTGGTATTAGAGCGCCAGCTCTTGGCTTATACAATGTTACCATGATTGTTGCTATTACACATCTAGACATTTAATTGAATAGAATCTAATTAGAGAGGAGAATGTATGGCGCAAATTCACTAAGCGCCGAAGCGCCGAACGCTAACGTTAATTCGCTAGCGTTTGGCATTTTCGCTACTGCGCAAATTCACTAACGAACGCTGGCGTATTTTCGCTAGTGTTACTTCGCATCCTTACGCCAGGCGAATTTTTGCTAGCGACGTAACTACGCAAATTCACTAACTTGTGCAGTGTACTGAACGCTACCTTTTACGCTAGACTTCCTTCGCCACCTCAGACCTGGCGAAGCGCAATAGAGTAGATAGGGATTGTTTCAAAAAAAGTCACATTTTTTTCTAAGTCCCAAAAAACGCTGGCGTGTTTTCTACATGATGGGTGATAGGCTGAAAAAGATTGAAAATTTTTTGGGGGCTCCCCTCCTTCCCCCCTACATTTCCTGACTCATGGCAACTTACCTAGACAGTGGGCACATGTGTAGGGCAAAATAAAATTTTTATTCGCTGATTTGAAGGTTTTCTAGGCATTTGTAGTGCTGATACGTGTTCCTCCATTGAAATTTGAATTTCGCGCCGTATGCAAATTAGCCTTCGCTAGCGTAACTTTGCTTTATATAGCGAATCAACGCTAGCGCAACTTCGCAAACTTACGCTACCCCTGTGCGCAACTTCGGATTTTAGTGAGTTTGCGGAGCGCTGGCGAAAATACGCCTGACGAAGTTGCGCCTGGCGCAACTTCGCATCTTAGTGAATTTGCCCCTATGTGTTTTATGGCCCAAAATGAGAAGCAAACTAAAATGTTATTCCTAATCCTGCAACAAATGCCCCGTGGCCTTCATGTACATGCAGCACTTATAAGTATTATAAAATCCTATTGTTGCATATTGAGGGGTTTTTTAGGGATGCTTGAGAGTATTTGGATATTATGCATTTTAGACCAGGAACAAACATTGAGGAGGCCACTAACAACAACCCATATAATTATATATCAAATGATCATTATTATAATTATATACATATCACTGATGTCTAGCCTCTAGCGTGGCCTATAGTGACACTGCAGCTGAATGGTAATTGCACAGCAGGGCTGTTCTGTATTTCTGTTTCCCGTAATAAAATCGCTGCTGTGCTTTTCCTGTAAACGAGCCCTTATTTGTCAATCCGGAAATCACAATTATAATGATGATTGTAATGATGATGCTAAGACACAACTTTTGCTTTAAAGAACTTATTTTGGGCTTTAGCCTTTAACTAATATATCTATATCTGCAAAAGCAATAGTACAAGTCAATACATTTCTTCCTCACACTCATACTTTTTTATGTTACTAGAACAAATGGAAAACATTGTTGCTGATTTCCAGATGCCCGAATCTCCTGTAAGTAGCATTATTAGTATTATTATTGACTGTGGGGCACATTTACTTAGCTCGAGTGAAGGAATAGAATAAAAAATACTTTGAATTTCAAATGGTTTTTTGAATTGGCTACTTCGACCTTCGACTACGACTTTCGACTTTGAATCGAACGATTCAAACTAAAAATCGCTCGACTATTCGACCATTCGATAGTCGAAGTACTGTCTCTTTAAAAGAAATTTCGACCACCTACTTCGCCACCTAAAACCTACCGAGCACCAATGTTAGCCTATGGAGAAGGTCCCCATAGGCTTTCTAACAAATTTCTGATAGAAGGAAAATTGTTTGATCGATGGATTAAAATCCTTTGAATCGTTCGATTAGAAGGATTTAATTGTTCGATCGAATCGAATTAACCCTCGATATTCAACCCTAAGTAAATGTGCCCCTGTGTGTCATAGTAACAGTATTGTTTACTCGTGTATAAGCCGACCCGTGTATAAGCCGAGGTACCTAATTTTACCTACAAAAACTGGGAAAACTTATTGACTCACGTATAAGCCTAGGGTGAGAAATAAAGCTAAAGACTCTCTGTGTCTCACTTCTGTGTGCTGTGCTCACTGAAACAACACTTCAGTGACAGCTCTCAGAGTCACGTGACTCCCCTCCCCCTCCTCACCTGCAGGTCCTGTACAGAGATCTGTACAGGTAAGGGACTCCACTGCCGGCTCCCTTAAGTATGCTTAAAGCGATTCTGACACGTTCCTATAAAAATCATAGGAACGTGTCAGTATGAAGAAAATGCTGCACATAAAATATTTCCTGCAAAGGCCCCCCCCGCAAATCCGCCCCCAGCCCTGCGCACCTTTCTCAGCCGAATCGGTTCCTGCACTGACTGATCTTCCAGGTTGCTTCACTGACGCAGGGCTGGGGGCGGAGCGATCCTTCCATTGGCTGTAATCGCGTTTTTTTAACTGACCCGCGTATAAGCCGAGGCAGCGTTTTTCAGCTTGTTTTGGGTGCTGAAAAACTCGGCTTATACGCGAGTATATACGGTATGTAGTATTTCAACTATTCACTACACCAACCACACAAACCACAGAAGGCTCTTTGTCCTTTATTAATATCACAAAGCACAGTCCAGTTTTATTTATTGTTCACTGCAATACAAATTTAAATATTTAAAACGAACAGACAAAACAATCAGGCACATAGACCATTATATCTTCTTTATTGCTTAGTTATCCTGTTTACTTTCTTTTGGTTTTACTTTGTATCTATGTTATACATTTGATTTCCTATTCCTTTTTTCTGCTTTAAAGAATAATTGCAACAATTGTATTGTTGATATTCATATTGGCAATCTATAACTTATACATGGTGACCTTCAGACTTCTACTGACTATATAATTAATGCTTTGTGAAATGTACAGTGATTAAACCTACCTACTGTAAGTCCCATTTTCATATGCAACAAAACAAAAGCAAAAAATGTTGCAATGCATTATGGGTTATGCACAAACACTGCACAGATTTTGTGAGCAAGGCACCAACATAGGAACCATAATGACATGGGTACAAAGTTGCATATACTGTACAACCAGTTGAAGTGTGGCTTTGCAAGAGTATAACTTGTGAGTTAGGGACCATTCAGACCATGGTCTTTAACATAGCAAGAAAGGGAATACAGGTATATTGGAAAATCTTTTTGTGGTGTTTATACAAATGGCCTGTAGATGTCACTGTGCTCATACTTATACTGTGCATTCTTCCTGGTAGCTTAAAAGTGAAAGTGAAAGTTGTGTAATGGCTGCATGACTCTGCTAATAAAGCACTGTTATACTCTCCTCATCCTCTGCTACCCAAAACACTTTTCATTCCATTTTCCATTACAATATGAGCTGGTCTGTCAGTTTACTCTAATTCATCCATACAATATACTAAATGCCCCCCATATCAAGGGAGAAGTTGTTTTCCAAACATTGAGGTGAGGTGAAGCCTATTCACATAGCAGAGCATGGAACCAACGCAGCTCAGTAACTGCCCATATTTGTTATGGTAGACACAGGTTTGTAGCAGACATAAAGTTAACACTCAGGCTAAGACTATCAGGGTATATTATTCCTCCAAAAATTATATTTGTAGTCTCAACACTTTCCCTTCTAGGACCAGTCAACTTGAGGAAAAGGAAGAAGAACATCTACAGGAAGGTAAACATCAGGAGGAGCAAAAAGAGAACGAGGAAGAACAACAGCAGCAGGAACGAGAGGAAGAAGTTACTGCTGCGCCAGAACAGCCAACACTGAGAAGGAGGGTTGCAAAGCGGTTCCAGAGGATTTGGGTAATATATCTATTTACTGTCTTTTTATATGCTAATGCTTTCATTGGCTCTCGTGTACCTTATAGCCTTCCACATGTTCAGACTGTTTGCCCAAATGATTGGAGAAATTGAAAGGCTGCTATAGTGTTACCCCATATACAGTATGTTCTCAGTCTTTTTTCCCTGTGTCCTGATAAGTCAGAGAATTGGCAGAGATCTGGCCAAGTCTCCAGATAGCATTGTTGATTCTCTGGTAGGCCAATAAGAGATAATAAGAGATATGGTAACTGCCATAGGGCTGCTGCAGCTCTGCCTTTGGTATCCTTCTTTGGAAAAGGGTTTTCCACTAGTAACTAGACTTGCACCAGGTGATCAATATAAGACTAAAAGGTGCCCTTCCAGGGAGGTGATATGTTGCACCTCTACCCACCTACCTTTGACCCCCCTCCCACCCCACCACCTACCTTTGTACTCTCTCCCACCCCACCTACCTTTGCTCCCCCTTTCCATCCTGTTATCACATGCACCCACCCTCCCACATACATACATACATATAAAGCCATGATCCAGGGTGTCATACTGATTACTGGTTTAGTTAAATAATAATAATTCAACCCCTGGATAATAGTGACCATAATCAATTTAATGTCTGGTGCAAAAAACAATTGAGAATTCCTGAGGCCAGACCCCTGCCCTTCGTCGTGAGTTATTTTTTACACACGTGCGCGGTTTTTTAGCCCGTCTTTTTTTTTTGATGATGATGATCCAGGGAACCGGGTTTGGACCAGCGGGTCCACAAGAGCCAGGGCCCAGTCCAACCCTGCTCTGGTGTGGTTTCTTCAATTAAAAACCTCTTTTGGTTCCAGAATACTCGAGCCTGAAGGCTTTAAGTTTAGTGTCAAATATCTTACAAAACTCTAAAAACAAAAAATGGATGAAAATTGCAAAAGTGCTCAGAAAACTATTCTATCTCTTTAAGTTACAGGTAATATTACTGATAGGGTAAATGCAAAAAAGCCTTAATAAATTGATAAAAATATCTCTTAATTGTATGCAGTGTCCGACTGGCCTACCGGGAAGCCAGGAAAAGTCCCGGTGGGCCAAGGTGTCAGTGGGCCTCATACTGCTAAACATTTGGCCTATGTCATGGTCATTACCTATATCTATGGGATCAAAGAGGCTAAATAGATGGAATAATAGATTATAGTATGCAAATAAGAGACTAGGAAAATAGAGGTTTAAGAGGAAGTATAATAGAACTGAGAGTAGGCCACTGGTCCAAGGTTTTTTTGGTGGGCCCCTAATCTAAGGCTTTTGGGTGGGCGCCTGGTGTCCCAGTCCGGCACTGATTGTATGTGGGGGATAGAAATGTAGGCTTAACACTTTAATTTCCTCTATACATGTAATTGTTCTGCTGTTTGCTGTAAAACCAAACATTCTGCTTCTGGAATGAAATCCATTAAACAAAAATAATTCTTTATACTGCATTTCAGACTATTCATTAAGAGCCCTTAAGTGCTTGCATGCGATCTCCATTTCCTCTAGTTCTGGCGGCTCTATTTACCCACTGACAGTACATGCTATTTATGCGCTCGTGTTGATCAATCCATTTGCCTAATCCTTGTTGCTCTGGATCATGTCACTTCTTAATGTGCAATAAATTGTTTAATATGCAGATGCGTTTTAGTGGATTTACTCAGTGGTGTAATTTGCACGGGGTGAAAGAAGACGCAGTGAATTTAACACTTTGTGTTTCTACCCAGTGAAGAAAATACAAATTTCCATGCAATACATAAATACTGACACAAGTGAAAGGACCAGTAGCTAAGAAACAAATTCGAGTCAGCAACTTTACATAGAAATAGGTGCACATACCATCAGTGGTCCATCCTCGACCAAGATCAGCAAAATAGAGATTCTTTGTACAGCACCCCGTTGTTTAAAAATGCCTTTATTCAAACTTCCATGGCAGAACCTGGTCAGCAACATTTCAGGCCTAATATGGCCTTTTATCAAGCTGAAGCTTGGAAGACCGGTTATTTCTATCCAATATATAAACAATGTTTTATTGGAAGCTTTAGCGCTCATTTTATTGGTTCCCAGCTGTTAAGTAATAGGGCTAAATTATAAAATGTTGCATAGCATCTCTGTCCTGCACAACTGGGTTTGTTTAGACAAGGGCACTATAAGATTATTCCCTGTTTCTTTCAGTTTTCTCTTAAAGGGTCGTTTAGGAATGGAATGGATATTTTACTCAAAAAGCAGCATTTCCCCCCACTATTCTAGTGTAACTTGCGACTGAGCGGTAGTTCACTTCCTACGCAATTAAGTCCAGTGTGTTAAAACACACACAGATGTAGTTACGTATATGTTTTTTATGAATACGGTTCAGTTGCAAGCAAAATTGTTGGAGTGTTGATTGTGTAATTTCCAGTGTTGAAAATTGGACTAACATTTGCTTCTTATTCTAGAGACACAAATTTGGTGCATGTATTGATGCAGCCTGCAGTGGGAAATGTGAAGCAAGCAGGATCAATAGCTGAATCAGACAGATATGTGCAATGGTGCCAAATCTGCAGAAATGCAAGCAGTGTCACACTGGGGTACCTGTGCAGTGACGGACTGGGATACCAGGGGCCCACCCAAAAACCTTACACCAGGGGCCCACCAAGAAAATTTAGACCAGGTGCCCACTCTCAGTACTATTATTCTTCCTCTCCTAGCTCAACCTCTATTTATAGTTTTACACAATATAATCTATTATTCCATCTATTTAGCCTCTTTGTTCTCATAGAAATTGGGAATGGCCATGAAATAGGCCAACTGTGTAGCAGCTCAAGGGCCCACTGAAACCTTGGCCCACCGGTAGTTTTCCTGGTATCTCAGTGGGCCAGTCCAACACTGTACCTGTGGCCCACCAGAAAACCTCATTCTAGGTGCCTACCCTACACATTAACATACCAGCCATTGTGACCACCATCACCACCCCTCACAGTGTTTGCAATTTCCTCACCCCCAGTATGTAAACAGAGGTGCAGGGCTGTCTTGAGAAAATATGGGTGCTGCTAAAAGTAAATTTAAACTTAAGGCCCCATAAAATTCACTGTGATCAGCTAGGTGCAACTTTTGGACCTTTGCCACTTTTTTTAGCCCTAGACATGTTAGCCTCACTGGGACAGGGACCGATGTGAATGATAACAAAAATAAAACCTGCAATATAATTGGTTAATGCTACGTAAATTTATCATGGTCACTGCACATGACCACCCACCCATTAATCTCAGGTCCCAGTATTATAGCACCCTGATCATAGGAATTGGGGAGCAGCAACAACAGCTAAATGAAGTAGACGTTGGATATTGAGGGTTGGATAGTGATGTTTAGACTAAGGGGCGTGTTCATCAAAATCTGGTTTTAAATGCTGAGGCTTTCCATTTAAGTATTCCTAGTTTTTTTTTAGCTATCGAAACGTGATTTGCATGAGAATCGTAAAAAAAACTGTTAAGTGCCAAATTTGAATGTTGATAAAGCCCTTAAATATATGTGTGTGTGTGTGTATAGATATATATATATATATGTATGTGTATATATATTATACACCCCAACTAGCCAATGCATTTCAAAATAAAAAATTATGGCCAGGGGCTTGGTAGGATTGGGGTGAATAGGGTTGGACTGGCAAAAAAACAGATGGGTCCCGCCGGCCCAGAGCCAATTCCCACCGACGCTCACCCAGGCTGCTGATCTCACTCCCCCGAAGTGCTGAAGTTTTATTTAAGTTTGCTCAAGGGATGGCTGGTGGGGTGGCCCCTGTAGGGGGTGTGTGGGAGCACGTTAGGGCCCCTTGCCGGGTGCAGCACCCCCTGAGGAGGTAGCCCCGTTGGGCTCTGCACTCGTCAGTCTTTCCATGGGGGTGAATGTCAGGGGACTTTAAACAGAAGGTATTTCATCCCACTTAAACTATACCTAACACAATGCCCAGGATATCCTTGTTTTTGCAGAAAGAATAGAGAAACAAGATGATCAGAAATCAGATTAGACAGCCATTAGGTCTGTGAAGGTAAATTTTTGAATGAATATCAAACCAGTATATAAAGTAAAAGAGATATTTCAGTACAGCAAGTAAAAATGCAGATGTTATTAACACCAAGTTCAATTCTGCAATAAAAATGACTATACAACCCATAGTTGTCCTCCTCTCGAGCCATTTGTCTTCATTTAAGCAAGGTCAGGAACTCGCGTAATTTATTGTACTTGTACCAGTGTAGCTGCTTGACCATATAGATACAAACAGTGGTCACTTGAGAACACTATTCCTACCATTCATTTAAAATAATATTGTGCATTGGGTCAGCATGCTCATTCTGTTCCAAGACAGACATATAATGGAGACAAAATACCAGTAATGTGTAGAAAAAAAAATCCATGGTTCTTGAATCCTTAGAGACTATAGTTATACCTTTCTGCCGTATGATACATACAAATCGGGCTCAACCATTTGTTTTAATGAAAGAAATATAGAGTGTTTGTTATGTTACTATAATAGTAGGAAGAACAAAAAATTCAAAGTAAAGTTTAATTTCACATTTCTTCCTTGGTTCTTAAGTACAGTACTGGGAGAAGGACGAGATATTAATCAGATGCTCTGCTCACTACCAGTGAAATTCTTTGTAAAATAATATTCTCTTTATCTATTAGGGATTAGACATGGTTAAAACCCCAGAGGGTTAGAGCTCATTATTCAGTTCCCATTAATCTCATTAATACACTGCTGAGATGCATTGCACAAAGCAGAATATTGCTGTAACTTTAGGGCAAAGGCATGCACAGTCATCCAGGGTGTCCTGCAGCCTGAGGGTTTAGTAGCTTCTCTGGTTGGCACGAGTGCACCACATGGGTCCATGTGACTGCCACTGAGATAAATGGGAAGGAATTACAGGCTTTTTTTGGCCAAACCAGCAGTACTGGTGTTTAGGAAGCAAAATGCCTGGAATAGCTGCATGTGCCATTGCCCTGAGACAATACACAAGTTGTTGTCTAACTTGTTCAGCGGAAGCCTTCTTGAAGTTGCAACGTTCACCATGGCAATGCATGGTATGCAGCAAGTACAGTTAATCCATATTCACCCATCTATAGTGACCTTCAAGCTGGGCTTTGAGGCCAGTTAGGGTGAGTGTGATGCTCTCTTTCTCTCTTTTTTTTGACTCAGGTGACCCACAATTTTTTGCACATTACAGGTGACTCAGGGGTGGGGACAAGAAAAAAAAATGTGGGGGAGAGGTATGTAGGCCCCCAAAGTTTTGCTACTGCTCTCCTAGATACACCTTAAAGCCCAGCTTGAAAGTCAGGGTGAGATTTAGCATGAATATCATGAACTGGTCTTGTATCATATGCTAGTCATACATCTAGTTATGATGATTTAGCTAGGGTTGCCACCGGCCCGGTTTTGACCCAGACAGCCTGGTTTTCAGAAGGGCTGCCTGGGTCAAACGTACCTGCCTGGTTTATGTAATTAGGAAAACACAGCAGATTTCTCCTAGAATGATGTGGCGATTGACTAAATGATTGGCTAAACGGGTCGCCGAGCACCTGAAATAGCCACCATATAGACATCATAAGGTCCTCCTCTCACTGTCATTGCTCCCCCAGTGATGTCACCCTCCCACACACCTGCTTGGACTTAGCTGCCCTGAAAGGCAGCAACCTTAGATTTAGCCACTGTTTGGTACCCTTTAGATTGTAAGCTCTTGTAAGTAGGCCCCTTGAATCCTATTGTTACTCTGTAAACCCTTGTTTGATACGTTTTAGTAAGATCCTCGTTTGTTGTAAATTATTGTAAAGCGCTACGTAATTTGGCGGCACTATATCAACAAGTGATGACTAGACAAGTTACTTCCTATGCCTCCTGCGAACTGTTCTTTTCCCTGTGCCTTGTGTTTGCTGTGCTTATCGTAAACCTAGCAATCTCCTCTCTGGCAGTGAATTCCTAAACAGAGATGTTGTTTGAGCTTTTAATCTAACATAAAGAGACCCCAATAAATTCAACAAAGTGCCGTTAGGCTGAAGCACAAGAACTCTGTTGTATTATGAAGGTGGACAGGGACAGTTGTAACACGCTGATCTGATGAGATACTGGGCATAAATGTTTTTTATTAAAAAATATCACACTGCATTATAAATGTAATATCAGGATCAAGCAGGGACTAGATGATACTGAGTGAGTGGCAATCAATGTAGTTAAGAGAATAAAACGTGACGTAGAACTGGCCTGAAGTCAGAAATCATCTTGTCAAAAGCAACCCAATAAGCTAGTGTGGCTTTTCTGGAATATCCCCTAAAGGATTCTTCCATTTTGGTTGTGACTTAATGAGCTGTTCACATGTCAAGACAATAACATTGTTTTGGAAGTACGCGGGAAGCTGAAGCATCCGGATCTATATCCGTCTCAGCACTCTTACAGTGAAATCTCTGCTAGAAATGCTTTATTTTGGGGATGAATATTCAAGAATTGGGACTTAAACCCCCCATCCCATAGGCCCTAAGATAAAGAATAATGATAATCACACAGAAAAATTAATATTGATCCCAAATATTGGGCCATACTAGCCAAATACGGACAAAAGGGCACAAATACATTTGGAACTTTGGACTCATACACAATTAGGGATGGTGCGCACCACAGATTCTGGGATTTATTTTATTTGTGTCTGCCGTAAGATATAACCATATCCATTTAGGCTATCTGCCTTTACACCACTATCAAAGTATTTATTTATGGATTTCAACCTTGTGCAGATGTTTGACCCCTCTGCCTTAAATGTGAATATGTAGCTTCCCACTCACTTGATTCGTATAATCAGTGCATGGGATTCAACATTTATAATTTGAGGGATCCCTCCCCCAACATGCAGCACTGCTTATTTTTAAGTTGTTTTTATTAAAAGGATACTGTCATGGGGAAAAATCAGTTAATAGTGCTGCTCCAGTAGAATTCTGCACTGAAATCCATTTCTCAAAAGAGCAAACAGATTTTTTTATATTCAATTTTGAAATCTGACATGGGGCTAGACATTTTGTCAATTTCCCAGCTGCCCCTGGTCATGTGACTTGTGCTCTGATAAATTTCAATCACTCTTTACTGCTGTACTGCACCAGCTGGGCGGCATGCCGCCCTATGCCGCCCTAGGCCCGGGCCTATGTGGCCTCACCATAAATCCGGACCTGCAGGTGCTGCTATCCCAGGGCCCCCCTCCAGACTCCTGCCATCCGCCACAAGTTTTTTTTTTGGCATGCAAGCTTTTTTCTTCCCCCCGATGATCCAGGGAGCGGGTCCGGGCCGGCGGGCCCACAAGAGCCGGGGCCCACTGGGTTTTTTCCCGGTGTCCTGCCGGCCCAGTCAGACCTTGGTAACACCCCTCCATCACAGCTCCCCCACCACACATACCTTCTCTCTTTGCAGTTATGGTCAGGGCCTGGGGGGAAGAAGTCCGAAGGCAGGCAGGTCTCAGGCAGGTAGCAGGTCTGGATTGGAGGGGACCACTTGGGTTTTTCCCAGTGTCCCTCCAGCTCAGTCCAACCCTGGATGATATCAAATATTGTAGGAAAGTGACTTAGAGAAGAACTGCAGCAGAAATCATCTGTGGATAGCCTGCAACAGCCCTTTGGGATAACATTCAATTCAATTATTTCTTAGAGCTCAAGAAATCTGAAAAATTGTCCTGCAGAGCATTAAATAAGCAAAGGCTTACTCACAAGATGGTTTCAGTAATGGCTCATGCGCTGGCCAACAGTAACGTAACTATGTTGTGTCGGGCCCCAGTGCAGTCCGTGCAGCCAGGCCCCTTCTGCAGAAGCATTTTTTTTAGCCGCCTATGCACTTGCGGGAATCTGGTATAATTGCACCCCCTGCAGTTCCACCACAGCTGGCCAACATAGACACAAACAGTGTAAAAACTAAGTGACAACCATGCATTTCACACATCTTTCATTGGACAAACAGTTGTCCAATTACCACTTCATCCGACAATCCAGAAACATGCATGAAAAAAAAGAGGGTCAATCCTGTTTGCATCAAGGGAATCAGTAGTGATGGAATCAGATAAGCAATTTAGTCCCTTGTCAGATGCGCTTCATCTCTTCTGTTGTAAAACAAAAAGTACAAAGGGAGCTGCCCTGATTAACTGCCCATTTAATTACCTATCACATTACATCATATGCAGCCATTGAAAAGCAAATGTTTAAGTTGAGCATCAGTCACTTCCAAGTACCTGAATATGAGCACAATGAGGTGGAGGTCACATGAAGGGGGGGGGGGCATGTTGTACATTTATTTATAATACATTTCTGTCAGTGCATTGGGTACACATGTTGTGCGTGACATGAATAGGAACAAGCACATACAGTAGCACTGGTATATTTCTCCGGCAGACACAAGTGCTGCATTATTTATTATATTTTATGCAGAGAAATGTATGTTGCAGCCAACAGCATGTGAATGTGCTACTGTGATGCTTCTCCTGGCCTCCTCATCTACTATGCCACTGCGTCCCACCAGGGCTTTCCTTTTTAAAGGTAATTTATTATCTCTGCTGCAATGTTTATATTCCTGCTCTGTGCTGCAAGAATGCTCAGTTGTTTGCAGTCCTCTGCAGGTGTCTAAAGGCCAAGGCAAGAGTGTAGATCAGTGATCCCTTACCAGTAGCTCGAGAGCTACATGTTGCTCTCCAAACAGTGCCAAGTAAAGTCTCCTGTAGGCTGCCAGTCCACAGAGGGGCTACCAAATAGCCAATCACAGCCCTTATTTGGCACAACAAGGGACTTTTTCATGCCTGTGTTGCTTCCCAACTCTTTTTACATTTCAATACATTTCAAAAGGCAATATTTATTTCCAACCATGCCATACTAATAAGTTAAAACCTTATTAAAATGAGAGAGGAGAGGGCCCTCCCCAGAAATGCTGCTAAATGCTGCTAGTAGCGAAACAGCTGTCGAGGTGCAGTGCTGCGCCAAGGAGGAAAAGAAATGGGGGCCCCCACACCCGTGAACTTGGAGCTTAAAGTGTGGTGCACCACTTACCACGATCGCTCAATTTATGTAATACCAATGGGACTGCCCATGCTGCTCCTGCTGATTTCTAGCACTTACATATCGACGCTAGAAGCATCAAATATAATAACATACAGTTTAATCTACCATTATAGTTGATTCTGTCTGTTATAACACATTCCAGGAGGGGGAGCCTTGGGGGTTAAGTCCCATCTCTGCTGTAATTCCAATTTGAATATTTGATTGAGGACACCCCATTCCTTCTTTACTCCTGGTAATTTGTATTAATTATCTCTCTCTGCTTATTCTCAAATATATTACATCAAGAATATATCATGATAGAGTTAGGAGTAGGGCATTGGATTGAGACTACTCTCTGTGTGTCTTTCTCTTTTTCAGTGACATTGTATTTATTCTGCCATCTTGAATAACTTAGATTCCACTCACTTCTTCCATTATTCAATTCTTCTTATTACAAGGATGCCATTTATTAAGGTCGCACTAAGAATACTTTGGCCCAGCTGTCAAATAGCTTCATGTACAGATACAAAGCAAATTGAGAGTTACCTACAGAATCATGAATTAAAGTATTGTGAGCAGCAAGCTGAGTGGTACATAAAAAACCTATCTGTGTGTATAATGTAGAGGGAGAGGGCAAGGTGAGAAGCTCATCCAAAATTAGTAAAGTCGCATGTCCACTACCCAGACAGTGGCAAGATGAGTGGTACCTGAAGAAGGATAATTACAACCAGGGGAGAGAGTAGAATACACAGTAAAGGGGAGCACCCTATGCTGATGCTATAGCTGACCAATCATTCTTCCTGCAGAATGGACAGATACCATACAAGAGGCCACCCATGGTATTATTCCCTTTGCTTGGACTGTCAAAACTGCAGGGAGTAAAGAGTGACAGTGATTAGAAGATTAGAAGAAGGAAGTTGGTTTTACATAGGGATCCCTCCTGCAGGTATAAAATAATGGCCAGATGGTACAGTATTGTCTGGTAGGAGGCAATGTCACTTGCGTGGGGTGGTGACAATAAAAAGGCAAGGATTGGATTAATGTTACTTGGGGAAGGATTTGGAGGGAGTGAGAAATGGGTAGATTTAAGAGCTTGAATGGACACATCAGGGCAAAACTGGAGTGAAGGGAATGATTTGGAATAACAGCTTTAGTTGATTTCCTAGGTGTAAGGTTGTGATGTCTATCTATCACACAGTGCATCCCTGAGTGACATAGAAAAACATGGGGATGTTGAACTCTCTCAAGCAATGTCTTGATAATGTTTAACAAATAACTATCTGTACTGCCCAGGTAGAGACTAAGGTATATGGTGCACACCCAATCAAAGAACTGAGCTGTGACTGTGACCAATCAAGTCTACCTCAAAAGGTCCATTGAGATTAATGAATGGGCAACTCTGTTGAACTCTATGCCAATTCTATTTGGTGACTTAATATATTTGGAGGTGCTATTATTCCAGGTATAAAACCTGTTATCCTGAATGCCAAGGACCTGGGACTTTCCAGATAATGGATTCTGTAATTTCGATCTTCATACCTAAAGTCTACTGAAAACCATGTAAACGTTAAATATACCCAAGTTGTTTTTTTTTTCTTCAAATCAGAACTAATCATATCTTAGTTTGGATCAAGTACAAGCTACTGTTTTATTATTACAGAGATAAAGGGAATCATTTTTTAAAAAATTTGGATAATTTGGATAAATGGAGTCTATGGGGCAAATTCACTAAGCGCCGAAGCGCCGAACGCTAGCGTTACTTCGCTAGCGTTTGGCATTTTCGTTACTGCGCAAATTCACTAACGAACGCTGGCGCAGTTTCGCTAGTGTTACTTCGCACCCTTACGCCTGGCGAAGTTTCGCTAGCGATGTAACTACGCAAATTCACTAACGCGCGCAGTGTACTGAACGCTACCTTTTACGCTAGACTTCCTTCGCCACCTCAGACCAGGCGAAGCGCAATAGAGTAGATAGGGATTGCTTCAAAAAAAGTCCCAAAAAAAACGCTGGCGTGCTTTCTACATGATGGGTGATAGGCTGAAAAAGATCGAAAAAATTTTTGGGGCTCCCCTCCTTCCCCCCTACATCTCCTGACTCATGGCAACTTACCTAGACAGTGGCACATGTGTAGGGCAAAATAAAATTTTTATTTGATGTTTTGAAGCTTTTCTAGCCATTTGTAGTGCTGATACGTATTCCTCCATTGAAATTTGAATTTGGCACTGTATGCAAATTAGCCTTCGCTAGCGTAACTTTGCTTTACTTAGCGAATCAACGCTAGCGCAACTTCGCAACCTTACGCTACCCCTGAGCGCAACTTCGGATTTTAGTGAATTTGCGAAGCGCTGCCGAAACTACGCCTGGCGAAGTGTGGCAAAGTGCGGTGAAGTTACGCCTGCCGCAACTACGAATCTTAGTGAATTTGCCCCATATGTGAGATGGCCTTTCTGTAATTTGGAGCTTACTTAATAATGGGTTTCCAGGTAAAAGATCCCTTACCTGTATTATTATTACATTAATTTTGAAAGGGTACCTAACAACTGACATACAGACAAACCAATACAGGAGGTAATGAGCGGTCTTGCTCACAAGGGAATATGCCAAAGCTAGTTTTGGGAGGTGCATCTATAATTTTTTTCTTGCCAGGCATTATTTAGTTGCCATTTACAGATGCTAGTGGTTATTTACACAGTGTATGTCCGAACTCAAATGCAAAAAAGAAGCCTATATAAGTCATTTAAAATGTAGGATGCAAATTGAATTAAAAGGCATCTGCCCATTTTTTGCATTTTGCACACTGGGGCTCATTTATAAACCCTGAGCAAATTTGCACCTGGGCAGTTACCCATGGCAACCAATCAGATTATTGCTTTCGCTGTTCAGCTTGCAGCTGACTGAAATAAGCTTATCAGTGATCGGTTGCTATGGGTTACTGCCCAGGTTCAAATTTGCCCACTGTTTATAAATGAGCCCCAAAGAAATTGTGTCCACCCCTTCTCGAAGCCCTAACTTACACATCATTTACCTGTAAGTTAGCGGGTGTCATGGCTTCTTAGACTTCAGGTAAGCAGTGATGGGCGAATTCACAAAATGGCGCCGGCGCATCCTTTTTGACGCAGACAACCATTTTTTGACGCTGGCGTCCGTTTTTTGTATGCCGGCGCACATTCTAAAAAATGGACACCAGCAAATTTTCGCGCCCGTTTTGCGAATTTATTCGCCGGCGGCAAATTGCGCAAATTCACTGCGAATAAATTCGCCCATCAGTACAAGTCAGTGCTTCCAAATGAGCATTAAGGGGCATACTCTGGCACCCCCCGGTTCAGTAAATGACCCCTTGTATAGTCTCCCCGTATCTGCATGGGTTTCCTTCCATACTCCAAAATCATACAGTCAGGTTAATTGACTCCTGATAAAATTGACCATAGTGTGTATGTGGGAATGTTATAGGGACTTTATAGTGTACTAGATTGGGGTAGAAGTTGATATATATATATATATATATAATCTAAGGAATATAGTCTCCTTACTAAAATGTTACATATATTTTGAAACTGAAATCTATCAATTCTGACTTTTAGAGGTTTTTAGATTTTTTTTTATTGTCTGAAAAACTCAAGTTTTTGAAAATAAGATTAAACCCTTTCTCTAAAACTACAAATGTATTCCTCTAAAAATGCAAAATTTATCAAAAGATCCAAATATAAAAAGCACAAATGGAAAAGAATGTCGCACAATGCGCTAAAAGAGACGAATATCTCTAAACCCTCAAACAATTTGATGTTTTTGGAGAATTAGTAGCGAGAAAAAAACCTGAAAGCCTAGAAAAGTATGAATTTGTCCACTAGTGTCAGCGAAAAATCCGCTGCATCAAAAAAAATTGTCACTCATGAAAATTGGTGCGTCAAAATTATTTTAACACCCATTGACCAGTGCATTTGGGGAATTTTTCGCCATTTCGCTGTAAATTCACTAATTTTGCGGCGAAACGGAAGAGATTCACCCATCACTAATTTTGCACACTCTATAAATCTCAAATGTTTAGAGTTTTAGAGAAATACAAAAAAAAATCCACAAATCTGTAGAGAAAAAATTTGTGAAATGAAAAACAAATGAATTTAGCATAAAGTTCATCCAGGGACTGGTCCAACTGGCATCTATATTTTTCTCCTCTGGGGAAAATAGGAGAGGCTTCGAATGGATGTTTGTAGTGATGGGCGAATTTGTCCCGTTTAGCTTCGCCATGAAACTTTATGAATTTCCAGCGAAATTCGCGATACGGCCAAAAAATTAGCGAAACGCCGATTTTGCCACTGGCAACAATTCGACTGCGTCAAATCCATCTGCAGCTGCAAAGTAAAAAATCAGCCCGTGAATTTTAGCTGCAAATTCGCAAATTTATTCGCCGGCGCCTGCCGAATAAATTCGCCCATCACTAGATGTGTGGTTTATTTTCAGTCTCATCTACTATGTTACTATGTAGATCAAATTTTACAGAACAATACTACATTTAAATACAGGTATAGGATCCCTTATCCCGAAACCCCGATATCCAGAAAGTTCCAAATTACAGAATGGCTGTCTCCCATAGACTCCATTTTATCTAAATAATCCAAATTTTTAAAAATGATTTCCTTTTTCTCTGTAATACTAAAACAGTAGCTTGTACTTGTAATTAATCCTTATTGGAAGCAAAACCAGCCTATTGGGTTTATTTAATGTTTAAATGAATTTCTAGTAGACTTAAGGCATGAAGACCCAAATTACGGAAAGATCTGTTATCTGGAAAACCCCAGATCCCGAGCATTCTGGATAACAGGTCCCATACCTGTACTACATTTAATAAATTTCATGTAACCAGTAACCAGTTAGTTTTGACAAAAGCATTCCATACCAAAATAAATATATGTCAAATTGCAGCACTGTTAAGTCAGTAGAAAATGAAGTTTATGTTACACAGAACTGACCAGAGAAACATCAGATGACTCTTCTTCGTTTGTTAACTTATTTTCTGAGCAGAGTAACATCACAATACTTTCTTTATTCTTTAACTTCATTTTCTACTGGCTGCATCCATTCAGCCAAAATGAACAGGAGGCTGCACTGTGTTTTTTTTTTAAATCATTTCATTAGCGGTATAAAAACTGCTAACATCTGGAAAACTAAAAAACAAAATGCAAATTGCAAAGGTGCTCGGAAGAGCAATCTCAGCAGTTTAACATTTGTTTCAAGGGTTTATATTTTCTTTATAGAAAACAAAAGCCGCAACTGCCCCAACTCACCACTTATTGAAATGAAACAAATGGTAGGATCTGTCAGCGGGTTCTTCAGGTGCAGAAATCCCTTGGCGTTTCAGGCCACAGAGAATAGGAAAGAAGAAAGCAGCGAAAGCTCCGCAACACCAGACCGCTTTAAAAACCAGAATATTTATTCATCTATATTAAAAAGCAAGCAACATAAAGCGTTTCGGGTGCTTCCCAAAATGCGTTAGGCAACATTATATTGCTTGCTTTTTAATGTAGATGAATCAATATTCTGGTTTTTAAAGCGGTCTGGTGTTGCAGAACTCCACTGCTTTCTTCTTTTATGTTTCCTTTAATAGCATGCCTGTGAATTTGCCTGTGTGTTTTGTGGACTATGAGCCCATGACTAAGCACCCTGAAGGGTGTGAAACGCGTAGGGTGGATGGAGATGAAGCTTTATTTTTAATTTTTCTACCAATAAATGTATCTTTTAACTGAGCATCTTTGGTCTTGTGGATCCGTTTGAGTGCCGGTCAGCCCTGCTTCTTTATCTTCAGATTTATCAAAGGTCGAGGTTAATTTTCAAATTAAAAATATTCGAATTTCGGAAAAAAAATCGAATTTCGAACTATTTTTGTGTACCTTGACTAGGGAATAGTCCAAATTCAAATAGAATTTGAACAAAATTTGAATATTATTAACATGTATTTATATAGCGCCAACATATTGCGTAGCACTGTGTATCGAAATTTATCATGTACTGTCGACGTTGACCATTCACCATCTAAAACCTGTCGAATTGCTGTTTTAGCCTATGGGGGGCCTCCTAGAACCTACTTGGAGTGAATTGGTGAATTGAAGATTTTTTTGGGGAAAAACTTCAATTCGAGTTCGATTGAATTAACTATTGCTGCGATTCGGCCAAATACTAACCTATTCAGCCAAAAAAAACGGACTTAATTTCGGTTAGTCTTTTTGAATTAGAATTTCAAAGTTTTTCAAATTCGAAATTCGACCCTTGATAAATATGCCCCTTAAAGTCATTCATTCCTTATACCAAAAAATGATTGCTCAGCACTGCTCAGAAGATTTCATGGATGCAATAAGCAAAGCACTTGAATTAAAATGCAATTTGTGAAATAAACCTTATTATTTTTTCCCATTCACTTACTTCCTTGTAGTGATGGGCGAATGTATTTGCCAGTCATGGATTCGCTGTGAATTTCCGCACTTCGCCGACTGTGAATGTTTTTGCGAAACTTTAGACTTTGAGGTGCCAACAACAATGTTTCTGGTAGCAATGAAAAATAAATAAAAAAGGCTGGGACCAGAGTATTTTTCCATGTATACAAAGAGACACAGCTTTATACATCTTTGCATGGCAAACGCTGAATTCAGTGCAAAGCAATGCCTTTAGATTGGCAAACAAAGGCTTATTATCAGCTGGAGAATACCATGAAATGCTATGTTAATATTTATCCCCACGCTGAATTCTATGTTTATCAGAATGAAATGTGGGATTACTCAAATGGAGATGAACAAAGTCAGCTCAAGGTTAAGTGCTACAGATGTAATTACCAGTGAAGTCTAAGGCACTTAGCAATCAAGATAAGTGAAAGTTTAACTCTTTAAGGAAAGGAGATATCAAGACCTTCAGACATCTTTGGAACCTACTAATATGATATAGATATAGGAATAAACCATGCAGTATATAAATCTTGATACTCTTTTCACAAAAAAAAAGCACATGCTCATAGAAAAATTCTTAGCAGATCCATCTACATCCAATAATATATTCTCACTATAGTAAATGACCAATCTGTATCCATTAATTTAGCCTCCAGTCGGTTGGCTTGTAGGAATTAACATGTTCTGGAACACAGAAAAGAGCTAGGGCCCACAGCAGGCAAGAAGATACATTTGAAATTGGGAAAGTCGTGGTTTCCAAAATGTTGGGTTGGCCTTCCTGGTAAAGCAGGTTTGGAGCAATAGCTGGATAGGTGAATGCTCATTATAAAGGTGGATTATATAGGTGGTATATTGTAATAGGTGGATGCTCATTCTGAAGGCCAGTTAGGGTAAGAGTGCAGGGAGAAAAATATTTGCTCTCCTACATACATTGGAAAGTCAGGCTTGACAATGAGTTATTGTGAGATTTGGGTTGAATATGTTTTTGATGTCCTTGACATAGTTGGAAGGATTATGTTTCATCTGTACTAATTTTACAAGATAAGGGGAACATTGACCAAAGGATGGACCTTCAAGGGAGGGCTTGAACTGAAAATGTTCCACAACCGCTGATTACATGAAAAATACAACTGGAAATGGACTACTGAGTGTGTATGGTTCTCAGTGTTCTGAGATGTTAAGTTACTTCTTCAAGGTCCTAAATCAAGAGTAATCAAAATTCCTTCCAAGTAGTGTCAGTTGGGGTCCAACCATGGGTTCAGCATATTAAGGGCCATTTACATTGATGGGGTTATTTATCAAGCTCTGAATATGTGAATCTCAAATAATTCGTAGTTTTCACAGCAAAAACGAAAAAACTACAAATTTTTCTAGATTTATTAAAATCCGGTGGTCTAAAAACTCAGAATCCGAAACCCCGGCATCTTAAAGCTCTCCAGGTCCTGTATAAGTCAATGGGGAAGGTCCCAGTGATGTCCATACCGATATCCAATGATTTTGGGTGCAAAAAACTCTTAGTTTTTGCCAGAGTTTTGGGGGAAGCTCCTAAGTTTGCCTGACCCTATTTTTTGGGCTTTTTTCTTCATAAATAAAGTCCATTCAGGAATTCAGAGTTGCTCTGAGTAGGAGATAAATACTGAGATAAATCCGGACCATGATAAATAACCCCCTTAGTATCAGACATCAAGAATAATTATTTACCTATTGCATATGGTGCCTAAATGAGTTAGAATAAATGCAATACATTTACCTTGTAGACAATAAGAACTAAAGGGCATGAAGCACAAACATGGTGGCAAGCAAAATATGAAATAAAAGTGATTCCGTTTCATGCAACTTTTATTTCCTTGGTTTTAGTCACTATTCCTTATTTCTAAAAACATTGCCGTAAATTTTTACCAAAATAGCATGGATATCACTTTGCAAAGTTAGGAATTCCATTCTTTGCTACAGGATAAGGAACTTTTACAGTTTTCAAGAAGTCATTTATATTTTATTATCCACAATAATCTGCCAAATCCTCAGATATAACAATATGTTAATGACCATTTATAACATTTCAATTGCTCACCAACATTTTGAAGCTTTATAAATAGGGGAAAACAATATACTGTTGCTCCTCTGTGAAGCATTACTCACTGTACTTACTTACTGTACTTCTGTGCATTTAAATAGGCTCCTCTATGCTAGTTGAGAAGAAAGCAAAAATAGGAACAAATTGTATTAGTAAATTATTAATAAAAGGCAATTTGCTTTACTAAAAAGCTATACCCGGATGTACATTAACCAACTCCATGGGCACAAAATTGCATCCCTTTATTGTAACACGTAAGGGCAGATCTATGAAAGGTTGAAGTGAAAATTAGAATGAAAAAAAATTGAATTTCAAGCTAATTTTTGTGTACTTCGACTAGGGAATAGCCAACATTCGATCAGTCACCATCTAAAACCTGCTGAATTGCCATTTTAGCCTATGGGGGACCTCCTAGAACCTAGTTGGAGTAAATTTTTGGAAAAACTTTAAATTGATCGATCGAAAATGGTCTGGACTTATTCGGCCAAAAAAAAAACCTTAAATGTTTTGATAGATTTCAATTGGTCTTTTTTAATTCGAATTTCGAAGTTATGAGAGTTCAAAAAAACTCCCATTTCTTTGAAATCCGGCCCTTGATAAATCAAGGGTCGAAGTGAAAATTCAAAGTAAAAAAATTCGAATTTCAAGATATTTTTGTGGAATTCGACTAGGGAATAGTCCGAATTTGAAAAAAAAAATGTGAATATCGACATTTACAGTATCATGTACTGTCTATTTAAAACTTCAACTTCGACCATTCGCCATCTAAAAACGGCCGAATTGCTGTTTTAGCCTATGGGGGACCTCCTAGAACCTATATGGAGTCAATTGGTGGACTTTGAAAATGAAAGTTTTTTTTTAAAATGCTTGAATCAAATTCGATCGAATTCGATCTTACTTCAATTAGAATGATCATGTACATCCGATTCACCCACTAAAAAAAACCCGATTTTTTTAAAATAAATTTTGGTTGTTCTTTTTTAATTCTAATTTCGATGTTATGGGAGTTAAAAAAAAACTCCTATTACTTCAAAATTTGACCCTTGATAAATCTGCCCCTTACTGTATTTGTAGATGAAGTGTAGCATAGGATTCCCATGTCCCTCACATTATCACATGTCTTGAGGTGGGGGAAAAATAAGTGTGATCTATTGAAATCCAGGTCAAGGTTGGCAGCATAGTATCAGGAGAAGATGTAAGAGGTAGAAGCAGGCTTCACAGTATCAGAAGCTAAATTCAGGCAGTGGTCAAGGCAGGCAGCACAGTATCAATAGAGGGTACTGTGGACAGAGGTCAGGAACATGCCAGGTATTGGAATTATTCACTGAATTGCCAGACAGGAGCATATGCGCTGAGCAAAACATACCGTTTTACAAGAACTAAACAAATATATTTAATTAAGAAAACCTTATAAACTCAATCTCAACAGAAATGTTTGAGGAACAGGCAGAAAATGATTATTTTCTTAAAACAGGCAGAGGGTTAGGGCAGGCAGAAAACAAGCAAAGTCCAAGAATTAGGCCAAAGTCAAAATCAGGAGAACAGACTATAGGGAACAAGGGCAGAGCAGGTACTGATTTACAAGATTTAAAGGCAAACTATACCCCCGAACCAATATATTGCATAAAACAGCTCATATGTAAAACCCTGCTTCATGTACATAAACCACTTTCATAATAATGTACTTTTTTTAGTAGTATGTGCCATTGGGTAATCCTAAATAGAAAAGTGTCATTTTCAGAAATAAGAGCCGCCTCCTGGGATCCTAGGATTCACGGTGCACACAAACAAACCAAACATGTTAGGTCACATGAGCCAATTAAGAGTTCTGTCTTTTGTTTCCACACTTCTTTCATTTACAGTTAGAGCTGCAGTATTTCTGGTCAGGTGATCTCTGAGACAGCACACAGACCATCACGAAATGGTGGTTCAAGTCAACCAGATGTAAAAGGGCAATATTTACTTAAATATATATACAATTTTGGTAAGATTCTTTAATATGCCACTTAATTTGAAATAAACTATTGTAGGGACCCTGAGGCGTAAGTTCCCCTTTTCATTTGGAGCCTCATGGTGGATACAGGGTCTCCTAGAGTTTCCAGGGGCAGAGCTCTTGGATTGGTGCAAAATGGCTGGTTATTACTGCTGGAGGATTCCTACTTTCACTTTCATGTAGGAAGGTGACCAGAACTCATGAAAAGATGTAGGGGCTAAAAGGGAGTTCGATAGCCCTGTGGGCTGATGCAGGGTGCTCCAAAAGCCTCGAAAGCTCAACCATGCCGGTTTGGAATTTGCTGGACATCTTTTGTGCTCGCGCTATGGATAGTGCTGGGAGCTGTAGTTCTGCAGAGGAATATATTTGAGTGCTCGCGCTATAGACAGTGCTGGGAGCTGTGTCACGAGAAATAAAGAGGGTTATCGTGCTCGCGCTATAGACAGTGCTGGGAGCAATACCCGAAAGATAAAGCAAGATGCCTGTTCTTGGATAAAAGGATTTATCACTGTTCCAGCTCTAGGTGAGCCTGCCAGTTCTATGTATGAGCCATCGGGTGAGTGATGCCAGGGGAGGGTGGAAAAAAAAGGATCCAGCATATCTCCTGTTTGTGAAACAGGCTGTTTGTGTGCCTGCCACGTGGGAGCCAATATCTTGTCCAGTGGGAAAGGTATTTGGGGCAGGCAGCGCTACCTGGGGACACATGTGCTCTTTGGGGAAAAGGGACTGAGACTCTTTGTCTGCCAAAGGAGTTGCAGGACTTTGCCTGGCATGGAGGGCCAGGAAATGGACTGCCTCATGTTCCCATGGAAGTGGGTTATTTGATATGTGTTTTACTTCCCTTTTAATTTACACTTTCCTTATATAAAGTTGTGGTTTTTATATAATAAAGTGTGGGTTTCATGTTATTCCTAATGGGACTATCCGCAAGTGTATTCCCGGATCCCATTAGGTGGAGGTTCTGCCAGCAAGAAGAATTCCCAGTACCCTTTCACCTAGCAAAGGGAACTCAGGACCTGTAAGTCGGTAATTATTGTGATGTACCACCTTGGCACCAAGGCTAGTGGCCAAAAATGGGTTACACTATCTATTGCACAAGAATTCATTTTGGGGTATCGCTTTTCTTTAAGAGCAAGGACTTCAGAAAACAGTACCTCAGGCTACTCAACAAGACAGGAACTGGTCTCAGCAAAAGAGCTTAAAGGAACAGTAACACTAAAAAAATTAAAGTGTATCAAAGTAATTTATAATGTACTGATGCTCTGCACTGGTGAAAGTTATGTGTTTGCTTTAGAAACACCACTATAGGTTATATAAACAAGCTGCTATGTCGCCATGCAGGCAGCCGTTCAACCTGGAAAAAAGGAAAAAAGGCACAGGATACACAGCAGAAACATATAAAACACTATTGTATTCTACGGGTCTCATCTGTTATCTGCTTTGTGACCTGTGCCTTTTCTCCAGCTTGAATGGCTGCCCCCATGGATACACAGCAGCTTGTTTATATCAACTATAGTAGAGTTTCTGAGTTTCTGAAGCAAACACAGAATGTTTACCAGTGCGGGCCAGCAGGATATTATATTTTAATTACATTGATACACTTTAATTTTTTGGTGTTACTGTTCCTTTAATTAACCAGAACAGGGGTATGGGAGAGGCTGCTTTAATTAGGCTATTGCTTGCAGCTGGATCATAGCAGCAAACCTCAGTGCTCATGGGATTTTTAAATCTGGAGTTCTGGGAAAACCTGGACCTAGAGTGTGACTATTTTAGGGGCAGCATGCCACTCAGTCACATCTGCATTTGTTCTCAGAAGTGAATAGGCAGGAGATTTGACATTTTTAAAATCTTCCATATGTCAAGTCCCTAGTGCTCCTGCTCATTTTTAGTTAAGGTCCCAAAGATATGTATTTATAAGTAAATATTGAAAACTCTGCGTATAATATTTTATAATTATTATTAACATGTATTTATATAGCGCCAACATATTGCGTAGCACTGTAAAGTAAATGTGATTATACAACTAAATCACATGAATTATATACATAGAACATATGAAGTTACATACATCACAATCATTACAGGTACAAAAAGGTGAGGAAGGCCCTATGCATAGGCAAACACTCTAAAGGGAAGGGAGTAATACACAAGGTGTGGGAGTGGGCAAGATCAAATTAAGTGGGTGAGAAATGTGGTACTGTATGTGGAGTTGTGTTTGGTAGTTAAGCAGAGTGAGGGTAGGCTTCTCGAAAGAAGTTGCTTTTTAAGAGATTTCTTGAAAGCAGAAAGGTTGGGAGAAAGACAGACAGACCATGGGAGAGAGTTCCAGAGGAGGGGTGCAGCCCTTGCAAAGTCTGGAGGTAATGAGAGAAGCATGTGAGGAGGTAATGAGAGAAGAGTTGAGGAGCAGGTCAGTAGAGGAGCATAGTAAGCGTTTGGTGAGTATATAGAGATGAGTTCAGAGATGTAGGGTGGGGCAGAGTTATGAAGTGCTTTGAAAGTCAGTGTCATTAATTTGAATTTGATTCTGAAAGGTAACGGAAGCCAGTGCAGGGATTGACAGAATGGCGAGGCAGAGGAGGAGCAGTTGCTGAGGTGTATAAGCCTTGCGGCAGTGTTCATTATGGACAGGAGAGGTGACAGTCTCTGGAGGGGAAGGCCAATTAAAAGAGACTTACAGTAGTCTAGATGTGATATGATGAGAGAGTGAATAAGAATTTTGGCAGCATCTTGGGTGATAAATGATCGTATTTTGGATATGTTCCTTGGGTGGAGGTGACATGATTTAATAAGTGACTGGATATGAGGAGTGAATGACAGGGCAGAATCTAGGATAACCCCAAGGCACCGGACCTGGGGAGAGGGGTTGATAAATTAACAATGCAAGTTACAATACCTATTGTAATAGACAAGATGCTATTCCAAATAAGATCATAAGGCCAATAACTAAATGCAAATTTTGCAGCAGATGATAAATGGGTGGTTTCAGTGCCCTTCCATATCTTCTGTTATATTCCGTTCCTCTCTGTTAAAAAAAAAAATCTGCACACTCAGCATGTTCTCCGATTGTGCCAGACACTGACACAGCTAAACTGTTAAACTTAAAAAGTTGAAACAAATTAAGAGATGAGTATTGGTATCGGGAGAGCTTTTACAGTCACATTGATGGGCATTTTTTATTCGCTTGAGAAATTGGCTAGACTAAAGAAAGAACATTGAATTGCACGCACATCTAATCCCTAGTCTGCACATAAGGGTCTTCTTATATAATGCTAGCACTTTATGGCTTGGTAGCTCTTCCACTGCCTAAAAAGCAATTTGAGCTGGTGCACTTAGATGGGCTGCAGAGATGGCTGCTCTGGGTTCCACGGGCAAATAAAATTATAAATTATCTGCAGTATAAATATATGAAATGAGCGACACGCATTCTGTGCAAAATGCTTACCTCCTCCTTAAAGGGGAACTATTGCAAAAATGAAAATGTAATATTAGCTTCAGCATACTGAAACTTTCTAAATTCAATCAACCACAAAATTCTGTACCGTTTCTAAAATGATCAAGTTTATCTTCACTATTCTTCTCTCAGCATCTGCTTCTCTTCTTTCTCTCTTCTTGCAGCAGTTGTATTTGTTCTGTCCTGTTGCACCATCACTCACTACACTAACTTACTTATTTAACTCCCATAAGTAAGTTGGCAAAAAAATAAAATCCCATTTTACTTTCTTTAATGAAAAAGAAACTATCTCCAATATACTTTAATTAAAAAATGTGTACCGTTTTGAAACCTGACTGTATGCAGTGAAATTCTCCCTTTATTTACTGCTGTGGATAGGAATTGTCAGACGGTCCCTAACTGCTGAGCAGAGAAACAATCATACTTATGAACAGCAGGGGGAGCCCCCGCCTTACTTCCCAGCCATGCAGAACTCAAGCAGCTTTGTTTATGACGATCCCTAAGCAGCCCAGACCACACTGAGCATATGCACAGTCTTAGTCTTGCAAAGATGTTTAACAAAGTTACAAGATGGTGACCCCCCATAGCCAACTTTGAAAGAATAAATTATTTGTTTGATTAGGCTTGTGGTGCAGTAAGTTCATGTTTATATTTAGTATACAAAATACAGCATTTATAGCCTTATTCTATTTTAGACTTTACATGCCCTTTAACCCATTAATTCCCACTCTGGTCAGTAGACAGTGTAGCCACCAGCTCTCCTACACCATAGTTCTTTAAACAAACCAATTCTGGTCAGTAAACATACACTAGAAAGTGGCTTTTTTTATGTATATTAATCTTCTGGAGAATCAGAATCATGATCTCAAGGAACTGAAATCAACCTACCAGCACTTTTATATTTTTAAAATCATAACTATTTGTCTGATTGCTGGGATGACCTTCAAGGTTGTTGTGTTATTAAAATCATAACTGTTCGTCTGATACTTTAGATCAGTGATCCCCAAACAATGGCTCGTGAGTAACATGCTGCTCTCCAACCGCTTGGCTGTTGCTCCCAGTGGCCGCAAAGCAGGTGATTATTTTTGAATTCCTGGCTCGGAGGCAAGTTTAACTTACATAAAAAGCAGGTGCATTGCAAAACAGAGTCACCTGTAGGCTGCCAGTCCACACAGGTCTACCAATAGTGATAGCTAACAACAGCCCTTTTTTGTCACCCTCTGGAAATATTTTCATGGCTGTGTTGCTCCTCGACTATTTTTACAGTTGACTGTGGCTCATGGGCAACAAAGATTGGGAACCCCTACTTTAGATACTTAACTGGGTAACTGGCGACAAATCAAAATTAAATATCTGTGGGGGAGGGGATTTAACCTTTAATTGCTGGCTGAATTAATAATACTGATATAAAAGAACCATTGTTTAGGTGCTTTGGATTCTATAATGGTCATTTAACAAGTGGTGCAAAATTAGACCCCTTAGTCCTCAGTTCCAGAATACTTGTGGCAGGAGATTTATGCATAGCGTGCTCCTTGCACCTTGAGCTAAATCAAGGTACAAGGTGCAGTGCTATGGGTACAATGCAGCACTATACTTACAAATAAGGCTCCACTGAACTGCACTCATTCCTACTGTGTTTTCTAACGTGCTTGTCATCAGGTAAGGGGTGGAATAGTTAATGCTCGCTCTACTGAACTCAGGCAGTGTGCTGTATTCTTCAGAAATATGGCAATTTGCTGAAGAGCAAAGATACCGGGTGTCCAAAACATGCAATCTGCTCCACCTTAAATAATGAACTATGTCCTTGGGTTCCCTTTTGATCCATGCCACTCTATGTGTTTTCTGTCAACAACAACACACAGCAAAATGAAAGGACCATGGCATTTGTTTATGAAATCTAAGTAGGAATTAATTAACACCTTTCAATCTGACTAGCTAACCGAAGCCTAATTGATAAGTCAGAAAGATCAATTACTCACTTCTGTAAAGTTAAACAGTGTTTACTTCCAATGTAGGCCTCCAGGCTTAAAATACATCAACCAACGGGTCTCCTGTTTGAAATTACATTCCTCTTGGCAATGTATAAAGGGTAAGTAAAAATTACCTACATATTGTTAAAACAAACCAGGAAATTGCAAGTCCTAAATTCTACTGTGGCAGCAGATAACCTTCTTCTTCAAATTAGAATGAAAATGTAGTACACCTCCTACACGCATCCTCATTTCTACAAACATATCAACAATTGTTACGGATGCCTTCTGTCATTCCAATTGTTCAACACTCCATTCCAAGACTCATTTAAGACTCCAATTTATTTATAAATCATAAAGTCAACTATAGTAGGTAGATCTATCCTGTGTATAATCCAGAGTAGCATAAAGGCATTTTAATCTAAGAATGGAGCAGTGCTGTCCATCTATGGTTTTAAAGGGGTTGTTCACTTTCAAACCTGTTTTTCCGTTCAGTTGGTTTTAGATTGTTCAACAGAAATAAATACTTGTTCTAATTACTTTCTATTTTCTATTTGTGACCGTTTCTCTAATATTGAAGTGTAAAATTTCATTTTCGACCTTCTAAAGTAGCTCTGGAAGGGGGGTCGCCGACTCTTTAACTGTTCTAAATTGATACATTTAGTTGAAATATGTGTTATCTTTGTCCCTGCTAAGAATCCCTGAGTTTCATTACAGGCAGCTGCTAGAATTGATACAATAGTTGCTGATATTCCACAGATACTGCTGAGCAATGTATTAACTAATTGTTTCAACTAAATGGAGCAAATTTTAACAGTTCAGAATCTGCTCCTGGATCACTGAGCTGCCGGATTGAAACACCAGAGACAGGAACATTAACCTTTAAAGTTACATTTTGTGAAAATGGAAAAAAATAAATGAGGGAAAGCAACTGAAAACAATCTGAAACCAACTGAACTGAAAGAAGGTGTTTTGAAGGTGAACAACTCCTTTAAAGGGATATAAATGAAAACAATGACATCTAGTTGGTTTGAAATTAAATGAATTATCACCCTATTATCTTGGGTGTAGTTGGTGCTGCAAGTCAAAAAGGAAAACCACTGCATCTTCCAATAAAAAAAAGGCAAGTACGATAGGAAGAACTTTGATGATCACATTTGAGGCTGTCTAAAATATTGGTAGTGTATTTCTTTCATTAAAAGAAATCAGCTATGATGGCCACTCTATGATATTAGCAGGTTTCCCTTCTGATTTGTGGTACACTCTGCTTCCCAGTTCTATTTAGACTTGATAATGAAGTTGTTTATCCTATACAGAGTATATCATATGCCTGGCCTTGTTCTCTACAATATGGGAAATAAGCCCAAGATGGAATCTCACTTAGAACAGGAATAAAGACTTAGTATCCTCCAAAATGCAGAAATATTACATGGCAAGGCTAGAAATTTTGCATTCATATTATGTACAGGTATGGTGGGATCCATTATTCTGAAACCCATTATCCAGAAAGCTCCCAATTATGGAAAGGCCATCGCCCATAGACTCTATTATATCTGTGTGTAAAAATTTGTTGTACTTCCATCTGCTTGTGACCATGTTAGTGGCATCAGCACCTTTGTTTCTTTATAGCGACACCCAGTGATCTATTGGATGGTAAAGGCAAAATTTTCAGTGATTAAATGGGATTTTACTATAATTTTAGTGGGACTATAGATATTTCTTGGGTAAAATAGAGCATAACTGAAAATACCCCTAATCTTCTAGGCATTAATGAATAATATAGGATATAGGAAAAGGAGTGATGAATTCAGTCGAACGCAGTGGGTTGCTGCAAAAACTGTGCTTTTATTTTAACACAACATGTTTCGAGCTGTGCTCTTTGTCAAGTGTAATACAAAAGAAACCCCATACAATCTTAAATAGTTTAAACCCCACCCTTCATTAGTGGTAATCGGATGCAGGTTATTGCTGTTAAGTAATTATTCAGCCTGACCACATTCCAAAAAAGATCATAAAATGTTGAATATACAAACAAAGTCCCATACTATGCAGACAATATTCATGTTAATGACAACATGACGATTAGCTGTGCAATCCCAAATCCTTGATGTGAAAATGAATCTGTAAAGATAACATATTAAAGAATATGTATAACATGAATAATATAAGATGCTGGTTTCATTCTGGACTAAAAATAATCATTATCTTTAAAAACAATACTTATTGGATATCCCTATAGACCTGCTACAGTCCCTTTCCACATTTTAAATGATTAGGGTGGGCGTTTCCTAACAGTTCCTGCCAGAAGTAGGATGGGATAGCCAATCACAGGTCTGCAGTCTCACAACCAAAGAGAGGCTTTAGTTCCCTATCAGGTCTGCCCAGCTGCTGATTGGTTCCTATTCCGCAGAGCTGTGTTCTGAGTGCTGCCAGCTCCCCTGCACTGCCTGGGAAAGGAGGGACAGTAAGTGGATCAGATTGGTGGGATTAGTAGGGAGAAGTTTTCAATAAACCGGCCTAATACACAACTTTTAAAAGCACATTGATTCTAGTATAGGTCAATCTAAAAACAACTGGACTTGCTGAGTAATCAATGATTTCACTACTCATCCGAGCAGCTTCTTCAGTTCAACTGACTGGTGTGGGAAGTTCTCGGCATATATACTCTTCCACTAATCCATTTACAATGGCACATTGTAACTCTTCAAAGAGGTGACATCTGAAGAAACTCACAGAGGTGTTGATTCTGTGTAGTTGTGATAGGATTATCCAATGTGTCATGCAACTCCTAGATACAGGTGTTACTTGTCAGAGTTGCATGAATGGATGTGTGAAGTGTTCTGAATCCGCCGGGGTACAGATGTTAGAACAGCATTGTATGTAGCAGACAGGTGGTGTCGAAGGCCCCCACCTCTGTTCAGAGATGGTCTCTCCACCTTGACATGAATCGCCTCTTTCACGCCTCGTTCAAACCAGCGGTCTTCTTTATCCAAGATTTGGACCTTGCTGTCTTCAAAGGAGTGTCCCTTGTCTTTTAAGTGTAGAAAGACAGCTGAGTTTTGCCCTGTAGAGTTCTCCCTCCTGTGCTGAGCCATTCGCTTGGAGAGCAGTTGTTTTGTCTCACCGATGTATAGATCTGTGCAATCCTCGCTACACTGGACTCCGTATACCACATTACTTTGTTTTTCTTTTGGTGTTTGATCCTTTGGGTGTACCAGTTTTTGTCTCAGTGTGTTGCTAGGTTTGAAAAACACAGGGATATGGTGTTTGTTGAAAATCCTCCTGAGTTTCTCTGACACTCCAGCTACATATGGGATGACTATGTTTCGCCTACTATGTGTCTCCGGGCGGTTATTTCTATTGGTGTTCCTGTTGGGCTTGGTTGCTGCTGGTTTGACAAATGCCGAAGTCGAACGATTTTAGTTCCCAGTCGAATATCGAGGGTTAATTAACCCTCGATATTCGACCCTTCGTGAATCGGCCCCTAAGTATGACGTAGAGAGTGATATTCTGAGACAATTTGCAATTGGTTTTAATTTATTATTACTTTTGGTTTTTGAGTTATTTAGCTTTTTTATTCAGCAGCTCTTCAGTTTGCAATGTCAGCAGTGTGGTTGCTAGGGCTCAAATTGTCCTAGCAACCATGCATTGATTTGAATGTAAGACTGGAATATGAATAGAAGACGGCTAATAACAATAGTAACAATGGATTTGTAACCTTACAGAGCTATTGTTTATTTAGATAAGAGTCAGTGACCCCGATTTGAAAGCTGGAAACAGTCACAAGAAGAAGCCAAATAATTAAAAAACTATATTAAGAAAAAGTAATAATGGAGAAAAAGGTGTTTAGAATTAGTTATTCTATAAAATACTAAAAGTGAACTTAAAAGTGAAGTCCTCTCCCAACCATTCTGTTTAGTCCCAATCGTAGGAGGGTGCCTGACAATTTCTAGTAATAGAAAATATTCATTTTATTGTCTTTATTATTATTAAGCATTTGCTAAGACTAGTGATGGGCGAATTTGTCCAGTTTTCCCTTTGCAGGAAAAGTTGCGAATTTCCAGCAAAATTCACGGAACGGAGAAAAATTAGCGAAACACGAATTTTGACACCCGCAACAATTTTGCCGGCCACAACAATTTTGACGCCCACGTCAATTTGACGTGCGCTTATTTTGTCCTACAGTCAATGGGCACCCAAATAATTTTGACGAGCGACAGTTTTTATGCGGGTGACTATTCTGATGTGCGTCCAAATTTTTTTTGACGCATTGAATTTTTGCAGGGTGATTTTTCGCCACAGTTCCGCACATTTATTCACAGTCGGCGAAACGCGGAAATTAGTCGTGAATTTGCGCCTGGCAAATTTATTCGCCCATCACTAGCAAAGATATTATTATCATTATTATAATCCATTGAGTTAACATGTATTGTCTTTCGTATTCTCCGTCCTCCAAACAATTTAGCTATGTCTTTTTTTTTTTCCTGGGTATGTTTTCTATCATTTTCAGAGCGAGACACTAATGTGAATACGATATCAATGGGCTTTGCAAAAGGCAGTTAAAATAACACGGGAGGCTTGACAGCCTTTCGGTACTTCCACATGACAAGTCTGGAGAGCTGGATGCTTAAGGCTGAAGGATCACTTATTGATTTCTTTAGCAATGGAGAAACATGCAATGCATTATCCTAGCTACACATTATGTTAGACTGCACAAAGCAATGCACAGAGCAATAGGAACTGGCATTAGATCTGCACCTATGCTGCACCCAACTAATAGATGGGTGGCTAGGGGTCTAATTAGGCAGACCTATAACCTTTACAAATATAGGGTAAAGGCAATTGCTACAATCAGTGGTGAATGCTTTGGGAAGGCATGGGTGCAGCTCTTTTCAGCATTGCCACGATGGCATTTGTTTGGATACCTGAGAACCGTTATTAAAATTAACATGCTCCCAGGCACCTAGAAAACAAACCTGCACACTGTATCATGTTCCCTGATATGGAACTCATGAATAATCATTGTGTTTGAATGGAAAATACACAACAGATGTGTGCTGTTAATATCACTCTATTTACCACTGATTTGTATCAATTTATGTTGCAGTTTATCATGATCCTTTTTCTGGCATTCAAAGTAAGTTTTATTCCTGACAAATTTGTGGCTTCCTCTGTCCATTGCAAGACCAGCTGAGAATTCTGGGAGATGTAGTCCAACAAGGCTCAGACAGTGGATGATAGTAAGGGTAAGGCCAACTCTCATTGCACTGGCTGTAATGCTATAACTGTCATGTTAGTGTTTTTAAAAGTTATACTTTTAAATAATGTTGTTTTTGTTGTACAGGTATGAGACCTGTTATCCAGAATTCTCTGGACCTTGGGTTTTCCGGATAACAGATCTTTCCGTAATGTGGATCTTCATACCTTAGTCAATCGTGTAAACATTAAATAAACTCAATAGGCTGGTTTTGCTTCCAATAAAGATTAATTATATCTTAGTTTGGATCAAGTACAAGGTACTGTTTTATTATTACAGAGAAGTAAGGAATAGTGGATTATTTGGATAAAACGGACTCTATGGGAGACAGCCATTCTGTAATTTGGAGCTTTCTGGATAATGGGTTTCAGAATAACAGATCGAATACCTGTAATTACCTACCTACAAAATAAATGAAAAGAATTATTTAAAAAAAAAAAAAAAGTATACTTTTTTCAAAAAAATAGGCGTTACATTTTGTTAAGCTGAAAGTATCACTGGGAAGGAAGTGGCGCCCCATACACTTAGCACCTGCACAATGCATTGGGACATCTTTTCTGCCCTAAGAGCCCTCACAGCAACGGCACAATCATGAACCGAGAATTCCTGGTTGCAACTCAGATCCCTGTCAGCTCTCGGATATTGCTTTCCCACGGTCTGTGGGGACACCCCAATTTGGTTGGCTGCTTGATCGTGTTGGGCACACTGGGAGTTGCAACCTAACGGAAGCCAGAGGGTTGTCTTGCATTTATTTCTATAGCACCACAAATGTATACAATGCTTTGGAAGAAGTAAACACAAACAGATATTATAAAAAGAATATAAGGGGTTCCGTACGCAGTTAGAATAAGGTCCCTGCCCTAAAAAAAAGCTAACAATCTGTTTCTGGATCTAGAGACACTCACAAAAATGCAATAACTGCATTCTTCAATGATCCCTTGTAGATTACATGCAAGCCAGGCCCGGACTGGAAATCTGGGGGTTCTGGCAAATGCCAGAGGGGCTGCTGTAAGTTGCTATAGTCAGTCACTATTTATTGGGCTGGTGGGGGGCTGCTTGGGCCTCTGTGTACTTGGAATGTCAGGGTCTATTGTGAATCCCAGTCCAGACTTGATGCAAGCTATACCCTACATGGAAGAGGTAGCACATGGGCAATGGCCTTTGTCTTGCACAGCCCTTACTTGTGTAGCATTTCATGGCAAAAAGTGCAAAGAGAACCTTCTACTATCTGTTGAACCAACTCTCTCAGGGTTAAGTACAGTAGGTCTCCCGCAGAAAGAGTTGGTCCAACACAAAAGGTAGGTGCAAGTACCAGATGTGTACTGGCGTAGTGCCTTTAAGATTGCATTTGGGCCCATTAGAACATCGGTCCTCAACCTTTTTTGCCCCAGGGACAGGTGCAAAGCCAGAATTTTTTGCAAGGACTGGGTGCACAAGCACCGCATTTCTTGCGTTCTCGTCAAGGAAATGGCATCAAAATGCGCTCTCTGAACTTCTGTATAGTTGCATTTGGCTCCTCTCCAGGGCTGGACTGAGAATTAAAATAGGCCCTGACATTTCAGGCACACAGAGGCCCAAACAGCCCCTACCAGCCAACTAAATACTGACTTTCTATGGCACCTTATAGCAGTCACTCTGGCATTTGCCAGAACCCACAGATTGCCAGTCCGGGCCTGCTCCTCTCTATCCTTGCTGCTTCCCATTCCAAACCGAGCACAGCTGTAGTATTGATGCTGAGGAACCCTGGAGCTACTGCCACCTCTATGGACCAGCAGTTTGTGTGCTGCCTCAGAGATCACCTGACCAGAAAAACTGCAGCTCTAACTGTAACAGGAAGAAGTGTGGAAGCAAAAGACACAACTCTGGCTGTTAATTGGCTCATGTGACCTAAGAAGTTTGTTTGGTTTGTTTGTGTGCACTATTTATGATTACCCAAGTCATACTATTAAAAAGTATATTATTATGAAAATGGTTTATTTACATGAAGTAGGTTTTACATATGAGATGTTTTATGCAATATCTTTTTATAGAGACCTACATTGTTTGGGGGATATCGTTTTCCTTTAATACTAACGAATTGGCCGTAATAGCGTCAGGCGCAATGCCCCCTTGCTCCCGCAACAACGGAGTTGAGAAGGGAAATGACGTGACGTTTTTTACAAGGAAGTAAAAAACATTTTTCCTGCTTTTCTTTTCCCATCCCTAATTTACATATGCAAATTAGGTTAAAGATTAATCTTTTACAGAGGATTCAGGGATTTGGCCGAATCCCAAAAAGTGGATTCGGTGCATCCCTACTTTCTACCCTAAGTGGCCCAAATGGGGTGCAAGCAAAGCATTGACCCAGGGGACTCACCTATGTTGCTCCCCATCTACCCTCTCTTATTATTTTATTGCTGCCAACCTGCTGGGCAATGTGCAATATACAGAGTGTTTGTTTTGTACCTTGTATGTTGCCCCAAGATGTATAATTGATGCACAAAGTGTACAGTAAAGTATCACCATGTCATTGTTCAATTTACAGCCTCTATCTGTTGCTGAGTGACAGCTTCTAGCACCCAAAGTCTGACAAGGCCAGGGCCGCCATCAGGGGGGGACAGGGGGGACAAGTGCCCTGGGCATGAAGGGCCCGGCAGTGCTGCACCTTTGAAACAGGTGCGCCCCCCTTGAGAAAGCCAAAGCCATTCGGTCATTTTTGACGTCCCAAACAGCCAAAATGCGGAAGTGCCGTAAAGCCAAAGGACCCAAAGCCACGAAAACAGCCGAACTTCCGAAGCGGCAAAAAGACCCAAAGCTACGAAAACAGCTGAAGCCGAAGCGTCGAAAAGACCCGAAGCTACGAAAACAGCCGAAATTGAAGTCCTGAAGCTTCAAAAACACCTGAAGTCACAAAAACTGCTGAAATCGAAGTCCTGAAGTGGTGAAAAGCAGGTGAAGTTGAGGTCCTGAAGCCACAACTTCAATTTTACTGATCACCAACTTGTGTATTTTTTTTTTTTTTTTTAATCCCCTGGCCACCAATGTATTATTTCAAAGGGCATGTAGAAAAATAAAACCCCATTTTCACTTTCTTTAAAGAAAAAGAAACCTATCTCCAATATACTTTAATTAAAAAATGTGTATGTTTTTATAAGAAATCTGACTGTATGCAGTGAAATTCTCCCTTCATTTACTGCTGTTGATAGGAATTGTCAGACGGTCCCTAACTGCTGAGCAGGGAAACAATCATACTTATGAACAGCAGGGGGAGCCCCCGCCTTACTTCCCAGCCATGCAGATCTCAAGCAGCTTTGTTTATGATGATCCCTAAGCAGCCCAGACCACACTGAGCATGTGCACAGTCTTAGTCTTGCAAAGATGTTTAACAAAGTTACAAGATGGTGACCCCCTGTAGCCAACTTTGAAAGCATAAATTATTTGTTTGATTAGGCTTGTGGTGCAGTAAGTTCATGTTGATATTTAGTATACAAAATATCGCCTTATCCTATTTTAGACTTTACATGCCCTTTAACTGTGATGTGGAGTGGGTGGGATCTGTGGTGGGGCTTGGGCGTCAGTGTGGGTGGAGCCCAGGGGACCCTGAAAATGTTGTTGTACTTTGCCCCGTGATTTCTAATGGTGGCCCTGGACAAGGCATTGTGGGAGTTGTAGTCTAACACCAGAAATAACATGCAGCAAATCTAATGATACCTAGAATTATCCTTAATATGTTGGGGTGGAGGTAGCAGTGTAGGCTGGGGGTACAGATACAACATTATGCCCAGCAGGTGCCAATGCTGGTGGAGGAGGCACAAAGCACCTTGGTTCAGTTCTAGAAGGTTTCTGGCTGCCATGTATTTGCTGGAGAGCAGAAGGGAGAGAAAGTGGATTCCAGGACAGGCTCCAGTTATTGTCAGGCTGCAGTGGGGGTGAGAGAGAGAGAGAGAGAGGGGGAGAGAGAGAGATTCCCAGGGGCAGAGCCAATCCAGTTGGAAGGGGAGAGCTCTCTCACTCGCACACACTAAGCAATGGGATCAGACACGGGGATCGCTGTGACCCAGAAATTGTTCCAGATCTGCAAGTAAAGGGACGACACTGGGGGACTGACACTGGGGAGGGAGGGTCGGGCTGGAGCAGTGACTCGGCGAATTGCAGCGCACGATTAACAGGAAGGGGATGAATTGATGATCATTTGATTTCTCCACCGACTCCCGGCCGCCCGCGATGATGTAAAGCGCAGACAGGTAAGAGCCCACTGCAGAGCTCCGTGCGATTGTCTGCGATTGTCTGGCCAGGGGTGGGGCGGGCAGCTCTCACCTCCCCCGAGTCGGCCGGTCAGGGAAGCAGCGTGTGTGGACATCGCCCGGGTGTCATTAGAGAGGCTGCCGGAGCCCATTGCTGCTGATACACAAGTGAGGATTTATTATTATTATTATTATTATTATTATTCCGTGTATTTGTGCGGCTCTGATTTAATTACAATACTGGCGGCTGTTGTGCCAACACTGGGCTCATTCAATTAGGATGGAAAGGAAAACAGAAACCCCACAGACAATAATAACATGTGTTTGGCTCCCCAGCTGCTCACCCGCCCCATCTGCACATTGTCTCCTGCACCGACCCCTGATCAGGTGCAGGGGAGGCTCTTTGCTGTGGGGCTTGGGAGGCGCAGCTACTACTAATGTTCCTGCAGGAGGGACCCGTTGCCTTCCACTGGCTCCTACAATAACACACGGGCTCAGGCAGGTACGAGACTGGGACACTGGCAGAAGGGACAGATAAAAGGGACCCAAAGGAACAGGGCGGCTAAGAACAGGGGGCCCAAAAGCCAAGAGAAGGAATGAAGCACTGAAAGACTGGACAAGGGACCCAATGGGACACTAACTGTAGGGCAGAATAGGACTGGGCAGGACAGGACACCCAATGGGACACTGACTGTAGGGAAAAATGGGACGAGGTAGACAGGGGACCCAATGGGACACTGATTGTAGGGCAGAATAGGACTGGGCAGGACAAGTGAACCCAATGGGACACTAACTGTGGGGCAAAATTGGAGTGGGCAAGACAGGGAACCCAATCGGACATTGACTGTAGGGAAAATTGAGTAGAGGCAGACGGGGACCCAATAGGACACGGACTGTAGGGCAGAATAGGACTGGGCAGGACAGGGGAATGAATGGAACATTAACTGTAGGGCAAAATGGGACCAGGTAGGACATGGGATCCAATGGGACACTGACTGTAGGGTAGGAGATTAGATGGAGAACAAAATGGGACTAGGTAGGAGAGGAACCACAAGGAACACTTACTGTAGGACAGGAGATATAATGGAACACGGAATAGGCTTAGGGTAGGACAGGGAACCCTGACAGTTGGGACATGATATATAAATGACACACTGAATAGCATTTAGCAGAGGGCAGGATATAAGATGGAAAATTAAGAGGAATATGCAGGTCAGAGGACAAAAAGGAAATCTGTCTACAGGGAAGGTAGAAAAGGGACAGAACAGAACTAGGGATGCACCGAATCCACTATTTTGGATTCAGCCGAACCCCCGAATCTGATGTGAAAGAATCGGCCGAATACCGAACCGAATCCGAACCCTAATTTGCATATGCAAATTAGGGGTGGGAAGGGGAAAACATTTTACTTCCTTGTTTTGTGACAAAAAGTCACGCGATTTACCTCCCTACCCCTAAGTTGCATATGCAAATTAGGATTCGGTTCGGCTGGGCAGAAGGATTCGGCCAAATTCGAATCCTGCTGTAAAAGGCCGAATCCCGAACCAAATCCTGGATTCGGTGCATCCCTAAACAGAACACTGATAACGCGTCGCAGGGGATGAAATAGACCGGTACTGAATGGCACTATAGGGCACTATGCTGGGCAGGGAATTCAGTGGGACACTGGGCAGGAACAGGTTGGAATGTTGTGTGGAGTTGGGCAGCAAACGTAATCATAGTGGAACACAGAGTGGAACTAGTCAGGGCAGGGATAATAGTGGATTACTGAGTAGAAATAGTCAGGGCAGGGATTATAGTAGAGTACAGATGTGAATTAGGCAGGGCTGGGATCTTAGTGGAACAGAGAGGGGATCTAGATAAGCAGAGCATTTATTTCAGCACCACATTGGACTAAATAAGACAGGAGACACAATGGAACACTTAACAGAATTAGTCAGGACAGGGAACATAGTGAAGCACTTAATGGGAATAGCTATGACATGAGAATAGAAAGAACACACAGTAACTATAAGCATGGTAAGGTTAGAATAGAATGCTAAATAATGGCATTACATAGGATAAAATGGACAGAATGGAACCTCATATGAGACTGGGGTAGAATTGTATGATAAATGGGAAAAGATTTTTTTTCACCAGGATATAAATCAGAAAATGATACCAAATTGGACAAGGTGGGAGGGAGAATTAAATGGAAAACTAAATAGGGGGCAGGGCAACAACTACAGTGGGACACTCAATGGAATGGAAGACTGAGTTAGGCTTGGAAGGATGGTGTAGGAGTAAAATGGATCAGCAAAGAAGGAAATTGGGACACTGGCAGCATAAAATCAGACCAATATCACTATGGACTGTACCTGTAACAAAATAAAAAGCCATATTGCCATCCCATACAAGGATACAGCATAGAGATATTATGGGCTGAGATGAACAACTTAATGTATTGACTATGAAGATTTTCATTCATCCAGTTCGTGGTATATCTAGTATAGGTAAATCTAAAAACAACTGGACTTGCTGAGAAATAAATGAAGACGTTTCACTACTCAACTTGAACTGAAGAAGCTGCTCGGTTGAGTAGTGAAACGTCGTCATTGATTACTCAGCAAGTCCAGTTGTTTTTAGATTTACCTATACTAGATAAACTTAATGTATTATTTAATGTTTTTTGGCAAATTGATTTTTTTTTTAAAAAAGATTTCTGCTTTTATACAGTCCAGCTCTGTGTGACCTAAATTTGTGCTGCTTGTCAGACTGGAATAGACAGCTGGTAGACATTCAGGACAGTATGTAAGACTCAATCTGATCTGCCTTCATGGGAAAACGTGGAACAAGTTAATGCAGGCAATTGTTTTAAGGACTGGGGGTGGGGGGGCACCCTTGAAACACAACTGATTAAATCAGGGGGGGCACCCTTGAAACACAACTAATTAAATCAGGGAAATGGATATATGATAATGTGTACCATGTATAGAACAGCAGATAAATAACGATTAGAGACTTATACATGCCTATTAGGTGCTCCCAGTTTGGTATGTGTGGGTGGGAGGATACCTTGCCCTTTAATGCGGTTCTTGCATGGAATTAAACAATGGGGAATCATCCATGCAACACACGGTAGTCACATGACTCACTGGAGCAATGCAGAACTATGTGTGTGTTTATACTGAAGTGTCTGATAATGTCCCTAATATTATGGCAGCCCCCCGGGGTGATTATCTGAGCAGCTGCATAATGCACCGTGTCAGCTCCTTTGCATTGCTTCTGTGCAGAAATATTGCTTTGTTTGTACACACGTTGATCTTCATACTCAGGGCCAGGGGTTTTTGCTGCAAAACAATATGAGCTGCCTGTTTCTTGTACATTGCACCCCCAGTGGGCTAACTGTCTGTTGTGCTGATCTGATGTACTCCTTGATTAAAACATAAATACCCAACTGCACCCTTTCCAGTTGTTGAACTACCACTCACCCCTGCCAGTTGCAGCAGTTCAGCATCTAGAGATGATTTCCATGTCACAGTACAGTTCTCCTTTCGGATACCTGTTGCCATTTCTTTCTGTGATCACGTGTCTTAACCCACCATTGATACACACAAATGTACGCCATGTATCACGCCATTCCTCATTTGCTCATATAAAAGCAGCAATAAATGTGCCGGCGGCAGGGGTTTTGGTCTCCTTGTTGTTGACTGTGGAGAACATCCAGTGATCAGAATGTACTGCTATCCAAGTGATCATCATGCTTTATATACACAGTGCTAGCACGTTACCCGGCGCTTTAAAATAAATTATAACAGTTTACAGAATGAAAATAGAATCTTAGGAACCTTCAGCACAAGAGCTTACAATCTAAAGCGCCTAAAATGAGTTTCTGTTGTTGACTGGTTACACTATGCATTAAGTTGTTTTGGGGGATTTCTTTTACCCCAGTAGAGAAAGGGTAGATCATTGTTGGAAACAAATGGTGGCGATTCCATAGCTACTGTATAGGCATGTATAGGAGGCTTTTGTTATATCATTGTATGTCTTTAACTACCACTGAGAATGGAACAGACAAATAAACACATGCAATCAAATACCATCTCCCCTGCTGGTTTTCTAAGATATCCCTTTATACAGGGGCATAACTGTAGAGAAATCAGACCCTGTGGTTGCAGGGGGGCCCGGGAGGAATAGGGGGCCCTATGTGGCCCAAAAAAATAGCAATTTCAGCATATATTGGTAAAACCGGACAACCTCTGGATATATTGAGAGCCCTAAAATGAATATGCTGTGGGCCCAGTAACATCTAGTTACTCTGCTGCCTTTATACACCGATTATAGATTGCACGTCACTTGACCTATTAGATGATATATGTCATTTTTTAAAACCAACATATTACAGGATGGTTTGTCCACCAACCCAGTTCAGCTTTCTAATATTTTATTTTCTAGGGAAAGGGGTTGTTCTCAGTCTGGTTCTAGTACATTGATTTTGTAGTCTTTTCCCTTTCCTAAATGCTATATTATTATTACCACGTATCAATAAAAGATGAAAGAGAAAGTTTCCCTTTGCCTCTGAGATATTGAGTGAATACAATGAGACGTTCCTTTTGGAATATTTTGACACATGCTTTTTATCCAATCGTTACAATATGTTATTTTGTTCTCCATTGACTTGACTGTGTTTGGTGTATTCTCCTTCATTGATGGCTGTGTTTTCTTGCTAAATGTGATTTTCTTTTTTTTAAATATATTCTTCTCAATGCTGTAGTGTTGGCTGGTGTGCCTAGTGTTCCTAACCCAATAACCCTATTAAAATAACCGTATGGAAGCTTGGAAATGAAGCAAAGCCAGATAACTAGGGGTTTGGTGCTTTTAATTATAGGAGGTATGATAGAAAACAGACATTCCTCTTGGATTGTTCATTTCTATTAATGTGAAGGCAAAGAAATTAGATTTCTTTAGATCAGTGATCCCCAACCAGTGGTTTGGGAGCAACATGTTGCTCACTAACCCCTTGGATGTTGCTCCAATTGGCCTCAAAGCAGGTGTCTACTTTTGAATTCCAGGCTTGGAGGCAAGTTTTTGTTGCATAAAACCATGTGTACTGCCAAACAGAGTCTCCTATAGGCTGCCAGTCCACATAGGGGCTACCAATGACTCAATTACAGCAATTATTTGCTTCCCCAGGGACTTTTTTATGCTTGTGTTCCTCTCCAACTCTTTTTACATTGGAATGTGGCTTATGTGTAAAAAAAGGTTGGATGATCCCTGCTTTATATTATAAAGAAGGATTAATAGTGCACATCAAAATAACCAGACACAATTTAATGTAGTCCAAATACAGATCTCCATCCTTGGCCCTCCTTTCCCACTTGTTTGAGCCCAGCCTGTTAGGAATCTTTGTTAATGCATGACTCCATTAAAATGAATAATTCTGCAGTCTGCAGGGCTGCTCAGGAGCCAGGAGTCTGAAGCGCACATTTGCTATTACAATGTAGCATAATTAATATAACTTTATTAGTGCAGAGAACCACTATTCCAAAATATAGGAACAGTGCAGACTATGCAGTCATTCCAGGCAACTAGATTGTTACCCATCTAGCTCCAAGCCAGAAAGGATGTCTGTTCCCTCTGAATGTGAAAAGAAGGGCTTAGAAGAGTTCAGGCTCGACACCGACTTATGTCAGTGGCTATTTAATTGAATTACTACCATTCCTGGTCATTTTGGGAAGTACCTACGAGATTGATCTAATGGAGCTATTGCAGTGGTTTCCAAACTGTAGGGCTGTGAACGGAGCACATATAAGGGGGCTCAGCCACTTAAGCTGGCCATAGATGCAAAGATCCGATCGTTCGAATCATCGTACGATCGGACTTTCCCATCTCCCGACCTGCCACTAACCATTCTGAACAAATAAAGTACAAAAGAACAGATCAGCCGATGTTCGGCCCCTGACAGCAATCGTACGAAAGTTAAGTCCAACAACAGCTAGTGACAGTCTCCCACTGAAAATCCTACGATCGGCAATACATGCAGAGATATTATCCTCAGCCGACAGAAATCTTTTAACCTGTCCCATAGTCCAAACGACCAATCTCTGCCGCTTAAAATGTCGGGACTCTCCACACATGGTCTGAAAATCGTACCAATCCAAGATTCATATGATCAGATCTTTGCTTTAGGGTGCCATTTGAGGAGTTTTCCTATTTGTTCTGCAAGATACACCTGAAAGCCTAAATCAATGAAGGTTGTGGTGAAAATTTACTTGGATGTCCTAGATCAAGTGAATGACTAATGCGCCAATGTTTTCCTGTATCTGCGACCTCGCTTTGAGCTAAGAGGCGACTTCAGGGTCAGACAGGCCCGGCGGGATACCGGGAAATAACCCTGTGGGCCCGACCCTTAATGGGCCCCTGCTGGGCCAGTCCCCTGTCCCGATCGTATCTGATATTTTTCTTTTTTTCGTAAATTAATTTTTATTAAATTTGTAATATAAATCCAGGGGTACAGAAAAGAAAAAGGGGGGGGGTGCAGTAAAAGCAGTACATGCCATTAATACATTGTATTAATCTTGAACCACTAACATAAGCATAAAAATCCACAGCAAATAGTTTGAAGTACTAATCTATGTAGGCACAGCAATTCAATACAAGAGATATAAGAATGGATAATCATGTCAAAAGGGAAGGGACTCTTGTAAATGTTTGTTGTTATTTCAGGGGTTAAATGAGTGTGTTATGGGCTTACTAATTGTTTGTATTCAGACGAATCTTTATACAGGAACCATCGGAGCCAAGTGTCCCTAAACTTTGAGTACTGATTGCCGGAGACTGTAGAAAGTTCCTCAAACTTGGCGATTTCGTTAACTTTATCTATCCAATTCTTAGTAGTTGGAGGAGTGGAGGATTTCCACATCCTAGGGATAAGAATTTTGGCCGCATTAAGTAAATGTCTTTCCAGTATGAAGTTCGGGACCCCTTCCTTAGTTTCCTCATCCCAGAAAAGCAGCGTGCTTGCCGGAGAGGCTGGTACATCTCTGCCTAGGATCTGGGAGCAAGCATGTATGATTGCTGACCAAAAGCTTCAGAGGTCAGGGCAGCTCCAAAAAGTGTGCATTAGCGTTCCTAGTTCCCTTTTGCATCTCCAGCATATATTGCTTGTAGCTGGATATATCTTGTGTAGTCGGGCTGGAGTGTAATACCATCTGCTCAAGATTTTATAATTAAGCTCCTGTATCTTGCAACATCGTGTTGATATTTTTCTATGTGCTGGGTAGCGCCATCTGCACATGCGCGCGGCACCTTTCACTGATTCGCGAGCTGCGACTACACACATGCACGCCTAGCAGCGCCTTCAAGCATGCATGCTCGGCGCATCATCGTAGGGGGCGGAGGGGGCCCTGGACAGTAGTCCCAGTGGGCCCCGGTCCCCCCTGTCCGACCCTGGGCGACTTGGTCTTGTACTCGTCCCAACCACACTTTGTCTTTCCAAACCCTCTTATTGGAAGCCTCACATGCATTCCATGACAGAAATTTCATAAGCCTATCAGTAACATATAGACTTCAGGTGAAACTAAGTACAAGCTTTAGCTGGGGACCTTAAAGTCTGACAACTACTATTAATTATCAACTTAAAGAGTACAGATCATAATATACCTTTGGGGCAATTCTGGTCAAGGAACTTCCTTGTGCTCTTCTGCCTACAGCTGGTGCTATGTTGGACCTAGGGTTGTCACCTGTCCGGTTTTTGACCCGGCTCTCCTGGTTAAAACTGCCTGCCTGATTTTCCAAATTAGGAAAATGGGACAGGATTCAATGAGAATTCTGCCTGCCCGATTTTCCAAATTAGGAAAATGGGACAGGATTCATTGAGAATGATGCAGCGATTGGTCAATCAATTATGGGCACATTATAGCCCCGTCCCTGATGTCATCTGTCTGTTCCTGATACATCATTAACCCGCTATGTTGTTGGTCCACCCCCTATTACATCTCAACCCGGCGTTATCCACAGGGAAAGATGGCAACCCTAGTTGGGCCCATTGCATTCCTAGATATTTTGCTTGCAAGACATTTCAAGCATGAGAAGACTCCCCTTCTGCAAATGCTACAAATGAAGATTGGACACTCGACACATTTGACACCTTCCCTCTCAGCATTACATATGCTGCTATTACTCTTTTTGTTGTACACGCAGTACAGTCTTTTGAAAGTCATAACTGAATTATAAGCACAATCAGTCACAGCTGTTTGAGATGGGGAATGAATGATCTATCCTGACACTCTGTGCTGTATGCCAGTGTGTCATCTCTTGAGGAATTAGCTGACATTTATGTGGGTGCGTAAGGAATCTGGGAATATATGGGAAGCCTGGCCTGTTCCAACTAAAAACCATTAAAGGCAGGGCCGTAACTACAGAGGAAGCAGACACTGCGGCTGCAGGAAGGCCCAGGAGGTATAGGGACCCCATGATGCCCCAATTCGTATAGAAGTTAAATAAATATTGGTAAAATAGGTCAACCTCTAGACATTTTGTAAAGGAAAGAAAAAGAAATGACCCTTTACTTTGCACCTTCCCATCCATATGTTGTGAACAAACCAATGAAGTAATGATTAAAACTTAACTTTTAATATGACCAATAAAATTGTGTCTAGATAATAATATTTAAAATGTTGGTTAGGCAGTAGGCTGATTGACTGGTAAGCCAGGGGTAGGAGGGATAAGGTCACCTGAGAGTGACTGTCGGTTGGAGCGAAACACTCAGTCCTTGCGATTATTTGTCGATTAATGCTATTGAAGAGGTATCAATTCCCCACATGCCACCCCTTCTCCCACCTTAGGATCCCTCCCTTCTGGTCTGCAGTCACCCTGCAGGGTGATTGATGTGTAGAGGCCTAAAAAGCAGCCTCAGTGGCAAGTGATTGTAAATTGTAATTAGCAAGTTTGTTCGCCCCCACGCATGATGCCTTTGACAAAGCCCGTGACTGAACGGGCGAAACGCGCGTCAGGCGCAATTTTAGCTTTTGGCTAGGCAGGCGTCGGATAGAGACAATGCTCATAGCCTGGGAATAACGGATCGGGAGGGTATTTCTTGAGGGTGAAGGGGTTGGTCATCGGATGATCCGTGGGGCGAACAAACTTGCTAATTACAATTTACAATCACTTGCCACTAAGGCTGCTTTTTAGGCCTCTACACATCAATCACCCTGCAGGGTGACTGCAGACCAGAAGGGAGGGATCCTAAGGTGGGAGAAGGGGTGGCATGTGGGGAATTGATACCTCTTCAATAGCATTAATCGACAAATAATCGCAAGGACTGAGTGTTTCGCTCCAACCGACAGTCACTCTCAGGTGACCTTATCTCTCCTACCCCTGGCTTACCAGTCAATCAGCCTCCTGCCTAACCAACATTTTAAATATTATTATCTAGACACAATTTTATTGGTCATATTAAAAGTTAAGTTTTAATCATTACTTCATTGGTTTGTTCACAACATATGGATGGGAAGGTACAAAGTAAAGGGTCATTTCATTTTCTTTCCTTTACATTATTAACTATTACCTGACCTTGCACACCATCTTTCACTTTGGATGATTGGTGCTCCCCAACTCTCTACCTATCTCTAGACATTTTGGGGGCCTGAAAAATATTTTGCTGTGGGGCCCATTAATATCTAGTTATGCCACTGATTAACCACTGATTTGTTCACCTTCCAAACACTTTTTTTCAGTTCAGTTGGTTTCAGATTGTTCACCATAAACAAAGACTTTTTTCAATTACTTTCCATACTTTATTTTTTAGTTTTAAGTTTAAAGTTTAATGTTTGTATCTCTATTGTCTCAGTCTGGCAGCTACAATTAGTCGATACATTTCTCTGCAGTATCTGTGGAATATTAGCCACTATTGTATCAATTCTAACAGCTGCCTTTAATGAAACTCAGGGATTCTGCTCAGCAGGGACAAAGATAAGAAATTTATCAACTAAGGGGCAGATTTATTAATGGTCGAATTTTCTATTTTTTTATTTTTTATGGTCAAATACTAGGGAATTATCCAAACTCGATTCGAGTTTTAAAAAAAAAAAATTCTAATTAGATTTCCAAGATGTATCATACTCTGGGCTGTTAAAAATTCGAATTTGACTATTTTCCACCTAAAACCTGCCGATCTCCTGTTGGTAGAGGTACAGGGATCAATTTGGAGATGTTTGCAGCCTTCCTGAAATTCTAATCGAGTTTTCTAGAATGCAAATCGAATTCGATTTGAGTTTTAGAATCTGTAAAATTCGTTCCGAGTTTTGAAAATTAAAATTTTTAAAATAAATCTCCCCCAGTCAAATTTCGAATTCAATCGAATTTAAGGGAGTTTTAAAAAAAAAAAACTCACATGAATTCGAAATTCGACCATGGATAAATGTGCCTCTAAATGTATCAATTTAGAACAGTTAAAGACACCGGCGACACTTTTGACGTTCAAGTTACCTGCAAATTTGCGCCTGGCTAATAAATCCGACCATCACGATTTATACTTCATTGTTAGAAAAACGTTCACAGACAGGAATTGAAAGTAATTGGGAAAAGTCTTTATTTATGTTGAACTATCTGAAACCAACTGAACTGAAAAAAAGTGTTTGAACATGAACAACCCCTTTAAAATGGCACAAAACTGCCTTTGATCCCCTAACGAATTGCAGCAATCGGAAGGTTAATGAAATGTAAGTTGCTGTATTGAACAGAAAGCTTTATTCTCCATAGGAAGAGCATGTCTGACAATTCCTCCTGTTATCTCCCATTGTTGACAGTGGGAGTTAGAGGTGAAAGCGGATTAATCTGCTCTCTTCATACAGAATGAGGCCCTGAGTGCGACGGGCGGGTAACTAAGCAACTAAAGTTATGCTGGGACTAGAATGGGTTCTAATCTCAGCTATTTGAGGGAATTTTGTCATATGCAATAGTAAAATCATATTCCAGGCATAAGAAAAGCAGACAATGTTGTTCCGCACACTGACTTCACATTTGCTGGCGATTAGTGACGTGCAGATAGGGAATCCCAGCATGGAGAGATTAATGTCTCCCAGTATAAAAACTGATGCTATAAATCTAATTCGTTGCATGCTAAAAAAATTTTTTTAATATTTTATATTGGATCATGCAAAATTAAGGAAGGCTGCTTAAAAATCTTGACTTTCAGGTTTAACCTCAAAATTTTAGGCATCCACATAACTTCCTTGACTGATCCGGTTCTTTTATAATCAAATAGTCAGAATTCCATGCTGCATGTCTTAACTGGAATTTCAGAATTGACCAATAAGCCCTTTATCAACGCCTCCCTCTGAAGACAATGCCAATACTTGACTGGTCATGAGCTTAAATCTACCACCAAATCTGAGGATCCTGTAAATTGTAAAATTTGCGAAACTCCGGAAAAATTCACAAAAATTTATGAAACTCATTGAAGTCAACGGACATCAAAATAATTTTGACGCGCAAAAATTTTTTCTACTCGCAACAATTTTTTTTACTCGCATTCCCAAATGCATTAAACTCAATGGGCGTCCGAAAAATTTTGACGCTTGACAATTTTTATGCACACACCAATTTTTGGTGCACGTCACATTTTCCACACGGGCGGCGAAATGCAGAGATTCGCTACGAATCTATCTCTGCCGAATACTTTTGGCCTTCCCTAGAAAACACCTTTATTGGGTTTTATCAGATTTTTCGGCAGCGAATTGACGCCGCAGTTTCGCAAATTAATTCTGCAAATTAATCTCGTGTCTCGCGAATTTATTTGCCCATCAGTAATAAATTCCTTTGCCCAGTAATTACCAAACACAAATGATAGTTTTATATGAAATTTCCCTGTACTACTCAGTAGCACTTTAAGGCCAGATTGTCCACTGAGCAATGTTGTAATAATATACAGCTGGCGAATTGAGTGCAACATCTGTACTGCTTGTACTGCACAACACAGTGTCCTTCTGATCTCTCGGAATCTCACTAGATGAAGAAACCTGTACATTTATATGATTGTTAATGATATCTGTTTCCTCCAATACAATCTGTGTTTTCTCTAAAGATTTCCGTAACCCTGTTTCTGTGTCATAATCACAAGTAAGGGAAGCTGCATATAGTGTCTCTCTGGGGGGATTAACATCAGGGTCATGAAGGTCTACCGACCCAGTAACAGCTCATTAGGCCAATGACTTACAGGTATCTATAGGCAATTTAATGTTTAGTGACCTGCTGCCATTTATATAACAGGATCAGCTCCGGATACAGCTGTATTGTCATTAGAAACAAAGGGGATATATGATTCACCAGCCCACCTAATAGCCTGGAATATACAAACTAGATTAGGGTAACTAATACTTAAAATGTTATTGATATATGCCTGCTGCTTTAACTCAGGTCATAGGGCTGCTTTTCTTGTTTAGTTGTATAGCAGTTTTGGGTGTTTCTGCAGGAGTGGAACTTGACAGTGCAGGAATATTTGGGGTGCTCTTGGTCAGGAATAGACAAACTAGGGTAGTGTCACCCACTGGGATACCAGAAAAACTCCCGGTGGGCCCAGGTGTCAGTGGGCCCTCTTGCTTCTAAACATTTGGCCTATTTCATGGTCATTCCCTATTTCTTTATGGGGAAACATGAGAAATAATGGAAGAATATAGTAAGTAGATATAAAACACTAGGAGAATAAAAAGGTTGAGTGAGGAGAGGAGGAATAATAGTTTAGAAAGTGGACCCATGGTCTAAGGCTTTCTGGTGGGCCCGTGGCATCCCAGTCCAACACTGGCGTAGAGCCATTAAGATGTTACTAGGTACAACTCCTAATCAGCTATTGATTGGATTTTGTAAGCAGTAGTGATGTCTAATAGAACATGGGTTGCCCATGTATTCTCTTTTTAACAGAAAATAACCTTCAGTCATCACAGCTTAGTTACCTTGTTTGTGGTAGCACATTGCCCTTTGGTTGCAGCTGTCGTGGATCTTCAAGAACCGGAGACCACTTGAGGTGAAAAGATAAAGTTTATTTAACGTGAGCTCCGTGGACTCTGAGCTCACAAAGAGTCAGAACCCCCGAATAAAGAGTTTTTATAAACTTGGGAAGGTATGACATAAGAACTAACGGGCATAAAAGAGCGTTACCATTGCAAGAGCATAGAGATAAACAAAGAACTGCTCATATAACCAATGAGATGATTCTTTCTCAAGGTCAGGGTACTAATGACCAAGCTCCTTTGAGAACAGAATCCATCCAAGTCAGGGGGCTCCTTGGGGAATCTGCATACACAGAATTGTATTCTCTCTCACATCCTTGAGTGCACCACTTTACCCTCCTGGGATGAATGTAGACTGGCACTTGCTCTTAAACGAATACCTAAGTGACAGATAGTTTATATAAAATGATGTGGCATATTAAAGAATCTTACCAAACTAGTATATATATTTAAGTAAATATTGCTATTTTACATCTATTGCCTGGAGCTCCCATTTCGTGAAGGCCTGTTTGCTGTCTCAGAGATCACCTGACCAGAAATATACTACAACTCTCACTGTAACAGGAAGAAGAACACTCCATCTGTTAATTGGCTCATGTGACCTAACATGTATGGTTTGTTTAGCTCGTTTGTGTGCACAGTGAATCGTATGATTCCAGGTGGCGGCCCCTATCTTTTAAAATAGCAATTTTCTATTTAGAATTATCCAGTGGCACTTACTACTTAAAAATTTTGGGATAAATTGTGTTAATTTTGCCGAATTGGACAAAATCGCATTAGGTGCAGTGAAATCCATCAAGAGCAGTTCCTGTTTGCATCCACGATGATGTTGGAATTTGGAGAAAAAACACTGAACCATGGGAAAAAAACATAGCAATTGTACTCAAAATTGCACTTTGCTCACTGCACTTGCACATGTACGTGTGCCATTTTTTATCTGGAACCCTTCAATAATACTACCACAGGCAGATGCAGCAGATTTTGGCAACGAAATGCATTTGCATTTCACTCTGATCTCTGTAAAGTCTGCCTGCACATGAACCGAGGCAATGTATTCAGGTGCAGGCACATTGCATTACGGTGGAGCAGATTCTCAGCCTGTGTTTCTCTGCAGCTTAAACATTTCCCTTTAAAGGGCATGTAAAGTCTAAAATAGAATAAGGCTAGAAATGTTGTATTTTGTATACTAAATATAAACATGAACTTACTGCACCACAAGCCTAATCAAACAAATAATTTATGCTTTCAAAGTCGGCTACTGGGGGTCACCATCTTGTAACTTTGTTGAAAATCTTTGCAAGACTAAGACTGTGCACATGCTCAGTGTGGTCTGGGCTGCTTAGGGATCGTCATAAACAAAGCTGCTTGAGTTCTGCATGGCTGGGAAGTAAGGCGGGGGCTCCCCCTGCTGTTCATAAGTATGATTGTTTCCCTGCTCAGCAGTTAGGGACCGTCTGACAATTCCTATCCACAGCAGTAAATAAAGGGAGAATTTCATTGCATACAGTCAGGTTTCTTATAAAAACAGTACACATTTTTTAATTAAAGTATATTGGACATAGGTTTCTTTTTCATTAAAGAAAGTAAAAATGGGATTTTATTTTTTTGCCTTTACATGCCCTTTAATAGAGAGAGTGAGGCTTTGATTTCCTCACAATCCATATATCTTACCTTTAAATGGGAATTTTAGCAGGTACATATACAGTAGATAATTATAATAAGATTGCCTAATTTATAGGTGCTTGATGAAATAAACTGTTCAATTGTTGTTTTATTCCTTCATAAATAAAAGATTTCTAAGTAAAATGTCACTGTTCCCTTAAATGATGAAAACAAAGAGATATCTCTAGTTAATGTGACAGAGCACTTACCTCTTTTAATGGAAAACCTTAAGTAGTTTGCTATTATGAGTGAGGCAGAACCGTGTGCCGTTCTGATTCGGCGTGGAAATGGTACAAAAGTAAATGTAACGGTGGGTGGCATTTTCTAACCTTTCCCGGTATTTGTGCATTTTGAAGCAGCCGCTGATTATCTTCCTTTCAAGCTGAGCTTGTGATTTAACAACACAGTTGGCATCTGTTGGGTTCTCTCAGTACTATATCAGAGTCAGTCCCTGCTGGAATTCTGTTAAAGATATTTAATGTGGAGATGGAACATGATCAGTACAGAATGGGCCTTCCTGCCAGAGGAAATGCCTATACTTATTATAAAGGAAAACAGACAAAATCTTTTTCTGCATTTGCTAATTTGTCAGATATGTTGTCATGTTGGTGTGGGTAAAACTAAAACACTAGCTATTGCCTTATATGTTAGTATTCCCTAGGAATTAAGGGATGAAGGAAACATGTGTTGGTTGGGTAAGGTAAGTGTTGGTTTCCTTGGGTGGGGTTAGTGGGAGAACTGAAGGTAGAACGACTCTTGTTGTACAAATGGAGCACACATTATCTAGATGTTGATGGTGGGACAGTGCCCTCACTTGGTATAAGCTGACAGAGGGACAGGGTGTAACTTGCAATTAATGGTCATCTTTTATGCAATTTGCAGCCTGCCTGCCGTCAGCACCTGGGAGTAGGTCTGTGTATTCCCTACTTTAATACAGCTCCTGCCTGCATTCAACTACACTGTATTCAGAAAGGATTTATGGGGGATAGGGATGGCAATTTTGTAGCACCTCCTAGTGCTCTAGCACTTACACCTGGGGTGATTGTAAATTACCCCTTCCATATGTGCGGTCAATGAGCATTATATAGAACCACTTATGTAGGTGGCCTAAGGCACATGGCCATGTTGTTCCAATTATGTTGCCCATGTGCCAAAACAGTCAGCTCGAAAGTTCAGTGGGTCGGCAGTTTTATGTTTATCTCAGCTCCACAGGGCAAAACAAACTAAATTAGTCTGTGTCGAGGCTGATACATGAGCTCCTGCACATGTCAGACAGTGTAATAATATGGAAAGACATGCTCTGCTGAGAAAGGGGACAGGCCTAGAGTGTGCCCATGCTTGTGATTTCATTGGCAGAAGAAGCCTCCATAGTGAAGGGAAAAATGAGGATTATGAGCCAGAGAGTTTATCTCATATGTACAGGAAAAGCCATGCAGCAACCATAAGCAAAACACAGACACATACTCTTTCACGGAGCTTAATGTTCCTCTAAAGCAACAGTGACACCAAAAAATGAAATTGTTTTGAAGTAATTCAAATATAATATACTGTTACCCTGGTAAGTGTTCTGTTTGTTTCAGAAACACTTTTATTTTGTGTAGCTAAACAAGCTGTTGTGTATCAATAGAGGCAATTGAAATAGGGCTAAATTGTGTAGGTTAAAAAGTGGATAACAGGTAAGCTCTGTACAACACTATTATATTCTACAGAGCTTATCTGTTATGTAAACTTAGTTTCAGTGGTGTAAAAACTTGCCACCGGGCCCCGCAGCAAAAAATAAATAAATCTTAAGGGGTCCCAGTGTGTGCAGCCACTTCTGACCTACCCCTACGAAGATTCCAATATGGAATCAAAACGTTGGTCCACTAATAAACCTTTGAATGACTAGATGTTCTGTGTATCCTGATTGATTATAGAGTGCTGTCATCGATGGCGATATATATATATATAATAGCAATGCAGGTGAAATCAGCACTCCGTCACATAATCCACTTTCCAGGTGCTTGGTCAAAAAATATATAAACAAGTTTGCAGCGGGCCGAAATGTTGGAGGCACTGTTATAAGAAAATAGAAATATTTATGATATTTGAAAAACAGTGTGCTGGTCCCCTGCGAACTTGTATATATATATATATATATATATATATATATATATATATATATATATATATATATATATATATATATATATATATATATATATATATATATATATATAGCAAACAAGGGAAAGTTGTGCTCACCACTATTTTAATAAAACCATTAGGCGGGGCTGCAATGAGGCTGTGATCACAAAATACATATAGACAAATACAAGAGTCCTCAGCACTCAACCCATTATCAATATATTTAAGACAGAGACATTTTGTGCATTGCATTGTATTTGTCTATATATATCTATCTATATATCTATCTATATATATGACAAAGGCCTCTGAAGAGGTCGAAACGTCAGTCTCCTATGTGAATAAAAGATTTTTAATTTCTCCTAATTCCTGAGAGTGCGGACCTTATTTGTTTAATATTTAATTTGATTTTGGACACTGCACCCAGGCATCTGTGAACTTTGTGATGTGAGTGCCGACTCCTCCATTGACTGTATCTATATATATATAGATATACCGAACTGTACAAAAACCGCACTCACAGGACTTATTAAAGTGCAAAAAACATTTTTTATTTCGACGTTTCGGCTGCTATACTGGAGCCTTCCTCAGGTCCAGTATAGGAGCCGAAGCGTCAAAATAAAAAATGTTTTTTGCACTTTAACAAGTCCTGTGAGTGCGGTTTTTGTACAGTTCGGTTTACATAATATCGACCAAACGACCGATCTCCACCGGACAAAAAAATGTCGGGACTCTCCACACACGGTCCGAAAATCAGACGAATCCTTGATTCGTACGATAGGATCTTTGCGTCTATGACCACCTTAGGCAAAGACCGAAACGTTGACCAGTTATTTTAATGTAATTAATAAAGTATTTATTTTTAACCTTTCTATTAATCCCAGTGTGCACCGATTTTTTCGGACTTGTTGGATAATACAGCCACGTTCAATAGCACCTGGGGCATTTTTTCAGTGTATGGAGTGGATTAGAACCAGTGGACTTATATATATATATCAAATAAGTCATCAGCTGATATTCCCTTTGGACATATCATAACTAAATCTGATGTTCAATGCACCCCTATTATAATTGATTTAAATATATTCGTCTACTTGTGCAGAATGAGAAATGTTGCAGGGTACTGCTCCCATGTTTATCATTAAGCGACATCTGTAATTAGCATTTTTATGTACCTTTGCCAGACAGGCTTCATAAAAAGTCTTCTACATCATAGAGGGATTTGGCTTTTATGAGATGCTTCTGTAGGGAGAGAGCTAACCTGCAGAATGATTAAGCAAAGACTGGATAAATGACCTGGGAATTGCAGGAACATGCTCAACAATAGTGTCTCTAGCTAAAAATGAATCTATATTGATCCTGTGTCGAAACAAACTTTCTTCCAAACTTGAATATCAATTAAAATGCAATTATATCTATGCAGAAGGGCAGTTACCACCCTTTGCCGTTACATCATAACATTTCTGTTCATTACAGTCCCCAGACAACTAATGTTAAGCCCAATTATTGTGCTGGCAGAGAAGCAATGACAGGGGACAGAGCTCAGTTAGAAAGCTACAGTAATCTGCCCATAGCACATCAGCACTGAATTCTAGTTAACAGTAATAGCTAACTAGCAATATGCTGCTTGGGGTTAATAGATGGGACCAAAATTCGACCATCTTCATAAATAACCCTTTATGTTCAAACTGTGTTTGTCAGTGTTAATATATACCCACATTGCCATGCATAAATACCCTACATTCTCTACTTGGAGTAAGGTTCTTAGTGAGGTCCCTCAGGGCTCGGTATTGGCTCAACTTTTATTTAACTTGTTCATTAATGACTTAGGGGAGGGTATTGTAAGTAATGTATCAGTGTTTGCAGATGACACAAAATTATCCAGCCCAATTAATTCCATCCAGAATGTGGAACCCTTGCAGCTGGATCTTGACAAACTGGCAATCTGGGCAGCTAAGTGGCAAAGATTCATTGTTGCTAAATGTAAAGTCATGCACCTGGGATGTAAAAATATCCACTTATACCCTTAATGGGACTGCACTACGCAAATCCATAATGGAAAAGGAACATGGAGTCCTTGTATTATTATTATTATTAAAATGTATTTATATTGCGCCAACATGATTAACTTTGCTGTAGCAAGCAATGCCAGTCTGCAGCATCAAGGGCAAATAAGGTCTTTAGCTGTATTAAAAGGGGCATAGAGTCAAGGGAGGAGGGGCTCATTCTTCCACTGTATAGAGCACTTGTAAGGCCCCATGTAGAATATGCCGTACAGTTTTGGTCTCCATCACTCAAACAGGACATTATTGTATTAGAGAGGGTACAGAGAAGGGCAACTAAGCTGGTAAAAGGTATTGAAAATCTTAGCTATGAGGAAAGACTGGCCAAATTGGGGATGTTCACGCTGGAGAAGAGGCGCTTAAGGGGTGATATGATAACTATGTATAAATATATAAGGGGATCATATAATAATCTCTCTAATGCTTTATTTACCAGTAGGTCTTTCCAGCTGACACAAGGTCACCCATTCCGATTAAAAGAAAAAAGGTTCTGCTGAAATATTCGGAAGGGGTTTTTTACAGTGAGAGCTGTGAAGATGTGGAATTGTCTCCCTGAATCAGTGGTACAGGCTGATACATTAGATAGCTTTAAGAAGGGGTTGGATGGTGTTTAGCAAGTAAGGGAATACAGGGTTATGGGAGATAGCTCATAGTACAAGTTGATCCAGGGACTAGTCCGATTGCCATTTTGGAGTCAGGAAGGAATTTTTTCCCCCTCTGAGGGAAATTGGAGAGGCTTCAGATGGGGTCTTTGCCTTCTTCTTGATCAAATAGTAGTTAGGCAGGTTATAATAGATTTAAAAGGTTGATCTTGATGGACATGTGTCTTTTTTCAACCTAACTTACTATGTTACTATATATATTAGTAGCACTGGTACTTTCAGATATCTGGGGCTACAATCCCCTTTTAAAAGGAATTTAAATCCAGATAGGTAATTGATAGGTAATATGATAACAGTATTTTACAAACTGCTTCTCTCACGTACTGAAGAGTGAAAGAGTATAAGCAAATGAATAAATGTGAATTGGACTTTGTGGATCGGATCTCGCTGACTTAGTGGCAAAGTTCAGAGAAGATCACAGTGCTATCAGATGTTGTAGCCACCTGAAACAATATTCTAAGGTGTTTCTAAACTGGTATGTGAAATTGATGAAAATGGCCCAAAATCACCATGAAATGTCCCCATTGTGGGGATACTGGATGCACTTAAGTCACATCTTCTGCAAATGCCCTAAAATTCAGGATCTTTGGAAGGTAGTTTCTCCATTCCTAGAAACCAAGGTGTGGGTATGGGACGTTATCCAGAATGTTCTGGACCAGGGGTTTTCATGGATAAGGTTTCTTTCCGTAGTTTGAATCTTCATACCTTAAGTCTACTTAATAATTTAAGCATTAAATAAATCCAATAGGCTCACCTCCACTAAATAATAACTATATTTTAGTTTGGATCAAGTACAAAGTACTGTTTTATTTTTACATGGAAAAAGAAAATCATTTTTAAAAATTTGAATTCTTAGGATTAAATAGAGTTTAATGGCCTTCCCGTAATTCTGAGCTTTCTGGATAACGGATCCCATACCTGTATATATACCAATTGTGTTGTCTCCTGCTAAAACCCTTTCTACATGTATTTCCACCTGAGGAGAAATAAACCTTAAAAATGAATATGGCTAGAAATGCCACAATTATATACTGGACTTATTGAACCAGCCTAAAGGTTCAGCATCTCTGCAGTAGCGACGATCAAGTAGATCCAGGCCATCAAAGTTGTCACAGGAATTTCTCATCTTGGCTTTTTTTAGGAGTAGTGATGGGCGAATTTGCACCGTTTTTCACCGAAAAAATTTGCGAAATGGCGTCTCGTTTTTGATGCCGGCGTCTGTTTTTTGGATGCTGGCGTAAATTTTTTACACCGGCGAATTTTCGTGGCCGTTCCGTGAATTTGTTCACCGGCAGCGAATCGCGCAAATTCGACGCAAATTCGCGCCTGGCAAATAAATTCGCCCATCACTAGTTAGGAGTGTCAGTGACATGCACATGCTCAGTGGGCTCTGAGCAGCTGTTGAGAAGCTAAGCTTAGGGGTCGTTGCAAATCATCAAGCAGAAAATGTTTTTTTATATGATGCCATGTACCAATGATCTAAATTTTTTACTAATCAGCCTTATATTGTGACATTTATGTAATCTATATTCAGTGTATAGTGCGTTGGTGCTTAAGTTCAGTAAGTGACAGCTGCACAGACCCTGTGCAGTGAATCAGCAGAAAAGAAGATGGGGAGCTACTGGGGCATCTCTGGAGACACAGATTTTTACTGCTGAAGGGTTGTGGTTGCCTTGGGCTGGTACAGAAGCCCCAACCATAATGTACAACATTTCTGCCCTATTTCTTTAGTTTAGTTCTCCTTCAAAACCTTATTTATTAGAATGTGGAAATCAATTATTTGCCACTATCCCACAGGAACTTGGGTACAAGGTAGAAGGAAAAAGAAAATAGTGTTGGATGAAGGACCCAAAATATGGTACTTTGGGTAGCAGGGAGATGAGCTCAAATGCTAGTCCTCTGTTGTATTATGTTGCCATCACCCCCCACATAAGGACTTGGTCTGTCCTGGTACAATGTTGATTTTGCACAAACTCACAAGTAACCTTAACGCCAGTCTTTTTCCTCTCCCCCTATTTTTACCCTCTCATCCCAGGGTCTTCCAGATATTATCTTCCCTACAACACCCATCCATCATTCTTAATCTGGGATTTATATATATATGCTGATCACCTGACCCGACTGCATCCAATGTTTGATGTCATGGTTCTTACCTTTGTATCTTTGGAAAACTTTGGAAAACTCTATTTCAACAAATTATGGGCTAGATGAAAGTGTGTAGGTAAAGCATTAGTGTCAGACAGGCCTATTGAATAGAGAGAGGAACAAGATAACATACATACAGGAAAATAGCAGCCAAACAAAGAAACAAAACAATGAATGTAATTACAAAAGTGCTTGTAATAGCGGAGATAATTTATTGCTTAATTCCTGTTCAAACATCTCATTGCATACTCTGTAATTCAGTGAATACTCCCGGCATTGCTTCGAGACCAAATAAACAGAGATTTATCAGCTAGGCCAACAATGTTATATAGGGGGGAGGGCATGCAAGGGCAACGACTAACTACCTGCAGAGAAAGAAATCCATGAATATGTTGCCACGTGCTTTCACAAGTAGTGTTAAGTATCTAAAGGCAAGGTAGGAGGGCGGGTGGTTAAGTTGCTAGTTCTTTTTATTCAGCATGAGGCAGTAGATTGACTCTGACCACCCCTAGATTTATTTTAGTCTATTGTGCACTGAATATATTGCTGCACATGAAGGTTGTCTTCTAGGAATTCCCCCCTCTTCTCAAGTATGGAGCCTTGTTTGTTGGAACACGGAGAGCGTGGTGTAGTAGGCTGTGCGGATAAAGGGGGGTTTTCTTTCAATCCCACCCTCTCAGAGTGAATCATAGAGTGGAGGAGGAAAAAGGCAGAGATGTCAAGAAGTTGATTGAACAAGGGATAAAAGTATTTAGTAATACCTTGGCTGACTCATTTCTTTGTGTTTACTTTTGCAAGTGAGTTTGGCTTGGGTGGGAGTTTGTCTATTGGTATCAGAGGGTGATCTTTACAGCTAGAGAAAAAAACATAACTCCGTGGGTATCCAGAGCTCATTATTTTTTCACCTACTTTTGTAAATCAAACATTTGTGTGCAGGAAATATCGATACCAGGTTTCTTATTCCTCTTTTATATCTCCCAACAGTGGGTGCGTGTGTTGTCTCTCAACTGTGGGTGCTGGAATCATGTTTTGGGCTTAATGAGAAGACGCTGCATTTCTGTCTTCAGCCCTGGTTGCTAGTAGGGACCTCTAGATTAAATCAGTGTTTGATAACACAGAAAAAAAATCAAAGCAAGGGTTTCCTTTGGTATATGCAAATGTTCGAGCTGTTAAAAAGCCAACGTATTGGCAGAATTGTGCTTATTACAGGGGAATATTAATATTAGTATATATGGATGGTATCTCACTGTACATTTGGAAACCTAAAGTATGACCCTGTAATGCAGATAGACAATTCTACTGGTTGGGCCCTAAAGACATGAGGGTCATTTATCAACACTGAGCAAATTTGCCCATAGGCAGTAACCTATGTCAACCAATCAAATTGTTGCATGAATTGTTCTACCTGCAACTGGCTGAAAAAAAAGCCGCTCATTGATTGGTTGCTATGGGTTACTGTCCATGGGCTAATTTGCCCAGTGTTGATGAGCTCTGAGTGTCATGCTTGTGTACTGCCCATGTCTGGTTTATTGTAATGGGATTATAGCACAGTATGAAGCCTATGGAATACGGAAGAACACAAATCCTGGCGCTATAATAGGAAGTCTCCTAGTTCACAATTTCTGGCTACAATTCCTGGTATGTACATATTCTAGGTTTAGTACTCGCTCACCGTTCAAAATTTGTGGCCCGGGTGCCCCGGACCTCACGCTAGTAAATTTGGAGCGGTACAAACTCCCCTCACATCAAGTTCAACAAGAGATCTTACCCAGGTTGTGCTGTGACCCAGGTGCTGCCGCCCTGAGTCCGTCACCAAGGAAAACGTATCCACAACTTGCAGAGTATTGGTTGGACAGCGCACTCCAGGGCCCTCTTCATACTAAATCACTCGTTTCCAAATTAAAGTTTAAAACAAATTTCCTTTATTTATTTAAACATCTTGGTACACCATTTACACAGCGCCATGAGGTCTGACGCGTTTCGTGTCACTGCACTTCATCAGAGACTGTTGAAGTGCAGTGACACGAAACGCGTCAGACCTCATGGCCTCGTCTGAATCCAAAAAAGTGTATTCGGTGCATCCCTAGTTGCTGCATTCCACAGAACACTTCTAGCTGCAAAAACAGATGCAAGCTGTACTGCCCTGCACTTTTTTGCTCTGTTGCAGGTCTCTTTTCGTCAGAATAGCGCCACAGACCTGCATGTGCCCCATTATGAACATGCGGTTATGCAGTTTGCCAAGGGTTACTAATACAGAGTGAGTAAGAGAATTTTAAAGAAAACACCAACGGCTGGAATTACCTGACACCTCACTGGCCTCTCAGTCAGTAAAAATGTAAATCGTTTTCTCAGTTGTGAACTTTATGAGCCGGAGTATTTTCTCTAAATCCATTACCAGATGACTAAGCCTCCTAAATCAGGGACTAATGAAAACTTTTTTTTTTGGGAAGCAACAATCAAGATGGGCAAAAAGCTTCCCAAGGGGAATGAGAATTTAATCACAATTAAGTGTTTTTAGTGCCTCTTAAATAGTCACAATGTCCATCACTAAAGGCCTTGGTCCACTCATTCCTGCCCCTGGCCTGGACGCAATTAAGAACTGCAGTGCAGTGTGCTGAGTTGCAGTCTAAGCTGGCAGATGCTGGTCTGGTAATGCAGGGATTTGTAATGTTAGCTGGCATCTAGCGGCTTGGTGTCAGCTCCAATGTATCCATCAGTGTGACAAGGGCCAGCGGATATATATCCTCATGATTTTATTTCCCAGTACTTTCCCTGTCTAACTCCGGAGTTACGGCAAAAACTAGCAGAAACTTCCAATATTGGGCTTGCTTGTTGTGCCTCTGAGCTTTTGCAGTCACATTACATTAGAGCAAGGCCTCCAAAGGCAGCAGTGTAGTAAAAATAAATGAGCCTTTTTAATAAAGGGTAATTGTGATCATTTGTTTCCGGTGAGACAACTGCTGATCTGAGTGGTAACTTGCCATAAACTCAAACGTCAAGGAAATACCAGAAATACCATAGAAATAGAAATACCATATGATTAAAGGGATACTGTCATCAGAAAACATGTTTTTTTTTAAAAAACGCATCAGTTAATAGTGCTGCTCCAGCAGAATTCTGCAGTGAAATCCATTTCTCAAAAGAGCAAACAGATTTTTTTTATATTCAATTTTGAAATCTGACATGGGGCTAGACATTTTGTCAATTTCCCAGCTGCCCCCAGTCATGTGACTTGTGCCTGCACTTTAGGAGAGAAATGCTTTCTGGCAGGCTGCTGTTTTTTCTTCTCAATGTAACTGAATGTGCCTCAGTGGGACATGGGTTTTTACTATTAGTAAGTGCTGTTCTTAGATCTACCAGGCAGCTGTTATCTTGTGTTACGGAGCTGCTATCTGGTCACCTTCCCATTGTTCTTTTGTTTGGCTGCTGGGAGGAAAAAGGGAGGGGGGCGATATCACTCCAACTTGCAGTACAGCAGTAAAGAGTGATTGAAGTTTATCAGAGCACAATTCACATGACTTGGGGCAGCTGGGAAATTGACAAAATGTCTAGCCCCATGCCAGATTTCAAAATTGAATATAAAAAAATCTGTTTGCTCTTTTGAGAAATGGATTTCAGTGCAGAATTCTGCTGGAGCAGCACTATTAACTGATGCATTTTGAAAAATTTTTTTTCCCCATGACAGTATCCATTTAAGGGTGAAAACGCCCAAAATGCGCCAGGTGACACACTCTGCGCTCTGTTTTAATGTGGATTAACAACCAATCCATGTCAACCAATCATCTACTATATATACCTATCACTGTATATACACGGCAGAAGGTGGCTGCTCTCAGTGGCCGACCACAAGACACAACTAAAACGGCCTTTTATACAAATCAAACTGCTTTTGCTGCAACAGTCCAAGAAATGGATGGAAACTTTGATATACTCCATCTGCAATATACATAATTGTGTTTGCTGTAGCTGAGATAATTCTGTGCTGAGTGCTGACCTTTACAGGCTTCTGAAACTCTTGTTTTTTTTTGCACATAGCAGCCTTTCTTGCCACAGTTATCTTGTCAATGTGCAGCTTAGCATTCAGCATTCGTCGCCTAGTGAGAATAAAAAACAGAGAGGTATTTAGCAAATGAAAACCCGATTAGTGCTTTACATAATAAAAAGAACGATAGGCACTAGAGCAGAGAACGAGTAACCCTTTCTGGGGTTGGATTTGTGCACAGTCCCCCATTTCTTTTTTATAACAGGAGCTTGCAGTGCCTTAAAATAAGAAGACGATCTGCACAAGTGATGTCCAACATTGGGCCCTTCAGTTTTATTTAGAGTACAACAAGGATAGTAGGAGTTCAGCAACTGCTAGTTGAACCATCAGGTGCTAGCATAAATAATAATGGAAAGGAGCATGACCCCTCCCCATCTCTTGAGGTCTATGAAACCTACAGGGCAAATAGAAATAGGGGACTTGATCCTACACAGTGCTCCAGTGCATTACATATATTTGCAAAATTAGGAGTGCTCAACCCTTCAGAAAAGCCCTCTATCGGGTATCAGGTGCTTGCTCTGGGTGACCCTTTCCTGCTCACAGGGTCCAGCATACAATGTAGCAAGTAATCCAGCCGCACACTGATATTTGTTGTGAAAAAGTGGTATTATTTATTCAGCCCATATACATACAAGGTAAGGGCAACGTTTCGGACCTCACTGGGCCCTTTGTCAAGCCTGGCTTGACAAAGGGCCCAGTGAGGTCCGAAACGTTGCCCTTACCTTGTATGTATATGGGCTGAATAAATAATACCACTTTTTCACAACAAATATCAGTGTGCGGCTGGATTACTTGCTCCAGTGCATTACATATGTCATGTTATGTCTTGTTGCACCTAAACCTAAATGCATTACAGAGAACAGTAATGAGCTATTGTAAAAAAATCAGTGTAAGGATCTAGCGCTTACTGTTTAAAATGGAGGTAATTCTAGTTAATCAGTTTGCAGGTGTCAATCGATGGCGGTATAAACTGCTGATGGAGCGATTTGATGCCCTCAATGTAGAGCAAAGGAGAACTAAGACACACTCTCAAGAAAAAGTAGTAAAATTGTCCATTCAAAGCATAATAAGGATGATGACGAGTCTGGTTTGGTTGTCTTTGACTAAACTGGCTCAACAATTGCTTCATGTGTGGGTTAAATGGACATTATAAGTCAAAATGGAAAATTTGGTTGGTCAACACATGTGGAATTCCCTGCCAATACCACTGGTTTGGTACTTCTTTATCTACTAATTCAACTAAGACAATCAATGGAGAATCTTAATTGCTGATACTAAGTAGCAGTGTATGGGGTGGGAACGGGGCAGGGATTGACAGTGACACTTACACCTAAAGCCCTTTGTACATTAGAAGTTGCATCTTCCGGGGCATTAATAACAGGGTATTTGTACAGTGGAACAATGTCCAATGTAGCTGCATCTTTGCTTGTGTTCTGGGTGCCAGGCATGTCAGAGAAGCCAATATAAATATGTAGAGGATAATAACAGGCTGAGAATTGCTTCTTGCCCTTCTCTTTGTAATCACTTGATATTAAGGGAGCTTGAGAAAACGCCAGTGCCAATGCACTCACGGCGATTCGATTTCCGAAGTTTCCTTATCAACAAGGTGCATGTCCCCTTTAGTCAGCAAGATAATATTCTAGGTTTTCTGCTAATCTCTTTGAATAGCTATATGTATTTGTTTGTTGAGTTGCAAAGGTTGTGGAACATCAAAATGATAAATAGACGATGCATAAAAGGGGTAGCAATGGCATATAAGTGACCATTTAAGTATTGAACAGGCTTTGCTTTGACTGTATACTTATCCTTTGCGCTGCACAATGGGGAATAATCATATGAAAATCTGGAGTTTATTTCTGTAATTTAATTGCATTTTTGTTATCTCAACGCCAAATGTAACAGTAATTGAAAAGGTATCCAAAATCCACATAAAAGCATTTAAGAAATGCTAAACCGTTTTCAATATCTCTGCTATTTGGCCGATGGAAGTATTAAAGCAGAACTAAAGCCTAAAAAATAACATGATAAGAAATGCTGCATTTGATGCAGTGTGTCATGCAACTCAAAGAGACAGGTGTTACCTGAGTTGCATGAATGGATGCAGGTTTCGAAAAAACTTCACACCTCCATTCACGCAACGCTCACAAGTAACACCTGTCTCTTTGCGTTGCATATTACCTTGGTAATTCTTTCATAGTTACTACACAGCATTCACAACTTCTGCGTTTGAACTGTCACCTCTCTGGATAGTTATATTGCTCCATTGTGATCAGATTATTGGAAGGGTGAACTGAAGAAGCTGCTCGGATGTGCAATGAAACGTCTTCAATGATTTCTCCGCAAGTCCAATTGCTCTACAATTACTTATACTGGATATATGGATGGACCATGACCTGGATGAAAAACCTTCATAGACATAGTGCTCATGCTCAGTTTGTTTTCATCAAACCATTGGGGTTTTGGAAACCATCAGCAGAAAGTGAGGTTACATCTGTCCCATAAACTGTTTCTACAGGTCCAATGTGTGCCACCGGCCACTGACTGGAGTAGACAGAGGTTTCATCTCTTTGAGAGTCACATCTGGGTCCAGAGAGACGCACAGTATCATGATGCTGCTCATGGACCAGTATCAAAGTAAAAAATCATACAGGACCACCATACAATCCCAACAAAAAAAAAAAGTTGACAAAACTGTTTTAGAACTGAATAAACTAGTTAGTTACGACACTGCTCTACTCTGTGTTGTGCGCTGCTTCCAAGCACTTGTGCGGTATAAACATTTTACTGGGGCACCAATGACAGAATCTCTTTAGCGGAAGAGGCTAAAAGCCGGAGCTCCTGGTTTATAACCAATTAGGGGCAATCAGTGCTCTTGTTCAAATTGTTCATTAATGGTGTATTCAGTAGATAGCTCCAGGGGTCTGGTTTTTATCATCTTCCTTCTCGGAAGGCTGTCATTACATTATTTTCCATTTTTGTATAATACTTAGTTTTTGTACAGAGGTGTAATTAGTGCTCGTAGCTCTCAGTTCAATAATCACACCATTTCCATTGAATGAAGGTGACCTGACAAGCTCTGTCCTTTACTTGAGGGCACCTATGACAATCACATATTCCCCAGTGGCATTAAAGACCATACAGCATTGTCTAATGCATTTTCTTTTTAGAAATATCCTGTATTAAAGGTGGTCAATTAGTAAAAAATTAATTTGGGTTACTAAACCTTAAAAATGTCTTGCTGAATCGTGCCCAGTATAGGGGATACTTACTGCAAGTGTGTGGATTCTGCTGTTGCTTTACTTGGTCTTTGCCATGACCAGCAGCTATTGTTGTAGTTATTTTGGTCTATCTGAGTTCCCTATGTCCAGGCATATGTAGACCACCCGCACATTGTCAACAGTGAAATTACTACTTGTTATCCATCTAGCCTTCACCCATGGCGGTCATTCAGATATTAGAGCTCTTGTGAATGGCATACTCACTCTTGTTCATTCGAGTAGACCTTGACCCACAGAAATATGGTTTTATACATTTTTGAACCAACAAATTAACTTTTTTTTACTTGGGTTGTCATATGCTTCACAGGAGTTCTTCTAGACAAGGGACCACACAGTTGTGTGTGGACTTGCTCCTGCAAAACTAAACATGCTAGACCCAAACCACTTCAACCTTGGCATACTGCTCATACAAAAGCACTCCAAAGACACTCATGTGCACTTCAGCATCGCTGGTGCAAATCCCGCTCAGAATCAGACTTTTGGAGCCACAAATCTGCCCTGCGCTCCTATAACACCAGCCTTTCCCAAGCCAAACAAACATACTTTACTTCACTCATCAGAAGGGACATTATACTACTCAACCCCCCTAGACTTCCACCACTCTCCCTCCACACTCCCCAGTCTCTCCTGTGCTCCTTCACCCCTGTCACTGATGAGGAAGTCTCAATACTTTTGGCCTTTTCTCACCTTTCCACCTGTCCGCTTGATCCTATTCCTTCAAAACTTCTCTGCAATACCAATCCTTGTCTAATCAAAGGATCATCTATGTAATCTCTCATTCTCAACTGGACTGTTTCCTTCTCAACTAAAACATGCTCTTGTCACTCACATTCTGAAAAAACCCTGTCTTGATCCCTCCAATCTTGACAACCTCTGACCTATCTCTCTGCTACCTCTCATCTCTAAACTACTTGAGCACCTAGTCTACAACCGACTAACCTCATTTCTCTCTGACAATACCCCTACAATCTGGTTTTAAACCACAACACTCCACTGAAACAGCCCTGACTGGCTAACTAATGACCTTTTAACAGCTAAAGCCAACAAAAAATTCTCACTACTAATACTGCTAGATCTGTCAGCTGCATTTGACACTGTAGACCACCCTCTCCTTCTCCAGTCCCTCCATTCGCTTGGCCTTCGTGACACAGCCCTGTCCTGGTTCTCTTCTTACCGCACCAATCATTCCTTCGGTGTCTCCTACAACAGAGTAGCATCTTCTCCTCTACCTCTTTCTGTTGGGGTTCCTCAAGCCTCTGTCCTGGGACCCTTATTATTCTCCCTCTATACTTCCTCCCTCGGCAAATTAATCAGCTCATATGGTTTCCACTATCACCTCTATGCTGACGATACTCAGATCTATCTCTCCTTTCCTGATCTCAACCCAGAACTCCTAACTCGGGTCTCCTCCTGCCTGTCCTCTATCTCTACTTGCATGTTGCTACCTAAAATTAAACCTCTCTAAAACGGAAATGGTTCTCTTTCCTTCAACTAACACCAGTAACATCCCGGAAGTATCCATCATAGCTAACAGATGCTGCCAAAATTCTTATTCACTCTCTTATACATATCACGTCTAGACTGCTGTAACTCTCTTTTAATTGGCCTTCCCCACCAGAGACGGTCACCTCTCCAGTCCATAATAAACACTGCCGCGAGGCTTATACACCTCAGCAACCGTTCCTCCTCTGCCTCGCCATTCTGTCAATCCCTGCACTGGCTTCTGCTACTCTTCAGAATTAAATTCAAATGAATGACCCTGACATTCAAAGCACTTCATAACTCTGCCCCACCCTACATCTGTGAACTCATCTCTATATACTGACCAAACCGATTACTACGCTCCTCTACTGACCTGCTACTCAACTCTTCTCTCATTACCGCCTCACATTCTCACATTCAAGACTTTGCAAGGGCTGCACCCCTCCTCTGGAATTCTCTCCCACGGTCTGTCCAACTTTCTCCCAACCTTTGTGCTTTTAAGAAATCTCTTAAAACGCACTTATTTAGCAAAGCCTACCCGCAAATGCAATACCACATACAGTGCAACATCTCTCACCCACTTAATTCTGATCTTGCCCACTCCCACACCTTGTGTATAATTCCCTTCCCTTTAGATTGTAAGTTCTTTCTGCACAGGGCCTTCCTCACCTTTTGTACCGGTATTGATTGTAATGTATGTAACTCCATATGTTATATGTATGTAATTCATGTGATTTAGTTGTATAAACACATTTACTTTACAATGCTACGAAATATGTTGGTGCTATATAAATGCATGTTAATAAAAAATGCTAGAAGTTTGAAAATATGATTTCGGGGTATTTCTATGGCTTCATTGAGCTTAACAGTGTTGGCCAAGTGATGCTTGTTTCTGGGGGACACTGGGCTCCTAATTTCCATTCTTAGGGGCATGTTTACTAACATTGGAGATAAATATCTGGAGAGATTTCTGGAGATGTTGCCCATGGCAACCAATCAGCAATTAGATTTAAACAGCCACAGCCAAGTTAGAAAACAAAAGCAACGATCTGATTGGTTGCTATGGGCAACATCTCCAGAAATCTCTCCAGATATTTATCTCCAATGTTAGTAAACATGCCCCTAAGTTAGATCCATCCTGGAATATATCAGCTTAATAGGACCAACCTGCAATATATCAGCTGTACTTTCACATCCTACTTCTAAATGGTGTGATTAGTTGGCTATGTTATCAATCAAATCAGTGCAATTTTCCATCCACTTTATAGCCAAGTTGCACTTAAATTCTCCCGTGAGCTTTAGACTTCCATGTGGAAACTCATTTGTGCAATCAATCTACTTCATTGTCAGTGTATGACATGTATAACTCAGAGATGGAGCTGATAAAGAACAATGCAAGGAAAGCAGAACCATAAAAAACAACTGTAAATAGGCAAACATGAGAACAGAAAACAGGCTGAGGGCCTAACAAGAAGATCAATATTAAGGAAAGGACCAGGAAAAGTTGGGATACTGGAAACAAAGCAGTTTATAAGGTTTAAGTTGAAGCAGTCTTGACCTACAATGGGCTGTGAATGAACTCAGTTTAGTTATCTGCTCATACAAAGAGGAACATGTATGGGATCCATTATCCCGGAACCTGTTATTCAGAAAGCTCCGTACGTAAAGACCATCTCCTGTATTGTTATTGCTACTTTCTATTACTCATCTTTCTATTCAGACCCTCTCCTATTAATAATCCAGTCTCTTATTCAAATCAGTGCATGATGGCTAGGGTATTTAGCACCCTAGCAACCAGACTGCTGAAATTGCAAACTGGAGAGCTGCTGAATAAAAAGCTAAATGACTCAAAAACAACAAATAATAAAAAATGAAAACCATTGAATATTGCTCTCTACATCAAGTTATTGGTTGGTCTGATGGTATAATCAGTTTTATCAGAGTAATCATTTTCAGGGTCTACATATAGGGCTAGATTTACTAAAGGGCAAAGTGGCTAAAGGTAGTGACAATTCGTAGCGTTACTGCAGCAGGGACATCACTGATTTACTAACGGGCTCAGGCGTCAATTCAATAGCGAAAGAGACTGGCGCTAGCAGTCATTCACACGCTATAGACTGGCGACTTCTCGCTCTGGCTGTTACTACACAAATTCACCAAAGTGCAGATTTTACTGAACTCTTTCGCCAGAGTTGCCTTTACTACCTCATACCGGACGAAGTGATTTAAAGTAGCTAGATCTTCCTCAATCTTCTATCACTCACATCATATTCTGTGAGCGGAAAATGCATCAAAGTCCAAAAAACGCTGGCGTCTTTTCAGCTTGATTGTCTGCAAAAGACCTAACTTGAACTTTTTTGGGTAACCAGTTTTCCCCATACATTTACAAACATATGGAACATTAATTTTACAGTGGGCTCATGTGTATGGCATTAGTATAACTCTATTGTCTTTATTAAGGTTCCCTGGACATGTGTTTTAAAAAGTGTAATTTGTAAGTATTTGCACCAACATAACATAAAGACATCCATACAACTTTAAATTTCCCGCCCTAAGCAAATTGACCTGAGTTCAAGATCCCTAGTGAAGTTTTGGTTGGCAGAAATGACTGCTAGCGCATCTCGAATGCTCGCATTGCCGAAGTAACACTAGCGAAAAGTTGCCATTGTTTCGGACCCACAATGAAACTCCGCATTTTGGTGAATTTTAGTGTAGTCTGAGCTCATTTGCGCCTGGCGAAGTGTGGCGATGGGTGTGAATCAGTCACTGGCGGCAATTCGCCCTTTAGTAAATCGGCCCCATAGACTAATGGCTGTGCAATCTACACAGGCAGGGCTGATTTTTGTTTTGCAACAAATGCTGGTGGTATTATTTGTATGTATAGTTGTAATAATATTGATTAGTGATGATCGACTTTGTTCTGTTTCATTTCACTGAAAAATTTGCAAAACTGCTAAATTTCCTGAAATGCATTGCTATGGCTTTGGGTGGTGGTTTTTGCTGCAGTGGGCAAAATGCATTGATCAGTTGCGGTTCTGCTTGCGTTTTTGTTTTTTTTGAGGTTTACTTGTTCCAACGTTTCGGTTCCATCTTGGAACTTTTGTCAGGAAATACTCAATAATAATAATAATAATAATAATAATAATCAATTCCCTGACGAAAATTCCAAGATGGGACTGAAACATTGGAACAAATAAACCTCAAAAAACGCAAAAATAAAACGTCCCAAAAATTTTTTTGCACTGTAACCTTTGTTCTTTAGATAACTTCTGGGAGTGCTGTAACGCTTGCCAAATTATATAAATATATTTGTTTAATGTCGAGGCATTTAATGTCAAGGCATTGCCTATATTTAACAGTCTTAAGCTGCTCTTTTTCCGATTATATAGGAAAATTGCATAAAAGTGCTGCTTCCCGCTATATCTCTTGATGGCACATTGACAAATTAGCATACATAATTTAATATATCCTGTAATGGCCTAATATTCATTTGCAGCAGTCTCCCGTGACAATTACGGATTAAAGGCATTTCTTTTCTTTCAAATAACAGGGGTCGTTAATACACGTACAACTTTATGTCAACATTTTCTTTTGCAAATATAGACTAATTGCGGAATAATTAAACACAGCCACAAATGACTGCATTTATTTCGCATTAAGCCTGTTATCCTGATAGACAGGAATCTCATTTCTTGACTCGTTCCAGCCGCCGCTATTATTGTAGAAATAGCAAACATGGCCTTCCTACACGTTGTGTTTCCTCCGATCCATCAGCGCAATCTCCTCCTGCAAGAAGTGATTTATTCCCACCGAGTGCTGCAGGATCTCCATCTTAAAGATACATTTGTGATTTCATCTGAAGTCGTGAATACACCTATTCCTGGAAATCATTAAGGCAGTGCTCTATGTCTGTATATCATGAAATATTGCGCCTGGCACAGGGGAATGCCTTTGCTGACATACAGTAGTTTTATGTACAGTCGACGAGCACACATATGGGGTTGTTGAATTCCCTCTTCAGCTATTTCTGACTATCCAATGTCCCCAGAAAATCTGTACAATGTTCCCTTGGTCACTAAGCCATTCATCCTGCTGCATTTTTGTTGGGGGAGGGGCTATAATGCAAAAAAGAGGATTATGGAAACTGTGCTGTTTCCACAGAAGTGCCGATTCCTGCTATGTCGCCCCCTGCTGCCTGGCACTTATCTTTCTTGTACCGGATGGGGCCGCACGCTAGTGCAGAGAGCACAGATCGACTCTTAAAGTTACCCTCTAGCTCTATAACAGCAATGACTCCGCCTTTAAAGGAGTCCAAAGGCGATTGCCATCTTAAATCTTGTCTTGGCACCTTTAAGGGACAGATTTATCAAGGATCGAATTTCGAAGTGGAAAATACTTCGAAATTCGACCAATATTTGAATTCAAAGTCGGAGGATTTTATTCATCATACGATCGTATTCCGATCGTAGTACGATCGTACGATTCGAAAGATTTTACGATTTTACGATTTTCCTTTGAATCTAAAAAACGTAGAAAATTGCTCTGGAAGGTCCCCATAGGCTAACATAGCACTTCGGCAAGTTTAAGTTGGCGAAGTATTGAAGTCAAAGTTATTTTTTAAAGAGACAGTACTTCGATTATTGAATGGTCGAATAGTCAAACGATTTTTACTTCGAATCGAAGTCGACGTAAATTCGAAGTCGTAGTATCCTATTCGATGGTTGAAGTATTCAAAAAATTACTTCGAATTTTGAATTTTTTTAACTTCGAAAATTCCGTCGAATTCACTTCGACCCTTAATAAATCTGCCCCTAAGTGTCAGTGGCACTGCACATGCTCAGTGAGTTTAGGCCAGCTGTTAAGAAGATACGGGTTGTTGAAAATCATCAAGCAGAAAACAAGGTTTGCTTCTAATAGAAGCTGATGCTGCAGGGCTGGTTATTAATTTCTGATGTCCAATTTAGTGATGGGCAAATTTATCTGCCAGGCACGAATTTGTGGCAAATTTCCGCGTTTTGCCACCGGCGAATAAACTTGTGAATTTGCTGAGAAAAGTCGCCGGCGTCAATGTTTTTTTTGACGCCCACAAATTGACACCGGCTTGCCATTTTTTAAATTTTCCGGCGAAACGGGACAAATTTGCCCATCACTAACCCAATACACTGCTGTATGTGCTGCCATGTAATGAGAATCTGAATGTAAAAACCCTGTATTGTGACATTGATATTCTATATATACAGTATATTGTCATACCTCCCAACTGGCCCGTTTTCTAAGGGGAACTCCCGATTTTGCTCATTATTATAACCCCCAATGGTGACCCTGAAGTTACCACCACCTTCAGAATGGCTGAAATTTCATGGTTCCCATACATGAGAAGGTGCACGTGCTTGCAATTCATCAGGCAGGATAGGTGGATGAAAATATGCACAAGTGCAACAAGTGACTTTAGGCGCGTGCTGTATAATTCAGCCAAAAGTTAGTGGATAACACCCACAACAAAATTTGGGCTAAATTAAAGTTCATTGAGACAAAATGTTTATTATGTGAAAACTCATGGTCAAGATTCAATTTTAATATGCAATTCAATCCAAAGGAACTTATCTCACTGTTTTATCACATGGACAAGAAAAACTGGAACAAAATTTGGAGAAACATTTTTTCTCCTTGAATTGAATCTCATTCATGTGTTTTCACGTGATAAACCAAGAGATAACTTTTTCTCACTGAATTGAACCTGGCCCATTGTATATTTAAAACTGCTGATAATTCCGGATCTCCTGGCCCCATGCACTCAGATCTGCCATTCCCGAAATTAAGGATGATAGATTTATCAAGGTAATTTATAAGAATTATGGAAGGTAAGAGTCTTAAGATGGCCATAGACGCAAAGATCTGATCGTACGAATCGAGGATTCGTATGATTTTCGGACCGTGTGTGGAGAGTCCCATCATTTTTCGTCCAGCTGAGATTGGTCGATCGGACAGGTTAAAAGATTTCTAACGGCTGCCGATAATATCTCTGTGTGTATTGCCGACCGTACGATTTTTAGAGGGAGACTGTCACTAGCTTTGGTTGGACATAGATATCGTACGATTGCTGTCAGGGGCAGAACATCGGCTGATCTGTTCTTTAAAGGACCAGTAACATAAAAAATTTTTTTTAAAAAATTCGTTAGTATACATGAAAAAATAAACACCAAGTCAAATAAAACTTTAAAATAGCAAAGCCTTTATAAGAAATAACTTACCGAAACTCCACTTCCTGTCCTCTACAGAAAAGGCGACACGGCGACCTGACAGCGCCGCTCCTGCAGCTGCTGTAACTCTGGGATGTGACCCCGGGGCTTTGTAGGGCTTTGGCTGGGTCGGCAGCTGGAGAAGACTTGCGCCGGTGCGAGTAGCTAAGATACTGTAGGTGGTGCTGGGGGAATTCGGGTTGGTGAGAAGCGCTCTCTAGCACGGAAAGCAGCGCATGACAAGAGTGGCTACGTGCCAGTAACTTGGAACTCCGATCGGCCTGCTGCCTGCAACTGCAAACATCCACGATGAGGCCCAGCTCCACTCTGAACAGCTCCCCTGTCGCAGGTATTCTACAGACGCGCTGATGAGCCAGCAATCTGCACACATGGAAACCACGCTCCCTGATGCATCAGCCGCTGACAATATAACATGAGACAGAGCCAAGGAGGAGAAATCCAGCACCGCACAATGGATGGTCGCCATGTGACCTTTTCTGTAGAGGACAGGAAGTGCAGTTTCGGTAAGTTATTTCTTAATAAAGGCTTTGCTATTTTAAAGTGTTATTTGTCTTGGTGTTTATTTTTTCATGTATACTAACTAATTTTGTAAAAAAAAATTTTGATGTTACTGGTCCTTTAACTACTTTATTTGATTGGAATGGTTAGTGGCAGGTCGGGAGATGGATAAGTCATAGTAACATAGTAACATAGTAAGTAAGGTTGAAAAAAGACACACGTCCATCAAGTTCAACCTTTTTTTATTTTTTTTAATCTGCCTAACGTCCAGTTGATCCAGATCGTTGATTCGTACGATCGGATCTTTGCGTCTGTGGCCAGCTTTAGCCATAAGCTTTAATTGTACGTTCTATACTGCTATTTGGAGTGCCATTGTTCCTTCCATCCATTGCTGTAATATCTCAATTTTATTTTCTGCTTGTTTTCACCTCTAATAGTGGAGCCCATTTGAATATATTACAGACTGTGATAGATTTCCCTTGATCCATTACACACTGGGAGCGCACGCATTTTGGTGAAAACCTCCTTAGAACCGTCAATGGATTATTGAAATGTCTTTTCAATAAAAGGAGAGAAATTGGTTTGCTGAGAAGGCGAGAAAACTGTCTTTCTAATGGAAATTTCTCTGTGCAGTTCTCATTGTGGTGATTTGTTTCACTCGCGTATTTACTTTTACTTATTCACTCCTGGGAGATGAGCTTTTACTTGCCGCGCTGCAGAGAGGAGATTACTGGATTTATGCTCTGAAAGAAATAGCAAGAGCAATTTAGCGCACTAATTGCAAAGAATCCCTTAATGGCACAGTTTATGTTGCACAGTCTTTACATTGAGCTGCGACTATCAGTGCACAGATGGTGAATATTGAATCCGCACATTTGGCTCACATGACTCACTATTTCCCACCACGTCACTCTGTTTAAATTAGTTATTGTCACACCTTTTTTTATATGATGTTCGTGGCATGGTATGGTGTGATGTGAGAAGTGAGCTTTGTCACTAGTTGTGTAGTCCTGAGTCATTTCTGTTTGTGTGCAGATATTGAAATGCAATCTACATGTATTGTTAACATATATGTATTTATAAAAAAGTATATATTTATATATACATATAGCGTCATCACATATTCCATAGCTCTGTACAATAAATGGGTGCATACACTGAATATACAAATTACATATGACTAATAACTGATAACAAATGGAACCTGTCCAAGAGAGTTTACAATCTAAAAAGGGCATATTAAGAACTCAGCAAATTGAGAAAAGCATTGCATTTAGAAGTATACATTGAAACTCCTAGGGAGAGAGGTTGGAATGTACAGAAGGGGGAATCATGGGACAGGAGGACACAAAAAAGAGAATGAGAAGTTGGAGAGTACAGAAGGAGGAATCATGCACAGGAAAGAAGACATTTAAGGGGAGGAGGTTGGAGAGAAAGTACTGAAGGGGGAATCATGGCAGTGGGACAAAAAAGAAGAAAAAAGGTTGGAGAGTACAGGAGGAGGAATCATTTCGAGGAGGACAAAAAAGAAGACAGAAAGCTTGGAGAGTACAGAGGGGGAATCATGGGACGGGAGGACAAAAAAGAAGAAAAAAGGTTGGAGAGTACAGGAGCTGGAATCATGGGGTAGGTGGACAAAAAAGAAGACAGAAAGGTTGGAGAGTAGAGGAGGTGGAATCATGGGATTGGAGTATAAAAAAGAAGACAGAAAGGTTGGAGAGTACAGGAGGGGGAATCATGCAGCAGGAGGACAAAAAAAGAAGAAAGAAAGGTTGAAGAGTACAGAGGGGGAATCATGGAACAGGAGGACAAAAAAGAAGAAAAACGGTTGGAGAGTACAGGAAGAGGAATCATAGGGTAGGAGGACCAAAAAGAAGACAGAAAGTTTGGAGAATACAGGAGGTGGAATCATGGGATTGGAGTATAAAAAAGAAGACAGAAAGGTTGGAGAGTACAGGAGGGGGAATCATGGGGCAGGAGGACAAAAAAAAATACAGAAAGGTTGGAGAGTACAGCAGGGGCAATCATGGGGCACGAGGACAAAAAGAAGAAAAAAAGATTGGAGAGTACAGGAGGGGGAATCATGGGGCAGGAGGACAAAAAAGAAGAAAGAAAGGTTGAAGAGTACAGAGGGGGAATCATGGGACAGGAGGACAAAAAAGAAGAAAGAAAGGTTGAAGAGTACAGAGGGGGAATCATGGGATTGGAGTATAAAAAAGAAGACAGAAAGGTTGGAGAGTACAGGAGGGGGAATCATGCAGCAGGAGGACAAAAAAAGAAGAAAGAAAGGTTGAAGAGTACAGAGGGGGAATCATGGAACAGGAGGACAAAAAAGAAGAAAAACGGTTGGAGAGTACAGGAAGAGGAATCATAGGGTAGGAGGACCAAAAAGAAGACAGAAAGGTTGGAGAGTACAGGAGGTGGAATCATGGAATTAGAGTATAAAAAAGAAAGCAGAAAGTTTGGAGAGTACAGGAGGGGGAATCATGGGGCAGGAGGAAAAAAAGAAGAAAAAAAGGTTGGAGAGTACAGGAGGGGGAATCATGGGATTGCAGGATAAAAAAGAAGAAAAAAGATTGGAGAGTACAGGAGGGGGAATCATGGGGCAGGAGGACAAAAAAAATACAGAAAGGTTGGAGAGTACAGCAGGGGCAATCATGGGGCACGAGGACAAAAAGAAGAAAAAAAGATTGGAGAGTACAGGAGGGGGAATCATGGGGCAGGAGGACAAAAAAGAAGAAAGAAAGGTTGAAGAGTACAGAGGGGGAATCATGGGACAGGAGGACAAAAAAGAAGAAAGAAAGGTTGAAGAGTACAGAGGGGGAATCATGGGACAGGAGGACAAAAAAGAAGAAAAAAGGTTGGAGAGTACAGGAGAAGGAATCATGGGGTAGGAGGACAAAAAGAAGACAGAAAGGCTGGAGAGTACAGGAGGTGGAATCATGGGATTAGAGTATAAAAAAGAAAGCAGAAAGTTTGGAGAGTACAGGAGGGGGAATCATGGGGCAGGAGGACAAAAAAGAAGAAAAAAAGGTTGGAGAGTACAGGAGGGGGAATCATGGGATTGCAGGATAAAAAAGAAGAAAAAAAGATTGGAGAGCACAGGAGGGGCAATCATGGGGTAGGAGGTCAAAAAAGAAGAAAAAAAGATTGGAGAGTACAGGAGGGAGAATCATGGGGCAGGAGGACAAAAAAGAAAAAAAAAAGATTGGAGAGTACAGGAGGGGGAATCATGGGGCAGGAGGACAAAAAAGAAAACAGAAAAGTTGGAGGGTGCAGATGGGGCAATCATGGGGCAGGAGGACAAAAAAGAAGAAAAAAAAGATTGGAGAGTACAGGAGGGGGAATCATGGGGCAGAAGGACAAAAAAGAATGAAGAAAGATTGGAAAATGCAGGATTAGAAATCATGATGAGGGAAGAAGAATGGTAAGGAATAAAGGAAGCTGGAGACGAAGTACAGGAGGGAATCATTGAGTGGATGGAAGGAAGGGAAGAAGAAAGGTTGGAGAAGTAGTGAAACATGGAAAAGCAAGAAAAGAGAGGTGTGTAAATGCTCAAAAGGAAGTGCATGGGGTGGAGTATAGAAAAGGACACAACTGTGTATAGTTCAAGGAAGTAACTGAAGATAACAGGAAATTGAATATAGGCTCATCAATTCAGGAGTAGAAAAATATAGGAGAAGTTGATAGGAGGGGGGAGATGGGAGATGGCTGTACTATAATTCTGAACTTTCAGGATAACAGGTTCCATATAACAAATGCCATGCCTGTACCAGTGGCTACCAGTATGCAATGCAAAGTAAGTGTCTGCGCATTAGGGTTCAGTGTAGGGCAGACAGTTGAGCGGTAATTGTGCAGCGACATAATAATTCAAGATCAAGTGCTCTAAGAAGTCCATCAGCTCAGAAAGCATAAAACCGTACAAACAGTTCACCTTTGCTTACTCTCTGAACCTTTTATTTCACTGCTGCTGCTAATATGTTCTCTAACATCCACTGTCTAATTGGCCTTGGATAAAAATCATGACTAATCCTTTTTATTATTAGGAAACCTGGCTCTCGACCTGCAGCTCATTTGAATTCTATTGAACACAAACTCTTCAGACTGTCGTATGTCCTCTGTGTTTTATTCCTGGTTTTGAATGTCTTTTTCTGCTAAGTACATTCATCTATACTGTAGAATGTGTATGGTTTTCCCTAGGTGCCATAAAAATTTCATAAAAATTTCACCGGCACACAGGATAATGCAAGCAGGCTTAACCTTGCTATGTGATTTATTGCAGCATGCAACGTTTCGGGGTTACCCCCTTTATCAAGCATACAAACACTAGTTGCACCAAAACATTTATAGGTGAAAACAGTCACGTGATAAGAAGTGGGTGTATCTAATTACAAAATAAATTAATCAGATTACTTAAAATACATATAAAGTGCAACAGCTGATATAAATATGCAACTCAATATCAGTAGACAAGTGGCATCTTGAATGTGTAACTTGGGTGTATAAATAATCCATGAAAAATATTAAAATATCCATGATAAAACGTCCATCATAAAATGTCCAATCCAAAAAGGTGTCCAAAAAAAAAGGAGAAAGAGTGTCCATGAACAATGTATACAAAATGTCAAAGTGTATATAGAATGAAAGTATCAAAATACACAAATAAGATAACAAGTTAAAAATTGCAACAGTATAAGCAAATAGGGATGTAGTGAACGTCGGAAAAAAAGTTCGCGAACATATTCGCGAACTTGCGCAAAAATGCGAGCGGTTCGCGAACGGTTCGCGAACCCCATAGACTTCAATGGGAAGGCGAACTTTAACATCTAAAAAAGACATTTCTGGCCAGAAAAATGATTTTAAAGTTGTTTAAAGGGTGCAACGACCTGGACAGTGGCATGCCAGAGGGGGATCAAGGGCAAAAATGTATCTGAAAAATCTGCCTGTGTGTGCTTGGAAGAGATAGTGTAGGGGGAGAGCTGTTAGTGATTTCAGGGACAGATGATACTAAGTTTGCTGGCTAGTAATCTGCTTGATACTGCTCTGTATTGGAACAAAAAAATAAATAAAAGCAGTCCTTACAAGGACTACTGTTATTGCAGCAGTCAGCAGATGAGATCAGAAGCAGGACAGCTGCCCACTGCAGCTACATACAGAGCACTGCAGTAGAAGGTAGATTACTAGCCAGCAAAGCTACCTAAGCTTAAATGTCCCTCAAACCCCTGCAGACTTCTGTCCCTCCAATAACAGAGCAGTATCAAAACGATTACTAGCCAGCAAACTTTCAACTGTCCCTGAAATCACTAACAGGCAGCAGCTCTCTCCCTACACTATCTCTTCAGCACACACAGGCAGAGTGAAAAAAACGCTGCAGGGCTTCGGTTTTTATAGGGAAGGGGAGTGGTCCAGGGGAGAGCTTCCTGATTGGCTGCCATGTACCTGCTGGTCTGGGGTGAGAGGGCAAAAAAAAGCGCCAACAATGGCGAACCCAAAATGGCGAACGTCGCGCGACGTTCGCGAACTTCCGGCGAGCGCGAACACCCGATGTTCGCGCGAACAAGTTCGCCGTCGAACAGTTCGCGCCATCTCTATAAGCAAATAATTAGTAACAGGAACAAGGGCTATCTTACCCTATACAGAGGAAGGAATCTATCCCTGAGAACTTTCTTGGCAAGTCTGGTTATCTAAAAAAGAAAAAAGAACCATTAATATAATTACAAAAAGCATGACATATTATACTCTTCATTTAATCCTTTGGGATACCGGGACTGCAGAAACCAGATCCAGTAACATTCCCTCTGTAAGAGGTGTTTCTTTTTATCCATTCCTGGTTTAAACTGCACCTTTTCTAGAATCTGCCATCTCAGCTGGGATAACTGATGACCATTTGAAAAAAAATGTTTCGCCAATAAAGTCTCTGTTTTTTGTCTATCAACCCTGTTACCTGAATTTTTCACATTCGAAGAAGATTGTGGTAAGGGAGGTGACGGGCGGTAATTTCGAATATTTGATTTGTGCTCATTAAGCCTCAATTTAATGGCCCGACTTGTCTGTCCGATATAGGTTAACCCACATGGGCACTTAATGCAATAAATTACATCTTTCATATCACATGTGAAAAATCCCTTAATCTCATGCCTGGTGCCAGAGTGTGGGTGTGTCACATAGTTACCGGATGTGATAGCGTTGCAATGGCTACAATTCCTGCAAGGGAAAGTACCATTACTCTGTGTACCCAGTATGTTACGTCTTCCCTTCAAAGGCAATGGCTTACGCTTAATCAATTCACCCACGTTTCTCCCTCCCCCTGTTTCCTTCCTTCCTCTTGTGTTCCTCCAATAGCAACTATTGGCTGGGGGTGGCTCTGTTTCCACAGAGAAAATTTTCATAGGTGGGAAAGCTTCTCACAGGCAAGAAAAAAAAAACATTTTTTTCAAAAAAGCTCCGGTATTCTAAAATGTTGTATCCCGCCAAGGATGGAAATTAATAAAAAAAAAAAGAAGTAGTAGGATGCCATCCTGCCGCATCCCACCCCATTTCTAGCACTGCTTGGCATTGCATTCTAGAAGGTTTAGGTTTTCTTATTCAGGGTTATTTAACATTTAGCAATTATGTATTCTGATACCACCTTTTAGCCAATCCTGGTGGTCCCTGGCGCTCATGGGCCTTGCTGCTTCAGACCCTCTGACTGCCTGAGATCTGTGGGATAGGCTTGCAGTGGTTGGAAGTTTGCCATACAGTGGGGTGGCGCAGGGTTTTCATCTGGGATGGGGCCTTCATGACTGGGGAGGTGGTCTCTTGAGGCCCTGGTGGGCCTTATATACCCTAGTGGAAGACCATTTGCGAATTTTATCGTTTGCCCCAATGCGCAGTAAATGTAATAATGCTTCTTACTGAAAAAGTCGTTATGTTTGCTCCAAAAGATTACGACAAATAAAAATTTGCAATGTGCCATTAAAATTCGCAATGCAATAACAGTGTAAGGGACAATATTACATTGCAAGATTTGGATTTGTAGTCTTATTTTTGCGAATTGTTTTTCTCTTTGTGACTTTTATTACATTCTCCCCCTACGACACCTTCAAGCACGTCTTAAAAGAGGGCAATGAAAATTCGCAATGCAATAACAGTTTGAGGGACAATATTACATTGCGAGATGTGGATTTTTAGTCTAATTGGTGCGAATTGTTTTTCTCTTTGCGACTTTAATTACATTCCCCCATTAGTTTGTTTGAATCAGACCATGAGTATGTGTTATGCACAGTATATGATGGGACATATTCCTCTGCTGCTCAAAATAAACTTATTACATAGATACGTTTCAGAAGTAAACAAATGGTGGGATTGCAGTAAAATTATATATACATTATCTGTACTTCTTTGTTAAACTTTTTTTTTTTGTCTGTTTTTGGCGCTTTAACCTAAACAGTCTAAACTTGTTCAACCTAGGATGGAATGAAGATTACTGTGGAGGCATAAACTGTGTGAGATGGTGGATTACTGCACCGTCCCATTACCATTGCCATAGAGCTTCTACAGGCTTTTTTTCTAGCTGTAATTAACTGTGCGAATCTGAAGCCAGAAGAGACCCTTGCATTGAAAGGAGCCTAAAAGCATAATCAATGTGTAGACTATAAATACAAAACTGCTGTGCCAGCTTATTAACCTCTGGCTGGTGTCATAATGACTCATAGACGCAACAATATTATTCATTGCCTTTGCATAATCCGTTGGGAATAGGCAGATGACCTGCTCTTGTTCTCCCTTTTCCCTGTCTATTTGCTGCAGAGCTTCAAGACCTACTTTACCATTAATAGAAGTAAACGGATATTTAGTGATCCAATGAAAGGGTCATTCTGTAGCAGTTTTCGTGGCTACTGAGTGACATTCCATTTTCTCCATTGTCCAAAAAGCCTTCTGTAGTTAGCATCCACATGCTTTCTTTTGTTCCCGTTTGTCTTATTTATTCCTAGCTGCAACCACACTGTCCACTGACCTGCTAAGTGTACAGTAATTCTATGCATTTCAAGGCAAATCAAGCTCAGCCTATCACATTTTAAGGGCTTTAAGTATTTGAATTATTCTTTTACATTATCCTTCTGATCCTCTATGTTCCTCTGTGAGGGGGCTGCCATATTTGTGCAGCAGTAGTCTGTTAGCATTAGAAACTCTTAACTGACAAGGTACAGTCAGTAGGGATGTAGCGAACTGCCGTTTTGGTGTTCGCGAACACCGGCAAAAATGCGAACAGTTCGCGAACAGTTCGCGAACTTCGTACACCCGCAAAATCGTTCGATTCGAACGTTCGAAGGATTTTTCGTTCGATTCGAACGTTTGAAGGATTTTCATCGTTCGATCGAAGGATTTTCATTCGAATCGAACGTTCAAAGGATTTTAATCGTTCGAACGAATGGAAATCGTTCGAACGAATGGAAATCGTTCGATTTTAGCGGTCGAATGGTCGCGAACTCAAATTGCGAACGTTCCCAAACGTTCGCGAACATTAGGCGGACGCGAACGGTCGAAGTTCGCGCGAACAAGTTCGCAGGCGAACAGTTCGCTACATCCCTAACAGTCAGGTTGGCAAAAAAGTCAGGTTTAGGAACTTGAAGTAACAAATTCAGGTATGGAGCCTGTTATCCAGAATGCTCGGGACCTGGGGTTTTCCGGATAACAGATCTTTTCATAATTTGGATCTTCATACCTTAAGTCTACTAGAAATTCATTTCAACATGAAATAACCCCAAATAGGCTGTTTTTGCTTTCAATAAGGATTCATTATATCTTAGTTTGGATCAAGTACAAGGTACTCTTTTAATATTACTAAGAAAAAGGAAATGATGTTTTAAAAATTTGGATCAATTGGATAAAATGGATTCTATGGGAGATGGCCATAACATAATTGGAGCTTTCTGGATGACTGGTTTCTGGATAACAGCTCCCCTACCTGTGCTCATAAAAGCAGCCTTATCAGTAAAAAAACGATCAACATGACCTATAGGTAACTTTTAGTTAATGTGCATTAATATTTTGAAGAGTAGTTTTTAGGGCCATCTCACCATTTATTTTTGTTCTTGCTTCATTGAATATCAGATGGCATGTGGCTCTATAGATTTTTTTTTTCTATAGATATTTTTTATGCACGTTTAATTCAATATGCCTCTTATATGACAGATCAATGCATATGAAGGGGCAGTGGAGGAGAAGTACTGTATGTTGGGCTACTGTGCCATATGTTGTGAAATGCTGGGGCCACTGCATCATTAATTGCTAGGCATATTGTGCCTTGTAAAGCTGGGCCTACCAGTTCTGTGTTATGTGCTCTGGGCACTGTGACATGAAATGTTGGGGACACTGTGTCCTGAAATGTTGGGGCCACTGTGACATAAAGAATAACAAAGCTGTTTTATGCTGGTTGTCAGAGTACTGTCCAATGCTCGGATTTCTAGTAGTTACTGCGTCCTTGCATTCTGTGGGATTCACGGTAACCTTGGTTGTCATGTTATGCTAAAACTTTAGCATCATGTGATGTGGATGCCATATAGCAAAGTTCCACTTTTTTCAACCTGTGTAATGGGGCCCAGTATATCTGTATCACCTATACCACCTGATGGCTGACCAAGCAAATGCCTTCTCAGATCTACCCTAAACATGTAGAACTAAAGAACATGGAATATCGCATACCAGTTAAGATTTTTTCATTCGATTTGTCTGGTCTGCTCAACTGTAGATCTGGAACTACAATTCTTAGCATTCTCAATGAACAGCAGAAAGAGAGCTGTTCAGATTCTTGTACTATATGTTTGGCTCTGTATGTATAGTTGGTATAAAAAGCAGCTCCAATTTATCTCTTTAAATACCAAGCAGGGGTATCTTCTATTTAATATTGCATTGTCTTAAGACCTCTGTTGCCTGGTTCTACCTGGTACATCTTGCTTAAAAAAAGTGCAATCACTCACTCCCAGTGAAATTGGAATTCTGTGTGCACCTCTATTGACAGTATCCATTCCTCCTTTATTGTATTTCACTTACTGCCATGTAGTGTCTGTGTTACAGGGTGTGCATAAATCTCAAGAAACATCTCAGAAATGTTCGAGTTTAAAGAAACTGTGGATCGATGGCAGTCAAAAATACCAGTAAGCAGCTCAGTAACAGCTAGAATAAAGGTTCTGTAGAAATTTCTAATGCTGTCGCTCAAACAGCAGCAACAGAACCCAGCATACCTCAACCAGATCTTCTAAATGCTGGAAACTGCAACAGATGGGGTACAATAAAAGACTAGTGTGTCCTTATACTGGTGGTCAACCCTTTTCTGTCCAAGTTCCTCTTAAAGGTACAGCCTTTGACAGGGCCAACTTGAAGGCCAACCTTTGATCAGGGTCACCTTAGCTTATGAAATGCACAAATATAAAAAAAATATATTGTCACATCAGGCTCTCAGTGTTAGTTCCAAGACTATCTAAGTCAAATTTATATTCACCACAAAACTCTACCTAAATGACCCTCAGGCTTGGTTTTTTTAAGGTGTATCTAGGAGTAAAGGCAATTCCTTCCCTAACTGGATTTAACGTTAAGCCACACCCTGCCACTGCTCCAAGACCACCCCCCCCACTCTAGGAGGCTGGACCCCCAAATGTCTGAATGCTAAAGGCATATAACCATAAACTTCTTTTGTATGTCTCATACAGGTAAATAATACTTTTAAGTAACAAGTACACTTCCAAAAAATCATTGAGACTTCTAATTGATGTTTATTGAGTATGCAAGGTTTAGTGATTTGCAGATTGCAGATTTGGCCTTGGCTGATATGCCATTGTCATACTGGTAGGTTGACCACAAGGTACTCACAGATGTATCATAATGTCATTAGGGGCATGCAGCAAGAGTTAACATATCATGAGTCAGCATAAATAATCCTTAGTAGAAATGTAAATTATGAAAACTTAAGAGTAAAAAGCAAAGACAAATATTACCAAAGATGAAGGGTCGTTTGGGTTCTGGAACATTTGATTGGGTTTGTGTGTGAAGTGTCTAAATTACCAAGCAAGCTGCACTTTTCAGGTACTGGGTCTCATTTTGTTACATGATTATATCATATATATATATATATATATATATATATATATATATATATATATATATATATATATATATATATATATATATATATATATGCACCTCTGCTTTTCTTAATCCTCATTGAAGACACGTATTAAGACAGGAGATAAAAGTTACTTTGAGTTGTGGGTAACAAATTGTCCAATTCTGCATTAATAATAATAATTGCTGTCTGGATTGGAATCTTATGTAGCAGATTATCATTAAAGATCCCACTTTTTCTATACAGTTTTGGTGGCCACAGGTTTCAGTTTTGAGTTACAGATGGCACCTCATGCAAATATACTAGCTATTATTTCATTCGTAGATTCATTTTACTAGAGGCTTCTACTTCTTCGTGACAATAATATGGACTGAGATGAAATGGAACAAATTCTCTCTACACTGCTCAACTGTTGCTGCAGCTTTACATGTTGATCTCCCTTGTACAGTATTTGGGCATATCCTGATTGTTCTGTTCCCTTACGTACTGGAGTGCTAGCTCTTAAGCTGACTTTTTCTGTAGACTGCAACCTGTACAAAAAGCTTTTTTTCTGTAAGCTGCAATTTTTTGTCACTTATAAAAAAAAACTTTTTTATAGATGGTTTGCCTATTTTATTGTGGGGCAAGCATTTTACAGGGCAGTTGTTGCCTTCAGCTTTGCCCAATTCCCAGACGCTGTGACAGTACAGAATACCACTTAATCGCTTCTGTGATTCAGTTGACCTTTGATGCTTGCTGTGCTACCTTGTGTTTTCCCACTGAGCAGCGAGGACAGATTTTGATTCACTGACATGGTCATTTGTAAGCTTCCCGGTGTTGCTTTTCTGTTAAACACAAGATCTGTGCTATTCATTGTAGTTACTAGTTCCCTTATATTTTTTCCACAAGTGCGGTATGCAAAGCACAATTTTGGGCACTAATTGCTATTTTTTTCCCAAACAATGCAGATTTTTTCCCACCACAATTTTAGAATCATTGCTCAAATGTCACACTCAAAGTGAAGCTTGGTCCAGAGTTCTCCATTGTCAATAGGTTGCTTTTATTTCAGCAGAGGGCAGGACAGATACACTGGTGCTAAAAGCAACTATACGCAACTATACGGAAGTGTGAAGATCATGTTTGGTAACTTTAATGAATGATGTCACTTTATGCAGCTATTTCCATCCTTTTTAACACAACCATACTCCGGAGCCTCCAAGAGTTTCTTTTTCTCCAAAGGCAACTTTAGGGTATTGAGACTGTAATACTAACACGGGAACTGGGGACAATATAAGAGTAAAGCTAGCCTTCCACATAACAATACAGCCGTACCAAAATCAGATGTTAAGTACATGTATGTTGGGTGGATGATCTCAACTACCACTGTATCATTGGCAAATGCATGGTGCACTAGAGCAGTGATCCCCAACCAGTATACATGTTGCTGACCAACCACTTGGAGGCTGCTCCCATTAGCCCCAAAGGAAGTGCTTACATTTGGATTTTGAGTTTGGAGCCAATTTTGGTTGCATAAAAACCAGGTCAACTGCCAAACAGAGTCTCCTGTAGGCTGCCAGTCCCCATAGGGGCTACCAAATAGTCCACCACAGCCCATAACTGCAACTTTCAGGAGTTTTTTTACCTGCTTGTGTTGCTCTCCAACTCATTTTACATTAAAAAAAGTTGGGGATCCCTGCACTAGAGGATGAAGGCCTCGCCTCAGCTAGGGTTGCCACCTGGATTTTACAGGCCTGGCTGGTAAAAATGATGGTTGATACCAATGTTATTAATAGGGAAAAAAGATAAATATATAGGAAGGCCGGTATTTTTTTCCTTTCTTTGCTTACTGCTATTCCAGTCTGTCATTCGAAATGAATGGAACATAGTGGATGGCATGATGTCTGTATAGTGTCCGTTGGATATCGAGGAGCATCAGTCCGGGAACTGCCACCTTAACATTGACCATCGAACAATAGGACAGCACTGTAACTGAAAAATCTGAAATATAATTGGCAAGGCTTAAAGTATATCAAATAAAGCAGCTATTTCTGGACATACTCCCCCAGTGATTTGATAAATGAAATATATGCAGCAAATGATTTGTTGTACTTCACTCAACAATGAAAAATATTCTTCTGTGGGATTATGCATTAATGAACAATTAAATTGTTAAACTAATAGGGCACTTTAATCAACAAATTGTGGCAAAAGAACCATCTTGAATTCTGACTACAAATCAAGCCATTGATTGATACAAAACTGTCTGCTTCTTGTAAATAAGGCTCACATGTTACACTACCTTTTTTAACAACAAGAAATGGTTAAATGGATACTGTCATGGGAAAACATGTATTTTTCAATTAATAGTGCCTCTCCAGCAGACTCCTGCACTGAAACACGTTTTTCAAAATAGCAAATAAAGTTTTTTATGTTTCATTTTGAAATCTGACATGGGACTAGACAGTATTGTCAGTTTCCTGGGTGCTCCCAGTCATGTGACTTGTGCTCTGATAAACTTTAGTCAATCTTTACTGCTGTACTGCAAGTTGGAATATCACCCTCCCTCCTTCCAACCCCTCCCCCCTGAGCAGCCCATCAGCAATGGGAAGGTAACCAGATAACAGCTCCACAGCACTCAATAGTAATGCTTGTTTCCACAGGTCAAAATGTTTCTACCAAAAGTTCTATCACACTGCCTTTTTTTCCTAAGTAAAATACAAGATTATATTTCAGACGCAGGAAGGCCTATGCATTAACAGTCTCATTTTAGTTGTTGGCGTTTTTAAAATCACGAATAAACTTATTTTCTCTAAAACCACGAATACCAGGAAAACATCTAAACATCTAAACATCTGAACTGATTAAAGATGACCCAATAGGATCAGCACAGCTCCCACTGCCTTCTCTAAAACCTCAACTGCTTTTACTTGGTGAATTTTTGTATTAGCGTTTTTTTTTCTGGTTTTTACAATAAATAGTTCTCAAGTTTTTAGAGTTTTATAAAAATAAAAAAAAGCACATGAATATTTTGAGATTTGTGAGAAAAATAGAAAATTTAATTTTAATAGACCCCATAGCCAAACAATCACATGTTCATATCAGGTGACTATACATTTTCTAATGGTCAGATTTCAGCGAACATACTTTACAAATTTAATATTGGAACTGTAGCAGGCCAAAATAATGCGACACCCACTGCAGTAGAAGTGCTGAACTGAAATGCTTTCTGACAAATGACCCCCTAAATTTGCAAATTGTTGTGCTACTAAATAAATGTTTAGGTTAAAAGCCCTGACATCCAATTTATTTGTCTATTCAATGGCTTAGCGAGGGTATGCAGATAACTAATGTGCTCTTAACAATCAGAAAATTGTGGTTTCTGTGCCAAGTTTGAGGCTTAATATTTGAGGTCCTAATTAACAGCAGACATATTATGACACTTCAAGTTGCTAGGGCAACCCTACATGGTCTGGTACAAGAGTTCCATCTGAAAGCTCATTAAAATGAAAGTTCAATAGAAGTTTTATTTGTGGATTTCATTGGAGATGAGTATTTTTATTTTGTTTTTCCACAGGTCTGCTGGATAAGGGAAGAGATGTATGCACAAATGTTGACTTGTTAATAAGAATTCATGGTGCCCGTGCTGCATATAAATGACCTGCAAGGAATAACATTCCACATGAGACAATTACAAAGTTGTGTGGCAACTTTTTCACTGGAAAGTAGCCAGCATGGTGGGAAGAAGAAAGAATGAGAATGGTGTAACCCAACTGAAAAGGTAAAAAGCAGCACACAGAGGTCCATAAAAGATGCCAGAATGCTATATATGTATGTGTATATATATATATATATATATATATATATATATATATATATATATATATATATATATATAGATATAGATATATATATATATATATATATATATATATATATACATGTGTGTATATATTAGGGATGCACACTATTTAAGATTCGGCTGAACCCTTGAATCCTTCTCGAAAGATTCGGGCAAATACTGAACCGAATCTGAATCCTAATTTGTATATTCAAATTAGGGGTGGGAAGGGGAAACATTTTTTTGCTTCCTCGTTTTGTTTTAAAAAATCATGCGATTTCCCTCCCTGTCCTTAATTTGCATATGCAAATTAGAATTTGTTTCGCCGGGCAGAAGGATTCGGCTGAATCCAAATCCTGCTGAAAAAGGTTGAATCCTGGCCGAATCCCGAACCGAATCCTGTATTCGGTGCATCCTTTGTATATATTAATATATACTGGGTAGTACGGCGTAGCCACTAAGAATGACCTTGATAAGGATTGTATTATGACTATACTGAAACATTGGCTGGTAGGTAGAACAAACGGGTTAATAAATATTATCTAATTATTTATGTGTGGTTAAGAACATGAAAAAAAAACCACAGAAACACTCTTTATGCCTCGGCCATGCACTGTTATTCTCTTTTGGCAAATGTATGTTGGTTTACAACTCAGTGCACAAATGAATATTCTCATCTCTATTTACTGTGAGGGCAGTAGTTTCTAAACTGCAGGGCTAGCACTCTTCAGGACCCTGAAACATTGTCTAGGATTTTGGTTTGGGCGAGATTTGAAGAGAACACCTATTAGCTCTGCTGGGTACATCTAGAAGCCCAGCTTGAAGGTCAGTTAGCGTAATCTTGGTGTCAATATTGGGTTTGTTATCTGGATCTTTAGCTCTTTATAATTATGTAAATAATAATAAAAATAATATAATATTAATCTGCTAAGTGGGAGAATGTGATAAGTGTGTTTCTCAAAGGGAGAAGATCATCATTCAAACCACTATGCCCATTTGGTAGAATGTTGCTGCCTAACTTGAGGTCAGAGATGACTGCTAAAGCATAGCTAGCTAATACATGTCCAGGTAGGAAGTCTGGCAACAGCTACTGTAGAAGGCTGTAAATTTAACCGCTATTATAAAGGTTATTTGTTGAGCAGTGGGACTTTTCCAGTAATTACTAAACCTCAAATCTATTTATTTATAGCCTGGGCTTGGGAAAATATTTGCTCTGGAAAGTCTGTATGATTTGAATTTACCCAGGAGCCAGAGAGGCAATCAATTAATAAGTGAAAATAATTAAAAGTGTGGGGGAGGCAATCAATTAATACTTGGGCATAATTAAAGGAGCATTAATGTTGGAAAACGAGTCTCTGTATTGTGTACGGCTGTTGCCTTTTATTCGAAAGCCTGGAAATTAACAAGCCCTTGCTGTCAGGCTACATTTTATTTTGTTTGCATATTTTCCTGATTTTTTCTTACAGTCCTTTACCTTTTTTATCAACACTGTATGCTAGAAGGCTATACACATCAAAACCTCCAGAGATGTACAAATATAGGCTGATACAGGAATAAGGTGAACCTAGGGTTTTGCTGTGCAGATACCTCTCTGCTTCTGAGTACCCCTTGTTTTATCTGATCCCTGTTGTCTACTTGACATCTCTTTTCAATAATTACACTCCTTAAATCACATTTCATTGATTTAGTTTTTTCTCTTCACCCAATAAATATCAGATGGAATGTAAGGAAATCAGAGCATAGGAGTATAGTGACAAAAGTGCATTATAAAGCAGAGGCCTGCAGGATGCAAGATCTGATAAGGTGATTACAATCCGTGATACCTGATCAATAAAGTCCAAGACCTGTAACATTTACAGCAGGAGATGTCGATTCAATGGTACTGAGAGCATCTCAGATAAAGGTCATTATCTGACGTGCAAGAGACACGCAAGGAAATTCATAAAGGAGCAGACTGAGTGCAAACGGTCTGGTAGATAATGAAGCAATTAAACACGGTCACATGTTTTATAGCAGGGAAACCTGGTCATTTGCAATCAGGGTTATTGGATATTTTCATATTAGCAGTTGTAAAATAGATTGCTAGGCATGTTCAGGGGCTGTAAAGGGAAACTATCACTAAAGCACAGGTGGCTTAGATATAAAATATTCATCAGGTTTTTCAAAATTAAAATATCTTAATATATTGGGCATGCTTGCTAACGACATTCACCAAGCATTTGGGAAGATGTCTTGTTTTGAGCACATTTATTGCAGTGTCCTAGTGTTCTGTTTTTGTTTTTGAATTTACCCAAGTGCTTGGTTTTCCTAAGATATGATTGTCCAACCGTAGAGTCATGGTCTAGCCTATCAAATGGTTTTAGAGAAATCTTTGTATGACATTATTCATTTAATGTAGTATAGCCCCCAAAAAACTGGTATAATGGATGCATGCCCCCTTACATGGTACAATTAACAATAGATAAATGTTGAAAAAAAAGTATCAAGTACTTAGAAGTATGATAACCCTGCATATTAAAGGGAAACTGTCATGGGAAGAAAGGTTTTTTTCAAAATGAATCAGTTAATAGTGCTGCTCCCGAGAATTCTACACTGAACTCCATTTCTCAAAAGAGCAAGCAGATTTTTTTATATTCAATATTGAAATCTGACATGGGGCTAGACATATTGTCAATTTCCCAGCTGCCCCAAGTCACGTGACTTGTGCTCTGATAAACTTCAATCACTCTTTACTGCTGTACTGCAAGTTGGAGTGATATCACCCCCTCCCTTCCCCCCCCCCCCCAGCAGCCAAACAAAAGAACAATGGGAAGGTAACCAGATAGCAGGTCCCTTACACAAGATAACAGCTGCCTGGTAGATCTAAGAACATCACTCAATAGTAAAAACCCATGTTCCACTGAGACACATTCAGCTACATTGAGAAGGAAAAACAGCAGCCTGCCAGAAAGCATTTCTCTCCTAAAGTGCAGGCACAAGTCACATGACTTGGGGCAGCTGGGAAATTGACAAAATGTCTAGCCCCATGTCAGATTTCAAAATTGAATATAAAAAAAAATCTGTTTGCTCTTTTGAGAAATGGATTTCAGTGCAGAATTCTGCTGGAGCAGCACTATTAACTGAGTCATCTTGAAAACATTTTTTTTCCCATGACAGTATCCCTTTAAGGGAAGGGAAAAATTTTACCTGTTCCTGGAGGGTAATCAAGCAAAGCGAATAAAATTAGCAATTGCTTAGTGTATTGTAGTGTTTCATAAAAAGAGGACATGCTGTGCTCCTTGTTATGACGCTTGGAAGATCTGGTTTGTAGCAAATACAGAAATAAAGTCAACATTTTATTAAACGCTGCCGTAATGGAGGGGCTTATTACAGATGAGGTTGTGCAGTTACTTAGTACTGAACATCCCAAGGTCCCTCATGTGTACCTTCTCCTTAAGATCCATAAGAAGCTCATCAATCCCCCCGGACGACCCATTGTTTCTAATGTCGGGTCATTGGCTATTTATATAGACACGTATCTACAAGAAATACTCCCAAGGTTAAAACCCAGTGTTACTGACACCACAGAGTTTCTCAATAGGCTGGCAAACATAACTATACCATCAGGTGAATTTTTCTTATGTTCCCTGGATGTCAAAGATCTTTTCACAGCTATACCCTATGACGAGGGAATTGAATGCATTCAGATGTACTTGTCCCAAGGGAAGCTACCTAACCACACAACTTCAGTTTACACCAAGCCCACGGATAGAAACAATCTATTGAAACCCACATCATACCATCCACTAAGTTTGTTCAAGGGTCTGCCCCAAAGTCAGTTGTTGCGTGTCAGGAGCATAGTATCTACAGATGAATTGTGTGACAACGCCTCTACACAGATGGTAGAGAAATTTCTGGCAAAAGGGTATGATGAGAGTAGGGATGCACCGAATCCACTATTTTGGATTCGGCCAAACCCCTGAATCCTTCGTGAAAGATTCGCCCGAATACCGAAATGAATCTGAACCCTAATTTGCATATGCAAATTAGGGGTGGGAAGGGGAAACATTTTTACTTCCGTGTTTTGTGACAAAAAGTCACGCGATTTCCCCCCCCACCCCTAATTTACATATGCAAATTAGGACTTGGATTTGGTTCGGCCAGACAGAAGGATTCGGCCGAATCCTGGCTGAATCCCAAACTGAATCCTGGATTCGGTGCATCCCTAGATGAGAGGAACCTAAAATGTCATAAGGAGGAGGTGCGGTCTATTCCCAGGCAACAATTGCTTGTAAAAAAGGGTTATGAACCCAAATAAGGCCCCAAGAATACCTTTTATTTCTTCCTTTGATTCGAATTCTAAGAAAAATCATTCTGAAATATGGCCAGGTATTTCAAGCTCCCCCACTTTTTTCATACAGATGGGGAAAAAGTGTTGGTGACCTAGTAAAAACTGGGCCAGGCACAGGTAAAGTTTCCTTTTTCCCTTCCCTTAAAGGATGGCTAGGGCGCCTGGTCGGCTTGGCCTGGCCCTGCTTCTACTCTAGGTTTAATGGCCATCAGAACAGTTATAAGCGTAAAAAAAACGTACTTAGAGGGATTTTAAGTCATGACATCCCTGTCTTTTCCTTACCAGGTACTAAAGAACCTGGCAATCTAGACAAAGTCCAAACATAACCTCTGCAGAGGGACCTTGCCAGTGCTGGAGCAAGAGGGCTGGGCAGTTCCGTGTGATTATTTGAATGGAGAGAGAAGACAGGCGCTTCCACAGCTTTCTCTAAAAAAGGTTTGATGATTTTTTTTGTCTTTTATATTCCATGGGGGAATACCTTTACTGTAATACCTTTCATCTTTGAGTGGGTGATATCATGAAACCTGTTCCATGTCATTGTTTGTGCAAGTTTACGTTATGCCAGGCTTTGCTTTATTTCCCATTAAAGGAACAGTAACATCAAAAAATTAAAGTGTTTTAAAGTAATAAAAATATAATACAGTGTTGCCCTGCACTGGCAAAACTGATGTGTTTGCTTCAGAAACACTACAATAGTTCATATAAATAAGCTGCTGTGTAGCCATTGGGGCAGCCATTCAAAGGAGAAAAGGCTCAGGTTACACAGCAGATCCGATTAAATTGTGCTTTTTTAATAATAAATAAGGTCAAATCGTGAATTGTAGTTTGGTTGGACATTTTTGCTTAAAAAAATCAGATAAATTCGGATTTTGATGACTTACCCCTAAAACTCACAGCAACTCAAAAACAATTCAGATTATCATGAAGCATCTCATCTGTATTACAACTAGGTTCCAGATAACTGGCACAACCTTGAATACCACATTGGAATAACTGGCTGCATCTATAGTCATGTCTTTTTGGCAGGGTCCGTAATTCAGTCAGGGTTGTTTTAAGACTTTATTTTAAGATTTAACACTTCTATAATAGAACTGTGCAAGCCAATATATATACTGTATGGAACCTGTGTGCCTGGGGTTTTCCAGATAAGGGGGTCTTTCCATAATTTAGATTAGCATACTCTAAGGGGGTTATTTATTAAAGTATGTATTCCAAAAATCCTAAAAATTTGTGTTAAAACCCGAATTTTTAGTGGAAAAAAAACACTTTGAATTTTACAGGATTTATTATACTAGGGATTCATTATACTAGGATTTATTATACTAGGGATTTTTATATTAGGATGGAAAAAGTCAGAATCTGAAAATTCGCATCTCAGAAAAAAAAACTCGAATTTTTAAGGGATTTACTATACTAGGATTTATTATACTAGGGATTTATTATATTAGGATGGAAAAAAGCCAGAATCCGAAAATGCAGCATCTCAGAGGTTGCATATCAGTCAATGGGAGAAGTCCCGAAGATATCTTGATCTGTGCTGGGTTTTGTGCAATAAGATTTCGTGGTTTTCTGGCAAAAATCTGTAAAAATCTGAGTTTTCAGGTGGAAAATCCGAAAAATTCATATGATTCGTTTTTTTCACTATTTTTTTCTGCACATTGAAAAGTAGGAGGAAAAAATCCATGCAGATTTGGTCGGAGTATTTTTCAGAAAATAATAAGTTAAATTTGATAAATGGTCCTCCCCGTCTACTAAAACATTATTTAAACATTACATCTCCCCAATAGGATTGTTTTGCCTCCAATAAGAATGAATTATATCTTAGTATAGAGTACTGATTTATTTGTACAGAGAAAAAGGAAATTTGTGTTAAAAATGTGAATTATTTTCTTAAAATGACTGGGAGATGGACTGTATTTTAGAGCTTTCTGGATAACGGGTTTTCGGATAAGGGATCACATACCTTTATATACATATACATTCCAGACCAAAGACTCGTTGGTTATTTACTAGGTTAGGGGCAGGAATTTCCTTACAGCTGCTACCAGTGATGCTAATTTTCTGGCTACCCATATAGCACACCCATTGTACAATGGTCTCACTCCTTGCTCACCCCTCTCTAAGGATATAAATGGCACTGACTTGCTAAAAATCTAGGAGACAACATAGTTTTGGTTCTTTAGCAAGGCGGGGAGGCCGATTCACTATGGGTCGAATATCGAGGGTTAATTAACCCTCGATATTCGACTGTGAACTAAAATCGTACGACTTCGAATATCGAAGTCGAACGATTTAGCGCAAATCCTGCGATCGAATGATCGAACGATTTTTCGTTCGATCGAACGATTAAATCCTTCGAATCGAACGATTCGAAGGATTTTAATCCAACGATCGAAGGAAAATCCTTCGATCAAAAAAATCACTGGCAAGCCTATGGGGACCTTCCCCATAGGCTAACATTGACTTCGGTAGGTTTTATCTGCCGAAGTAGGGGGTCGAAGTTTTTTTTAAAGGGACAGTACTTCGACTATCGAATGGTCGAATAGTCGAACGATTTTTAGTTCGAATCGTTCGAATCGAAGTCGTAGTCGAAGGTCGAAGTAGCCCATTCGATGGTCGAAGTAGCCCAAAAAAACTTCGAAATTCGAAGTTTTTTTTATTCTAACCCTTCACCCGAATTTAGTGAATCGGCCCCATAGTATTATACTGTTCTTCTATGTTCCATACTAACTCTTTGCCTCTCCCCGGCAGTGCTGAGAGATGGTAGTGCGAGATGTCTGGGGACTATGAAGAGGATATTTGCCGCAGCACTATATCGCTGATGAGGGAGCTATGCGACAGCATGCAAAGCTATGCCGAGAATGAAAAATGTCTGGATTTTTATGACTTGTTGCGAAGTCACGGCCTGCCACGTGTCATCAACAAAGGTAGGCCGGATGCTTATTCCCTTTGCTTCGTGACTCTCAGAGTGTCAGTCAGCCGGTGATTATTTATTTTGTTTATTGAGTATGAGAGTAAAAATTCTGCACTTCCACAGATAAGGGAAAAATACTTTCCATTAAAAATTTGGAGGGGGGTGTAGTGAAAATAGAAAGTAGTAATAAAGTAGATGTAAATTTTAGTGGTCTACCGCAATTGCTGCCCAGTACAACGGGCCTAGTGTAATCTTAAAGGTCGTCACTAATTATCAAGCAGAAAATGAGGTTGGCCTGTAATATAAGCTGATGCTACAGGGCTGATTATTAAATTCTAATAGTAGTTGCACTGGTTTCTCTGCTGCCATGTAGTAATTATCTGTATTAATTACTAATCAGCCTTATATTGTGACATTTATATTCTATGGCGCCCATTCACCAAGCTCGGGTGAATGAATAGAGGGAAAAAAGCTCGAATTTCGAGTAGTTTTTTGTGCTCCTTGACCATCGAGTAGAATGATTCGAATAGATCGAGCGCAAAAACGCTGCGACTATTCGCCCATTCGATAGTCGAAGTACTGTCTCTTTTTAAAATACTTCGACTGCCTACTTCACCACCTAAAACCTACCGAATTGCTATAAAAGCCTATGGGAAAGTCCCATAGGCTTGTTTTCCAAGTTTTTGATCGAATAAAAAGGCATTAGATTGAATGAAAATCCTTCGAGCGAATATTCGATCGTGCGCCTATTCGTCTTCGAGCGAATATTCGATTGTGCGCCCATTCGCCCATTCGCCAGTGCGTAAATTCGCCCGAATTGCCTATTCGTTTCTATTCCCCAGTCGAATTTCGAGGGATTTAACCCCTCGAAATTCGACCCTTGATACATCTGCCCCTATGTGTACTGTATATTGTGAGTGGGTCCCAAAGCTCAGTAAGTGAACACAGAGCATGTGCAGTGAATCAGCAGAAAAGAAGATGGGGAGCTACTGGGGCATCTTTGGAGACACAGATCTTTACTGCTAAAGGGTTGTGGTTGCCTTGGGCTGGTACAGAAGCCCATAACATAATGTACAACATTTCTAGCTACTTCTTTAGTTGAGCTTTAGTTCTCCTTTAAGGTATTAGACATGTGCTTTTCTGCTCTTTCCAAGATAATCTGTAACTGTATATTTTTATCATTTATTTATATAGTGCCAATGTATTCAGTTGGTGACCATACTGTGACCATCTGGGCATGTTTGATTTAGCATCTCACCTTGTTGGTACCTGGGGAAGGGAAAGGGTGATAAATGGTAAATGGCAAATTTAACAGACCAGAGAAGCCACATAGATGACCAAAGGTACAAGAGAGCTAAATGCTACTTACATTTATGTGCACAGTTGTACACGAGTGATGGGCGAATACATTTTGCAGTAAATTTCCCGTGAAGAATTTTTGCTGGCATCAAAAAATTTCGAAAAGTAGCGTGTGTCAAAATCGCTGACGCCCATTGACTTTAACGCTGGTGTCAAAATTGCGGGCGGCAATTTTCGGAGCTTCACAAAATTTTCACAAATTTTTGGTTGAAGCGAACCGGGAGAAACTCGCCCATCACTATTGTACACCAGATGCAAAGTACCAAGTAAAGTCCTGGAAATTACTTCTAACTTGAGTGAGTTCCGTTTTTGGAAGAGAAAGACCTGTGCCTGCTCACCCATGGAGTAAGGTCCAATGTATCAAAACATGGCTTGGCCTGTTTTTTACACTTTAAACCTTGCCACGGGCATAAAAAAGGAGCCCAAAACAATAAGATTTTAGTAAACTCCTTGAACAAATGACTAATGAAGTGCCATTGATTTAAATACTACAGAAAGCTGCAGCTTATTGTATAATACATAAATATTCAAGTTATCGTTTCAACTTTCTGGCCCTGTGGCCCCTTCAACACAGTATAACCCTCCTCTATAGTCAAACAGCAACCTCTTGTGCCCTCAGGCCAGATACATCAAGAGAGAAAATACTGAACAACATTCCCAAGACCAGACACAAGGAAATACGTGCAGCCGCTTCTTATAAAGGCAATGACATTTGCACAGAGGACGTAGTTGTAGAATCTTTATGGAAGAGAAGGGAGACACACGGGCCGAGAAGAGAAATCAATAGAGCGTGCATGTAACCTGTTTGTTACAAATAGAGTGGAGAGAAGTCACTGACTATAGACACTGAATTATTTATTTAGAGCGCTGAGTGCAGCAATGAATACAGGTGAGGAAGCGGAATAATTTGAGTAGATATAGACAGGCGTGGGTTGGAAGCCGCTCTGAACTCAGAGTCATGCTTTATTTGCAGCAGTAGGTGCTAAATTTCCCAAAAGCTCTTGCCCAGGACAACTGCACTGCAATTAGTTTGGAGTTTTCAGTTTATCTTACTTTTTGTTATACAGTAGTGATGGGAGAATAAATTAGCCAGGCGTGAACTTACGGCGAATTTCTGCTTTCACCGCTGGCGAATAAATTCACAAAACTGCAGCGAGAATTCACTGGCGAACAAAAACTTTTGGACGTGTGTCTGAAAAGTCAATTGCGTCAAAACTGTTGCGCGTCAACATTATTCGGACGCCTATTCACTTTAACGCGGGTGTCAAAATTGACAATTCGCGAGAAATTCTCGAATTTTTCATCTAAACGAAATGGGACAAATTCGTCCATCGCTATTACGCAGTACTTTTTGAAGTGTCTTCCATTGTTGGTGGAGGGTCAGTGACCTCAGTAGGCCAAAAACCAAATGTTCAGTGAGACGAAAACTGTTTTTAGTTACTTTATTATAGGGATGCACCGAATCCACTTTTTTGGATTCGGCCGAACCCCCGAATCCTTCACGAAGGATTCGGCCGAATACCGAACCGAATCCGAACCCTAATTTGCATATGCAAATTAGGGGTGGGAAGGGGAAAACATTTTTTACTTCCTTGTTTTCTGACAAAAAGTCACGCAATTCCCCTCCCTGCCCCTAATTTGCAAATGCAAATTAGGATTCGGATTCGGTTCGGCCGGGCAGAAGGATTCGGCCGAATCCGAATCCTGCTGAAAAAGGCCGAATCCTGGCTGAATCCCGAACCGAATCCTGGATTAGGTGCATCCCTACTTTATTACTTATCTGTCTATTCAGTTCCTCGTCTATTCACATTCCAGCATTTCATTTAAAACATTACTTGGTTGCTAGAGTACACTGGACGCTAGCAACCACAGAACTAATGAATTTCTACCCTGGAGAATTGATGAACAAAAAAAATAAAAAAATGAAAAAAAAGTAAATCATTCAAGGTCTACAATAAATAAAGAATGAATACCAATCACAAATTGTCACAGAATATCAGTTTTTTAGTAATACAGGTATTGGACCTGTTATCCAGAATGCTTGGGGCCTGGGTTTTCCAAATAACGGATCTTTCAGTAATTTGGATTTCCATACCTTAAGTCTTATAGATTAGTTATATCTTAGTTTGGATCAAGTACATGGTACTGTTTTATTATTACAGAGAAAAAATTTGGATTCTTTGGATAAAATAGAGTCTATGGAAGACGCCCTTTCCATAATTCTGAGCGTTCTGGATAACAGGTTTCCGGATAATGGATCCCACAGGTCTAAGATTTCACTTAAAGGTGAACTAACCCTGTAACCACTTAATTACACTCCCTGTGCAAGCACCAATGCAGCCATTAAAGGGGACCTGTCACCCAAAAAAATTATTCAGAATCCTATTTTATCACATTAGTCAAGCAAAATGAACTTTTTTTTTTTTTTTTTATTTGAAGTTTTTATTGTTTTTCAACATGACAAATGAAAAAGATGCATTAAAGTATAACATGTTCACAGCTGCAAGTTTGACTACGTCTAAACAGGTTATGTCCTTTAGTACAGAGCATTTACAGTATTCGGTCACATCTCATGGTCCCACAAGCATAGGTCTGAACTATAGCATTGGACCCAGAGGCCGTCACGAAGTAAAACATGCCCTGCTCAAGATAGTTCAACGTATTGCTAATCATGCAGCTGATTTGTAGCAAAATGAACTTTAATTACACTATATAAATTATTTGAATCTTGTTTCCATCAGTCTGGGAATTCATAACTATAGCAAGTAGGCAGGACCCATTTGTGTGACACTGTTATTAAGACAAGTCTTGCAAGATCTCAGAATCTTGTTTGTGCACCAGAATGGGGGACCTGATGTCCATCCCCATGCCCTGGCTACACAATTAAATGGTGAAGAGAACAGGGGAATGTGGAGAGAGCAGTGACATCTAGAAAGTGCTGAATGGAAAGTGAAAGTAATTGTCTGCCCCGCCTCTCTGCCATTGGCATAGAGGAGGGGCAGACAATATTTGATTGACAGCTGAGATTTTTAAATGAGTTTACAACAGCTATGAATGCTTTAATAAAAAGTAGAAATTGGATTTCATGTTTAATTTGAAAAGGACTTTTATTATACAGATTTTTGTGTCTGGGTGGCAGGTCCACTTTAATATTTCAGGATGTATTGTATATAAGTATTTATTTCCCTAAAACTACTTTCATTTACTTAACTTTTAAGTTTCATCAATAAATACAAAGTTTAATTTTCGACTGTAGTGTCCCTTTAACTTGTTTCTGTGATGATCTGAATCCTGTGCTGTACTTAACATTAATTGCAGACATAAATACAACAAAGTGCTTAATTGATGACAGTATGCATTTAATGTTCCAGGGCTCTTTCTGTGAATCTAACCCTTGGAAGTTGGTTAATTGCCAACCACCATCTGGACTTGTAATTTGCACAGCTACTACTGGCCCATATTTCTTCCTCCCGCTTAACTCCATATTCCCCAAAGCCCCTGTCTAACTAGACTGAAGACCTTTATTACCCCCAAAGGAGAGCGGCACCTGTTAGTGGCCTTGAGCTGCAACCTGAGACTCTGGGATGGATGTTTATATTTTATATTACAGGTATGGGATTGGTTATCTGGAAACCCGTTATCCAGAAAGTTCCAAATTACGGTAGACTCCATTTTATCCAAATAATCCAAATTTTTTAAAATGATTTCCTTTTTCTCTGTAATAATAAAACAGTAGCGTTTACTTGTTTCAAACTGAATAAAACTAATCTTTATTGGAAGCAAAATCAGCCTATTGGGTTTATTTCATGTTTACATGATTTTGTAGTAGTCTTAGGAGATGAAGATCCAAATTACTGAAAGATCGCTTATCTGGAAAACCTCAGGTTCCGAGCCCTGGCCCAGATTCCACTCACACCCCAAAAAAACGCTGCTTCCCCATACCTGTCTTCCTATGGCAGGGGCATTGGCAGCCACCATGTTTGGCCTCAGTACTTGACATGATAACACTGAATGCTAGAAAAATCTATCTATCTATCTATCTATCTATCTATCTATCTATCTATCTATCATCTATCTATCTATCTATCTATCTATCTATCTATCATCTATCTATCTATCTATCTATCATCTATCTATCTATCTATCTATCTATCTATCATCTATCTATCTATCTATCTATCTATCTATCTATCTATCTATCTATCTATCTATCATCTCTCTCTCTCTCTCTCTCTCTCTCTCTCTCTCTCTCTCTCTCTCTCTCTCTCTCTCTCTCTCTCTCTCTCTCTATGCTATTTGAATCCATCTTTATAATGGAGAAATTGAGAACATGATCCAATCTGGTTACTGAGATAAGAAAATGTAGCAAGCTAAAGGAAACAATTACACTGCAGCTTTAAAAACATATTGTTGTGTAAAATAGCTATATGTAGGCATGGTGTGACATAAAATGAAAATGAAGAAAAAAAAAAAAAATATATATATATATATATATTGATCTTTGGAATGACAAGGCAAGTCGCCAAATATTTTCTAGGTCTAGTAACCCATAACAACCAAACGACAGGGAGTAATTTCAGGTGGCCTGTTTGAAAGCATGCATTTGGGAATGACTTGTACATCTTCATTTGCTCTTGCTTTCCTCCGTGCATAGTAAAGCTGCATGCATATTAAGGCAACAGGGATGCACGTTGGGGACCTGTGGGTTTAACGAGGAGGCAGAAATGGACTGAAGCTTAAAGTGAAACCTTTTTTGTGCAAATAGAAAGTCAGATTTAAGCAAGTTCATATAGAAAACAGAGAAATTGCAGGCAAAGCTTATATTTTACTATTAGTTATATTACAATTCCAGTGAGGTTGCACTAAGATAGGGGCAAAAAAATATTTATATAGGGTATTTTAGAAAAATTTAATTTTTTTAACTTCTGTTCATGCCATATGCCTGACAAACATGTATTAGAGATTTGCCAGATTAACCCCCAACAGTTTTTCTTCATACTGTGCAGCTATACCTTCTATGGCCAGTAATCTTTATGAACCCAGTGACCCAGTGCAAGGATATTGTATAAAACAGTGGAGGCCAGACTAAAAAGAATAAAATGAGCAGAAGATACTTATCTTTTTCTTATTGGTTCTTCTTTATTCTGCAGTCGTTCTCTTTCTTTTTCATTAAAGAGGACCAATACCCACCCAAACAGCTCATTTTAAAATTGCTCTTCTCAGCACTTTTTCAGTTTACATTCGTTCATGTTTTTTTTGTTTGTTTTCATGATATTAACAGTTTTATACTACTAATACAATGAATTCATATCAAGAGCATTCTGTGCATTTCAGGCTTGATATAATGTCAGAAACTTTGGGAGTTACCCCCTAAATCATTTAAAGCATCTGATGTCCAGGGATGCTCCAGTTGCAAATTCATCATATTAGCTGTGAAAAACTGCTATTATCATGAAAACGAAAAGAAATCATGCAAATTGCTCAGAAGAGCAAGTTTTCATTGTTTTTGGGGTGAGTATTTGTCCCTTTTAAATATATTTACATAATTATTCTACCTCTCTCCCAACTCCATTTCATTTCAGTCGTACTTTTTCTTGCTGAAGGCAGTTATCTGAAGCTGATATTCTCCTACTGCTTCCTTTAGTTCCTTTTATTATTACACCCTGGTAATAATGAGATTTTTAGGTGACCCTCCCCTTTCACTAAGCAGAAAGTTACCAGTACAATATGAAGAAGAAGTAGAAAGTTAAACTCACTGTCTATGCCTACATTTTAATCATTGACAAAGTGATCACCAGAGACTACCTACCTAGTGTGGCGGTAATCCAAAAAAATCAATATTAATTGTGTGGTGTGGGATCAATATTCTATTCTGTCTTGGATCAGTATTACTACTAGGTGGTAATAAAGGTTTTGCAAAACTCTAACCATAGTACCCACTTCATATATGTTCACCAAATAGACCCAGCAGTATATGTCTCACTCCAATAGACCCCTATTCCTATTGTTTGCACTCACTCAACTAACTAGGGGAATAATTCCAGCAGATCTATCTCTGCCACCTTTCCCAATGCAAATTACTTTGGCTACATCATTGTCATATGTCACTGTGATTTATTAATGTTGATTGGAAAAAAAACAAGGGAAAGTTGAAGCATTGAGGCTATGACCGCAAAATTCATACAGACAAACACTAGAAATCCCTGTGCTTTGCAGGACTTGTATAGGTATTGGTTGCTCTATCCAGAAACTTGCATCCAAAAAGCTCACCATTACTGGAAGGTCATCTCCCATAGATGGGTTAATTATATCATTTAATATTTCTAAACATATTTTCCTTTTCTCTGTAATAACAAAACAGTACCTGTACAGCAAGCTTGGTCCCAGTTAAGACACAATTAATCCTTATTAGTGGAAAAACAATCCTATTGGGTTTATTGATTGTTGATATGATTTTTAACAGACATAGGAGCATATTTATCAAAATAAAAAAAGTCTGACCAAACTAGAATTCACAATTGGAGCTTATTTATTATTAAAAAAAACATTATTTAATCGGATCGAGGCAAACCGAAAATCCGAGTCATTCCTTTTTTTTTAACGTTTTTCCCGAATCGCTCGTTTTTTTTCGGGCTTCTTTCCAAAAAAGTCAGAATTTTTCAGATTTTTTTCGGAGAATTACAGAAAAATTGCTGGAAGATTTGGAGCTAATTCCAGCGCAGACAACAAAAAATGGACCTCTCCTTTTAAATTATATACAATCTTGGAAGGTCCAAGATGCCGAATTTTCAGATTCTGAGTTTTTCCATTTTTGGGGTATAATAAATCTCCAAAAAATTAGTTTTTTCCCCCCACTAAAAATTTGGATTTTATAGTTAAAAAAACTTTGATTTTTTGAGTTTTTTTAGACTCACAAATAACCCCCTTCAAGTATGGAGAGCCAAATTACTGAAAGATCCCATATTGGGAAAGCCCCTGGTCCCAAGCATTCTGGATAAAGAGATTCCATACCTGTAGTAATGAGAGAGTCATCTAGATATTTACTCACTAGCTAATTGATGTGATATTTGCAGTTTATTCCATCTTCTGCTGTGACTGGAAATACTTTGTGCTCTCCTATGTTTATAAATGCATGGTGTTGCAGCAGTGAATGGAGTGTTTCTAACCAGTTACATCAGCAATGTATAGAATGGGGCAGAATCTCACAGAGCATCCTCGGTGTGTATACAGTATATCACTTCAATACTGTGATAATAAATACATTACATCTTAGACAGGAGGTGGTAATTGCATTTCAAACATGAATGCCATGTTAATGTTATTAATATTTTTACACGTTGTTATGTGCCAGCTAAAAAATGATGCATTGTCTGGAAAAAATTTTATAAAATTGTATTTGAAATATGAGCATGATTAGAAGAGAAAGCATTAAAGACAGTAAAGACGAGACTTAATTTAAGTATTCTCAGGGTTTTTTCCAGGGTTATTCTAAGCTTTTAAGAGCAGAGATACATGGTCAGATTTGGGGAGATTAGTCGCCTGGTGACAAATCTCCTCTTCTTCGGGGTGACTAATCTCCCCGAACTGCCTTCCCACCGGCTAGAATGAAAATTGCCGGCGGAATGGCACTCAAAACGCTCGAAGGTTGGAAACTTCTGGCGACTTCGGAAAATGAGTCGTTCCGTGTGCCATCCCGCCGGCGATTTACATTCTAGCCGGTGAGAAGGCAGTTCGGGGAGATTAGTCGCCCTGAAGAAGAGGAGATTTGTCACCGGGTGACTAGTCTCCCTGAATATGACCGTGTGTCTCTGCCCTAACATGCATGCTTCTATTGATGAGGATCAAAGTAGGCTAATATAATCTATGATCAGCGCCAGATTTGTTTCCTGGCCACCTCTAGGCCGCACAGTCCGACCAGATGGCCTCCCGCGGTCCTAGCGCCCGCCTACACTTCCCCTTCCCTGCGCACCGGCGAAAAAGCGTCGGTGCAGCTGGTGTCATTGAATGGGGACGCACACATCCCCACAATGTGGCTGGGCGGCATGCCGCCCTAGGCCCGGGCCTATGTGGCTCGTCACAAATCTGGGCCTGTCTATGATATACTGTAATCTGCATTTGGGTTTGTCTCTGTATAAAATGTTCTTCCTGGTGTCTTTGGTACTTCTTATATTCACATTATCTTTATTTTTATTTATCTAGATTTTGTTATTCTTGTGTGGTGTTCCATTATCCCAATGTCCCATGGTGGCAGGACCCTCTTTGATCTGTTGTAGGAATCTGGTTTTCAAGGTGTTCATTAATAATATCTGAATACATTTCCTGAGGGTTGTTATATCAATTTTTTGAAGGAACAAATACATCGATAATGCATTCATTGCCCTGGAGCAGTGACGGGGGAGGCCTGAAGGCTTATTTGGAGGGAAAAGTTCAGTGTAAATTAAAGGGCATGTAAAGGATAAAAAATAAAATCCCATTTTTACTTTCTTTAATTAAAAAGAAACCTATCTCCAATATACTTTAATTAAAAAATGTGTACCGTTTTTATAAGAAACCTGACTTAATGCAGTGAAATTCTCCCTTCATTTACTGCTGTGGATAGGAATTGTCAGACGGTCCCTAACTGCTGAGCAGGGAAACGATCATACTTATGAACAGCAGGGGGAGCCCCCACCTTACTTCCCAGCCACGCAGAACTCAAGCCGCTTTGTTTATGACAATCCCTAAGCAGCCCAGATCACACTGAGCATGTGCACAGTCTTAGTCTTGCAAAGATGTATAACAAAGTTACAAGATGGTGACCCCCTGTAGCCAACTTTGAAAGCATAAATTATTTGTTTGATTAGGCTTGTGGTGCAGTAAGTTCATGTTTATATTTAGTATACAAAATACAGCAGTTCTAGCCTTATTCTATTTTAGACTTTACATGCCCTCTAAGGGGCAGATTTATCAAAGGTCGAATTTTTTTCTACTGTAATGAATTCAAATGTACTCAAAACTCGAATGTTATCTTATTTAAGAAAAAACTCGAACGTCTAAAATTCGAACAAATATTTCTGCCGAAAAACTCAGTCTTTCTCTGAAAAAAAATGAATGCTAGGAAGGCTATTAGTGTCTGCAGATAGGTCTGTGAACCTCTGCCTTTGACATATAAATTAATTTAGCAGGTTTTAGGTGGTGAATATTTGAATTAGAACTGTTTCCATGGTCGAGTTTTGACACACAAAAAAATGTGAAAATTCTAATTTATCATTCGAACCTTAAATAAATAAATTTGAACCTTAATAAATAAATCTGCCCCTAAGAATTAAATATGTATTCTCTGTTTTCAATATTCTTGGAATGTTGGGCAGCATGGCCAATACACCATTGTTTTCCTATATCTGTAACCTAAGCCAGTGATCCCCAACAAGCAGCTCGCAAGCAACATGTTTCTCTCCAACCCCTCTGATGTTGCTCCTAAAGGCATCAAAGCAGGTGTTTAATTTAATATATTATAATTCCTGGCTTGGAGGCAAGTTTTGGTTGTATAAAAAACCAGGTGTAGAGCCTCCTGTAGGCTGCCGGTCCATATAGGGGCTACCAATCAGCCAATCACAGCTCTTATTTGGTACATACTGGAAGTTTTTTATGCTTGTGTTGCTCTCCAATTCATTTTACATTTAATTATGATTTAATTATGATCTAAGCGCAGCCCTCCAAGGGGGGCTTGAAACAAAAAAGTTAAAAGTCCCTCCTTTTACCAGATATATCAAAACACAGTAGGGGTTATTTTTCAAGTTCATATTGTTGCACTTTTCACCGTGCATGTAACTTTAAAAAAATGCACCTGATGAATCACTGCGATACCCGTAGGCATCCCCTCAATTTGCCCCTTCTCCAACTCTTTGGATCTCCAATAATTTGTGTGCCAAATTGAAATGTATCTTAGGGTAGGGAGTGTTGGAGAGGGTGAAGGCCACAACAGAGTTCTGTATTCAACTACTCCCCTATGGCAAACTGTAAGTATAGGACTGTGTACCTTGTGTACTGTCTGATACAAAATCTGGCAAAGGGTGTCATCAAATCCCGGATATAAGAGGTGCACTTTTGGGCCTATTAGTACTTTTACTCTTGTGTCTGTGGTCTCTGTAAGTGACTCCCATAATTTAATTGATTACATAAGATTTCAAATGGTTGATATTCCACCACTCAACAAGGGCTGGGGATGGACATTATTACTGCTGAGAAAGCAACAAGGAGTGATTTATTATCTACCCCAAAGGGGTTGAGTAAAATATTAGATTGTTTCCCCTTATTGGTCTTCAAACTTCTAATTGCCTGCATTTGGACTAAATGGATTACTCTTCGTAACTTAATGTGTACTTGAAGGCTGCTTTTGCCCCCTCGATGACTGTAAATTGTCAGCCACTACTTAACTATAATTTGCTGCTGAATTATTCACAGGGCACGTGTTCAGTAAAGAAATATATCTGGACGCTGTATTGTAAAATTTGGGTGAAGAAGTTACAATTTTTATACCTGAGCTGTAAAAATTCACCCGCACGATAATAATCATTAAATAAATTAGTGTTTGTGATGGGTGTTTCAGATTTTGGTGGGTGTTTTTTTTTATTGTTTTTTCTCAGATTCAATGGTTCAATGGTGCACCCTTTAACCTAATGTTTTACCCTTTTCCAACTGCTCAGCCATGCTGTTTGGAAGGTAGCCACCCATGCTGCAAAGTCTATGTTAGACCTGAGCTTTCCGAAGGAAAATAATTGCTTAAGGGTTGTTCACCTTAAATTTAACTCCTAGTGGTAAATTTACTTATCTTTGAGGTTGCTTCGCTGCACTTCGCCGCACTTCGCCAGGGCGCCGCTAATTCACTAAATCCAAAGTTGCGATCAGGAAGGCGAAAGGTAGCGAAGTTGCCCAAGCGTTAATCCATCAAGCAAAGTGAATGGTGTAAACATACAGTGCAACATATTGACGCAGTAACAATTTCTTATGAAGAATGAACTCACAAAGCGGCAGTCTGTAGAACTAGAAACATAAGAAACATAAGAAATTGTTACTGCGTCAATATGTTGCACTGTATATTTACACCATTGATTTTACAGACTTCACCACATTTTTTAAGGTTTTTTATACCTTCATTGGAACCGTGATCTTTTCACTATTTATGGACATTGTTCGGATACATCACTACGTGCGCATGAAAGGCGATATGTGGACTGCTACTGTTTTAATGTGTATGCACTTTTCTTTTGTATTTTCATTCACTTTTAAAAGAAAAAAATTTCTAATTATGTATGGAACGCTTTCATAAGCGCTTTTGTCAGATCATAAAGGCTTTTGCCCGATAAACAACAGCTATAGAGAAAGATACAAGAAAGGTAGGGGATCAACTCTATAGGAGCCTAATAGATCCTATAGGTCCCTACATGTATGCAAATATTTTAATTGTTTTACCTATATATACCTCGTTCACCAATGATTCTGTATGCTTGAGAAAGGGGCGTGTCCCTGAAACGTTGCACTTCCGCTCTTTTGAATTAAAGCAAGGGTTTCCCTGCAAGCAAGCCTTGTGTGCCGGTATCTTTGTTTCTTGACTCAATTTGGAGGTTGCCGTATCCTCTATTACTGAGCACCAGGCGTTATCTTCAGGAGGTTGCCGTGGGTGTGCGCTTGCTCTACCTTGTTCCAGTACAACTTTTGTAAAATGAACATGTAATTAGGGAGTGTGGCCACAAAAATGGGCGTGGTGAAAAAATTTCGCTGCACTATGCTATTTTCCAAAATGTTGGGAGGCATGGAATATTTACTATTCTAGCTAAGGAATGTAATGGCCACCTCTCTCACCTGAGGAGGTCAGAGCATCTCAGCTCAATAGCAGTTGTACGAAAGGAATTCAGTGAAACCTAATGATTATGTTATAAAGCGATAAAAAAGTGTACAGTTCACAGACGGAAATAGATGGAGCTTTTATGCATGTGAGTTCCAATGCGGCAGCTTCTAGGATGCTCATAACTGTGTAATAAACAGGAAGAAGTATGGCAGAGGCAGATGGATGAATAAAGGCTATAGAAGGCGAAGGGGGCCTGACATTTTAGAGAAATATATGATTCATTCAGGCCAAACCAAGATTTTTTATTTGAAAAGTATGATTTTGTTTATCAGCATACATTTATTTACCTTTTTATTTTAATCCCTCTGAGTGAATATCCTTATACAATATTATATATACAGGTGTGGGACCTTTTATCCAAAAAGCTTGGGACCTGGGGTTTTCCTGAAATTTAAATCTTCATAGCTTAAGTCTACTAAAAATGTAAAACATTAAATAAACCCAATAGGCTGGTTTTGCTGCCAATAAGGATTAATTATATCTTAGTTTGGATCAAGTACAAGCTACTGTTTTATTATTATTACAGAGGAAAAAGGAAATAATTATTAAAAATCTGGATTATTTGGAAAAAATTAAGTCTATCTGTAATTCAGAGCTTTCTGGATAAAGGATCCCATTCCTGTATATGTATAATACAGGAGCCATATAATTGGTGCTTTGTGATGTCACTTCTGTTACAAGACTCACTGAATTCTTGTGTATTATCAGGCCGAGATTTGTGGAAAGGCCACCAAGGCCCTAGCCTAGGGTGGCAGGATTTTAGGGGGCTTAAGGCTAAGGCTTTTGGGTGGGCCCCTGGTGTCCAACACTGCATGCTGCCCAACCAAACCCACATTTGTTCAAGAACCCTAGGGATATGCAGGAGATACAATCGTATTTTAAATTTCCCATGCACCAATCCCCATTGCTCCGGTCCCAATGATGAAAATTTGCATGAATAAAGAGGGGACAGGGGCGACGAACGGCATATGTAATTCTGGCCCTGCGTATTATAATAAATAATGTACCCCCTATTACAGTAAGAGGATATTAGAAGCAACCTCAATGTTCCCTGAGCTGTCGACAGTGTTAGCCATAGGTCGATCCAACCAGACCCCGCTTCATGGCAAGAGGAAAGGATAAGCTTTTACTTCCTTCCCCATCAATGATCACTTGCGCGCACAGTGACAGGTCTGCTGGCTCCAATATGATCACTTTCTTCATTCTAAAGCCCACCTCCTGTCTGTGAATATGATCTTCCTGTGTCCAGGCTTGGCTGTGTCAGGCAAGAGCTGCAGCAATCAAATTAATATCTTGCTGACAGTGATTTTCTCCACTCATCTCTGGACTTGTACTTTCTCAAAATCTCTCTTCCTCTACCCAAACTGTAAGTGCAGGGAGTACTGGTAAGAACTTCAGCTTATATTTTTTGATGTTTAACTCTAAAAACGTGATATTCATTTTAATATATGTTCTGAGGTTATTGTACAATAAATAACTGTATTCAGAGGGGGTATTGTCTATGAATCTGCCATTGTGTTCATGCTGTTTAGAGCTCTGTGATTTTACACATTAAATAGTCCCTGTGCCATCCTGCAATGAGTTCTGGGGGAATTTGTACATTTAGGGGGTTATTTATCAAAATTCGAGTTTGGGGGGTATGGGATTTTTTTCCCAACCTCGAATCAACTCGAATTCGAATTTTAGGCGATTTATTGCCACTGTGTTCATTTTGCTAAATGTTTTTGGTAATTAAATAAAAATAGCATTTTTTTTCCAAAATTATGAGATTTGTGCTTTTGAAAGAGCTATAATAGAAGCTTGACTATCAATATATTCAATGTTTCTCAAAAGGGCATGGTCTAAATTCTACAGGAACAGCCCCTAAGTTTGTTCATAGCCTCTACAGTGAGATTCCATAAAACTATAGTAGCATGGGTAGTCCCCTGTACTAAGCACAATTCAGCAGAAACAACCTAGGCTAGGGGGCCCCATCAAACTGGTTTGAATTGGGCCCCACAGTTGACCAGCCCTGGCTGTATAGTCTTGGAACTACTCTGTGACATCTAATATACTTATGTATTTTTTGAGAAGTCCAATTAAGTCATGTGTTCAGCATATATAATACATACAAGACCGTGTTCCCCGTCATCCTCTCCTCCTCTTATTTTGTTTCTCCAATTAATTAATGGTTAGTCTGCTGCCACAGTGCAAACCTATGGGAAAGATTGGGGGGGGGGGAGAATTTGTGGATTGCAGTTGGGGGATGAATTTTTTCAGATGAAAGCTACCTTGCTGTTTGTAGCTGTACTGAGAAATTACAATAGGCTTGACATCACCTTTAAAGACAGCATATCAATTAAACAAAATCATTTACAAAAAATGTCTAATTGCTGGACAAAAATCCTGGACATGCTAAAACTATTATAAAATCTAATTTGCCTTTAGCAAAAGCTTGGTTACTGGCTACTACAGACTCCAGTATTTTTTATGCTAGCAGAGTAATGCAATCTCACAGCTAAAGTATGTTGTGATCTTGTAGCCCACTGGGCTCGTACTCAATAGACCTGAATGTAAGATTGTAAGGCAAGGCTACATTAATAGATGGTAGGGCGTTTGCACAACCGCAACCAATAATCACTCAACAAAAATGCCACTACCAGAATCCATGAGCATTTGAGCACTCCGTTGATGTATACCTCCATAAAACAGTTTGTTTATTATAATCTATTTAGGAAAATAGGTCATTTTATACTACGGTTTAATCTTTTAACATCTATTCCATACACACATTGTTGTGCAGTCAAGGTCAATCAGTTTGACTTTATCGATCGTAAGTGATCCTTTTGGTGGTTCATTCATTCCAACTTTGTACGTTTGTTGAGGCAGTAACCAGTCATTAAATATCTAATAGATATTTAAACCCCTGGGTGCCAAAGAACCCCCCAATGTATGAACTTTTAACCAATTAATTGTCCTATGTCATTTCTGCAGTTGAAGATATGGCTAGAAAATATCCCCAAAGACTTCAACCTGAACTAATGTGATTTTAATCAAGAATTTGTGGATAGGGGGAAACAGATGGCTTCAACAAATAGGGAGAATTGACCCCAGATATACCTGAAGACCCAGTTTGAAGGAAATTTAGGGTGAGGTACATAACATATTTGGCAGATATTAATATGCATCAGGGATTTCCAACTGGAGGCCCAAATATTTTTATGGCCCCCCAGACAAATTAACATGGGTCATTGACCCTGACAACCAGTTGGTTTCAAACTGCAAGATGGAAATATGCAGAATTTGTTATTCTGATATTTTTATCAGTATTTATTATTAGTTTCTGTTCAATCCATTATGATTTCTCTTAAGTCTACAGGCACCTCATAGTATATTAATGATTACTGTGATTGAATAGATCCATCTTGCTGCTGATCGACTGGTTCCCCTTTTTTACTTTAATCCTTAGTCATTTGTGCTTGAAGTGGAAGGTCAGGTTTGATTTGGTCAAGGTTTCTTTTGTTCTTTTTCCTTGAATTTCACAGTATCCTCAAAAGTCACTGCTAGCATGAATTCTGAGAAATAACTGGTCAGCTAATGCAAATGAATGTTGTTGTTTTTTTTTACTGTTTTGGCTTCACTTGTCCTTGAAGGAAATTCTTGCATTATACTTGAAACTGTATGCATCATTTCATAATAGTCAGATGCATGTAAACCATAGTTTTAGCATCAGAAATATAAGTTCAAATGAATAAATTGTAATGATTGCAAGCAAGGGTATTGTTATCTATTCTACAGGATTAGATAATTTTATATTCTGACCCAATCAATATGCATCTTGTTTCTTCCCTGTGGGTTTTCCACACAAACAAAGCTCAGCATAGCATATTCAACTAAATTATTGTAGATGCAACTCCAAGAAGTCTTTGTCAGTAAATTGGCGTTCACAACATCTGAAGAACCACAAGTCAGGGTTACTACTGCCATGAGGGGAGTTGAGACTTTACGCCCTCCTCAACCGGCACAAAACGCTTGAAAAGTAAAAGAGTGCGGCATTGGCTTGGCCACTCAGGCTACTAATAGGGCCCTGCCACTGGCTACCCAATTAGCTTTTAAAAAGGACACAGTGATATATAAACACTATTATATCAGCCATTCATTGTCAGGCTCTGCTGGGATGCAAGCCAGGGACCTTTAGGTTTCTGGCTCAATGTCATAACCACTGGGCCAGGTGAGCAGCCTGCAGGGTTGCTCACTATATATTACCCCCATATTAGCTCCAGCAGCAGCCTGATTGGTTTGCAGTCTGCCCTATTTAAGGCCAGCCCTCAAAACACTCTTTGCCTGAACATTGGTTCCCAAACTAGCAGTGTGGCATCGTCCCTAGCTAATGGTTCCAGCTCTAGCACTTTTCCCTTGATTCTACCTTGCCTTGATGTGCCATGTCTTTCCCTGCCTTGTCTTGACTTGCTTACCATACCTAGTACCTTTCCCTGCCTTGACCTGACCCTGCCCTGCCTGTTCTGTTCTACCTTGTACCTCTGCCTGCCTTGAACCGACCTTGCCTTGCCTGTTCCTGCTTCCTGTTCTGCCTTGTACTTAACCTGTCTTATAGCCAGTCCTCTCGCTATCCAGTCCTTTCGCTATCCAGTCCTCTCGTTATCCTGCTCTTCTGCTCCCATACTCTCCTGCTTTCCTGTCCTCCTGCTTTCCAGCCCTTCTGCTCTAGTCTCCTTCTGCTCTAATCTCCTTCTGCTCTAGTCTCCTTCTGCTCTAGCCTCCTTCTGCTCCAGTCTCCTTCTGCTCCAGTCTCTTTCTGCACTCTATCCCTAGTTTAATCAGATCTTCGCCTGCACCGTCCTGTACTATCCTTTCAGTCTGCTCCTGATCTATGCCCGCACCATCCTGTCCCATCCAGTCTGTTCTTGTTCCACTCCTGCTCAATCCAGTCTGTTCCTGTCCTAACTCTTCACCTTTCATCCTGTCTAGTCCAGTCCTGATCTTGCCCTCTCTGTCCTATTCTGCTCTGTACCTGTTCCAGTCTGACTCGTCACCCTGTTCCTGCCCTTTTCCTATCTATGTCCCATGGGTTCAGCCAGCTCTTGTTTAAAGGACTCACCTTCCTCATCAACCTCCACAGCACCCCCTACCTAATCTTTGACATTCATCCTTGGTCCAACAATATCTACAGCACTAAAATAAGTTCATTGTAGATTTCGCTCAAATTAGCTTTTCAGCTAAGGTTCAAGGAGAAAATAGGAGAGTATATCTAGGCATTCTTCTCTTAAATATTGATACATGTACAGTGTACCTCTCATAGCAAAATTGTTTCCAGCCAGTAAATCCATACTCCAGTCGGGGGGAAAACAATATTTTTTTCAGACAAATATACACCTCACAATCACTTTGCCACCAACACTGGGAAGGAGGTTTTGTTGGGGGACTGCCATGTTGGAAGAAGTTAATTACTTCACAAGAACCAGAAAAACTGTTTGTAAGTAGTGTGGTAGTAGTGTGGTAAAAACTCTTTATCCATTGTGCTGCCAGCTTTAGGCAATGGATCAAGAGTTTTAAAACATATTTCAGCTGCAGCGTTCTATATAGTACTTAAAAAACAGTCAACCATTGCATTCCAGAGGATACAGAGTATATGTGCTGTTTGTATGTGAATTTGTTTTCTTAAAAAGTAATTTTATGATTCTAGGGGGGGGTGTCCTTGCATTCTTTTGGCATAAAACTGCCTTCTCCAGTTATTTTTATGACCAGGAACTAATTATTTGTACCAATTTTAGTTCGTAATTTTAGAGGGAATAAAATATCTCTTGAACATAAGCCAATCTATAATTCATCAGACTGAAAGAACAAAATAATCCATCATTTAGAAGCTATCAGGAGAGAGTGGACATAAAGAATGGCATAACCCAGGGAGACATCTTCAAGATCCATTTTCAGGCATTAATCTTTAACCCTACCATGTGTGTTTATTTGTGCACAGTACACCCAAATATGCACTGGGCTCATGCCCTGTATCACAATGCACCCATTGCTCTGAGTAATCAAACTATCTGTCTATTATATATTACTAAACTGTAAGAGCAATGTACTAAAAGTATGCACAGCTGTCCTAAACTAGAGCAACCAGTGAGATGTTCAGCTAACCTCTTGCTGACTGGTTGATATCAGTTTCTAGACCAGTGGCAAATGTTGCCATCATGACATCACTGTTGCTTCCAGTTAGATGCTCTCAAGCCACACCTTCAGATTCCACAATACAAAACACTGGAAACGAGGACAGGGGAGGATTTTGTAAATAGACAGAAGTGCTGGTAGTAGTAGATAATGGATCCAAGGAACCAGGCCTGGACTGGCAATCTGTGGGTTCTGGCAAATGCCAGAGGGGCTGCTGTACGGCTCCATAGAAAGTTACCATGTAGTGGGCTTGTAGTAGGCTGTTTGGGCCGCAGCCTCTGTGTACTTGGAATGACAGGGCCTATTTTGACTCCCAGTCCAGGCCTGCTAGGAACCAAACGGAGGTCATGGCTAGGCACGAGGTTGGTTCAGGCAGCAAAGGATAGCAAACGGGAAACAGGCCGGGGTTGAGTCAGGCAACAGAGTCAGAAGTCAATAACAAGCCAAAGTCAAACCAGAGAATCAATCAGGACAAACAGGAACAAGGCTTAGAATCAACAGGAGGACAGCTTGTCAAAAGTCGCTGGCGTCTTTAAATAGACAAGGAGCATGCACTGATTTGACACAGGCGATGAATTAGACGCATGGCGTTTTACTGTAAAAAATAATTATGTCCCCTTGCAAGTATTCCCTCAAATCTGAATTCTTCTGTACTTTTTACCTGTCTAGTTACATGTCTCTGCAATCTCTCCATCTCATTAACATCCATCTCAAGTACTGGAGCCCAAAACTGCACTGCAGAAGACAAGGGCTTACTAGGGACCTAAAATTATATTGTATTAAATACAATTATATTGCCATTGCTTTAGTTAATTCCCTGTTTATGCAATACATTACTTTATTTACTTTAGTAGCCACTGAGTGATTGTGCCTAAAGTTGCACAGCTTGTTATCCATAAAAATCCCTAAAGCTTTCCAGTTAAGGAGGCCCCCCAAACAGCACCATTTACTGTACAATTAGCCTTTGTTATTTCTACCACAGTGTATAACCTTGCATTTATCAACATTGAACATTCATTTGTCAATCTGCTTCCCAGTTTTCAAATTTTGTCCAATCCGTGACAGTATCCTGCATGGAACGTATCATTTTGCACAATTCAGTATCATCAGCAAATAGACATTATTTGAAATTGGATCTATTAAAAGCCTTCCAGAACTGTATCACTGTTTCCTAGCCAACTATAAGAAAATAGGAAATTATATAATGGGAACACCAAATTATAGTATAACAGTAATACCAAGCAATGTTAAAAGGCACCCTACAACACCTATGAACAATATATGCTACTGTGTAAAGTTATATTTAATTCTGTTGATCTCATGGGAACTTCAGTGCTCATAGTTAATACAGGTAAGGGATCTGTTATCCAGAAACCCATTATCAAGAATGCTCCAAATTATGGAAAGGCTGTCTCCCATAGACTCCATTTTTCTCTGTAATAATAAAACAGTAGCTTGCACTTGATCCAATCCTTATTGGAAGCTAAATCAGCTAATTGGGTTTTATTTAATGTTTACATGATTTTCTAGTAGAGTCAACGCTTGAAGATACAAATTACGGAAAGATCCGTTATCTGGAAAATCCCAGGTCCCAAGCTTTTTAGAGGAAGCTCCCCATGGCTCTGATCGTTGGGTTCCTGGGCCAACAGGTGGGTCACACTGGAGACCTGTCTACGGTCTGATGCATCTACAGTCTGAGACTGAGATTGAAAGAGCTCTGCTTGGTTATAAAACATATCTCTAATTGGAGCAAAAAAAGTAAACACTTTGAATTCCCATAACTGTTGCTGCTATGTTAATACCAAACTAACATTTTCATTCATTTATTCAAGAACCTTTAACTGGCACTTTATCTTATACATTTCCTAGACATAAGAATGGGAAGGTACTGTCAATACCTTTGCAGTGTAAATTGAAGAACCCTGTGCCTACCTTGCAGATTGCTGTTTGATGCTCTTTTGAGTACTGTTTCTTGTTGCCTGCCATGGTGTGTCTGTAATCAATAGTTTATCAGCCAAAAGAAAGACTTCCTGTGATCTCAGCATTGATTTGCTGCCCATCCGATTTGCATCTGCAGCTGCTGCCGTTCTGCTATAGTAACTTCTCATCTGCAAGAGACAACAGCCCCTCCAGGTAGCAGGCTAAGAAAGCAGGGAGCCACAAAAGTGAAATAAATGATCAGAGCTGGTTTTCATTGTACAAGAAGCATATTTCTCTTTAATCTTCACTCTGTCCCCTGGGACTAACCTTTCCTGTCATCTGTCTTTTCATTGCTGAGGTGTCTTCTGATTCTTTTTAAAGCCTTTTAAATTTTGAAAACTTTTGCGTTTAAGTTCCTTTTCTTTTTTTGCCCCAAATCTGCTCTAACTGCTCTGTCAACTCTTAACATATATCATATATTATAACCCACCTCAGTGTATCATTTATTATTTTAGATGGAAATGGTTAAATATATCTGCAATATATATTTCTATTAAACAAATACTGACAGTTTGATAAATCACCTGTGTCTCATACCCAGAAGCTGATTTTATGGGGATGCAGCTTTTATGTTTGAACTTATTGACAGCACAGGCACATGAATGTCTAGTGATACCGCTGCGGAGCACCGTTCAAAGCAATCTCGGAGTCTGGCGAGTTAGTATCAATTTGTTGGCTTTATTAGGCGCATTAAAATTGTTGGGGAGGGGGGTTCACATCTAACGCGTTTCGTGTCAGTAAACCTGACACTTCATCATGAAGTGTCAGGTTTACTGACACGAAACAAAACTTCTGATGAAGTGTCAGGTTTACTGACACGAAACGCGTTAGATGTGAACCCCCCTCCCCAACAATTGTAATGCGCCTAATAAAGCCAACAAATTGATACTAACTCGCCAGACTCCGAGATTGCTTTGAACGGCGATCCGCAGCAGTATCAGTGGTGTGTAGTTTAAGCCGGCTAGAAGGAGCCGATCTATCGCAAGAGCAGCGGCTTAGCAGGAGTTGGCGTACAAGGGAATCGCTCCGCCATTAGCCACATCGTATTTTCGTTTGTACATGAATGTCTAGGCCCAACTCACCAATGAGTGCTGGACGCCAGTTACCTGCATTCCACTATGACAGCAGGCAGCAACGTAGCTATTCATATATCCTTAGTGAGGTGGTGCAGTAATAAAAGGCAGCTGTACAACTGAAAATTGGTCATTTATTGGAAAATAAAGTTTTATGCCCAGAAAATTGAGTGTGGGAATTGACATTAAATTAATAATTTTAGTAGGGTACAGTGTCGGACTGGGACACCAGGAGCCCACCAAAAAACCTTAAATCAGGGGCCCACAAAAAGTTTTTAGACCAGGGGCCCACTCTCTATTACTATTTTCTTCCTCTCCTCACTCAACCTCTATTCACCTAGTCTCTTTTCTTTACATACTATAATCTATTATTCAACCTATTTAGCCACTTTGTTCTCATAGAAATAGGGAATGGCCATGAAATAGGCCAAAAGTTTAGCAGCCTGAGGGCCCGCTGACACCTGGTCCCACCGGGAGTTTTCCTGGTATCCTGGTGGGCCAGTCCGACACTGCTAGGGTAGTGCATGAAGACCGTTATGTGCCTCTAACAATCAAGGCACAGGCTAAAAGTTTGAAGGAATCAGCTACTTTTGACCCTTGATACAAGGTCAAGAGCAATAAGGGGCACAATAGTGAAAATCTGGCCCTCGATCCTTGCCTTAATTACTGCCTGCTGGTTCTTCCTAACATGCATCTGAATGATGCTCAAGTTAGAGGAAAAAGTAGGAGGCAGGAGAAAGAATGTTTGTGTTCTTCCCTTTTATGGATACAGTGCTGCCCAATGAAGGCTAATTTTGGACAGTGGAGACGTACACCAATTCTTCTGTGTAAGACAGGTTGCAGAAATCATGGCAGATTGCACCCATTTTTGGACTTTGTGCCTTATCCTGCACTGTAAAGTTTTGTTTTTATTGACTTTTAATATTAAACATTATTGAGAAATTGAGGCACTGCATTGGAACCATTGAAACCCCACCTTTGTCCCACTGTTGAGCAACCTTAATGGGTCATTGCAATTCAAATGTATAACATATATAATATGTAAATGGTTCTTCAATAGGAAATCGACAAGTTAGCAGAACCATGGCACACCACAACACAGCTCAGCATGACACAGCATTCATTATAATAATAAATATGATAATGGTTTGTTTAATGTCGTGGGACATGGTAAAACCCTGACAGCCAAAAATATAGATATTTTCTGCTCCATCTGTAGCTAAACTGATTTCTGAATTACACTGTTTCACTTGGTTCTGTTTTCTTTTGCAGATATTTCTGTCAGTCTGCTGTCGGTCATTGTCACCTTCTGCGGGATTGTTTTATTAGGAGTCTCACTCTTTGTTTCCTGGAAGTTGTGTTGGATTCCATGGAGGGACAAAGGATCATCACAGACCCAACGGAAAGATCATGGACATCATGGTCATCTCCACCATTCTCACTATGGGGACCTGTTAGCAGACCGTGTGGAGCTTGGACCTGAGATGCCTGAACGGTCCTATTTAGATATGGACTCCTATCCAGAAACCAACATTAAAATAAGTCAGACATCTCCTGACATCCCTGTGGATAGTCAACCAGCTAAGGAATCTCAGATCCCATGTGCTCAGTCTCACCAGCAAGTGGCAAATATAGCCCCAGCAAACAGGTAAAGTTCATTTCACTGTTTGCACTAAAGAGTTGTAGAATTTGCAGAACGAAGTTGGAAAACCACTAAAAAAGTGTAGAAAGGTATTGGAATGAGGTGGAATAGAAGAAAATGTGTTAGTCTATATTGGCTAAAAATGTGGGTGATATCTTTAGTGATATATGAATATGCATCCTAATAGATAAGTGCACTGTATGGGAATCATTATTGTGGCCACAATACAAATCCATTCTAATATTGCAATTTTGGGTGATAAATAACCAAATTGAAATATCTTATGAAATATGGACAAGTATTTTGTACTTGGGTAAATGGCTCCTGTGTTGTTTCTAAGTATGAAGGATGCGACACACGCTAAGATTTTGGGGAGATTAGTTGCCCAGCGACAAATTGCCTCTTCTCCCTTAAATGCCTTCCTGCCGGCTAGAATGTAAATTGCCGGCGGGATGGCACATGGATTACTTTGTTTTCTGAAGACGCCCGAAGTTTCCTTGTGAGGCAACTTCAGGCGACTTCGGAAAACGAAGTGTTCCGAGTGCCATCCCATCTGCAATTTACATTCTAGCTGGCATGGGGGCATTTAGGGGAGATTAGTGGCCCAAAGAAGAGTCGATTTGTCACTGGGCGACTAATCTCCCCGGAATCTTAGTGTTTGTCACCACCCTTAGATGAGTGCAGATGTATAGGAACAGTACAAATTCCAGGGTAGGGCAGACATGCCATATGCCTGGGCACAGCTTCAAGATATATTATATTCTGCAGTTATTATATATATTTTCAATCTGCACATCAAGGATGTCCAACTGTAGGCACTCCACCAGTTGTAAAAGTTTACCTCCAGGCTTCTAGAAGGAGTTTATTGATACATACAGTATTTATGTATATGTTTATATTTGTATGTGTTTAGAACCATGACCAATAATATTAATATGATATTGATTTAAGAGATTAAAAAACTGCCATTTTTTTGTTTTTCCTATGGTTCACGGGTGATCTTGGCCCATTCTTGCAAGGAGGTTTTCTCTATGTTGTCAAGATGAAGCTTGTGGGCTCCAGCTTTCAGTAAAATCCACTGATTGTCATTTTGATTAGGATCATTGCTGTCACTGGGCCTTTGTAGGATATTCATCTTTTTGCTTTTGATGCAGCCCAAATATACTTTTAATTACTGTTTGGAATTATTGCCCTGCTGAAAGAGGTACTGTTGGCCAAGCTTCTGTTTTTTTTTAGAACATGTTTTCTTGGAGTATTTCCCTGTTACAACAGCCATTCTTCCTTCTGCTTTAATAAGATGCCCATTTCTTGGTTATGAAAAACAGTCCCATAGCATGATGCTACTGTACCACCACCATACTTGTACAGTAGGTATGTTCCAGAGAAATTGGAAGTGCAGTGACACAGTTTTATGGAAGGTTTAGATACCTTTAACCAATCTGATAACCCTCCTGGTAGTCTCCAAGATTTTTGAATGTATTTTGGTAGAGCTGAAGGCCTGGTTCGTGGTTAATGGGTTGAGGCCAGGGCATAATGGAGTATAGCCAGAGTGTTTAGGGTTGTGATAAAAAAAATGGAAAACTGACATCTCTGCATGTACAGACAAAACAGGCTTCAGTTGTGCATCTAGCGCATTCAGGGGCAAATTCACTAAGAATCATAGTTGCGCCAGGTGCAACTTCACCGCACTTCGCCACACTTGCCAGGCGTAGTTTCGCCAGCGCTCCGCAAATTCACTAAAATCCAAAGTTGGGCACAGGGGTAGCATAAGGTTGCGAAGTTGCGCTAGCGTTGATTTGCTTAGCGAAGCAAATTTAAGCTAGCGATGGTTAATTTGCATACGCCGCCAAATTCAAATTTCAATGGAGGAATACGTAGAATCACTACAAATGCCTGGGAAACCTTCAAAACATCAAATAAAATTTTTATTTTGCCCTACACAGGTGCCCACTGTATAGTTAAGTTGCCATGAGTTAGGAAATGTAGGGGGGAAGGAGGGGAGCCCCAAAAATTTTTTCGATCTTTTTCAGCCTATCACCCATAATATAGAAAAAACACCAGCGTTTTTTGGGACTTAGAAAAAATTTGACCTTTTTATTTAAGCAATCCCTATCTACTCTATTGCGCTTCGCCTGGTCTGAGGTGGCAAAGGAAGTCTAGCGTAAAAGGTAGCGTTCAGTACACTGCGTGCGTTAGTGAATTTGCGTAGTTACATCCGTAGCGAAAATTCGCCAGGCGTAAGGGTGCGAAGTAACACTAGCGAATTTACGCCAGCATTCGTTAGTGAATTTGCGAAGTAACGAAAATGCCCAACGCTAGCGAATTGACGCTAGCGTTAGGCGCTTCGGCGCTTAGTGAATTTGGGTCTCAGTGCACACCAAACATAATTCCTTTCATTAAGAAATTGGCATGGCTGCATGTAGGAATTAGCATTAGTTCTGATTCAGAATACATGTACGTTTGCTATAGACTATTTTTATGCACTGTATGTACAGAAGTGCCCACCAATATTAAAGAGTGTGTATGTCTCTGTAGCTTATAGCATTAAAGTGATAATGACACTAACAAATTATTATTCAAAATGTTAATGTATATCACAAGTTATAGCTCATGTTAATAGTATTTCAAGGATAGTGCTGCTTTTGTAAGTAATTGTTGCTTGAAGTTCTTAAACCTGACAACCGGACTGTCCCTGCGCAACCTATCAGTTAGAGTTTCTAATGCTAATGGGCTACTGAAGCTAAAATAGTATATAGTTATATATATAGTTCCTCATAGAGGAACATGGGTGGGGGTCAAGATGGGTAATGTAAAAGCATTGGGCAAATACTTTCATGGCAAAATTATAAATAGCATGCAAAGACAATGTCATAATAGATGTAAAAAAGGTGTAACTTATGGTGTCAGAATCTCGATAAACTGAACCAATGGCTAGGAAGTTATAGCTGTAACTTTCTTTTAGGCAGCTCTCATATTAATAGGCTCTAAACAGAAATTGGACTGACGATATACCTGACTACTTTTTATCACTTCATTTAGTAAGAAGGTACATTACTGTAGGATAATTATAAATACTTTTTTTCTGTAGTTTTTATTACCTAGTTAAATGCAAGCAGTTGTCTTCTGTTCCCCGCTGCACAGATCTTAGTGAGACCACAGAAATAATAATAATATGGCTTAAGTTGTCCATATACCATGCGATAAGGGCAATCATTGAACCCTCGACCAGGGGCGTAACTATAGAGGAAGCAGACCCTGCGGCTGCAGGGGGGCCCAGAAGGTATAGGGGCCCTACGAGGCTCTAATTCATATAGAAATTCAATACAACTTGGTAAAACAGGTCAATCTCTAGACATTTTTGGGGCCTATAAAATTATTTGCTGTGGGGCCCAGTGATATTTAGTTACACCACTGCCCTCGACCTACTAACCACTGCTTATTCATACAATGAAAAGGACTTTACAGATAACACTGGTCTGTAAGGTTTAGAAATGATAAAATTTATAGGAGAACCACGCAAGGGAACTTCCCTTTGACCAAACTCACTATGGCTCACTATGCCTCCAATACATAGCATTCTTTGTTAAAGGCTTATTGGCTACAACTTTTGTTATCTTCTTCTATAGCCCTCCTGTTGTATTATTATCCCACTGTAGAAAGGTCAAGGTAAGGCAACTTTCAGATACTGTGTTCTTGCTGACTATGACCATGTCTGTCTAAAAATATTACAGTGATGGGCTTCTGGTAGGGGATTGATGAAAATGCTACATCAGTTGTTGTGTCTGGCCATGTGTATTTATTTGCTCTGCTGCTGAAGCCTACTCTCCTAATTAATACTAAATAGAACCTTTGTTAAGGTACACTGCTTACCTAATGCCGTAGCTGAGCTTTATCTTTCTTCCAATTTAAACTTTCCCCCACACACACACACACATAAAATAAATATAAACCGGATCTGTTCCTATACCTGCGGGAGATTATCAAAAGTCTCACTTAATTTGAAGTTTTTTTTTATTGGCTTCCACTACAGATGTAATTCTGAGCCTGGATAATTACCTGTCTATTGCTCCATTTGTATCCCCTTTTTATTCATGGCATCCATCTTTTTAAAAGAGTTTCTTTCATTGCTCAAAGAAGTTTTATAAATGATTAAGGCATTGCATTGAATGTTATCTAGTGCATCATTATGCCCATAATAATGTGAGATCTTTCGAGGCAACAATTAATATAAGCTGGTAACTGACTGAATGGCATTACCCACGATTCTATTCTAGTATTGTTGCTGTTTGTACCGTGAGCTGCTTGGCTTGTATAAAGCTTAATTGGCTTGGCTGTGATTATATCTGCATACTTCCTGGATTAACATCAAAATATTCTGTAATTACAAGAAGATAAAACTGCAGAGGGAGCGAACTGGTTTTAAGTCATTTAGCTGAGATGACTAACACCATGGGGCAGATTCACTAAAGGGCGAATTGTCGCCAGTGAACGATTCGCGACTTTTCGCTAGTGTTACTTCGGCAGTGTGAGCATTTCATAGCGAAGATGCGCTAGCGTTCATTTGTGCCTAGCAAACATTTGCTAGTGATCTTGCACTTAGATCAATTTGCATACGGCGGGTAATTTAAAGTTGTATGAAGGTCTTTATTATAAATGTTGATGCAAATCCTTGAAGTTACCACTTTTTATAACAAATGCCCAGGGAACCTTAATAAAGACAAGATAATTTATATAATGCCCTACACATGAGCCCACTGTAAAATGAATGTTCCATATGTTAGGTAATGTCTGGAGAAAACCAGTTAGCCAAAAAAAAGTTAGGACTTTTGCAGGCAATCCCGCTTAAAAAAAGGAAAAGTCGCCAGCGTTTTTTGAACTTTAATGCATTTCTGGCAGACAGGATATGATGTAAGTGACAGAAGATTGAGGAAGATCCAGCTGCTTTTTAGCACTTCGCCTTGTCTGAGGTGGTGAAGTCAAATCTGGCACAAGAGGTAACATTCAGTAAAATCCGCACTTTACTGAATTTGCAGAGTAACAACCATTTGCCAGACCGAAAAGTCGCCTGGGGATAGAGTGCGAATGAACACTATCGACGGTCTCTTTCACTAGCGAATTGATGCCTGCGCCTGTTAGTGAATTGCCGATGTCCCTGCGGATGTGATTTCTGGCAAAATGTCGCTAGCGTTAGCCACAGCAGTAAATCTGCCCCCCAAGTCCTACCTTGTTACTACCTACAAAATAACTAATAAGATATGCTGTGCCACATTATGTGATGATTCACTTCCATGCCCAGAAAAATATTATATAGCCACACATCTTCATAGTATTTGAAATCAGGATAAACTTTGTCAAACTATGGAAAGAAGTAAAGCAATACGAATTACAAAATAATCTCAGGAATATTATGCATTTACGTTTCTCAAACAAACCTCAACAGGTTAAAAAACACCCTACAATAGGAGCCACACTGGTGATTTGGGGTCAACTACAAAAGAAATACAAAATCTCTCAATTCCCTTCTCCAGAATTGGAGTTACTGTGTAACCCAGGATTCCCTCCTAGTTTTGAAAAGGGTCTATTGGATAGATGGGCATTAAAGGATAAACCCACCAAACTATACCTATTTGTTCGAAATGGAAAGGTACAGGAACACAAAATACAGGAACCATGGGGCTTTTGCCCTAGCATAGGCAGGTAACTAATTACCTGAAATTAGTAGGAGTGGAAAAGGTGACAAGACCCCTTACAAAATGGGAACTCTTATTACAACAACCCAACATAAAGGTGGCCATACACGGGCCGATAAAAGCTGCCGACAGACAGAGTCGGCAGCTTATTGGCCCGTGTATGGGGGCCCCCGACGGGCTTCCCCGATAGTCGGCCAGATCTCGATCGGATGGGACTAAAAATCCCGTTGGATCGCGACCGCATCTGTTCGTTGATGCGGTCCCGCGATCAAACCGCACGTTCGCTAGGATCCGATCGTTGGGTCCTAGGGCCCACGATCGGATCAGCCCGATATTGCCCACCTCAAGGTGGGCATATCAGAGAGAGATCAGCTCGTTTGGCGACACCGCCAAATGAGTGGATCTCTCCGTGTATGGCCACCTTAACAAACCCAGTAGCACAATTCTATAAAAGATGAACTGCAGGGAAGCAAGATTAGGGTTGTAAATACTTCAAAAGGGAAAAAAAAACTTACAAGGCGAAACCTGGAGAAAAAAAAAAGATGATGACCCATAATGGCTCAAAATCAACCAGAAATCAAAAACCCAATTTTAAATTGATAATGCATAGGACTTTACACAAGGTATACAAGAGAGTATCAGAAGTTTGTTTTAGGTGCAATAATGCAGAAGGATCTTACAGTCATATTTGGCACAGGTATGGGACCTATGAAAAAAGATTTGAGGCCCATCATATACTCAGATTGGATAGATACTTGTTTAGCCTAGACAAAGACAACCAAAAAGTCATAAACAATACAAGCTGATCATAAATATATTACAGGCAGCGAGAGCCCATCACTAGTGTGTAACAGCTCTCTGGAGAAGTTTATCGATGGCATTTAACCAATGTGGACAGGGTTTAATGACTGAAGCATGCAGAGATGTAAACCAGCCCTATGTCATGAGGGTGTTAATAAACCACTTCAGGCATTTCTGAGACCAGGACTCATGACCCTCACTTATTCTCATAACGTGGTTTTGGGTAATATCTCTGTTCATGATAAAGACTCAAGGTGAGTGCAGCAGGATTTTGCCCATGGAAAGCTTTTGCTATTCTGCCCGTCATGCTGTTATGCACAAGGCACTTCATGATATACTAACTATATCTCAATTGGGGAGTCATATGCTGATCACAAACCTAGTCCTCTTCTCTTTTAGACAAGATTAATAAGGATGTTACTTGCCGTAAGTCATAACTGCATATTAATGTCATGCTCCGTATAATCTGATGCACTCTCAGTTGACTAAAATAATAATGTCAATTTTCTAACATGGTAATGACAATGCTTAGAGTATGATCTGATAAATGAGTTATAGAAACAGCTGTTTGATTCTCATATGGAGTGAAAAGGCTTGTTATGACTAATCCTAAACCAGGGAATGAGCTTCTAGATTTGACACTGATTCAAACTGGTAACGTGCTGAGCAATTCTGATGAAACTGAAGGCATATGCAAACAACAACCTAGAGTATCTGAGTTTGAATAGTTTCCAGTTAAAGTGATACTGACACTAAAAAACTACTTTTTAAAATATGAATGTACATTAAGGGGGTTATTTACTAAACTCCGAATGCAAAAATCACGAAAAATTTGTGATTTTGATTTTTTTTTTTTATAAAATTGGACTTTTAAAAAAGCATGAATTTTTCGGAATCTATTAAGCCCTGAGGATGGAAAAGTCTGAATCAGAAAATCCGGCATCTCAGACCTGTCGAGGTTGCATATAAGTCAATGGAAGAAGTCCCAATGATTTTTTGATGTGCGCTGGGTTTCGTGCAATACCCCAAAGTTTTCGGAGTTTTCAGGCAAAAAATTTGAAAAATTCTGAAAAAATCAGGAAAATCAGATGAAAAATCCAGAAAAATCCGATGAAAAATCCGAAAAAACGTGCAAATCAGATTTTCATCCCGCAAAGCAAATTTTCGGGAAAATGTAATAATAAATCAGCATAAAAAACCCGAGTGCATTTGATCAGAGTTTGTAGCAGAAAATATTGAGATAAATTCGGACTTTGATAAACAACCCCCTAAAAGTTACTTATAGGTCATGTTGATGTTTTTTGCTGAGAGGTTTGTTTTTGTAAGCAATCGTTGAAGTTCCATCTCAGTCTGTCAGTTAAAGTTTCTAATGCTAACGAATAACAAATATGGCAGCCCCCGCATACAGGAACATGGGGTATCAGACAGGTAATGTAAAAGCATCGTGCAAATACTTTATGGCAAAGTTATAAGTTGCTTTCAAATGCAATATTATGATAGATGTAAAAAAGTTTAATCTCTGGTGTCAGTATCTCTTTAAGAACGTTGGCAAATCAGTGAAGTCAATGACCTCATCGGCCTTTGTATCCAATAGTGATCTATTTGCCGACTTCACAGTTATTGGTTAAATTGGTCTTTTTAGTTGGTCCTGATAGATTGTTCTCCTCTGTGTCTAGAATTGGTTGCATGGAGTAAAGAAGCATTTTTGGGCAGTAGAGAGGTCATAGTATTTATTCCGGAACTCTTTATCAGCCCTCTCTATTACACCATGTTTCATGATGAGTTGACCTTAATGCATTGGGCATTAAGAGAATTGCAGAAAATATTTTACAAAGTTCAGGGCAGGTATTCAGAGCTAAAAATATCTGAAATAGTCAGCAAGTGCTTCCGTGCCCCAGTCTCCTGGGCTTTTATACTAAATCATATCCTATACAGTGAATGTACATGGAGTTGTAATGCTTGTGCAAATTTACAGAACTACCCCAGCTAAAAGCAATTGGAAATCTATACACAAAAGCACTCAGCCACAAAATAGTGTGATTGACTTGAATATTCCTATTTAGCAAAATGTTTCCTCCTTGAAATATTCATGGGATATTGCACCAGTGCCCTATACAAACCCTGGAATCCACCTACAGAATGTAGGACTATTGCTGTATTTCTCTAAGCTTTTTTTTTTTTTGAGGGGTGAGTAACTAATGTTTTTTATGAGATAACTGAGAGTTACTAGAACCAAGAAGGCACATCAAAGCCGACAATATGGGGGCACCATTACTATTATTATAAAGTGGTTGTCAAGGCTAGAAATCTTGACTTTCCCTTGGACTATTGTCTTCTTGTGTGACAGCACTGCAAGAATAGTCCATAGATTTGACAACCACCATGTATTTGAGACAATGCCCAGGATTATCAAGATGATTACTAATAACCTGTCTATTGACAAATATTGCCGGAGACCCTTATGCATGTTTATTACACCCAATGAGGATTCCTGTTGTTTTTTATGTCAACTTTCAAAACACTGGAAATCTCCAGTGTCACAGTAGACATTACTAGGGTTGCACTGAATCCAGGATTCGGTTTGGGATTCGGCCTTTTTCAGCAGGATTCGTATTCGGCTGAATCCTTGTGCTTGGCCGAACGGAATCCTAATTTGCATATGTAAATTAGGGGCGGGTAGGGAAATCATGTGACTTTTTGTCATAAAAGAAGATTTTTTCCTTTCCTAACCCTAATTTGCATATGCAAATTAGGATTCGCTTTGTTATTCGGCTGAATCTTTCGCCAAGGTTTCGGAAATTCAGCTGAATCCCAAATAGTGTATTTGGTGCATCCCTAGACATTACCAATCAGTCTGACTTCTATCTAGGGGTTAGATATTATTTGCCTTGCTTGATGCTGAAGTACAGAGTCATATTTAGGGTTGTGTTTCAGTGTTCTAAAGTGCAATGTCTATACATGTGTGATGGTCATGCTATGGCTCTATGGATGTTGTTAAATATCAGCTAGTGACATCCACATACATCCAGAGAGCTTTTGAACTCCCTTTTCTGTGTATGCTAACGGAACTCTGGTTTCCTTGTTTATCTGGTCGAACAATAGGATGTTACCAAGAATGAGCAGCCTTAATAGGCAAAACTCCATAATGTGCAAGAAGGGGTATATATTGGCAATACTGGTTCTACTCATTCTGTTATGTGTCCTTTCTGGCTTGAATAGATCTTTTTCTTTTTTTTTAATTAGCAAATCAATTATGTTTAATTTCCAGTTGAGTATTGTCTGCTTTGTCTAATTCCAATACACATTGCTGGTGACTGCTTGATTATCTTCGTACTCTGCCCACTTGTGTAATTACCAACACTTGCTTCCCCGGAGTCCTTGGGAAAATGTCAATCGCTAGAATGGAAAGAAGCAATTAAAGGCACAGTAGGGCTTACATACATGGTGCCTACGTTTCAATAATTTGAAGCAGAGACGGAAGAATTGGCACTGCTAAGGGCCAGTAGAAATCTTTACCAGTACTTTAGAAGTGCTATTTTTATCTAACTCTTAGAAGAGATTGGGAGGAGTCTAGAAGCAGAATTTTCTGAATAATTAGTGATGAAATGAAAAATTTCAGATTCCACATGAATTTCTGAGTTTTTTACGAAACTGCATAAAAAATTTGTTGCTGTGGCTCGTTTTGCTTTGCACAAAAAAAGACACGCAACAAGTCATTTTATCCTTTCCCTCTCTGAGCCATCCCACTGTCAATAGAAGGACATACACATAAATATATGATTTATTCATTTAAATGTGGGATACAAAGCACCCAAATATTATCATTTGGAGCCAGATTTAGTATTAGTTGTGCCTGTGTTAGTAAGATAGTAATATATAAACTATAGGTCAGGCCCGGATTGGCAATCTGAGGGGCTGCTATAAGGTCCCATAGAAAGTCAGTATTTAGTGGGCTGGTTGGGGCTGTCTGGGCCTCTGTGTTGGCTGAGTGGGCCTCAGTGTACCTGAAATGCCAGGGCCTATTTTAATTCTCAGTCCAGGCCTGCTATAGGTGGTACTTTTTCCAAAAAAAAAAACAACATTGTGTAGTAGTAGATACCATTACCAGCCCACCAGAAGTAATGTCAAAAATTACAGGCATTTTTTTTAAGAAATTGGAGACAGGGGATCTTTTTTCTTTTGCAAAAGCAGTTGTAAATAGGGATGTCGCGGACTGTTCGCCCGCAAAACTAGTTCGCGCGAACATCGACTGTTCGCGTTCGCGAACGTCGCGCGACGTTCACCAATTTGGGTTCGCCTTAGCTGGCGCTTTTTTTTTGCCATTTCTCCCCCCGACCAGCAGATACATGGCAGCCAATCAGGAAGCTCTCCCTCCTGGACCACCCCACACCCCTGGACCACTCCCCTTCCATATATAAACTGAAGCCCTGCCGCGTTTTTTCATTCTGCCTGTGTGTGCTTGGAAGAGCTAGTGTAGGGAGAGAGCTGTTAGTGATTTGAGGGACAGTTGATAGTAACTTTGCTGGCTAGTAATCTACTTGATACTGCTCTGTATTGTAGGGACAGAACTCTGCAGGGATTTGAGGGACAGTGAGTTTAGGTTAGTTAGCTTTGCTGACTAGTAATCTACCTTCTACTGCAGTGCTCTGTATGTAGCTGCTGTGGGCACTGCTTCTGATCTCATCTGCTGACTGCTGTAATAACCCAATAGTCCTTGTAAGGACTGCTTTTATTTTCTTTTTTGTTTTTTTACTTTGCTACTATAAGAGCCCAGTGCTATTAGTCTAGCTGTGTTGGGGAGTGGGACTTGTGTGCTGCTCCTCCTAGTAGTTCACCACTACCAGCACCAACCAGAGTCAAAATTGTTACAAAGTATCTTATTTGCACCTGTTAGCTGTTCTGAGCTCTCTGCCAAAAGCCAATTAAGTTAGAAACTGTTTTTTTTCTGGCTGTTCAGTGCAGAGAAAAGAGGGACTTTCCAGTACAAAAGAGGGACAGGGGGTTGAGTGGTCAAAAGAGGGACAGTTGGGAGGTATGCAAGTGCCACCTAGCTGTGTGAGCTTTTTCACATTCTGTCTAAATAACAATAATAATTCCGTGTCCGTAAACATCACCTGAGTGATGTTTTTACAGCAGCAATAATATATTCCGTATCCACTACTGTATACGTTGACCTTGCAGGCATTGTTTGCCCAGTCTTTAACCAAGTGCCACCTAGCTGTGTGAGCTTTTTCACATTCCGTGTCCAGAAACATCACCTGAGTGACGTAATGTGATTTCTGCCCTTTACAGCACAAAACGCAGCTCTGTGTCAACAATGTATTTTTCAGATACATTTTTGCCCTTGATCCCCCTCTGGCATGCCACTGTCCAGGTCGTTGCACCCTTTAAACAACTTTAAAATAATTTTTCTGGCCAGAAATGTCTTTTCTAGCTTTTAAAATTCGCCTTCCCATTGAAGTCTATGGGGTTCGCGACGTTCGCGAGCCGTTCGCATTTTTGGACGCAAGTTCGCGAATATGTTCGCGAACATTTTTTCCGACGTTCGCTACATCCCTAGTTGTAAATTGAAAATTGTTGAGTGACAAAATATTTGTGCCAAGAAAGTTTAGCTCATCACTATATTATGATTGATTGGAGGGCAGAGAGGTTGAAATCTGGAAGTCTGGATAATAGGAGGTTGCAATAGACTAAGCAGGATCGCATAAGTGCATGGATTGGTGTTTTGGTGTTTTAAAGTTGTGAAATATGAGGTTGTATCTTGTATGATTTGAGAAGGATAGGGTCTGGTTAAAGGGGTTGTTAACCTCTGAGCTAACTTTTAGTATGACGCAGATATTGATAATATGAGACAATTTGCAGTTGGTTTTCATTTTTTATTATTTTTGTTTTTGATATATTTAGCTTTTTATTCTACAGCTCTCCAGTCTGCAATTCCAGCAGTTTGGTTGCTAGAGAGATGATAGATAGATAGATAGATGATAGATAGATAGATAGATAGATAGATAGATAGATAGATAGATAGATAGATAGATAGATAGATAGATAGATACGATAGATAGATTAGATAGATAGATAGATAGATAGATAGATAGATAGATAGATAGATAGATAGATATTTAGATATAGATGATAGATAGATATTTAGATATAGATGATAGATAGATACGATAGATAGATGATAGATAGATAGATACGATAGATAGATAGATAGATAGATAGATAGATAGATAGATAGATAGATAGATAGATAGATAGATAGATAGATAGATAGATAGATAGATAGATAGATAGATATTTAGATATAGTAGGATAGAGGAAACTACTCTACTGCAGGTCTTAGAAGTTTACAAAAAATGAATAAGCATTTTTATTAAAAAAATTATAATTGAGATGTTGCATGCTTTTAGAGGGATTCCAAGGACAAAAAGAGCGGAGCACCGTGAGAGTCCAGTAAGAGTATTAAAAAAATGGAAGAACTATGAACTATGAAGTGGCAGGACGCCACGAAACGCGTTAAGCGGGCAGCCAAGGTTTATTGCTGCTGTAACCTGTTTTTACATGTTTACTGAATAAAATTTTCATTTTTTTAATACTCTTACTGGACTCTCACGGTGCTCCGCTCTTTTTGTCCTTGGAATCCTTTTGACCGCATGGGATGGCGGCTGGCTGTGTAGCACGTTTGAATTCAGTGTACGGTAAGTGCTCCCACTAAACACATTTTTTCTGGACATGCTTTTAAAGGAATTGGTAGAAGAGCCTCTATGTATACAGTAGAGATATACAGTAGAGAGTTAGTATTATCGCTAACCAAAGGTTAATAACAGTAGTTTTTTTTTAAATTGCGTGTCGTCATCGCTAGGCCACACGCACATGTGCATAACACGCATCTAATGTCAGGTGCATGCACATAATGAGCAAGTTGCAGCATTTTCTCATTATGAGCATGCATCTGCACCAACATGCCCGCTCAAACCAGGAGCTCCCTCCTGTTGCAGGTGACCTAGCGCTGGCTGGGGGAAATTACTGTTACCCCCAACTGGAGCACGACTGAGGCGGCTGCTCAAACACCCCCCCAAGCCGGCTTACCTATCGGGAGGGGCAGAGCCGGGCCACGCCAGGCAGGCGCCCTAGGCAAGCCGGCCGAATGTAGCGCCAGCTTAGTGTGCAAATTGACGCTTGCGTGCGCGAATTGCCGTGCGCATGCGCGAATTTGCGCTTGTGCAGAAGCACAAGATAGGGAGAAACAACACAGAAAATCAGGCAGAGAGGGAACCAGATTTGGGGTAGGCTACAGAGGAGGTACATGCCTGGCACCCCCCCCCCCCAGCTTTGTGCCCTAGGCACGTGCCTACTCTGCCTACCCCTAGTTCCGGCCCTAGGTAGCGGAGGCATCCGAGGCAGGAAGACTAATGCGGAAAGCGCAACTGCGCTCTCTGGCACTAGTAAAGCCGAATTTCTGGTTTCAAAAGCGGAAATTTGGCTCTTAAAAGTACCAGGAACGGCCTTTTGCCGTCCTTGGAAACGTATCTGGTGCTACCGCCTGAGGCGAGTACCTCAGCTTGCCTCATTGGTGGAGCTCGGCTGCACGGGTTCTATTAGCCCACACCTTTGGTTAGGGATAATAATTTTTGGTGATAGGTTCCCTTTAATGCCTCATTCTGTTTCATACTGCATCGCAGCAAAATGTCAGCATTTTAGGTACATGTGAGGGAATGTAATAAAAGTCGGTAATGGAAAAAATATTCGCAAATTTTTCCTTTGTGCAAATGTAATAAAGTTTTTGAGAACCCAGGAACTGTTTAGCTTCTGACAGTGGAAGACCATTTGTGAATTTTATAGTTGGGGCCAGTGCGCAGTAAATGTAATAAAACTTCTTACTGAAAAAGTCGTTATGTTTGCTCCAAAACATTACGACACCTTCAAGCACTTCTTAAAAGTGGGCAATGTGCAATTAAAATTCACAATGTAATAACAGTTTAGAGAAGAGTATTATTACACTGCCAAATGTAAATTTTAATGCAAATTGTATTGCTCTTTGCGACATCTTTTATTACATTCCCCCAATAGTGTTCCCTTCTAGTTGGAGATCTGCAATCCATAGTTAGTTACATAGTTACATAGTTAAATTGGTTTGAAAAAAGACAAAGTCCATCAAGTTCAACCCTTCCAAATGAAAACCCAGCATCCATACACATACCCCTCCCTACTTTCACATCCAGAAAACACTTAGCTGAACTGAACTGTATATCTGGCAGTTCCTTAATGAATCGGGGAGATCTCCCAGTGAGATTTGCTGTCTTATCTGTCACAGTGCGCCGAGATGTTGTCAGGGAGGATTACCCAGATCACAACTGTCACCTGAGCTTATCGGCAGCACTTCGTTCCTCATCCCTCTTCTCTTAAAATTGAGTGCAGTTTAGGAAGCTGCTTGGATACTCGTTCCATTAAATAGGAACTTGATTTAGCGATCACCTTATCAGGAGAGAGGGTTTTCTCAAAATAATCCTATTTGGTTTAATTAATGTTTAAAAGATTTTTTTTGTTGACTTAAGGTATGCAGATCCAAATTACAGAAATAGCCATTACCCAGAAAGCCCCAGGAACTGATCATTCTGGATAACAGTCCCATACCTGTACCTTAAAGGGGGCTAAATATTGCAAATCTGCACTGTTCAACCACACTTTACTCACTTTTTTTTACAAAGCTAAGGCATGCTGGGAGCTGTAGTCCAGTAGCATCAGGGTTATAATCTTAAAGCAATATTGTGAAAAAAAAAACACTTTTCCCCAACCCTCCAGCGTCAGCAGTTGCATTAAATGCAAAAGAATCCTCAAATAAGAAATGCATCTGATCTGTATAAATCTACCTTCACGTTCTTTGTTCCTGCTATTGGAAGCATTAAGCACAGTTTCCTAACACTAAGGGGCAGATTTACTAAGCGCGAGTGAATTTTCGAAGTTATACAAGTTCGAATTTCGAAGTAAATTTTTGGGTACTTCGACCATCGAATAGGCTATATTCGACTTCGATTCGAACGTTTCAAAGTAAAAATCGTTCGACTTTTCTACCATTCGATAATCGAAGTGCTATCTCTTTAAAAAAACTTTGACTTCATATGTCGCCAAATTAAAGCTACCAAAGTGCAATGTTAGCCTGTGGGGACCTTCCAGAGCACTTTTCGAAGTTTTTTTTGGTCGAAAAAAAATCCTTCGATCAATCGCTAAAAATCGTTTGAATCGTTCTCTTCGAACGATTTCTATTCGATCACTTGAACGCTAAATTTGGTGAAAAATACTTCGATATTCGAAGTCGAACGATTTCAATTCGAGGGTCGAATTTCCACGTTTTTTTAACTTCGAAATTCGACTATTAGTAAATCTGCCCCTAAATAAGTATGTTTGTCTTCCCCATGTTTGATTTCACTGTAACATAATAAGGCAAAAATTATATACAGGTATGGGATCTGTTATCTGGAAACCCATTATCCAGAAAGCTACAGAATGGCTGCTTCCCATAGACTCAATTTTATCCAAATAATCCAAATTTGTAAAAAATAAATTTCCTTTAATCTGTAATAATAAAACAGTAGCTTGTACCTGAGCCAAACTAAGCTATAATTAATCCTTCTTGGAGGAAAACCAGCCTATTGGGCTATTTATTTAATGTTTACATTAAATGAAAATCCAAATGACAGAAAAATCCATTATCTGGAAACCCCCAGGTCCCTAGCATTCTGAATAACAGGTCCCATACCTGTAATAATCTCTGATAACAGAAAGATGGCTGACCTAGTGCTGGCAATTACATTGGTGAATTTTCTTGCTTCTATGATTATATTTTTGGAATTTTAACTAGTGAATAGTTTTCCATGTGTAATTAAGGACTAATTGGGACAATGGGACAGATTTACAGTTGGGGCTTCCTTGAATTGCATGCAGTTGAAATAAAAGTAAGGGCTTCCAGTTTACTAATGGGTGAACATCTTTTCCTGATTGTGTCCGGTTTAATTACCCTGGAATTCTGAAAATAAAATGTTCCACTGTGGATAATAATGAAATTTTTTTAGAGTGTTTGGCAAATGAGCCTTTGGTTGTCTTCCTAAATGTGAAACTGACTTTGAGTCATAATAATAATAATAATGTAGAGTAAAAAAAGTAAGAGATAGTCAGTAAACCACTGCCATCTGAATTTGTCCCATTGACAAAACCGTGGCACGTCAACACTATTTGACTTTGACGCCAGCATCAAAATTGATGCGAGCGTCAATTTTCGAGTTTCGCTAATTTTTCGCCGAAGTGAAACGGGAGACATTCGCCCATCACTAGTAGGGAGTTATTGGAAGGCATCATGTCAAGCATGTCCAGGCATTCATTTCAATGGAGAAAGATGTGATAATTAATAACCTGTTTGAACAAAGGGGCTTCGTAGTTCACGGTGAACCTTATGAGCCAAATGGGTTGCTCCATCTGTATGCTGACACATGAGGGAAAACAGATATGCTGGTCTAATGGTCCAGATGGGATTCAGTCTGTAGGGATTCACATTAGGAAAAAGTATTATCTTAAAGTTATAGATTACTCATATTTATTTCAGAGACTGAATGATGAGAGTGGTTTGCTCGAAATGAGATATTAAACCAATATACTGTTACTATTGATTGTCATATGTTCATTAAAGCTGATATTGATGCATGCCTATGAATATTTAAACCAACTCATGTATATTTGCTGTGCTCTTTGCCTGCAGGTATAGTACTCTGCCCAGACCCATGACCACACAGTTGTCTAGCCCTGATTTTTCAGGTCATGTGGATGAAAAGCCAGAACAAGCCACCAGCATTGGACAGATCAAGCCAGAGTTGTACAAGCAGCGATCAGCCGATGCAGAGATGAAGAAGCAGGAGGCTACCAGCTGTGGCCGTATCAGCTTAATTCTTCGCTATGCCTACAACTCTGAGCAGCTAGTGGTGAAGATCCTGAAGGCATTAGATCTACCAGCAAAGGATGCAAATGGTTTCTCCGACCCCTATGTAAAGATGTATCTGCTGCCTGATCGCAAGAAAAAATTTCAGACCAAGGTTCACCGGAAGACTCTTAACCCAATCTTTAATGAGACATTCCATTTCAATGTGCCCGTTAATGAACTGCAGAATCGCAAATTGCACTTCAGTATCTATGACTTTGATCGCTTCTCCCGTCATGACCTTATTGGACAAGTGGTGCTTGATAACCTGTTGGAGTTTTCAAATGCAACAGATGAGACTGCCATTTGGAGAGACATCTTGGAAGCCAGCTCTGTAAGTTAAATTTTACCTTACTCCAAAGATGTCCAAAATGCAGTGGTTGCTAAAATACAGCTTCCATGACCTTCAAATAGCTGCTGCTTGGACACCCCTGCCTTATTTTCTAAACTAAATATATTATATAATAGTGCTTGGGTGCCACCATGATCACAGGCAAACATATGGAAATCCTTAATATATTGTATATTACTCATCAAATCATTGCTACTTAAAGGAGAAAAAGCCTAACTAAAGAAGTAGCTAGAAATGTTGTACATTATGTGTTGTGCTTCTGTGCCAGCCCAAGGCAACCGCAGCCCTTTAGCAGTAAAGATCTGTGTCTCCAAAGATGCCCCAGTAGCTCCCCATCTTCTTTTCTGCTGATTCACTGCACATGCTCTGTGCTGCTGTCACTTACTGAGCTTAGGGACCCACTCACAATATACAGTACACATAGAATAGAAATGTCACAATATAGGGCTGATTAGTAATTAATAGATAATTACTACATGGCAGCACAGAAATCAGTGCAATTAGCATCAGAATTTAATAATCAGCCCTGTAGCATCAGCTTATATTACTTACCAACCTCACGACCCCTAAGCTTAGCTTCTCAACAGCTGCTCAGAGCCCACTGAGCATGTGAGTGTCACAGACACTTTCCAAGATGGTGACCCCCTGTGACAGGTTTGAAGTCCTGGATCATTGCTGCTATTGACAAGCTGAAACGTTAGACTGGTGCAATAATTTCAGTATTTAAAATATAGCATTTTAGCTATATTAATTTTAAGGGTTTAGTTCTCCTTTAATCATTATCTCTTTCCATTACTTAGTTGTTGGCTATACTCAACATGATACCACCAGGATCTGCCTCTTCTTTATTATGCAATCATACTATTGATGTTTATTCATCTTTACAGAAACTTTTATCATCTGTTGATCCCTATCCAGTTAACTATTGTCCTGATGTGTCAACTGTATCAGACTGTGGGGCAGATTTACTAAAGGGTGAATTGTCGCCAGCGACCGTTTCACACCCATCGCTACATTTTGCCAGGCGCAAATACGCTCAGACTATGCTTGTTCTCTAAAATGTGCAGTTTCATTGTGGCGGGCAAACGCTGGCGATTATTCGCTAGCTTTACTACGGCAATCCGAGCATTTGATAGTGAAGATACGTTAGCGTTAATTTCTGCCTAGCGAAACTTCGCTAGGGATCTTGCGCTCAGGTCAATTTGCATAGGGCGGGAAATTTAAAGTTGCATGGACGTCTTTATGTTATGTTGGCGCAAATACTTATAAATTACACTTTTTAAAACACATGTCCAGGGAACCTTAATAAAGACAATAGAATTATACTAATGCCCTACACATGTTCCCACTGTAAAATTAATGTTCCATGTTTGCAAATGTATGGGGAAAACCGGTTACCCAACAAAAAGTTCAAGTTAGGTCTTTTGCAGGCAATCAGGCTGAAAAAGAAAAAGACACCAGCGTTTTTTGGACTTTGATGCATTTTCGGCACACAGAATGTGATGTAAATGACAAAAGATTGGGGAAGATCTAGCTACTTTAATGCACTTCGTCTGGTCTGAGGTGGCGAAGGCCACTCTGCCGAAAGATATAACGTTCAGTAAAATCCGCACTTTAGTGAATTTGCGGAGTAACGACTGTTAGCCAGAGCAAAAAGTCACATGGTGACAATGACTGCTAGCGCCAGTCTCTTTCGCTAGCGAATTGGTGCCTGCACCCGTTAGTAAATCGGCGATGTCTCTGCAGACGGTAACGCTAGTAAATTGTCGCTATCATTAGCCTATTCGCCCTTTAGTAAATCTGCCCCCATGGGTCCCAGATTGTTTCTACTGTCAGCTTGTAAAGAGTATGCACTACTACTATTAAGGATTACCACTGATTTAAGGTGGGTGCAGTAAACAGTACGGATGGGCGAATTTGACTTGTTTCGGTTCGACAAAAATTCACCGCCAGCAAAATGTCGCCGACGCGAAATATTCGCGAAAATGTCACGCGGCAAAATATTTTTGTCGCGCATCTTTTTTTTTAGACGCACGACACCATACAAGTCTATGGGCGTCATTTCTGCAGCGAAACAAGGCAAAAAAATTCATCCACCCCTAGTAGGCAGTTTTCCAAGGATGATTTTTTTTTCTAGCATAGAAATTAGGGAGTCTCACGAGGACCAAAATGGTCACGAAGCTGACTTATTGACTAATTTGGCTCCCCTAAGAAAACAGTTATGACTCATTTCTTCATCTTCCAACTAAGGATTAGTTTTGACTCTGACCTTTGTACCCAACATTTATTCCCTCAGTGAGTCATGTCACTTCTAACCAAAGAATCTGCAAATACAAAATCAGAATGATCTGAAATAATCCCTCTGTCATTTATCATCATTTAACTAAACTGCAGCCTCCACCTAATCAACAATGTAATTATCTTGCACAATATTCACACCTACAGGACTTCTTCTGACCTTCACCATACAGTAAATACTGCATTCTTCAGTAAGCTTTTTTTAACTTTACACAGAGACATTCCTACTAGTGATGGACAAATTTGTCCCGTTTCGGTCGGCGAAAAATTTGCAAAATTTGCAAAACTGTGAAAAATTTTCGAAACGTGAATTTTGATGCCTGCGTCAACTTTGACGCCGGCGTTAGTCAATCGGCTTCTGAATAATGTTGGCGCACGACAAATTTTCACCGGTGAATTTTCACGAAATGTATTCGCTGCCGGCAAAACACGGAAAATGGCTGCGAATTCCCACCTGCCGAATTTATTCGCCCATCACCAATTCCCATTAATCCATAATTAAGGGGACTCAAGGAAACGTCATCAAATGTTCATTTCCCTTTGGACACAGAGATGCTTGTTTCCAATTTTTTTTGGAATTTCTACCATTTTCTGGTTGCTAGGGTTCAAATTACCTTAGCAGCCAGGAAGTGGTTTGAATGAGAGACTGGTATATGAATAGGAGAGGACCTGAATATAAAAAGAAGTCGTAAAAAGTAACGATTACAATGATATTGTAGCCTCACTGAGCAATAGTTTTTTGTCTGCTGGGGTCAGTGGCCCCATTTGAAAGTTGGATAGTCAGAAAGAAAAAGACAAATAATTAAGGACTATTAAAAATTAATAATGAAAACTAATTGAAAATTTACTTAGAACTGGCCATTCTATAACATACTAAATTAGTACTAAATTTTTGGTAGCTATTAAAATTACAGCATATTTTTTAATGCATACGACCATCTATGAGTTAGCTCATTACACAGGGAATGTTACATCATCTGGTTCAGTCCCTGCTTCATTGAAGCTTGCAATCTAACACGCATATGGTCAGGGTCCTCAGGAGTTAACAAACCTGCTATCCACCCACACAACCTACTCCACCGTGCTTATCTGAGTTATGCCTACTGAACTACTGTACAGTACCTATCATTTGAAATAGTATTCTGTTAGGGAATGCTGGGATATGGATTAATGAGGCATAGATAATGTTCTAATACATTAAAATACCCCCATAGGAGGTTAAACGAGTTTTAGACCTTTAAAGAAAGAGGGGAAACAGAAACACACTGGGGCTTTTGGGTGTCCTTTGCAGGCATGGTGCACAATCCCCACATGAATACATATCTTTTTTACATGATTATGGACAAATTGTTTTCCCAGGGTTCTATAAATGTACTACTGGCTTGAATAACGTGATTTTACACCAATATATACAGTATAATATCTCAACCAGTATCAATAAAGTATCCAAACTCTTTCTGGCATGAACAGAAAAGACAAAATGTTCTGGGAAAAGACAACACGGGTTTACTTTGCATTTTGACTGGAGTCAGATGCCAACAACTTCTAATTGGTTGTAGGGGTCACCGACCATAGCAGTGTCTTTAAAGGAGAAGGAAAGCTACCAAGGCAGTTTATTGCCAATAGATTAGCCACAACAGTGCAAGCTAGAATGCCATTTTTATTTTTTAGAATGCTTTTCCATACCTAATCAGTAATCAGCTCTAGACACTGTCTCTGTATGTTTATGATAACAGCTGCCATATTAGCTTGCTGTGACATCACTTCCTGCCTGAGTCTCTCCCTGCTTGCTCATAGCTCTGATCTCAGATTACAGCAGGGAGGGGAGGGGGGAGAAGCAAACTGAGCATGCTCAAGCCCAAGCCCTGGACGTTTAAGCTGGAAACAGGAAGTCTGATACAGAAGCCCATGTGTACACAATACATTTTTTGAGGACTCAGAGTTGGGGTTTACTAGTGTATTTATATAGACCTTTCTGATAAAGCTTACTTAATTGTATCCTTTCCTTCTCCTTTAAGTGCTCTATAGATATACTTTTGTACCATTGTTATTGGTTAGTGACATGAGACAGCAATATAATAGTAAAAAAAAACAGAAAACCCATGCATCATCAATAAATTTATATTATCCCAGCCAGTATATTTATATATACTGTGGATATTGGTATTGATATTGGTAAATTAACAGACGAGGAAGTGAAAAAGAGCTACAGCTCCCCTTGACTTCCTGCTGTTCTGATCATTTCAACTAGGCCTGAAGAAGTGAAACACTTTGACGGTGACCATGCCGTGTATGACCCCTCATTTAGCGCCGAACGCTAGCGTCAATTCGCTAGCGTTTGGCATTTTCGGTACTTCGCAAATTCACTAACGAACGCTGGCGTAAATTCGGTAGTGTTACTTCGCACCCTTACGCCAGGCGAATTTTCGCTAGCGACGTAACTACGCAAATTCACTAGCTTGCGCAGTGTACTGAAGGCTACCTTTTACGCTAGACCTCTTTCGCCACCTCAGACCTGGCGAAGCGCAATAGAGTAGATAGGGATTGTTTCCAAAAAAGTCAAAAAATTTTCTAAGTCCCAAAAAACGCTGGCGTATTTTCTACATGATGGGAGATGAAAAAGATCGAAAAAATTTTTGGGGCTCCCCTCCTTCCCCCCTACATTTCCTGACTCATGGCAACTTACCTAGACAGTGGGCACATGTGTAGGGCAAAATAAAATTTTTATTTGCTGATTTGAAGGTTTTCTAGGCATTTGAAGTGGTGATACGTGTACCTCCATTGAAATTTGAATTTCACGCCGTATGCAAATGAACCATCACTAGCGAAACTTCGCTTCGATTGGTGAATTAACGCTAGCGCAACTTTGAAAACTTACACTACCCCTGTGCGCAACTTCGGATTTTAGTGAATTTGCGGAGCGCTGGCGAAAATTCGCCTGGCGAAGTGTGGCGAAGTTGTGCCTGGCGCAACTTCGCATCTTAGTGAATTTGGGCCTTAGTATCCCTCCTTCCTGCAAATCATTCATTCAGATACAGTAAAGGATTGGCCAAATATGGCAAATCTTAAGGTTTTTTTTCTAACTCAGTAGCTAAATTTTTTATCACCAGTTTTTATACTGAGATGGGGTTGGTGAGTCTTTTTATACTAATCCGATTCCCAAGCTCCACTGTTCATTTGCATGATGGTTGATGTTCCAATGAATCCAATTTCTGCCATTCGGTTGAGATTCACTAGTGAAGGAATTGGCACAGTAATTACATTCTGGTGGAAAGCTATCATATTACCCCTAATGTGTTATACTCAGCCTTACAACTCAGGAAAATGAGACAGGCCTACTGTGTTCAATATAAAAGGTATATAATATATAAGGCCTTTGTGCTTTTAATTCCCCTACCTCCTAAGGAAAAGGCATGTCAAATGGCGTAGTGCTCCGGCATCTCTAGAAGGAATATATGTTCTGAGAGTCAATTATGTCCCAGTGGCATCATCCCCTTTAAACCTGATTACACTTTATTAAAGTCAGTCTTATTTGTCCTGAAATAGATTGCATGGGTCCCTTGTCCCTTCTTCCCATTCTACGCTTAATATCTGTCCAGCTCAATACGCATCCCACTCCATTCTTTAGCATTTTTTAATCTCGTCCAATGGACAGCGCTTCTCTTGAAATGTGCATTTGTCTGTACAGCTGTGTTTGTGTCTGGTTCTCCAACCGTATCTGAGTTTGGCAGCTAATGCTTTAAAACCAATGCCTAAATGTGCCGCTTTGTCTTTAAACACTGCCCATGGTTTGGTGACACCGGGTTTTATTTATTTTTTTTATGATGTTCTTCAAAAGGCATTCGTCCTCTTCTTCATTTTTCAGCCGATTCCATTTTCCTGAGTGTCTGCAATATAATCAATTCCCTAATCAAAATAAACTTTATTGGAAAGCAAAATGATTTCTCATCATCAATTCTCGGCGAGTTCCTGTTCTGCAGCAGAACCGCCCCCTGAGTAATTGTGTAGACAGTAATAAACTTACGTTGGATGGACAAAGTGTACCCGGCAGCAAAATGCAGCAGGTAGTCCATTACTCAAAGCCAGATATATTAACGGAGGGAAAGGGGATAGATTTTCCCTCGGGGCATTTCAAGTACAGATCCTGGTCCTTTCATCAGTGATATGGTTTGGTTAATGAAATGTAGGGGAATGGAGAACTGCATGCATGTTAATACAACCAACCCCTTAGCCATACTAGCAAATGGAATGTGACACACCAGCTGAGCACCAGGCCCTGATCAATACAGTGTTTTAGAGGGCTGTTTCTATAATGTACCTGTAAATCCCTAGTAATGCACCCTGGTGGTTTGTCTATGTGCCTCATCCCAGCTTCTGGTTTTTTCTACTATATAGCCCCATAGCTATTAAACAAGTAGGATAATGTTCATAGGTGACCAGTGGAAAAACTTTAATGTAGAATGGAGCATTGGGGTTTTAAGTGCATTCATATAAAAAGCTACAGGTCTTTTTATTTGGAGCTTGAAGGTATCAACATGGACTTTTGCTTTGTATTCCCGTTATTAGATAACAAACCCTTTATAGACTGACTTGCAATCAACTCAATTCCTCCAAGGCCTGTAAGAAGGGGCCTGTAATGTCCCATCAGATACTTGGGGGCCCATTTACTTAGTTCGAGTGAAGGAATCAAATAAAAAAAACTTCAAATTTCGAATGTTTTTTTTTGGCTACTTCGACCTTCGACTACGACTTCGAGTTCAAAACGAACGATTCGAAGTACTGTCTCTTTAAAATAAACTTCGACCCCCTAGTTCGCCACCTAAAGCCTACCGAAGTCAATGTTAGCCTATGGGGAAGGTCCCCATAGGCTTAGCAATCTTTTTTTGGTCGAAGAAAAATCGTTCGATCGATGGATTAAAATCCTTTTAATCGAACGATTTTTCGAACGAATTGCGGTAAATACTAGGGATGCACCGAATCCACTTTTTTGGATTCGGCCGAACCCCTGAATCCTTCGTGAAAGATTTGGCCGAATACCGAACCGAATCCGAACCCTAATTTGCATATGCAAATTAGGGGCGGAAGGGGAAAACATTTTTTACTTCCTTGTTCTCTGACAAAAAGTCACGCAATTTCCCTCCCCGCTCCTAATTTGCATATGCAAATTAGGATTCGGATTCGGTTCGGCCGGGTAGAAGGATTCGGCCGGGTAGAAGGATTCGGCCGAATCCGAATCCTGCTGAAAAAGGCCGAATCCTGGCCAAATCCCGTACCGAATCCTGGATTCGGTGCATCCCTAGTAAATACTTCGATATTCGAAGTCGAAGGATTTCCATTCGGCAGTTGAACATTGAGGGTTAATTAACCCTCGATATTCTACCATAAGTAAATTTGCCCCTAAATATTGTATCCAGTCCTCTTCCTTACAACTCATTGACAGTGAAGTGTGAATAAATCTGTTCCCATTTAAGCATGTGTGGAATTTTCTGTATTTCCTTTAGTTCTCCTTAAACAAAAACTGTGGTACCGTGTAAGACAGTAGCAAAAACAAACAAATACAAAAAGTATTGTAGAAGTGACACCTATATTGGCTAACAATAAAAAAATACATTGCAAGCTTTCGGAGCACCAAGGCCCCTTCGTCTAAAATACTTTTTGTATTTGTTTGTTTTTTTTATTTGTTATCTTTAGTTCTCCTAAAAGACCATAAATGTTTGCCATTCCTTTTTTTATGCTCAAACCATCTTGGAAGTAACTTTCAAAGCTCGATAGTGGTCTGAGTTTAGAATAAGGAGGTGTTTTTATATAATTCCTAGTGATGGGCAAATTTCTCTTCTTTCAGTTTGCCGAAAAATTCACGAATTTCCATCTAAATCCGCTTCAATTTTGACGCCGGTGTTAAAGTCAATAGTGTTATTGTGCAGCGATTTTGACGTGAGTGAGTTTTCGGATGCACGTCGAAGTATCGGAATTTATTCGCCAGCAGTGAAACGCGGAAATTCGCCACAAGTTTGTGCCAGCAGAATTTATTCGCCCATCACTACTGATTAGTTACTCCCAAACCCAAATGATTCATGGAAGCTTTAAGGGGTTAAAATCTTGACCATCACCTTTCTCTCAAATACAGGATTTTATAGTCTGCTCAATATAAATAAATATTGAAATTTCTGAGAGCCTTGTATTCATCTCAAGTGGCAGGAGGTAGGGTAGATCTACCCCAACCACTGAATGCAGGACTATTTATGTATGCCATTGTCACCTTCTCTAGGAGAACATTTCACTATATTAATATTGATGAAGGTGACCCAACCTGAACAGTGCAGTGTTCCAAGGACCTCCACCTTAGGCTTATAATACAAAAAGTACTTTTCCTACCATAATGAAGAAGCAAACGTTAGTGGATTTATTGGTTGATCAAAAACCAGCAATATTTAGGATGTATATAACTAAAGAAAATCACAAGATTGTGTCTATCTGCTTCACAAATATGGAACTATTAATATGTAGGGACCATTGTGTCATGATGTGGCTTCACAGTATGGACAAGACCATTGTGTAAAATACAATGGATCATGTTAAAACTAAAAGGATTTGGGCCTAATGAGATATTTTAATGGAATTTTAGTGCCCTTATCATGCTGTCCTAGGGTACTAAGCAGGTGATACAATGGTCAATAAAAGCTGCAGACTTGGCCCCTCCAAACTGAGCCACAGCTTATTGGACTTGAGACCTTTGGGAAGCCCTTCCTGATTGGTTTCTGTAGAACATCTGCCAGATATTGATCAGGAAGGTTTAAAACATGAATTGAGTAAGGACCACATTGGAACTTGATGCTATCTTCATCCAATTTGTTCCCCATTATGATTCAATTGGATCTTGCTAATTAGTTCCGCTGTGTTTCCCAATTTAACAGTTCCTTATGAACCTACGAGAATCCCCTACACAAGGCAGAACCGAACAGAAGCTAATTTTGTTTTTCAAAATCATTTACAGGTAATCATTATATAAATAGTGCCATTTTAAATGATCATTTTCATTTGGCATATGGTTGTGTTGCACTTTAAATACAAGTTATTAATACAATTATTCAAATAGTCAATGAGTTTGTACTTCAATTTCTGCTTTGTTTTCCTGTTTCTATTTCTGTCTGATATGTCTAGGTTATAGTGCTATACTGTGCAACATATCATTAAGATGCTGTAAAAAGGCATTTATCTTGCAGTGAGCATTTTAACGCTGCTGTTCTGATTCCAGTCCTGCCAATCCAATGTTTGGAATTCCAGGCATAAGGGCAAGTTTATCAATAGTAGATTTCAGATTTAAGACTTAAAAAGGGACCTATGCACTGATGCCAACCAGACTACAAATCAGCACATTATTTAATATAATAAATAATTACTCTAGGGTCAGTGACTGTAACGGAACTAGTAGTTTGCAGGCCATGCACATTAACATCAAGGTGAAATTGTAAGTAACTGGGAAATTAAAGGAATGAGGTGGAGGGCTCCAAAACCAGGTAACCCTGGGGAAATCCAAGGAAGCTGACTAGGGATGGGCGAATTTTTTCTCCTTGTTTTGCCTAAAAAAATGACGCCCATAGACTTGTATAGCGTTGTGCGTCAAAAAAAAAAAAAAAGACGCGTGTCAAAAAAATTTACATTTTGCCGGCGGCGATTTTTTGGTGAAACGAAACGGGTCAAATTCACCCATCCCTAAAGCTGACATCATTGTTGTTGGAGCTGGAGGCCTTATTAGTCAACTACAGGTTTGTTGTTCCTCCTTATGTTTAATTACATTGTAATTGTAATTGATAATGAAACAAAAATTATACAATAATCCTCATATATAATTCTCACTCATGCATCTTTCATTTAGTTTTTAAAAGAACTGAGGGACAGGGTGGGGCACTTTTAAGTCCCTTTTAAAATGTGGTTGAATCATATTGATTCCTTAAAAAAAAAATTATGATAATTTTGACTGAAACTGATACATATCAATTTAACTGGAAAATATGTTTATGTGATTGATTTATTTATTTATAATTGGTTGTAGGCAACCATAGCATTTGATACCTGAGACCTTTGCTTGTGAGTTAATTCTTTCTAGGGATTCACTGACCTAGCTGGTAATATACCAGTCAATGCTGGGGACAGAGACAGTTCTACAAAATTACTGGCAATGGATTTTGCCAGTTTGTTTTTTATTAACTGTTGTTCCACCCAGACCCTCTTGCAATCTCTGCATCAAGGTTTTGTTTTTTCTCTTCTCCCTGCCCAGCTCACCAAATAATCTGCCCCCTTTACATAACTCTTCAGTGCATTTTACATCATGGCCTCTCCCTTTTACATCATGGCCTGCCTCTTTTACATCATGGCTGCCCCTTTTACATCATGGCCTGCCCCTTTTACATCATGGCCTGCCCCTTTTACATCATGACCTGCCCCTTTTACATCATGGCCTGCCCCTTTTAAATCATGACCTGCCCCTTTTACATCATGGCCTGCCCCTTTTACATCATGACCTGCCCCTTTTACATCATGGCCTGCCCCTTTTACATCATGGCCTGCCCCTTTTACATCATGACCTGCCCCTTTTACATCATGGCCTGCCCCTTTTACATCATGACCTGCCCCTTTTACATCATGGCTGCCCCTTTTACATCATTGCCATGCCCATTTCCCTATTGAAGCAGACAGAATTTTTTGGCAACCCAAGACCCTTCTCATAACAGAAAAGAACAGTATGAGCTTTGATACCATCTAAAAACAGGGAAACCCCCTATTTGTGTCCGGGCAATACTGAAACATGTTTCAGTGCATGGCATTGATATATACTAGACCTTTCTTAGCTGCTGATATGCTTTTATTTATCCTATTGAAAGCTGACACTTTAAAGTTTCACTTCTGTCCATGGAAATTTATATTCTCATTTATACAAATATATTTACAGTATATTCTCATTTATGCAAACTCTTTGTCAATGGGCACATCAATCAACATACAACTGGATTCCAATATTCTTGTGGTGATGAGTCAATTGATAGGATTTCTCGGAACAATAATTCTGTTGAATTTAATGAGGCCATTAAAAATCACTAAACACTTTAAACCATTGTGAAGATTGAAAATGCCTAATTAATGTACACTGGAAAGACGCTTAGAATAATGTTTTCATTCATTATGCCAAATAAACAGTTTATAGGTGGTTTCCCATTAATGTTCTCTTTTTTCTACTATTAGAATCTATTATAAATAATAGCAAGGTACCAACGAAAAGGTATGTTAGAAGTGTGAACTGCAAAACATAGAGCTGCTATTGCACTAATCTTCAGCATCATAATGCAGTGCAGTTTTTATTTACCCTGAGCCGATGGATTAGAATGATTGGCACATTGAAGTAGAAGACCTAGTTGTTGGCCAAGCTTAGCTTGTGGGGAAAAGGAACATTCTTAAAAACAGAAATAGTGTCTTAAAATGATTTGTTCTGTACAGGGCTACGATTGCTAAGTGAAATCTGCCATTTGATTGCTTTAGCTGGATGCTGTATTCTTCAGGGTATTGCAGTGCTGATATCTCCAGCTCTACAGCAGCCTAATGAAAAGTATGTAACAGTAATAAAAAGCTGTACATTCAGGGTAATATTCCATGAAATATTCTCAATAAGAAAGCAGCAGATAGGATATTATAGAAATGAACGAGAACATTTTCTTGATTTACAGCTCCTCCATTGTGAATTAGTTGGTTGGCCTAGAGCGGTCTCCTGGCAGATTGAAGAATGTCGGTAGAGGGAGCCTTTAACAGTTAATAATGAAAATACAATTTGGAAGCACAGAGAAAATAAGAATCAATAATATATTTCTATACTAAACACTCCAAAATGTATTTTAGTTTTTTAGTTCTTACTTAAATCCGTGTCTTTTATTTAAAAAAAATAAAATAAAAAGTCCCTATTTAGGGACGCTGGTAACGGTGTATCAAAGAGGTTATCAAAATGTAGGCAGTATATGAGAGATTGTAGAGGGCTACAGTAATGGCCTTTGGTTCAGGTGAATTTGGATGTTCTCCAACTGCAACCACACAAGTTTGATTTCCAAAACCCCAAAGCTGCTTTTTTTTATCTTAAGTCTGCTTTTTTATCATTTCATTACTATCCGCAAGTATTTTAAAGACATACTACGGTGTAGGGGGCCTTTAATTACTGTGGGCCTTAGATTCAGTTTCTAGTACTGTCCAGTCATGGATTGGGCACACCATAGGGCTCACTCTTACAACTCGAGGAGGCACATTTATTAAAGGTCGAATTTTGAATTCATGTGAGTTTTTAAAAACTCTATTAAATTTGAACATACTAGAAATTCAACTGGGGAGTAATTTATTAAAAAAATCAAATCTCTAAAACTCGGTCAAAATTTTACAGACTCGAAAACTCGAATCGAATTTGACTAAACTCGGTTTGATTTTTTTCTCTGAAAAAAATCTCGAATGTCAGGAAGGCTACTAACGTCCAAATTGGTCCCTGGATGTCTCCCATTGACTTATACATGAACTCGGCAGGTTTTAGGTGGCGAATAGTAGAATTCGAGTATACAAAGGGACAGAGTATGATATTTCAAATTCGAATTAAAACTCAAATCAAGTTTGGATAATTCACAATTCGAATTTGACAGTTTTGACCATTAAAAAAATGATAACATTTGAATTTTCACTTAATAAATATACCCCTAAAATGTAGACAGGACTATAGTAATTCATATAATTTAGACCTGTGTTGGAAATAAGGATGGGATAATGAGAATTGTCTATGACTGGGGCCTGCCAGGAAGTCCTCTTGAACAGGCATGCCTGCCCAAACCTGGTAGAGTTCAGCAAGACAAATTGGGGGATGGTTGCATTCTCGGCTTGTTTAGGGCTAAAGGGATTAAATGCATTTGTTTATGGTGGAATCAAAAATTGTTGATTCCCCTCCCTAAGCAGAAATCTCAGGGCAGGGAACCTAGGCCTCCACGTGACCTTGGTAAGTGGTAGACACAATTTTAATAGGTTTGAAATTTCTGATGCAGACCATGTTCCCACACGAGATTGTAATACCTTAGTTAAAGAAAACAGCTTTTCTCCTTGAAATCTCATGGTACACTAGCATCTGTTCTGGTTGGTAACTCGACTAATAATGAATGCGCCAGCATGAAAACCCTTGTGATTCACACATTGTGCAGAAGTGGCCCTTACAGTACATCTCTATGAAGAGCAATCAGTGTGCAGGAGTAAGATTGCAGCCAGACAGGAACATGGTATAGGGAATAAGCAAGGATTCTAGACCAGACCAGAATAACCTTCCAATGAGTACACTAACTTAAAGGGATCCTGTCATCGGAAAACATGTTTTTTTCAAAACGCATCAGTTAATAGTGCTACTCCAGCAGAATTCTGCACTGAAATCCATTTCTCAAAAGAGCAAACAGATTTTGTTATATTCAATTTTAAAATCTGACATGGGGCTAGACATTTTGTCAATTTCCCAGCTGCCCCCAGTCATGTGACTTGTGCCTGCACTTTAGGAGAGAAATGCTTTCTGGCAGGCTGCTGTTTTTCCTTCTCAATGTAACTGAATGTGTCTCAGTGGGACATGGGTTTTTCCATTGTTCTTTTGTTTGGCTGCTGGGGGGGAAAAAGGGAGGGGGTGATATTACTCTAACTTGCAATATAAAGAGTGATTGAAGTTTATCAGAGCACAAGTCACATGACTTGGGGCAGCTGGAAAATTGACAATATGTCTAGCCGCATGTCAGATTTCAAAAGTGAATATAAAAAAATCTGTTTGCTCTTTTGAGAAATGGATTTCAGTGCAGAATTCTGCTGGAGCAGCACTATTAACTGATTCATTTTGAAAAAATGTTTTTTTCCCATGACAGTATCCCTTTAAGAACGGTAACACCAAAATATTAAAGTATTTAAAATATATAATATATCATGATAAAGTATAATTTCCCTGAACTGGTAAAATTGGTGTGTTTGCTTCAGAAAGACTAATATAGTTTATATAAACAAGCTGCTATGTAGCCACGGTGCTGCCATTTAATGTTCAGGTTACATAGCAGATGATAGATGCACTCTGTACAATACTACTACATTCTATTAGAGTTTATCTGTTATCTGCTAAGTAACCTGTGCCTTTTCTCCTTTTTTTGGCATAAATGGCTGAATATACAGTAGCCTAATCATATAAACTATGGTAGTCTCTCTAAAGCAAACCCATACATTTACCAGTGCCAGGTAACAGTACATTATATAGTAATTAGACGTTTATGTTACTGTTTCTTAAAAACATATAGAGGGAATTTCATTTAAAATAATCAAAATTACAAAAACAATCAGAATAAAACAAAGAAAATATTATATTACTTGAAAATCAAACATTTGAAAAAGGCAAATTAACCCCTTCCCACAAATCTTTGTACATATCGGAAAACCCAGTCTCCTTAGTTTTAATAATAGCAATATCCTGACAAATAGCACTGCTGACACTTTCAATTGACAGTTGAAACTGACTCATGGTCATTCTGTACCTCATGTGCCTTAAGTGACACCTCAGAAATGCCAGTGTTATATAAAGGAACACATATAGAGGGGCACATGTTGACTTGGGGCAGCTGGGAAATTGACAATATGTCTAGCCCCATGTCATATTTCAAAATTGAATATAAAAAAATCTGTTTGCTCTTTTGAGAAATGGATTTCAGTACAGAATTCTGCTGGTGCAGCACTATTAACTAATTCATTCTGAAAAAAACATTTTTCCCCATGACAGTATCCCTTTAAATTAAAATTTTCAATTGGAACCTTGATAAATCTGCCCCTTAATGTTTACATGATTTTCTAATAGACTTAAGGTATAAAGGTATAAGGTATATGGACTATTCCATATCTGGAAAACCCAGGTCCCAAGCATTCTGGATAACAGGTCCTTATACCTGTATATCCCTTTGGATGGTGTGCCCCTTTATAAATGTCTCCTGACTTCTTACTGAATATAATTAAATGTCTGTGGAATAATGCTGATTATTTATAGCATCACTGAATGCAAAACTGTATATATCTGTCATTTGAGGGTAATCCCTTTGTGCATATTTATTTATTCATTGTATAGTAGTATTATTCCCTTTTAATGTTACATATTAGATTTATCCTGTGGGCTGCATTTGTGTTTGTTCAGCACATTTCCTGGATGTAGATGTGTTTCTCCCAGTTAACAAGGAACAGCTCTACCATTTCTCCAGAGCTCTCACTGACTTGTAGCTAAAACTGATATACCTGTTATTATTATTATTATTTGTCTGCTAAACATACTGTTGTGGCAGTATTTATTGTTCTATGTGGACTACATATTTAAGCTCCTATGGTGGTGGCCCATCCACACATTCTTTTATCTTCCTATCCAATCATCATAATTCATACTAACATTTGGGGGATAGGGCTTCCAGATTATAGAAGGAAGACACTGGGGAGAAAAACATCATCAATCCCAAGGAAAAGATATAAAAGGGTGTCTATTGGCATATTGAGCGGGACAGTCCTGCTTTTGACAGCTCAACCCGCAGTCCCACATTTGTACTTGAACATTGAACAGCCAGAAAAAGATACGTTTCTAACTTAAAAGACCAGTAACATCAAATTTTTTTAAAAAAAAAATTTGTTAGTATACAACGAAAAAAAAACCACAAAGACAAATTAAACATTGAAATCGCTAAGTCTTTATTAAGAAACAACTTACCGAAACTCCGCTTGCTCTCCTCTTCAGAAAAGGCGATCCGGCCATACATCGTGCGGTGCTCGATTTCTCCTCCCTGCCTTCCTTATAGGAGATAGCCAGGGAGGAGAAATTGAGCGCAGCACGATGGATCGACGCCTTTTCTTAAGAGGAGCACAAGCGGAGTTTCGGTAAGTTATATCTTCATAAAGACATACTATACTAACAAATTAAAAAAAAAATTGGCTGTTACTGGTGCTTTAATTACCTTCTGGTAGACAGCCCAGAACAGCCACCAGATGTACTGAGATACTTTTGTAACAATTTTTATTTAAGCAAATAAGTAGTTGTAACAATTAAGATAAACAGGTCTCATGGGAGAATTTAGACTCACATCTTAGGGTAAGGACACACGAGGAGATTCAGGGAGATTTTGTCGCCTGGCTACTAATCTCCTTGTCTTTTGAGCAACTATCTCCCTGAACTGCCTCAGCGTTTTTCCCCATAGGCTACAATGAAAAGTAGCCTGCGCTAAGGGCTATTCCACACGGGGAGATAGCCACGCGTTTGCGGTCGCGGCGTCAAAGCGCCGCGACAGTCGCCGCGACCGGCGCAGGCGACAGTTTTGTATGGGCGCCTATGTAAAAACGCCTGTGCTAACCACACGAGGCGATGCGCTTTTCAACAGTCGCCTGAAAAAGCCTGGCGAGGCATTTTCAGGCGACTGTTGAAAAGCGCATCGCCTCGTGTGGTTAGCACAGGCGTTTTTACATAGGCGCCCATACAAAACTGTCGCCTGCGCCGGTCGCGGCGACTGTCGCGGCGCTTTGACGCCGCGACAGCAAACGCGTGGCTATCTCCCCGTGTGGACTAGCCCTTATGCACACAGGGCGATGCGTTTTCAATAGTTGCCTGAAATTGCCTCACTGAGGCAACTTTGGGCAACTATTGAAAACGAATCACCGTGTGTTCATTAGTGCAGGCTACTTTTCATTGTAGCCTATGGGGAAAAACGCTGAGGCAGTTCAGGGAGATAGTTGCTCAAAAGACAAGGAGATTAGTAGCCAGGCGACAAAATCTCCCTGAATCTCCTCGTGTGTCCTTACCCTTAAAGGGCAATTCACCTTCATTAGTAAAACTGTAATAACTGAAAAAAACACAGAAATGTGTTCAAACTTTCATAATCTGCCAAATTTTGTAAAATGAACATGGTAATTAGGGCATGGTCTAAATAATGATGTTGCGCTACGCGCGGCAACTATGTTTTTCCCTCTTTTTATTTCCAAAATGTTGGGAGGTATATAATAGTCAGGGTCCAGGGTGCAAGCTTGAAACTGAAGCGGTCCCTAACTGGGGTTGGTCTGACTTCTAGATGTGTCAACCCAACCTAATGTTTAGGGAGTCAACCTCATGTGTCCCCCTCTCACCCACAATAATAGCCCTGTCATCTGCTGTCAGAAATTCCACCCTAATTTTACCTATGTTCCACTATTGAAAAGTATTGCCCTAAATAGGCAAAACTTTGAGCGTAGTCTGGGTAGTATTGGGGTGTGTCTGCGGGTGGGCATAGCTGTGGCAGAGCAGGGGGTGTGGCTAAAATACACCTGTATTTTTTTCTTATGTGGTGTCTGGTGTGCTGCTTGGAGGTGGCAATTAGCTTAATTTTGAGTATAATGCCCATCAAAGCAAGTTTGGTCTTATCCCAGTGCTTAAAGGGGAACTATCGCGAAAATTACAATTTAATATAAGCTTACTCATACTGAAATAAGAAACTTTCTAAATACAATCATTTAAATATTCTGCATTGTTTCTGAAATAATCATGTTTATATTCACTATCCCTCTCTCAGCATCTGTTTCTCTTCATTCTGTCTTCATGCAGCAGTTGAGTGTCAGATGAATGATCCGATATATCCAGGGCTGGATTTACATATCAGGCACCCGTAGGACCGCTGACATTATTTGCCCCAGTCCCCTCTCTTGTATTCGCGCAAATTTTTATCATCGGGACTGGAGCAATGGAGATTGACGCACGGGTAATTTAAAAAACTGTTTTATCTCCTGCCCACCCCAGTGTTTCTGAACCAATGTGGGTGTGGTTGGGCAGCATGCCACCCCCTAAAGTCCTGCTGTCCTAGACCCAAGCCTTGGTGGCCTCTCCACAAATCTGGGCCTGAATATACAGTATCTTATAGTGGGTCTTCCTTTCCTAGCAGATGTATTAGAGCTCACTCAAATAACTGATTCCAGTAGAAACAAAATCTAACAAAATAACTGCCTTGTGCACAAATTCTGCATGTAGAGACAGGGCCAGATTTACATAGTGGGCACCCTTAGGCCCACTACCATTCGTCGCCTCCCCGTTATTCATGCAAATGGGGATTGGTGCATGGGAAATTTAAAAAATTATTGCATCCCCAGTGTTTTTGAACCAATATGGGTGTGGTTGGGCAGCTTGCCGTCCCCTAAAATCCTGCCGCCCTAGGCCCGGGCCTAGGTGGCTTTTCCACAAATCCGGGCCTGTGTAGAGAGACATGATGATGTCTTCTATGCAAAGATAAGATATATTGGATCTAACTGTCAATGAATATCTGACACTCAACTGCTGCATGAAGAAGAGAAACAGATGCCGAGAGAGGAATAGGAAATATAAACTTGATTATTTCAGAAACGATTGTATTTAGAAAGTTTCTTATTTCAGTATGCTGAAGCTTACATTAAATCTTCACTTTCGCGATAGTTCCCCTTTAATACATGGGGCCATTGTAACTGCCCAAAATTATGCAAAAAAGGGTGGAGGACCCCTTTAAAAATAACCTTAGAGCCAAAAGTCGACAGTAGGATGAACACTTCCTAGTAGTATCCCAGTAAATATAACTTGTATACCCTTAATGAATTATAGGCCATTTAACATCTATTTAAATAGTGTCTTATCTAATGTCACATAATAAATCAATTTTCAGCACAAACCATTGACTGAACATAATGATATTTCCAAACAGCTCCCATGCTGCTAAATGTGCACTTCCAATCAAACCAGTGAGTAATGGGCATTTTATTTATCACTGACGAGCAATGTGGAATCCTAAGTGCGGAGAGGAGGCGTCTAACAGCTCTGCACTAACTGGATTCTGCCGGCACACTTACTTTGGCCAAGGGGCAAACGATTTCACAGTTAGTGGTCTCCGTATCAATTGACCTTAATTTTCCCATTGTACTTTTTCCTGTGAGCAGGAGTCAAAGAAACAAGCCCAGCTGTCAGTCACGCTGAAAACCGAAATGAATCATTCCACGGTCTGAAGGAATGGAGCTGCTGCTGAACCTCTTGGGGAAGTGACCTGTCAGCAGCAATTTCATCTCTAGAATAAGACCCGGCACATGTGTTTGTTAAGTCATTGACTGACGAGTTAATTTCTCAGTAGCCCCAGGCGCTTTTAGTTGTAGGCATCAAAAGGCACCCCATGTAAATATAGTGTTAAACTGACAGTAGGGTTTTATAGTAATAGTATGTTTAATACCCACCCACACATATATTGTACTATAAAAACTGTGCTTAGATGTTCTGTGGCAAGTGCTCTGGGGGAGCATTACTAATTATAGTTCTGGTGCTAAAAAAAAATCATCATTATTAAAATGGTATGACAGAGAAGGTTAGGGAGGTTTAAATTCGTTATAGTACAGTTATGGGATCCGTTATCAGGAAAACCATTAGTCAGAAAGTCCCATAGACTCCATTTTAGCTAACAAAATTTTAATTTTTAAAAATTATTTCCTTTTTCTCTGTAATGATAAAAAGTACCTTGTACTTGATCCTAATGAAGATATAATTAAAAATTATTGGAAGCAAATCTATTATACTATGTTTATTTAATGTCTACTTGATTTTATAGTAGTGTTAAGGTATGAAGATCCAAATTACGGAAATATTCGTTATCAGTAATGTATGGAGATCCACATTACAAAAAAAACCCTTTTCTAGAAAACCCAAGGTCCAGAGCATTCTGGATAACAGGTCCCATACCTGTAGCACATAGGTATTGTATGGTATGGTAGTAAATGCATTTGCCTGGGACCCCGGCATTGGAAGGGATCCTTTGTGGAGAGCACATATGATATGTACATTAGGGAGCTCTGGTGTATGGTAAAGTGCAGGCACTTGCTATTAAAGGAGAAGGAAAGCCCCAGGGCGCAAAACCCCTCCCCCCCTCCCCTCCGTTGCCCCCCCTCCCTCCTCCCCCCTGGCCTACCTGTCCCCCTGGGCAAATGACCCTAACTTGTTACTCACCCCTCTGCGCAGGTCCTGTCCACGGAGTTCACAGTCGCCATCTTCTCCCACGCGCGTCTTCTTCCTGCTCTGACCGGCGTTTTCTGGCGCATGCGCAGTAGGAACAGTTACCGGTACGGCTCTACTGCGCATGCGCCGAATGTGAAATCGGAAAACTTTGTGACATTCGGCGCATGCGCAGTAGAGCCGTACCGTAACTGTTCCTACTGCGCATGCGCCAGAAAACGCCGGTCAGAGCAGGAAGAAGACGCGCGTGGGAGAAGATGGCGACTGTGAACTCCGTGAACAGGACCTGCGCAGAGGGGTGAGTAACAAGTTAGGGGCATTTGCCCAGGGGGACAGGTAGGCCAGGGGGGAGGAGGGGGGGGGGGGCAACGGAGGGGGGGGAGGGGTTTTGCGCCCTGGGGCTTTCCTTCTCCTTTAAAGCAACATTCCAGCATTCAGGCTGACGTGTACATTTAAAAGGGGCAGACAAATGAAAGTAAATTGTATTTTAGCCTTGCATAACTGTAATAAGTATTAACACAGTGGGTGTTATTGACTTTGTTGAGTTTTTAGCCCACTACTTATGTACAATGCACAATGTCAAGTTTGACCCTATTAGATATATTTAGCTTCCTAAAGCACTGAATATTCCTTTTTAGTCTTGTTAGGGCTCTTGATTTAGGGTGGCAAGGGGATGGCAAGGCTGACAGATATCCAGAACCCTTACAGATTGGTTGCTTCCAACTTGCATTGCAGGCAGTGGCTTAACTAGATATTACTGGGCCCCATAGCAGATTATTTTTCAGGCCCCCAGGTTAACCAGTTTTACCAGTATTTATTGAAATTGTATATGAATTAGGACCTCATGGGGCCCCTATACCTCCTGGGCCCCCCTGCAGTCGCAGGGTCTGCTTCCTCTATAGTTACGCCCCTGATTGCAGGTAAAAAAGTCTTTTCTTCAACCATTAGCATTAGTCAGAGTGATACAGGTTGGATTACTGGATATAGGTGCATAATAATGAAAATTAATTAGATTAAGACTCTCAAACAGGTACCAAATTCATAGGTGCATAATAATGAAAATTAATTAGATTAAGACTCTCAAACAGGTACCAAATTCTATATATATAATAGGCAGTGGCGTAACTAGATGTTATTGGGCCCCACAGCAAATTAATTTTAGGGCCCCAAACGAGAAGTTGTCCTGTTTTACCAAAATTTATTGAAATTGTATATGAATTTGAGCCTCATGGGGCCCCCTATACCTCCTGAGCCCCCTGCAGCTGCAGGGTCTGCATCCTCTGTAGTTACGCCCCTGATAATAGGTTCTTCAATAGCAAGTCTCTCCTTTCCAAACAAAAATGTCTCCTTCCACCACTGCCCCTGGAATGTTGGACCCATCTGACCCATAGCTATTAGACCCCTCCAATCATAAGATGATTTAGTTATCTTACTGCCATTACTTTCAGCTTCTGTTTTTTCTTATAGAACCCTTATTAGATTGGCTCCGTAATACAAGACTTTATAGATTTTGAAACCCTTGCGTGTCACTGAAGAATGAACCACACTGTAATTCACGACAGTGGATATTATTCTTCAGCCCCATGTAAAAAGAAAACAAGATTTTTGTTGTCAATAAAAGGGTGACTCGCTCTATTTTATTGGCCAGTGACCTTTGTGTGGTGCTTCCTGCAATAACCATTGATGAATTCTATTGATTTACGGTGTAAATCAACAGCTTTTTAACAGATAAATAATTGATTTCACCCTTTAAAGGGGACCTGGCATCCAAAAAAATGTATTCCAAATCCTATTTTATTATGTAAGTCAAGCAAAATGAACTAATTACACCGTATAAATTATTTGAATCATTGTTTCCATCAGTCTGGGAATTCATAATTATAGCAAGCAGGCAGGAGCCATATTGTGGACACTGTTATTAAGACAAGCCTTGTATCATCTCAGAATCTTGTTTGTGCACCAGAATGGGGGACCTGATGTCCATCCCCATGCCCTGGTTACACAATTAAATGGTTAAGCTAACAGGGGAATGTGGGGAGACCAGTGACATCTAGGAAGCGCTGAATGGAAAGTGAAAGTAATTGCTTGCCCCCCCTAAGGCAGGCAAAATTTGATTGACAGCTGAGATTTTTAAATGAGTTTACAACAGCTATGAACACTTTAATAAAAAAAATAATTTGGCTTTCATGTTTAATTTAAAATTAAACACTTTAATTGCTGATATGTCTGGTCCACTTTAATTGCTGATATGTCTGCTTATCTGATTTATTATGACTTAGGCAGTTTGATAGGCTTAATGGTTTGGGAGCTTGTCATCTTTTCCATACATTGGGGTGCATTTGATTCCATTTTCTTACCCACCTTCCATTGAATGCAGTTTAACAGGCACAATAATAGCAGGCAGGGTTCCATTGCGCTGTACTGTGCCTACAAACAGAAAGGTAGGGTTAACTGACAGGCAAAACAAGGCACAATCTGTTTAACAGCAATGGCAGGGTAATAAAGAAAGGCAGAATGTAGGTGCAGGTACATACCATGTAAGAGGCAACAAAGAGACCAAGCTACAGCTAGGGGTAAACAAGTTACAGGTATGGGGCCTGTTATCCAGAATGCTCAGGATCTAGTTTTTTCTGGATAGGGGATCTTTCTGTAATTTGGGTCTCCATACCTTAACTTACTATAAAACCATTTAAACATTAAATAAACCCAATTGCCTGGTTTTGCTTTCGATATGGATTAATTATATCTTAGTTTGGATGAAGTACATGCTACTGTTTTATTATTACAGAGAAAAAGGAAATCATTTTTAAAAAGTTTGATTATTTTATTATAATGGAGTCTATGGGACTATGGGTCTAGGGCCTTTCTGTAATTTAGAGCTTTCTGGATAATGGGTTTCCAGATAACAGATTCCATATCAAGTGTAATCCAGGCAGTAGTTTAGTCAGAACAAGACAGGCCAAGGCCAGTAAGAGCATAACAGGATGCAAGGTAACGGCATATATTGGCTTTTGATTTTTGGATTCTGTGCCAATGCCTGGAGTGCCAGTGTCCTTCTGGGAAGCACTGTGGTCCAGTGAGGGTATTAGGATGTTACTAAGTAGTTCCTGGACCCAGTGATGTAGCTAGACACCTAGGGGCCCTTGTGCGAAAATGTGAAGCTGCCCCCACCCCGATAGACTCATAGAAGGATGCCGTGGTGTCAATTCCATGTATAAATACCCCAAAACTCATAGAAGGATGCCGCGGTTGCAATTCCATGTATAAATACCCCAAACTAATAGAAGGATGGCACAGTCGCAATTCCATGTATAAATACCCCAAAACTAATAGAAAGATGGCTCGGTGGCAATTCCATATATAAATACCTCAATACTAATAGAAGGATGGCATAGTTGCAATTCCATATATAAATACCCCAAAACTAATAGAAGGATGGCACAGTCGCAATTCCATGTATAAATACCCCAAAACACCAGAAGTCAGTGCAATGAATGTGATTTGTATCCTTACAAGGCATTCTATCTACATTGATAGTCTGCGAGGGGGGAGAGGGGGGAAATCGGCAATGCAGAGTAGAGAAGGATCATCCTTAAATCCTGCCTGTCAGCTGAGTCCTGGCTGCATTAACTTAAACTGGCGGCTTTTTCCCTACCTACCATTAGAAGTCCCGTAGCTAAGGTCACACAGGGCATCTTATGCACATGCATGCTCGAATCCCCACCCCTCTTAGTCTCCCACTGTAGTGCCTGGACACTGGCCCCATCGGGGGTTCAGGAGCCATGACCCCTGGTGCAGTTGCACCCCCCTCCACCCCTGGTAGTTACACCTCTTCCTGGACCATAGATGCCCCTATCAGTTTAAAGCCCTTGTATTTGCACTTAGCACTGAGCTCAAATAAAGCTGAATTTTAGTGTCAGCTATAAGAACTCTAAAGGCTTATAAGAGAATCCCTGGCTAGTGACTGTCACATGTGCTGCAGCATTTATTCAGCGGGGCATGCCAAGCGCCACAGAGTATCTGGCAGGACTCCTATTTAGCACATAAGGGAGCACCCCTGTTATAATATGACAAGTACCCTAGAATTAATACAGCATCACTCCTGTCACGTGAAGCAGTGTGCTTATTGAACCAAAAACCTTTAATGTAACTTGAACATAGGAATGTGTCAGTATTACTAGACAAGAATTGCCATGAACGTCTTTTGGTACAAATGTTCCTCCAAGCAAGCCCCAGGTCCGTGGTAAATACTGCCAACATGGCTTAGTTATTTTTTACTCTAATGGTTAATTAATCCATTCTGGGGATTGGTAGGTTTGGCGTATATATCAGGTATACCTGTGGGTTTTTTTGCACAGCCTATGATTAAGTGCCTATTGGCACGAAACACATAAGGCTACTGTATGTGTTCATCTATCTACATTGTGGCCTAAATAAAGTTCTCAGTTCTTTTACAAGCCTGTTTATGGGATCTTTGAGTGCTCCTTTGGTTGGATACCTCCACTTCGAGCTGTATGTCTGGGACTTAGGTCTTAGGATTCTTGGAGTGCTGCCCATTTCGATTGGTTACAAGTGTTTCCTAGTGTGGAAGGACACTGTGAGAGGTGCACCCAATCAAACAAGAATTGAACAAGGTGTGTGCTACTCGATTTTGATTCAAGTGGTCTGGGACATGAGCACCCAGGCCCCACGTACTACTGGTGAGACAATAACCCTTTTAGGTTTTTACATTGGGACTTTTTCTTTAAGTGTAGGGTCTTGGCTTTGTGTACCCAGCCTGAAGGCCAGTTAGAGGCATTTTACAGTAGGAAGACCAGCTTTACAATGAGTGAAAGTGAAATTTAAATTGAGCACTTTGTTATGCCCTTGTTTGAGCTTATGGAAACAGTGGAACAAAGTCAACATGGGGGTTTCAACTGAATAAGCCTGAAGACCACTGAGATAGAGGGAAGAGGTTCTAGGACAGCGATCTTAAACCTCTGGCTCTCCAGCTTTTGCTAGACCAAAACTCCCACATCCCAGTGTCATCTGGCAGGGTTCAATCTCATACTTCGTTTTTGATGTTGTGCTTAGCTTTCGATTATGGATAATTTTGGTTTTAGAATAGGAAAGAGACAGTGAGCACGTTGTAACTGTGGGTGAACATGTGTTTCTGCAACAAACGCTTAGATGTCTAATCAAAGGCAAAATACCCAACACACGCTGAACAGTAACCTTGCTGATGATTAGCTCAATGCCATTTTCTGAGAAGAAGAAGGGCACTTTTATCTTAGGAGCAAGCAAGAGAGTCTGGATATTGGTAAAAGTGAAATGTAATCACGCTCGGGGACATTTGCTGGTTCATATAAGGTACCCAAAGAGCTCATGTGAACATAGTTGAGATTTCAAAGCATGGCTTCAGCTGCCTGTGTGGTTTGTTAGTAATGTGCATGCCTAGCATTTCATGTGTTTGATTTTCCATTCGCTACCACTGATTTCCCAAAAGGCAAAGACCAAGCCGTGCTTCTGTGGCCAAGTCTTTTGATGGATCTAATACAAAAATATAAGAACAGATTAGATAAGAATGACTGGAGAAATATATTTAAGCACAATCACTGGGCTGGTCATACAAATGATACACTGTGAAATCCTGTTATACAATTGCTGGCAGAAAAGGAATTACAAGTACAATGCTCAAGGCGATCAAAACTCCCCATAACAATCCACATCCAGACATTGTCAATAGTACGCACTGTAAACATTATGATACCATTGTGATGTTGTTTATTGATTTCCCAGGAAACCTTTTGTACAGGCCCAAAACACCCCATAGTAACTTTAGTATAATGTAGATTGACATTTATTATACTGTAAGGTCTCCTTAAAAGAATAGTAACACAAAAAAATTATGTGTTTTAAATGAATGACAATATAATGCAGTGTTGCCATGCACTGGTAAAACTGGTGTGTTTGCTTCAGAAACTCTACTATAGTTCATATAAACAAGCTGCTGTGTAGCCATGGGGACATTCAAGCACAGGATACACAGTAGATAACAGATAAGCTCTGAAGAATCCCATTGTATACTACAGAGCTTATCTGTTATCTGCTGTGTATCCTGTGCCTTTTCTCCCTTTTACAGCGTGAATGGCTGCCCCCATGGCTGCGCAGCAGCTTCTTTATATAAACTATTAACTGCTACCAGCCTATTGGGTTTATTTAATGTTTACATGCTTTTCTAGTAGACTTAAGGGATGAAGATCTAAATGATGAAATGGTTTATCCAGAAAAGCCCAGAGCCCTGAGCATTCTGGATAACATTTTCCAGTGGTATAATTTTAGGGCCCCTATATACCGTATCTAAAGGTTGTCCTGTATTGCCAGTATATATTTAAAATGCTCATTAATTAGGGCCTCATGGGGTCCCCTATACTTCCTGGGTCCCCCTGCAGCCGCAGGGTTTGCTTCCTCTGTAGTTACGCCCCTGACAGGTCCCATACCTGTTTATTTATGCTTGGCTGGATGTGTGCATTTGTTTATGTATGCCCCTTCTTTCTGATAAACTTCGACTCTGCCAGATACCCTGCCATGCCTGAAGAGCCAACAACCATCATTAAAGTCAATATCACTTTGCATCTGGCCTTTTTATGTAACGCCATAACTGCCCTTTGTGGACCTATTTAAGAAGCTGCCAGCAGTGTGATGGGACATCATCATTCCTTCCCTCCTGATTCACCTCCATTTCTTTCGAGCTCTGCACTTGAGCACGGCTTTAAGTGCATAGAGCATGGCCGGGGTTGACTCATTTTTTGGAAACTGCTTCAACCGCAGGACAGTGCACTATATACAAATATAAAAGATTGATCTGTAAAATGTTTACAGGCAGCTATGGCGGCACTGAGGGCATCCCAACGGCAGACGCTGTCTGCACACGTTCCTCTTTAATTTCCTATGCCTTTCATAGCAAAGAAGAGTTCGCCGCCTAATGTCCTGCATTTCTGTAGCATCAAATGAGTTAATTGCTTCAGTATCGTTGGCTGCTTTACAATTCTGCCATTCGACCTTAACCCCCTTTCAATTTGTACTTTCCGCTCACTCTCTGGTCCTTTTTCCCCCCCTTTCTTCCTCCCTCTCCTTCTGGAGCTATAAAATAGAATTGATAGCTCTTTTCATTAGATGGATACTGGCACGGAACCTTGTTTTAGGGAGTGTTTGTTCCAAACAAGCGCGGATGTGTCAGTGTGTATGTGTCTACTGGGTCCCTGTGTGTATGTGTTTGTCTTTATGTGTCTTTGTGTTTGTGCAGCTTTGCGTTTGTTGAGCGTTGCTCCCCACAAATACATCTGTAGTGCCACAAATCGTTGGCGCTGACAAGCCATACATATTTAACAGGTTGGAATAGGGACAGGGCTGAATGCAGACAAAAACACTGGGCTTCAGATACCAAACACAGAGGCTAAACAAACAAAATAGATCTCCTACAGGCTTTTTTTCTGAAGCATAAAGTGGCAAACTGCACACTGTTGCCTTAGTCAGTTTATCTTGTTCCGCTGTCTTAGAGGAGACTTGGGTTCAGGGTTGAACAATAGCTTCCAGCATTATTTATTTATCATTCTCATACACATTCTGTAGCTGTACTCAGAGGATAACCGGAATACACGCCAGCAACAGATGGCAGATGCTGAAATAAAAATGCTGAGGACCATACCTTGTGGGCGTTCAAGGGAAATTAAACCCAATAGATAAGTCTGGTTTATTTTCTTTTAAAGGAGAAGGAAAGGCTTTGTACACTTGGGGTGCCAAATGTTAGGTTCCTCCAAGTGATTGTATTGACTTACCTGAAACCCCAGGGCCAGTGCTCCTATCAGCAGAAAACTGCACCGGGCCGGGGTTATACCAGTGAGCACCACAGAGTGATCCTCTTACGTCTTCCTCTTTCCTTCGTGCGGCTGTGCATGGGCAGCACAACGTAAAGCTGAACTTTAACTAAAAAGTCGGCTATTTCGTTCAACTGCGCATGCGTTTGCCCCAGGGAAATTTGAAGAAAAAAAGAATGGCTCTGTGGTGCTCAGTTGGCAAGTGTACAAAGCCTTTCCTTCTCCTTTAAAGTGTTGATTGTCTTTCAGTTTTAAAATGTTTTCCTTTTTATTTGTGTAAAGGAAATAATAAAACATTTCTGGTTTACACTGGGTAGTTAGGAGGGTTGCAGCGATCGGGCTGGGATTTGGTAGGTAGGGGCAATTTTTATGAGCTGCAGGGTAAACTGGAAATTGGGGGTGAAACAATTGGTTGTATATTGTATTACTGATGATACTGCCTGGAATGGTATTTTAACAGCTAGGCCAGTTAAAATACTGTCGCTGGTGGCAGCCATAGTTGTGAGGGTAGGTGCAGGTTGTTCATGCCTTATCCAGTACAGTAGGATGGGATATGGACTTCCAATTGCTTATACTATTCATTAGACGCCAGATGGAGCCTCTATGGGCACAAAGTACTCTACTTACTCCCTGTTCAATGGCAGGCTCAATCGGGGTACCAATTGGAACGAGAGCCCATGAATGCCTATGCTGACAATGTGATGAAATTAGTGCTATGAATGAAACTTGTGTGAGATGTCCAAATGGGTCTAAGTTTTATAGAGTACAGGTATGGGATCCGGTATCCGGACACCCATTATACAGAAAGCTCAGAATTACGGAAAGGCTGTCTCCCATTTTATCCAAAATATCTAAAAATTATTTCCTTTTTTTCTGTAATAATAAAACAGTACCTTGTACTTGATCCCAACTAAGATATAATTAATCCTTATTGGAGGCAAAACCAGCCTATTGGGTTTATTTCATGTTTGCATGATTTTCTAGTAGACATAAGGTATGAAGATCCAAATTATGGAAAGATCCATTATCCGTAAAACCCCAGGCCCTGAGCATTCTGGATAACAGGTCCCATACCTGCATTTAAAATATAATGTACTGTTGCCCTGCACTGGTAAAACTGGCATGTCTGATTCAGAAACGCTACTATCGTTATAGCAGTATATAAATAAATTGCTGTGTAGTGTTGGGGCAGCCATTCATAGGAGCAACTGCTCAGGTGATATAGCTGATATCAAATAAGCTCTATAGAATATAATGGGGTTCTGCACCATTATATCTGTTTTCTACTATTGCCCCTATTGCTACACAGTAGTTTGTTTACTGTATATGCTCAAAATAGTGGTGTTTTTGAAGCAAGGGCAACAGTACATTATATTTAAATTACTTTAAAACACTTTCATTTTTTGGTGTTACTTGCCCTTTAATAAATTCCCAGTGTGGCAAAATGAGTAGCCTGTGTTGCACCACCTACACTTGCTTAAATCTGCACCAGCAATGGGTTCCCAGTGCATTTTATACCCCTAATCTAAGAAAACAAATAACATTAGGATACTGCAGATATTAAATATCCAACCTGTCTGCAGGGTAGGCAGGTATGTTCGTGAATATATTTCTCATTCGCCCAGATAAAATAAATATAAAAATGTTAAGTGCTTTTTAGATAGAAGCAACTTTGTTTTTTTTTTCCTGTAATGAGTGTTCCCTTAAACTGATTTCTCTGAAGTTCAGTCCGTGGGGAGTTCCATTAAAATCCTAAAACACATAATTCAGCCTTGTTATACTGTAAATGTTAAGTAGCAATGGTCTTACTGCCTAAAAAAAAAAAAAGAAAAGAAAGCCGTGCCTTGAGACACATGCTGAATTCAAATCAATATAAAAATCTGCCAGAATTGTATATGTATATATAATTAATTAAACAATGGTTTAAAGGGGAAGTAAACCCAATTACATTTTTACCTAATGGAATTCTACGCAAGTTTCCCATATAAGTTTATTACACATTTCCAATGTTTTTACAGTTGTAATTGCTATTGAAAGCAGTATTTGTCTGTCCCTTTCTATTTTCTGCCCCGTTTGTTTTGACTTTTGAAACAATGGAGCAGACGCCAGCTGATTAAGAAACCAATAAAAAGTGCATGTGAGGCCGACTTGTACTGCGTTGTTTCAATAGACAGAACCAGCAGCGCAGAAAGGTACAGGCAGATACTGCTTTCAATAGCAATTACATCCACAAATAACTCTAATGGTAAAAAAAGAAATGGTGAAAGATACCTAACTATATTCCTTTTGTATATTTAGGAGAAAGCAGATCTGGGTGAGGTCAACTTCTCCCTGTGTTACCTCCCGACTGCCGGTCGCCTCACTGCTACTATCATTAAAGCAACGAACCTGAAAGCTATGGATCTAACAGGATTCTCCGGTGAGTTGGAGACATGGATTTTGCCATTAGATTAAACAGGGAGGGGACAATAGCATTTAGAGGCCGCAAGTTTGTTTTGATACATCTCTCATCTGGGTAATGTAACTGTATTCATGACACAGAAGGGTCAATACAATATATCATTATGTACGCTTAAAAAGCAAAATCCAATGGCACACAGGTCTGCTGTAACACATCAAGTGTTTATTGCGGAGTGCACGAAACCCCCAAAGCCCCAAAACGTTGCACTGCACTCTGCAATAAGCAATGGTGCAGGGCCAATATGGCTGCCGGTTAGTTTCCAATGGTAGATGCATTTCATTCTATCTGACTAAATACTGGAAGTTCCAGGCTGGCCATCTGCCCTAGGCAACCTGGGTGGAAACCTGGCCCCCCACCCACACACACATGGATGAACAGTGCATGGCAGGTGGGGAATGTACAGGCCCGCACTGGCAATCTGTGTGTTCTGGCAAATGCGAGAGGGGCTGCTATAAGATGCCATAGACAGACCCTATTTAGTCAGCCGATGGGGGGCTGTTTGAGCCTCTGTGCACCTGAATTGCCAGGGCCTATTTTGACTCCCAGTCCAGACCTGGGAGTAGGGGTAGGGACAGGGTTGGACTGGAGCATTGGGGGCCCACTGGGTTCCAAACTTCCAGGGCCCCATGCACTAGCACGAACACCGGCACGCGACGAACATGGGCAGCACGGCATATAGTTTTTGGGGACAACCTATCTGGGGAGTGGGTCTGGGCTGGCAGAGACCAATAAGGGCCAGTGCCCCGCCAGGTTTTGTTCCGGTATCCCAGCCCAGTCCGACCCTGGGTAGGGAGATAAGTGAACAACTGAAGTGGGGGACCAGGGCCCCGACTGTCTGCTGTATTCTCACTCACAATACAGATGTATCCTAAAGTACAGCTAATGTTTTGATAATTTCCAGGCCAAATTGTGCAGTGCCACTGACACTGAAAAGAAGGTGTAACAAAATCAAAGACAGGGAGCTGCTGTTGAAAAGGATTAATTATATCTTAGTTTGGATTAAGTACAAGGTACTTTGTTATTATTACAGAAAAAAAAATCATTTTTACAAATTTGAATTATCTAGATAAAATGGAGTCTATGGGAGAAAGCCTTTCCATAATTTCGAGCTTTCCGGATAAAGGGTTTCCGGATAACGTATCCCATAGCCATATAGGGTTTTAGTCATATTCTTTTTTTAAGCTGGTTCTCCTTAAAGTTAACATGAGCTGTAGGTCAGATCCCCTTTCTTAATAATCTCTGTACTGTACATAGTAAGTATAAATCAGGACATAGCACAAGACAAGGTGAAGAGGTACCTTTACAGCTGCCTGAGTCTGAAATTCACTGAACATAAATTATTCATATCTTGTCCTGAACTAGGAGAATATCTTTTTTCACTGGTATTGATTTTCCCTTTACATGATGTTAAATTAGTACAAAAAGAATTGTACAAGAGAAGTGCATGTTTAGTTTAACTCTTTAACGAAACATCTCAAGTTACTATAATAATCTTGTGTGTAATTACCCAGGATTCTGTCTGGATCAGAGGACATGTTTTTATATGGCTCCTGGTACCAAATAATATGCATAAATCTTGCGCCACCAGGTTTAGTGGTCCCAAAGCTCTGGGCAAGAGAGACTTTCTAGGGTCCAATGATTTCTATAATGTAGGAACTTAGAGAAACATACATTTCACACATAGACTACTTTGTATTAAGTTAGAAAATTAGCTTAAAAGTCCCAGAATCCATCACTTGGAAATAGGGAAGGGAAGGGTTGAATTACACTGTGAGCCTATAGGGGGGCGGGGACTGGTCCCTGCAGCACATGCAGAATATCATTGTGTCCTTTCAATCTATGCAATTAGGTATGCTTATCTAAAAAATGCATTATATATATTATTATATATTTTCCATTTAACACTGGGAAAATTTGCCCCAGTGTAGTAACCCATAGCAACCAATCAATGTGCTTTCATTACTCAACCTGATCTTGATCTAAGCTAATAGCAGCATATTAAGGGTTACTGCCCTTGAGCAAATTCAGCAAGAGTTTGTAAATGAGCCCCACTGTGCCACAAGCAGGGGACCAATTACATAAAGAAAATACTGCAATATTCATTAGTCCTTGTTACAGTGGTCTTTTCATGCTCTTTATACCAACTTGTGTTTTTCTAGTTACTGTATAGAGATCTCAGGCACATTTACTTTGCTCGAGTGAAGGATTAGAATAAAAAAAACTTCGAATTTCGAATGTTTTTATGGCTACTTCAACCATCGAATTGGCTACTTCGACTTCGAATCGAACGATTCGAACTAAAAATCATTTGAATATTCGACCATTCGATAGTCGAAGTACTGTCTCTTTAAAAAAAACTTTGACCCCCTACTTCGCCACCTAAAACCTACCGAGGTGCAATGTTGGGGAAGGTCCCCATAGACTTTCTAACAATTATTTGGTCGAAGAAAAATCGTTCGATCGATGGATTAAAATCCTTCGAATCGAACGATTCGAAGGATTTAATCATTCGATCAAAGTATTTTTCGTTCGATCAAACTATATAAAATAAATCCTTCGACTTCGTTCGATATTCGAAGACAAAGGATTTACATTCGGCAGTCGAATATCGAGGGCAGTATATGGAAGTATTGGTTCCTCCCAGTAAACAGTGCACAATATTTATCTATTCGTTTCCTGTATTTAGAATTAGTTGGGTCCTCTGTACTCCTTGGGCCTTATTTCTTGCCTCTAGATTTCCTTAATATATTTGATGTTGCCTCATATAATTGGAATATTTTATTACTTTCCAGTTCCTACCTACTCATCACACTAATGTTTTTCCCCTCAATAAAAGATCCTTATGTAAAAGCCTCTCTCATCTGCGAGGGAAGGAGACTAAAAAAAAGGAAAACCTCCATAAAAAAGAACACGCTGAACCCAACCTACAACGAGGCCCTTGTCTTTGACATTCCCAATGAGAATATGGACCATGTAAGCATCACCATTGCCGTTATGGACTATGATTGGTAAGGACCTTTATGTATTTACTGTACTTTACATATGTCTTGGTAATATTTTAATTATGGCTAAAAACATTTTATATTTTGAAATATATTTAATTTATTGTTGTGACAGTAAACTTTAAGACAATGGCACACCCAAAAGCACATTTAAGATTAAATGACATTCTCCTGATTGCACTCATGATTACAAGTGATTGCCCGCGCATGATTGGGGTGTGCCTTTGATCTTTTTTGTCACCCACCCATGGATCTGTTTAGTTGCTTGGAGAAAAAATATAAAATCACTATGGGTGCCCTTGTCCTTAGATAGAGATAACTGTAGCAGTTAAGGAAGAGAACTTGTTTAGAAAAAAAGTAGTTATTTTGCATATTTTTGTGGACCATTTTAGTACTAAATACAGGTAATACAGGGAACGATTCTTGAGACCTGGAGTTGTGAGACCTGATAAGAGGTTGTTAGTAATGTGGACCACCATATATTGTCAAGATCTGGGCCAGAACCCAAAAATAGGTCCCTTTGCTGTTGAGGCTGGGTTTCCATGATCAGGGGCATCATGAGAACTCAAAGAATCTATATTTATTGTTGACAGGGCCCTGGAGAGGTCTCTTAGCTGTCTAAGCAGTCCCCTTGGGTGTGGGCACTGACAACTAATTAGAATTGGGACCCATGTTAAAAAAAGTAGTTATATAAATAAGTCATGTATGGCCATGCCAGAATATGACCAAGATTCTACCCTGACCCAGCCAACCTTTGCCTGTTCTCAGGTAAGCCCTGCCCTCTGGTGTAACTGTAGAGGAAGCAGACCCTGCAGTTGCTGAAGTGCCTGGGGACAGTGAGGCCTGGACCGTTTGGTCTGCTTCCTCTATAATTAAATATAATAAATAAATCACCCTGCCCAGATGCTTTCTTACTAGTGGGCAGGGAGTGGAGGACACTTGCAGAGAGTGGGCAGCAGCCAAATAAGAATGCAGGGGATCCAGGTAAGATTGGCCAGGTGTGCCGGGCTCCTATGATATTTCTTTTGTGCAGGAGTCAGATGGCAGCTTGTTACACTGCTGGCCCTGCCTAATATATAGCCCATTTTTCGAGACCACTGAATCTTTATCGTGCCCCATTTTGCGATGGGTTTCCTGACTGGACACCCTTGATCCTTTAAATTGCTTGGCATTTCTACAGACAATACTAAATATAATTAAAAAAAGAACATAATGGATTGTAGACAAATTCTTAGGTTGTGGGATGTGGATCTCCTAAGAACAAATAATCCTACTTTAAATATAATGAAATACTAAAACATTAAAAACACACAGCAGAAATGTTTCCAGTACAAACTGTTGCTTGATTATTACAAATAAAATCCTGAAATTCATTGTTTAAATAGGAGATTTTCAAATCTACCACCATGGTGTGGGAACCTTGCAAGAATCATAGCTGTATGAGACACTGGAACTAAACTGGAAACCAATTACAGTTGGATCACATAGACTTCATTTGATGGGTTTGATTTAGGGAAATAGGTTTATAACCTGAGACAGGCTTGATGTACTCATATCAAAAGAAATAAATTGCAAAGCAGCAGCAAATAGCCCTCATAGCGAATATTAATTTGCCTTATGGCATCACGTGAATTCACTGAACACTATCATCAGGAATTGTGTTTAATCAATTAAAATAAAAGCTTTGTGCCCCTAAGGCAGCATCTTCCCCATTTCATTTCCGCTGTCCGGAGGGAATAAAATAAGCCTGTTAGCATGTGAAATGGATTAGAGTACACTCTCTACTGATATCACCATTGGTAATGCAGTTCCAAAGTTGTGATGAGCGCATGGTTTGGAGACGATGGTGCAATGTGTATGCCTGCCAAGGGCATCAACAAAGGGAAAGGGATACACATGTTCTAAGCACTGCTGTATTGGGTAAAATCACTGCACAGGACATTAAAGGGGTCAATACATGTCCAGGGCCAACTCTAGGGTTTAGCCACTCTGCCACAAGCAGGGGATGAATTACATAAATAGTAATGCAATATTCTTAAGCTTTGTGTTCAAACCAAACATTAACCCCTTTTATATCCAACCCCCCTTTGTCCCTTTAGCCCACTCAGAGACAAATAAAGGATATAAAGGTTGAGATGAAATGGCCACAGCTTTAATTTACTAACCAGAAAACATTGTTGACAGCATTGAATGTGTAACCATATTAGTGCCCTCCTGGGACCCCTTGCCCAAGGACACCGTACACAAACCATTAACATCATACACCACAATTACACAGCAATCTGGGACATCCCCCCCCACACACTCCCCAAACCTGGCTTTCAGCTCCTGTAGACCTATAAATCCCATTATCGTCTTCTGTCAAGGAATGCTGGGATTTGTTTGTAGTTTTTATTATAACCGATGAGAAGTAGGTTGACAGCTTCTACTTAATATGGTGGCAAAACTCTATAGTTCTGTAATAAATATGCAAAAAAAACTCATTCCCAAAAATGGGGCAAGTAGCAGAGCGCATGTTTTTTGCTTTTTGCCCCTATTCAATTTACAGCTTGCACCTTAAGACTGAACTCTTTAGATAGACTTGCCCCTCTCTTTTTTGTGTCTAATTTTGTCTTGCATTTTGCATTAATGCCTAAGTTAGATGATTGGGGATTTTCATTTTAAATAATATCTACTTCTGAGCTTTGATAATGGCAAGTACAGTATGTGGTTGCCTTTCTTTTGATATCTGGAGAACATAGTCAGAAATAAATATGGTGGCCTTTTTGGAAAATAATTAATGAGCAGTGCTACATTATGATGTGATTGCCATTGCAGAATGGCTCTTTCTGATAAACAATACACTGCTCTCCTACTTTGCCGGAAGACTTTACTGCATCCTGCTGTCCCACTGTGCTTTAATCTCTGCAATGCTAATTTATGTTTTTTCACTAGATTGAGTTTGGCTCAGCATTGGAAAATATCTGATACCGTAAGCCATAGCAGGAATTTGCATATTCCTGCTATGGCTTATCAGATATATTCCAGTGCTGAGCCAAATTCAATTGTAGACTATTGTAGACTGCACAACTACAATAGTAGATTTATTGATATAAGGCTTAGGCAGTTTCCATGCTTGAACTTGACAATACATAAACACCACATTGCTAGTAGGACTGTGCACACAAAATGATTTTTTGTATATACTTCATGAAAACTGTATGTGCAGGTCAAAGAAGTTCCTCAATGGTTCCAAAAATGGCTAGGGACCTAGACTAAGAGGAAACTTTCTTGGCCAAAATATACCCTTGGTAATATTGCGAATGACATAGTTACATACATTATTAGATAGTTAAGTTGGGTTGAAAAAAACCCATAATGCATCAAGTTCAACCCCTCTAAATGAACCCCTGTGCACATATATACATGTACATATATCAACCTTACTATACACTTACATATATGAACTATATACATCAATATCTCTACTAACTGCAGATTTAAGTACCACAATAGACTTGTCCAAGAAATCATCCAAGCCCCTCTTAAAGGCTTGAAGGATCCACCTACCTATGTTCTTCTAGTCTAAAGGGATAGTCTCTTTTATAGGAAAAAAAGATCACTATCTGTCTAGGCTGCCCTCTAATGTACTTGTAAAAAGAATTCATGTCAACTTGCAAGAGTCTTTTTCCAGAGAAAATAACCCCAACCGTAACAGTCAGTATTCCAACCTTTAACCAGATACTCAAGGGACCTATAAAGAGGCAAAATTATGTTTTCATCTCTTGAGTTAATGCCCTTTTTATGCAAGTACTTTTTTTGCTTTAATAGCCGCATAATGACACTGTCTAGAATTAGACAGTTTGTTATCTGCAAATATCCCCAGGTCCTTCTCAATGACCCTCAACATATGACCATTTAGGGTGTTATTTATTAAAGTCTGAATGCTTTTCAATATTTTTTTGTAGTATAATATCCTCAAATACCCCAAGTCTGAATCCAAAAATCCGGCATCTCAGACCTGCTGAGGTTGTATAAGTCAGTTGGAGAGGTCCCTATTCTATTTATTTCTACCAAAGTGCATAACTCTGCATTTATCAACATTGAACCTCATTTTCCAATTTGCTGCCTGGCTTTCCAATTTAATCAAATCACTCTGTAAACTGGCAGCATTCTGCATGGAACTTATAGCTATGCAGAATTTTGTTTCATCTGCAAAAAATAGAAACAGTACTTTCAATGCCCACCTCCAGGTCATTAATAAACAAGTTAAAAAGCAAAGGACCAAGGACAAACCCCTACTGTACTTCATTCTATAGTACAACAGTGGGTCAATAAGAAAATAAACATTTCATTTACCACCACTCTTTGTAATCTATCCTTCAGCCAGTTCTTAAAAGTACAAATACTATGTTCCAGGCCAAAATTCCTTAATTTAACCAGTAACCTTCTGTGTGAAACTGTATCAAATGCTTTAGCAGAGTCTTAGTAGATCACATCCACTGTCATCCCAGAGTCGAGGTTCCTGCTCACCTCTTCATAAAAGGCAATTATATAAGTCAGACAAGATGTTATGCATAAAATGCTGGTGCAGTAATGTGATTTGTGACATAGTCAGGTACAGTGGCGTAACTAGAGTGCGTTGGGCCCCCCGGCAAAAAATCTTCAGAGGGGCGCAGTGCACTCCAAAGCCCAGACATCACCCACTCCCAGACCATGCTCACTGTCCACCCCACGCCAAAATTCTCTGCTTCCCCGACAGGTAAGAAAGCAACTGGGGAAAGGGTTCTTGTTGCATATCGAGGAAGCAGATCTGGTGGTCCAGGCCCCCCTGCGACTGCGGGGTCTGCTTCCTCTATAGTTACGCCACTGGTGAGGTATCTTATGCCTTATTGTGCCTTCCAAAAGCTTTCCCATCACTGATGTGCGACTAGGGTTGCCACCTTTTCTGGAAAAAAATACCGGTCTTCCTATATATTTATCTTTTTTCCCTATTAATAACATTGGGATCAACCGTAATTTTTACCGGCCAGGCTGGTAAAATACCGGCCAGGTGGCAACCCTATGTGCGACTAACTAACCTATAGTTTCCAGACTGAGATAGCAATTTGCCAGTCTCTTGGCACTATGCCAGACCTCAAACAATCCTCAAATCGAACATATTGTGACATTGGGTGGTTAAGTAATAACAAGGGCCCTGCACTTTGGCAGCCAGTAATGATATGGCTGACTTTTGCATTCTGGCCCTGTGCTCGACACATATAGCTGTGGATTTCCAGTCTGCAATTAGATATTGACTGCAGTTTGCAGTTGCTGCCCTTAATTAGGGTCATAGTAAATTACTTCTATATTACATCATCATTTTCTTGCTTTGCCCAAGCTGTTGCTGAAGAACAACTTCTCACTAAGGGGGTTATTTACTAAACTCGGAATGCAAAAATCATGAAAAATGTATGATTTTTTTTTATAAAATCATACATTTTTCGGAATTTATTAAACCCAGAGGATAGAAAAGTCAGAATCTGAAAATCCGGCATCTCAGACCTGTCGAGGTTGCATATACGTGGAGAAGTCCCAATTATTTTTTTGATGTGCGCTAGGTTTTTGGCAATACCCCAAAGTTTTCAGGAAAAATTGTGAAAAATCTGAAAAAATTTTGAAAATCAGATGAAAATCTTTTTACTAAACTCGGAATGCAAAAATCACGAAAAATGTATGATTTTTTTTATAAAATCACAAATTTTACGGAATTTATTAAACCCAGAGGATAGAAAAGTCAGAATCTGAAAATCCGGCATCTCAGACCTGTCGAGGTTGCATATAAGTCAATGGGAGAAGTCCCAATTATTTTTTTGATGCGTGCTGGGTTTTTGGCAATACCCCAAAGTTTTCAGGAAAAATGGTGAAAAATCTGAAAAAAAATTGTGAAAATCAGATGAAAATCTTTTTTTTCACAATTTTTTGGGATTTTTTCCTGCAAACAAAATTTTCAGGAAAATGCATTAATAAATAAGCCCAAAAAACTCATGTGGATTTGGTCTGTTTTTTTCAGAAAATATTGAGATAAATTTGATAAATAGCCCCCTAAGATTTAAAAGTTGGGGTGTTAGGAGTTTTTTTAAGTTGCTTTCATAGATAATGCAGAGAAATGCATAATTTCAATAAGTGTATCAATAAATCCGGCATTTGATTAACAGGAATGTGAATGACTTTTGGATTGGTTGATTTTTCTTGTCTAGTATAGGGCACAATGAGGTCATTGGAATGTGCCGAGTGGGAGGCGACGCTGATATGCAGGGCAGAGAACACTGGAATGAGATGCTGGCAAACCCCAGAAAACCCATAGAGCACTGGCATCAACTGGTAGAGGTAAATATCAAGCTTGTAGATGAGAGTGAAAGTCCTGCATTGCAGATATTAAACATTTTAAATGCAAGGATGCCAATTTCTTCACCTGAATCTTTTGCCAGGGGAACATGGAGGTGTATGTTTTGAGATTTAGCATTGCAATAGCCAGTTTCAATCTATGGCCACCTGTAGGTAAGAAAAAGGAATACTTATGGGTTGTAATGCAAAAGTGCACATTTTTTAAGACCAATGAGTGTTCCCTTTTCCATAATATATACAATACTTATTCTATAGAATCCTGCATCCTTAATCTTAAACTAGAGGCCCCTCAATCATGAAATACCATTTCTTTCCCCTCTTAGATAATAAGCTCGCTGACAACAATCTAAAAACGTGAGGGGTGCTTTCATAGCACTTCTTCTTTCTACGCATTTCATTTTCACATTGTGACAGATTTTAAAGGGAACGGAGAAGTTTACCAGTCGAACATTGTTCCCTGATTGATGGCTAGAGGAGGCTTGAGTTTGTGTTAGTAATGGCACCGATAAGAACACAGCAGGGTTCTCAGCATTTCTGCTGAACACTTCCCTGCTTCCGTCGCTTCTGTCATTTATCCTCAAAAGAAATATAATAAAATCAAGATAATTTTACAGCCTCGGGAAAGGCATCTATAAGTTTGAGAGAATTTTGTTTAGAATGTTTTGATGGTAGCGATATTGCTGATATTCATAGTTTATTAGCTCTACATTCACAATGTTTAGATCTTGGGCTAGATTGCTCATTTTACCAAATTGCAATCTTCCTAACTCATCATCCATGTATGGTTGTCTCCAAGGACACTTTCAACAGACTCTTTCAGCAGATTAACTGGATCTCCTATAGGTCTATACATGGAATCCCGATAGGCTTGGTGACACAAAATTAGCCAAAGTCAGACATTTAAGTTATTTTTCCATCCAACAGAAGGTTCCTGTTGGACTAATACATATGATAATACTAAAAGTATTTACCGTATATACTCGCGTATAAGCCGAGTTTTTCAGCACCCAAAATGTGCTGAAAAACTCTACCTCGGCTTATACGCGGGTCAGCTAAAAAAGGTTGCCGCTTACTCACGGATTGAAGTCTGCAGTGACTCCTCCGTGCTGCCCATACTTCTCCCCGCTCATGGCTTCCTTAGCACTCAGCCCCTCCCCTCTCAGTACTGTGTGCGCATTACCGTATTGCGCGTAGGAGCGCACAAGAGTTTAGAAGAGGACGTGGATGAGGTGTGCGCTCACTCTGTGATACGAGCACGCACCTGTACAGGGAGCGGAGGCGCGCGTTTTCTCCCTATGTGATGTGCCCTGGGATGCTGCAGCCTCGTAATAGGGGGAAAGGAGGCGGCACTTTACTTCTCCGTGTAAGTTTGTGAGCTACCATTGTCATTTGAGAGGGAGGACTGATTGACAAGAGCTGAGAGGGGAGGGGCTGGAGCAGAATTATGTATACTTGTGTGTGCAGTAGACCATGTGTGTTAGAAAAATAATGTGAATATATAACACTAGGTATAATTGAAAGGTTAACAGTTCCAGTAATGGCCTTATTGCATGACATGTCCACCTTTTTCACCTTGACAGCAGCATGGAGGAGTCAGTGCATGCTTCAGATCAGTGAGTAAGCAGCAACATTAAAGCTTTAAATTGGCCATGTCCTAAAATAATTTCTCACCCCTAGGCTTATACACGAGTCAATACATTTTTCCAGTTTTCTTAGGTAAATTAGGTACCTCGGCTTATACGCGGGTCGGCTTATACACGAGTATATACGGTATGTAATTACATAGCAACCAATTAAATGCTAGCTTTAAGCTTCCATGCTCTGAAATACCTGTTCATTTGGCGAGGTTCTGCCCAGCATGTGGTTGTTGGAATTGGGCAGAATATATTTTTCCCCCATTCATATTCAGGTTCATTGAGTCTACATAGGATGCGGAATCCAAAGGTGAAATTATGAGACTGAAGCTCAACACTGTTATGTTTATTAAATGTATGAGCATTATTTGAGCTATTACAAAAGCAAGTTATTTACAGCACATTTGGACTGCTAGGGCATTTATTGCGGTTCCAAAGTCCTAATTGACCTTTTTTCATATAAATTCAGCTACAAACCTCAGAATGCTCAGCTGAGTAAGTATGAAGGTTGTTAGACCTCAAGGAAAGGTTAGAAGCCAGGAATGGAGAACTTTATCTTCAATATACAGTATACTCTAATCTATACAGTTATTACAGATGTACAAAATAATTTGTGTTGAGTGTATGTGTACACCCTATGATGCTGTGCCCCGTCTTTATTACGCCCTAGTTGTATACAATTTCATAAAGTGCCTCTTATTGATTTGTGCAGGAGAAAGCATTAAGCAGCTTTATGACTAAATCGCCCCCGCCTCGAGACAAACCAAACATAATTGTGGACAATACACAGTCTGACTAGGAGCTTTTTCTATCTAGGAAGAGAGAAACAGATCACAAGAGCTGTAAGTATAAGTAAACATACTCTGCCTTTGTCGAATGAACATTAGTATATCATTGTAAAGAATCATTGTTGTGATCATTGAGCATCATGGGTCATATATGGATGATAATTGGGCAGACTGTCCATTATAAACTGTGATGATTTACAAGATGACATATTTCAACTTCTCCAGCTAAGTATATGTTTTAAAGTTCAACTGCAAGCTGATCCAGAGGATGGTAAACAAACCCTATATGAACCGGGTCATATTCATTTTACCTTGGGGGGAAAGTTCTATCCTGACTCCAGTAGGGCAATCGGATCAGGCCCTGGATTAACTCGTGCTAAGAGTTAATTTGAGAAACGTATTTTATACCATGCCTAGATGCCCTTTGTCCTATGGAAGGGTCTTCATATTCCTCTCCTTATAACTATATAAGAACTTGCAGGAGGTACAGTAGGTTAATGCCTGCCTGTAAATAGCCGTTAATCTGAGGGCATTTCACTCAACTCAGTCTCTTTGTAAATCTTTCCATCATGAAATTTACTACAGTTATGTTTGTATGATTTTTTCCTGTTATTATTATTGCTTTTGGTATTTTTCCCTCATCCTGACAAAGAATGTTCCATAGCCCTGACAGGTTTAAAACCAAGTACATTTTCCTAGGAGAAGAGAGTGCCTAGGAAGCAATTACGGTAAAATATGGCTCACATCTGTCTACAATGACATCTACATTAAGTATCACGTATAGCCAAACTGAGGCCCACACTAACTAGGGGTGAGTTAGAGAACCTTTGAAGCCATAAATCCTTTAATGCTTGAATGATACAGACTCTGGTCCAATGTCCTGAATGAAGAGGTTAAGGACATTTACAAATACAGGAAATTATAACTAAAAATTGATTAAAGGAACACTAACACAAACACACTGAAGAGTTTTAAAGAAGGGATGCACCAAATCCACTATTTTGGATTCAGCCGAACCCCCGAATCCTTCGATAAAGATTTGGCCAAATATTGAACCAAAGCTGAACCCTAATTTGCATATGCAAATGTATATGCAAATTAGGGGTAGGAAGGGGAAAACGTTTTACTTCCTTGTTTTCTGACAAAAAGTCACGTGATTTCCCTCCCCCTAATTTGCATATGCAAATTAGGATTTGGATTCGGTTCGGCTGGGCAGAAGGATTCGGCCGAATCCTGCTGAAAAAGGTCGAATCCCGAACCAAATCCTGGATTTGGTGCATCCCTAGTTTAAAGTAATAAAAATATAATGTAGTGTTTAGGGATGCACTGAATACACTATTTTGGATTCGGTCCAACCCCCAAATCCTTCTTGAAAGATTTGGCCGAATACTGAACCGAATCCGAATTTGCATATGCAAATTAGGGGTGGGAAGGGGAAAAATGTTTTACTTCTTTGTTTTGGGACAAAAAGTTGTGTGATTTCCCTCCCGCCCCTAATTTGCATATGCAAATTAGGATTCGGATTTGGTTCAGCCAGGCAGAAGGATTAGGCCGAATCCAAATCCTGCTGAAAAGGGCCGAATCCCGAACCGAATGCTGGATTCGGTGCATCCCTAGTAGTGTTGTTCAGCACTGGTAAAACTGGTGTGTTTCTTTCAACATAGTCGAAACAAGCTGCTTTGTAGCCATGGGAGCAGTCATCCAAAGCAGAAAAAAGGAGAAAAGGCACAGAATACACAGCAAATAACAGATAAGCTCTGTAGTATACAATGGGATTCTTCAGAACTTATTATCTATTGTGTATCCTGGCTGCTCCCATGACTACACAGCAGCTTGTTTATATAAACTATAGTAGAGTTTCTGAAGCAAACACACCAGTTTTATCAGTGCAGGGCAACACTACATTATACTTTTTATACATTATCAGGGGAATGTAATAAAAATCGCTAACGGAAAAACTATTCGCAATGCGAAAAGTTATGCCTTTGCGCGAACAAATTTTGCTTTATCTGAATTTAATATAGGTTTTGCGAGCCCGGAAACTGTTTAACGACCACTTCCGACCGTGAAAGACCGTTTGCGAATTTTATAGTTTGCGCCAATGCGCAGTCAATGTAATAAAACTTCTTACTGAAAAAGTCGTTATGTTTGCTCCAAAAGATTACGATACCTTCAAGCACTTCTTATGAGTGTGCAATTAAAATTCGCAATGCGCAATTAAAATTCGCAATGCAATAACAGTTTAAGGAACAATATTACATTGCGAGATGTGGATTTTTAGTCTTACTGGTGCGAATTGTTTTGCTCTCTGCGACTTTTATTACATTCCCCTGTATTTCTTTAAAACACTTTAATTTTTAGATGTTACTACAAGACGGCCCTCAGAATCTAAAAAGCCTAGTGTTTAAAGCTAAAGCATAAGTAAACCTTTAAAATAAGCAAATGTAAAATTGACAAGAGTGCTATTCTAAGAACTTTTGTAACTTTTGTTTGGCAATTCTCTGTCACCATCAACTCTGCAACGAAGTTGGGGGGGTCGCTTTGGCGGAATGTGCGCTGCTGGGAGACAGGGCTGTAGTTGCATCTAGGCTTATACTTGAGTCAATAAGTTTTCCCAGTTTTCGTAGGTAAAATTAGGTACCTCGGCTTATACTCGGGTCGGCTTATACTCAAGTATATACGGTACAGTATCTGGTACATTTTAGCAGTTCTGGCTCTGTGCAATTCTTTTGTTAGTCCCAACAGAATGAGTTTTGTTGAGACTGATAGTGATTCTCTAGCAAATAAAATGTGGATACAGAAGCCATTAATCCTTACAGTGGAACCATTTCATAAGGTTGAAAATTTAAACAGGTGTTCTTTTGGAAGGTGGGCTGATATAAAATGTGGCTAGAGGTATATAAAGCACACTTCAGGGCATATAGGTACTTGAGGCTATATTTCCATAATGAGCAGTTTTGTGTAGTATTTCCACCTACAAAGAACTGCTCGTTATAGGGTGTTCTTGGGTTAAGGGAGTTAACCTATTAAGGTTAAGGGAGTTAACCTATTTATTATACAAGTATATTAACTCTAAGGTAAAGGGCACTCAATAGATAAATTACTCCAGGGAACAGTGTGCATTCCGCAACATTTTCTCCTCTATAAAATCCAGGGAACAGGGGAGGGAAAATGTAAATATTACACAGAAATATGGAATTGGGGATCCTCATGTAGCATTAGGGGCTCTGTTTTAAGTTTCTGTGCTACTATTCCATATATCCAAGATATAATTTATTGGTTTCCTCAATGCCCAGATTGCTCTTCCCCTCTCCTATTCCAATAGGAATATAATACTATTCCTCGGTGATGAGCAAAAATTTTCACCAGGTTTCACTGCAAAAAAGACGCCCATAGACTTCGATGGGTGAAAAAAATGGTCACTCGTCAAAAAAGATTTGTCCTGTGTAGTGATGGGCAAATCGCTTCACCAAAAATTCTCGAAACAGCGAAAATTAACCAAAATGCATTAAAGACTATGGGGCAGATTTATCAAGGGTCGAATTTCGACGGTTAAAAATTCGACCCTCGAATCTACACATATCAGATATTTAGGTATAAATCTAACCCCCGCCTATCAAAAGCTATACACAGCAAATTATGTTCCATTGGTGAAACAACTTGAAACTGACATGAAAGATTGGAAAAAACATAATATCTCCTGGCTGGGAAGGATAGCAGCAGTAAAAATGAACGTGTTGCCTAAATTGTTATAACTTTTCGAAACTCTGCCCGTTAAAGTACCCGTCTCTATGTTACATTATATCCAAAAGCAGATAACTGGCTTCATCTGGAATAACAAGAGAAGCAGAATCCCGAGGTCAGTTATGACTGCTCATAGAAGTCAGGGGGGATTAGCTGTCCCTGACATTAGCAAGTACTATGATGCGACCCACCTACGTCAAGTCTTGGCGTGGTTGCAACCCTATGCTCCCACTAAATGGTCCTTACTTGAAGCTCATTGGACTCAACCTTATCATATCAGCAACCTTATATTAACTGAGAAGCCTAAGGTCCAACCCTCGACATTGGCTCCTAAACCTATACGCTTTACAATGGCCATTTGGGCTCACTGTGTTAAAAAATATAAGATTGATGTTTACCCCTCACCATTGACATTGCTCTTGGCCAACCCAGGCTTCACTCCAGGGCTCCATAAATCCTTCTCCACCAATTGGGCCAATCACAATCTGGTCAGAATCATGGACTTTGTGGACCCCCGAAGCCATAAACTTTATCCCTACGAAAAGCTAAGAGACAAGTGTAAATGGGGAGTGGATAAGATAATGGACTATAACCAAATCCAACACTTCATAGAGGGTACGATGAGCAAACGCACTAATAGAACTCTCACTCCCTTTGAAAAAATTCTAAGCAGCCCGTATCCCCATAGAGGGCTGATCTCTCATTTATATACACTGATGAATACTTTACCTGAGGACCCATTTCAGAAACATTCATATATGACTTATTGGGAAGAAATTCTGGGGCAACAATGGTCCGTACACCGATGGTATACTGTTTGGGAAAATGCACGCAAAATGGTTACCTGCACCCAACAAAAAGAGAGTATTTACAAAGTCATGATGAGGTGGTACCTGACCCCAGATAGATTGGCCAACATATACCCACAGACTAGTCCCATTTGCTGGAGGGGATGTGCTCAGACCGGTACGTTGGACCATATATTATGGACTTGCCCCAAACTTGCAGGCTTCTGGGACGAGATATCTGAACTGATCTGTACAGTTCTGAACATCTCAGTGGAAATTGACATGCCTCACTTGTTATTGGCCCTCCCAATCCCGAAACTTACTAAACCCGCTCAAAGAATAGTTAACCACATCGCAACTGCTGCCCGTATAGCACTAACCTCTAAGTGGAAGTCCTCGGCGATTCCCACCTTAAAAGAAGTGATTTCCAGGGTTGAAAATAACAAACGATTTGAATACATGACAGCCAGAATTACCAACACGGCACAACAATACATAAAAACATGGCAGATTTGGGAGGAATACTCAGCAAGTGTGCAAATTACGGGGACCATGGTGCCCACCACACATAACAACCCGCCTCCATTGCTCACTCCATGATCAACGGGGACCCAATTTGAACCCTATTCCCTCTCAACACTGCTAGCACTGATGGTGATACCATTTATTGAGACTTTTTGTTATGGAATCTACGACATATGATAGCTACTATTGCCAAGCAGATGCCTGAACCGCTGTCACTGTATGATTTTCTCTGTTTTGTTTTCTTCCTTTATTATCTACTTGTTGCCTATATGTTTTTTTTTGCACTTCTCTGTATACTCATGCTGAAAACTAATAAAATATAAGTTACAAAAAAAAAAAAAAAAATCGACCCTCGAAGTAAAATCCTTAGAATTCGAATATCGAATAAAAATCGAATAAAAAACGATTCAAACTATTTTAAGCGATCTAAGGATTTTTATTCAACCACAGAAAAACTTAGAAAAGTGCTGGGGAAGGTCCCCATAGGCTAACATTGAACCTCGGTAGGTTTAAAGTGGCAAAGTATAAAGTCGAAGTATTTTTTAAAGGGACAGTACTTCGACTATCGAACGGTCGAATAGTCGAACGATTTTTATTTTGAATCGTTTGAATCATTCGATTCCCTCGAGCTTAGTAAATCTTCCCCTAAGGATATGACATTTTTGTTGTTGTGCAACAATCTTTTCACCCATTGGGAGTCATTTTTGCAGCAAACTAGTCCTGTGTCAAAAAAAAATTGTTGTCAATAGACACGAATGCATTTGGTGAATTTTTGCGAATTTTCAGCAAATGGATCAGATTTGCCCATCACTAGACAGCATAAGTATCCAATAACTGAGCCTATCCTTTTAGGACAATACAAGGAAAGTATTTTTTTCAATGAACCTAAATCAAAGGAAATTTTAATTTTGTGCGGTTATTCTGATGATACTTGGTTATAAGTGAATAAGTGGAGCACAATCATCTTTGTTAGAGCTATAGCATGTTAGAGGCCTGGGTCATTGCATCTGCATTGCAACTCTTGATCACTTTTTATAAATCAAAACAAAACTTAGGAGAAGATCTATGAGCTTGGCATTAGTTAAATAACACACCCATTGTATGTCATTGTTAAGACTGTTTTTATTTTATGCTGCTCTAACATACTGATGCTTCAGATCTTCATTGCATTCTTAATGCTCTATTATTGGTTCTGTCTGTCAGCCTTAATGAGCCCTGCTAATTGGAAATTCTGCATCTGAAAATTTCTTGATTAGCTCTCATGTATGAATAAACAGAATTAATGCAGTTATATCTAATGCGCTAAAAAGGAAATACAACTGCGCGTGCATTGTTTTATAAATCGGGTTCATCTTTAGAACTAGTATTGCGTCACATCCAGTATTTGTTGTAAATGCGACATTAGCTTGAGATTCTGTGGGTGCCCGTCAGTTGTACCCATTAATACAACTTGCTGTGGGAACCCTGGAATTAGTGTCATGTTCAGGATGGTGGTAGCCCCAAGTTTCTACAGTAGCAATAGGCAAATTTGCATATGATTCAGAAGAAGAGGGAGGAAGGATCCTATGGTGCTTGGTGCAGCTTTACATAATTGGACCTTTATGGATAGCTTCAATATGCACAACATCTGTGCCCATTTTAGCACTAACATACTTGCGACTGTGTTCATAAATGATGATGATGAAGATGAACCTTGCCATCTGATTTTCACCTTTGGCTTAAACGGATAGTGGCATGTTCCAATTTTAACAGGAATGTGTCACTGTGCCTATATAAAACCTATTATTTTCTAATGGATTTGCACACACCCCTGCCCCCCACCCCCACCCCCACTTACCTCTATGGGTTACTTTGTGTTGGAGGCCCCAGTCTATTGGAAAGTTGTCCAGCCCCCAAGTGATTCGTCAATCGTAAAGCTGTTGGCATCTGGAATGTGATACTATCCCTTTAAAGACCCAGTTAGATGTCTTGGAGGATGCATGACTGCGGGGTCCATTTAAGATATTAAGCTTCATTGTCACATCCAATAGGCCTCCCAGATTCTGTTTAGCACATTACATGAGAGTAAAATCAAGGAAACTGAATTTTCTGTAAGCAAAAATTACCATCTTATTAAATGTCCATGACATTAAGGGGCCGATTCACTATGGGTCGAATATCGAGGGTTGATTAACACTTAATATTCGACTAGGAATTAAAATCCTTCGACTTCGAATATCGAAGTCGAAGGATTTAGCGCAGATAGTTCGATCGAAGGATAATTCCTTCGGTCGAACGATAAAATCCTTTGAATCAAACGATTCTAAGGATTTTAATCCAAAGATCGAAGGAATATCCTTTGATCAAAAAAAGTTAGCCAAGCCTATGGGGACCTTCCCCATAGGCTAACATTGACTTTGGTAGCTTTTAGATGGCGAACTAGGGGGTCGACGTTTTTTTTAAAGAGACAGTACTTTGACTATCGAATGGTCGAATAGTCAAACGATTTTTACTTCGAATCCTTCGATTCGAAGTCGTAGTCGAAGGTCGAAGTAGCCCATTCGATGGTCGAAGTAGCCCAATAAAAACTTTGAAATTAGTGAATCGGCCCCTAAAAGTTGGCTGAACACCAATTATTTCGTCAACCCAAAAGTACTTCCGCCAAAGTGGATTCCTGAATCCTGAAACATACGCCCAGATCCATATAAACTTCAAATTGTAAATGTATTCTCTAGTTGAAAGAATTTGCATTTTTTGTGTCTTGGTGGCACATTTCTTGATCATTATCTAATGATGTGATAGATTGCATTTTGTGTGATGTCAAAACTAAGTTTGTTCAATCTGTTTCACCAGGACACTGTAATATCTGTTCAAACATTAATCTACATGTAATGCTCTGACAGTGACAGTCCTTACATTCCTTGATACAGAGCTGAAAGTTGGTTATTAATCACAGTTTGCTTCATTATTTCTCATATCTGCATAAAGGTTTATCTCTGCGGACATGTCTTTGCAGTGCTTGTGAAATATGTATGCTCTGGTTTGTTATTTAAATGATAGCTGTTTATTGCATTCCCTGGTTATTAAGGTAATATGATATCTGTTTGCGGCATTGTGCATAATATGTCATCATTACGAAATCTATTCATGCAGTTTCCTCTTTATTACTTTTTAGGTCGTCAAGTCACATACGTCACTCTGTCTATTTCCTCTTCATTTTGTAGTTTTCATGAGGAGGAGGGGTAAAGACTCCTGGAGATGAAGTAAAGAAGAAAAGGCTATACGATGCAACCAGATTATTGCAGATGCATTTTGATTTTCAAAAAAAGCCATAGAGTACTCATGTACATATTAATCAATCTCTACTGGTTCACGGTGAACATGGAAGATCTTTTTTTGATCACCGTTATTTCAGAGAGGACAGTGATGGACTGTTAGTCACCATATCAAACTCCAGCAATGCACTAAACACAGCATGGGCAATGCAATGAAGAAGGTTCTCCAGAGCAGCTCTAAATCTCTAGGTGCAAGGACTTTGAGCAGCATAAGGAGGAAAACCCAACTGAGTGATCTGCATGTTATGGAAAAGAATCTCTGCTCAGCCTCATTTTACCTGCCTGGGCAGGAGAAGCAGTGCTTGGCTTCAGAAATATCTCCATCATGGTCTTAATATCATCTCTTATTTTACACCTAACGGCTCAGTGATAAGGGAATGTCCCCTTCACCATTAGAGTGACTTCCAGTGTTAAAACCATGAGGTTTGTCAGATGGTGGATTCACAAACTCATTTACAAAGGAGGCTGATGTTACTGGGAGGATGGTGGATCAGGGAGAGTTTTCTGTGAAGGATCTGAATCCGTGAACAGCAAAATATCTTCTATGACCCTGTCCTCTAGAAGCAAGAAATAGGCACTTTTTTGTCGACTGTCTTTCTATTGTAGAATTGTACATTCTGTGTGTGTGCGTGAGATTGAAAACGATGTCCATTTGAGTGGTACTTGATGGTTTCCCTTCTTCCTATACAACGTTAAATATAACATTGTTATTAAGGTGAGTGAGAGTTCAATCACTTGTTACATGTTTATGGTGTGATCGTGACCATCTGAAGGGGTCTTTCAGCTGAAATATAGAGCTGCCACACAAGCTGAACTCTCCTATAGGAGGGGAGACGCGAAAGACGGGCAGTTTGTGGTCATTAAAACAACGAGAAGGAGCATGAGAAGATCAGGGCACTTGGATTTAGTTGGCACTTTTCTAGTAAGAGAAGATCAAGGAGAATGTTTCTTAGTAGAAACAGATTGTTGCCTTCCAGTACTCATTTTTTATATTCGTATTATGCCAAGAATAAAAGGAAATAAATGCATATATCAAAATAAAAGTAGCCTTGCTGAAACCTCTTCATGCAAATGTGAAAAAAAAGGACCAGGTAAGCGGGGCTTGTGCTTGTACAATGACCAATTTGTAGTTATTTTGCTCCTGGTTTTTGCCTTCTGTAGACCCATATCAAGTTCTGAAAGATATATGTCTCAAACACCATATCATTTGCTTAAAAAGAAGAATGTGTTCTATCACCTCATTAAAAGCCATTATGGTGTCTTCATATTTTCCCGAGGTCGAGTGTTCACAGATCTTTCTATTATTATTATTATTTTTATTTTTTTTTAATGTATGAAAGAATCTCTAACTTTTATACACTTTAAAATGAGTAAAACCAAGATTTCAATACATTTTTATATATACTCCTTAAAAAAATTTGGACATTTAAAATGTGGCAAGATAAAAAAGATCACACAAGAACAAATACATTGGCAATTCTAAATTTAATAAAAAAAAAAATGAATATATACTTTTTTGTCACTCCTAAGGGGGTGGCTTTATTTTAGCCCCTGGTATTTTCTAAATGTTCCTCTCCTACAATTGAATAGACTGGGGATTGCATGGAATTCATAGCATGCTCTAAAGTTTCGCAGGGACTACGTGGCTCCTTAGAAAACCCACCAATCGCCTTTATCCCCAAAGCGGGGAAAAATGTAAAAAGAACGTTTTAAGGGTGATTCACTGAAAAACATTTATGGAAACTTGAACCAAATGCACGTCTGTTATTTGTTGGGGGAAAAAAAAGTGTAACATTTGTTTGTTTTTAGTGTGTGAGAAAATGCTCATTTTTAACAGTTGCCATCTGCAAAGCCATACCAAAAATAAAAAAAATTACAAAAAAAAAATAAAAATGTGAAATTAAAAATCTAAAGGTGATTTGTTTATTTTAACTCATATCACTGATTTTTCAATCAACGGCGCCTTTCTCTGCTGCTCAAAAATCATGGCATTATTATGGTGCTTAATATTAGCATAACAGAACTCAGCAACATTTTGCTTACGAATTTAAACCTAATTAATTCAGGCCCTTGCAAAGCTAGGTATACTGTATAATTTCTGCCAGAGTTTCTAAGTGGAGTTCCTAAGCCCAAATATCGCCCAACTGCCACCTTCTATTGTACTGAATGGGATAGACGCATAAGGGCTTCTACAACAGTACCCGAGCCAGTGCACTTTTCAGCAAACAGGAGCACTGGCCTGAAGTTTCAGGTCAGTGATCATAATCACTGGGGGGGCGGAGGAGGGACCTAACATTTTGCAGCCCCACAGCGTTGGACTGGGGGGGCCAGGAGACCCCCATCTCCTGCCCAAGCTGCAACCCCATTTGGCACTGCATTGCCTACCTTCTCCTTCTTGAAGACGAGCAGTGGGTCAGAAGCCACACGCTGGAATCGAGTCTGGGTCGGTGGCCAGAGCCCACTCTGACGAAGTGCCGAGATTTGCGGCAAGAAACACGTAAGTCCAGGACACCCACCGCCACTTATTTTGTACTAGCATGTGCGCACAATAAAGCTGAAATTAGGAAGAAACTGTTCATGCCCTCTCATGAATGTCCAGCACAGCGCCTGTGTAGCGGGATTCTTAGTTGCCCACTGGGTTTTACCTGTGTAATATAGGCCGCATGGGCACAATATTCAATAGATCACGTGGTCTGAAGAACAGGTCAGTCTGTGCCGAATATGAAACCTCTTACCACTATGAGGGTGGGAAAATGCATCAGCAGTCAGTAAACAGCCACAGGTTTTATACCCTCCGCATCAAAACATCCTGGCTTACTCACTTGTAGCCAAGTCCCAGGGGTTTCAGTCTGTAAATCTATAATCAAAATCTTTAAGTGATTGACCCTGACAGTAAGCACATATAGGTGGAGGCATCTTCGTAAACGGTAAGCCAGAATCTATTTGCAAGATTGCCAGTGTTATCGGTCACATTATTGACATGATGACTCAACCGGTATAAAGTTTGAGACAAATTCTCAGGTCTGGCACATCCAGTGGTTTTTGCCATTCACTTAGGGTTGCCACCTGTCAGGATTTGACCCGGACAGCCCAGTTTTCAGAAGGGCTGCCCAGATCAAGACAGTCTGCCCGGTTTTCCAAATATGGAAAACTGGGCAGGATCTCCCTTGATTGACATGGTGATCAGCCAATTGCTGATCACTTCATCATAGCCAACTCCCGTGACATCTGTAGCTCTGCTTGCAACGCCCCTCTGATGCCATGGCCCCACCCCCTTCCCGGATTGTGAACAACGGGAAGATGGCAACCCAACCTTTACCTGATGTTCTAGAGGCCTTTTCCACCTCTTTGTTAACAAATTCATGAGAATATCCTCTCTCCACAAAGTGCTCATGCATTTCCACAGCCTGCTGTTTTACTGGGGGCCACATCAAATATCATTGAAATGCCTGCAGTATAGCAACATATGTTCCTTGTACCTAGGGTAAATATAATGACCTTCAAATATATAAATATATAGTAGAAAATACAGCACTCCTTCTCCTTTTGTTGGTACAGATGTCAAACAAAACCACTGCCGCTAGTGGTATAATTAATTAAGAACATTTTAAAAATGACACAGCACCCGATCTCATATGTAATATCAATATATTATCTTACCTCCATAAACAGTTACATTTCCCCATCTGCAACGTTTTGGAGTAAATCCACTCCGTTATCAAGCCAGGGATAAAATGGTTTAACAAGCATTGAGTAATTCACTTATACAGGAAATGTATCCACACTCAGGAACTGACATCACTATAGCCCAGTTCCGTAGCAACGGATTAACGTCCATCCTTTATATCAAATCTGCTCCAATTCAAGGATTCTCTAAGAGTTAATGGAGAAATGGAATAATTGAATCAACGGACAACAGGGGAACCTATTCACAAATATATATATATATATATAAAAATATATATAATAAAATATATATACTGCATGGGTGCAAGTTGCCATACTTTCTCTCATCATATAAATCAGTTACTTTACATCCCTGGACTTCAGGGGAAGAATGACAATATTTTCATGAACCAAGGTAGAATGCTGCTTTATTTGATCAAGCAATTAAATTTGAATGCAGCGTCTCTCAGACATCAGAATGCCCTTGATTTTGACTCCCATTTCTTTCATACATTCAACTAAAACTCCAAAATGAAATAATTTGGGGTCATATACTTAGCTGGGCCAGTGCCTGGGCATAGCAATCTATAGAAGTGCAGCATTTTATCCCCCAAATGTTCTACATAACCCATAGAATCCATAAGACGTTTGCTTTCAAATAGGTGGCCTACTTGCTGATTGGTTGATTTACTTATTAAAACCTGTAATAAATGTGTCACCTTTTATTACTAGATTTCTTTGACTGATGGCACTCTTGGTCTATAAAGCACCCTTTTACTCTCCAATAAACATTTTAATAATCAGGTTAAAAGCTGGTTTTAGCTCAGATGACAACCAGTAAAATGGTTTTTCATAACAAAAGTGACAAAGGGGCAGAATTACTCAATTTTGGACTATGGAATCCTGAGGGCAGGTCCTCTATCAGGTCTCATGGGGCACAATGCTTCCTAAATGGATGTGCCCAGAGGATCTAGGTTCTTAGCCCTCTGACTGACTGGACCCCGTGGGTGTTGGGCACGGCTAATGAAACAGAATGGGAAACCGTGTTTAAAATAAAAATTAAAAGGTAACCTTTAGCAAATCAGTTTTGGCCATGCCCCTTGCCCACAACTGCACCACACACAAACCCATGGGCTGCCCATTCACCAATAATTCTCAACAAAGCCAAACCCCTTTTGTGCTCCACTATTCAGGACAGTTGCATCTATCCAAGTTCAGCCTGGAATGTATCACTCAGGGGTGCTAAATCTGCACCATAGCCATGTTCTGCAATAGCCTTAGCAACAGGGAGCCTTCCTGGAACCTAACTAAATTATTAACTCCAAAGTAACTTATTGAGCTTAATTTCCTTGATGCCAGCGAGCGATGCTCCATCTCTAAAAATAAATACAGGCGTTGAAAATGATCTATCCAACACGCATTTTAAATGAAAGATTGTAATAGATGTTATGATCGCTGTAGGAGGATTGAATGGTGGAGATGTTCTGTTACTGACACTGTAACTCATAGACATGTTTGTACCAGAACCAGAAAAGTGAATGCATACTGAAATGAAATCAAATTTATGAAGGTGGCAGTAATTAAAGGTTATTAAAAGGATTATATCACCATAATTTAATAAAGGTGTGGTCCTGTGATCTTAAGAGAAACATGAGGACAATTTTACTCATGGAAAATCACTGCAAAAAGATCCATGAGCCAGTGCTCTCCATGAGCTACTGCTCTTAAAAAAAAATTATCGGTTTGTCTGCAATTATTGTTTAAATTGTAACTTAGAATACATTTGCACAAGAACAGTGCACTAGTCTTAGCAACAGCAAGCCTTCCTGGAACCAACCTAAATAATTAACCAAAATAACTTTTGTTTATTGAGCTTCATTTCCTTGATGCCAGTGAGCAATGCTCCATCTCTTAAAATAAATAGAGGCGTTTAAAATGATCTATTCTACAAGCATTTGAAATGAAAGTTTGTAATAGCTGCAGGAGGATTGAACAGTGAAGATGTTCTGTTACTGCCACTGTCCCTCATAGATATGTTTGTACCAGAACCAACAGAAGAAAAATGAATGCATACTGAAATTAGATCAGATTTTTGAAGGTGGCAGCAGTTAAACGTTATTAAAAGGATTATATCACCATAATGTAATAATGGTATCTATACAATTTCATAATGGAGGGCCCCATTCAGCCCAGTCATGCTACAATTTAAGACTTTTTTTAATTTTACAGTTAGGGAAATACTTTTATTAAAGTAGAATGAAAGTGTAAGTCACTGGGGGTTGCCCTGGGATTAGAATTACTTACCTCAGACCTGAGACAAATGTTCCTCTTCACTAAAAAGTAGAACGGTCTGGTGTACTATTCATCTTCCTGTCTCCGCAATAGTTTCTGTGGCTCTGGGATGTGTACATGTATAGTAGAGTAATGTCGTCACTTGCAAAAAGTTTTGCTCTACTTCCCAGTGTGACAGCAGAGATCCCAGGGAAAGGAAGAAATTGACACTCACTAGCAAAGTACCCCAAACAAGTGCTTTTTCAGTGAAGAGGCATGCCAGTTCAGGGTCAGAAGTAAATAAATCAGATCATTGGGGATTGCCAACAACTTGGAACCAACCCCTAGAAATAAACTCTTTACAACCTTTAAAATTGACTACTCTTCACTTTAAAAGGTCATTAGAACATGCAATGTTATCACATTATCAAAATATTACATTTTACAAAAGATTAAAGGGCATGTAAAGGCAAAAAAATAAAATCCCATTTTTACTTTCTTTAATGAAAAAGAACCCTATCTCCAATATACTTATATATATAATATACTTTAATTAAACTTATATATATAATATACTTTAATTAAAAAATGTGTACCGTTTTTGTATGCAGTGAAATTCTCCCTTCATTTACTGCTGTGGATAGGAATTGTCAGATGGTCCCTAACTGCTGAGCAGGGAAACAATCATACTTATGAACAGCAGGGGGAGCCCCCGCCTTACTTCCCAGCCATGCAGAACTCAAGCAGCTTTGTTTATGACGATCCCTAAGCAGCCCAGTCTTAGGGGCACATTTAGTTAGCTCGAGTGAAGGATTAGAATGAAAAATACTTTGAATTTTGAAGTATTTTTTTGGCTACTTCAACCATCTAATTGGCTACTTTGACCTTCGACTACGACTTAGAATCCAACGATTCGAAGTAAAAATCGTTCGACTATTCGACCATTCAACCTGTCTCTTTAAAAAAAAACTATGACCACCTACTTCGCCACCTAAACGAGCACCAATGTTAGCCTATGGGGAAGGTCCCCATAGGCTTTCCTAGCAATTTCTGATTGAAGGAAAATCGTTGGATCAATGGATTTTTCCTTTGATCGTTCGATCGAACGAATTGCGGTAAATCCTTCGACTTCGATATTCGAAGTCGAAGGATTTAACTTCGATGGTTGAATATCGAGGATTAATTAATCCTCGATATTCGACCCATAGTAAATGTGCCCCTTAGTCTTGCAAGTTCATGTTTATATTTAGTATACAAAATACAGAATTTCTAGCCTCTTTCTATTTTACACTTTACATGCTTTTTAAATGTGGTGGGCAAATCACAGGCCTTAGGCCATCCCTCCCAACTGTCCCGTTTTTCACGGACAGTCCTGGTTTTGGCAGCTGAACCCGCAGTATCGGATTGTTACTGAAATTACCAACTTTCTCTTTGATCTCCTGCACTGAACAGCCAAAAATAAATACAACGTTTCTAAAATGTATTTGGCTTTTGGCCAATTATGTGGCAGGTACGCTTAGATACATTTGTTACAATTAAGATAAGCAAAGATACAATTGTAACAATTTAAGATAAGCAGGTCTCTTGGTGAAACTGTGACTTGCAGCTTAAAGGGCAATTCGCCTTCATTAGCAAAACTGTAATAACACATAAAACCTGAACCGAAACCCCCCAGAAATATGTTCAAACTTTCCATAACCTGCCGAATTTTGTAAAATGGACATGGTTATTAGGGGATGTGGCCATAAAATTGGCGTGGTAAAAAAATGTCTGCAGTGCTGTCCTCGGCAAAACTTTTTGTCCCTCTTGCTGCTTTAAAAATGTTAAGGAGATATGATAAGGTGAAGGTCAACATACTGCAGGTGAGGAGTAATGAATGTCTAAGTAGACTTAACCTTCCTAAAAGTGGTCAGACACCATATTTAATTGTAAGCTCTTCTAACGAAATTCATCCATCGATAGCCTCCCCAAACATTAAAAATGAACCCAGCTCCCCTTCCCCAAGATGTTAATATTTTCATATCTTTGTACCGATTGATCAGAACTCGTATCGCTCGGGAGAACCCAGAGGTTAGAAAGTAAATCCGTTTTATTAGTAATATAATTCGGCCTGTCTTGGGCTGTAGAAAATGTAAATCAATAACATTTCCCACACTGGTTGCATAGTTAATGTACTGAAAGAAGCTGCATTCTATACAACTCCATATGGTTTCATTCTGAGCACATACAAATGTCTGTAGGGTAACTCACATTGTATAATATTTTCCAGAACATTCTGGCTTCGGTCATAAATACATGCATGTTCCTCAACTTGGCTTTGATTTAGAGTTTGGTAAGAGACTGTTTCCATAATTAGATTCATACCATCGTCCTCTCGGGGATTTCAAAGCAGAAGGTTATTGTTCTTGAAGTTCTTATTGTTCTTATAAAGTTACCACTGACTAGAAAAGCTTTGTTTCATTCGGACCACAAGGACCTATGGGTCTATTCTCTCAACCAGACTGTATTAATACATTATCTCTTTTCCCTTAACTCCCCAGAATGCTTAGTGGTATAAATAAAATAAAAACAGATCAAGAGATATGTTGTGTGCCCTAAATAACCAAGCACATCAAGAAAAGCTTTAAGAATTTAACATCTAAAGGTCAGAAGAGAGAATGGCAAGAAATAGCGAAATAGTTAAAGAGAAAGAAGAGCAATTTTCAGAAGGGGAAGAAACATAACATTTAGAAGAGGGAAACTGAAGGTTCTACGTAGGACAAAAAATAGTCCAGGCTCTGCAAAGCAGGGAGACGTTCACATCTATTTTGATTCTATGGTACCTTAAAGGGCATGTAAAGTCTAAAATAGAATAAGGCTAGAAATGCTGTATGTTGTATACTAAATATAAATATGAACTTACTGCACCACAAGCCTAATCAAACAAATAATTTATGCTTTCAAAGTTGGCTACAGGGGGTCGCCATCTTGTAACTTTGTTAAACATATTTGCAAGACTAACGGCCCCATTTACTTAGTTTGATTGAAGGAACACAATAAAAAAAACTTAGAATTTCTAATGTTTTTTTTTTTGGCTACTTCGACCATCGAATTGGCTACTTCGACATTCGACTACGACTTTGACTTCAAATCGAACGATTCAAACTAAAAATCGTTCTACTATTCAACCATGCGATAGTCGAAGTACTGTCTCTTTCAAAAAACTTCGACCCCCTAGTTCGCCACTTAAAACCTACCGAAGTCAATGTTAGCCTATGAGGAAGGTCCCCATAGGCTTAGCAATCTTTTTTTGGTAGAAGAAAAATCGTTCGATTGATGGATTAAAATCCTTCAAATCGTACGATTCAAAGGATTTAATCGTACGATCGAACAAATTGCGGTAAATCCTTTGACTTCGCTATTCGAAGTCGAAGGATTTCCATTCGGCAGTCAAATATTGAGGGTTAATTAACCCTCGATATTCGACCATAACTAAATTTTTCCCTAAGACTGTGCACATGCTCAGTGTAGTCTGGGCTGCTTAGGGATCGTCATAAACAAAGCTGCTTGAGTTCTGCATGGCTGGGAAGTAAGGCGGGGGCTCCCCCTGCTGTTCATAAGTATGATTGTTTCCCTGCTCAGCAGTTAGGGACCGTCTGACAATTCCTATCCACAGCAGTAAATGAAGGGAGAATTTCACTGCATACAGTCAGTTATATTTTCTCCAAGTATATTGGAGAAATGTTTCTTGTTCATCAAAGAAAGTAAAAATGGGATTTTATTTTCTTGCCTTTACATGCCCTTTAAACCTAGGGTTTCTACCTGTCCAGTTTTGAACCAGACAGTTTTTTTTTTTTTTTTGGGGGCTAATCAGTTCAAAACTGCTCAAGGCTCAGTATTGTGTTTGCTACAGATAACATCCTAGCTCCGCCCCCACATATTTATTTTTATTTGATTTTTTTTCATACAGTGTTTTAAGCGTTTTGTAGCCAGTAGTGCAAACTAGAGCTCCAGGGAGCATAAGGCAGTATTGTAGCCTGGGCACCCCTCCTTGCCATCCCCAACACCACTGTCCATTATCATCACCAGATTCTTAATGCAAGGCCTTCTACATATCCATCTTCATCATTAATCTTCAAGTATAATTAAACTTTTGCACATTTATATTTTGGTGTCCGTGGCAGTGCAGTTTCAGCCATGTGGCTACAATTTAGCAAACGTGTCGAAAACCTTCTCCTTTTAGGGCAAAAGTTCCTTTTTAAGTATAAATTCAACACTTTCAGTGCAGTTTTCGCAGGGCCGGATTTATATAGGTAGCACCCCTAGGCCTGTTGCCATTCGTCGTCCCCATTCCCTCCCCTTTATTCACACAGATTTTCATCATCGGGACTGGAGCAATGGGGATTGAGTCACGGAAAATTTTAAAAACTATTGTATCTCCTGCACATCCCCAGTGTTTCTTAACCAATGTGGGTGTGGTTGGGCAGCATGCTGCCCCACAAAATCCTGCTGCCCTAGGCCCTGGCCTTGGTGGCCTCTCCACAAATCCAGGCCTGAGTTTTCGCTGCACTAGGGATGTCTGCTCCTTTGACTCGTTCCAACACAATTAAGCAATTTCATTAGATACATTGCAACTAATTGCCCTCTCCCTCTCAAAGGATAGCTCTCATGTGCATACCTACTTCTTGCCGGAGCACTAGCGCCTAGTGGCTAGTGCTCCAGAATCAAACTAATTGCCCATACGGCACCTTCATTTATGCTGCCCAAGGCCAGGGCCTTTGTGGCTTCACAACAAATTCGGGCCTGTGCATGGCTCTAAAAACATGTCCATCTCAAAGATGCTGAATAGGTTGTAGACTTCTTGAAGATCCAGCTTGGGGTAAATGCAAATAATTAGTCTGGATGGTTGTGAAGCTATGAGTTAAGGAACATTGGTTTAGGGCTATAGCAAAGAGAGATCAGAGGCCACCGTTTATTTCCCCTGCATAAGTAAAAATACATGAAAATAAAATAAAATACATGCGATAGGAAAAAATGAAGGCCATATTTAAATCCCAGAGAAGTTCATGCTGATTGTAGGTTTGGCAGTAGAATCCGAATGCTTCATCTTATATGATCATACAGTATATCCCTCTAATGTCGTGTTTAAATAATTCATAGCTCTACTGGTGAATAAATATCACTGGAAATTGATTCTCAGTGTCTTTTAGATCCACTAATCATCTTGAATTCATTTCCATACTTTATTTTTAAGAAACTTTTATTTACTCTATGGCTCGTTGATTTTTTCCTCCCACAATGATTTTGGGTGAATTGCTGCCTTTAATTTGAGGCTGTGTTTTTCAAAAGCTGAATGGAAGTGACCATGTCAAATAATGAGAAAACAGATTTATTTATCGAACAGGGTTATTTATCGAAATCTGAATTTTTCCAATGTTTTAAATAAAAAAGTCTGACCAAACTAGACTTTTTAGACTTTTTCGGATTGTCGTTGAAAAAATCTGAATTTTTCTTATTTGAGCCCGAAAAGTCAGAATTATTTGTGAAATCAGAGGATTCACGGAGAAGCCTGAAATGTTCGGATATTCGTAGACCAATGTAGACCATAATATCTTCAAATTGCAAATCGGACATCTGCCGTTGACTTCTACAGGACCATAACAGGTTGAAGATGGAGTATTTTCAGTTTTCGGACTTTTTGCATCACCAGGGTACAATAAATCGAGAGAAAAAAATTCACACTAAAAATTCAGATTTTATAGTAAGAAAAAACAATTTTGCCAATTGGACTTTAATAAATAACCCCCTTAGGCTTTATTTCCAAAATCAAAACACTTTCTCTTTTACTAGGTTAGGACTAAGGCAAAGGTAAAGACATGGCCTTGATGGGGCTTGTCATCTTATACATACTTTGTATAAACCCTCTTCCTTTTAATGTGTGCAATATTTGAATCTAGTTCACTCTTGAACATGAGCCCTCACTAAGAACTGACAGGAGCTCAAAGTCATTGATAGTGATGTGGACGAATTTGTCCCGTTTCGCCTTAAAATTTGCGAATTTACTGCGGAATTTGCAAAGATGGCAAAAAATTTGTGAAACGCATTGAAGTCAAAATTATTTTGCCACCCATCAATTTAGATGCCCGCGACAATTCTTAAGCGTGCACCTATTTTGTCCAAATGTATTAAAGTCAATGGGCATCCGAATAATTTTGGCGCGCAACAATTTTTATGCGTATGACTATTCTGATGCAATGCACATTTTTTGGATGCGGTGGATTTTCACAGAAGTTTGCGAATTTATGGAAACATGGAATTTCACCACTGACGAAACTCAGAAATTCGCCGTGAATTTGCTCCTGGTGAATTTATTCACCCATCACTAGTCATTGATAGTTGGTGCAGATCTTCCTACTAACCTAACAGTAGGTAAATATTTGTGATTAACCCTAATGCTACTTATTTGAGTAACAGTTGTTCTGGAGGAACTATGGATAGAGATCTACCATCCCTAAGGTAAAACAAACATAGAATAATTAATTGTATCCACCTCTGTCCTGTTTATAGCTTTATGAATCTTTTTTATCATTTGATAGTAGTGAAGGGAATGAAATACCATTAATTCAGAATTATTGCGCCACACCTGAGGCAAAAAAAAATGTTGGGGGATTGACATTCCCTTTAAAGATGATAAAATATTTCTAAAAAATAGAATACACATTTTATGACATATGGATCATTTTACAGTAGGCTCCTGTGTAGGGCGTCATATTAACTGTAATGTAGTGATGGGCGAATTTGGGACACTTCGCCAAAAAATTAGAGAATTTCCAGCGAAATTTGCGAAATGGCGCAAATTTGGCTGGTGCAAATTTGCTGGCGGAAAAGCGCCGGCGAATTTTTACAGCGGTGTTGCAAATTTATTCACCGGCGCGAATCGTGGGAATTCAACGCAAATTCGCGCCTGGCGAATAAATTCGCCCATCACTACTCTAATGTCTTTATTAAGGTTCCCTGGACACGTGTAATAAAAAGTGGTAACTTCAAGCATTTGCACCAACATTTATAAAAAAGACGTCCATACAACTTTAAATGACCCGCCTAATAGACCTAGGCGCAAGATCACTAGCGAATTTTCGCTAGGCACAAATGAATGCGAGCGCATCTTCACTATGAAATGCTCACACAGCCGAAGTAACACTAGAAAAGTCGCCAGCGTTTGACACCGAGACGAAGCTTTGCATTTTAGTGAATTAGCATATTCATAGCGTATTTGTGCCTTGTGAAGTAGAGCTGATGCTGGCGAAAATTCGCCCGTTAGTGAATCTGCCCCATAGACTCCATTTTAATCAAATAATACCATCTTTTTCCGATTATTTCCTTTTTCTCTATAAAGAAAAAAAACTTGTCCTTGTCCCCAAGTTGTTATAACAGACTAAAGGTATGGAGACCCAAATTAAAGAAAGATTCCTTATCCAGAAAACTTCAGGTGAAATGGGCAAAATAGAAGTTCTGACAAGAAACTGTAGGGTAACTATAGATGTGACATAAGTGTATTACTTGCTATACGTTGTATTTAGAACATGGAGTATGCATTGTTTGTATATACAAAGAGCATTTGCTTTTTATTGTAGCTGCTGTTGTCATGCCATGCTGTAAATGTTTTTATTTATCTAATCTTTACATCTGCCACAAGACACCTGCCACAAAGCTACTACTATATTAAACATTTTCTTCTTTTTCCAAGTATTTATAGGGGTTATTGTTAATCCTAGAACCTTACTTTAATCAAATGATGTCACTGCATAGTATGTTGATTATCCAGATTGCATCTTTTTTAAGCTGTTCCTGGTTGTTTTGATGCATGGGCAGTGCAAGTGCTGAAAGCCATATTTATAATTCTTCATGGCACTTCTAAGGGCTCATTTACAAGTGCAAGTGCAGTGTGCAAAGGGCAATTTTGGATGTAAGTTTCTGTACCTAAAATGCAGCATTTTCCCCATCGTTCCAGTTTTTCTGCAGCTACCAAGTTATACTATTGCATCCACTGCATCAAAACACTCACCTCGAGTTGAGAGTCATTCCAGGGTTCCCGAATATCAGTAGTTGTACTGACCCAGCAGCGTTGAGCACATCACCAATTTGCAAAGAACAAGTGCAAAGAGCATTAAAGTACCTTTAACAGATGATGCAATGACTGTGCCCAGATTTGTTGGACACAACTAAGTCTATGCTATAAAGCTTTAGTGTAATGCAATTGTAAAATGTTGTTAAATGTGTTTTGTATTTGATGATAACCTAGGAAACACCTGTGTGGTCTCCGGTGTGCCAGTGTCTTTCCTAGTTTAATATGATCTTAAGGAGTCAAGCACAATGCAAATTAATATGAGGGATCCCTCCATGTACCTCCATGTGAAGGAACCTCCCACTCTTCATGGGGCAAATTCACTAAGATGCGAAGTTGCGCCAGGCGCAACTTCGCCGCACTTTGCCGCACTTCGCCAGGCTTAGTTTCGCCAGCACTCTGCAAATTCACTAAAATCCGAAGTTGCGCACATGGGTAGGGTAAGGTTGCGAAGTTGCGCTAGCGTTGATTCGCTATGTAAAGCGAAGTTACGCTAGTGAAGGCTAATTTGCATACGGCGCGAAATTCAAATTTCAATGGAAGAATACGTATCAGCATTACAAATGCCTAGAAAACCTTCAAATCAGCAAATATAAATTTTATTTTGCCCTACACATGTGCCCACTGTCTAGGTAAGTTGCCATGAGTCAGGAAATGTAGGGGGGAAGGAGGGGAGCCCCAAAAATTTTTTCGATCTTTTTCAGCCTATCACCCATCATGTAAAAAACATGCCAGCGTTTTTTGGGACTTAGAAAAAAATTTGACTTTTTTGGAAACAATCCCTATCTACTCTATTGCGCTTCGCCAGGTCTGAGGTGGCGATGGAAGTCTAGCGTAAAAGGTAGCGTTCAGTACACTGCGCAAGTTAGTGAATTTGCGTAGTTACATCGCTAGCGAAAATTCGCCTGACATAAGTGTGCGAAGTAACACTAGCGAATTTACGCCAGCGTTTGTTAGTGAATTTGTGAAGTACCGAAAATGCCAAACGCTAGCGAATTAACGCTAGCGTTCGGCGCTTCGGCGCTTAGTGAATTTGCGCCCATCTGTCTGTCTTATTATTTGTGCAGAGTTTGATCTTTTTCAAATAGGAAGAGTATTTGCTGGGTAACCTCTGGATCCTGAAGTTCCCAACCAGTCCAGGCCACAACCATTCCATGAGTCAGGAGTCAGGACCATTTACAGTGAACAGTCGCTGTGCCATCTCGGTGGATACAATTCACTTCCCATAAAGACACTGATGAACTAATGACTAATGACATCAATATAAGTTACAATGGGATTGCAGGGTCCATGTTCCAAGTGACAGGGCACACGAGCTCTTATTTTGATCAGTAGGAAACCAAACAAATGAATTAAGCTGCTTTCAGTTATCCTTTAGCTATGGGAGAAAGAGATATTTACCTGACTTTCAATGTATCCACTGAAACATCGAGCACATCACTTTATCAGTTTATGTAGAGCAATGGGGGTTTCATTATGAAACTGTAGCACACGTTCTGTAGAAAGAATAAAGGAAAGCAATAATTGACTTCTCCTGGTACAGATGATCATCGCCTTGGCTCTCAGACTCGGCTTTGTTGCCGACTTAGGCTGATCTTTTCCTGCACAAAATCCTCCTGAATGCATTTTAAATATTAATATTTGTCTGGATGTCTTCGAGGAGGGAGCTGGGGCTGTGCTGAGCTGAAAATAAACATGAGAGGGAGAATTCAATTTAAGATGCATTAGTCATGCACTGTGCGTTCTGTGCCTATTTAATGGCATGCAATAAGATAACGCTGCAGGAAGGGGGAACTACAACCTCAGGACCGTAAGCTAAACATTCCACCAGACCAAAACATTGCCTACATACTTGGCAGATACAAGAGCTTTATCATAGAATCATATGATCTAGAGCAGGGGTCCCCAACCTTTTTTTTTTTTACCCGTGAGCCACATTCAAATGTAAAAGAGAGCAACATAAGCAAGAAAAAAGATCCCGGAGGTGCCAAATATGGGCTATAATTGGATATTTGGTAGCCACTATGGCAGCCTACAGAAGGCTCTCTTTGGCAATGCACCTTATTTTTATTCAACTAAAACTTGACTCCAAGGCAGGAATTCAAAAATAAGCCCCTGCTTTAAGGCCACTGGGAGCAACATCCAAGGGGTCGGAGAGCAACATGTAACTCATGAGCCACTGGTTGGGGATCACTGATCTATAGTCTAGAATCACAGACATAACGGTTTTAAAGTTTAACATTTATTTTAATGTCTTAAAGGAAAACTATACCCCCAAAATGAATACTTAAGCAACAGATAGTTTATATCAAATTGAATGACATATTAAAGAATCTTACCAAACTGGAATATATATTTACATAAATATTGCCCTTTTACATCTCTTGCCTTGAACCACCATTTCGTGACTCTATCTGTGCTGCCTCAGAGATCACCTGACCAGAAATACTACAACACTAACTGTAACAGGAAGAAGTGAGGAAGCAAAAGGCACAACTCTGTCTGTTAATTGGCTCATGTGACCTTACATGTGGTTTGTATGTGAGTACAGTGAATCTTACGATCTCAGGGGGCGGCCCTTATTTCTTAAAATGGCAGTTTTCTATTTATGATTACCCAATGGCACATACTACTAAAAAAGTATATTATTATGATAATGGTTCATTTACATGAAGCAGGGTTTTACACATGAGCTGTTTTACTCAGTATCTTTTAATAGAGACCTACATTGTTTGGGGGGTATAGTTTTCCTTTAAGGCTTCAAAGCCACAGAGGGGTCATGAAAATGATCTCCTGGAATCCGAGTGCAATTACACTTCCATTTCCCTTTAATGGAGAACTAAACCTTTAAAATGAATATGACTAAAAATTCCATATTTCATATACTGAACTTATTGCACGAGGCTAAAGTTTCAGCTTGTCAATAGCAGCAATGATCCAGGACTTCAAACTTGTCACAGGGGGTCACCATCTTGGAAAGTGTCTGTGACACTCACATGCTCAGTGGGCTCTGAGCAGCTGTTGAGAAGCTAAGCTTAGGGGTCGTCACTAATTATCAAGCAGAAAATGAGGTTGGTCTGTAATATAAGCTGATGCTACAGGACTGCTTAATAAATTCTGATGCTAATTGCATTGGTTTCTGTGCTGCCATGTAGTAATTATCTGTATTAATTACTAATCAGCCTTATATTGTGACATTTCTATTCTATGTGTACTGTATATTGTGAGTGGGTCCCTAAGCTCAGTAAGTGACAACAGCACAGAGCATGTGAATCAGCAGAAAAGAAGATGGGGAGCTACTGGGGCATCTTTGGAGACACAGATCTTTACTGCTAAAGGGCTGTGATTGCCTTGGGCTGGGACAGAAGCCTAAAACATAATGTACAACATTTCTAGCTACTTCTTTAGTTAAGCTTCAGTTCTCCTTTAATATAATTGGTAAAAGCATTTATTCTCCAAATGCCCATATAGTAACAGTGATGTATTTCCTTGAATACAAAAGTGTTAATGTTGATGCCAATTGGCCTGCTAATTTTTGAAACTGTTATAATTCTCTGATTCCCACTCCAAAGTTAGTCACACATGGAAACAGATTATTAAAAAGCAGTGAAAGCAGAACAACACAATATTTTACAAAGCCAGCCAATCACTGTATATTTCTATAATTAATGATTTCCTCCCACACTACAAAAACATACAAGTAGGTTCATTGATTTCTGATGGAATTTACCCTAGTATGAGTGAATGCTAAAGGGAATTTAGATTGTAAGCTCCACTAGGGCATGGACTAGTGGGAATGATCCACATTATCTATCCTTTGTAACATGGAAGCCCTATATCCTTGAATTTTAAGTTTTCCCAGGATCCGTGAGGCCCCACATTGGCAATCTGCATTTACTTTTCCTGGATTTTACATTATCCTGAAATTGATGTCATTTTGAGCGGTCCCCCCGACTAATGAAAAATTGGGGTTCTACATTAATGATGGTTACTCGTGGAATTTATGCATCTTTTCCAAGGAAAGTTAGGGTAGGGTACAATAAAAACCATGTGGTTGGTTGTGCCAATTGGTTTCCAGTTTCCTGTAGTTGAACAAAAGGTGGAGATTGTGGAGATTCCCAGAAGTATGTGCATGGACAGGCAGCTATTTTTCCTCATCTGTCCCCAAAATTTACATGGCACTGTAAAAAAATATAAATATAAGGAGTTATCAGGGGCGATCCTGACCCATTGGTGCAGCACCTCTGGGAGTTACTGTATTTACAAATAGAATATTGAGGCAGAGGTAGGAAACATGCCCCTTAGTGCACTGCCCAGCCGTGTGCCCTCTGCTGCTCCTTAACCTGTGTATCTTCTGTCCCCCATGAATATAAATACAGCATCAAGACCTGCAGCAATTGTAGGATCGAAGGAAGGCAGCCTGGCAAGTTTTGCACTTTGCACACAAGTAAATGGTCCCTTATGCATTTAATTAAACTGAAATGTAGGCTTAGAGGGTACAGTTGATCCCTCTGCTCAAGTCAGGCTGCTATGAGTCCGTGCTAACTCATCTACTGTAAATAGAATTGGATGAAAATATTAGATATAAGCATTAAGGCGGTAGTAAGTAGGGATGCACCGAATCCAGGATTCGCTTCGGGATTCGGCCAGGATTCGGCCTTTTTCAGCAGGATTCGGATTAAGCCGAATCCTTCTGCCTGGCAGAACCAAATACAAATTTGAATATGCAAATTAGGGGCTGGAAGGGAGATTGCATAACTTTTTGTCACAAAACAAGGAAGTAAAAAATGTTTTCCCAATCCTAAATTGCATATGCAAATTAGGATTTGGATTCGGTGCGGTATTCGGACGAATCTTTCGCGAAGGATTCGGGAGTTCAGCCGAATCCAAAATATTGTATTCGGTGCATCCCTAGTAGTAAGTAAAAGTATTTCCATTATTTCTTCTACATTTTGTGCACCTAAGATCAGGATTCAAACTCAGGAATTCAGTGGTGTAATTAGAACCATGGGACCAGTGTGCAGAGGGCCCTCCTTTCTGAATTCCCCTGCTTTGTCTCTGAGATACTTCCCTACTTCTAGTTAAGCCTCATTTCTCCTCTAGGTGCTGTACGTCATACAATCTACAGAATTAAAAGGAACTACTAGCGTGATGGGACCATAGTCTGGTTTATTTACTGATGGCAAATAAGGGTGCAAAGTACAAAAAAAAACCCAGCACTTTGCGATAGTGATAGCCGGATTTGTCGGGTTTCACTTCGCCCAAAAATGAGTGAATTTCCAGTGAAATCTCCGAAATGCTAATTTCGACGGTTGCATCAATTTTGCCGCCAGCGTTAAAGTCAATATGCGTCAGAATAATGTTGACGCATGACCATTTTATCCGATGCGTGTCCAAAATTGTTTGACTTCACTGGCAAACTTTCGCTGCAATTTTGCAAATGTATTCGCCGGCGGTGAAACGTGGAAATTCCCGCCTGGCGAATTTATTCCGCCATCACTACTTTGCGACCTTGCACTCCATAATGGAGTGATTCACAGAATCCACTATTTTGGAATCCGAACCCTGAATCCTTCATGAAAGATTCAGCCGAATACCGAACGGAAATTAATCTGCTGCTTAAGTACTTGTCTGTCTGTCTGGCTCTGTACTTTAAACACCACCTGTGACAAAGAAGGCAGGAAAGATAATTACGTCTAAATGTAATAAGTAAGTATCTTTCAGCTCTCAATGGCAAAGGAAAGAAAACTCAGCTTGAACATGATTAAAGGATCCGTTCATTCACTGGATCTTTCTTTTACTGGGCAATGAATTCAGTGAGCTAATTTGCACTGATCCATTACAGTAAAGCATGGCAGCTAGACATTTGCTAATAAATTCTTTACACAAATTATATCCCATGGCTCAAAGCCCATAAAAAAATCCAGTTTTATTCAATTCACATAATACATTTTTTTTCATACTGACGGGGTACGCATTTCGTACCTACTCGTACTTAATCATAGTTGATAGTATCAGCATTAAGTTGGCAATAAGTTGGGCAAACCACTTTATTAATCACACATATTTTTAACCATACGATTCAGGGGGTCGTATTTCTATTCCATGTTACCTGTATAAACAATAGTATCACATATGTAATGTATATAAAATTCTTATAAAAATATCTAAATATCTCAACTTATTCTAATTAAACCTGTATATTATGTAGTATAATTGGCATATTTAAACTTTTTTTGGGGACCTGTATTCTAAATGGTCCTTAAAGGAGAACCAAACCCTTGCTAATAAAAACCCCTACCCTACATAAACCCCCCTCACTGCTCCCCCCCCCCCCAGCCTAGTGGTACCATTGGTAAATGCCCCTTACTTTTTACTTACCCCTCTGTGCAGATTCAGGGCATTGGAGTTCACGGGTGCCATCTTCTTCTCTTTGGTAATCTTCCAGAATAGATCTGCATAACGGTGCATGCGAAGTTGGATCAATCTGCTGTCTCGCGACAACTGCGCATGCACTGAATGTCAAGGTAATTGCCGAATCGCCAGCTACCTGAAGAGAAGAAGATGGCCCCTTGAACTCTGATGTCCTGAATCTGCACAGAGGGGTAAGTAAAGAGTTAGGGGCATTTACTAAAGATGTCACCTATGCTGGGGGGAGCAGGGAGGGGGGTCTATGTAGGGTAGGGGGGTAGAGGTTTTTATTAGCAAGGGGTTGGTTCTCCTTTAAGTGTAAGTCTCTGTCCTAATCTTCTTGTATCTAAAAGAAAATCTAAGGCCACCTCAATTAAGTGAAGCATGTAATATCACTAATTGATGCCTAGCGGTAACCACGTCTATAGGTAGAATAGTTACATAGTTACATAGTTAATTCAGGTCGAAAAAAGAAAAAGCCATCAAGTTCAACCCCTCCAAATGAAAACCCAGCATCCATACACACACCCCTCCCTACTTACACATAAATTCTATACACCCATCTATACTAACTATAGAGTTTAGTATCACAATAGCCTTTGATTATTATATATTATATATTTATAATATTATATATATTATAATTATCCAAGCCATTCTTAAAGGGAATCTGTCGTCATTTTAAACTTTTTTTTTTTTTTGCTTTTTTTTAAAAAACACACATCCATAAACACTGTCTGGCAAATAAAATGTTAATCCACAAATCCATGCATAAGTTATTTTAGTTTGTATTTTGTCATGGGGGCTTCCATTTCTGCTCATTACACATTCATCCTGTGCTGCTCTAACAGCAGGCACAGCATTACCTGTGTGCTTGGAGGCAGCCACTCTGTAATGAAAAGCCAAGTCGCACCACGACATGAGAATCCAGCTGTACACTCCCCCTCCCCTCTCTGCCCATGCTGTGATGATTGGAGGAGAGAGGTCACATGGTTTGAAGGGAAGCAATTACTTTCACTTTCCTACGTCTGCCTTCTCTACAGCTGCACTAGCAGCCCCTCCTCCCACAGACACTATCAAAGCTCCTGCAGTTCTGTAAGTTTGTTCTCTGCTTTCCTTTGGAGGGGGGAACTTTCTCTCCTTGCTGCCTTCCTAGTTAGTTTTACTGGTTACTAGATGAGGTAAAGGAGCTGTGAGTTCCCTCTGCTATTCACCTCACACACACTGCGCTCCTTTCCTGCCTGCAATACTTCTTTTTTCATTAACTACTTACTGTCTCCTTTCTCCTGAGCTATTTTAACCCTTCCTAGACTTCCTCCTAAGTTTTCCTGGTTTTCAAGTATGTCCTTATTTTATCCTTTTTTCTATTCCCTGTCATCAGTCCTGGGAGTGTACTCCTGTGTTTCTGCCATTCATTTTTGTGTAAACAAATATAATAAACTATCTATATAAAATATTGTTTCCAGTGTCCAAAATGAATTGTGTATGTGTGTATATATATATATATATATATATATATATATATATATATATATAATTTTTATTTATTTATTTTATTTTTGAAACGTAAGTGGGGGCAGTGATCACAGGACTATCTTATTTCAGTTCTTCTGAAGTGGTGTCAGTGGGAGCTTATCTTGATTCCTGCCTATTGTTCAATTGACAGGCTCAGCAGACAAGGCTCTATTTACATTACAGCAGCTTGTAGGAGGGAGGGGTAATGACATCACTCCAACTTGCAGTGCAGCAGTAAAGTGTGACTGAAGTTTATCAGAGCACAAGTCACATGACCTGAGGGCAGCTGGGAAATGTCAAAATGTCTAGCCCCATAGCAAATTTTAAAATTAGATATAAAAAAATCCATTTTTTATTTTGCAAAACGGATTTCAATGCAGGATTCTGCTGTAGTAGCACTATTAACTGATACATTTTGTAAAAAACATTTTTTTCCACGACAGTATCCCTTTAAAGGCATTAACTGAATCAGCATCCCAACAGCACAGGGACAGTCTTCTCTCATAATTTAAATCTTCCATCCCTCTAACCAGTACATCTCTCTTTTTGTGAAAAGACCCACTGGGTCTCCCCTTCTTACTCCTAATCTCAACCTTTCTATCCCTTGGACAGAGAAAAAGGCAATGTCACCATCACTTCATTGTGCAAAATGCCTGGTGACATTGCTCTTCTCCACTGCCCGGAGGATCTTGATTTGACTCAAATGCTCTCTCATCCTCTCTTTTTTTGTGCAACTTATATTTTTATTTGTTTTTACCTCTAACCCTCTCTTTAAGCTTCCTACTTGGACAGCCCAAATATTATTTACACTATTTTAAATCTATTTTTACCTCTTTATTTGTGTAAGGAAAAGTCATGTGATTTTAAGGATTTGTATTTGGTTCAGCCGGGCATGAGGATTCGAACGAATCCTGAATCCAGTTGAAAAAGGCCAAATCCTGTTCAGGTAGAGTAGTGTGACCCAGCATATACTAGTAGAACAATCATATTTATAGTCCTCTCTACCAGAAGATTTTAGAGACAGAGGCAGCGAGAGCTCTGAGAGTTTATGCTTTAATTATGTCTTTCATGCTCTCCCTTTGGTGCGGTTTATTATGGGCCTCAAAGGTCGAGTCGGCTGGCTGAGAGGGTGATCAGTAGTCATCTCTATGGCGGTGTTGTGTCTACTTATTCCCCCCCCCCCCACTGCTGCAATGATATCCATCACACTTAAATGAATCTGCTGCTTGAGTGCTTGTCTGTCTGGCTCTGTACTTGAAGCACCACCGTGACAAAGAAGGCAGGAAGGATAATTATGTTTAAATGTAATAGGTAAGTACTGTATGTTTCAGCTCACAGTGGCAAAGGAACATAATTAAAGGATTGGTTCATTTATTGGATGTTTCTTTTACTGGGCAATGAATGCATTATTTTTTTTTTTTTGCCTTTAAAAAAAAAATCAGTGTACAACGCAATGAGCTAATTTGCACTGATCCATTACAGTAAAGGATGGCAGCTAGATATTTGCTTTCATCATTCAACTGTAACTACAGCTTTGTTGCTACACTGTACGTTTACCAGACAATAGCAATTTTCCCTATATTATTATAACCCACCCAACTGCTTAGTTCTATTCTATGATTCCATGGAAAGCTTATTAAATAATTATACAGGCAAGGGTGTAACTTTGGGGGCCCAGGCCCCTTTTGCATATAATCGCAGATGACCAGCAATTTCCTGCTGGCTGACATACTTGCTTGCCACCTGCAATCCCCCGCCACACATACTTGTGGGTCTCCCCATTAATTATAATTCTGTATCAGCAATAAAGGTGCAGAATTATATATTAAATGGCATGTAAAGTATAAAATAGAATAAGGCTAGAAATGCTGTATTTTGTATACTAAATATAAACATGAACTTACTGCACCACAAGCCTAATCAAACAAATAATTTATGCTTTCAAAGTTGGCTACAGGGGGTCACCATCTTGTAACTTTGTTAAACATCTTTGCAGGACTAAGACTGTGCACATGCTCAGTGTGGTCTGGGCTGTTTAGGGATCGTCATAAACAAAGCTGCTTGAGTTCTGCATGGCTGGGAAGTAAGGCGGGGGCTCCCCCTGCTGTTCATAAGTATGATTGTTTCCCTGCTCAGCAGTTAGGGACCGTCTGGCAATTCCTATCCACAGCAGTAAATGAAGGGAGAATTTCACTGTATACAGTCAGGTTTCTTATAAAAACGGTACACATACTTTTTAAGTATATTGGAGATAGGTTTCTTTTTCATTAAAGAAAGTAAAAATGGGATTTAATTTTTTTGCCTTTACATGCCCTTTAACAATATATTCATAAAGACACAGACTTTTGGGTTAAGCTGATTGTTAGACTGATAGATGATTTGAGAAACTTCCAAATCACCATTTTGCCTCAGAGATAGCGATGGGCAGATCTCTGCCATTTCGATTCACTGCAAAATTCACGAATTTACCACAAAATGCTCATTGAAGTCAATGGGCATCTAAATAATTTTGCCGCGTGTCAATTTAGACGAGAGTGACAATTTTAAAGTCAGTGGGCGTCTGAATCATTTCGTAAATTTTTAAGCGCACGCCAATTTTGATGTCACCAACTTTTTTTTTACACGGTGGATTTTTTGCAAGCACATTTTTGCCGCAGTTTTGTGAATTCATTTGATTGCGGCAAAATGCAGAAATTCTCTGCAAATTCGTGTCTGGCGAATTTATTTGCCCACCAATACTCAGAGGGGAAGAAAATTCCTTCCTGACTCCCAAGATGGCTTTTGGCTAAGGTCTGGATCAATGTTGTACTAAGATCTGTAATCCTGTATTTTCTCCCTTGCTAAAAAGCCATCCAAGGTATCTAATAGCAAACATGTAGGCATGGCTCACCTTGTTATCCAATGGCCTCTTCCAGGGTCAGACTAAAATCCAAATTTTAGAGGGAAAAAAAAAAACTAAGATTTCTCGAGATTTATTATACCCTGATAAGGTTCACCAGGGCTGCTACCTCAGTGGTCCCCACACTCCCTCTGCCTCCTGCAACCTACTCACCCACCTCTAGCCCCTCACCCTGTGTACCTTTTATTTACTTTTTGCCGCAATCGGGGGAGGGACACAGCAGTGAGCAACATAGAAATGCAACAGGGAGCAATGAAGGAGGGAAGGGATGAGGTCTGGGTCGACAAGGTTCATCAGGTTTTTTATCTATTCTTATACATATTTCTTTCAATTCCATGCCTTTTTAAAAAAGATTTTATTTTGCAAAAAATTTAGTTACAATTACAAAATAAGGAAGAAGGAAGCAAAATAAAGTAAAGACTAAACACAATCAGATATTCGGTAAATCTAGCCAGGTACCATATGGCATTTTTCTGGGCACCCTTTCACTAAATAAGTTTGTGGCTGGGAAGGGATTTATTTACCAATTGTTGCCAAAGATTACTGTAGTACTATCAGGTTTGGCAACTCTGAACCAGACTGGGTCCGTTATCCTAGGTCTTGATATACATGGCCTTCAGAGTTACGAAGGATGCTTAGTTATAGCTTTATTGTGCCCCATGGACCACTTCTCCAGCTCTAGTTCTACTCCTCATTTATACTCAGGCTATCTATTTCTATGTAGAAATATGCATTTTGCATGTATGTATAGATATTATGGGGGTTATTTATTAAAGTCCGAATGCTAAAAACTCAAATAAAATTTTTTGTTTTTTTTACTAGAAAATTTGAATTTTAGTGGGGAAAAAAAAAAGAAATTTTTTCGAGATTCATTATACCCCGAGGCTGCAAAAAGTCTGAACTGAAAATACTCAATCTTCAACCTGTGGAAGTCAATGGCAGAGATCCTATTTGCAATTTAAAGATATTATTTCTGAGCTTGGTTTGTACGATAATCTGAACATTTGGGACTTTTCTGTCCATTTCATGAACAATTCTTACTTTTCGGGTGTCAAATCCAAAAATTCATATTTTTCTCGCAACAATCAGAAAAAGTCTTGGTTTTCGTGCAACAATCTGAAAAAGTTTGATTTTTTGTCGATCCAATGTTTTGGTGCATTTTTAATGATAAATAAGGGTAAATCGTGGATTCTAGTTTGGTTGGATTTTTTTAAATTAATTATTCAGAAAAATTCGGATTTTGATAAATAACCCCCTTAGTGTGCCAAAAATGATACCATATTAAGTTCCTTTGTTTTAAAGAAAAACAACCATAGAGATCACATAGGTGATTGATGATTTTTCATTAACATCCTGGAGGAGTCTGGGAAGAGAGAAGGAATGTAAGGGCTCTTACACACGGGTTCTTTTTCCTGCACTCCCCTGCCTTGTGCTTTCTTCCATTCAGCTGCAGGGGAGCGCAGGAGTAGATGCACTCAGGGTCACCATCAGAAATCACATGGCCCCATACAACAAAATTTCCTGGGCCTCCTGGGCTGCGCCCACTGCAAGCCCACCCTACAGGTCCGCCCTCCCCACCCCACAGGTCCGCCCCCCACCACGCAGTAAAAAAACAAAAAAAATATTGGTGGCTAGGGTTCCCACATGTTAATAAAAAATAAAAAGATATTGGTGGTCAGGGCCCCCCATAAAAAAACATTTGTGTCCAGGCCCCCCCCCATTAAAAAATATTGGTGGCTAGGATCCCAAATGAGAAAAAAAAATTGGTGGCCAATATTGGTGGCCAGGGCCCCCCTCACATTATAAGAAAATTGGTGGCCAGGGCCCCTTAATGGTCCATGCCTTCCCGAAGTCAGCAGCTCTCAGAAAGATGGGGGCCCGGCTAATCAAGTAAGTGTAGCGTGGCCAGGCCCCCCTTACCCTCGGGCCCCCTATAACTCTCCCCCCTGTCCCCCCCTGATGGCTGCCCTGGATGCACTCAATTATTGTGAAGGGGGCTGTACTCATACAGACGCATATATGCCCCAAACGCAGGTTGGGACGTAGCATGTTGCATTTCACCAGCATTCGGCACATACAACATTCGTCTGTGTGAGTACAGACCCCTTCACAATAATTGAGTGCATCTACTCCTGCACACCCCTGCGGCTGAACGGTAGAAAGTGCAACACAGGGGAGCGCAGGAAAAACCACCCATGTGTAAGAGCCCTAACATGAGAGGGTAGGGAAAGCAAACATGAAAAGGAAAAATAGTATAGTCAGTTAAAGTGCCTGCGTCTCTTCACTTGTAACAAGTGGGATTAGCCACTATCTTTAATTCTTCTAGAAGTTGGTGGATATTTCACAAGCAATAAAAATGGGTTCTAGGAGGCAGTAGAATCTGGTGCCATTTCATTATGCCTAACACAGGTTATCACAGGTCTTTTAAGAAGCCAGAAACAAACCCAGCATAATGCCAGGGCTACAGAAATTGAGTTTTGCCTAGAGGTGCCCATAAGAAAACTTAGATTGGGTTAATGACTCGTACAGATGCTATGCAATGCTCTACAGACTCCATACATAATATAAAAGCAGGTTCTGCCTATTTAAAAGAAATACAGCTTTATCATATTACATTTTGCAGAATGAAATAAAATTCTGTCACCTTAACGTCAGCTGCATAAAGCAGAGCAGGAAATACTGGGCACCTGCCGGCTGTGGGTGACTCACTCCATTACTGCTCATATATTCTTGTTTTTATAAGATCTGCATTTTGGTTGTACGGCTGCGTGTGCAGCATGACATTATGAGGAAATTCCCTTTTCCATTTCAAAGATAAACGAGCAGGTTTTATTTTAAAGACATAATCCATCGCAAAAAAAAATTGTTTGTTTTTTTTAAAAATGTTTCTGTTTCACTTTATATGCACTTTTTGGAATTAGTGCTGGAACATTGACAAAAAAAATATTTCCAATAATGTTACATTTCAAAACAGTTTTTTTATCTTTGAGAAAAGGCACCTTGCAACTAGTGTTGGGCGAATAAATTAGCCAGACACAAATTCGCAGTGAATTTCCACATTTTTAGCAAGCAAATTAATTTGCAAAACTGTGGCGACAGCTCGCCAGGAAAATATCTGCCGCGTCCAAAAATTGTTGCACGGCAAAATTGTTGCGTGCATAAAAATTGTCCCGCGTCAAAATTGTTGCGCATCAAAATCATTAGGATGCCCATTGACTTTAATGCATTTTTACCAAATAGTCACGTGTATAAAAATTGTCGGGTGCATCAGAATTATTTTGATGCCCTTTGACTATCACTTATTTTTCGCAGTTTCGTAATTTCCCTGTAAATTTGTGAATTTTTTGGCAAAACAGCACAGATTCGCTCATCACTAATAGCAACCAATCAGCCATTAGTGTTTTTCAGCCAGCAGTAGGTTGAACACAAAAAGCAATCATCTGATTAGTTGCCATGGGTTACTGCCCAGGAGCAAATTTGTCCAGTGTTTATAAATAACCCCCAGTCTCTTTGAGATCTTATCACTGGTCAAGACCTTCTAATCACCAAGTTCACTATGGCTTAAAGGAAAACTTTATTCCCCAAATGAATACATAAGCGACAGATAGTTATGTCGTATAAAGAATCTTTATTTCTATGACATCTAATTAAATATATTATATAAAAATAATGCCCTTTTACATATTTTGCTTTGAGCCACCAGTCTGTGTGCTGCCTCAGAGATCATCTGACCAGAAATACTGCAGCTCTAACTCTAACAGGAAGAATTGTGAGAGCAAAAGATAGAACTTTGTCCATTAATTGGCTCATGTGACCTTATATGTACTGTATGGTTTGTTTGTGTGCACTGTGCAACGTAGGATCCCAGGGGGCGGCCCTTAGTTCCTAAAATGTCCTACATTTTCTATTTATGATTACTTAATAGCACATACTACTAAAAAAATATATTATAAAAATGGTTTATTTACATGAAGCACAGTAAAAGACTATACTCTTCTAATAGCTAATTCTCATTCCTCCCAATCCCTCAATCTTCCTAGCTAATCTTAAAGACCCCTGTACAACACATGCAAAAATCTATTCAGGTGCTTGATGTTACCAATTATATGGAGAAGGCAACCTACACCCACTTCTCCCCCCCCCCATCTTGATGAAAGCTCAAGGAACTGAATTATAGGTGCTTCAAAACTTGATAGATTATTTCTTTAAGCGTCTATCAGTGAGCTATACTGATCAATGTCGGACTGGCCCACCAGGATACCAAGAAAACTCTTGGTTGGCTAAGGTGTCAGTGGGCCCACTTGCTTCTAACCATTTAGCATATTTCATGGTCATTCCCCTTTTTTCTTTATGGTGAAAAAATGCTTAATAAAGTAAGAATATAGTAAGTATATATAAAAAAAACTAGGTGAATAAAGAGGTTGAGTGAGTAGAGGAGGAATAATAGTTTGGAAAGTGGTCCCACGGTCTAAGGTTTTCTGGTGGGCCCACAACATACCAGTCCGACACTGATGCTGATATTCACACTCTCCAGTTCTGTAGCTCTATCACTCTTTATCACCAGATATATTCTATGGTTATTAAATCACCACTTATTAAATCCCACAAGCAGTCTCAAAATTAGGGTCACTCTTTGCTCTCCGCTGCTCCGCGAACCTGTAGCAGGGGAAGAGAGTCCACCAAAATCGCACTGTGGACCGTGCTAGGTTAAATCAAAGAAGTCTGTGAAGTGCGAGCCCACAGTGCTATTTTGGTAAGCTCTATAAACTGATACAAATCAACTGACCAAAATTCTTTGAGGTGCTTGTTAGAGGTGTTGGCTGAGAATGATGAGAATTCCATTGAGCAATAAATGCTGGAAGTTGTAGTTTATTAACACCATGGAGTCCCATAGACTCTCATCTCTCTGCCTCTCTGTTTCTTTTCTTTCTTTCTTCCTTTCTTTCTTTCTTCTTTTCTTTCTTTCTTTCTTTCTTTCTTTCTTTCTTTCTTTCTTTCTTTCTTTCTTTCTTTCTTTCTTTCTTTATCTCCTTCTCTCCCACTTACAGTGCTTAATATGTTATTGCCATAAAAACCCAATTTCAAAATCCCCAGCACAACTGAACAACTTTGACTTTGACACAACCTTCCCCGTTCATTACCCTCCCAGCCTTACTCCATTACACAGAGGAGAGCTGGAGGTTTTTGCATTCCTACACCCAGACATGGTGGGTCACCAGGGTAATAGACCATTATCTGGTAATAATGTTTCCAGCAGATTGAAAACAAAAGCAAAACCAGATTGCGGACAAAGAAGGGGGAATCTACAAAGATGACTTCTGAAAGCTGCAAATTGAAGATGGAATGTAAGAGCGGACATATTTCTATGGAAAGCAGAGCAACATAATTATTTGTATATTAAGCACCTGTCTTATACTGACAATTTTATCTCTGCGGCAATGCAAGCAAGGTAGGAAGTAATCATTCTGACTCTCTTCCCTTGTTTCTACCCCTTATACTTATAATAAGCACCTGGTTAGTAGTGTCTATGGATAGAAATACAATATAGAGTGATGTAGGGTCACCCTTCACTCCATGTAGCAACCAATCCAATGTAAATTGTTTAGGAGCGACAGGATAAATGCAGCAGGTTGGGTATTTGATAGTATTTAAAATCCAATTTCAAGTGTTGTAGTCAAGAGGGTCAGAGGACAGTTAAGTGATAGACTACAGAAATATAATATAAACAATAAGGGTACCTACATCCCCCATTCTTTATATTTTTACATACATGCTGAACATTGAAGTGTTGCCTTATTAACAATCACCACTTGCATCGCTTTATTCCTGGGCCCCCAGTAATTGCTGGGTCTGGTTGAAGGTAAATAAACATATCCCCTATTATTACATGACACTTTGTAAAGAGAATGTTAGAGAAGAACCTGCTAATATAGTCGCCCGAAGTTGCCTCAAGACTACGGACATTGAAGCGCCGCAAGTGCATTGTCGCTAACGTTTTGTCATTATAGCAGGAGCAGGCACGGCAAACGCAGTTCGGGGAGATTGTCGCCCCACAGAAGAGGTGATTAGTAGCCAGGTGACTAAATCTCCCCGAATCTGCCATGTGCTTCAGGCCTAAGAGAAAGAGATTGCTCAAACCAATGCCCATTTTTAAAAGCATGAGACCACCTATGTTTTTGTCCCTTTTGTTTTTGAAATCTTGGGAGGTATGGAGATGTGTTACCTTTAGCTCATGCATACAGTGTATAGAGGGCAGGAAAATGCCACAAGCCTTTGAATCTATATTAACTGAAGCTTATGCATTTTCGGTGTAAAATAGAACAGCTATTGATTTAATGTTGCTTCTCCTGTCTTGGTGAGTTCCTTTCACTGATTCACTTATATCAAGATTGAATTCCAGATTTCCCATAAGATAGCAATACAAGTTTATAGCCTAAACATATGGAAATGTATGGACACCTCTGGGGCATAATGATTTCCCGTGATCCCAGTAAATCTGACGGAAAATATAATCTGTCAATGCCTCTTCTCAGAACATATATGAGGTATCGGCAGAACCTCTAGTAAAGAAGGACACACGTGGGAGGACCTGTCAATTATAGAATCCTACAAGCTGAACTAGTTGGATATGAGCAAATGTAAATAAGAGATATCAGTATGTATCTACAGATGCAGAATAAAGGGGAATTTTTTCTTGAATTTAGTATTTTGTGCAATATTTGATGACAATGTATATTCGCAGATTGTTCAACCCTATGAATATTCCCTGGATGCCTAAACTTGCTAAAATGTTTTCCTGGACTCCATCTGTTGATTTTAAGCAATGAATAAAATCAATGAATAAAATATTATAGATTCTGTTCTGCAAGAACTTCTTTTAAACAATTTTATTCCGCTAGATAAAGTTTCCCTTCAAGGGGACTAGTAAATGATAAAATCGTTTCAGATGAATACTCCCTGATTCATTGGGTGCTGTATTTTACTGCAATAAACACACTCAGAGCACAACAGCGCTTTAGAGTAAAACTCTAATTAAAAACAGTGAGACGTCCTATGGCAAAGCCTTGCTTAATAAATATGAGCCAATGTCTTTTATTTCCAGAAAGCAGCTACATTTTATTAAAGTATGTATTTGCTTTTCTGGGGAACCATCCCAGTACGTGATCTAGAGCCAAGAAGCAATCTAGTGCTAAATTACTTTAAGTGTCTTCCGGCTAGAAGAATTCCTTAAGACAGACAGGCCTTAACAGATTTATTAGGAATATGTGGCATTGAGTTAATCAAATTTCTGCTTCTACAAGTATTTTTTTTAATAAATATAATGTATTAAACAAATTAAATTCAGAAAGGGACTCTTGCCGTTTTTCTTTCCTTCTCCCTTCACTCACTTTTTTATTTTCCTAATTTCTTCTCTTTACACACTATCATCCATCCCCCCCCTCCCCCCGCCAACATGTCTCCTGTTATTTCTTATACAGGAGCAACAATGATAGAGGAATACATGGCCAAATGGTTGGGTAAGTAGGACAACTCACTGACACTTGGGTCCTTTGTGAGTTTTCTTGGTCACACCAAAAATAATGTTGCACAGCACAGTGAACAGGTTCATGAAATCCAATACACCTTGTAGTTTACCCCGCGGATTGGTAGGGTTCGGCCTAACCTTGCACCCCCATTTTCACTGCCGGCATCCGACTTCCAGTTTCATAGTTGTGCACCTGCTCGCCCCACCCCTTTTGTGACATCATCAGCGGGCCAGGTCACGCGTGTCTATAAAAGGAACCCGAAAGTTGGATGCAGGCGGACGTGGGTGGAGGGAGGGCGGGTCTGGTGCAGGTTCTGGATTTACCCTACCTGTACATCACTAACACCTTGGTAAATGGGTGAGTTTGTTGCTATTCACCCATATTTTTGCATCTACTAATGAAGGAAACATGTTAATTATGTGCCTTTCCTGTGTGTGTTTACCTTGTCACAGTTCACAGAATAGTGATATTTTGGGATTTCATTAATGGATATACCAGTGTTTATGATTAATATTGTAGCACTTCAAAAGTAAACTCAAAGACTACTTCTTGGAACACTTGCATAACACCTGAACTAGGATCTGGCACTTATGTTGGACATCCTTGCCAGGGCAGGCACAAGGTAGTTCAGCACCCTAGGCAAGAGCTTCAATCAGCGCCCCCCTGTCCTGCATTACCATTTCCCTCCTTACCATGATGATTTTTAAATAAAAAGAGCAAGAAAATGTACAACACTTTTTCATTTACATTACTGCCCCCTGTACCTGTACCAACAAGCTCAGCAGCCATCCATCATACAGCCCTCCAGCAGCCATCATATTGCCCCCAATCTTTACCTGTGTCAGCAGCAGCCAAAAATAATAAATCTGATCACATCATATTGCCCCCAAGTATTTATGTACCTATGCCAGCGCCCAGCCCAGCAGCAACAGCAAATATATGGCTCCCAAATCTGTACCTGGCTGTGCCAGCAGGAAACTTCACATAGTTACATAGTTAAATTGGGTTGAAAAAAGACAAAGTCCATCAAGTTCAACTCCTCCAAATGAAAACCCAGCATCCATACACACACCCTTCTCTACTTTTAATTAAATTCTATATATCCATACCTATACTAACTATAGAGCTTAGTATCACAATAGCCTTTGATATGTCTGTCCAAGAAATCATCCAAGTCCCTCTTATAGTCATTAACTGAATCAGCATCACAACATCACCCGGCAGTGCATTCCACAACCTCACTGTCCTGACTGTGAAGAACCCCCTACGTTGCTTCAAATGAAAGTTCTTTTCTTCTAGTCTAAAGGGGAGGCCTCTGGTACGGTGATCCACTTTATGGGTAAAAAGGTCCCCTGCTATTTGTCTATAATGTCCTCTAATGTACTTGTAAAGTGTAATCATGCTTTACAGTAATCACACTTTACAGTAATCAAAAGAATGTCTTCAGTTCAGTGCAACTGTGCAAGGCTGAGAGCAGCCTCTCTCTGTCATCCAACATATCAGTGACGTCATTGACTCGTATACGCACATCGGGGTGCACCGCACAGAAGGAGCTATTACTTGCCGGCAAGAGGGAGAAGGGGAAGGAGATGGATTCCACCCAACTGGGTGACCATGATTAATGAAACAAATTATTAAATAAACGCTTGAAAAAACTGAAAAAATTAAAAAAACGAAAAAAAATCCCCTTAAAAGTGCACCCCTCAATGATGGCGCCTTAGACAGCAGCCTACTCTGCCTACCCCTAGTTCCGGCCCTGATCCCAGCAGTGAGCACCAACCATTTGGTTTTTTGGTGTGCTATTAATGTGGACATGGTCTTGCGGTAACATGGGTGTGGTTTAAAGTGTGTGTGGTCTAAAACAGGGAGTGGCTAACACTGGCTTCCGTTAACGGCCCTCCACCATGTAGATTAGAAAAATTCCGGCCCTCTGTACCATAGAAGTTGGACAGCACTGTTCTAGACCATTTTTCTAAGTCTTCACACATCGAAGTAAAATCATTCGATCGTAAGCTAAAATCGTTCGGTTCGATCAAACGATTTTACTTCGTTTGTTCGACGGCACAATTCGGTGAAAAATACTTCGACTTTGATATTCAAACTCAAAGTATTTTAATTCGATGGTCGAATTTCGAAGAATTTTACACTTCGAAAATTCGACCCTTGATAAATCTGCCCCTAAATGTGCAAATAACTTGAGTATGAATTGGAGGCTAGAAGTCATTAAAGTTACCTTGCATACCCTTCCCTGCATGTGCCGGTCATTTGCTGGAATTTCAGTACAGAATACAGTTCATGAACATGAAGCTTGGCTGTAACAGATCTAATGGGGATTGTGGCTGCATCGGTGATTAATGATGGTTTAATTAAAAGCTAACGGGTTTACTAACAAGGACATATACACAGGGACTGTGCTACTTGCTGTCCATCAGCTGCCCTCTCCATCAGCTTCAGCTGGAGCAGTTGAGAATGATGGGAGCTGTACTGTAACAACAGCTGGGGGGGCAGCATGTTCTCCCCTCCCTACTGTAAACAGATGGACAAAAACATCATAATTCATGTTGACAGTTTTATTACCCAGATGTGCCTTGTAAATCGTTCCATGTACTCTCACTAATAGGCCTTTCAGAGTAACTGACAGTGAAGGAAAGGGAGACCAGGCCATAGATGAGATCATGGGACTGTTCCTACAAAGACGAATATATTGAAAACGAGACGTTTTGGGCCAGTGCATTTTTTAGCAACAAAAGGAAAAAAAGATGATAAAAGGTTTAAGAAATAATTTCATCTTAATTTGTTCCATTGTAATATTCCCACGCTGATGGGGCCCCATCCTTTACAAGGGCCCCTCTTTGTAACCTGATCTTTCTGTCTATATCATAGAAAATATACAATACATTATGATTAGTGCTGAGCGAATCTATTCAATGTGTATAGTTCTGCAGCGAATTTTCCAGCTGGCAAAAAGTTTACAGGAACGCAGAAAGTTTTGCAGGCGACAAAAAAATGAGGGCGGTAGACAAAAAAGTTGCAGTAGACAAAAAAGTCGCCTACAGACTCCAATATATCTTGCCACAAAAAATGTGGCAGAGACAAAAATGTTGCCCATAGATTTGAATGTTTTTCGCTAAATTTTCCTGGCAAAACTAAACGGGACAGATTTGTTCATCACTAAACACATTAAAGGCACTTAAGTCATAAAGACCACATTACAACGTTTTCTCAGCTTCACTAATATTTCATTAATTCAAATAACAGGCGTGTGACATTTTAACAAGGAAACTTCATAGCTTGTGCTTTATAGGAGCTCTGTTCTGAAAATTGGCATATGAATAAAACTTTAATTTGCATGTTTTCATGGGAAATGATAGGATACATGAAAAGGAATGCAAAGTGTGTGTGTGAATCTCCCGTCAGATAATGGGGTATATTTACCAAGCTGCAAAATCTTTAGCTCAGCTGATAGATTTCATGTCATTTTGACTTGTAAATTATCTCTGTCTAAGCTTATTTGTGTATTGTGAATAGATGCAGTGCAAATGCAAATTAAATGTTTTAACTGATACAACATGATGTGAATAAGCAGAAGCATACACAATGTGTGCCATAACCCCAAATCCCCACTGTTACTATAGGCACCATCTCTCCCTACTATACCTGCTATTCCACAGTCACACTCCCTTCCCAGAGACTATTATCCACTATTACTATAGGCACCATCTCTCCCTACTATACCTGCTATCCCACAGTCACACTCCCTTCCCAGAGACTATTATCCACTGTTATTATAGGCACCATCTCTCCCTACTATACCTGCTATTCCACAGTCCCTTCCCAGAGACTATTATCCCACTGTTACTATAGGCACCATCTCACCCTACTATACCTGCTATCCCACAGTCACACTCCCTTCCCAGAGACTATTATCCACTGTTACTATAGGCACCATCTCTCCCTACTATACCTGCTATCCCACAGTCACAGTCCCTTCCCAGAGACTATTATCCCACTGTTACTATAGACACCATCTCTCCCTACTATAGCTGCTATCTCACAGTCACACTCCCTTCCCAGAGATTATTATCCCACTGTTACTATAGGCACCATCTCTCCCTACTATATGTGCTATCCCACAGCCACAGTCCCTTCCCAGAGACTATTATCCCACTGTTACTATAGGCACCATCTCTCCCTACTATACCTGCTATCCCACAGTCACACTCCCTTCCCAGAGACTATTATCCACTGTTACTATAGGCACCATCTCTCCCTACTATACCTGCTATCCCACAGTCACACTCCCTTCCCAGAGACTATTATCCCCACTGTTACTATAGGCACCATCTCTCCCTACTATACCTGCTATCCCACAGTCACACTCCCTTCCCAGAGACTATTATCCACTGTTACTATAGACACCGTCTCTCCCTACTATACCTGCTATCCCACAGTCACACTCCCTTCCCAGAGACTATTATCCCACTGTTACTATAGGCACCATCTCTCCCTACTATATATGCTATCCCACAGTCACACTCCCTTCCCAGAGACTATTATCCCACCGCTACTATAGGCAAGGCGGACAAGGTAATTAGGAGGTGTGGCCACAAAAACGGCATGGTCAAAAAAATTCCGGCGCTCTCCTCGCGGTAAATCTTTTTGTCCCTCTTTCTATTTCCAATTGGGAGGTATGCTTATATACAATCCAGGCATGTTTGAGATACCAGACTTTCAGATTTGTATTTTTTCCATCTTTGGGGAATAATATATCTAGAAAAATGTTAGGTTTTTTTTCACAATTTTTTTTCAAATTTTTGATATTCCAACTTTAATAAATAACCCCTTAATCCATACTGCTGGGCAAGAAGTACCCGGGATCCTAATCCCACTCAACACTCATCAGTAGAACCTCTGCTGCCTTTATATCACTCCTAGAGTGACCTATGAAAGTGAGTAGCCTATCATTAGCTAGACCTGACCTGTCTAGGTTCCACGTGCAACCAGACCTGCCTGCTCAGGTAAAGAGGCTAGCAAAATAGACCTTGAGCACATGTGTACTCAGCTTATATATTATAACACAATGCCACCTAGTGACTAAACCTGAGAACTCTAGGAGTCATGCCTTGACTCAGGAAGTAGAGCTGCTGTATAAACTAAGGGGTCCTTCTATGGCCAAACATTAGGGGAATGCACTATAAATGGGGAATACATTTATCAGTCCCCTATATATTAATTTTCCAAAGAGGATTGTCTCCAATATGGTTTGTTATACCCTAGTTAGGATCAGGAACAAGGTACTGTTTAATTATTACAGAGAAAAATTAAAACATTTTTGAAAAATTAGAATTACTTGTTTAATGGCAGAAGGCCTTTATATAATTCGAAGGGCTCTGGATAACAGGTATGGTTACCACCTTTTTGTTAAAACTTTACCAGTCAAGATGTGGAGGTGGGTCTATGAGGGGGAGGATTGTGACCCCAGTGATGTCACAGGGGTGGGGCAGTGACATCAAGGAGGTGGAGCTGAGTCGTGGAGCATGGAATTGTGAGGGGGATTTGGTAAGTATTGTAACTAGAAATGAAATAAAGGGGTGGGCTGGTGGGCTGGAGCTGGCCAGGAGCAGTTTGACTAGTGATCACAAATTTACTGGTATTTACATTGCAGGTAAATTTGTTATACTTGCCCTGGGCCTTGGCTGGCCTTCAAATACTGGCCAGATGGCAACTCTAATAACAGATTTCGGATAACAGATTCTATACTTGCAATTACAGTAAGTCTCAGTGCTTTCTCTATTCTTTGTCACTGTAATTGCTGCTGAAACCAGTATCCGCCTGTTCGTTCTCTTCTCTGACTCATTTAACAGTGTAGCAGAAGGCAGCTGATTAACAGGTTGGTACAGGTTTGTTTTTCAGAGGCAGAACCAGCAGTGCAGAAAGGAACACACACATACTGCATTCAGCTGCAGTTACATATACAAAATAACCACTGAAAATTTTTAGTTTCTGGAAAGATGCTTAAAATGCATTAGGCTTGCATTAGCCTGTAGTCCCATAGACAAAATCACAGGGAGAATGAAATATAAAGACCCAGAGGCCATTTAAAGGAATGCTAAGGGACCCTACCCAGCAAATAATCCTTTACGCTCTTGAATTAAAGGAGATCTTTCTGCTGCAGATGGGGAATGTTTGCAGTGTATTTAACTGAGCTATAGATTGACAATCTTGGGTCATGGGTAAATCGATAATGCAATCAGTAAGGTGTTCATGAATCGTTCTTAGCTATTCCAAGGGCTTGGCAAAGCCGATAGCGTCATAAAATAAATTGCATTAAACCCTGGATCTTATCTCGGGCCTAAGAAGCAATTACCTGCTGCCGGCACATAAAAGAGTAAGCAAACACCAAACCAACATGCTCTTTGTGTTGCATAAAAACATGTCGCAGACACATTTAAGACAATGAGGAGCAACAAAAGTGAAAGGATGGAGTCTTTGACTGTAGCGAAGGAGCCCTGCTGAGCAGAACAGCTGAAATATGATCTAAGTCATTGAGCTGGATATGTGCGAATCAATTTCAGATTGATGCATTAGGCCAAAGAGAAGATTAGAAAAATGTCTGCTTATAAGTGACTTACTGTGCACATTTAGGGGCCGATTCACTAACTTCGAGTGAAGGATTCGAAGTAAAAAAACTTCTTTTTTTGGGCTACTTCGACCATCGAATGGGCTACTTCGACCTTCGACTACGACTTTGAATCGAAGGATTCGAAGTAAAAATCGTTCGACTATTCGACCATTCGATAGTTGAAGTACTGTCTCTTTAAAAAAAACTTCGACCCCCTAGTTCGCCACCTACAAGCTACCAAAGTCAATGTTAGCCTATGGGGAAGGTCCCCATAGGCTTGGCTAACTTTTTTTGATCGAAGGATATTCCTTCGATCGTTGGATTTAAATCCTTCGAATCGTTCGATTCGGTGAGACACATAAGGAGGATTGCAAAGGATTGGCAGTGAACAAAGACAGCAGATAACAAGAATAATCATTATTATTATTTCATAAACTGACAGTTTCAATAGCACAGCGCAGAAAAAATGAGAAGCAATAAAACATGGCCTCGGTCAGAGTGGTTGGATCATGAGGGGTTTAAAGGTCTTCCTTCAGAGAACTCCAAATCTTTCAACTTGTATTTGAAATATTTGTGTCTCCTAGTCTTGTGTTGTAGGGAGCATCTCTTTTATTCATGTTTATATGTTGTTTTGCTTCCCCTATTCCCTTGTGATGGAAGGAGGACTCAGCGCCAACTCAAACAAAGTTGTACAGACGTGTGAGTTTATGCCGGGTAATTTAGCTCATTTGGAAGCAGACGCAAGGGAAACCTTTTGCACATTACAGAACAAGTAACCATCCAATCTATCATTTGGGGGGTCACTCAGTATCCCTCCTTCAGTCTGCCCCATTGAGCTTGGACACTTAATTAGTAGTGATGGGTGTACCGTGGCGTTTTCCTTTACCGAAAAATTCACGAAATTGCGAAAAAAAATTGAAGTCAATGGGCGTCAAAATTATTTAGACGCGCGACAATTTTTATGCACGTAACAATTCTGACACATGACAATTTATTTTCATCACAGCGGTTTTTCATTGGCGAATTTTCACTGCAGTTTCGAATATTTATTCACTGGCAGCGATATGCCGAATTTCTCCATGGGGCAAATTTACTAAAGCGAAAAATCGAGTAGAGTTTCTTCAAAAATAGTTGAAAATTTTTCTAAGTCCAGTTTACTTATTACTGGGTGGTAGGCTGAAAAAGATCGAATTTTTTTTTTTGGGGGTACCCTCCTTCCCCCTTACATTTGGCACCTAAACTATACAGTGGTCACATGTGTAGGGCAATATAAGACCTCTATTTAATTTTATTAAGTTTCCCTCCCTGGCCTTGTGTTGCTGCAGCATACACGTCCATTGTACTTAAACTGCACGCCGTATGCTAATTAGGCATCGATAGCGTAACTTCAGACTGCTTATCGTATTATCGCAAGCGCAGCTGCGCAACTGTTCGGTAACCTGTGCGCAACTTCCTATCTTCGTGAATTTGCGCAGCCCTGGCGAAACTTGTGGCGAATTGCGTCAAATCCGGCGCTAGCACATTTTTGGCACTTAGTGAATTTGCCCCCATGAATCCATGCCTGGCATATTTATCCGCCCATCACTATTAACTAGTGATTCCTTTTTATTTTACCAATTTTGGATTCATGCAAGATTCAGGGTGTTTATTTATTAAAGTCTGTTTTTTTCTGGTCGGACCTTTAAAGGGGTAAAAAAAACAATTCTTTCAAAAACTGGATTCGCCAAGACAAAATAAATTGTTGAGAATCAAAATTATTCAGACGCCCATTGACTTTAATGCGTTTGGATAAAACAGTCGCACGTATAAAAATTCTCACTCGGGTCCAAATTGTCGCGTTTCAGAATTATATTGACGCCCATTGACTTCAATCTTTCTCCGTTTTGCAATTTTTTTTGGAGAAGTGCAACAGGACAGATTTGCCCATCACTAATAATTAGTGATGGGCAAATAAATTCGCCAGGCACGAATTCACAACCAATTCCCACGTTTCACCACCACAACCAATTACCGCGTTTATTCGCGAATAAATTCGCGAAAATTCACCGGTACCAATTCGCCTGCGGCAATTTCCAATTTTCACTATTTTTTGTGAAAACGTTCGAAATGCACGATTTTTTCGTGAAAAGGTTCGAATTGCTCGATTTTGCATGAATTTTTCTGCGAATTTTTGGGCGAAGTGAAACAGGAGAGATTAGCCCATCACTACTAATAATGATCTCAATGAGAAAATAGATAGGATTCTTTCTCTACCGCATTCGAGCCCCTTCTTTATAACTGATGTTGGCTGCTAAGAGATGTAGTACAGGTAGATTTAAAAAAAAAAAATAGCTTTTTCTATCACAATTATTGGTCCTACATATTGCATTCACATGACCAACACTTTTATGCGTGAGAGATGGTTGCCCATAGAAACAAAGCACAGAGCAGATTAAAGGGCAATAGTTCCTTGCAGGAGATCAGCAACTGAATAAGAAAAAAGAGAATATATAGTGAATAATATACCCCCATTTGGAAAAATATAAGGATATTAGGTCACAGAGGAGCCTAATCACCAAATACAGCTATGGATCCCTTTTCCACAAACTTGTTATGCAGAAAGCAACAACTACCGGAAAGGCAGTCTCTCATTTTAGACAAATATTTTTCTCATTATAAAAAATTAATTTCCTGTAATAATAAAACAGTACTTGATGGTAACTAAGCTGCATGAATCCATATTGGTGGCAAAACAATTATCATGTTCAAAGTATTAGCAGACGTAGGGGCAGATTTATCAAGGGTCGAATTTGAAATAAAAAATACTTCGAAATTCGCCTATCGAATTGAAATACTTTGAATTCGTATATCGAATTCAAACTTTTTTCATCTAATTTGGGTATTCTGCGGTCGAAGTAAAATCGTTCGTTCGAATGATTAAATCCTTTCGAACGATTTTAACTTACGATCGAACGATTTTACTTCGACTTCAAAAAACGTAGAAAAATGCTGTAGAAGGTCCCCATAGGCTAACATAGCACTTCGGCAGGTTTAATTTAATTAAGTATTGAAGTCAAATTTTTTTTAAAGAGACAGTCCTTCGATTATCGAATGGTCGAATATTCAAACTATTTTACTTCGAATCGAATTCAAAGTAAATTCAAAGGTGTAGTATCCTATTCGATGGTCAAAGTATCCAAAAAATTACTTTGAATTTCGAATTTTTTTACTTCGAAAATTCCCTCAAATTCACTTCGACCCGTGATAAATCTGCCCCGTAAGGTATGGAAAGCCAAATAAGGATAGGACCCCTTATCTGGGAAACCCCAAGTCCTGAGCATTCAGTATAATAGATCCTATACCTGTATAGGCATGAGGCTGAAGGATCTCAGAAGACCGAGTGCTTTTCTACAGGTTGTGGAACACCAAGGAGATGACTTCTAATATCCTCATATTTTAAAAATTGTGGGGTGGCAAAAATACATAGGTCTAATGCCCTCATCTGACACCAATAACATCACATTCACTAGCCACAGATTTTTCGAAATTTTTCACCGGTATTAGCACCATTTATAAGGATATCAGCTACGGGATATTTATGGCTTATGTGTATTATAGATAAATAAGACTAATGATAATGAACTTTTCTGAAGAGTATTATTTGATATTTCTAAAGATGAACGTAGCCTTTATTTATCATTCAAGTCCAACACAACTACTGCAAATCTAAGGGGCACATTTACTAAGGATCGAATTTCGATGTTAAAAAACATCGAAATTCGACCATCGAATTTGATACTTCGATAGTCTAAGTATTTTTTTGATAGAAAACGGCTGTTCGATTGATTAAATCGTTAGAATGGAACGATTGGAACGATTTTACAAAAAAATACTTTGACTACTCAAAACTTAGCCAAACACTCAGAAAGGTTATAGGAGGTCCCCCGTGGGCTAAACAGCAATTCGCCAGGTTTAAGGTGGTGAAGTGTCGAATTCTACATTTTTTAAAGAGACAGTACTTCGATTTTCGAACAATAGAATTTTTGAAGTTTTTTCAATTCAAATCGAATTTTGGCCTATTGAAGTACCCAAAAATGACTCCGAAATTCAAAGTTTTTTCTTTCAAAAATTCACTTCGACCCTCAGTAAATGGGCCCCTAAGTGCAACAGACAGACCTATTGTAGAAATAATCCATTGGCATCTGTGTTTAATAGTGGGCCATTCAGTTTGCCCAGGGACCTCCTTCCTCTTGTCTTGGATTTGTTTCTATTATCCCTCATCTAGGGATGGGCGAATTTGACCCGTTTCATTTAGACAAAAATTTGCCGCCAGCAAAATGTCGCAGACGCCCATTAAAGTCTATGGGCGTCCAAAATTTTTTTTGACACGCGGCTTTTTTATTTTTGACGCACAACGCCATACAAGTCTATGGGCGTAAATTTTTCGGCGAAACAAGGTGAAAAAAATCACCCATCCCTACTCATCTCTGCTACTAATGTCTAGTTTTGCTGCACAGCACTGCCTATACAAGTAGCGCTATATAAATAAATATCCGCATACATGCCAAGGGGTTGAAAATCAACTGGGTGCCTGCCCTTTGGAGACCCATATTTAGAATGAGAAAAGTATATTCCATGGCTTGCAAATGTCTTGCCTACTTTCACAGCTTTATTGCTTTCAAATTGTTTTAAATGTAGGGCTGTGCCTGATCTCAAGGTTTCACGCAGTGCTGGCAAGCTCGTCTTTCCTCTCCCTCTCTCTCTCTCTATAAGCCTGCAGAGGAAAGATGCATTGATCAGTTTTATGGCCTTTTTTTGGCTTTTCAGAACCATTTTCCCTTTACAATATGTACCAGTTTGAGAGTAGTGTACTGGGCATGTATCCAGAGGCTCCATCAACTTGGCTGGAAGGGTTCTGGCCTTCATTACAAACTAGGTTCATAATGACAGACTGCTTCTGAGAGCTATGGGCCATTTGCTCCAAAGAGGCAATACAATTTGAGATAAAACTGCTGGAAATTGGAACTAGTAAACATAGTGTTGCAAACACCACCCTGTTCTCTTTGCTTATATCATATTTCCAAAACACCAGCATGAAAACTATGTTTTTTTCATGTGAATAGAAAGAAAAGGGCAAAGTCAATGGAAAAGATTTGCCTTCCTGCCAAAGAAATATGCCTACAAAGGATTTGCACGCTGTGCCATAAACTGTATGTCAGGATCAGCCCAGGACTTGAACTCAGGTGGTGCTGTTCTGCTTATTTGCAGCACTTACCTCATGAGCCACTGGGGGCTCTCAGGGCTGGTTCTGAACTCTGGTGTCTATTGTTTCTGTTATCTGCCCATTCACAGTCTGTTTTCCACCCACCTCGTTTACCCTCATGTGTTTCCCATTTCCTAATCATCTTCCCTTTATAAACCCCGCCCTGAGCTTTGCTCAGGGCTGAGTCATTGATTGTATTCTGATTGTTCCTGACCTGCGAATCTGAATCTGAATCTGAATCTGAACCTGAACCTGAACCTGAACCTGAACCTGAACCTGAATCTGAATCTGAATCTGAATCTGAACCTTGAAAATCTTGTATGTCTTGTTCCTGAAAACCTTGTTACCTTGTTTCCTGAGTGAGTACCTTTGTTCCTGTGTTCCCCATTTTTCCCTCACCATCTGGATACCTTGATTAGCCTTTTTGCCTGTTCCTGCCTTTTGGTTTCTGTGTTCTGACTGCCAATAAACCTACATAACTTCATCATCATCATGTCTTTGCCCACAATTACCTATGGCTACACCCCTGGGCTCCCACCATATCCACTCCCCTTGGAGTGGCTATCCTCGGTTACAGCGGTTCCCCATTGTGAACGTTACACTGTATGTCTGAGCCTCCTTGAGTAGGAAAAGATTAGGGGGAATTGGGAATGAATGGGAATTGTGGAATCAATTTCGGATTGTGATTGGTGAGGGGCGAACAAATTCGCCTGGCATGAATTAGCGGTGAATTTCTGTATTTCACCATGGGCGAATAAATTCGCGAACCTCCCGCGAAACATTTTTTTGGACACATGTCCGAAAAGTCGCTCACATCAAAATTGGCATGCGACACCACTATTCAGAAGCCCATTGACTTTAACTCCAGTGTCAGTTTGGACGCAGTCGTCAATTTCCGATTTTCACGTTTTTTGGTGAAAATGCCCGATTTTTTTCCTGAAAAATGTCAGAATTTCCCAATTTTTTGTGAAACGTTCCCATTTCACAATTTTCGAATTTTGCGGGAGAAATGCGCCCATCACTAATTGTGATATCAATGTGGCATCACATTGTAATTAAAAATGTTAGGCGGTCAAATCAGCAACACTATGCAACCTTCAGTGGGAATGTAGCTGTTTGCTTCTGTTTACATATTCTGATTCATGCAACAACCCCTACCACCAAAAAACTTGCATAATACATTGCCTATTGTCCCTATATGCAAAATGGGAGGTAAAGCATAGAAGCAAGAAACTGAATGGAGAAGCTTGGTGTAACTGGTCAGGGTGGTTTTTGTCCTGTGTCTTGAGTTTTCAGGAAACAATGTTATGCAAGATAGACTTGCAAGCTGGGACCTACTGTAGTTAACCTGGCATTTCAAGAAACATCAAAATGACAACAATTGGCCCTACGTCTACCCTTACCAGAAAATTAGAAGAAGGCTTGCCTTGTCAAAATCACATTAGTAACAAGCCCCTCCGTTGCCACAATTACACTGAAACTAATGAAAAAATGCTGAAAAAGGCTGAAATTGTGCTTCACACACTGCACATGTGCTTGTAAATGAGTCCTAATAAGTACAGGGCTTATGTATGCTCAGATACTAACATTTATTATAGAAAATCACTCCTTTTTTCCATGGAATGAGGAGACGATTCCTACGGTGGTCAGCACAGAAATCGGCAAACCTTCTTATATTTTGCTGCTGCTTTACTTCTCCAACTCCCTCAAAGGATTAAAAAGAGAGGTAACAGACCCAGCAGCTCCTAGGTCCCTAAAGTATAAAACCTTTTGTGCTTATCCTGACTAATGAAAGCTTAATATTAATATATATTTCTTAAAAACAACTGAATCTTGCCCAATGCTTATGGCATTATGAATATTTTAGTTCTACAACAATGTCTTTTAATTTTCCGTCTTTTAAACAGAAAAATTAGAAACAAAGCAGGAGAAACAATTACAATTTCATAAGCCTTATACAAAGCAAATCTATTTTCTGCTACACACATGCCTTTAAACACTATTTACAGCTAGGGATGTAGCGAACCGCCGCCGATGTGTTCGCGAACGCCGTTCGCGAACACCGGCAAAAAATGCGAACAGTTCGCGAACAGTTCGCGAACTTCGAACATCCGAAAATCGTTCGATTCGAACGATCGAAGGATTTTAATCGTTCGATCGAAGGATTTTCGTTCGACTCGAACGATCGAAGCTATTCGATCGAATGATTTAATTCGATCCAATGGCTTCGATCGTTCGATTCGAACGAAAATCCTTCGATTTTAGCGGTCGAAGGAATCGAATGGTCGACTGGTCGAACGATTTTTGTTCGAATCGAACGCGAACTCGTATTGGCGAACGTCGCGCGACGTTCGCGAACATTCGGCGGACGCGAACAGTCGAAGTTCGCGCAAACTAGTTCGCCGGCGAACTGTTCGCTACATCCCTATTTACAGCCCTTTGCCAGAAAAATAGTTAAGAAGAAGCAGGAAAAAATAAAATAAAATGGTGTATTTTAGTCAGACAGAATGGACAGACTCCAAATCATCACAGAGACATAAAAAATAATTTCATTAAATCTAATTATATCTTATTATATATGACCAATCAATGCAGTTATTCAATAACAAAAAATTCTGTTAAATCTCTACAAATACAAAACCTGATGGACACAAAACTACTTATTATGAACAAAAGACAAAAATGGGAGAGGCCTAAAAAGATTTCCTTCTGGTGAAACAAATACAAAACATGCAAACCAAGACAGCCTTTCTGATGTTATTCTCCCGTTATCTGATGGCCTTATTGGAAACCTTTTTTTTGTGTACCTCCTTAATACTCTGCTCATTTATATAAGGGAATTTGGTGCCCAGAAACTCATTTATTGATGTTTTCTTCATCAAGAAAGAAGAATTGTTTAGCTGTCCATGGCATAGTGCCTTGACAAAAGTAGGTTCAGGCAGGAGGCAGTTCATTCATTTTGTCCTAATTGTCTGTGTTTGGCTTATCATTCTCAAAGGCAAAAGTCATTGCAGTCAAAAGACAGCAGTCCCTCTTACTTGTCTAAATCATGTGTAGGGATGTGTAGATTAGCCACCCCTAGTATTTTGTGCAGGCAGTCCCTCCATGTTATGGACACCTAAATGGGTCCTAAAATACAGTTGGGAGGGGTACTGTTGACTCTTGTGGTTGCCCCTAGTGACCAGCAAAGGGCTGGGCTAGAGTATAAAAGGCTCTGAAGGCAGATTTCAGGTCCATCTTGTGCTGGCTCTAGCCTGTGCAGGAGGCAGAGTTCGAGTTGGAACCTAGACAGGTCAGGTCTAGTAAGAATAGGCTACTCACATTTATAGATCACTCTAGGAGTGATAGTCAGTTTATTTAGCTGAGTAGTCTGAGGCTCCTACGAGGATTGTAGTGGGATTAAGATCCCAGGGTACTCATTGCCCAGAAGTAGGGACTAAGTGTACAGACCTAGGGTAGATAGATTCCCCTCAGGTTCCACTTAGGGAAAAGGCTGAAAACTGGGTGTACCTCCTCAAAGCTGCATGTATTGTTCCTATCTCTGAGGAGAATTATACTGACCAAAGGTGTTGTGAGTACTGCCTATTCAATGTACTGTATGAACCTGCATTTCTCTGCTTTATGTACACTCCACTGAGGATTGTATACTGTGCTCAATAAATCTGTTATTTGGTTAAGTTATAAGAACCACTGGCGCCCAATTCTTTGCACCTTGATTACAGTTACAGTTGCACTACACCCTGCTTCCACCTCGATGCGAAGGCTCACTCCCTAAGGTTTAAGGTCTCATCCGGAGCATATGTAATAGGAGTGAAGCCCATAGTAGAGTTAGGTGCACTCAATTTACTATAGCGCTACATTTTGGCGCCCAGCACGTGGGGCCTGAGAAGGGTTAAACTGTAACACCGCACTGCAGCCTAGTGTGACAGGCGCTGCAGGTGCGGACTCAATAGGAAAAAGGCCAGGAAAGAGACGGGAGACTTCTGTGGTTCTTCTCTCCCGCTCAAATATTCTGGCGCAGTCACAGTATAGTATTGAGCCATAGTGAAAATGCCTACTATACTGCCCAAAGAAATGAAGGGTCATTTCCCCTCAGTTATCCCAGGCTTGATAACTTCTGACGCAGTGTATGCCTGGGCTATTGATGAAGGTGTAAACCCTCGGCGAGCGGTGGTGATAGATGGAGTTCACCCACTCGCTCCTGTTTACTTAGCTGCATGGCCTTTAAGTATGTTCCCAAGATTTGTGGGGTACCGATTCATAGCCCGTGCTCCTTCAGAGATTCAGGACACTGTGCGGCTATTGTGGCAAGTAGAAAATGAGCTCCCTAATGATGGTGAGGGGCCCTCTATGATTTTCCCTCATGGATTGCCGGATGGTTGTCCCTGTGTTTATGCAAGCCTGCCAGCACAGTCCCACAAAAATGAGAAAACGGTGATAACCCCTTCTGCTGTCTATTTGTGGGCTTTCTTAGAGAAAGTGGAGCCATGTCAGGCCGTTGTGGTTGATGGCATACCTGAGTGTTGCCCTCCAGATAGTGTGCATCAAGCTCTTATGGATAATCCGTTATTCGACGGGTTTGAATATGTTACTAAAGGGCCTTCCATGGAAAAAGGAAAGGTCCGGTTCTTATACTGGGTTCCTGATGAGCCTTACCAGGAAACTTGGCCCTCCAGAGTGTATCCCATAGGAGCCCCTGCAGAGGGTTGCCCGTGTGTTTATCAGGACTATTTTGCACCGCACATCCTTAGTGGGGCCCGTGCTTATGCCCTTTGTAACCCGCCTTCTGAAGACGAAGAGAGTGTCAGGGTTACTGAGTCCCTTGACAGAGTAGATTACCCGGAGGAGTCTGGGGTCCCCACTGATGTACTACCGCCTGAGCCGGAGGGCCTGGTAGAATCAAGGGAGTGTACGGGACTAATTGAATCTACTCATAGAGGGGACTGTTCAACTGAGGAGGCCTTTGCTACTGAGCGACCGTATGAGCCGGAGAGCCCAGTAGTGTTGTTGTTAGAAGAAAGCCCTCCAATAATTGCAATTTCCCTCGCTCTCAGTGACAAGGGAGATGCGAGTGATGTGGTGGCCGTGTCCCAGGAAGAGTCTGGGCCCAGTGCTAACGTGTCCCCAATTTTGGAAGAGGATTCAAATATTACTTTATTAACGACGGAGTTGTGTGAAGTGAATTTGGACAACTCTCCTGCCATAGAAATGGCCTGTGTTAATGTGATGCCTGAATGTGCCCCTGCTGAGAATGATCCACCAGGGGGAGTTTCCGAAGAAGTTACTGCTGTGGAAATTTGTACTGCGTCACATTCCCCTTCGATACCCTGCTCAGTGAGGGTTAAGTTGAGGAGCGCGCAAAAGAGACAAAGGAGGCGTGTCGGACCCAAAAGAGGAGGTGCCTCTAGGGTCATGGCGTGCCGTCCCAGTGTAGAAGACAGTACTGCAGCCATTTTGTATCTTGCTCAAACCCTGCTGGAGTTAGCGGATGCGAAAAAACAGATGGCGGAGCCTGTTGCTGAACCAGAGGTTCGAGTGCTTGAAGAAAAGCCAGTGCCGTGCGCTCCTACTCTTGCGGAGCATGAGCGGCAGTATGTGTATCAAGGGACTTTCTCACCCAGTGCCCGGGGAATGGTTCCAGTATGCGGCCTATGTGACCTGGAAGCACCAAACGCCCTAGAGGATCCCGGTGGAGCCTGCGTGCAATGCGGCTCTCAACTATGGATGGGACCTTTCGTTCGGGCAGACCTGCCTCCATTGGTTGGGATGACCAAGGATGAGGTGAGCGGCAACTCTATACTAATTTATGAGGAGATAGAGGAGGCCCCGGGGGTGTCAGCGGCTGCGGCTCCCGCACCGGAATCTCATGTACCTATACCCCATAGTGAGGTCTGCTGTAACGAGGAATGTGCATTCCCCTCCAAAGTGGGTTTGATTGAAGGTGAGGCCCTAGAGACCGCGGCTGCGGTTAGTGTGACCCCGTCCGGCTGGACAGATGATACGGGCGTTGCCCCTGTCCCAGAAGAGCCCGAGAGTGGGGGTGAAGTTTTGGCGTCACCAACGCCCATGCCTTTAGTGGCGACGGTGCCGATTGCACCAGGGGGAGACGCAAATGGCGAAAATGTGTCAGAGCCTACTGCAGACTTCAGGCTTGTAGCTAATGCTGTAGTTCCCGAGGTGGAAACCCTGCCGCCTGAAGTGCCTGCTGCATTGGAAGTGGATAGAGTCCCAGAGGAGAAAAGCCCCGAGGATGACCGGGAAGATATCTCCATGATAGGGCCGAAAGAGAGCCTTTCAACCAGTGAGTTGCGGTTGAGGAATTCGGGACCTTGGGTGGATGTAACCCTTACCACGTACACTGCTCTTAACACAACGACCTGTGCTCCCGTCTTAACTCAAGCTATTGATTGGCGAAAGTTTTCATTTGGGCGAATTGGGTCCGTGTTGCCAGTGACCCCAACATTCAGAGATCCTCCATTGCCTGAGAGTCAAGTGGAGAAAGAGCTGACTCCCCTCCAAGATGAGGATGATGACTGGAAGTCAGTGTCAGAGAATGCTGCACAAATTCGGTGCAGGTGTCAAAGATCAGTGGTTAGTGAACCAGTACAGTCTTACAATCCCAAAGTGATGGTGCATGTAACCCCTAGTGAGCCAGGGGAAAGCACCCATGTATCTGAACTTTATCACGTTGAGTGGGGAAAGATATCGTTGGCCGGTGAAAAAGACTGGGTGGCGAATATTCCTAAACCTAAAGTGGATCCCACCATGGCGACTGCTCCAGGATGGGAGGAATATGATGAGGAAGGGTCAGAGTTGGATGATCAACCTGCTCCCAAAGAGTTTATGTCTCGCAGTTTCATTGCACCTCCCAGGATAGGCCCAGAGGAAGAGAAAGATTTCTGGGTTCTGCCTGGGCGAGCCGACCCCAATGTCTTTAGGTCTGTTTCCCGAGTGCAACGAGTGATAAACTTTAAAGTTTACCGAAAATGGGGCTATTTTATGCCTTATGCTCCTATGTGGGTGTATGAGAAAGTGGCTGCTTCCTATGAGGATTGGCTCATCGACGAGATCCTGAGGAAAGAGAAAATGCACCACAGTTGTCTCACCAACCCAAATGAAGTGCGGCGAAAGCAGGATTGGGAGTACCTGCGTTCTATTGAGAGAGAGTGGTGGTACGGCCGTACCATTTTGAAAAATGCTGTGAAGGGTTGTGGGAAATACAACCCCACCAAATATTTCTCCTTGGAGGTCTATGAGGGAGATGGCCAATGGGTGGACAAACCCCATCCCAAATATTACATTCCTTATGAAGACACCAAGGCCAGGTTTCTTCACATGATTTGAGTCTACTGGTGGGTGGTGGTTTGTTTTCCACTGATAATACTCCACTGGGAGTGAATTGCAGTTTGATTGAACTGTCCACACCTGTCCCTTTAAAGTGACTTGACTTTCTCAGGGAAGGATTTTTCTTCTTTTGCTCCTCTTGGAGTTAGGTCTAAGGACTGTTTTAGTTAACACCTACACGTTTGTAGGTTCATCCAATTTTCCCCTTTATCCTCCTAAGTGCATATACAAAAGGACTATGGGTTCAGGGTCTTTTATGGACTGGAATGCTAAAGTATTTGAGGAAAAACAGTATGTTTAACTTGTGCCTTTCTTTCCAGGGAGTTATTAACCCAGAGTACCTGGACAGTACTCAAGAGTGGTTATATGATAAGTTGAATGCTATGGTGTTGCCACAATGATAAGAAATGTGACACTAATAAAGGCACAGTCAAATGTTTTTCTATGCTGCTGTTCTCTTTCAGGTAGGCCATTGTTACCTGGGTACACTCAGGAGAGTGACCCCGAAGAGGTTATAAGGTAATGGCTAAATGTCACTTTTTGGTAAAGTGTTGCATATGAATGTACTAAGTCTCCAGTAGTGAGAAGACTTAGTCCACTGTCCTATGATAGAGAGATATTTCTCAAAATGGTTTCTAGCAAGATGCGCCTTAACTGCTTATTTTTCATAATGGGCTTCTAGCATGATATGCCTAAACTGCTTTCTTTTCAGGTTGACCATGGTTCCCCAGTAGGCCTATGGAGAGGCTACTATGGAAATGTTAACCTTACAGTGAATGCAATACATGTGTTATTGTTGTAATGTATTCTTGCCTTGTGATTGAATATGTTCCTTGCCGGGACGTAAGGAATTCACCAGGGGGAGAATGTAGGGATGTGTAGATTAGCCACCCCTAGTATTTTGTGCAGGCAGTCCCTCCATGTTATGGACACCTAAATGGGTCCTAAAATACAGTTGGGAGGGGTACTGTTGACTCTTGTGGTTGCCCCTAGTGACCAGCAAAGGGCTGGGCTAGAGTATAAAAGGCTCTGAAGGCAGATTTCAGGTCCATCTTGTGCTGGCTCTAGCCTGTGCAGGAGGCAGAGTTCGAGTTGGAACCTAGACAGGTCAGGTCTAGTAAGAATAGGCTACTCACATTTATAGATCACTCTAGGAGTGATAGTCAGTCAGTTTATTTAGCTGAGTAGTCTGAGGCTCCTACGAGGATTGTAGTGGGATTAAGATCCCAGGGTACTCATTGCCCAGAAGTAGGGACTAAGTGTACAGACCTAGGGTAGATAGATTCCCCTCAGGTTCCACTTAGGGAAAAGGCTGAAAACTGGGTGTACCTCCTCAAAGCTGCATGTATTGTTCCTATCTCTGAGGAGAATTATACTGACCAAAGGTGTTGTGAGTACTGCCTATTCAATGTACTGTATGAACCTGCATTTCTCTGCTTTATGTACACTCCACTGAGGATTGTATACTGTGCTCAATAAATCTGTTATTTGGTTAAGTTATAAGAACCACTGGCGCCCAATTCTTTGCACCTTGATTACAGTTACAGTTGCACTACACCCTGCTTCCACCTCGATGCGAAGGCTCACTCCCTAAGGTTTAAGGTCTCATCCGGAGCATATGTAATAGGAGTGAAGCCCATAGTAGAGTTAGGTGCACTCAATTTACTATAGCGCTACACATGTACTTTTCCCAATGCAACAAGAAGAAGGAGAAATGACCACCGACCTCTCAAATCCATTCCCTCTGAAGGCTACAAGAGGCAGCATGGAGAAAGAGATTCGAATTGTTCTAAAAATGTAAAAATTGGCAGAATCGCTTTCACCATTACTGAGTTTTACCCAAATGAATAATTAATAATAATACTTTCAATACATCAATTTGCATTGATGGCCATTAACTAATATGTATATGGGAGGTCTATAGTGTTGGGTTTGCCTCATCATAACTGCATTATACTAAATACCTATATTATACTATATTCTCTGAATTCATTTCAGCCTTGTATATTAATTTTTATATTGTATAATCTATTCTGCCCTAAGCTCAAGTAAGTGACAGCAGCCCAGAGCATGTGGGAATCAGCAAAAAAGAAGATGAGGAGCTACTGGGTCATCTTTGGAGAAACTGATCTTTAATGCTAAAGGGTTGTGGTGGCTTTGGTCAGGTACAGTAAAAAAGATCAATATATAAGGTGATTTCAAGCCTAATTCTTTGTTGAGCTTTGGTTTCCTTTAGAAGTAGAACTCTGATATAGTCAATCCCAAAGCTGTTTATACAAAGAGCATAATGGCTTTCAAACTCTTGTTAGGTAACAGGAGAGATGTTCTTTGCAAGTTCTCTGTCATTTTGAGAAAACTATTGGAGTTCTGTTAAGAACAAGCAGGCTGTTTATAAGCAATCCACTAGCTCTAGACACAAATGAATAGTACAAAGTTTAAATAACTTTATATATGAAGCAGGCAGAAGTTCATCTAACTGACCTGTTGCCTAATAGTATTGTTAGCACTTCCAGCTCAGAGAAAGCAGGACAGCAGCCTTCTGTAGGCATCTGGCACTTAAAGCCGTAAGACTTTTGCTACTGAAATGCATGTTAAATGTTTATATGTAACAGATCCATCTATAGTCTGCTCCATCTGTTTCTTTAAGTGGCGCCGACATCCCAGATTGGACCCCCCAGATTTATTTGGGGTTGGAGTGGTAATGCTACTTCATTGCTATGTCTTCTAGAACTCTGGCCTTGCATTTCAGTCATCAACATTTTTCCCTTCATTTTTGTTAAAGTACAATATTTTTGTCCATGTTTTTCCTGATTTATTCCTGCAAACCATGAGTCTGTAGGGAGGGAAAAAAAAACAGCTATTGGCCAGTAACTTCTCCCCCCGTTCCCAATGACACCATCTTCTGAGAAGTAATTACTAGCCATTCGCATTATTTTATCACCCTCTGCACTGCTGGGGATCACTGCCAAATAAAGAAATAACTGGCAAGGTAAAGGCAGAACTTTCTGCAGGGATTACTTCATCATTGTCCAGCTTCAAAGTCCTCCCCAGTGCAGCTGTTAATGTAATATTTCTAATTTATCTTCTAAATCATCAAGAAGGATCTTATTTGCTAGGAAGAGACGTGCTGCTCCTGTTACTGCAGTGCAGACATTGAGACTGGTCTTGTTGTAAAACACAGCATTAATCTATACAAAGAACGCACAATTACACATTAAATACCCCAACACATTCAGAGGTTATGTTGATATTATTTGTAGGCAGCTATTTCATGAGAGCTGAAGGCCCCCTGTGTCTGAAGAATGTTTTCACTGAGGTCCGGTATAGTTCTTACATGGTTGTTGTTTTTTTTTTGTTGTGTAGGTGACCATAACTTGGTCTACTACCTGTGAATGGGTGCCTGCTGCCTTACCTTTCATGGAATACAGAAGTCTACTAGAAGCAACCTTAAACTTAGACACCACTATTGCCCTACCAGTGTTGTCAGAGTCTTAAAAGGTATGTAAAGTCTAAAATAGAATAAGGCTAGAAATGCTGTATTTTGTATACTAAATATAAACATGAACTTATTGCATCACAAGCCTAATCAAACAAATAATTTATGCCTTCAAAGTTGGCTACAGGGGGTCACCATCTTGTAACTTTGTTAAACATCTTTGCAAGACTAAGACTATGCACATGCTCAGTGTGGTCTGGGCTGCTTAGGGATCGTCATAAACAAAGCTGCTTGAGTTCTGCATGGCAGGCAAGTAAGGCGGGGGCTCCCCCTGCTGTTCATAAGTATGATTGTTTCCCTGCTCAGCAGTTAGGGACCATCTGACAATTCCTATCCACAGCAGTAAATGAAGGGAGAATTTCACTGCAGACAGTCAGGTTTCTTATAAAAATGGTGCACATTTTTTAACTAAAGCAAATTGGGGATAGGTTTCTTTTTCATTAAAGAAAGTAAAAATGGGATTTATTTTTTGCCTTTACATGCCCTTTAAAGGTTTCTTGATAGTCTAGGATTAATTTCCATAGTAAATAAAGGGTTGATAGTCCCAGTAGAATACAGGTGCAGGGAGCTTTGAGTGCATCAGGTCACACATGGCTGCCAATTGTCAAGGATTAGGTAGGGGGAGCTGTGGAGACTGAAGGGAAAGGGCGAGTCCTTGAGGCAGGAGCTGTATGTGCCTAGGGGAAACTTGAAGGGAAGCAGGAACAGGTTGATGAGGGCGAAGAGTCTGACTGGAACAGGTGCAGAACAGGACGGAGAGGGCGAAGATCAGGACTGGACAAGACTAGGCAGGAAGAAGAGGGCGACGACTCAACAGGAACAGACTGAACGGGGCAGGAGTGGAACAGCAACAGACTGGATGGGACAGGACGGTGTGGGCGTAGAACAGATCAAACTGGGGATAGAGTGCAGAGGGGGACTAGAGCGGATAACAAGACAGGACTGGAGCAGAAGGAGATTAGAGCAGGATAGCAAGAGAGGAGACTGGAGCAGGATAGCAAGAGAGGAGACTGGAGCAGGATAGCATGAGAGGAGACTGGAGCAGGATAGCAAGAGAGGAGACTGGAGCAGGATAGCAAGAGAGGAGACTGGAGCAGGATAGCAAGAGAGGACTGGAGCCGAGGATAGCAAGAGAGGACTGAAGCAAGATAGCAAGAGAGGAGAACAAGGTACAAGGCAGGGTAGGATCAAGGTCAAGGCTGGGAAGGTGCAAGATAAGGTAAGCAGGACAAGACAAGGCAAGGCAAGGCAGAATAATAAGGGAACAGGGGCAAGAGCTAGAACTACCTAGTTAGGGGCGCTGCCGCAGTACTAGGAAAACCATGCAATGCTCTGGCAAGGAGTGGTCTAAGAGCTACCCTTAAATAGGGAATAGTCAGCCCTGATTGGCTGATGAAACTAGGTAGCAGCTGGGTTGGGGCTGTAGATGCCAAACAGGCTGCAGCTGAGCTGGGGCTGGAGAGGCCAATCAGGCGGAAGCTGGGCTGGGACTGCAGAGGCCAGGTTATACATAGCAAGCAACCCTACAGGCTGCTCACCTGGCCAAATGGTTAAGGCATCGAGCCAGAAACCCAAAGGTCCCCGGCTCGAATCCCAGCAATACCTGACAGTATCCCCCCCCCTCACAAGGCGACTCCCAGGCGCCACAGAGACCAACATTTTCACGCGCCTGGGGAACTGGCAATGCTAAGGGCAGAACTACCCACATGGGTGCCCAACTAGGAGGTGATGCTATAGTATTAGCCACCCTGGGACTCGGAAGAGCCACCCTGGCGGGTGCTCTGGGACTCGGAAGAGCCACCCTGGCGGGTGCTCTGGGACTCGGAAGAGCCACCCTGGCGGGTGCTCTGGGACTCGGAAGAGCCACCCTGGCGGGTGCTCTGGGACTCGGAAGAGCCACCCTGGCGGGTGCTCTGGGACTCGGAAGAGCCACCCTGGCGGGTGCTCTGGGACTCGGAAGAGCCACCCTGGCGGGTGCTCTGGGACTCGGAAGAGCCACCCTGGCGGGTGCTCTGATACTAGGTAGAGCCACCCTGGCAGGTGCTCTGGGACCTGGAAGAGCCACCCTCACGGGTGCTCTGATACTCGGTAGAGCCACCCTGGCGGGTGCTCTGATACTCTGTTGAGCCACCCTGGCGGGTGCTCTGGGACTCAGAAGAGCCACCCTGGCGGGTGCCCAGGTGTTAGGCAGAGCCACCCATGTGGGTGCCCTGGGACTTGGCAACTGTATAGGTAACTCCACCCTCACGGGTGCCCTCCACATGAGTGCCTGGGTTTTGAATGTTATTCTAAGAGTTGGTACAGTCACTGTGTTAAGACACGGCAGAAGCCCCCCATCTCGGGGCACAGGACAAGGCAGAAGCCCCCCTTCTCGGGGCACAGGACAAGGCAGAAGCCCCCCTTCACGGGGCACAGGACAAGGCATAAGCCGCACTTCTGGGGGCACAGGACAAGGCAGAAGCCCCACTTCTGGGGGCACAGGACAAGGCAGAAGCCCCACTTCTGGGGGCACAAGATCAGGCAGAAGCCCCACTTCTCGGGGCACAGGGCACGGCAGAAGCCCCCCTCCTCGGGGCACCGGACCAGGCAGAAGCCCCACTTCTGGGGGCACAGGATCAGGCAGAAGCCCCACTTCTGGGGGCACAGGATCAGGCAGAAGCCCCACTTCTGGGGGCACAGGATCAGGCAGAAGCCCCACTTCTGGGGGCACAGGATCAGGCAGAAGCCCCACTTCTGGGGGCACAGGATCAGGCAGAAGCCCCACTTCTGGGGGCACAGGATCAGGCAGAAGCCCCACTTCTGGGGGCACAGGATCAGGCAGAAGCCCCACTTCTGGGGGCACAGGATCAGGCAGAAGCCCCACTTCTGGGGGCACAGGATCAGGCAGAAGCCCCACTTCTGGGGGCACAGGATCAGGCAGAAGCCCCACTTCTGGGGGCACAGGATCAGGCAGAAGCCCCACTTCTGGGGGCACAGGATCAGGCAGAAGCCCCACTTCTGGGGGCACAGGACAAGGCATGGGTACAGGAGGCAGCTGCTGGGGTGCCAGCACAAGTGCAGGAGACAGCCAGTGGGGAGCCAGACGCCGGGGAAACCTAGCTGAAGCCATGGGAAGCGGAGGCTGCTGGGGAACTGGCTCTGGAGCTGAAGGCAATGGCGGTTTCAGGGAAGGCCCCACTGGAACTGTAGGCAGCCGATGCTGCTGGGTAGGCCCCTCTGGAGCTGTGGCCAGCCGATGCTGCTGGGTAGGCCCCACTGGAGCTGTGGCCAGCCGATGCTGCTGGGTAGGCCCCTCTGGAGCTGTGGCCAGCCGATGCTGCTGGGTAGGCCCCTCTGGAGCTGTGGCCAGCCGATGCTGCTGGGTAGGCCCCTCTGGAGCTGTGGCCAGCCGATGCTGCTGGGTAGGCCCCTCTGGAGCTGAAGGCAGCGGATGCTGCTGGGGAAGCCCCTCTGGAACTGTAGGCAGCGGATGCTGCTGGGGAAGCAGTTGCTGAGGGGTAGCAGGCTCGGGAACTGAAGCAGACTGCGGAGGGATAGCCGGCCCAGGAACTGGAGCAGACTGCGGAGGGATGGCCGGCCCTGGAACTGGAGCAGACTGCGGAGGGATGGCCGGCCCAGGAACTGGAGCAGACTGCGGAGGGATGGCCGGCCCAGGAACTGGAGCAGACTGCGGAGGGATGGCCGGCCCAGGAACTGGAGCAGACTGCGGAGGGATGGCCGGCCCAGGAACTGGAGCAGACTGCGGAGGGATAGCCGGCCTGGGAACTGAGGCAAATTTATCTAGGAATGCCAACAGAAACTGAGCAGTATCGTAGATTATAGGGGATTTACTGCACAGTAAGTTCTCGGCCCAGGAACGAGCTTCACCTTCTAGCAGGAAGAAAATGATTTCCGAAACTTGCTCGACTGGAGGAGCACTCAGAAAGTGTTTTTTCTCTGAAAGGAGCAGGACTTCCTCTAGAAAGATAGGAATTTTACTTGGGGAGCCATCACAGTATCTGCAGGTCAGAATAGAATATTCAGTCTTTTTGGGAATCCAGTCAGAAGGCACAGGAACAGCCCTTGCAGACTCTTTTGGCCAGAGCATTCTGTCAAGGATTAGGTAGGGGGAGCTGTGGAGACTGAAGGGAAAGGGCGAGTCCTTGAGGCAGGAGCTGTATGTGCCTAGGGGAAACTTGAAGGGAAGCAGGAACAGGTTGATGAGGGCGAAGAGTCAGACTGGAACAGGTGCAGAACAGGACGGAGAGGGCGAAGATCAGGACTGGACAAGACTAGGCAGGAAGAAGAGGGCGACGACTCAACAGGAACAGACTGAACGGGGCAGGAGTGGAACAGCAACAGACTGGATGGGACAGGACGGTGCGGGCGTAGAACAGATCAAACTGGGGATAGAGTGCAGAGGGGGACTAGAGCGGATAACAAGACAGGACTGGAGCGGAAGGAGATTAGAGCAGGATAGCAAGAGAGGAGACTGGAGCAGGATAGCAAGAGAGGAGACTGGAGCAGGATAGCATGAGAGGAGACTGGAGCAGGATAGCATGAGAGGAGACTGGAGCAGGATAGCAAGAGAGGAGAGGAGCAAGATAGCAAGAGAGGACTGGAGCAAGATAGGACTGGAGCAAGATAGCAAGAGAGGACTGGAGCCGAGGATAGCAAGAGAGGACTGGAGCCGAGGATAGCAAGAGAGGACTGGAGCAAGATAGCAAGAGAGGAGAACAAGGTACAAGGCAGGGTAGGATCAAGGTCAAGGCTGGGAAGGTGCAAGATAAGGTAAGCAGGACAAGACAAGGCAAGGCAGACAAGACAAGGCAAGGCAGAATAATAAGGGAACAGGGGCAAGAGCTAGAACTACCTAGTTAGGGGCGCTGCCACAGTACTAGGAAAACCATGCAATACTCTGGCAAGGAGTGGTCTAAGAGCTACCCTTAAATAGGGAATAGTCAGCCCTGATTGGCTGATGAAACTAGGTAGCAGCTGGGTTGGGGCTGTAGATGCCAAACAGGCTGCAGCTGAGCTGGGGCTGGAGAGGCCAATCAGGCGGAAGCTGGGCTGGGACTGCAGAGGCCAGGTTATACATAGCAAGCAACCCTACAGGCTGCTCACCTGGCCAAATGGTTAAGGCATCGAGCCAGAAACCCAAAGGTCCCCGGCTCGAATCCCAGCAATACCTGACACCAATAGGCAGTGGTGTTCTTCCAGCCCAATTTTTGTCCAACTTAACATAGAGTAACAGCTTCCTACTGCTTTAATTTGGTGTTGGTTTTAAATAAAGTGCTTTATTATTTTATTCAGGGGACTTGTCTGTGTCTATTTGAACTGTCCCTAGTCTATTACTCAATCCATACTACTACACCTGTCTTGACTTATGGTGATCTGAACTGAAGGAGGCCAAGGCAAAAGAGACTGATTGAATCATTAGTAATGAGTGCACTTGCCAGACCCAACAGCTAACAATAATAGTTCTGCCTGAACTTTCTAACATTGGTTTAGTGGCACCTCCTCATCTTGTGTGGGGACTTGGTGACTTGTCCTTGTCTGAACCATAGCATTGCTTAAAGAAGTCTCTTGGGAATGATGCCTGTGCAGGGTGAGGGCCCACAACTGGATCCATGCCTAGGGCCCACCAAGGCCTTAAAACAACCCTGGGTTTGGTGGATGATGGCTGCACAACTTGCAAGGGAGGAAGGAGTTACACATGGAACAGGCCTTTATGGTACAACTCTAAACAGTGATTAAGACAAATAAACAATGAAAACAGGAAGTAATTCTACCTTCCACCTGTCGAGCAATTCTGTGTCATTATGACCTGATACCCATAGGCGGTAGGCATATGTCTGTGTGGTCTGTTTCATTTATCCCTTAAGCACTTGGTACAGAAGAAGAAGTCAGAGGAACAGGTGCACACATTGAATTCTGCCTTGAGAAACCTCCTACATTTTAATTTAATCCATATTTATACATTTCATTTGTTCCTAATTCATATTACATATCTGCACTAGCATACCAATAACTCCTAGTATTAGAATATAGGATGAAAGGAACTGCAGGGTAAGAGGCTGGCCGGTTGGATACTATAATCTTACTCAAATCATTATACAGTACATTTCAAATGGTGGAATATTATTCTTCATCACACAGGCCCAATGCCAAATTTGCCTCCAAGTTGGGAATCCAAAAATAAGCACCTGCTTTTAGGCCACTGGGAGCAACATCCAAGGGGTTGATGATCAACATGGTTTGGGATCACTACTAGGCTATTATGCTGCTGGTTATTAAAAGTCTATATGTCACCAAAGCTAGCTTATATATATATATATATATATATATATATATATATATATATATATATATATATACATATATATATATATATATATATATATATGCATTATCTACACATTATGTTTTGGACTTGGTACAGGTTAAAGACAAAAACAGTCCATTAGAAGTGTCAGTAAAGATCAGAAGTAGAAGAGGTAGCTCCCCATCTTCCTTTCTGTTGAATGTATTTATGTATAACTTTATTTGTAAGGCGCTTTTAAGGAGCCACAGCACCATACAATGCATAAAAGTACAATATAAATAAAACTACAATATATATAAGTATGCAATAAATACAATAAATATACACAGCATGCATAGCTGATATAAGGACACAGAGCTCAAGTGCTATGTGGTAAGAGACACAGTGAGAAGGAGATCCCTCCCCATAGAGCTTACAGTCTAATTGGGTGGGTGGTTAACATACAACCACAAACTGGAGGGGAAAAAGTGTACAAGGTAAAGGCATTGTCCAGTAGGTACCTGGACTAGACTAATGTTCTAGTGCTCCAAAAGGTAGACTTTTTTCTTGAAGAGATTGAGAGAGCACTCCTTATAGAGGAATTCAGGGATGGAATTCCAGAGGTAAGGAGCAGCAAGATAGAACAATTTGAGATGGTCACAATGGGTGTGGATGGTGTGAAAAGAAAATGGCTCTGAGAGAAGCGGAGAAGATGACCAGGAACTTACAGTTAGACAAGTGAAGAAATATAGTGAGGAGCAAAGGAGTGAAGTATTCTATTACCTCTAAAGATTGTTATACGTTATCTTACAAACAGAAGAGAGGGGATTTAAACAGCAGTTATATCGCCATTAAAGCCCCAAACTCTTATACCAGTTTTTCCAGTTGTTTAATGTAAATATTAAATTATTAAAGCATGTTAATATTCATCACTTAGAAAGAGTGCCATTACCTGTTTTTTTATCTTCACCCGAGGCTCTATTGTCAATTTTATGCATGTGTGATATTCCAGTTACTCACACTCTGACTATGCAATTATATAATTTGGAGTATGTCCAGGACTTTACAAAAGTAATGAGCATTACCCAATATGCTGTACTGGACATGGTTGCTCAAGGAAATTATTTGAGAGGTGTGTCCCAATAGACCTAACCAAGACAGATACGCCTTGTGTCTATAATGGGAAGTATTTAGGTAGAACATCACCTCTTGGGTTGATGGCACACCAGGAATCTCCTCCACTGGTTTATTTCTGTATGCTGAGAAACATCTGAAACCAAGCATGGTGGCTGCCATTGACTTTATCCAAATTGAAATTGCCCAAGTGCACATTTTAGGGCCACACTCTGTTTGTATGTGCACTGCCAGATATTTGCCATTAAAGTCAATGATAGGCAGCCTGGACAAGAAAGAAGAAATGTCTTGTGTGCCATTATGTTTAAATGCAGATGATGATTCAACTCCAAGTGATTGGTTGTCACAATTCAGCTGCAAGACAGTCAAGTAGGGCCTTGTTTGCATGTGGAAGAGAACTAAGGGTTTCCAAATTCCACCCCAACCACTGAACACTTCTGTCCAGAGCAGACCAATGTTCTGCACCTCAAATTGGATAAACTATTCAGCCCCAAGTGCAAAGTTTTGCACCCTGCACCTACAATTGCTCCTTAACTTGCACATTTGTGTGATGCTCAACTTAGAGGTTTGGATTGGGGAATGTCTTCATCCCTCTTCCAGACTTCCATAGAACTGCCAAACACTAGAAGTTCTGAATTAATTGGCTTGTGCGTACTATTGGGTGCACTTTGCTTTCACTTTGTAAATGACCCAATTTGCTTCTTTATACTCTAATTTTAAAAAATAAAAATACAAATAAATAACACCAAATAGATCCTGTAAATAGTCCTATTATTCTTTATGCTCCAAGCTTGCATTAAGAAAAATGCAGAAAACAGAAACCAGCCGGAGTCTATGCACGTCACCTTCTATATTTTTCCCATTGCTGATATATAAAATAACAGTCCTTAAGAGCCATTGGTAATTGAGTTTCCCTTCACACTTGTGGAGATTTATAGACGATTCCTGTATTTTGCATTCTCTCTGTTGGCTCGGAGCACTTTCCTGCTTCCTAAACAATTTATAACTGGTGGGATTATGCATCAAGTAATGTCTCACCGAGATATAGTTCACCACGTACAAAAGGAGGGAGCTTGATTTAGAACTGTCGGGGTCTCAGCACCTCATAAATTATTTGGAATGCGGGGATGCAAATGAATTTCTGAAAGTGTTATTTTATCGGTGTGAATTTTAAAAAGTGTTATTGTATAGGCTATGCATTTAGGAACAGATTGCAGTTTATTTCTAAGATGGACTGGTGGTTTCTGCTGTTTATAAAGCAATGTTAGCATTTCACACCTTTGGTCCAATCCAGCATTAAGAGAGACAGACCCTCTCCTTATTTATATGTAAAGCAGAAGAAATCCTGGAATGAAACATAGCTTTGCTTGTAACAATTCTCCAATAGGGTGAAAGCAGTTTGTTGGATGTTGATAAATGGAAGGTCATGCACTTGGGACGTAAAAATATGCAAGCCACTTAAATCCTTAATGGGACTGCTTTCGGAAAATTATAATGGAAAATGACCTTGGAGTCCTATTAAATAATAAACATGGCTGTAGCCAACAATGCCAGTCTGCAGCTGTAAGGCCAAACAAGTTTTTTGGGAGAAGAGAATTATTTTTCCACTGTACAAAGAGCTGGTAAGGCCCCCACCTAGAATATGCCATACGGTTTTGGTCTCCACTACTCAAATGGAATATTATGGAGTTAGAGAGGGTCCAGAAAAGGGCAACTAAGCTGGTAAAAGACAGTGTTGGACTGGGCCGGTGAGAAAACCTGGTGGGCCCCGGCCCTCATGTGCCCCTGCCGGCCCAGACCTGCTCCTCAGGCTGCCCCCAAGAAATGAACCGGCGCTCGTGGCAGGTCCGGGAAGTGGAGGTTGGGAGGAGGCCCTGGGGACTGCATAGAGGGCCCATCCTTTGCAGCCCTGGTGGGCCCCCAAGGCTCCACACATACCCTCGTAAAAGGTTTGGAAAATCCAAGCTGGGGTTGTTCATCCTGGAGAAAGGTGCTTAAGGGGTGATATGATAACTATGTATACATATACTGTATAAGGGGATCATATAATAATCTCTCTGATGTTTTATTTACCCGTAGGTTCTTCTTGCAGACACCAAGACATCCATTCAGATGAGAAGAAAAGAGGTCCCATATAATTATTCTACAGTGAAAGCTGTGGAAGTCTCTCCCTGAATCAATTATACAGGCTGGTACATTTGAATGGTGTTGAATGGCTTTTTAGCAAGTGAGAACAACCTGTAACTGTAAACACTATAAACAACTTGGCACATTTCAAATGTGGGTTGCGCTTATCCCAGTTTTGTACAATTTAAGTCTCCCATTTCACCAATCTAGCTCTTTGCTGATGCATGTTTTGCACATTCTCTGATGGAACTGCCTTTGCCTACTTGGGTTGTATCTTCACAATAGCACTCAACATAAAGCAACATTTGCTGTTTTTAACGTAAATTATCCGCACCGTCAGGATGCTGGGTGTTGCGTCTTGCTATGATCTGTGCAGCAGGGATTTGTGTTTATGCACCAGGGTAGAATGTAGAAGAGTTTATGGAGAAGAAGAGGAGGGAGACACAACATTTTATCATTTTGAAAGAAATGTATTTATTTAAAGTTTTATTTTGTTACAGTTAATGCATTATTCAAATGCTTGAATCCCTGATCGCTCCCCTAAGCCCTATGTTTGGATGGTAAATGGAAATGATATTGAAAACACCAATAGAAAAGAATTCTCTGCAAAGATTGGAGAAATGCGTCACCTCCCAATAAATAAAGTGTTATAAACAAATATATATGAATAAACTAAATCATAAAGTTGTATTAAACCTATCTGCATATGAGATACATATCCCAGTAAATTTATTGCCCGCTAATATTTTCATCCCTGGGTGACTGCAACATAAAAAAACATAAATATTCAAGGGTAAAAAAAACTTGGGGGCAGATTTACATATGGTCCAATATCGAGGGTTAATTAACGAATATTGAAGTCGAAGGATTTACCGCAATTAGTTTGATCGAACGATCAAACGAAAAAAAACCTTAGAAAGCCTATGAGGACCTTCCCCATAGGCTAACATTAAGGTTCGGTAGGTTTTAGTTGGCGAAGTAGGGGTTCGAAGTTTTTTTTAAAGCGACAGTACTACTTCGAAGTAGCCAAAAAAAACATTTGAAATTTGAAGTTTTTTTTTTACTCTATTCCTTCACTCAAGCTAAGTAAATGTGCCCCTTAGAAAGACTTTGGAAGCAGAAGTGCACGGATTAAAAGAGCACATATGATTAGTGATGGGCAAATAAATTGGGCAGGCGCGGATTTGCGTCGAATTTCAGTGTTTTGCCGCCAACGAATACATTTGAAAATTCGCCAGAATAGACGCACACATAAAAACTGTTGCGCGTCAAATTAATGTAGACTGCCCATTGGCTTTAATGCATTTGGACAAAATAGTCATGCGCCAAATTATTGCGGGCGTCAAAATTAGTTTTTTGCTCATTTTTCGACATTTTTTTTTGGCGAAGTGAAACGGGACAAATGCGCCGATCACTACATACGATGCTTACTTGCCTGTGAAAACTAGTTTTGGGTGTCACAAGGCACAGTGGAGAAATTGGCCTATGAAGAGTCGGCACCCCTGGAGGGGCTTGAAGCAGTAGCAGGGGGTCTTGGTAAACAAGAAAAAAAAATCCTTTTTTTGCTCTTTGCACACTGTGTGGCACATTTGGGTAAATTTAGGGAACTACACCAGTTTATGAAACGTGGCATTTTTTAACTAACTGAATACAACAAACCCAAATGCACGTAGTAAAGCAATATGGCTGCAACAAGCAGATTGAGAAACATTGTTTTTACCCACTTTTGACTGAATATGCTTCAGTGCTTATTAATTGCCTTGAATGGCTCCAAAACTCAAAGGCAGTGCTGCTCAACCCCCTACAGCAGAAAAAAACTCCCTGATAATTAGAAATAATTATCTCATGCAATATATAATTAAAATGATAACAAGTTACACGGCACAGATATGGAGCGGCAAAAGAGCCCTAGCTACAAGAACAGAAGTAAAAGGAAATTAGATATAAATAAACAACCTGTTGGGGGTTGAAATATGTGCACATCCCCCTAATATTTATAATCATTAAAAACTGCAGCACAATGCAGGAAAAAAAAAATCATAAAAATATCATTTTTCAAACATTATTAAAACAATGCTAACACAGCTCTAAATCACTCGGCAATAACCATAAAGAATAATGTACATGAAACGGAAGTAAGCACAAAATGAATAATCTGCTTGCAGAGCACGGCCTGGAATGTAAAGCAGGTTCTGATCATCCTGGGAAGAATGACAAAAACATACTTTCTGCGCAGTGTCAGTCCCCTCGGATGATCATTTATTGTGTTACAGGGTAAAGGCAAATTGAATCTTTTATCTTTTATATATACTGGCTGGGCTCCATGTACTCTAGCACATCAGCATGGATTTGATATGACGGGTGCTCCTCTAGAGATGATAGAGTGGGTATAAACCTAGGTATGATACACAACCTTGTAACCCTGATGAAGATCATGTGATTGAAACATTGATCGCTAAGTTTTTCACATAAACTTGTTGACATGAAAGTTTTCCCCCACATTCTCCCTGCCGTGACGTACTCGTCTATGAGGAACCTTGAAAGTAGCGGGTACACTCAGATGCACAGAGAACCCCTGCGGCTTCCGGTGTTCACCGACGCACTTCTTGGAACCAATAAGGAGTTAGCGCGTAACAAATCCGTAAAAGAGGTACCGGCAAGGATTAAGCAAGGCATAGTCAAAAACGGGCAAAAAGGTTGAGGCAGGCGGCAAGAATCAGAGTCATAAAACAGGCAGGAGTCAAAAACCCGGATATTTTAAAGAGAAGGACCGCTTCGGCGGGATCTGTAAACAGAAGCCAGCTTGGGCACTGACAGAATGGAATATTGTCCTTGCCGGACAAAATTCAAATTCAAAATCCGCACCACAATGCTCGGCGTCAAACGCCAGCGAACCCGACGCCGGTGTCATTTCCACATAGCCAATGCGGGTGATGTCAGCGCTGGTGCATGCCTGCGCCCCCTCAGTAGGGATGTAGCGAACCGCCGAGTATGTGTTCGCGAACGCCGTTCGCGAACACCGGCAAAAAATGCGAACAGTTCGCGAACAGTTCGCGAACTTCGAACATCCGAAAATCATTCGATTCGAACGATCGAAGGATTTTAATCATTCGAATCGAACGATCGAAGCCATTCGATCGAATGATTTAATTCAATGCAATGGCTTCGATCGTTCGATTCGAACGAAAATCCTTAGATTTTAGCGGTCGAAGGAATCGAATGGTCGAATGGTCGAACGATTTTTGACGCGAACGCCTATTGGCGAACGTCGCGCGACGTTCGCGAACTTGCGGCGGACGCGAACAGTCGAAGTTCGCGCGAACTAGTTCGCCGGCGAACAGTTCGCTACATCCCTACCCCTCAGCCGGGAAGAGACGCGCAGGGAGGTAAGAAAGCTAGGGGATCTCCTGACGCGTCTTACACCCACATTTTCCCCACACATACACATATAAACAGGTATATGTATAAATATAATATCTATACCAGTCACCCATAGCAAACAATCAGCAGTTTTCTTACTAGGATAGCACTGGTAGAATAGTACTGCCAAACAGGGCTAGGGTAAATTGTGTATGTTTCTTGCTTGATTTGACAACTACACACATGGTCAGTACAGAAATATGAAGGTATGTGGTGCCAGCAGTATAGACAGCACTTTACAAAAAGTGGTACAATAAAAAGTAGAACAAAATCATTCCACTAAACAGCCTTAGCTGTTCCAGGTGGAACAGTGGAACAAAGTAGCCACCAGGCACACAAAAAAGGCTTATGTTCATGATGAGTGTTAGGCAGATGTACAGCTCCTGTACATTTAAAGGGCAAGTAAAGTCTAAAAGAGAATAAGGCTGGAAATGCTGTATTTAGTATATAAAACATAAACATGAACTTACTGTACCACAAGCCTAATCAAACAAATAATTTATGCTTTCAAAGTTGGCTACAGGGGGTCACCATCTTGTAACTTTGTTAAACATCTTTGCAAGACTAAGACTGTGCACATGCTCATTGTGGTCTGGGCTGCTTAGGGATCGTCATAAACAAAGCTGCTTGAGTTCTGCATGGCTGGGAAGTAAGGTGGGGGCTCCCCCTGCTGTTCATAAGTATGATTGTTTCCCTGCTCAGCAGTTAGGGACCGTCTGACAATTCCTATCCACAGCAGTAAATGAAGGGAGAATTTCACTGCATACAGTCAGGTTTCTTATAAAAACGGTACACATTTTTTAATTAAAAGTATATTGGAGATATGTTTCTTTTACATTAAAGAAAGTAAAAATGGGATTTAATTTTTTTGCCTTTACAAGCCCTTTAACTGAATTTAATAACATTTAACAAGATGAAAAACCCCTTTAAGGGGTACAGGTCTGTTGTATGGAATGCTTCGGGTTCTCCAGATAGGTTTTTTACTCTGTAATTTGGATGTTTATACCTTAAGGCTACTTTAAACATTACGTTTCATAACATTAGATAAACCCGATGTGATTGTTTTGCCAGCAATATGGGTTTATCCAGCTTAGTCACAATCAAATACAAGTTACTGTTTTATTATTACAGAGAATAGAGCTATTGTTAAAACATTTAATTATATGCATAAAATGGAAATAAAATTCTGGTGTCTGGATAAGAGATCCCTATCCTTGCTTTTGTTATGGGAGTAGCACCACTGCCCAATGAGTTAGCACCTACAGTACATACATTTTGTCACCCTAAGCTTAGTAGAAGCCACTGTGTATGTCAGACACTGTAGAGCAGAGATGTGTTTGTAGGGAGGCTGCAAGCAATATCACATACAAAAGAGACATATGTTGCACATAATGACAGAACGTTATGCATCAGGGCGCTTATGAAAATGATTTGCCTTTTTTTGGTACAAATGTCAGCTAAACTTACGATCAAGAATCCTGCAGAAAATGGAAAAATTATTGCAGGAAAAATAAATTTTGCTTGGAGGGTTTTTCAGCACTTTAGGCCATTACCTAATTCTGCACATATTTATCACTTTTATTTTATACTTATAAAGGTGGTAAAAGAACATTTATATTGCCTGTCAAAATTATTGCCAGACAATTTTTCCTATTAACATTATTGCATATTTTCTACAGTTTGCTAGCAGTAGAATTATTTAAGTAAACTCAGGAATGGATATTCTCGGACATAACTCTGTCTTGACTTGTAAAGCCTTAAAGGGGATCTTAACCAAACTTACATCCACACAAATTTGTTAATGGTCAAGGGATACCGCATGCTGAGACCTGCAGTCCAACTTCATTACAATGGCTGTATTCCAACCATCCTCGACAGAGTCAGTGGGGGTCATTTATAAAGTTCGCGCAGCGCATATTTTTTCGCAAATGGTTGTATTGCGCATGTTTTTTGCTGAGCGCTAATATATTGCACTGCTCTGCCCGTCTTTCCGGTTTTTGCGAATTCGCAGTGTGAATAAATATTCGCAACAGGAGTTTGCGCAAGCACACCCAATGTGCGAGGTTGTTGTGCGCGAAAATATCGTTAAATTCGCAGTTTGCAAAACTGTTTTGCGAATATTTTATCCGCCACCAAAGTTGTGGCGTAATTGAGTCGCAGAGTGTGCGCATAAAGATTCGCAATTTGCGAATTGTGACATATTTATAAAGCCCCTTTAGACATTCGCAATTCTGTATGCACCCTCTTATTCAGCTTTATAAATATAACCATGCGCAGGGCAAATATATTCACTTTGCGAACAAATCTGCCCTGCACGAAGTTTATAAATGACCCCCAGTTACACCATTAAAATGCAATAGAATCCTCATCTTTGTAAATCTAGTTCTATATTCTAGATCACTACCTGAATAAGACCCCATCAGAAATTGATCAGGAAGCCTTAACTGTAGCCCCATGGGCCAAAAAGCTTTAGTTATGTTAAAGGATAAATAAACCCTGAGTAAAGTGAATGTAAAATTGATGAGAGTGCTATTCTAAGAACTTTTGTAATTTACTTTCCAAGATATTAAAGGATACACGTTTTGTTATTATAAATTATTTTTTTACAACAGAGCCGCCTGCTGGTCAGTTTCTGACCCTTCTGACCACCAAGTAGTCAAGGAAGTTGTCAGGAGAAAGAAAGAAGGCTGTTCTAATGTTCTGCTAGTTAGGAAAAAAATAGAAACCTTTCTCAAATCTTTCTTAACCAGAAGAAAATCAGACCAGACTTCCTTCTTTCTCCTGACAACTTCCTTGACTACTTGGTGGTCAGAATGTTCAGAAAATGACCATCAGGTGGTAGTGATGTAACAAAATTGTTTCATATTAACAGTACTTGTATATCGTATTATCTTGGAACTAAAAAAAATAAATAAAGAATGTACATTGCAAAAGTGCTTAAAATAGCACATTAATCAATTTTACATTCACTTATTTTGAAGGTTTACTCATCCTTTAAGGGTCTCCAACATGGTAGATAGCATTGGCCTATGCATGCTTCAGAGAGAGCACTAGGTGCAAAAGATGGACACAAGGAATGGTTAAAGTTTTTAAAGGCCTGAACAAGAAAATGGTAATGCACTCTGAGTACTGAAGACCTGTCCTCTTGGGTATGAAGACCTTGCCTATTGGTGGAGGTATGAAGGTGCCCTCTACATAAAAGTGATGGTGAATGTGTTCAAAGCAAAGAAGTCACTCATTGTATTGGAGTCATCCAAAACTAATGAATGAACAAGTCTAGACTAATAACAAATGGAGAGAGAGAGACGGTTGGATGAAGAAACTTCACACTAATTGGGTGTTGGAAGCATAAGGAGAGGGCCAGAACTAAAGTAAATGCTCATGTCACAGTCACAGGAAAATCACCTAGTCTGCTCATGGTATATTTTGACAAATGACATTGAACTCTGTCTAACTTAGGCATTCCCATCTACTTATGCACAATGAAAACAATATATTTTTTATTAAGTGTACATTTAATTTCTGCAGATTTTATTCCAGGCTTGATTTTAAAGAATAATTTACATATTTCAAAAGTGCACTTTACTTAAGTCATAAATAAAAAGCAATTGTTATTCACTTTTAGGAGACTCCAGGGATATCTGATTTATTAGTGTATCTGTAAATCGGCATTAGGGAAATCATTTTGGGACAGATGTTTTTCGAAGAAGAATTGCCGTGGAAGGAAAGGCATCTTATGGATTGTGTTAGAAAAGCTTTATTTAATATTTGTTTTAATCATGGTGTGCTAAACACTGGTTTCTCCTGGGGGGTTTCAATGAGAAGATGATTAACATTTTTAATAAAAATGAATTGCACTTTATGTTATTGAGAGAACACTTTATAAAACTGTATGTTTAAAGTATAATAAAAAGTAAGAATTTAAATGACCCCTATTGTAATGAAGCCATGTACATTGCTCCAGGACTGCATATTTACAACGTACTGTACTTGAGTGAATATAAATGCACATTTCTGTTTAAACTAATGGATTGCATTTCTCTAATCAAACCCTAACATTATACAGGTATGGGACCCATTATCCAGAATGCTCAGGGTTTCCGGATAACGGATCTTTCCGTAATTTGGGTCTTCATGCCTTAAGTCTACTAGAAATTAATTTAAACATAAAATAAACCCAATAGGCTGGTTTTGCTTCCAATAAGGATTAATTATATCTTAGTTGGGATCAAGTACAGGCTACTGTTTTGTTATTACAGAGAAAAGGGAAATCATTTTTAAAAATTTGGATTATTTGGATTAAATGGAGTCTATGGGAGACAACCATTCCGTAATTCGGAGCTTTCTGGATATCGGGTTTCCGGATAAGGGATCCTATACCTGTAATGGCCATTTTGAAGTCTTGATAACTAATGTATCCATGGGACTGTGCTACCGGAAATCCGGTTATTGCTTTGAGCTGGATAGAGACGCAAACCTTCAAGCTCTATACTCTATCAGGAATATAGGTTTGCATGGCTTTTGGTCTCAGTGGTAGGACACAAAGCAGGGTCATGGGTATTCATTATTAAGTGGTTTCATGGTAAATGCATTATAAGGGATCCAAAGGGTTAAAACTCCCTACTGCTAAAGAAGTCCTGGTTCTGAAAGCTGCAGATAAAGCCATAGGGGCACATTCACTAACCTCCGAAAATTCGTCAGCACAACACTTCACCAGGCGTAGATTCGCCAGGACAACTCTTATTCCCTAAAATCCGAAGTTGCGTCCAGGGCACCAAACGCTGACGAAGTTGCGTTAGTGTTACTGCGCCAAGTGAAGCAAAGTTGCGCTAGCGTTGCCTAGTTTGCATACAGAGGGAAGTTAAAGTTGAATGGACGTATAAGTTGCAGCAAATACATTACACTACACAAGCCCAGGAAACCTTAATAAAAGAAAATAGAGTTGTGATTCCAGAACGTTCCAATAATATCAGATGGTTGATGGTGTACGAACGATCCTCTCAACATTATCGTTCGCAAAATGTTTGATTGATCTGATGAGTTTAAAAATTTTAGTCATTCAGGGATAAAATCAGGATTGTAGCACAAGCCAACGAACATATACGGAACAAGGAACATATACGGAAGGGCCCTATCATTCTTTGCTGAAAGCTTCATTTGTAACTATATGAACCATGTAAAGAAATAAATTGGTGCTGACTGCAGGAATATCACCCTATCACCTCATATGTGAAAGAAGTTTATTATGTCATAGCAAGACATAAATCCATATGTCTGTATGGAGCAGGGAAGGAGAAACTGACTATATACTACAGACAGCGACACAATTCTAGCACCATTCCTCGTTTGTTGAACAACGTTCGTCTGTACATAAATCAAACTATACGGTTATATCTGTTCATATAATCGTTCTCCATGGATGGCATATCATATGATAAGATAACCATCAGACGATCGTTTAACGATAAGATCGTTCATCGCAGAACGATAAAAGTATGCCGGTGTGGGCCACCTTTAGTCACTTCGCCCTTTAGTAACTTTGCCCCATAGTGTCCAGACACCATTTTTAAGTGCTAAATTCTGCTTCTAGATGGTGGTACATTTCTTCTAATGAACTAAGGTCATTGCATTCTAGCACCATCAAGAGGCAGGATTTAGCACTTAAAAATGATGCAACAAAATGTCAAAGTCAAAGTAAACTTTACGGTCATCTCAGCAGTATATGAATAGACAGTGAGATGAGACAACGTGGCTCAGTGGTACTATTTCATCATCTTGATGTTCACATCAGGGATAGACAATCTGCAACTCCCACCAACCCACTGAAAGCTCAAGGTTAAGTTGAGGAAGGAACAACCTATAGGTTAGAAACTTAGAATAGAGGGTACAAGCTCATGAGTACATGGGTATTTACAGTGGAAAAGGGGGAATTTCAAGGGCAAAAGCATTGCGGGGGAGAAATAATAATATTTTTGGATTCTATATCAGTCCAAGGCAACCTCCACCATTTAACAGGGAAGATCTGTCCCTCCAAAGATGCCCCAATAGCTAATCATCTTCTTTTCTTCTGATCCACTGCACATGCTCTGTGCTGCTGTCAGTGACTCACAATATACTGAATATATATAATAAAAATGTCACAATACAAGGCTAATTAGGATTATTGACAGCACAATTAGCATCAGAATTAGCATCAGAATTGAATAATCAAACCTGTAACATCATCTTACAGTATATGGTAATTGGTATCTAAACATAATGAGGGAAGGCTTCTCTAAATAAGTGTGTTTTAAGAGATCTTTTGAAAGCAGAAAGGTTGGGAGAAACTTGGACAGACCTGGGAGAGAATTCCAGAGGAGGTATGCAGCAAAGTCTTGAATGCGAGTGTGTGAGGAGGTGATGGGAGGAGGAGTTGAGGAGCAGGTCAGTAGAGGAGTGTAGTAAGCGGATGGGTGAGTATATAGAGATGGGTTCAGAGATGTAGGGGGGCAGAGTTATGAATTTCTTTGAATGTCAGGATCATTAATTTGAATTTGATTCTAAAACTAGTGGTAGCCAGTGCCGGGATTGACAGAATGGTGTGGCAGAGGAGGAGCGGTTGCTCAGGTGTATAAGCCTGACGGCAGTGTTCATTATGGACTGGATAGGTGGTAGTCTCTGGCGGGAAGGCCAATTATAATGATGGGTGAATTTGTCCCATTTCACTTGGCAACAAAATTATAACAATTCGCAAAACGTGAATTTTGATGCCGGTGACAATTGACGCACATTAAAGTCAATGGGCAATTGTTTAATTATCGCTGGCGTCAATGTCAGTCAGTTCTGACAATTTAGACGGCAGCGAAATGCAGAAATTCGCTGCGAATTGTCGCCTGGCGAATAAAATTGTCCATTACTACCAATTAATAGAGAGTTACAGTAGTGTAGACGCAATATAAAGAGAGAGTGAATAAGAATTTTGGCGGCATCTTGAGAGATAAATGATCATATTTTTGATATGTTCCTTAGGTGAAAGTGACGACTTAATAAATGACTGAATATGAGGAGTGAAGGAAAGGGCAGAATCAAGGATAACCCCAAGGCACCGGGCCTGGGGAGACAGGGTGGACAGTGGAATTGTTAACTATGATAGATACTTCTGGGATGTTATGGGTGTGAGTTGGGGAAAAGAGAATCATTTCCATTTAGAGAAATTGAATTTAGTGCAGGGTCGGACTGAGCCAGCGGGACACTGGTTCTTGTGGACCCCGCCAGCCCAGATGCGCTCCCTTTCACCGCTGCCTTGAACTTAGTTGAAAAATTGAAAGGTACGAGCGAGCGCGTGTGGGGGGCATGAGCATGGGGGGGATCAAAAGCTCCAGATATAAGTGCTATTAAGATTAGTTCCTCCTTTATCACAAAACTGTGTACTGAAGTTTAGGACAGGTGCATAATCCCAAGATACAGTTCAAGTGAGCCTCAGGGGACCAGCTGTGTCTTTGTTGTGAATATTACTAATGTTGATAGAAACCCTTCCATGTTGCTCAATAAAGAAGTCAACTGTAAGACATCCTGAAACCTTTGTACTGGTGTTTTTGTGGTATGAATCAGATTTTACCTCAAAGAACCAATGCAGATTTAGGGGTCGGGGGATAACACGTTTTAGTCATTCTGTTTGATTTGGTGATAGACCATCCCTGGACATGAGTACTCAAAGTTGAAGTATTTCCAAAAAAGTTTGTCTCCATTAATCTCATCTTTAGATACGATATGACTTGACACTCCGGAAATTTCTTTGCTGCCTTTAAATGCCATGGATAAGATGGAGTATACTCTTGTCTGGACAAAGTTCTTCTGAACCAAAATACCCAGGTTTCTGAAAACCCCAGCAGTCACATAATGGGGCAGATTCACTAAATTCGAGTGAAGGATTCGAAGTAAAAAAACTTTGAATTTCTAAGTATTTTTTGGGCTACTTCGACCATCGAATGGGCTACTTCGACCTTCGACTACGACTACGACTTCGAATCGAAGGATTCAAACTAAAAATCGTTCGACTATTCGACCATTCGATAGTCGAAGTACTGCCTCTTTAAAAAAAACTTCGACCCCCTAGTTTGGCAGATAAAAGCTACCGAAGTCAATGTTAGCCTATGGGGAAGGTCCCCATAGGCTTGCCTAAGTTTAATCGGTAGCTTCGATTCGAAGGATTTAATCGTTCGATCGAATGAATAATCCTTCGATCGTTCGATCGAATTTTCTGCACTAAATCCTTCGACTTCGATATTCAAAGTCGAAGGATTTCAATTCCTAGTCGAATATCGAGGGTTAATTAACCCTCGATATTCGACCCATAGTGAATCAGCCCCTTAGGGGCCGATTCACTAAATTCGAGTGAAGGGGTCGAATTAAAAAAAATTCGAATTTCGAAGTTTTTTTGGGCTACTTCGACCATCGAATGGGCTACTTCGACCTTCGACTACGACTACGACTTTGAATCGAAGGATTCGAACTAAAAATCGTTCGACTATTCGACCATTCGATAGTCGAAGTACTGTTCCTTTAAGAAAAACTTCGACCCCCTACTTCGGCAGCTAAAAGCTACCGAAGTCAATGTTAGCCTATGGGAAAGGTCCCCATAGGCTTGCCTGGGATTTTTTGATCAAAGGATTTTCCTTCGATCGTTGGATTAAAATCCTTCGAATCGTTCGATTCGAAGGATTTAATCGTTCGATTGAAAGAAAAATCCTTCGATCGAATGAAAAATCCTTCGATCGATCGATCGCAGGATTTGCGCAAAATCGTTCGACTTCGATATTCGAAGTCGAACGATTTTAGTTCCTAGTCGAATATCGAGGGTTAATTAACCCTCGATATTCGACCCTTCGTGAATCGGCCCCTTAGAGTCATTATAATTAAAAGTACAAGTGGAGCTCACCAATGGGGGTATATTTATCAAAGAGTGAAGTTAATAGTGAAATTCCGCCACTCTCCATTCATTTCTATGGGATTTTTATAGGCGTATTTATCAAAGGGTGAACTTTCACTTCACCCATTGATAAATACGCCTTTCAAAATCCCATAGAAATTAATTGAGAGCTGCGGAATTCCACTCTAGTGGCGGAACTTCACTCTTTGATAAATTTACCCCCAAATCTTAGTCTGATTTTCCCACAGGGTATACTGTACGTGATATCCCAATTAGGTCAATCTGTAGAAATATGTAGAGGTGTGGGACAAATCCAAGGCAGCAACTGGACTGCAAAACTTCTTTATTGGGGATAGAGGTGATTAGAGTCATTATCACTATAACCATTTAACAGTTCTGGGAACCTTTTTATTAGTATGATTTTTTTTTCAGAACATTTTTTAATTCTGTTTCTTCTTTAAAAGTCTTTACTTTTCTTTAAAAAAAATAATCCAGAACAAAATGGCAAGGAATTTGCATTATAAAAACTCTTTGCTGTTGTTCTTAGGATACAAACAGCATTTGTTAATACCAGCTCTTTAAAAGCCACTTTACAAGTTGCGCTCAGTATACACATTATGTGCCATTTACTGTTAAATGTATTTAAACATCAGCATGTTGGCATGACAGCTTGATATCTCCGTTAAAGTCAGCCATGAGTCGCTAAGTCTATCTCAGCTGCTGCAGATGTTATGGAGAGGAATGATAAGATGTGCAAGTATTCTAAAATATCGGCCATTTAGCCTACACTGATGCTAAAGAACAACATATTTGACCCATTCCATGGGCAGCTGTCAGATCAGATAATAACAGTAATGGGCCGAGCCGTGTATGTAACCTCTACACTCCCTATGACTTTCACCCCTGCTGAGAAAATCCCAGCCATCAATTTAGATTGAAATACATATTTTTGCTGGAGACAAAATACAGGCTAGTAGCTTAGCATCGGATGTTTGTTGCCTACTATGTAGCCCCTATGGCAGCACAAAGGCTTAGACATGTTCTTATACTCAATTTTTGCTAATATTCTCCAAATGAACACCCAGTCCCTGTCTTCCTGAGTCATCATCCTGAGCCAGTTCTGTCTGATTTGGATCCCTGTTCTTGTCTCTGAAACACTGAATCAATTTGGCAGCCAGCCTTTGCTGCCTCTTTGTCAGGATGCATAGCACCCCTTCTTTTCCCATCTGCTGTGCCAAGAAACCGTCTTATTGAATCTGTCTTTATCCTCAGTGAGCAGCATAGGAACACAGGCCTGCTCTCTTTCCATCTTCACTTTATCAGGCTGCAACTGTAACATTTCAGCTCTATTTAGTAACGCTACTCAGGTCCGGACTGAGAATTAAAATAGGCCCTGGCATTTCAGGTACACAGAGGCCCAAACAGCCCCCACCAGCCCACTTAATACTGACTTTCTATGGGACCTTATAGCAGCCCCTCTGGCATTTGCCAGAACCCACAGATTGCCAGTCCAGGCCTGCCACAACTTGTACAAAGATACACCCATGCCAGGACAAAGGTTCCTATACATGTAGAATCTGTGACCTCTGTGGTTTTGCTAAATAATCTAGGATTGACCGCCTCATACTTTAACTATATAAGGGCCTACCTTACTTGCAATGGGTATATTCTAACAGAGCATTATCAGGGCACCTGGTGTGAAGAGGGGAAGCTAAAAGGGCCTCAGATCTAGTGCAGCTTAGATTAATGCATGTTTTATTCATCCAGATCATGATTTATAGTGATGATAAATATCATGTAGCTATAAGTCAAAATCAAATAGAAATGTTTTAAAGATGTTTTAACAAGTGCAGACTTGGTTCCAAAAATCTAGGGCTGTGGCTAATACCATCTGCGGTGGTGCTCAGTATGAAGACTTTTTTTGGGTGAGATTTGGGGAAAATAGCCATTTGCTCTTCTAGATCCACCTGACTCAGGAGCATCGCAAGATGTTTTAAAGATGTTTTAACAAGTCCAGACTTGGTTCCAAAAATTTAGGGCTGTGGCTGGTATCATCTGTGGTGGCGCTCAGTCTGAAGACTTTTTTGGGTGAGCTCTTGGGAAAATAGCCATTTGCTCTTCTAGCTCCACCTGAAAGCCTGGCATAAAGATCAGTTAGGGTGGGATCTGGTGAACTTCTCTTGGAACAATGGTTGAATTATGTGGCAGAGTTTTTCTATATTTATAACCTTGAGAGGGGCTTTGGCTAAAAGTTAGACCTTCAAGGGGGCTTGAACCAAAAGTAAGTTAGACAATTAGGCCAAACTGACCATTAGTAGATACTGCCTTGGCAGCATCATAGTGGGATAGATCATAAAATGCAGATAATAGTGAAGATTTATGGAGGCATAAGGTTTTAAAAAGAGACCAGCTGTCATATACAGTATAAGTTTATAGTCTTTAAGGTGTAGTCCACCTTTGAAGTATGATTTAGACAGTGATATTCTGAGACAATGTGCAATCAGCCTTTATTTTCTGTTATTTTTGAACTGCAAAGATGCTTTGTATTCAGTGACTAGGCTGACTTCTCCCCCCCCCCCCCAGCTTTATGTTCTGCACCTTAACCCACTATCTGGCACGGAATGCAGGAAATTCTTTGAGAATACGCTTAGTACTTGCAGCAACATACGAGCAACAAGAAAACTAGATTTGCAAGTAAGCCTCACAGTCTGAGGAACAGGGTCATGTTTTAATTCATAGTGTCCCTAGGCAGCTCACCCTCAACACTTAGAGAGTGTTGCCTATATGATTGTTTCTTTACCTTGAAGCTGTCTGGACCTTTCCTTTGTAGACAAGGCTGATATGCAACAAGGCCAGGGAAAGGATATGTTTTTGCCCCTGCTAATCTGAGAGGCATCTTTTTGGCCAATAAATCTCATTGCTAAAAGTAGAAATGACAAAATTATTATACTGAGTATAGTGTTTCCACTGATGGAGTGTGGCAGCCTGGATATCCCTACCCTATGTAATGTTCCAATGACCCAGTCCGACCCTGAAGGGACAACAGAAGGGTGGGCTCAGGGTTGAGTATAGTCTCTTAGAGAACCACTAAATATCCAGATAGTTGTATTTCTGAATCTATTTGCTTCAACTATTAAATATACCAAGTAAGTACCTTCTTGTTTAATGATCAGTTGTTTCATGTTTAAGAACCACTATTGCCAATGTCAATGTACAGCAGCACGTGCCAAAATGCTTAATTCAAAGCAGCTCTGTTCCTTAACATTTTCACAACGTTGGTACAATTTACTGAATATAAGAGAAATGCCACTTTCTATCTTGCAATCATTGACAGGGTATTTTATTTGTATTTTATATAGGATGCTACTACTCACGTTGGCATGGTAACAGGCAGAGATGGAGAGATCTTCCTAAGCACTGTTAAAACAATTACCAGACTGGCTGATGCCCCTATTGGTTTTCATTTTTCTTGTTCTTTAATTGTGAAGCCACTAGTCCCCCGACATCTGGGACGACTATCAGTATTGTGATTACTGCGGAATAAAAATTCATTTATACTGTATACAATACTTGAGGGTTAAAGTTGCTTGATTAAATAATTTTATCTATTTGTCCTTTGGTATGTTTACATATTTGTATTTCTTTTGCTTACTAGAAGACATGCCTCAGCCAAGGCGGGCAAAAAATCAGTTCCACACCATGTGAATACATGAAATAGGGGCGGATGTAAGGGGAAATCCAGTTGAGTAAAGGTGGCCATACATGGATAGATCCGCTCGCTTACCAAATGAGCGGATCTCTCTCTGATATGCCCACCTTGAGGTGGGCAACATCGGGCAGATCCGATCGTGGGCCCTAGGGCCCAACGATCGGATCCTAGCTTTCACAAACGGGCGGTCGGATCGCGGGACAGCATCAACGAACAGATGCGGCCGCGATCCGACGGGATTTTTAACCCCATCCGATCGATCTCGATCGGGGAAGCCCGTCGGGGGCCCCCATACACGGGCCAATAAGCTGCCGACACGGTCTGTCGGCAGCTTTTATCGGCCCGTGTATGGCCACCTTAAGGGAGTCCAATAAAAAAAATAAATATTTCTTTATTGGCAACTATACACACATACTCTCAAGGGTTTTTTAAATCTTCAGCAGAAAACATTCAGACACTTACACTTTGCAAGAGTGAAGTATATATCCTTCAGTAGTCATATACCCCTTCCAAGGCATCTCAGACACATCCCTTTCCAGGGTCACGCACCACTTCTGATGGGCGAATAAATTCGCCTGGCATGAATTCGCTGCGAATTTCTGTGTTTCGTCGCTGGTGACAAATTTGTGAATCTCCTGTGAAAATTAGCCGGCGTCAATTTAAGATTTTCAATTTTTTTCTTGAAAATTTCCCAATTGTTTGTGAAAATGTTCGAATTTCGAGATTTTTTTGTGAAAATAGTCAAATTTCACCTGAAAATGTCAAAATTTCATGATTTTTGATTTCACAATTTTTTCGCAAAATTTTGGGCCTTTTCACGAATTTCGCGGATTTTGCAAAAAAAAAAAAAAAGCTAAACTCGAGAAATTCGCCCATCAATACTCATCATCTCCTGGTCCTGACAGCCCGGCGTTTACACTACGCCCCCCTGCCCTACTCAGGTAGTAATTTCCAGCCCCTCCTTCAGGATGTTCCCCTATGCCTCACTGTCACTGCTGCCCAGAGGCTTAGGCCTCTACCTCCTCATGGGGGTCCAAACTACCCATGCTAGCTGTACCATAAACTAGCTGAAGTACCTAGTACTTCTTACATGGGGCCCTGTCTCTACCCACTCCTGCTAGATCGATATCCTGCTGGAATGAACCCCCTTTTTTCCACTATCCCCCTCTAGTGGCTGGAGAAGGAACTGTAACTAAACATGTTTGCACTCTACTACCCTCTTGTGGTAACTCTTGAAAATTACATTCCCACACACCAAATCTTCCATTTACAGACAATTCTTAACAATTCAACTTCTTTACACTTTTCACACATGTCACACTCACACTTTCCATACAAAACCCGGCAACCCTCTTACATTCATTTCAAAGTTAGGCATCCCTAGACCAATAATCACATACCCAGCCGGTGCCCCAGTGTAAATTGAGGCTTATAGTTAGAACTATAATTATAGGACTATATGACATAGGCATTGGACCAATTTGTGCCCATCTGTACATACACAGTGACATCAGCGAAAGTGATGTCATGACATAATGTGCCTGCGACCCAAACCAGATACCCTCAAACTCTGCTGCTGAATTTTGTGGGAATGTATCTGGCGGCAGAGGAAGAATTTTTTTTTTTCCTGGGCAAAAGTTTTATTTACCATATAGGCATCCAAGGGCTTTCTCCCTAAAGCTGCCAACCTAGGAACAGGTCCTCTAGTCCTATTACCTATAAGGTAAATATGGGGAGACCCTTCCACTAGTGATGGGCGAATTTATTCGCCAGGCGCGAATTCGCAGCGAATTTACGTGATTCGCCGCCAGCGAATAAATTCGCGTCAAAAAAAATTTTTCTGAAAAAACAGACGCAAATTTTTTGCCGAAATGGTGCAAATTCGCCCATCACTACCTTCCACCAATATTTATTGGACTACGGTGAAGTGATTAGTTGTGATGTAACAGTGTTCTACTCTGGAGAGCATCTGCGAGTGGTAAAAAAGTCAAACCGTTTTTAAAAAATAAGTCATAGTTGGGGTCATTTATAAACACTGGGAAAATCTGCTCCTGGGCAGTAACCTGTAACAACCAATCGGTGATTAGCTTTTTTCAGCCAGCTGCAGCTTGAGCACTGAAAGCAATCGTCTGATTGGTTGCCATGGGTTATTGCCATGGGTTATTGCCCAGGTGCAAATTTGCCCATTGTTTATAAATGATCCCCAGTATTCTATAAATATTGCACATGCGCTGACTTGCTTTTTCTGTTAGTTAATGTAATTCTACAAATATATAAACAACAGATATTAATTATTGTGGTTTTAGGAAGCACTGCTTGGCCTCAAAAGCATGATCCCGAGAGCTACTTTTTAGCCGCAGAACCTATTTGGTTTGCAAATTCACTGAATCTGTCCTCAGTGTGCGGCCGAGTGTGTAGCCGCCATGTCACCATGCTGAAGGCCAACCAGCAGAATAAAACTTGGCAGAGGTTCATGTAAGCCATCTAAAATATAATGTTCTGCCTGATGGATGTCACTTAGAGGAAATTGTATTATACATGCCATGGTCTCCTGTAAAAAATTCTAGTCAGGAGCTAACTTGTCACTGGGCTCCAGACTGGCATGCGGCTTTTAAACACAAAGCTGAAGATCTTCCATCTTTGATTAAGGGCACTAAGAAGATTAATTTTACGTGTTGCCTCAAAGCAAATCTAAAGAGCGAGTCTGGCTTCTGCCAATCTGATTTCATTAGAGCATATGTATGTAACCAAGCCAGCGCATAAAGTGGAACAGGTCTGCTGCTAATATCATGTTTCTACAATTTGTTATATATGTTTTTTAATCTAAATTTTCCCAGCAAATGCAGAATCCTTTAAACATGTCAATGTGCAACATTGTCTGCTCAAGAAATGGAACTGAAAGCTGTTCATTAATAGGGATGTAGTGAACGGCGGAAAAAATGTTCACGAACATATTCGCGACCTTGCGTCCAAAAATGCGAACGGTTCGCGAACGTCGCGAACCCCATAGACTTCAATGGGAAGGCGAATTTTAAAAGCTAGAAAAGACATTTCTGGCCAGAAAAATGATTTTAAAGTTGTTTAAAGGGTGCAACGACCTGGACAGTGGCATGCCAGAGGGGGATCAAGGGCAAAAATGTATCTGAAAAATACATTGTTGACACAGCGCTGCGTTTTGTGCTGTAAAGGGCAGAAATCACACTACGTCACTCAGGTGATGTTTCTGGACACGGAATGTGAAAAAGCTCACACAGCTAGGTGGCACTTGGTTAAAGACTGGGCAAACAATGCCTGCAAGGGCAACGTATACAGTAGTGGATACGGAATATATTATTGCTGCTGTAAAAACATCACTCAGGTGATGTTTACGGACACGGAATTATTATTGTTATTTAGACAGAATGTGAAAAAGCTCACACAGCTAGGTGGCACTTGCATACCTCCCAACTGTCCCTCTTTTGACCACTCAACCCCCTGTCCCTCTTTTGTACTGGAAAGTCCCTCTTTTCTCTGCACTGAACAGCCAGAAAAAAACCAGTTTCTCACTTAATTGGCTTTTGGCAGAGAGCTCAGAACAGCTAACAGGTGCAAATAAGATACTTTGTAACAATTTTGACTCTGGTTGGTGCTGGTAGTGGTGAACTATTAGGAGGAGCAGCACACCAGTCCCTCTTTTCTCTGCACTGAACAGCCAGAAAAAAAACAGTTTCTAACTTAATTAGCTTTTGGCAGAGAGCTCAGAACAGCTAACAGGTGCAAATAAGATACTTTGTAACAATTTTGACTCTGGTTGGTGCTGGTAGTGGTGAACTACTAGGAGGAGCAGCACACCAGTCCCACTCCCCAACACAGCTAGACTAATAGCACTGGGCTCTTATAGTAGCAAAGTAAAAAAACAAAAAAGAAAATAAAAGCAGTCCTTACAAGGACTATTGGGTTATTACAGCAGTCAGCAGATGAGATCAGAAGCAGTGCCCACAGCAGCTACATACAGAGCACTGCAGTAGAAGGTAGATTACTACTAGTCAGCAAAGCTAACTAACCTAAACTCACTGTCCCTCAAATCCCTGCAGAGTTCTGTCCCTACAATACAGAGCAGTATCAAGTAGATTACTAGCCAGCAAAGCTACTATCAACTGTCCCTCAAATCACTAAACAGCTCTCTCCCTACACTAGCTCTTCCAAGCACACACAGGCAGAATGAAAAAACGCTGCAGGGCTTCAGTTTATATATGGAAGGGGAGTGGTCCAGGGGGTGTGGGGGTGGTCCAGGAGGGAGAGCTTCCTGATTGGCTGCCATGTATCTGCTGGTCTGGGGTGAGAGGTCAAAAATAAGCGCCAGCTAAGGCGAACGTCGCGCGACGTTCGCGAACATTTGGCGGACGCGAACAGCCGCGGAATTAGTTCGCAGGCGAACAGTCCGCGACATCCCTAGTCATTAACATGTTTGCAGACAAAGCGGCATTAGTATAGTGTGCATACTTCTGGAACGTGCAACCAGTACAAGTCTTGGTTATGAGGTTTAAAGGAAAATAAATTCTCTTCTTGAAAGTATGTGGGCAAAAGATGCTTTGTTGGGCATTTGCAATTAGATATTTTCTTAACAAGGTGTTCTTGTGCCCAAGAGCAGCAGATGTTCAGGTTCCTGCATTGCCATAACCTTTAGGAATAAGGCCCTGATACGTGTATGGAGAGCTGTTTTTCATAAGGAACGTTTTTAGTGTTAACCAGCTTGAACCTTCAGTTCTTGTCATTGTCATTCAATACTGGGAGTGGTAGTGAAACAACAACCAAAGGTCCATAGGTTTAAATCTGTTTAGCCATTTGCAATGCAACTGATAAAGACAGGCCTCAATTTCAGATCCTGCAAAAGTTGTTGGGTTTGCTTTGGAAGCCTCCTTAGAAAAGAAAGGGCCTGTGTAGTCATGGGAGCTACTGTATATGATTATCATTCAGGGATCTTTCAAATGGGCCTGAAATGACGGCTGACCTTCTGATGTCTGATTTTCTCTGACTTTTAGAGATCTCTGAATAGGGTTGAATTTGATAAATTTACTGTAAAACAAGTAAAAACTAGGGGGTAGATTTACTAAAGAGTGAAGTGGCTAATGCTAGTGACTTTTCGTCAGTGCTTCCACCTGCAGGGACATCTCCAATTTACTAACAGTCATCCATTTGCTAGCGAACGGGACTGCCAGGCAAGTTTTTGCTCTGGCGAACGGACATTATTCCGCAAATTCACTAAAATGTGGATTTTACTGAACATTAACTTTGCCTTCACCATCGCAAACAAGGCGAAGTGCATTAAAGCAGCTAGATCTTCCTCAATCTTCTGTCACTTACTCACATGCTGTGAGCCAAAAATGCATCAAAGTTCAAAAAACGCTGGCGACTTTTCCTTTTTTGAAGTTAAATTGCCTGACTTGAATTTTGGGTAATTGCAAACTTTTTTTTGGGTAACCATTTTTTTTCCAGACATTTCATAACATATAGAACATTTGTAATGCTAACTTGGCTAAGCAGAACAAAAAGGGGTTAATGTCCAGCTAGTGTTTAGAGCAATGGTCCCCAACCAGTAGCTCGTTAGTAACATGTTGCTCTCCAACCCCTTGGATGTTGCTCCCAGTGGCCTCAAAGCAGATGATTATTTTTGAATTCTGGGCTTGGAGGCAAGTTTTGGTTTCATAAAAACCTGGTGCACTGCCAAACACAGCCTCAATGTAGATTGACAATCCACATAGGGGCTTCCAAATGGCCAATCACAGCACTTATTTGGCACCCAAGAACAATTTTTTTGCTTGTGTTGCTCCCCAACTCCTTTTACTTCTGAATGATGCTCACAGGTTCAAAAGGTTGGGGATCCCTGGTTTAGAGCATGGGTTACATGTGACTCAAACACCCCATCATGTACTGTCTCTTTAAAAATTCAACTTTGACCATTTGCCATCTAAAATCTGCCGAAATGCTGTTTTAGACTATGGTGGGGACCTCCTAGAATCTTTTTGGAGTCTATTGGTGGACTTTGAAAAATCAAAGTTTTTTTGGGAAAAACTGAATTGTTTGATTCGAATGCGCTATCACTGCGATTCATACGATTCAATTCAATCGAAAACCTATTCGGGCCAAACAAAAACTTCGATTCAATTTCGGTTAGTCTTTTTGAATTCGAATTTGAAGTTTTTCAAATTCGAAATTTGACCCTTGATAAATCTGCCCCAAGGGGGTTATTTTTAAAGTCTGAATGCCAAAAACTCAAAATAAAATCGAATTTTTTTCCAAATGTATTATTCCCCGAGGCTGTAAAAAGTCTGAATCCAAGAATCCGAAATCTCAGACCTGCTGATGTTGTATATAAGTCAATGGGAGAAGTTTCAGTGGTCTGCAGTGGAATTAGTCCAAAAATCTATATAAGTCAACGAACCGTGCAGGTACAGTATGCTTCTCACCTTTCAAAATGTAAAAGGCATTTCCGGTGGCAATGAAAGCTTAATAATACTGTATCTTAACCTCAATAAATGCCTTCCTCTTCAACAAAGATTCATCTGTCCGAGCGGATATTAAATTCTTTAAAAAATGCTCCGTATTTTGGAATAACCTTTCTCCTGAGTTATGAGATCAGGAAGCCTACGAGGACTGCAGTTATATTTTGCTATTGATTTCCTGCTGCATTCCACCTGCTGATACCCGGAAAAGTACTTGATTTTCGAGTAATTGCCTGTGTCCATGTTGATATTATGAAGCAATTATTAACATGCTCAGCATCAATTGGCTTCCATAACTATCAAATAATACACAGGAGGGAAGAAAATATTTTTGAGCAGCATTTTGTTTTGTTTACAGTCAGAGAAGTTCAAAGATTTAATGTCTTGATTAATGGCTTTATTCATGATTTTGCGTATGCTGGCACCAGTAGGTTGGGTGCATGTATAAAGGCAAAGTTCATCTATGCTCTGGTTATAATAACATAACTGTGCATTCAACGTGTTTTACTGGGGTGTGTTACTTTGGGATAGACTCATGTGGGCACAACTGTGGAATTATGAGGCTCTATATTAAATTGGGAACTATGTCATGGTACCCTCTAGTTCTCCAACATAGACCAAAAACTTAATTACAGATGAAAGAGGTTTCACCAAGCACAACAATCAATTAAAGTGTGTTTGAGCAACAAACTTTTTGTGAAGGTCAATTTGCCATGTTTGTTTCACTTTGAACCTTGCCATGGACATTAATTGCATTAATGAGAGGTGGGTGAGCATGTAGCAGTCCCTCTCCAGCCAACATCAGACTGGGGGGTCCAGGAGCCCACTGTGGTTGCTGTCCAGGGCCCCCCTCAAGACCCCCCCTGCTGTGCCACCACTCCGTCGAGCATGTGCGGTTCTTCACAGGTCACACACAAACTACATTTTTCAGACCGTTGCTGGCAGCCTGCAATTCGCAGATCTGGGCTGGCGGGTTTTTTACCAGTGTCCCGCCGGCCCTGTTTCCAGCCCCTATCTTGCACATCGTGAGAAAATGAGGGATTGGCAACAAGCAGTAGAAATGGAGCCCTGTACTTAATTTCTGCCCTATGGCTTTTGTGACCCTTATTGCTCTTGCACTTCTGTCCTCTAAGTTTCCCTTTAATTCCTTTTACAATGTAAATAATTTTTTATCCCAATGACAATAACTCTGTAGACAGTGTTCTGTACTTTTACAATAACAAGCCAGCTTACTGACATCATGTTGTCTTTAGAACGGATTTGAAAGTAAGATAAACGTTGTGTTCTCCTTTGTATCTTTCATTTGCCCTTCAAATTATGTCCCTGTATTGCGGCGGACCTTTATTTCCTCTTGAGTATCAGTCTCAGCTTGATTCTTTATTCTGCTGCTGAACGAATCCATAATGTTATTCACTCTGTAGAATAAATGATATTGACAAGTCACCGCATCTCAAACCTATTAGCATTATCACTTCTTTTTTTATTCGTTCTTTTCTGCCTTTCTTTTAAACGCACCCACCCTGTGTCCCACATAACTAGATGGATTCATCTGGGTGAATTGTAAATGCAGAGACATGGGACACAGGGTGGGTGTGTAAAAGAGGATGGCCAAAAAGAACCTACTCCTGTAGTGATTGGCAAATAAATTCCGCAGGCGCAAATTCACTGGGAATTTCCACGTTTTTCGGCGTCAAAAGATTTTGGATGCGTGTCGGAAAAGTTGCTAGCGTCAAAACCGGCAATTATTCGGACGCCCATTGACTTTAACGCTGGCGTAAAAATTTACACGATCATTTTGCTAATTTTTGGCATTTTCACAAATTTCGTGGGAAATTTGCCCATAACTATTCTACTGTTATTTCTAAGAGAGTGAATTGTGTTGTGGGTGGGTGAAAGAGTTAAAATGTTGTTTGTGAATTATGTGATGTTAATGAGAGTGTGTATGTAAAACTGTGTTAATGGTTATTTGAAAAAAAAGGCCACTAGGTGGCAGTAGAGCATTATAGTTAGAAGTAATTTTGTTTTTCTACCACTAGAGGGAGTTTCCCCAAATAGGTATAAAAGGGCAGCCACACCCATAGTTAAAGGCTTTTGATGGGAGGAGGTGAGGTCATGCAAGAGCTTCACTGAGAAGAAGAACACCGGCCCGGAATCAGGTAGTTCATTTAGATAGGAAGTTTCAGTAACAGTTGGCACTAGGTGTCCGAGATAGGGAGAAAGAAAGGGTAGTCTTTTGCCCCAACAAGGGGGCAAATTCACTAAGCAGCGAAGTGCCGAACGCTAGCGTCAATTCGCTAGCGTTTGGCATTTTCGGTACTTCGCAAATTCACTAACGAACACTGGCGTAAATTCGCTAGTGTTACTTCGCACACTTACGCCAGGTGAATTTTCGCTAGCGATGTAACTACGCAAATTCACTAACTTGCGCAGTGTACTGAACGCTACCTTTTACGCTAGACTTCCTTCGCCACCTCAGACCTGGCGAAGCGCAATAGAGTAGATAGGGATTGTTTCCAAAAAAGTCAATTTTTTTTCTAAGTCCCAAAAAACGCTGGCGTGTTTTCTACATGATGGGTGATAGGCTGAAAAAGATCGAAAATATTTTTAGGGCTCCCCTCCTTCCCCCCTACATTTCCTGACTCATGGCAACTTACCTAGACAGTGGGCACATGTGTAGGGCAAAATAAAATTTAAATTTGCTGATTTGAAGGTTTTCTAGGCATTTGAAGTGGTGATACGTGTTCCTCCATTGAAATTTGAATTTCGCGCTGTATGCAAATGAACCATCGCTAGCGAAAACTTCGCTTCGCTTGGCGAATTAACGCTAGCGCAACTTCGAAAACTTACGCTACCCCTGTGCGCAACTTTGGATTTTAGTGAATTTGCAGAGCGCTGGCGAAAATACGCCTGGCGAAGTGTGGCGAAGTGTGGCGAAGTTGCGCCTGGCGCAACTTCGCATCTTAGTGAATTTGCCCCAAGGAGCGTAGTCGGATTAGGATCCGGGGAATAATTCCCAAGATAGAGTGACAGAGGTGAGGTTATTAGGCAAGAGAGGGTGGAAGTAGAAGACTTCAAGTCAAGGTGGCTGGTACCCGCCGGAGTGGTCAAGGGGCACTGGTCGACCAGGGGGGACTGGGGGTGACCAGTGCCCCTTGGTGAGGTGAGGTTATTAGGCAAGAGAGGGTGGAAGTAGAAGACTTCAAGTCAAGGGGGGACTGGTGGAATGGTGAAGGGGTGTATTGGTGCACCGGATCACTGAGTCAGACCAATGAGGACCAGCATTTTGAGAGTAAAAAACCCTATTCTAACTGCTGAGTAGTAATTCACAGACTACTATAAAAGGAAACTATTGTAAAACTTAAGTGGAAGTGACTATTGGAAAGTCTGTTAAGTCTTGTGTCTGCCTGACAGGATCGTGCAAGAAAATAAAAGACGTTACATTTTTTTAAGAGCTGGTGTGTTCAACTTTCTTAAGTTGGGGGTCAGCGTTGAGAATTTCCCCTTACATACTACCTACTAAGAGAATGCACATTACAAACATAACACATGATCATGAAGGTGGAGATATTTCCTCTCCTGTTTTTTGCACCCGTTTTTGAATGGCACATCCAACACTTTTTGTGGACATGGAGTCATACGAATGGGGAAAATGCTTTCATGCTCCTCTACTGCACACAAAATTGCATGCAAAAAATAAAACATGGCAGTGGCATTGCACAAAGGAAGCACTCTATTTACCACCATATAAATCATAGGTATAGGGCTCCTGGGCACATTTGGGGCCAAAGGTACACAAGAAAATATAGGTGAATGCTCATTATAAAAAGCATTTTACCTCAAGCACATTTGCATATAAATTCACACCCGGCACTGTGCCTGCAAGCAGTGTGTCAAGAATACCCAATCATTTTTAATTAATATACATTGGAAATATTGTTTTTCTAATGCAAAAAAAATGAATTTCTGAATGTTCAGTTTATTGTGTGTTAGAACATAACAGTAGAAGCTGCCATATTGTTTGACTCCGAAAGAGGAAAAAAAGTCATTATGACTATTTGGAGTAGGGTTTTCATTACAGTCTATGTAGAATAGTTCAGCTAAGGCAAGCAACATGGCAGTCCCACTTAGAGCTAAGGAATGTCCTGCTCACAAAATACTGTAAATACTGACCTTGAACAGGTATGGGACCTGTTTTCCAGAATGTTCGGACCCGGGGTTTTCCAGATTATGGATTTTTGCATAATTTGAATCTTCATACTGTAAGTCTACTAGGATATCATGTGATAAATAAACCCGATAGGTCTTTTTTTGCTTCCAAACGGATTCATTATATCTTAGTTTGGAATCAAGTACAAGCTACTGTTTTATTATTACAGAGAAAAAGGAAATCATTTTTAAGAATTTGGATTATTTGGATAAAATTGTGTTTATGGGAGACGGCCTTTACGTAATTCTGAGATTTCTGGATAACAGGTTTCCGGATAACGAATCCCAACCCTGTAGTTTAAGGATTTCGTTTTTCATGGCCTCCTTGTTATGAAACTACAGATACAAAGATACATGCCCATCTCTGAGCAGCAGGTGGCATAGAGTAAAATCATATGATATCGCAGCCTTTACCATCCTACACCAGGTGATCCAGGTTCTACTTGGAGTTTGTTTTACTACTCCCCCAGCTCATACATGGGCTCAGCATCAGTAGTTCCCATCTCTCTTGTCTTCTGTGCTTACCATTTCAGTAAAGTTCTGTATAGGAAGAGAAAAAGTAGGGCACGTGGTGGTTGTGTATTTCTATCAGAGTGTTGGAATTCACAGGAAAATCAATATACAGTCAGCACAGTAAAGCTAAAACCTGCAATGGAAATACTATGACTTGTCCTTACATGGGGCAAATAGTGACGCTATCAACTCTTGAGCTGTGCACCAGCCTGTTACTAACATTGCTATAAGTGGAATTTGCATCTAGTGGGTGACATACAATAGCATCCAAAAGAGGTGCTGCTCATTGACTCCACTACCCTGGGCCTCGTCACTCAAATCCTTACTTACTTGGCTTGTAGTAGAAGTATGAGATCCGTTATTAAGAAAGCTCCAAATTACGGGAATATCATCTCATAGATCTCATATCATAGACTCATTTTTATTGAATAATTAATGTTTTTAAAAATGATTTCCTTCTTCCTTGTAATAATGAATCAGTAGCTTGTACTTGATCCCAACTAAGATATAATTAATCCTTATTGGAGTCAAAACAATCATATTGGGTTTAATTAACGTGTAAATGATTGTTGGTAGACTTCAAGTATGCTAATCCAGAAATACAGGAATACCCCTTATCAGAGTCGGGCCAACCCGGCCAAGGCGCCGGCTGAGTGCGTGCTCAAGCGCGCATGCATGAAACTACGCTCAGGTGTGCATGTGTGAAACTGCGCTCGAGCGCGCATGTGCAAAACGGTGTGCGCAGAAGCACAATTACGGAGAAAATATCAGTGCCAGTCGGGGAGAGATGGGACCAGACAATGGGGTAGGCGACAGAGCAGGTACGTGCCTGGCGCCCCCCCAGCTTTGCGCCCTAGGCACGTGCCTACTCTGCCTACCCCTAATTCCGGCCCTGCCCTTTATATGGAAAACCCCAGGTCCCAGGCATTCTAGAAACAGATGCCATACCTGTACTAATACCTAATTTCTCCTTGGTGGAGCAATGCACTGCTGATACTACTAACCTACACCGGCCTGCCATTTGTAATCTAGTCTAAGACCCAGTAGACCATGGATCACCCAGTCCACCACTGAAGGTTTTGGCTATAATTTTGAAATATACAAGCAAATCTCATGGCGGATAGTGCATACCTGTGCATCTTTTGAGTACAACTCCCAGCACCCACTGGCAGCTGAAGCATAAAAGGTCCATAAGTTCTGCTTCCTATAAACAATGGGGTCTGTAACCACCTGTTTGGCTGAAACTAAAGGCTTTTTGTACCTACCTCGTAAATTGCCTTGGGAAAGAAATCCGAATTTAAAAAAAAAGAGTAAACAGTACAACGTAGAAACCCGTTATTGTGATTTATTAAAAGGAAAATCCAGATGGCCATATTGATTAAAAATATATAATGTGATTCTAGGCAGAAATGCTGATTGAATAAAATCAATGCAGCTGCTGTTGGGCAAGCAGAAATGAGATTTCAATGAAAAGTTTCAGGTTGGAATCTGATTTTCCCGGCCTTTCCCCCTTGGCGCACATTAAAGCCTTTGTTCTCTAGCGTTGGAGAGACCTGCAGAGCATCATGTCACAGAGTGGCCCTTTGATATGCCAATAAACTCCAACAGGAACAATTTTAAGTAGATGTTTCTGTGCCCATTTCTTTGGCAGCCTGGCAGCCATGCTGGGTAAGTTACACACTATCAAAGCAGATCAAGGCAGTGAAAGAAAAGAGACTGTCTCTCATACAATGTGAGGGCTCGTGGGGATATTAAGAGACCTTGAAGAGCTTTTGTGCAATTTTTACCACCTTCGGCCTCTCACAAACTGCCCCATCAGTCACTCGCTAAGGCTAAACAGACAAGCTGTTATTTTTCTTCCAATAACAAGTTTCTGACAGCGGAGCGGAGCAGAGGTGCTGTTTAATATCAGTACGCAAAGCCCTGCTTGCCAGCTCATTACAGCGCTCAAATCAACTAACCAGGTGTTAGCTCTTTGGGGAAAGGTGATCGGGAAAACACTTTTCAGAGCTTATGTTCCAGATATAAACTATGGGTTTTTCCCTTCCTCCCCTGTCAGCAACAGGTACTGAGTAGTAATGGGCGAATATGTGCCATTCGCGAAACGGCGAAAAATTAACAAAACGCATCAAAGCCAATATTGAAAAGAGCGACAATTTTTATATGTGCGACTATTTGGTCCAAATGCATTAAAGTCAATGGGAGTCCGAATAATTTTGATGTGCGGCAATTTTTATGCGCGCAACTATTCTGACGCTATTCTGATTTTTTTTTTTTTTTTGCCGCGGTGTTTTTTTCACTGTCAAATTGTCGAATTAGTTCACTCGCCACAAATTTGTGTCTGTTGAATTTATTTGCCCATCACTAGTACTGAGAGTATCCATTTGTCTTGCTACAGAAAAAAGGTGAAAAAATGTATAAAAAATCCCCCAAAAGCAAATAATAGCCTCTGATTAGTTTCCCAGGTAATCTGGACTATGAACTTTATTACCTGGGAAACTAATCAGAGACTATTATTTGCTTTTGGGAGATATGCATTTTTTCCACCTTTTTTCTTCATTATCTTAGACTATTAAAAAGTTGCGCTTTCAAGTGTTCTCTATACCACTAATTAATGTAGATTTGAATTGATTGTTGCACCTATAAATGTACCATTTCGCAGAGATCCATTATGCTCGACAAAGGGGTGTGCCCTGAAACGTTGCACTTCCGGCATTAAAATTTAGCAAGGTTTTCATCCGCAATCACAAGCTTGTGTGACAGTCTGCTTTCTTCTCGTGTACAGGAGGTGGCCTTTCTGTAATTCAGAGCTTTCTGACTAATGGGTTTCTGGATAATGGATCCCATACCTGTAATACTTTACTGTTTATATGAGGAGTTTTCCAAGCTTCAGTCCTCAGGCCCTTGTTGACTAAATCAGTGGCTGATGGTTATAACCCAAAGCAGGAGGGATACATATATTTTAATTTCATCTATTGCTATTTCGGAATTCTAATGACACAAAGCAATAGGTGGGATGAGCAGCCTGGCAGGACTCATTGGATCAGGGCTACAATAGGCTGCAACTGGAACAATGATCTAATAATGCAGCTCTTTTTGGGAAATCTTTTGCTTTGGCACACACTGTTGGCATGCAGAGGGTGAGTCATTGGTCTGTTTGTTAGAGCAAATCTTCTGGCATAGTGTCCCTGGCATTCAATACTTCAGATTATTTCCAATAAACTGGGATGCCTCAGTGATTTCTTATAAGCTGAATGTTATCAGCTGGTGGCACAGTCACAATGCAAAGCTGTATAACTGCAAGTCACAGTAGCCTCTATAGTTATCATATGGGACAGGCACCAAGGTTGTTTTAGTCAGGCACTGCTGGGGTTTGATCCTGGGACCTCATTGTGGCTGGGTGCTCACCCCTAACCACCAGGTCAGGAGAACAGCCAGCAAGTTCTCATTTACTCTTCTGCTGGGTCTCAGATTTAGCCATTTTACCCCAGCATCCTTATTGGTGCGTTGGGGATCAGCCAATCAGGGCTGACCCTGCCCTATATAAGGTCAACCCTCCTCACCATCAGTGATTGAGCATTGGCCTAACTTGAGCAATGGGGCACTGGCCCTGGCTCTTGTTCCCTGCACTTACCCTGCCTGCTCCTTGCCTTTCCTTGTCTAGTTTTTATCCTGCTCCAGCGCTGTCTGTCCTGCTCTGTTCTAGTCCTGTTCCTATGTCCCCATCACCCTGTTCCTGTCCACACAGCATCAGCCCCTGCCTTAAAGGGCATGTAAAGTCTAAAATAGAATAAGGCTAGAAATGCTGTATTTTGTATACTAAATATAAACATGAACTTACTGCACCACAAGCCTAATAAAACAAATAATGTATGCTTTCTAAGTTGGCAACAGGCTACTTTCAAAGTTGGCTACCATCTTGTAACTTTGTTAAACATCTTTGCAAGACTAAGACTGTGCACATGCTCAGTGTCGTCTTGGCTCCTTAGTGATCGTCACAAACAAAGCTGCTTGAGTTCTGCATGGCTGAGAAGTAAGGCGGGGGCTCCCCCTGCTGTTCATAAGTATGACTGTTTCCCTGCTCAGCAGTTAGGTACAGTCTGACAATTCCTATCCACAGCAGGAAATGAAGGGAGAATTTCACTGCATACAGTCAGGTTTCTTATAAAAATGGTACACATTTTTTAATAAAGTATATTGGAGATAGGTTTCTTTTTCATTAAAGAAAGTAAAAATGGGATTTTATTTTTTTGCCTTCACATGCCCTTTAAAGACTCACCTTTCTTGCCTCTGCCTCCATATCTATCTGTGATAGTTTTAGGGCAATGGAGCAAGGCACTTCCCAGGGCCCCAAACTTGAAAGGGTTCCCTTTGGCCTGAAAGAATTGTTGAAAGTGCAAATAACATATCTTTACACATTCTGGGACTGGGATCTTAAAGGGGGTTCTGACATATTTTCAAGAACTACTGTAAAGTTAACCCTCAAACTGTCAAACTGCATTGATATCATTCTAAATTGCCTGGCTGTGGCACTCTTCCCTGTTGCATGGCTGATGCCTTTATACTGTACATCCCACCAGTACCTGAACAGAAAATGTTGACAATCTAAAACCTTGATCAAACCAGTCCAAACTTAGGCAAAACCCAACACGCCACTGATTATTTGCTTACATGCTTTGATGCATCATGGAATGAATGCATGTCTGTTACCCAATATACAGATGGAATCAGGGATTATTCTACATTTTTCCTTATATTATAGTGCTCGACCTTGCACACACATACTCATACGGCACCTGCCTTCCAGTAGCTGATCAGCTGTATTTAACCATTTTAATGGGATTTATTCTGATGAGCTTTCTCCTTCTGGCATTATATTTGCACTATGAGCAGCTTCCATTACTGACAAACACCAGGTGACTTATTAAAACAGGGCTGCCATGTTCCAGAATATATGGTACAGGACACCTTTTTGGATCAAAGCTGATCTTGGCATCATTTTAGGCTCTTCCAACCATATGTGATTAAAGAAACACTAGCTCCACCTAATGGTCAATTCTTGTAGTGCAAGAGCACAGAATTCTGACAGTTGTTCCCTTTTGTTCTTTTGTATAAAATATTGTTCTGCTTCTTAAAAAAAAGAAACAACTGTCACTTTGTATTAAAAAAAACATTTGTAGTGGTTTTAAACGTATTTCATGGAAATGTAATTTCTGTTGAAAGCGGTATCTCTCTGGCTGAGCTGTTGGTTGTGACTCCTGAAACAGTGTAGCAGAAGCCAATAGATGAACAGTCCTGCTGGAGATCTGACTGTTGTTACGTTGTCTCTAGACTCAAAACCAGAGGACACAAAGAATTAAACAAATACTGTTTTCACAGCAAATAACCATTGGGTACAATTATTTGTAATGCTATTTCTTTGCATTTTGATACAAACAGTTTTTCTATTAGAGTTCTGCCCCCCTTCCCCTAAAACAGACAATATAATAACTTGGAATGGATTCACTCTTGTTGTTTCCTTTTTGTTAGTTGGGTTTTAAAGCTATAGATCTGCAAAAATTGGGGATTCCCCATACTCATGGTTTATGAGGAATAATTAGCTCTGTACATTTAATCTCCCTTGTCTCTTCCAATAAGGCCACTGTCTCAGGCTTACAGATAAGGAGCAGCTCATTATATGAAAGGAGAATCTGATTAAATAGATATCAAACTGTTTTTCAGAAACACATAGACAAATGTCTCTTAAAACAATAGACGGTACTAACTCCTATTGTTGGGCTTAAGTATAAAATCTCTATGGGAAGGCTCCTGCATCATCATGGGGTTGTTCACCTTTTAGTTAACTTTTAGTATTTTATAGAATGGCCAATGATCATTATTTATTTTCTATAGTTTTTCGATAATTTGCGTTTAGGGATGGGCGAATTTGACCCGTTTAGTTTCGCCAAAAATTCGCCGCAGGCGAAATGATGCCGACGTGCGGCAAAATTTTTTTTTGGCGCGCGTCTTTTTATTTTGACGCACAACTCCATACAAGTCTATGGGCGTAATTTTTTCGGCGAAACTAGGCGAAAAAATTCGCCCATCCCTATTTGCGTTGTTTTTCTGACTCTTTCTGGCTTTCAAATGGGGGTCACTCACCCCATCTAAAAAACAAAGGCTCTTTAATACTACAAATTTAGCTACTTTTTATTACTCATCTTTCTGTTCAGGCCTCTCCTACTCATATTCCAGTCTCTTATTCAAATCAATGAATGGTTGATAGGGTAATTTGTTCCCTAGCAACCAGATTGCTGACATTGAAAATGGGAGAGCAGCTGAATAAGAAGCTAAATAACTCAAAAACCACAAATAATAAAAAATGAAAACCAATTGCACATTATCTCAGAATATCGCTCTCTACATCATGCTAAAATTTAACTTGAAGCTGAACAACCCCTTTTATGCAGCCTTGGAATAAGTTGCCATTCTTCATTTAGTTACATATTTGAAATCCCACGCAAGCACATGACAAGGGGCTAATTCATTCGGGGGGGGGGGTTAGAGTTTTGCTTGTTCTACAGAAGCATAGTCCTATTATCAATATTCATAGAAAGTCGACATATTAATGCTGGTTAATATTTATTATTTTATTTATTATTATTATTATTTATTTATTATTATTTATTTATTATTATGGTTAATATTTATTATTAATATGGTATTTTTAAGAACTCGGCCTTGGAATGATTAATATAGGAGTAGGCAGCGAGCGTTGTCTATAAATCTATTATGTGGGTTGAAGTACACACACCAGCTCCTGCCATAACTGATTGATGGTTACGCACGACTAAGGGATCAGCGTACTGTAATTAATTAGAAATACTTTAATAACCCGTTCCATGCCGCATGTCGTAGTGTATAAAGATGCCATTAAACTACAACACTGTAGACTGTAAGGGTTTGGGATACTTACAGTGCTGTTACTGACAATACAGGGTGTGGCACTGCATGGGTATATACTGTATTATTGTCTAATTTAGTTCTTTAAAGAAGAAGGAAAGGTAGAATCACTTTTTGGGTGCCAGAGTTATTAGCTACCCCCTATTGATTCTAATCAATCTACTTCGGGCTGGCACTTCTTTTCTTTTAAGGGCAACTTGACTGGTGCTACCGGTATGTTCCTTGTCCCAGGCATCCCCTGCACAGTTCTTGGTGAGCGCATGTGCAACACAGAACTTCTTCATCATCATCATCATGTATTTATATAGCACCAGCAAGTTACTTAGCACTTTATATTAATGATGCCAAACAGGGGTTTTGCAATAATTTAACAAACAAGGGTTACAGAATAAAAATTGGATCAAAGGGACCTACTCCCAGTCTAAATGGCTCGGTCAATTTCTGCACTGCTCATGCCCCCAGCTTCAATTGGCAACTTGGCATCCCACAGTTATTCTACTTTTCCTTCTCCTTTAAGGAGAGTTGAAAATGATACCATGAAGGTGTCAGACCTCAATAGTGGTGCACAAGCAAGTTCCAGAAGATCATTGTACCATTTTACCTCGTAGCTTATGGAACTTGTGCCCAGACACTGGAGTAGACTTGTTAGCTGAGCTCTCGCTCCACCAAGGTGAACATGTTAGAGACCATAGTGATTGGTATAGTTATAGAGAATCCTATATAATAATGTTATACACCAAGTTATAGATCAGCAACGGGCGGAAGTTGGGTGTTCCCCCTGCTTATGATTGATGACTCCCTACCTCAATCAGTAGGAAGAGGAATAATGAGCTCTGTGCCTTTAATCATCCTTGTCCCTTCCAATGAGACCACTGTCTCAGGCTTACATTATATGAAAGGAAAATCTGATTAAATATCTTCTCCTGCTTCAAAGCAGCATTAAAGAGGTTGGGTCATGTGTTATTGACCAACATGTCAGTATAGAGACTATAGTGATTGGTTTAGATATAGCGAGACCTTTTTAATATACTTTGGGCACAGACTTTCAGTGTTAATGTGGCCATAGACGCACAGATAATATCGTACGGTGAGAAACAAGCCAACCGGTATTGGCAGAAGACTTAGATGTTGGTCGGCTTGGCGATTGGGCTGGACGGAACCATTGTTAGTGCTGAACAGTCAGATACAGGTAGAATTCTATTGTTTCTATCTGTATATCTGACGATTCAGCTCTACACGTGTTTATTGAAACTATCTTTCCTGGAAAGATCTTTTCCAAGAAAGATCTTAATTGTTATGTCTATGGCCACCTTCAGTTTCTAAGACAAATATATCTGAGGAAAGATCTATTGGATAGGTGAGAAGAAGTCCCTGGGGATGAATCATCCAATATCCATGGTACATACTGTATATATCGCTTGGGATAGTCTGGGCAGTATGCACATATCCAACTAGTAGTTAGGCAGGTTATATATAGACCTAAAAGGTTGAACTTGATGGGCATGTGTATTATTACAACCTAACTTACTATGTTACTATCAAATCCAATATTATCGATACATTGAAACAAAATCCCAGTTCTTCAGACCCAGTTTTTAAGTGGTTTTAAACTTTTTAACTATTTGAAGAGTTAGAAATTAGAAATTCAGAATTGTTTTTTTACGTATTGGATCCATTTTCTGGAACCCCCTCTTCCAGAAAGGTCTGAGATATGCCATTACCCATTGCATCCTCCTAAAATTCTTTGTCATTTGTGACTGAGGTAAAACAAATAGGTTTGTTTTTATTTTGGAATTGTTTTTCTTGCTATCAGGCATGGTGCGTCACACCCACACCCTACAGTAAGTTCCACTCATTCCAGATAACGGATTCCATACCATATAACACAACAGGAGAGTAGTGATGGGAGAATCTGTTGCGTTTGGCTTCGACGTATAATTTGCAAATTTCTGGAGAAATTCCCAAATGGTGAAAAATTAAATTGTGTCACATCTGCTTTGCTTTGGTCTGGAAACAGCCATGTAATGTGGCCTCATTTGCCCCTAGTCTCTGTGCATGGTCTGGCTGCACAACCCCAGCACTTCTTTATTTTTCAGGGAAACCTATAGTCGAAATACAAATATGGGATATATTATCTAGAAACCCATTATCCCTCCTTTCTATCCGAATAATCCAGATTTTTAAAAAGAATTTCCCTTTTCTCTGTAATAAAATAACAGTACCTTATATTTGATCCAATAAGCTAAGATATAATTAATCCTTATTCGAGAGAAAACCAGCCTATTGGCTTTATTTAATGTTTACATGATTTTCTAGAAGACTTAAAGTATGAGATCCAAATTACAGAAACATCTGTTATCCAGAAAACTCCAGGTCCTGAGGATTCAGGCTAACAGGCTCCATACTTGTATATACTCCAACCCTATCTTCAGGGTTAGACTGGGGTATGCCAGTCCAACCAGGGCTGCTATAATCAGGTCTGGATCGAGGGAGGGAGGGCAGAGTGGGAGGCCAGGATCAAAGAAGGGAGGGAGGTCAGCAGGGGAGCACAGGGGAGGCCAGATCGGGTCTGGATTGTGGGAAGGAAGGCAGTGGAAAGCCAGGACCAAGGGAGGGAGGGCAGTGGGGGAGAAACGGGGGAGGGTAAGATTGTTTTTGGGTCGGCAGGGCCCACGAGGGCCAGTCCGACCCTGTCTATTTTATTATGCACACTGCTGAAGGCTAGCATTGTTCATAAGCAATTTTCTGTTTTGCGACAACTGCGCATGGGCCGAAACTCACGAAAATTGCCAAAGCTCTAGTCTCATTCTGAAGATTACCAAAGCGGCTGAAGATGGCGCCCATGAACTCTGCTGGACAGAATCTGCATGGAGGGGTAAGTAAAGAGTTAGGGGCATTTGCCCGGGGTAGCAGCTAGGCTGGGGGTAGGAGGGGGGTCTGTGTAGGGTAGGAGCAGGGTATGGTTTGTTTCCCCTTTTAAGGAAAGCGAGCTTGAAATGGTCAAGAATAACTGGGAGCAAGTAATTAAAGGAAATGGATTAGGGTACTTTCTAAAGATTCTTTCAATACACATATTTTTTTGTAGTTTTCATGATATTAGCAGTTTTTACATCATTATTACAGAGAAAGAGGGAATTATTTTTCAAAATTTGAATTATTTGGATAAAATGGAGTCCATGGGAGACAACCATCCATAATTAGTAGCTTTCTGGAAAACAGGTAAGCGGATAACGGGTCGCCCACCTGTACAGAATATTTCCAATACTTTAGATACAGCAGCATGTTCCTCCCCTGGGTTTGTGCTGAGCACAGTATCGCGGCTGTTTTCAGAACTGTCGGCAGAGCTTAAAAAGATTTCTGCAGGATACTTAAAGCCTTGTGTAGCATTATAATAATATTTACCTCTTGCTATGATAAGGAATTACAATGTGGATGAACAGGTTGCTCTGTGAAGCTGGTAATCCCTCATCTACTTCTTTATAGTATATGGGGGAATAATAGCAACCTACTTTGGTTTTTGGATGAATTCTGAAGGTTCTGCTGTTCAAATGTGCATACACACACAGTTCCTCCCATATAAGGATGTAGCTGGGAATATGAGCACTACAGAACATCCTGTTTATCCAAACTAAGGATGCACCGAACCCAGGATTCGGTTCAGGATTCAGCCAAGAATCGCCATTTTTCAGGATGATTCGTATTTGGCCAAATCAAAAAAATAATGTGATTTTTTGTCACACAAGCAAGGAAGTCAAAAACTTTAACCACCCACACAGTGCACGGTTCTCTTTCCTCCTCATTTCTCTAATTTGCATATGCAAAATAGGGTTCGGATTCAGTTTTGATATGTGGCACAAAGGATTTGGAATTCACCCAAATCCTAAAATTCTGTGGACTTATCTCCTGTTTTTAGATAATTTATATATGGTTTTAATATGGTTTTAATGTTCTCCTTTTTTACAGTTTATCTGAGGATACACTTTGCTACTTTTTCTGAAATGGGACTACTAATTGACATATTGTCAGATAAGTGAAACAATGTTTTTGTACTTGGTTACTTTGTTGCAGCCCCACTAGAGGATGCTATGTTAACAGTGTATATAAAGGAGAATTTGTATAATGATATGCTAGCTTGACAAAGAGCCGTTCGAGGCTCGAAACGTTGCTATGCTGCCCTGCTGTGTGTAAATAAAGGCAATTTTTACTTTATCCTGGAGTGCTGCCCATTTCATCTCTGATTTAATGAAAAAGAAACCTATCTCCAATATACTTTCAATTAAAAAATGTGTACCGTTCTGATAAGAAACCTGACTGTATGCACTGAAAGTCTCCCTTCATTTACTGCTGTGGAAAGGAATTGTCAGACATCCCCAACTGCTCTGCAGGGAAACAATCATACTTATGAACAGCAGGGGGAGCCCCCGCCTTACTTCCCAGCCATGCAGAACTCAAGCAGCTTTGTTTATGACGATCCCTAAGCAGCCCAGACCACACTGAGCATGTGCACAGTCTTAGTCTTGCAAAGATGTCTAATAAAGTTACAAGATGGTGACCCCCTGTAGCCAACTTTGAAAGCATAAATTATTTGTTTGATTAGGCTTGTGGTGCAGTAAGTTCATGTTTATATTTAGTATACAAAATACAGCATTTCTAGCCTTATTCTATTTTAGACTTTACATGCCCTTTTACACAGTTCATAAGGAGCCAGGCTTCCAGAATTGCCCCTTCTGTATAGGGCATACACATCACAGTGTGGTGAGTAAGGAAGTCACATGTCACAGTCACACAGTTAGAGAGTCACACGCACACAATTTCTGTTCCAGGGCATCAAGCAGAGCCTGTATGAAGGTCCTAAGGGGAATTCCACCTTGAATAGCCATCCTTGAACTAGTTAGTCTGTCTGCAGAGACATTCTCCTAGACAGTCGTTGTGGTGTCCTCAGGGAGCCCTTGAATAGACTCCAACGCATCCTTGGCTCTGATCTTGAGCTTGACTCCCTCCACTTGGTGTTCCCTTACAAACCTTGTAACATCCAGGTAAAACCAAGGGGTGTTCCAGTTGTAAGGGTAGGAGCTGTCCCATTTGTTCCATCTCAGCACGCGTCAGATTGGTAAAAGGAAAAAGCGGGACATGGACTGTGATCGTCTAGCGAATGCAATTAAACACAAAGAAACCCCTCAGAATGGTGAGGATAACAGGAACATCTTTTCCACCTTTGGGGGCTCCTTGTACATAACTGACCACTTTACTCTGTCCATCTTAGAGCCCCAGATGAGGCAAGATATTAGAACATGGTTTCTGAGTATTATTGGTAAGTTTAGCTTTTCTTTAATGCATATAAAAATGTTATAAACAAACAATAACAAAATATAAAGTATTACCTAGGAATGAGTACTTCTTTCAGATCACAGCACTGTTCAATATTCACATTATGAATTCACTTTATCTCCAGCTATTTCTTTTCTTCTCTCTGGAGGATCTGCACCTTCTCCAACATGAACTAATATCATTGTGAGACATGTCACCTTTGATAAGGATGTACTTTCCAGGTTATGCAGACTCTTGTGTATTCTAAGAATATATATTCTAGGCAATTCATCAGAATGTGAGTTTTGGGCATATATCCTTATATGTGATCATGCTATCTTAGTTTGTTACTGTTTCTATTCAGACATTATGGCATTGTGAAGGGCAGAGTACATATATGGCATTGTATATATATCTTTACATCTATAACTGAAAAATATATATTTCCCTCAATAGAGAATGTGGTGGAAGTTGTTTCACTTTCAGCACTGAAAATTATACCCTATGTTGAAATGCTTTGTGGAAAGTTTAGCTGTTATAAATAGATGAACGAAAATGCAAGTATTTATCTATGTTGAGTCTGGGTGGGTTGGGGGCTAATCACCACGGTATGGGATCCATTATCCACAAACCTGTTATCCAGAAAGCTAAATTTCATGTCCCATAGACTCCATTTTAATCAAATAATTCAAATGCTGAAACATGTTGTAATAATAATAAAATAGTACTTTGTACTTGAGCTAAGACATAATTAATCCTTATTGAAGACAAAATAACCCTACTGGGTTTATTTAATGTTTAAATATATTTAGCAGACAAAGTTTGGAGATCCAAATTACGGTAAGATCCCTAATTCAGAAAACCCCAAGTCCTGAGTATTCTGGATAATAATAATATGTGTATCATAATGATAGGACAGAATAGGATAAAAATATTTTTTTCCCTTTATAAATTTGTTCACTTTCAAAATACATTGGCATTACTAAAACATGTGAGTATATAACAGAACATGCTCAGAGGCAGAAGTGGGGCAGTAGAAGATTGAGTGAGGTGGATTTAGGCTAAAGTTCTGCCTGCAGCACTAAGACATTGTGTGCAGGTCAGCCTGAACCCACCTGGCCCACTTTGGTCCAGCCTATCCATCACTACTAGGGATGTAGCGAACTGTTCGCCGGCGAACTAGTTCGCGCGAACTTCGACTGTTCGCGTCCGCCGAATGTTCGCGAACGTCGCGCGACGTTCGCCAATTGGTGTTCGCGTTCGATTCGAAGTAAAATTTCGTTCGACCATTCGACCATTCAATCGCTAAAATCGAATGATTTCCATTCGTTCGAACGATTATAAGCATTCGATTGAATTAAAATCATTCGATCGAATAGCTTCGATCGTTCGATTCGAACGAAAATCCTTCGATCGTACGAATAAAATCCTTCGATCGTTCGATCGAACGATTTTATCGAGCGTTCGAAGTTCGCAAACTGTTCACGAACTGTTCGCTTTTTTGCCGGTGTTCGCGAACGGCGTTCGCGAACACATTAACGGCAGTTCGCTACATCCCTAATCACTACTGCCTACATTCAGCAGCAATGTATTTATTTATTTATTTATTTTTAGTTTTAACGTTTTTATTAAACATGTAAGATTACAAGGTGAAATTAAACCATAAAATTTGCACGATTATTGAAAACCAATAAAGTTTACATTTCCTTTGACATTTACCATGTCCCGCGTTATTCCAGATGATCCAGGTAGTGTGGTTAGGAGATCGGGGCATTGGGATGGTTTCCAGTAACCAAGTCCTGAGGTCATTTGAGATTATGAACCCCAGAAGAGAAGGATTTCCAGAAAACCTTTGACCAGGGGCCTACTCTCAGTACTCCTTCCTCTCCTCGCTTAGCCTCTATTCTCCTAGTTTCTTTTCTTTTCATTCTATAATCTATAATTCCAACTATTTAGCCTCTTTGTTCTTATAGAAATGGGGAATGGCCATGAAATAGGCCAAATGTTTAGCAACATGATGGCCCACTGACACCTGGGCCCACCAGTAGTTTTCCTGGTATGTTGGTGGGCCAGTCTGACACTGGGGGCAATATATTGTATCCATGAGTCCCATATTTTTTTAAATCTTGTTTTAAATCTTGTTTGTTTATCATCTAGGATACTTGTCAATTACTCATTGACCAGAATCCTGCTAGGCCTGACCCATCTAGGTTTCACTGCACCCTTCTTGCCTGCTCAGGTAAGGGACTGGCAAAATGGACCCTGAGCACATGTGCGCTCAACTTACATACCATAGCATTTTGCCACCTAGTAGCCAAACTAGGGAAAGATAAGGGGTCATGTGTATATCCAGGAAGAGGAGCCCAGCTCCTGTATAACTAAGGGACACTTCAGTGGCTAAACTTTAGGGGATTGCACTATAAATGGGAAATCTGTTTAGCAGTCTCCTGCACCTGCCCTAGCATAATAACATGTGCCCTTATGTGCTCTTTTATAAATGCTGCCTGGTGCCCAGTACTCCCAGACAACTGCACTGTCGCATGACACTATACAAAGATGATAGGCACTGCCAAATCAAACACAAAGTTTTGGGGGCATTTCCTTTCATCCTGATGAAGAAGCATGCCTCCGAAATTATATGTTTGATTTCCAATTGACTCGGTAAACCACAGATGTTTCACTCTATGTTTGCCGTGCCTTGAGTGCCGCTACCTGTGTGCAGCATGAGGCATCAGATCTAACCATAATCATTATTTTTTGCTATAGAACACACGCAAGAGCCCACAGATGCTCAAGAGCTTGCGAAGAGCTCTAGGGCAAACAATCCAACAAGTCTGCAGGTGTCTGGGTCTCTTTCACATGCAAAACAACAGAAGAAGAGGAATTCTGAAAGGTTACAAAGCAAAATATTCACAAAATACATTTCTGAAGAAATCATTAGAGGTTTTATCAAAACCCCATTATTTATTACTGCAGGGAAAAAACATTTCAACAGATTTAATGATCTGTACCTTTTAGCTTGTCGGCTCTACGCCATCCTGTGGTTAAATTGCACTTCTTCCTGTGTTAATAGATATGTACTCTGTACGTGGTTCTTTTTCAGCCTTCAGCGTTTGCTTTTAATATCAATATAAATATAAATATATTTAAATATTTTAATACATATATATTAGTAATATATTTATTATATAAAAATAAATATAAATAGTCCAGTTGGAGGTACACTTATGTTAATTGGACAAAATGCCCTTTCCAAATGTATTGGTCAACCTTTTGTGAGACCTTTATTAAGACACACATTTTTCACCATCTATGGAGTACCTGAGTGCATCTTCATACCTATTATATAATACTGTATATACACATACTGTATATATTTTTATATATATATAACCACCATCATATATATATGATATATATATATATATATATATATATATATTTGATGGTGGTTAGGAAATTTAAGTAGTAGGCACACAACAGAAAAGAGCAGAAGGATTCCCACCGTATACGCAATATATCTAAACCCCGCCAACCAGGAATTAAACATTATACAACCCATAAAGACTTGTTTCTATAAATGCAGACAAGCTTGATATACACCTCTTTGTTTCAAAACCTGAAATGAGTAGTGTTTTTTTTTCAAAGTTCAGCCTGAGAACCATTCTATGGGGCAAATTTACTAATTTCCGAAAATTCGCCAGCGACAGCTTCGCTCACATCACAACTCTTCGCCAGGCGTAGATTCACCAGGACAACGCTAATTCAATATAAAATCCGAAGTTGCGTCCAGAGCACCGAATGCTGGCGAAATTGTGCTACCCTTACTGCGCCAAGCAAAGCGAAGTTGCACTAGTGTTGGCTAATTTGCATACGGGCGGGAAGTTGAATGGATGTATATGTTGCAGCAAATACATTACACTACACAAGTCCAGGGAACCTTAATAAAAGAAAATAAAGTTGTTATATTGCCCTACACATGAGCCCAGTGTATAGTTTATGTGCCATATGTTAGGATATAAAAGGGTGAAGCCGGTTACCCCCAAAAAAATTTACACTCTTTTTCAGCCTATCACCCTGAAAAAGAAAAAGATGCCAGCGTTTTTGGGACTATCCAGCTATTTTTTTAGGAAGTCCTATCTACTCTATTGCACTTCGCCTGGTCTGAGGTGGCAAAGGCAAGTCTGGCGCAATAGGGTAACGTTCAGTAAAATCTGCATCTTAGTGAATTTGAGTTGGAGCTCAAGACCTTCCCCATGGCTAAGCTCAGAAGGTGCAGCAACCTCCATGGACAGTCACTCTCCCTGAGAATGACTTTAGGGTAGTCTCTCTTAGTCAGTTCCACCAAGAGCCCTCATTTTAAACTGAGAAGTGAACCTCCATTTCTCACTCATGCCTATTCTATACAGCAATCTCTAGACACTAGGCACAGTAGGCTTTAACTATAAAGGGTCTCCATTGTCATTTTCAGGCCTGCACTTTCCTGTTAGGGAGCAAAGCTGTAACAAGGGAACATCACAGCCTTATCCATACAACATATAATGTATGCTACCTTTCTTTCAGTACATACTAAACATAGTGGATCAATATGAGCAATTTCATATTTGCATATGTGGGATTTATTTGGTGAAAAAGATCGGTTTTGCTTTGATCCTTTTATGGATATATTCATTGTATTGTGTTGAGGACTTATTATGTATGCGAAGAAACGTATAAAACATAAATCAGACAAACCAATTGTTAAATTAACATACTGGCACATTTACCTACAGAAGTGGCAAACTTTAATTCTACTGTACATCAATGCTAATAACCTAAACAGCAGCAAAATGTGTCTGCCAAGTGTATCAATTAAGTCTGTACCATCTGCAGTTCAAAGAAATAAAAGTATAATCCTGAGGTTTCCATTCTTTGAGAGAAAGGGATCTCCTGGGTGTTATTCAAAATGCCTTTGTTAAACAAAATAAAGATACCTATAACATTACTGGGTATATAGCAAAGTGTGCCAAGGCAATCTTAAGAGCAGTATTTTGTGCATTTAAGATAAAGTTCATGACTTGAGCAGAAATGACCATTATGACCAGTATGGATGTGGGGAAGGTGTATATTTTACTAAAGTTTATAAAATAAGGGGCATAGTTCATGAGTAGTGATAGTTAGTGATGGTCAAATTTTGGTGTTTTGCTGAAAAATTCAAGAATTTCTAGCGAAATTCGCAAAACTGCGCCGGCGTCTCATTTTTGATGCTGGCATCTGTTTTTGACGCCGGCATCTGTTTTCCGTGACGGTTTTGCGAATTTATTTGCCGGCAGCGAATTGCAGGAATCGCCGCAAATTCACTCCTGGCGTATAAATTCGCCCATCACTAGTGATAGTCTCTCATACTACAAAAGACATCTGCAAAACATGCCCAATTCGTTCATCCGGCACTTTGGCACCATCGGTAAGGCTCAAAATTTGTTTGATGCGTTTCTACCAAAAAATCATATATGATTTGGAAAGAAATACAGTAAGTAGCAAGTGATTCTGGTAGTCAATAAAGAATTATTACCCCTGTGAGGCTGAATTGGTTGATGGCCTGCTGGGAGAATTGTTTTGTCATAATTTGGCAATAAAATGTTTTGATAAGGTTTTACTTAGTATTAGCAAGACATGCCAAAGATTTCCAAACTCCTCCTGCTCTCTTGTGATCCCTTCACACACATAATACTTTCCAGTTTGCCACTTCTTTAGCTATCATGACTCTTCTTTTGGTTGCAGGGTGCATGACTCCTGTGAAACAGCAACTCCAACTCAAATATCAATTAATCTATGTATTTCTTATATGCTCCATGCAATTGTGAGTGTTATATCTTATCTCATAGGGTTATCTTGTACTATAGCAACATGTATACATGACATTTAGGATTGCCCATCAATCATTGTGTAGAGCTAAAAACTGCAGACAGAGGGTTACATGGAAAAAAAGCCAAGTTTCTCACTTTCAAGAGATTAGTCTGAACCAATGTGCCTAACCTCCAAAATATCAACAGCCATAGAACCAAAGTCACACTGAACTGATAGAACTCATTGCAAGAGGCTTAAAAAAGTAGACTTAGAGGTCCAAAAGCAAAAAATACCAAACTCAGATCAAAGGGGGTGCAATAGAAGTTAGCGAGGGTCATTTGTACCCTGCACTTTTTATTATGGTGGCCTTTTTGCCTAACCCCATAGCAATTACCTAATTGTATACTGTAGATACACATACATTAAATCATAGCCATAGATAGCAAAGCCAGCAAAATATTTTTCAATCATTCTGCTTGTCATATTGTGTGTGGTTTTCCTTTCTCTGCATGTGCTCAGTAAAGGTGTATAATACATGTATATAAAACATTGCTCAGGAAGTGGCAGTTGCTAGAAGCAAATTACAGAATGTAGTGTTTTACAGTGATACATGACACTGGCCGGGGTCATAACTGGTACTAGCCACTGAAGAGAGGTATACTCATATTATTGGCTGACAGATTATTTTACTGGATGCCAAGACTTGCTTTTGGATAATACTCAAATCTTTAACGATAATGTTGTGTTGTGCAGAAAGCAATGGAAAATACAATCTACATTGTGTGGGTCGTTTATATAACACCTTGAAAACCAAAATGTAACACAAAACAAAAAAAAAACACAAAACCACAAATGCATTTTGTCTATTAAATGCATGAAACATTTAGGAAAGCTGTCTTTAGTCGTCTTTGGCCCACATTGTTATTATGTATTATGTACAACTCCACAGAGAACAGTAGACCAGAGACCGAAAGGGCTCAGGAAATGTATTCAACATACAAAGATACAGGATTTGCAGAGATTCAAGCAGTAAAGCAAATATACTCAAATCCAACCAGAAAGAACCCTAAAATTATATCAGCTGTCCCAAAAGCCTGTAGCCAGAGCAGTGAGTGGCTGGAGAAATGTTGAGTTCTTTATCTGCATTGTTGCCTATGGCTAATGTTGCAGATATGATGGCCCAGGTGATGTGTTGTATTCCAAAAATTTATGGTACGGCCTCATTGGGATTCCAGCACATCACAAGATGATTATCTTGTGATCCTGGTGAGATCCAGTGAGCCCGAAGAGTGAGACTGGAACAGGTGGAGCAGCAGGGACCATGAGTGGAGAATTTCACAAGGACCAGAATGTGTAATAGGTGGGGGGGTGATGGGAGATGTAGTTTCTAAGGCAGTAAGGATACAGAATATAGGCAGGAAACAGGAAGAGGTAGACAGCAGCAGAGAAGACAGCTCCCCACCCACTTGCCCACATTTTTTTTTTTGGAAGGGGGTACAAGTCGTGGCTCTGGTGGAGAGGTCAGGCTTCCCTGATGAAGTCAGAAAGTTGAGTAAATAAATTATGGGCAAAAGAAAACTCACATGCCCCTACTGCAGCCACTTTAGTATTGTGTCCCGTCCATAACAGTGTGATTGTTTCCTCACCTCTGATGAAGTGCCAGAAAGGGGCATGAAACGCGTCAGGTGATCCAACAGGTCATAGCGTAGGAACACATCTGTAATAGATGCCTGTTTGTTGTTTTAATCAAACAAAATAAAGACGGACAATGATTTTATTCCAAATGTGTGGATTGGTTTTCTCAACCTACCTAAACCTTCTAAATAAATTATGGGGCAGGTGTCTTCGGGAGGGGCAGGCCTGTAACTAGGCTTGAGGGGGAAAAGGGCACAGTAGGCAGAGTTGGAATGGAGCTTTAGAGGCAGATGCTTAGTTTCAGGCTTGGTATTGGTTTGTTCAGGTGTTTATGTCCATGATAATATTGTTATTGCAAGTTTGATAACTGATGCACAGCCTTCAGTGGCAAATTGTTATTGTACAAAAACCTGTTTAGCTAACTATGGGGGTTGCTGAATTTATCTCAATATTTTCTGCTACAAACTCCAATCAAATCTGCTCTGGTTTTTAACACTTATTTATTATTACATTTTCCCGAAAATTTGCTTTGCGGGAAAAAAATCAGATTTTCACAATTTGTTCAGGTTTTTTTCATCCGATTTTGTCGTAATTTTTACCCAAAAACTCAGAATACTTTGGGGTATTTCACGAAACCCAGCGCACATCAAAAAATCATTGGGACTTTTTCCATTGAGTTATATGCAACATTGACAGGTCTGAGATGCCGGATTTTCAGATTCTGACTTTTCCATCTTCGGGGTTTAATAAATTCCGAAAAATGTATGATTATTTTAAAGTCCGATTTTATTTAAAAAAAATCACAAACTATTTGTGATTTTTGCATTCAGAGTTTAGTAAATAACCCCCTATGTGTATAAAAGTTGCTGATATCAATGGTAAATTACTACTAGTTGTATTAATGTTAATAAATGAAGCTGCAGCCTTTCTAATTTCCGTGTATGTGAGTTTGTGTGGAGTAGAAGGGTAATGGGATAGGGACAAATATTGCAAATATAGCCCCTTACTGGAATGTTTGGACATCATACATTTATATAATGAGAAACCAGCTATAAAAGATATCTGGACTAATTGGGACCTGAATTTTAGATATGTCAATAATCTGGAACACGGTGCATTTTTTAACTGTCAGACAACTACTTGCAAAGCATAATTTCCATTCAAATGGACAGAACATATATATATATATATATATATATATATATATATATATATATATATATATATATATATATGTATATAGAAGAAACATTGCTAGAATATTTTTCCCACGAACTGCTCAGTTAAGTGGTTTATTTAGACAAAAATGTAAACATTAAGGGTGATTAAAGCCGATTCACAAAGGGTCGAATATCGAGGGTTAATTAACCCTCGATATTCGACTGGGAATTAAAATCCTTCGACTTCGAATATCGGATTTTTCGGATTTTAGCGCAAATAGTGCGATCGAACGATCAAAGGATTATTCCTTCCATCGAACGATAAAATCCTTCGAATCGAACTATTCAAAGGATTTTAATCCAACGATCGAAGGAATATCCTTCGATCAAAAAACTGAGGAAAGCCTATGGGGACCTTCCCCATAGGCTAACATTGAGTTCGGTAGCTTTTAGATGGCGAACTAGGGGGTCGAAGTTTTTTCTTATAGAGACAGTACTTCGACTATCGAATGGTCGAATAGTCGAACGATTTTTAGTTCGAATCCTTCGATTCGAAGTCGTAGTCGAAGGTAGCCCATTCGATGGTCGAAGTAGCCCCAAAAACACTTTGAAATTCAAAGTTTTTTTACTTCGAATCCTTCACTCGAAGTTAGTGAATCGGCCCCTTAAACTCAAATGATGTGGAATTGGTGCCAGTTCACCAAGTACACGGCTTTGTCTTATTATAATGGAGGAAAAAAAGTAAATAGATTTTACCAAAAACTTGTTTTCATAGGACATATATGGAAATGGCTTTGCTGCATTTTAGAACTTTCTTAAAGTGGACCTGTCACCCAGACATAAGAAGCTGTATAATAAAAGTCCTTTTCAAATTAAACATGAAATCCAAATTCTTTTTTTTTAATTAAAGCATTCATAGTTGTAAAAACATTTAAGAATCTCAGCTGTCAATCAAATATTGCCTGCCCCTCCTCTATGCCTTAGGCATAGAGGCGGGGCAGACAATTACTTTCACTTTCCATTCAGCACTTCCTAGATGTCACTGCACTCCCCACATTCCCCCTGTTCTCTTCACCATTTAATTGTGTAGCCAGGGCATGGGGATGGACATCAGGTCCCCCATTCTGGTGCAAAAATAAGATTTTGAGATAATGCAAGACTTGTCTTAATAACAGTGTCCACAAAATGGTTCCTACCTCCTTGCAATAATTATAAGTTCCCAGACCAAAGGAAACAAGATTCAAATAATTTATATAGTGTAATTAAAGTTCATTTAGCTTGCCTAATGTGATAAAATAGGATTGGGAATAATTTTTTAGGGTAACGGGTCCCCTTTAATAACAGGTTTCCAGATAAGAGGTTCTAAACCTGTACAGAAATGCATAAGTGTGAAAGCAAGTTATAACATTTTAAAGTAAATCAAGGCACTATTATGAGCAACACATGCACCCCCTAAAACATCTCCACTCTTTCACATGCAAACCTCAGATGAACTGTTTTGTCTTCAGTAGTAGGGTGGTGTCCTTGATAAAGCTTTTCCATTTTTCTAATGCAAAATTTGCATTATAACTTTCAGAGATCAGATTGGTGTGAATCCTGGTGTTAATTGGCATCTTTTTCTGGACGACCCACTTTTACAAGGGAATCAAGAGCTTTTGCATATTGAATGTACATGCTAGGAGAGCTCTGAGCTATTTCTTATGTTTTGCCTCAAGCTTTATAAATGCAGGATGCATTTTAAAGGAATTGTTCTGTTGCTTTGGGGCACAAAAGTCTACAACACAGTCTTACACATTTTCCTTTTAGTAAACTCAGGAGCATCACTGAGTGGCCACCCTAAGTATAAAACTAGTTTTAATAAGGCTATATATATATTCTAATAATATTCTAACTAATAATGCTTGAAAAACTTTAAAAAGATTAGACATACAGTAGTAGCTGATAAGAGATTAAAAAATTGTCCCGCACATAGCGGCTGGAAGAACAAAACTCTGCAAGACTTCCTGGTTAGGAGACATTCTAAATATAAAAATGGGAACAAAAGTATTGCAAGGCTGCACGAAACGCTGGGTTCAGAGCCTTGAAAGCACATGTGTCTTGCTTGACAGGCAAATACTATGTTATAAATATTAATTAATTTTATTAATATACAAAAGCAGAAATGGATCATTGGGGAAAATGTAAAACAAAGTTGTTGAGTGGAAAAAAAAAAACCTTTAAAAAAAATCTGAGAAGTGCTGCAGAGCTCCTGGTCGCCATCTTCCAGTTCTTCATATTGTCTTCGCGTCTCAGCCCTGAATTGCGCATGTGCAGTTGAAGCCAATTCCTGACTTGGCCCAACTGCGCATGTACATTAGTTTAAAAAAACCCTTAAAAAAAATCTGACCTTAAATGCACAGAAGTGCAGCAGAGCTCCCAGTCTCCATCTTCCGGTTCTTCATATTGTCTATGCGTCTCATCGCTGATTTGCGCAGTTGTGCAGTTGAAGCCATTTCTTGACTTGGTCTAAATGTGCATGCTCCAGCAGGCTTTGTGTCGCGAAGACAGCGAAGACGATACGAAGAGCCGGAAGATGGGGACCGGGAGCTTCCCTGCACTTCTCAGCGTTTAAAGGTCAATTTTTTTTAAAGGGATTATTTTAAACTAATGTACATCGTGAGGGGGTTTAGATCTCATTTAAAGCACCCTACAACAACTGCAGCAGAGTATAATTGTATGAGTGTGGCTAAGTTTGTTTTGAATGACCCAACCTGTAGACCATGGTGAGATACGGAGGTAAAGCAAATTTGCTCTTCTAGATAAACAACAGCTCAAAAGTATACCTAAAAACAATAGGCAAGCAACTGAAAGCTTCACTGCAAGCTCTTGTCGATTGTCTCTTGGAAACACCATGAGGGAAATTTACTAACCTGCAAAAATTCTAATTCGCACCCATCGCCAGGCGAAAATTTGCTCAGACAATGCTTATTTACTAAAATGCAAAGTTGCGTCCAGGGAGCCGAACGCTGGCAAATTTTCACTAGTGTTACATCGGCAATCAAAGAGAAGATGGGCTAGCGTTCAATTATGTCTAGCCCAAGGTCTTTGATCAGGCTAATTTGCATACAGCAGGAAATCGAAAGTTGAATGGACGTATATGTTGCAGCAAATATATTACATTACATAAGCCTTAATAAAGAAAATAGAGTTGTTATAATGCGGTACACATGAGCCCACTGTATAGTTTGTGTTTCATATGTTAGAAAATGTAGGGGGAAAACCCGGTTACCCAAAAAATTTTTAAAGGACTTTTGCACTCTATCACTCCTAAAAAAGGAAAAGACTTTTTATGACTTAAAAAGATCTTACAAAAAGTAGACCGTTCTATGAATTCTTAAAATAAATAAAAATAATATAGTATATCAAAAAATGGTGTTTCAGTACGTAGGTAAGTATTTTCACTTCATCTTTGACTTAACCACAGGGTGGTTCTGACTCACAGATTATGTATAGATCATCTTTTAGTTATTTATTTCAGTTTTGGTTTTAACAGAAAATTTAACTCTTACAGCAGGCATTGTATTACTTTTATTTAGAATCTCCTAATGTAACTAAGACTTTATGGTTTTTTTATGTTTTGGGTAGTCGAGGATGAGTAGAGTATTACAGTGCTTTATTAGCAGGCCCATGCAGGCATTACACAACAGTAACTTTCACTTTTAAGCTGTCAGGAAGTATGCACAGTATGTCTGAACACAGTGACATCTACAGGCCATTTTTATAAACACCACATATTCCCCCTATAGTAGGAAAGCATTTGGACAACTATAATAAACAACAACAATGCATCTTAAAGCAACAATATACATTATTCACATCACATAATCCTGGGTCGATGCAGGTTGTTTTCTGATTCTCTCAGTACGCCTTATAGGTTCACTTTCTTCAGGCTTATTGCAGTTGACATCAGGAGTAGGAAAATGTCCTTCATCAAATGGAGCTTCTCCAAAGTCATATCTAACAGGAGCATTCCATATGCGTCCATCAGACAGTTCATATTTGTATGGTCCTCGCTGGCATCTCACTTCAACTGGTGTAGTAAATTTAGATTGTCCTTGTTTCAGTATTCCTGGTTTCTTAATTCTGACTAAAGATCCAGGCTGAAAGTGCACTTCTCTTGCACCACGTTTTCTGTCAGTATAAGCCTTGCATTTGGCTTGTTGACGTTTCAGCAGTAGATTTTGTAGGCACAGTATTTTGTTGAAGTTTGATGTTTGCTATTTGTAAGTTAGTGCGCATCTGTCTGCCATGTAATAATTCAGCAGGAGATGATTGAGTTGTTGCATGGCACATTGCTCTGTGGTTATGTAGGAACTCTGTTGTAAATACTTTCCAAGATTTCCCAGTTGCTGTCTGTAGTGCTTCTTTCAGGCTGTTGAATCGCTCAATTTCTCTATTTGCTTGTGGGTAATACATTGAAAATTTCCTATGCACAATATTCATCTTTCTCAGAAAGGATTCAAACTCATAGGAGACAAACTGTGATCCGTTGTCTGATATTAACTTCTTTGGATTACCTTCTCTGCTGAAGACTGTAGACAGAAATGTTATTACTGTAGCTGAGAAACAAATACAATTTCAGGCCATTTACTATAATAGTCTATCAAGGTTATAGCAAATCTGTAGTCTATAGGAACATTTGTGAAAGGACCGACAATATCAATAGCAAGTTTTTCCCATGCTGAATCAGGAAATGGTACTGGTTCTACACCTGGTCTTAACTTAACTTTGTGTTCAACTTAACTTTTAAGTTCTTTGCACAGCCCATTGAAGTGATGCTTTGTGGTGAAATTTTAGACACTGGCTGTGTGGCAGGCACTGGTGCTGTAGTAATGAGACCATCAACTAATTGTAGGTTTAATGTAGCAAAGAGATCCCTTCCAAGTATAGCAGTACACTAATTCACAATGTAAAAGTCACATTTTGCAGTATTTGATTCAAATTGTACAGTCACTGGCAAGCAACCAAGCACAGGGATCGGATCCTTTAAGTAACTGACCAGTTTCAGGGCAGGTGTAACAAGCGGATCTTTTGCAAAGTATTTCAAGAAAATATCCTTTGTAGTATAGAAACAGCTGAACCTGTATCAAGCATCAGGTTAACGGAGTGTCCCTTGTCAGCAGAAGCAGTACTGACACTGACAGTGCATATAAACTTGTCTGGAATAAATGTACCAGCTTTATCCCCACTTAATACTGTAACATTTGTAGTAGTGACTTCATGAACATCTTTAGCAGAACTACGGCAGATCTTAGCAAAATGTCCTACTTTTACAGGACATGTAACATGATTTGCAGTGTGTTGTGTTGAACCACAGCGAAAGCAGTATTTTTTATTTGTATTTGCTTTATGGTTTTGCAGTGTAGGTAAATCCCTTTCCTTAGCACTGTATTTTGCCTCTGACTGTGCATTATTAGGCCACAATCTGTACATTCCCAGCAGTTCCCTGACTGAGAGTTGTAGCCTCTGTCACTGCTGTTTCAATTTGGCTAGCAACTGTAATAGCCTTTGCAAGGGTTAAATCCTGCTCTAGGAACAGTCTCTCTCTAATGCGAGGTGAATTTGTTTTTTTCACTATTTGGTCTCTTAGCATTTCATCTGTTAGATTCCCAAACTCACAGGTAACAACCAGCTCTCTCAAAGCTGCTACAAATTGTTCTGTGGATTCGCCATTACGTTGTCCACTTTGGTGGAATTTATATCTTTCAGCAACCATATTTACTCTTGGCACAAAAAAGTTCTTTATAGCAGTAAGAGCAGTTTCATAAGTCTCATCAGGTAATGGTAATGTATAGAATATACGCTGTCCCTCTGCTCCCAGGCAGTGAACAAGTAAAGCACGCTTTCTAGCAGCAGAAATCTCCCCTTGGTCAGCAGCAATAATGTCATTTTCAAACATACGGATCCAAGCAGTAAAAGGTATGGTAGGCTCCCCAGGGTTTGGAAGAAAAGGTGCAAGCTGCTGCAAAGGTAGAAGAGACATCCTGTCGCCAATCTGTTATGTTTTGTGTAGCCGAGGATGAGTAGAGTATAACAGTGCTTTATTAGCAGGCCCATGCATGCATTACACAACAGTAAATTTCACTTTTAAGCTGTCCAGGAAGCATGCACAGTATGTCTGAACACAGTGACATCTACAGGCCATTTGTATAAACCCCACAGGTTTCATCAATAAAAGAAAGGCACCCAGTTCATGGGCAGTATAACCAAGTCCCTTTATAAAATGTATAATTAAGCAATAGAATTCTTAATGAATCAGATGCAATTTGAGTGTAGGACTGGCCAGATATGGGATGACTTTGACGTAGTTGGTCAGCTTAAATATATTGCAATATATGGACAAACAATCCCTGTTTTGTTTAAAGGGTAAGGCATTTTTTAGTAGCTTAAGGCACAAAATGTCCTTAATATATTGATAATGGGTTGAGTGCAGATGACTCTTGTATTTGTCTATATGTATTTTGTGGTCACAGCCAGGCCCGGACTGGCAATCTGTGGGTTCTGGCAAATGCCAGAGGGGCTGCTATAAGGTCCCATAGAAAGTCAGTATTTAGTGGGCTGGTGGGAGTTGTTTGGGTCTCTGTGTAGGCTTATTGGGCCTATGTGTACCTCAAATGCCAGGGCCTATTTTAATTCTCAGTCCGGACCTGGTCACAGCCTCATTGCACCCTTGCTTAACGTTTTTTTAAAAATTAGTGGTGAGCACAACTTTCCTTTGTTTGTTACAGTATAACATCCCCATACTATAAAATTGCAATTGCTCTAAAAGCACATGCTCTAAAAGATGGAAGGGGGGGGGGACATGAGTAAATACATTATGCTTTCAGCAATATAGTGCCATGTCAATATAGCTTATATCATATTGTAATATCATTGGACCCTGGGGTTGATGCTATTTAAGATTAGCCTGTTTTGTTGTCCATGCATGGTGTCAATCTCCTACCCCATGGATACACAACCACGCAGGATATGTAGATAAAGAGTAGTAATGAGCACATTTTTTCGCAAAGCATAGAGTTGCTCAAAAATGTTGCTGAGACAAAAATATCTCTGGGATAAAAAAGTTGCCGTAAGAAAAAACTCACATTGATTTTAATTAATTTGGACAAAAAAGTTGCCAAGCCAAAAAAAGTAGCACAAGAAAAAACACCCATTGACATTCATGCATTTGGAGTGAGTAAAAAAAAGTTGTGCACGTAAAAAAATTATCGCATTATATTATTATATATATTATAACATTACTACTAATTACTGCTACTATATTTCCACTGACTTTTGAAGACCTTGTTATAAGGTGTTAAGCGAAACCAAGCCACAAAACAGAGCATTGCAATGACACCTTTTTTTGCAGGATTCTTGTAGACCATTACCTATGGAATATAAATTCTTCAATATGTTATATACTGTACAAAAAAAGGGGAAGAAAAAAGTGAGACATAGGACAGGGACTCAATACCACAAAGTGAACAAATTGAGATCAGCAATAGCATTTGCAGCAAAAGGTGTGAAATATGTTGAGAGTGGTAACACCCACAATTATCTCAATCATGACCAGAGCGTCTGTGGAAAGATACATGAATCATCCTCTGTTGCTAATAGTGAGACAGAGGTGTGAACAGGTGCAAGAGCAGCTTAACCCAAAAGTGCACAGTGAAACTAGAAACAAAAACTGTACTGCAGATATCTGTACTGATAAGTAATTGCATCTGTCTGCGCTGCCTTTTGCCCTTTTTTCTTGGTTCAGGCAAAGTTTGTAAATAAACATAAATTGCCCATTATATTTCAATACAACATTGAGTTCACACACATTGTACTTTTGTGTTAGACAGGTATTGTAGATTTAGGGGCAAATTCCCTAACGGAGGTCATTTAAATAGAGTGGGCCGAGCAATGGGGAACATGGGGAGGCTCAGAAAGCTTCCGATGGCTTGTAATGGCTCTACGAGTCTGGACGAGGTCCAATGAAGCCAATGTCCTGATGGGTTTAGTCCACCAAATAGACAATTTGTGGTTTGGCAGAATTTCAAAGACCAAGTCAAATTTGACAATACATATTTATAAACCATCGCCAATTCCCCCCACTCATCAAGTGTGTACTTCTACTCTATTTGTGGTAATAAAACCCACAGTAGTCATGTCAAATAAATTAAGCTCAAAAATTGTTCAAGGGGTCCTTCACCGTCCCATGCATCAACTCATTCAGTCTGCATATGTATGCAGGAGCGAGCAGGAGATTCCAGACCTGTTTTGTGCACATGCGCAGGTTTTCAGACAGTCGATCTGCGCATGTGATGCAGTCTTTAGTCTTTCTCCAAAAGCACTCAACAGGCAAGTGTAACGTCAGACAAGTCTTGGGGAAATATGCACCTGCTGCAGTGGTACTGGAAGAATGGACTATTTGTGGATTGTTTGGTAAGTGCTAGTGATAAACAAATTTATTCGCCAGGCATTTTTTTGGGGGTACCCTCCTTCCCCCCTACATTTGCTAACATACGGCACCTAAACTATACAGTGGGCACATGTGTAGGGCTATATAACTAGGGATGGGTGAATTTGACCCCTTTCGGCAAAAATTTGCCGACAGCGAAATGTCGCAGACGCGACATTTATATATATTTATATATCCCTAAATATAACAACTCTATTGCTTCCCTGGCCTTGTGTAGTGTAATGTAGTTGCTGCTGCATAAATGTCCATTGTACTTTAACTGCACGCCGTATGCTAATTAGGCATCACTAGCGTAATGCCTGGCGAAGAGTTGCGATGTGCGCAAAGCCAGCACTGGCGGATTTTTGGAGATAAGTAAATTTGCTACCCAAAGCTGCACCAAAGTAAGTCTTGGCTATATATTGTAGGAAAGCTACTCATTATTTCAGAGGGCCATCTGGACTATATAACAATGCTTTCTTAAGGTTTTACAAAGCGATCAGTACTTACACAAAAGCTCAGATATTTAGCAAAGTTAATATACTGTAACTAACAGGTGTGCCAAGAATAGCATTGACTTGGTGAGAGATAACTAGATTGGAGTTCAGACCAAAGCAAAATAATATTTGGGTTTTTATACATATAGACGAGAAAGGTGGACAGCTAATAAATACAAAAAGATATCAGTAAATAAAGCTCCACCTTTGCACTTTCAATTCGAGGGTCGAATTTCGAAGTATTTTTAACTTCGAAATTCGACCCTTAGTGAATCTGCCCCTCAATGTGACCAGAACTTTTTCACCCAAGTTATCATGTGTTAGGTTAAGCCTTTGAGAGCCAAAAGCGCAAGTATAATTATACATAACAGTCATGGTTTTAAAACACAATATTCTGCAGCTTGTTTCTGTGCTTAGAATAGTATTATAGTGTTTCTTAGAACTGGGAAGCTTGTGATCACACCTGTTAAAGTAGTGGTTTTTAGATGTTTGAGTCTGAGCCAACTCTTCAGGTTCAAAAAACATGGTTAGACACTCCACCCCTTAGTTTATAACAAGGTTACAGTTACAAAAATATTGTCAAACTGAAACAGTTACTAAAAATATTGTCAACCTGAATATCCAGTACAAAAAATTCATATTCACCCAAATGTCTCACCATAATTGACCAAAGGAATGGGCCTCCAGGAAAGGTCTCCTCAAACCTCACCTTAAACGGCCTCTGGTTTTGAGAAGCCCCACTGTTTGGCAACAACTGATGAGGGTGACAAGTCTGTGATATAAATGGTTATATGTAGATTAGTGTAAGTCTTTAAAGTGATTTGTAATCCATACCATTGGTTTTGGAATATATAACTGTATGGGTCAACAGCGTATTTTCATGCAGATGAATGAATAAAACAAAGAAAATGTGTATATGCATACATATAGAGACATACACACACATATATTATACTATACCTATACTAATCAAGTGTAGATATTAAGTTCACAATAGTCTTGTATTATGCTCGGTCAAGAAATCATCTTAAAGTCATTAATAGAATCAGCAGTGCATTCCCCAACCTCACTGTCCTCACTGTGAAGAACCACCTACATTGTTCAAATAAAAGTTCTGGAAACAACCAATACTAAACTTATTGGCATCAATACCCCATTCTACATAGGCCTATATTAATATTATCATTATCTATGGTCCACTGTGTTAAAAATGACTAAGGTATACTTGTTGTCCAACCTCTGCTCTGAATTTTCTTTTTAACATTGAACTTGATGCATTACCCCCATCTTGTTATTTATAAATAAAGAATAAACAAAAAAAGGAAAGTTTTGTTCCTCGTGTCTAATGGGATGTGCACTGGTTCTTTGCCCTTATTTATGGGAACAAGTTTCACTACTATCTGTCTGTAATGTCCTCTATGGTCGTCTAACTGTGAGGGGACATGTTATCATTCCAAAATAGATGGTGACCCCAGAACTGTATTTAGGTCCGATGCTGCTCTATGCATCGGACCTAAATACGGCTCCTACGTCGTGCGCGTGACATCACACGCACGGATATTGCGGAAGTGATGTCACACGCTGCTTGCATGTGACGTAACCTCCGCAAACCAGCCCGACCCCCTACCCCTCACCCCCCCCAGCTCTTTCACCGGATTTCCAATTGAAATCAGTGGAAGAGGTTTGTTTTTTTAATTTAAAAAAAATAATTTCTAGGCACCCTAAAACCTGCCACCTTAGGCACAGAGGCCCTCGGTGCATTAATATAAATACGGCCCTGGGTAGCCACCTGTGAAAAGTTTAAAGTCCTGAATCATTGCTGCTATTGAGATACTGACACTTTAAGCCATTATAATAAGTTCAATATATAAAATATTGCATTTTAACCATATTAATTTTTAGGGTTTAGTTCTCCTGTATGTTAACTTTTAGTATGCTATAGAATGGTCAATTCTAAGAAACTTTACACGTGGTCTTCATTATTGATTTTTTATAGTTTTTTTTTTTAAAAAAAAATTTGTCTTCTTCTTCTGACTCTTTCCAGCTTTCAAGTGGGAGTCGCTGACCCCATCTAAAAACAAATGGTTGTAAGGCTGCACAGTTATTGTTACTTTTTATTACTCATCTTTCTATTCAGGCCCTCTCCTATTCATATTACAGGCTTCTATTCAAATCAATGCATGGTTGTTTTTTTAGTTTGGATCCTAGCTAAATAACTAAAAAAAAACACAAATAATAAAAAATTAAAACCAATTGAAAATTGGTTAATACTAAAGGTTAATTTAAAGGTGTACATTCCAGATAGTTGGCATATGCCAGAAACAGAATGTTTCTTTTCTATTCTATTTCACATGTATGATACAGCTTGTATTATCAAGTGCATGCTTTAGCAAATATCTTACATGCCATTGTCAATGATACACCTGATGTTTTGCAAAACTTGAATGAGGAGAACCCCACATTTGCAAAGTCGTATTACAAAATAGAATAGTCTTTTTTTGCCATGGAGGACAAGCTGACCACAATGATGGAGTAGGAGGACACATAAATCAGGTTAAAGATTTGGAAACTCGTTTTAAGGCTCCGCCATCTGAATGGTCCCTTCCAAACTGGTTTGGTGGGTTTTGGGGAAGTATTGTACAACTGATCATGCAGGCTCATGGAATCACTATTACAGAGATGTGAAGATAGATTATTGTAATAATACCTGGAAGGTGGCAAGGCTCTTTTTGTTCGGATTGTTCTCTTTTCCTTGACCATAGCCTGTCCTTGACAGATGCTACTTCACTGCCCAGCCTGACCCTTGACTACGTTCTTTGTTCCCTGTCCTTTTTGTACACATTCAGTTCCCTTGGTACACTCTTCCCCTTGGTTCTCTCACTTTAAGACCTGGCTGCATCCGGGTAGTAGAGGGCATCCTCCCGAAGTAAAAGGAGGCTGTTATAGGAGGAAGCATGAGCTGTTACCAGGACCTTGGGGTTTGGTCTGAGTTTTGGGATACCTTACGTTACACGTATGGGTTATATTAAAGGAGAACTAACCCCTAAAAGGAAAATGGTTAAAAAAGCCATATTTTACACACTGCGTTTATTGCATCAGCCTAGCTTTAGCTTCTCAATAGCAGCAATGATCCACAACTACTAACTTGTCACAGGGGGTCACCATCTTGGAAAGTGTCTGTGACACTCACATGCTCAGTGGGCTCTGAGCAGCTTTTGAGAAGCTACGCTTAGGGGTCCTTGCAAATTTACAAGCAGAAAATGAGTTTTGTCTGTAATATAATCTTATCGTCCAGGATTGATAATTAAATTCTGATGCTAAATGCACTGGTTTCTGAGCTGGCATGTAGTAATTATCAGTTTTAACTACTATCAGCCTTATATTGTGACTAGGGATGCACCGAATCCACTTTTTGGATTCGGCCGAACCCCCGAATCCTTTGTGAAAGATTCGGCCGAATACCGAACCGAATCCTAATTTGCATATGCAAATTAAGGATGGGAAGGGGAAAACATTTTTTACTTCCTTGTTTTGTGACAAAAAGTCACGCAATTTCCCTCCTGCCCCTAATTTGCATATGTAGATTAGGATTCGGGTTCGGTTCAGCCGGGCAGAAGGATTCGGCTGAAAAAGGCCAAATCCCGAACCGAATCCTGGATTGTGACATTTGTATTGTGAATAAATAGAATAGTATGCATCGGTCCCTAAGCTCAGGTAACTGAGAGAGTCAGTAAAAAAGATGATGGGGAGCTACTGGGGCCTCTTTAGGGGCACAGATCTTCCCTGCTAAATGGCTGTTGTTCCCTTGGGCTGGTAAAGAAGCCCGAAACATAATGTACAACATTTCTAGCCTAATTCTTTAGTTAGGCTTTAGTTCTCCTTGACTAATTTACCACTGGCATAAAAAGTTTGGGAACATTTGTAATTTCAGTTTGTGTATCAATGTGTTCATGTTACATAGTTACATAGTTACATAGTTAAATTGGGTTGAAAAAAGACAAAGTCCATCAAGTTCAACCCTCCAAATGAAAACCCAGCATCCATACATACACCCATCCCTACTTTTAATTATATTCTATATACCCATACCTATACTAACTATAGAGTTTAGTATCAGAATAGCCTTTGATATTATGTCTGTCCAAAAAATCATCCAAGCCATTCTTATAGTCATTAACTGAATCAGCATCACAACATCACCCGGCAGTGCATTCCACAACCTCACTGTCCTGACTGTGAAGAACCCCCTACGTTGTTTCAAATGAAAGTTCTTTTCTTCTTGTCTAAAGGGGAGGCCTCTGGTACGGTGATACGGTGATGTTGTCCAAGACTTGGATAAAAAAGCTACTGAAAGGGTTTTCCTGTGGACTCCAGTAACCTCTGGTTACATCACTAGAAAACTGTGACAAAAAAAACATGGTCACAAAAAAAAGAAACATATAATATATACAGATGAAAAGATTAGTTCATTCTCCTGCACCCAAATGTGAACCAAATATATGCAAAAAGTGTGTGATTTAAGAAAAAAAAAGAGTTACGATTAAAGTATATAAGATACAGTATTGCTATAGGAAATTACATCTACAAGAGGAAAGCTTAATTTAAGCCACTTTCAATTAAACAGTGACTGTTCAGACAATTACATCCATACACAACATATCAACCTATCAACCGTCTCGCCACAAACAAAGATTATATCAACTGTGGTTTCTGGGCAGATGTCACAATCCAAGATCTTGTGCTGATAAAATTGAGAACACTTTCGTTTCAAAAGACCCACAAGAAAAGTTTTATGGTTGAGGAGATGCCCTTGCTATTTGTACGCAAAGCAGATGGAAGTCTGGGAATAACCAGAATCGCTCCTAAAATATTTACATGGAAACCCCATAGGCTAAAGATCACCCTCTGGGTTTTAAAGCATGATCAGAAACCAGTTTCATTTCTTTTTTGGGTTCATCAGTGCAGCGTTTTCTAGTTAGTAAATGTAGAGCAAGGGAAGTCGGTCCACAAAAAAAAAAAATAAAACCTAGTGGGTGTGGTTAATGCTCTAGAGCAGTGCTGTGGTACTTCTGCGGTACAGAGGGCCAGAATTTTTCTGGTCTAGATGGTGGAGGGTTGATAATGGAAGCCAGTGTTAACCACTCCCTGTGTTAACCACACCCATGTTACCACAAGACCATGTCCACATTAATTGTGGTAGCACACCAGAAAAACAATTAGTTGGTGCTCACTGCAGGGATATCACTGATCACATCAATACATTTGATAACCCACAGTTACATTATTAATAACTTTTATATAATCAAGGCATGGAATTTTCAGAAACACCCACAATTAAAAACAAACATGAAAGTGTAAATATACAGTACTATAAGTAGCAGTCAAATACAAGCCCCAAAATAATGAATATCGAGCATAAATAATGTGTTATGATAGTAGATGCACTTACTCATCCCACATGACAGATCTAAAACAATTCGCTTAAAGGGAGTATCAACCCCAAAAAATAATGTTTTGCCTAGTTAAATAAAACATAAGTCTGTTCAACTTTGCAGTGTACATTCTTTACAAATATTTTTTTTAAGTTAATTTGTAAATGTGTTGTTGTTGAAAGCAATGTTTGTTCTTTTCTAATCTCTTCCCTGAAGGCTGACTGTTAAGGGACACGCGCTCAGATTTGGAGAGACTTAGTCGCCCGATGACATCCTTCCTACCAGCTAGAATGTAAATAGCCCGTGGGATGGCACTCGGAGCGCTTTGCTTTCCGAAGTTTCCCTGTGAGGCAACTTCGGTCGACTTTGTGCCATCCCGCCTGCGATTTAGATTCCAGCCGGCGGGAAGTAGTAGTAAGTAGTGATGGACAAATTTATTCGCCAGGAGCGAATTTGCAGCGAATTTCTGAGTTTCACCGCCAGCAAATAAATTTGCGAAATTGCTGTGAAAATTTGCCAGCGAAAATTGACTTTAATGGGCGTCAGAATTGTCACCAGCGTCAGAATTGTCGCCAGCGTCAGAATTGTCGAATTACGCAAATTTTCCGCAATTTCGTTAATTTCGCGGGAAATTCGCAAATCTTTCGGCGAAGTTAAACGGGAGAAATGCGCCCATCACTATTAGTAAGTAGTAATCATAAATAGAAAATTGCCATTTTAAAAAAAATAAGGGCCACCCCCTGTGATCCTATGATACATGGTGCACACAAACAAACCAAACAAACCATACATGTTAGGTCACATGAGCCAATTAACAGACAGAGTTCTGTATTTTGCTTCCACACTTCTTCCTGTTACAGTTAGAGCTGCGGTATTTCTGGTCAGGAGATCTCTGAGGCAGCACACAGACCATCACAATGGGAGCTCCAGACAATAGATGTAAAAGGACAATATTAACATAAAGAGGAACTATTGCGAAAATGAAAATTTAATATAAGCTTCAGCATACTGAAATAAGAAACTTCCTTTCCTAGAAAATGTATTAAAGCTCACTCAAATAACTGATTCCAGTACAAACAAAATCTAAAAAAGTAACTGCCTTTTGCACAAATCCTGCACATGGAGAGACATGAAGTCTGGGGATTTTCATTAGGGATGCACCGAATCCACTTTTTTGGATTCGGCCGAACCCCCGAATCCTTCACGAAAGATTCGGCCGAATACCGAACCGAATCCGAACCCTAATTTGCATATGCAAATTAGGGGTGGGAAGGGGAAAACATTTTTTACTTCCTTGTTTTCTGACAAAAAGTCACGCAATTTCCCTTCCGCCCCTAATTTACATATGCAAATTAGGATTCGGTTCGGCCAGGCAGAAGGATTCGGCCGAATCCGAATCCTGCTGAAAAAGGCCGAATCCTGGCCGAATCCCGAACCGAATCCTGGATTCGGTGCATCCCTAATTTTCATAGAGTGACTTTTAACACATCTTCTAGGCAAAATGAGCCCCCCTATAAGATATAGTGGATCTAACTGTCAATGAATATCTGACACCCAACTGCTGCATGAAGACAGAATGAAGAGAAACAGGTTCTGAGAGAGGAATAGTGAACATAAATGGTACAGAATTTTTAATTGATAATATTTAGAAAACTTCTTATCTGTTGCTTAAGTATTCATTTTGGGGGTATAGTTTTCCTTTAAGCAAAGCATGTCTTTCAGCCACAATATGGCTCACAAGTCATATCCACTGGTAAATGTGCAGTACAGCTTGGCATCATGTGTCTCCTTCTTTACCAGTAATATTATACCGTACTGCCTTATGCATTTAGTTTGTACATGGTTTGAAATAACTGACCTTCAATTCTGCTTGTGGTTCCCCAGCTGGAAGAAGATAGTCATACTGTAAATGGCACAGTGGTTCCTTTAATATAATACAAGTGAAACAGTGACAGTTGGCAGTCATATTGAAAGGCCAGGCAGTGTCAGAGGAACCTGAACCTACTGCAAAGTTTCCTTATGTAGATAATTGCCATGAACTGTATTAATCTGCTATCAGAGTAGAGTGACTATTTTTTGCTAGTTCTCTGAATTGGTGGTGTGTCTATATCTACTCTACTTCTAGATAAACTGTAAATCACAAGAAGGTTGTTGTGCCAGCCAATATCCACCTAGCTTTCTGTACCAGGCATCATTGTAGTGAATCCAATCCAGCAGCACACTGAAGTCGTGAAAAGAAGAGTTTTTCTTGTGCGGAAAACAGGCGACCACTTTCTAAATTGTGATGAACCAGTCACTATGCAGTGCAGTGATGTCCGACGGCTTCCACATAGTGGGACAATTATTCATTTTTTTAGTGATTTGCAAAATGGCAGGACAATTTGTGAAATACATTGAAGTCAATGAATGATGATAGGACTTTTTTTTGCAAACTGTATTGGAATGTATGGCCTGGGAAGAAATGTTGCTCCTCACTATTGATTAGACTTCATGTTCTGGGGTCAGATAATTGTAAAATGTTTATGTCATCCAAAATGATCAGTGTAGTTCTTGAAGTCTGAGATCCATAGCTATACCTTAGAGGGGGCACATACACCCCTAGATTCCCCCCATAGCTTCCAGTTTGACAGACATTACTATCTAGACAATGACATCCCTTGAACTAAAGGACCTTTTTATATACTGTATAATAGCCTCCATGAACATCTTGCTGCCTTTTTCAGAATCGAGTAAGGGGTGACATGCAATTGAATGTGGAAAGGCAAAATGGCAAGGGTTTAAAGGTGAGCGTGGATTTTGGATGGATTGTGGGCATGTTTGTGTGTGATGGGGCATGACCAGAACATGTCAGGAGTGTTTTCTTTGGATTTGTAATTTATATTAATTAGGTCCCTATTACATTTAATTGGCAGATGCCAACACCTCTCATTCTAAACCTGATATCCCACAACCTCTGTCCCTTATTAAAGGGACTGCTACTATAGGCACCATCTCTCCCTACTATACCTGCTATCCCACAGTCACACTCCCTTCCCAGAGACTATTATCCACTGTTACTATAGGCACCATCTCTCCCTACTATACCTGCTATCCCACAGTCACACTCCCTTCCCAGAGACTATTATCCCACTGTTACTATAGGCACCAGCTCTCCCTACTATACCTGCTATCCCACAGTCACACTCCCTTCCCAGAGACTATTATCCACTGTTACTATAGGCACCATCTCTCCCTACTATACCTGCTATCCCACAGTCACACTCCCTTCCCAGAGACTATTATCCACTGTTACTATAGGCACCATCTCTCCCTACTATACCTGCTATACCACAGTCCCTTCCCAGAGACTATTATCCCACTGTTACTATAGGCACCATCTCTCACTATTACCCAGAAATTATTATGCCACTGTTACTATAGGCACCATCTCTCCCTACTATACCTGCTATCCCACAGTCACACTCCCTTCCCAGAGACTATTATCAAGGCCTGGACTGGCAATCTCTGGGTTCTGGCAAATGCCAGAGCGGCTGCTATAAAGTCCCATAGAAAGTCAGTATTTAGTGGGCTGGTGGGGGCTGTTTGGGCCTCTATGTACCTGAAATGCCAGGGCCTATTTTAATTCTCAGTCCGACCTGATATTATCCCACTGTTACTATAGAAACCATCTCTCCCTACTATACCTGTTATCCAACAGTAGGGATGTAGCGAACCGCCGACAATGTGTTCGCGAACGCCGTTCGCGAACACCGGCAAAATTTGCGAACAGTTCGCGAACAGTTCGCGAACTTCGAACATCCGAAAATCGTTGGATTCGAACGATCGAAGGATTTTAATCGTTCGATCGAACGATTTTCGTTCGTATCGAACGATCGAAGCCATTGGATCGAATGATTTCATTCAATCCAATGGCTTCGATCGTTCGATTCGAACGAAAATCCTTCGATTTTAGCGATCGAATGGTCGAACGATTTTGACGCGAACGCCTATTGGCGAACGTCGCGCGACGTTCGCAAACTTGCGGCGGACGCGAACAGCCGATGTTCGCGCGAACAAGTTCGCCGGCGAACAGTCCGCGACATCCCTATCCAACAGTCACAGTCCCTTCCCAGAGACTATTACCCCACTGTTACTATATGAACCATCTCTCCCTACTATACCTGCTATTGCACACCAGCTGAAAACCCTAAATTGAGTATGGAATGGAGGGCCTACTCTGCTCTCTTCCATTCACCGCAGGGACCCATTTATTTGGCTTTTCCTGAGCTGGTATATAAATACAGTTATGTTCACTGCAGCAACATACCTTTCCCCTGGAGGTAACTGTTTATCAGTCTAACACTGGTGAAAAATGCACAAAAACATGATCATCTCAAGTGCATCTCTTACGAGGTGTATATGTGTAAATATGTATATGTGATTGAGTGTTTAAGTGAGTGAGAGACACATCAACCATCTTTATCAGAACTCTACTTAATACAACACAAGTACACAACAAAACTCTCATACTAATAATAGTTCAAGGCATAGAGACCTGCAGTCTACCAGTAGATATTTAGAAGGCAATCACTGACCCCAATATCCTCAAGGATACATAATATTTAATTTTATTTTCTATAGTGTGACTTAAAGGTTGCCTGTTGTTTAATTACTGTACAACACTTGTCTTCTCCATGCAGTGTGTTAGATCTTGATGTGATAATTTAACAGAAGACCCCCACATTGCAACTGCCTGAGAATCTCTCTGTTACACGGGCGTATCAGGAAATTGGTTTTCAACAAAAGTAACTTTGAAGTGCTAAACACTTGCCTGTGTGAGTGCAAGTTCATTAGTGCAAAGGTTGTTTTTTTTTAACAATGAGTGAGTTGTGCAGCAATTGTGGAATACTCTCTATACGGAGTTGGTGTTGGCTAACGCTTCTGACTTTCATGTTTGGAGTAGCCCTTTGCTACTTGGATGCCGCCAGGTCTTAAAGGGAGAGAACCAAGGCAAGAGTTCTGGGCAGGCTAGGGAACCGTAACATGTGACAGGAGTAAGGGGGTTAGAGCAAAGTGTGGTCGAGTAGTGATGGGCGAATTTATTCGCCAGGCGTGAATTCGTGGCGAATTTGCGCGATTCACCGCCAGCGAATAAATTCGCGAAACGCCCGCGAAAATTAGCCCGAAAAAATTCGCCGGCGTCAAAAAAAAATGTTGCCGGAGTCGAAAAAAAAGGGCGCCGGCGTCAAAAAACGGGCGCCGGCATCAAAAAACGGGCGCCGGCATCAAAAACGAGACGCCCATCACTATGGTCGAGGAAACTGCCCAGGGTCAATAATCAGCCAGGCAGCACAGTACAGAATCAGGATCCAGAAGAGTAATCAGTAAACAGGCAATGGTCGGTTCAGGCAGCAGACAGGAATGGCCAAGGACAGCCAAGATTCTAGTAACAATACATCAAACCAGAATCACACCCAGGAACAATCTGACAATAGATCTGCATAGGGTGATGGGAATTAGGATTAGAATTCTTAATGAATCGGATGAAAATTAAGCGTAGGACTGGCCAGATATGGGATGACTTTGACGTAGTTGGCCAGCTTAAAAATATTGCAATATATTGTTTTGTTTAAAGGGTAAGGTGTTTTTTTAGCAGTATTCACAAAATGTCTCAATGCCTTAAATATATTGATAATGGGTTGAGTGCAGAGGACTCTTATATTTGTCTATATGTATTTTGTGGTCACAGCCTCATTGCACCCCCACCCAATGGTTTTAAAAATTAGTGGTGAGCACAACTTTCCCTTGTTTGTTATAGTTTATACAGGAGCAGTGACCAGCTCCATGTTGTAGCTCCCACCCTTCCCAGCTATAGTCAGGTGATCCCAGTGGTGACCAATAAAAGGGCAGCCAGTTTGGGAGTTTTAACCTTGAAAGCAGCTAGTAAGTTGCAGGTAAAACATAGCCCCTGTTTAAAATGTATAATGAAGCAATAGAATTCTTAATGAATCAGATGAAAATTGGGTGTAGGACTGGCCAGATATGGGATGACTTTGACGTAGTTGGCCAGCTTTAATATATTGCAATATATGGACAAACAATGTTTTGTGTAAAGGGTTAGGCCTTTTTAAGTATCAGTATGCACAAAATGTCTTAATGTCTTAAATATATTGATAATGGGTTGAGTGCAGAGGAATCATGTATTTGTCTATATGTATTTTGTGGTCACAGCCTCATTGCACCCCCGCTTAAAAGACCAGTAACATAGATTTAAAAAAAAAAAAAAAGTTTCTACTTAACGGAAAAAAAAACACCAAGACAGTTTTAACTTTAAATTTGCAAAGTCTTTATTAAGAAATTACTTACCAATTCTCTGCTTGCGTTCCTCTTCAGAAATGGCGACAAAGCGATGATCCATCATGTGGTGCTCGATTTCTCCTCCCTGCCTTCTGTAAGAGATAGCCAGGGAGGAGAAATCTTTGAAGATTTTTAATAGCCAGTTGATGGACAGTAATGACTTGAAGAATTATTAAAAAGAAAAAAAATATATATAATTAATTATTTTTTATATATATATATATATATATATATATATATATATATATATATACTGTATACAGATAATGTATACAGAAATGTGTGTATTGAGTTCTAGACTTCCTCCAGTCATCATCTTTCTGAATTACAAGCAAGACTGTTCTCACTTTTTGTTCTCACTTACTATTTCAACCTACAGAGGAGAGATTCAGAGCTGTGACTTCTGCAGAAACAAAGTGAAACACAGGACCTGCTAGCGAACATGGTATACAATAATGTCATGGTATGTGCAGAACATTGTATACTGTATATAGATATAGTGTGTATATATATATATATATATATATATATATATATATATATCTATATATATATATGTGTGTGTATTATCTTTCTATGGGATCTTTGGTGCAATATCAGGATTTTATTGCTCTACTGAGTTTTCACCCTTATGCACACTTACATTTATAAATTCAGATTTAAATTCAGAAATTAAATAAAAAAAGGTTTCTGTCTGAGGGTTTAACACTGTGGGCACTGTTGCTCACGGCAATATCAGTCAAGCTAGTTGGCACCTCTTGACTGTGTAGACAGTGTGAGAGATTCTCTAGGAAGAGACTGTAGTATTATATTAAATTAAGGCTGGATGGCTAATTTTAATATTCAATATCACAGTAGTCTAGGAAGGATTTCAGTTTAATATTGTATAAAAAGTTACTATTTCAAACGACTGAATTGAACAAAAGCATTTGCAAGGGGAACTACTTTCATTTCAGTGATTTTTGTAATAAAAACCTCTTTATGATGGGCACGATTTATCATAGCTGGTGTGGCAATTCGTATTGTTATAATAGTTGTTATAATAGTTGTTATAATAGTTGCTAGATTTTTTTTTAAGCATAGTCACCTACTTTGTCTGACCTGAAGCCTTCCGCTCCTGTTGAAATGGAATTGCCTTTGGTCATTGGTGGGATGCTGATAGAGGTAGCTTCTGTTACAGCAGGACATATAATTGTATTTTATAGATTTGGATAGAATATATAGAAATGTTGTTACTGTGGGTGCTTTGGAGTAGTGTCGGTTTCCAAGTGATACCACAACTCAGCAAGTTCCCTCTTGCAGTAGCACATCTCAAGTTAACAGTCTGACGTCTCTCTTTGTATTACAAATATCTGAACCATGAAGCTTTCAGGAGCCGGGTGCACTTGTGTCGGGTCCTTTACATTTATACAGGGGTTCCATGAATGCTGGGGAAGCTATGAATTGGATTTGCTAAATTAAAGGGTGTTTAACTACAAGATATAATAATATGGCAAAGTGCATGGTTACAATGCACAGGTGAAACCACAGTAGCATTTCTACATTAACCTGAAGTCATATCTTTGGAGAACCCAAATGCAAACCTGTATTCATGGGTGCAACTGAGTAACATGGCTGATGAGAACCTTAACTCCTACAAGGAAACCGTGGACTGTATGGGGCAAATTTACTAAAGGGCGTAGTGACCAGTGCCAGGCCAGGCCAGCCAGGCACCCTAGGCAGCCTGTCTGTCCCCGGCGCTGGCTGAGAGCACGCAGGCAAATTGACGTTCGCGCCCGCACATGCCCCTATTGGCGCTCGTGCGCCGATGCGCACACTGGAGCTCTCTCGTGCGCGCCATCGGAACTAGCTCGTGCGTGCACAAAAATGGATCGTGCGCATGCGCAGGAGCGCAATAGGTAAAGAAAATGCCAGCGGCAGTTGGGGAGAGAGGGGACCGGACTTGGGGTAGGCGACAGAGAGGTACGTCCCTGGCGCCACCCCAGCTTTGCGCCCTAGGCACGTGCGTACTCTGCCTACCCTTAGTTCCGGCCCTGGTAGTGACTAACACTGATGAAAATTCGCCAGTGTGACGACATTTTGGAACTTTGACGGATTACTAACGGACGTCGGCATAACTTCGCTAGTGAAGGAGATAGCCTCTAGTGATACTTCGCTCCCTAACGCCTAGCAAATTTGCGCTCTGGCGAATGGACGTAACAACACAAATTCACTAAGATGCAGATTTTACTGAACGTTACCTCTTGCACCAGACTTGCCTTCAGCAGCTCAGACCAGGTGAAGTGCAATAGAGTAGATAGGACTTCCTCAGAAGTCCCAAAACACGCTAGCGTGTTTTCATTTTTTCAGGGTTTTTCAGGGCTGCAAAAGAGCGTAATTTTTTTTTGGGGTAACCCGCTTCCCCCCTACATTTCCTAACATATGGCACATAAACTATATGTGTAGGGCAATATAACAACTCTATTTTATCTTATTAAGGTTTCCTGGACGTGTGTAGTGTAATGTATTTGCTTTAACTTCCCGCCGTATGCAAATTAGGCAATGCTAGCACAACTTTCGCTTAGTGCAGTAACGCTAGAGCAACTTTGCCAGCGTTCGGTGCCCTGGATGCAACTTCGTATTTTAGTGAATTAGCGTTGCCTTGGCGAATCTACGCCTGGCGAAGTGTTGTGCTGTGAGTGAAGCCGCCGCTGTTGAATATTTGGCGGTTAGTGAATTTGCCCCTATATGTCTATACAGCTATGGGATCTGTTATCTGAAAACCCATTATCCAGAAAGCTCAGAATTACTGAAAGGCCGCCTCCCATAGAGTCCATCTTATCCAAACAATCCTCATTTTTTAAAATGATTTCTTTTCTCTGTAATAGTAAAACAGTAGCTTGTACTTGTTCCCAACTAAGATATAATGAATCCTTATTGGAAGCAAAACCAGCCTATTGGGTTTATTTAAAGCTCTAGTGGACTTTAGTTATGAAGATCCAAATTACGGAAAGTTCCATTTTCCGGAATACCCCACATCTTGAGCATTCTAGATAACAGGTCCTATACCTCTGTACTGTATATATGCACATTGCAATTTGACTTTTTACATTCTCCAGTGTTAGTTGCTAATAAACAGCATTGCCCGACAGACAAATTACTATGTGAATGGCCTAAACACATTTCCCAATACCCAGATGCACTGTACAGGATTGTACTATGTTGCTTAAAGGAAAACTATACCCCCAAAATGAATACTTAAGCAACAGATAGTTTATATCAAATTGAATGACATATTAAAGAATCTTACCAAACTGGAATATATATTTACATAAATATTGCCCTTTTACATCTCTTGCCTTGAACCACCATTTCGTGACTGTATCTGTGCTGCCTCAGAGATCACCTGACCAGAAATACTACAACACTAACTGTAACAGGAAGAAGTGAGGAAGCAAAAGGCACAACTCTGTCTGTTAATTGGCTCATGTGACCTTACATGTGGTTTGTATGTGTGCACAGTGAATCTTACGATCTCAGGGGGCGGCCCTTATTTTTTAAAATGGCAATTTTCTATTTATGATTACCCAATGGCACATACTACTAAAAAAGTATATTATTATGATAATGGTTCATTTACATGAAGCAGAGTTTTACACATGAGCTGTTTTACTCAGTATCTTTTAATAGAGACCTACATTGTTTGGGGGGTATAGTTTTCCTTTAAGTGGGAAAACATGTTTTTTTCAAAACACATCAGTTAATAGTGCTGCTCCAACAGAATTCTGCACTGACATCCATTTTCAAAAGAGCAAACAGATTTTTCTATATTCAATTTTGAAATCTGACATGGGGTTAGACATATTGTCAGTTTCCCAGCTGTCCCCAGTCATATGACTTGTGCTCTGATAAACTTCAGTCACTCTTTACTGCTGTACTGCAAGTTGGAGTGATATCACCCCCCCCCCCCGCGACCTAACAACAGAACAATGGGAAGGTAACCAGATAGCAGCTCCTTAGCAGATCTGAAAACAACACTCAATATCCATGTCCCACTGAGACTGATTCAGTTACATTAAGCAGGAGAAATAACAGCCTGCCGGAAAGAAGTGCATGCACAAGTCACATGACTGGGGCAGCTGGGAAACTGACAAAAAAATCTGTTTGAGAATTGGATTTCAGCGCAGAAGTCTGCTGCAGTAGCACTATTAACTGATGCATTTTGAAAAAAAGTTGCAGTGTTGGCCACCATAGAAGACCACAAGTCTTAAATTAGTCTGTTTCCGTCATTATGGAGGAAATGCATTCTTAACTGTGGTTTCTTGACTAACCATGAGTATTTCTTATAGTGTCTCTTTCTTAGTTGCTCCTACAGAAGCACATAATACTATTATCTATTAAGCATTAATACACTTTTGTATTCTTTTTCATCTGTTCTGTCCTATACTATTCCATAATATATATATTGTGCCATATGTAGCCAACTTTAGACCATGGATGTTCATCTTGCTGTTCTGACGGTGACCATTGACTGATGGGCTGTTGTACAGATATATTATGATATCTATGATATTGGTGGTTACTCCCATGGCACTTATTGGGAATAAGTGCCATAATGGTGATGCCAATGATTTCCTCAAGACCTGTTCCCATTGTACAATGTACGAGAAGAGCAAAACAAATGAGCAATCAGCGATTTTTCCATAAAATCACTAAATTCAGGGTTTACCCACCATGATTATACATGAACCAAAACCATAATTTAATTGCAGAGATCAACAACGAGACCACGGGGCTGTCAAAATCTGGTCACCATGATGTATTCCCTATTAATATAAACATGTTTATTTTGTTTGGTTTTCCCATTACTGTAAACATGTTTCTTTTGTTTGGTTACAGGCCTTCTATGATTCAGACATCGAAAGCAACACTTTTTATGATTATGTGTCAGTCTCAGAGAGCATTCATGTGGTGGCCCCATGCAACCTGCAAACAACAGTTACTTTTGACCGCAGGTTCTTACCAGCATTTTACAGTATAGTGTTTCTCCTGGGAATATTAGGTAATGTTCTTGTTATGGTGGTGTTGCTGCAGAATCATTGGAGGCTGCAGAGCACAAACATCATTCTCCTACACCTGGCGTTGGCTGATATCCTGCTGGTAATCACCCTGCCTTTCTGGGCCACCCAAGCAGTGTCAGGCTGGATTTTTGGAACTGTGACGTGCAAAATGGTCGCCTCCATTTTCAAGATAAACTTATATGCTTGCACCTTCCTCCTAGTCTGCATCAGCTGTGATCGTTACCTGTCAATAGTCTATGCTGTACAGTTATACAAGAAACAACGTACCCACTTGGTTCATTGGAGTTGCCTTCTTGTGTGGTGCCTCTGCATTGGACTCAGTATTCCAGACATGGTGCATTTTCAAGTTATCCATGAACTTCGTACAAACGTGACTCAGTGCCAGCCAAACTTTGACTCCTCCACTTTCAAAATCTGGAGAGTCTCCATGACATTTCTCTACCATATTGTAGGATTCTTGCTCCCACTGTGCTTCATGGTGTACTGTTACACTCATATCATTTACACTCTATGTCAGACTCGTGGATTTAAGAAACAGAAAGCCCTGCAAGTTATAATTGCTGTTGTGGTGACTTTCTTCTTATGTTGGACTCCATACAACATTGTGGCCCTGTTGGATACAATGAATATGTTGAATTTTCTAGCTGACAACTGCACCACAGACAGCAACATTGATATTGCGCTGTCAGTCACATCTGGTCTGTGCTATTTCCATTCCTGCCTGAACCCTCTGCTTTATGCCTTTGTTGGAGCTAAATTTAAGAGGAAGTTGATTGAACTGTTGAGCAAACTCGGGTGCATTTGTCCTCAGTTTGTGAAGAACTATATCAAGTACAACCCTCCAGCCAAATCTTCCACTTGGTCAGAATCAGGAGATACTTTGGCATCTAGAATGTGAAATTGTCTCCTGTAAGCAAAATATCAGCCCTGATAATGGACTGACCGATGTAATTCTTATGCTGGCTGCCGTGTGACATTTCTAAGACTGACATCGGTCAACATATTGAAAATTCCAAATGAAACTCTTTTTCATGCATGGTTCATTTCCAAGTCCAATTGGAATTCAATTCCAAGTTCTCCAGGACATCTATAAAGTAAAGTAGGCACATAGCAAGGCTCTTCATCTTCATAACAGAAAAAAAATTAATCAAATGATGACATCCACTCTTAACGAGGCTGACCTTTAATTTGTAACTTAAAAAACATTTCTAGGTTGCTCTACTAATGTAGGGAAAGGACTGTTTGTAGTACAAACCAGCAGCTTCAGCTGAAACATTGACTGTGTAGACAGTACCATTAATGGCTCTGGATTTGAGAATGAGGTGCCCCTAGGCCAGCCGTGTCCTGCGCCCCTTCCCCCAACACGAGTGAGAGCAAGTTAAAGGACCAGTAACATTGTTTGTATACACAGAAAAAAAAAACCAAGACAATTTAAACTTTAAAATCGCAAAGACTTTATTAAGAAATAACTTACCGAAACTCCGCTTCCGCTGCTCTTCAGAAAAGGCGACACATCGATGATCCATTCTGCGGTGCTCGATTTCTCATCTCTGGCTATCTCCTATAAGGAAGGCAGGGATGAGAAATCGAGCGCCGCACGATGGATCGCTGTGTGTTTCATTAAGTCATTTCTTAATAAAGACTTTGCGATTTTAAAGTTTAATGTGTCTTGGTGTTTTTTTTCGATGTATACTTACAAACTTTTTTTTAAAATTTGATGTTACCGGTCCTTTAATAACATACCTCTTCCAGTTGGCTCCAGTCCTCTGCTCCCCCTGTATCTCCGCTGTGAATGTCCTGTATGAACCTAGAACTATAAATGCGCCTGGGTGGCATGTGCCGCCCTAGGCCCTGGCCTTTGTGGCCTTGCCACAAATCTGGGCCTAACCATTAATCCATGGCTTTTGGGATGTTTGAGTTGGAGCCACATAGAGCCCCCCACACCCATCAATTCCCAAAGCTTTGAGTACCCATGTTGTGCACTGTTATAAGTACAGATATGGGACCTGTTGTCCAAAATGCTTTGGACCTAGATCCGGATAATGAATCTTTCTGTAATTTGGAACTTCAAACTTTAAGTCGACTAGACAATCATGAAAATATTAAATAAGCCCAATAGGCTGGTTCTGCTTTCTATAAGGATTACTTACATCTTAGTTTGGATCAAGTACAAGCTACTGATTTATTATTACAGAGAAAAAGGAAATCATTTTTAAAAATTTGAATTATTTGGATAAAATTGAGTCACTCTATGGGAGATGGCCTTCCCATAATTCGAGCTTTCTGGATTATGAGCCATGAATACGCCGTAAATTCTTTCCTAATAAGCCGTGCTTAGTGATGTCATCAGTAATACTCAGTGCTTAGTGATGGAATTTCTGTCACATGGCTCACTAAAACTTGTGCATTATAATAAATAATGTACAGCCGTTGTAAAATATGAGGATATTAAAAGTCAACTTGTCCTTGTTTAAAAGGCCTTTGGCCTCTTGCCTTTATATGTGCATGGAGCTCCTCTGTGACTTATAATATCCTTCTATTTTACAACAGGGGGTACATTATTCACTGTAAAAACTGTGCTTAGTGGTACCATCAGTTATAATCAGTGCTCTCTAATGTATTATGTGTCACTTAACTCACTCAAACTTGTTTATTATAATAAATAATGTTCACCCTGTTGTACAATATGAGAATATTAGAAGTCATGTTGGAGGTCCATGACCTGTATAAAAGCACTCTGCTTTTGGACTTGAGCATTTATATCTTCTGTGCCTAACTTGTGGCAAGTAAAAAGACCTTTCCTACTCCTTTAATGCCATATTGACACAGCAATATATCTATAACATAATATAATAAAAATTGTACCTCCTATTTCCTTCTCCTTTAAAGCATATAAAGCAATGGCTAACATTTTAACTGAATATGTTTTTTTTTTATTAAACAGCTTTACATATACATTATATTTATATATTTTTTGTGCTCAGAATGTTTGGCCACTGTATTAGTCATAGTTGGCAAAAACGAACACAGCAAATAATATAATAGCAGTGAAGAATAAATGCAACACATTAATGTGATATGTAGGGAAGAATGAAATACTGACATAGAGTAAAGCAGACACTCTGTTTTCCTTAAAATAAATTCTGACTTTGAAGCATTTACCATCTCAGAGTCTTTACAATGCACAACTCTTTAGGCTAAAAAGGAAGTCAGATTAAACCTGGTTTCTCATCTGTGGTTGTATGAAATCTGTGGTTGTATGTGAGATTGTTTAGATGGGGAGATGATTTTGAGTATAGAGCATGTGCTCTTTCATTTCCAGTATCACTCTTTGGGACAGCAAGTAAGGATACACAGCCCACCAACTCACCCCATTCTGCACCCATGCCACTAGTTGTAAACACATTTTTTGGGATTTATTAAAGCCCAATGCTGCAAAAAGTCTGAATCCGAAAATCGGCTATCTCAGACCTGCCGATGTTGTATATAAGTCAATGGGAGAGGTCCCTATCCTATTTGGAAGTTTCTGTGGTCTCCGCTGGAATTAGCTTGAAAATCTGACTATTTCAGGCTTTTTGGGGGAAAATTGTGCGATTCGGGTTTTCACTCGATTTTATCGAGTTTGTCCCCGATTCGATTAAATTGTGTGTTTTTTTTAATAATTAATAAGGTCACATTGTTGATTCTAGTTTGGTCAGACTTTTTTTACTTTAAACAAATCTGAAAAATTTGGATTTTTATCAATAATTCCCTAAGGGGCAGATTTATCAAAGTTCGAGTTGAATTTTTGAATGAAAAAATGCTATTTTTTGTGTACTTCGACTAGGGAATAGTCCAAATTCAATTTGAATTTGAAAAAAAAATCGAAAATCCGAATATTGAAATTTATCATGTAATGTCTCTTTAAAAATTCAACTTTGACCAATCGCCACCTAAAACCTGCCAAGTTGCTGTTTTAGCCTATGGGGGACCTCCTAAAACTTTGTAGTTTTGGAGTCAATAGGTGGACTGTGAAAAATGTAAGTTTTTTTGGGAAAAACTTTGAATCGAATTCAATCAAATGCGCTATTCCAATTTGGCCAATTATGGACATATTTGATTGAAAACTGACCTATTCGACCAAAAAAAAAACTTTGACTTAAATTTGGTTGGTCTTTTTGAATTCAAATTTCAAAGTTTTTTCGATTCGAAATTCGACCCTTGATAAATATGCCCGTAAATGTTAGTGACACAGGCTAGAAGAATTTTCAGCAGAGGATGAGTGCTACTCCTCAGCACGGTGAAGCTTCTTATTATGTATACCACTGGGCCCTTCCCACTAGCAGAAGCTGAGAAAAACATGGCTGGGGCCAGTGTAGCTGAGCCCTAAAGGAACATGTTGTGTGACCTATTACTACAATGCTCATTAGCCATTTAGAATTTGAATTTTATGTATGTTGTAAAGGACTGAGGTGACAAACATTATTTCCACAGCAATCAGTGGTGTAAACTAGGCAAATGGCATTCCAGACCATAATATATGGCTGGCTGAAGGGCACAAATGACACTTACCCTGGGCTCCTAGCATAACAAGAGGGCTGCTCTGATGTTCTTCTGGTTAGGAAAGTTTTGAGGAAGGTTTCTAATTCCTTTCCCAATCAGAAGAACATCAGAACAATAAAAGTCATTCATATATTATTTACAGTACATGTATCTCTTTGAATGAAAAAAATCAATAAATAATGAATGTAAATTGCAAAAGTTCTAAGAATAGTGCTGTCATCAATTACATATTTTAAATGTTTACTTGTCCCTTAAAATTGGTACATTTCCCAATAGAGAAAATGTACTGTACAGGACAACTATGCAGATAGGCAGGTGACAGAGCCAAGTCAAGGGACTTTGGCCATCTTAACCCCCACAACCCAACTATAGCATTACCCCTATCTATTAGAGTTAGTGGGAAACGAATTAGTTGACAAGTGGTGGAGAAATCATATAGGTCCAGATTAAATTCAATGAGAAAAGGTTATTTAACCCTAATTTGACACCACATGTATGATAGAATGTATATCATTAATATCTTAACATCCTACCTTTGCTAAATGAAAGGTTACTTGGAATTTCTCTGAACGATTGAGCCTCCATCTAGTGCAGGGGTCAGCAACCTTTACTATCAAAAGAGACATTTTGCCCCCTCTTCCACTAAAGAAAAATAGTCTGGAGCCGCAAAACATAACACAGGTTATAAACTTTAAAAAGTGTGAACCTTTATTTAATTTTAACTGTTACAATAACAGAATACAACAAAAAAAGTGCAGTGTGCAGTGCAGTGTGCATGTATACACATGCACACTGCACTTTTTTTGTTGTTTGAAATAAATTAAACACTGAATAGTTCTATTAAATGCTTGTGTTTCTGTTTAAAGGCGAGGGCTATAGACGTCATTAAATTATGCGTCACATTCACGTTTATAGCCCTCGCACCTCCTGCAGCTGGGCTTCTCTCTTGTCTTGAGTGTGTAACCGCGGTAAGGACCATAATGAATCATTTTGCTGCAGCTCGGTTTTGCCTGTCACTCCTGGGATGTCAATACAGTCCTCGCACCTGCTGGTGGCTTTCTGAGTGTGCGACTGCATTAACCTAACAGTCTGCTTACCATGGTTGCACACTCAAGAAGCCGCCATCAGATGAGAGGGCTGTATAGACGACATGACAAGACCGAGCAGCAGCAAGCAGGATGAAGAGCCGTATGAGGCTCCGGAGCCGCGGGTTGTCTACCCCTGATCTACTGGGATCCAGGGATGGACCTACGGGTGGCCTCAATGAGCACACAGGTTGCAGTAAAACAAAAGTAACTTTATATAATAAAGAATTTAGAATAAAGGCAAATTGCAGTTGAAATACAAACCTCAATAATACGCTTGCCCTGGGGATCCCGTTTGGTGAGTCCAAACCTGGCACAGTCTTCCCAGGCAAAATCCCACACTCCACTCCAGGTGGCTAAATACAGTCATAGTCCCTCCACCAAGACCTCTTAACTTCACCAGGTAGTGTTACCTGCCCAAATACCTCTTCTGATGGACAGAGGTAGTTGCTCCCATGTGGCAGGCACACGGACAACACCTGTCCTCAGAAAGGGGACACGCTGGAACTATTTCAATATCTTCCCTCAGGCAGGACTCATTGGGACTGACACAGAGCTGGTACAGGCATCCACTGTGTCTAAAATCCTCAAACTGGGCTCCTAAGCTTTTAAGGCTTGCTTTAATCTTCATGGCACAGCTCCCATCTGCAGTGTGACCACAACAGAATCCTCTTTACTGGAATCCATTCATAGGCAGCTTCTGTCCCAGTCTCTTTGCTGCCTCCTAACTCTAGACTCTCCATAGTCATGCTTCCAATCCTTGAGGTACCGCACCAAGCCCTCCAAGGGCCACACCATCCATTGAGCTTACATCTTTGCTCAATTCATGCAAATAGAAAAAGAGACTATAAGCACATGGCAGCTCAGCTTTTTATACTTCTTGCACAACAGTGACATCTTCTGGCCAAATCTGGAATATGCCAGGGCTTACTGCACACGGGACAAATGACTCACCCCCCCTCCCAGATCCAGATTAGTTCCAACACTTAGCTGGCCACAACCATGTGGGATTTTAAGACCATAGGGGAACTTAACCCTATGGCTTACTATAGTTATTTTATGGCTTATCATGTGAAAACTTATAGGCAAGATTCAATATGTGGAGAAAAAACGTTTCTCCTAATTCGGTTCCAGTTTTTCACCATAGACGTCAATAGAGTTTTCATGGGATACACAATGAGATACCTTTTTATCATTAAATGGCATCTGGATCCATGGGAATATTTGGAACTAAATAAGGAGATACGTTTTTCTTTATTCTGGCCCATAGTGTGTTACGCTACATAGTGCAGTTAATATATATATAATTATCTAGTTAATAATAGAGTCAGGCACTGGTACAAGGTGCAAACTGCAACTCTTACAGGTGCTGCTCAGCTCCATTGTGAATGATGCCCAAACTAAGGGCATTCTAGCTTACCATGATTTGCTGCCCATCCCTATATAAATTTAATATGATTCTTTTGTGCTCACATAGAAAGCTGTTGCTGCAGAATAACATCACATTCTCATTCTTATGTAAAATGACTAATTTAAATCTGAATCTTGCTGAGGCAGGTACAAATGTTATTAGGGAACTTTTGAAAATGAAAAGAGAACAATAAGGGCTTGATGTGAGCGGAAGGAGAAGTCATAATGAGACTTATTGAACACTGCATTAAACAGGGAGATGATAAAAGTGTCAGTGTTCGGATTAAGCAAATCTGCCAGTTCATACAAAAACACAGTAATGAATACAGATGATGGCAGAACAAGGCTCATATGCTGAACGCAGTTGGATCAGTCAGGCAGACAATCACAATCACAATCATAGGAAATACATGGTACTCAAATCACTAATAATTTACTGAGGCATCTGACAAAGTGAACTTCTACTCGATCTTTAAGAGGGATTTAAAGGGGACTTGTCACCCTAATAAATAATTCCAAATTCTTTTCTATCATGTTAGTCGAGCAAATTAAACTTTACTAAAACAATATGGATTATTTACATTTTGTTTGCTTCAGTCTTGGAATTCATAATCACGTCAAACAGGCAATAATTGTGAATACTGTTATTAAGGAAACTTTATAAATTTTTATAATTGCGTATGCACCAGAATGGGGGGAGCTATTGTATACCTCCCAACTGCCCTGTTTTTAGCAGGACAGTGCCGTTTTTGACAGCTCAACCCGCAGTCCTGGGTTTGTACTGAAAAGTCCCGACTCTGCACTGAACAGCCAGAAAAAGAAACCAAGTTTCTAACTTAATTGGCTTTTGGCAGAGAGCCCAGAACTGCCACCAGGTGCAACTAAGATACTTTGTAACAATTTTGAGATTAGCAAATAAGTAATTGTAACAATTTAGATAAGGAGGTCCCTGGGGAAAAGTTAGACTCACAGTTTAAGGGCAGAAACCCACGGTCAGATTTGGGGAGATTAGTCGCCGGCAACAAATCTCCTCTTCTTTGGGGCGACTAATCTCTCCGAACTGCCTTCCCCTGCTTTCCCTCTGGCTAAAATGAAAATTGCCGGCGGGATGGCACTCAGAGCACTTTGTTTTCCAATGTTGCCCCCAGTCGCCCCAAGGGAGAGGAGATTTGTTGCCAGGCAACTAATTTCCCCGAATCTGACTGTGTGTCTCTGCCCTGAAAAAAAAACACAGAAATAAATTCAAACTTTCATAACCTGCCCAATTTTGTAAAATGAACATGGTAAATAGGGGGTGTTGCCATAAACATGGGGGTTGCAACAAAAATTGTTTCGCAATACGCTTGGAAAATGTTTTTATCCCTCTTTTTATTTCCAAAATGTTGGGAGGTATGTATTGCACCTTGCCCATTCACTGGGTGCACAATTATATATGGCAAGAAGGGAGGGGGAATGTGAAGTGGGCAGTGACATGTAGAAGTGCTGAAAGGAAAGTGATTGCCTGCCTGAAATTTAATGTGCAAATGTATAGCTAAATTGCACATGATATTGTGCTAGAATATCAACAAACGATTTGATTTAACGTGTCTTAGTCCAGTTCAGCTAAACCATTCACAAGGCTGTGATCTGTGTAGTCTAATTATGCTGCAGAGACTGAGTGATTGATTTAAATCCCTGCAAGATTCTCCCTTTGTTAAAATCCTGAGTTATGGGCTTTTTGAACTGCTGGGAATACCAGGCTGGATTCAAACTGAAGCACTTTAAGAATTCCAGACTTTGAATGGTCTAGCTGAACTGGAAAAATACAAGTTCAATCAAATACTGTGGGGATGTGGATAGTGTGGTGATCCGGTTCGCTGGAATGTGATCATGTGGTGCAAAAATAGTTTTTGAATGAAATAGCTTTTTAAGTCCTTTTTCATGAAATGATTAATATTTTGTATATACATGTTTATAACTATTGATTATGGGTATTATAAAATTCTGAAATGTAATACATAACAGGCACATAACGTTTTTACACACCAAATTATCACTCAATGCAGCAGGGTGTTTCACTTGAAAGGATGAGTAAATCTTTAAAATTAGAAACCTTTCTTAAATCTTTCCTAACCAGAAGAACATCAGTGTAGCCCTTTTTCTTTCTCTTGACAACTTCCTTGACTACTTAGTGGTTAGAATAGTCTGAAACTGACCAGCAGGTGGCGATGTTGTATCAGAATTATTTCTTATTACCAGTACATATATCCCTTAATATCTTGGAATTATAAAGAAATAAATAATGAATGCACATTGCAAAAGTTCTTAGCATAGCACCCTCATCAATTTTGCATTCACTTATTTTAAAGGTTTTAAGTGAAACCTCCTGCTGGATTGAGTGATGATTTGGTGTGTAAAAACGTTCTGTGCCTTTTATGTATTACATTTCAGCATTTTATTATACCCATAATCACTAGTTATAAACATGTATATACAATATGTGCTGCTAAGAAGGTAAACTGAAGTAATCTGTCTAGTCCAAACTTTTTTTTAAATCTGTATAGACCTTCAGCACACCCTAAATGAAAGGGGTTAGTGTATACACCATAGTGAATGAAGGGTTACTGTGCTGTCTACAATTGTTTAGCCCAGGAATAAGTACGAGGTGGGTACGAAACGCATAGGGTGGATGGAGATGCAAGTATACACTTTTTTTAACTTTGTAAAATAAATTACATTTATTATCTTGAACTTTTCTGGTCCTGTGGATCCATTTGAGTGCCGGACTACCCTGTTCTTTCTTCAAATTTTCTGGCATGTCACTCCCTAAAGCTGGGGGTCTGGGGCTGGTGCACCTGGACCACCTCTATTTATCTTTGGTGAGATATTTACAATATATTCTGGGGCACCTTGTCTCTCTAACTATTGCAATACAATTGTTTAACACCAGGACCTGTATAACAAATAAACATTCAGATATCAACACTTCTTGTACTTGCTTTCCTTGCTTTCCTGACTTGTAAAACTGGTTACTGTTGTGGTTACACTTCTTTGAATAGCCTTTTTTTTAATGAGACATGGTCTCCAGTTGTGTAAATTTATGCAGAGAGTCTGTGGGGAGGGAAAGGAGTGGTAAAGTCTGCACAAAGGTAGGTACAATTATATCCAGGGTGGCCGTTGACCAGTGGAATATACAATGTGAGTGAATAAAACACTCATGCCAGTCATTGGCTGTGCCAAGAGCAGACTTTGTGCACCGCCCACCAATAATTTTACAGGTAAAAACTGAATAGTTATGCGCGAATCCGACCAGTTTTGCTTTGCCAAAAATTCACAAAACGGCCAAAAACCCACCAGATGCATTAAAGTCAACAGGCATTTTCTTATGCGACAATTTTTAAAAACCGAGCAAAATTTTTTAAACTGTGTAACTTTTTTTTTTTTACAATCCATTAGAATCTATGGGTGTTTTTTTTTCTCCACGATAAGTGGCAAATAAAAAAATCACAGGTGTATTAATGCCTAATGTCAATGGGCATTTTTTCTTGTGCCAAATTTTTATGCCTCGGTGACTTTTTGTCCAATTGTATTAAAGTCAATGGGCGTTATTTTTCTCACTCCAAATGCATTAAAGTCAATGGGCATTTTTTCTTATGGTGACCTTGGCGACAATTTTTTCTTTTGTCGGCTTTTTTGTTGCAGCAAATTTTTTGCGGCAAATTTTTGCCACAGCTACGCAAATCCATAATGCCTGGCGACAAAATTCACTCATCACTACATTTGGAGGATCAGGCCAAATACAGGCCTTCTACTACCAGGGTCGGACTGGGGTGTGAAAGGCCCATCGGGGCTTCTAAACCAGGACCCCCGCTCAACCTACCGCCAGCTTTTCCCCACCCAGTGTGCACCTTTCTTTTCCAGCGATTGGAGGAAGGAAAGGCTGGGCAGCAACGGCACAGGACAGGTAAAGGAGCGGGGGAGTGTCAGAGCAGGGCACACAGGAATGGATTTGGTCTGGGTCGACCTCGGCCTTGTCCGACCCGGTCTACTACAGAAACTGCTGGCAGTACTTTGGCTCACACACAGCTGAATCCCCAATATCCGGTTCCTCTACACAAGAACCATATGTACTAGGAAATCATACAAGCTGTTTTTACATATCATTTACATAGAAATGTCTACAAACAAAGCACTGGGTAAAAATGTAAAAAAAAAGTAAAAGGTGTGGCACGAGCACCCACAGGATCAACATTTCCTCTGTCTCATCAACACCCTCAAGTGACAGAACAGTTACTGTAGCTGTGGGCAGGGTGGGGTCTCACACATGTATTATAGGCTATAAATAAGGTGGGAGCTGATACGGTTAGAATTGCTTGATTTTGTTAGTGACAGAAATCTGATTGTAGGTAGGGATGTAGCGAACTGTTCGCCGGCGAACTTCGACCGTTCGCGTCCGCCAAATGTTCGCGAACGTCGCACGACGTTCGCCAATTTGGGTACGCGTTCGATTCGTTCGACCATTCGACCATTCGAATTCCTTCGACCGCTAAAAATCGAACGATTTCCATTCGTTCGAACGATTGTAAGCATTCGATCGAATGAAAAGCATTCGATCGAATGGTTTCGATCGTTGGATTCGAATGAAAATCCTTCGATCGAATGATTAAAATCCTTTGATCGTTCGAATCGAACGATTTTAGCGGGTGTTCGAAGTTCACGAACTGTCCGCGAACGTTCACATTTTTTGCCGGTGTTCGCGAACGGCGTTCGCGAACATCAAATCGGCAGTTGTAGGCAGGAACCAGTCCGGAACACCATAAAGTAGAATCCAGGAGCCCAATTTTTAAGTAGTGCCTAGGCTTTTTCATTTTTATACATAATGTAAAATAAAACTTTTTGTACTATTTTGCCCCTCACTGATAAAGTCTTCAGGGGTGAGGGCGTTGAATGGCAGCCAGTCTGACTATGAACATGTATATGTATGGAAACCAGCAAGGAGTCACATTCACAATGGCCCCTGATCTATCTATTGGTTTCTGGTTTACCAATCAAATACCTTCCTGTGCAATTAAAGGCAAAGCCTACAGAGTATCTGTTTATTGGAAGGGGAAACTGTGTAATTTAACCTTCTCCAAATTGGCCTCAGGACAAATACATTCCATGTTGTCCTATTCATCTCCCAAACTGTCATTCAGACCACTGCCTGATTGCTAGGGGTAAACTGGCAGTCTTTTAGGGTTATTAATATTATCACATATTCCCCAGCGCTGTACAATAAATGGGCGTATACCTTGAACATACAGAATAAGTACAAAAATACAACCAAAAAAAAATCAAGAAATCTAAAAGCAGTAGGAATACGAGAGACAAGGTATACAAAGATACATAGATTGAAAAAATTGGGGTAAACCCTGGTTCTTCATTTAAAGTTACAAACTCTTTTTGGGAACCATAAGATGCACAGCCCTCCTCCTGGTGATATAAGTCCCTGACTGGTCTCGCAATTTCTCTGAATTACAAATGAATCTGCCCTGTTATAATTGTGTCTAGTGGTTGGAACACAAGCACATGCAGCAATAATATTCCCCACTCTCCAAATCCCAATTTTTCCTTTGCAGATACTCTCAGTCATAGAGTAACGCCCACCAGTTATATACATTAAGATTAGTGATGAGCGAATCTGTCCCATTTCCCTTAGCCAAAAAATTTGCGAAACTGTGAAAAAAATGCATTGAAGTCAATGGGCGTCAAAATTTTTGACAATTTTTACACACACGACTCTATTGTCCAAATGCATTAAAGTCAATAGGTGTCAAGACATTTTTTCCGCACTGTTTTTATGTGCGCAACTTTTTTCCTCTGTGAATTTTCGCAGCAGTTTCACAAAAAAATTGCAGGTGGCGAACTGCGGAAATTCGCCACTAATCCATGCCTGGTGAATAAATTCGCCCATTACTAATTAACATGTCTCCCAACTACCCTGTTTTCTGCTCAGCCCACAGTCCTGGATTTTTGTTAAAATGTTACTTTTTGATCTCCTGCACTGACACCAGAAAACGAAACAAAGTTTCTGAAACTTAATCTTAAATAAATAAGAGGCTTTTTCACAGGGGGCCCAGAACACTCAGCACCTGCATTTTGATAGAATTGTAACTCAGAGTTTCTGAAACTTAAAGGGCACGTAAAGGCAAAAAAAAATACCATTTTTACTTTTTTTAATGAAAAAGAAACCTATCTCCAATATACTTTAATTAAAAATTGTGTACCGTTTTTATAAGAAACCTGACTGTATGCAGTGAAATTCTCCCTTCATTTACTGCTGTGGATAGGAATTGTGGGACGGTCCCTAACTGCTGAGCAGGGAAACAATCATACTTATGAACAGCAGGGGGAGCCCCCGCCTTACTTCCCAGCCATGCAGAACTCAAGCAGCTTTGTTTATGACGATCCCTAAGCAGCCCAGACCACACTGAGCATGTGCACAGTCTTAGTCTTGGAAAGATGTTTAACAAAGTTACAAGATGGTGACCCCCTGTAGCCAACTTTGAAAGCATAAATTATTTGTTTGATTAGGCTTGTGGTGCAGTAAGTTCATGTTTATATTTAGTATACAAAATACAGCATTTCTAGCATTATTCTATTTTAGACTTTACATGCCCTTTAATTAAAGGGCACCCGTTGGCCAAAAATATTGTCCCCCACCAAAAGTGCAGGCTAATAAAACCCGCCCTCCAATTGAGGGTAACAGTAATTATATTTAAATTACCCCCGCCAGCGCTAGGACACCTGCACAGGGATAGAGCTCCTGGTTCGAGTGGCCCTGTTGGGGTATGCGCACATAATGAGTGAATACCGCAACTTGCATGTGATATCAGAAGCTCATTATGCGCATGCGCTCTGTCAAAGAACCCAGAATACTCAGCACCTGCACTTACACTTACATTTGTAACTATTTAAGATAAAAAAAATTCTTTGAAGAACTGTGATTCACAGGTTAAAGGGGACAAAGCATGGCCCTAAAACTCTCAGAAATGTGTTCAAACTTTCCTCAACCTGCCAAAGTTTGTAAAATGGACGTGGTAATTAGGGGCATAGTCAGAAAAATGTTCACATTCAGCAGATCTTTTTGTCTCGTTTTTCATTTTTCAAATGATGGGGGGTATGCATTAAAAAGGAGTGAAGTGCTGTTAAAATACTGCTGACCGCAAATTTGTGCCTGACGAATTTATTCGCCCATCATTTAGGGGCAGAGGTGAATTTTTCGAATGAAAAAAATTCAAATTTCAAGCTATTTTTTGTGTACCTCAACTAGGGAATAGTCCAAATTCGATTTGAATTTGAAAAGAATTCAAAAATTTGAATATCGAAATGTATCATGTACTGTCTCTTTAAAAATTCAACTTCGACCATTCGCCATCTAAAACCTGGCAAATTGCTATTTTAGCCTATGGGGGACCTCCTAGAACCTATTTGGAGTCAATTGGTGGACTTTGAAAAACAAAATTTTTTGGGGGGAAAAACTTTGAATCGAATGCACTATTCCTTCGATCCGTACGATTCGAATTTGCCCGAATATGGACCTATTCAATCAACAACTGACCCATTCGACCAAAAAAAACTTTGACTTAATTTTGGTTGGTCTTTCTGAATGTTCTACTGTTTAGCTGGACTTAAACCTTTATTGGTCTAATATAGTTCAAAATAGCATTACACAGCTGTTATCCAGAATGCGCAGGACCAGAGGTTTTCTGGATACCACTTACTTTTTATTGGCTCACTTTTTTGTATAGAGCACATACCCATGAGCAATGCCTTTTAAAGGCCACTAGATGGCACACATTGTTCACAATTGAACTACAGCACCTGTAACTGTAGGAAACTACATAGTCAAAAATGCAGATTATAACCCTGTCCAAAGAAGCTACAATGCAAAAGATCTTATGGTGGGAACAGCCAGGATATCATTTAGTCACACTTGTCTAGCAACCTAAAACCTAAGAAAGAGCCCTGGAAGAGAGTGATGTGGACTGAATATAGTACATATGAATAAACCTGGCTGCCAGTTTGTAGGAAAATCGGCACCTGCGACAATTCCAACGCCGGAAACAATTCTGTCACTCATTAAAGTCAATGGCGTGCGTTGACGCCGGCAAATTCGCGTATTTATGTGAAAATTTGCCGCAAAGTATAGCCTGCTGAATAAATTCGCCCATCACTACAGATAATTACTACATGGCAGCACAGAAACCAGTGCAATTAGCATTTAATAATCAGCTTATATTAGAGGCCAATCATGGAAAATTGCAATTGCAATTGACTCCCCTTTACAAATTCTTCATGATTGACTCCCCTTTGCTCAAGGTCTGGGTTTTGGTAACGACCCCTAAGCTCAGCTTCTCAACAGCTGCTCAGAGCCCACTGAGCATGTGAGTGTCACAGACACTTTCCAAGATGGTGACCCTGTGACAAGTTTGCAGTAAAGATCTTTGTCTCTAAAGATGCCCCAGTAGCTCCCCATCTTCTTTTCTGCTGATTCACTGCACATGCTCTGTGCTGCTGTCACTTACTGAGCTTAGGGACCCACTCACAATATACAGTACACATAGAATAGAAATGTCACAATATAAGGCTGATTAGTAATTAATACAGATAATTACTCCATGGCAGCACAGAAACCAGTGCAACTAGCATCAGAATTTAATAATCAGCCCTGTAGCATCAGCTTATATTACAGGGGAAGCTCATTTTCTGCTGGATAATTAGTGACGACCCGTAAGCTTAGCTTCTCAACAGCTGCTCAGAGCCCACTGAGCATGTGAGTGTCACAGACACTTTCCAAGATGGTGACCCCCTGTGACAAGTTTGAAGTCCTGGATCATTGCTGCTATTGACAAGCTGAAACTTTAGGCTGATAATACGTTCAGTATTTAAAACATGGCATTTTTAGCAATATTCATTTTTAGGGTTTAGTTCTCCTTTAAAGGTGATGCTACTTAAACTTACAGTCTCATTTAACCAAAAATGTATTACATTTAATACTATTTAAGATCATGTGAAAATAGCATTTAAAGCAAGTAATACTGTACTTACAATGATAATAGTTCAGAAAACACTAGGGGGCAGATTTACATAGGTCGAATATCGATGGTTAATTAACCCTCGATATTCGACTGACGAATGTAAATCCTTCGACTTCGAATATCGAAGTCGAAGGATTTTAATCCAGCGATCGAATGATTTTTCTTCAACTGAAAAATTGATAGAAAGCCTATAGGGACCTTCCCCATAGGCTAACATGGCACCTCGGTAGGTTTTAGGTGGCGAAGTAGAGGGTCGAAGTTTTTTTTAAAGAGACAGTACTTCGATTATCGAATGGTCGAATATTCGAACGATTTTTAGTTTGAATCGTTCGTTTCAAAGTCGTAGTCGAAGGTCAAAGTAGCCAATTCGATGGTCGAAAAAATCATTCGAAATTCGAAGTTTTTTTTCCTCTATTCCTTCACTCGAGCTAAGTAAATGGGCCCCTAGTAGTAGGTCATAATTCAAGTTAACACGTGGTTCTTTAAATAACATCAGGTTTTTGATTTGCCTAGAGATCATACTCTCTGTCCAATCCCTTAGGTTTACAATTTATGAATCTACAATATCTCCCTTTTCTGGAGATACAAGAGTCTGTTGCTCTACCAACGTGAGTACTTTACTCATTGGCGTGTCTCCAAATACTCAAAACATTTTAATTTCTGAATTTACAAGCAAGAAAACCTCCACACCCTCGAAAATCTTGAATTTAAGAAATAGCTTGAATTTTGCTTTGTACAGCTCCCATGACTTCTACATGAACGTTTAAGCTTTAAGATGCTGAAGTTTTACATTTGAGTTTTTTGTTTACCAAACGTTATAATAATAATATCGGGTTTTTGAAAATATAATTAAAATTTGTGAGCTTTTGTGCTAAAATATAAAACCAGTTGTTTACTGCTGAAGTGCTAGAGATGTGTTAACTGTGTTGTTGCAAGTAAAAACAGTGTGGTCATCGGCAGAGGAGAAGTTGAGGTGCACAGGGAGATTACTACATGCATCCTTAGATACAAACATTTTAGCAAAACTTCAGCAAAATAATATTGTTTCAGTGTCAGTGCTGCATGTTTCCCACAGTAAAGACACTTGCTCCAGGCAATCAGTGGCCAAAAATATCGCTGTAATGCCCTATAAAATTATGCAATAAAGGCATTTTTATTATTCCAAGGACAAGTGGTGCTGTTCCATTTTTCTAATTTCCCATATGTACTCATAGCGACTTGCTCTGATAAAATGGGGACATGGATGACAGGGAATCTTGGAACTACTGCCTGGACCTGGGGGTAGAGCTGAGGTTCCTACTAGCAGTACAGTCTAGTGGGTTGTGCCCATAAATACAATTTATTTGCTCTAAGCAGATTAGACAGTAATGACACCAGAAGTGACACCGCCTCGACTGCAATTTACAAAAAGCAGGTGCCTAAAAAATAGCGATGGGTGCCGGCAGGCAGAAATGGATAGTGGTGAGTAAACATGGTGCTACTCATTTGTAGGGATGTAGCGAACTGCCGATTTGGTGTTCGCGAACGCCGTTCGCGAACACCGGCAAAAAATGCGAACGTTCGCGAACTTCGAACACCCGCTAAAATCGTTCGATTCGAACGATCGAAGGATTTTAATCATTCGATCGAAGGATTTTCATTCGAATCGAACGATCGAAGCCATTCGATCGAATGCTTTTCATTCGATCGAATGCTTACAATCGTTCGAACGAATGGAAATCGTTCGATTTTTAGCGGTCGAAGGAATTCGAATGGTCGAACGATTTGTATTCGAATCGAACGCGAACTCAAAATGTGAACGTTCGCGAACATTCGGCGGACGTGAACGGTCGAAGTTCGCGCGAACTAGTTCGCAGCAGAACAGTTTGCTACATCGCTACTCATTTGAAAACCACATTCTGCACATTGCAGGTGTTTTATAAATGAGCCCTTAACATTATAATTCGTTTTTGCTTTTCATGGACAAGTATTGTATTCTATATTTTTTTATAAATATATTTTTGGACTTATTTTATAAATAATAAGTCCAAAACAGCAGTCATATTGGGAGTGAACTCACCAATAGATACGTAGGGCCCAGCTGCTCAATGCCCCAGACCTTCAGCTTGGAGGAGGTTGCAGAAATGTTAAAACTTCTCATGTGGTGGTCGGGCACAAACTGGATGCAATGCTGCCAAATTGGTGCAGACAAAAAGTTTGTATGCAAAGAAAATACATCATAAAAAGCCTTACAAAGGTAAAGAAAAGGCTTGCAACGATAAAGACATGTGGGCATGACAAGGGGACTCCTCAATTTACCTTTTGCCCTCAGCTATCCCACATGGCTGTAACATACCATAATGAAACACCAGGAGCCAGAAATGGGGTAAAAAGGCCACAGCATTTATTCACTTTTGATCAAATAAATAGGACCATGCCAGCCTCACCCCATGGCAATATTCAAACTCCAAATTCCAAAAGAGATCACTACTATGCTCTACGTTCCTCGGTGAAGACTTTAGATCAGCACTATGGCATTATATTCACCACTGCATATTAGTCCTCCTCTACCTACAGAGAGGATGCCCCCCAAATCTGCTACCAGCAGAAGCTGCATCTCCCACCGTGAAAGAAGTTCAGGAGCTCTGCTAGCGGCCCTGAATCTGCAGTGTCTCACCTAGACCAAGCAGTTGCTGTATCCATTGGGCAGTTACAGGAGAGAACCTTCTTTCTCCCTCTCCTAAACTTACCTGTGCAGTACTCCGACAAGGTCCTACCATTGCTTTGACAAATAAAACATTATCATATATCCCAGTTTTTGATCCAGAGGAAGGCGGAAAAAAAAATCCAGCGTGAAGTCAGTGCATATTACGCCACAAGAGGGGGGAAAATCCTTCCTGAACCCAATGGTGATCAGAAACATTACCTGGATCAAGCATTTGAAATAAATACAAATGAATACAATGCTGACTCTCATGTTTAAACTGTATAGATACAGATACAAAAAAACAATGTAAAAGTGAATTCAGGAAAACATCCACATTCGGTTATTAATAGATAATATGAAGAAAAAACTCCTGACATTTCACAGTTGGTGGGATGTTTTTACCTGCTCAGAAGCTAAGAAAGTGAACTGCTTCTTCTACTGACATCACATCCCTCTATTTCACAACCCTCAGCCCAGCCATCTCCTGCCTTAACTCATTCCTTCTCACCTAATCACCTAGGGGCACATTTACTAAGCTCGAGTGAAGGATTCGAATGAAAAAAAAGTTGAATTTCGAAGGGTTTTTTTTGGCTACTTTGACCTTGGACTACGACTTCGAACTGAATGATTCGAACTAAAATCGATAGTCGAAGTACTGTCTCTTTAAAAAAAACTTTGACTACCTACTTCGCCAACTAAAACCTACCGAGCACCAATGTTAGCCTATGGGGACCTTCCCCCTAAGCTTTCTTAGCAATTTCTGATTGAAGGAAAATCGTTCGATCGATGGATTAAAATCCTTCGAATCGTTCGATCGAACTAAATGCGGTAAATCCTTCGACTTCCATATTCGAAGTTGAAGGATTTTACTTCGATTTTACTTTGATGGTCAAATATCAAGGGTTAATTAACCCTTGATATTCGACCCTTAGTAAATGTGCCCCAATGTTTTCATTTTTACCTTTCCCTATTCTTGGTAAATTAGTCCTCGGATGTTACCCTTAACCCCAGTGGATTTTCAAGAATATAATAAAAATGTGTGGAAACTGGGATACTAAAATAATGACATGAGAGTGTGCCAGTGGACAAAATCTGTCTGGATCATATGGCTGTGGGATCTTGGGCAGGGGTGATTCTGGCCTTTCTGCTGCCTGAGGCGAAAGTATGGCAATGCGCCCCCTGTGCCACGCCCCTGTGCCACGCCCAAGCCACACCCCCAAGTCACGCCCACACACAATGCCTTTCTTATGTGTGTAAAAATGTAAACGTCGCCTGGTCTGAGCTGGCGAAGTCAAGTCTGGTGCAAGAGGTAACGTTCAGTAAAATCTGCAAATTAGTGAATTAGCGTAGTTACGTTCCTTTTTCAGAGTGCAACTTCACCTGGCGAATTTACGCCAGCACCCGTTAGTAAATAGGCAAAGTGCCAAAATGACGTCATGCTGGCGAATTTTCACTAGCGTTAACCACTTTGCCTTTTAGTAAATTTCCCCCTTTATTTCCACAAAAATGTTGAATTTCGTCTTTATGTATTAACCAGGGAACATACATCTTTTTGTTAAAAAAAAAATCAATTTTTTTTTACATTTTTTAACTTTTTTAAACTTTTTTTTTTTAACTTAAGCCTTGACTTTTTGATGACACACACACACACAGTGGGAGTGGAATTCAAATAACAGACAGACAGGGGCAGTACAACTATTATATTATTTATTACAAATATTTGTTAATTTTTCTGTAAGTACAGTTAGTACAGTACCTGGTTCTTCTTGTTAACAAACTCGGGCCCTAGACAGATGCAGCAGCCAGCCAGCCACCACGGGCACCAGTCCAACAACAAATACAGGCACTGCTGCAGGCTGCAGTTTAAAACTCCAAAAGCCAGCGACCCAGCCGCGTGAGCAGGGACAGGGAGCAGTGGAGCGCAGCACGTAACACACGTCACGTGACGTAACGTGACGCACGGGCACTGACTGACCGCACTCCGCACAGGCACATCACAGGAGTCAGGGGCGGCACTGTGGCAGCTGTCAGCAGCATTAGGCAAGTACAGCCGTCAGCAGCAGAGGGGAACAAGTACAACTGTCGGTGAAAGGCGCCGGTGCAGGCGCATTACATGCATCGAATATTTACATTTTTTCTAACTTGTCCGCAGCACGCCAGCACAGCAGTCCAAATGCCGCCCCTTGAACTAACCGGCATTTTGCCGCCTGAGGCGAGATTCTCAGGCGGCCTCATTATAGAAGCGCCCCTGATCTTGGGTACAATACCGGTAGAGAGCACATCTCTGTATACATTAGGCATTCATACCTATAAACTCTGTGACAAAAGAAGTAGGGTATACACAATGGACACTATTTCATTGCAGTGGTATCCCTCTGTGTTTCTGCACGCACCCCTGTTTCTGAGTTTTGAAACCATGTAGCAGCAATCAGCATTACTCCAGTGTGGTTTCATGAGTCAGAAGCATCCGTGCAGAAGATAGAAAGGAACAGACGGATGATGCTTTCCATAACAATTACATTTACAAATAAATTTAAAAACGGTTTAAAATGTATATGGATGAAAACATTGCTGAAATTTAAATTGAGCTTTGGTGGAGATTTCTTTTAAAGATTTTCAAAAATCTCCCCTAACTCCATTACTATTACTGTGTATTTATAAAACTCCAAGATCAGTGTTGTACAATCAATGGATGTATACATTTAACGTACAAGAAAACATACAGGAATGGTACAAGAAATAAAGAGGGCCCTGCCCAAAAGAGCTTGCAATTGATTTTCCAGCAGAAAAATAATTTATACATTTTATAAAATATTACTTAATTGTGTGTGGCAGGTCCCTGAAAATACCAGTTATTGACCAGTATTTGCTCACTTTCTTACTTCCCCTTTCTGCAGACGAAACCCCCTCCTTATAAAAGTCTACCAGCCAACGTCATTACAACAACTTTTAGAAGACTAGATGACAAATGCACTTTCTTCTTTGTATAGCGGAGTTGTGCAGTTGATGTGAGCAATATGGCAGAAGGCCAGGAGCAAGATCACACTGACGACTATGGTGTGAGTATCTCTGGGTATTATGTTCTCTGGGAATTAATATATATATATATATATATAGTTACTGTTGAAACAGCAGGGATTGTCAAATAACTGAATCTCATATTGAGTCTAATTCTGTTCTTCTACTGGAAATTTATATTAATTCCCACAAGCAGTGGGTGCCCAAATTACTTTGTACTTTTGCAATCTAACAAAGATATGGCTTTATCATTCTCCAGACGTATACAGGATTGCCAGACATCCCAGCAGGAGCCACTCCATGTGATTATCATGAGACCAGCAGATTCAACCAGTGGTTCATCCCAGCTACCTTCTTGCTTGTGTTTCTGCTGGGTCTGATAGGGAATGGACTGGTGCTCTATGTCCTGAAGAGCAGGCGTTGCTCCTGGCATTTATCCGACCACTATTTGTTCCATTTGACTCTGTCTGACCTTCTCCTGGGACTTACTTTACCTTTCTGGGCAACACAGTATGCCTATGGGTGGATCTTCGGTTCTATACCATGTAAGCTGGTAGGAGCTCTTTTCTCCATTAACATGTACAGTAGCATTTTCTTCTTAGCCTGCATTGGACTGAACCGGTATTTTGCCATTGTGCACGCAGTGGAGCTCCATAGAAAGCAAAGACCCATCCACACATTCCTAATCTGTGCTCTTGTATGGGGCACCTCATGCTTGCTCTCATTGCAAGAGTTTTACTTCCGAGATGTGGACTTTGTTAAAAATTCAAAAGCATATTCTTGCCATTACAACTTCAACCCAGAAACTGCTGATACTTGGAGAACTACCATTCGTTTTATTAACCTTGGTCTAGGATTTCTTCTTCCCTTGGCCCTTATGTTCTTCTTCTACTGCAGGATATTTTGTACTCTTCGAAAGTCCAGACATGGTCACTCTTACCGTTCTCAAGTGGTTATTGTAGTACTGTTGTTTGTGTTTGTGCTCTGCTGGGGACCATACAATATATTCTTGCTTATTGATAGTCTACAAAGGTTGGGTGTCATTGGCCCAAGTTGTTCATTATTTAAGCAACTGGACATAGGACTGACCATCACAGAGACTTTAGGACTTTCCCATGTGTGCCTGAACCCTTTTGTTTATGCTTTTGTTGGGGTTAAATTCAAGGGTGAACTTTCAAAACTGTCTAAAAGAGTTTCAGGGAAGCTTACAAGCTCGGGGGTTACTGGAAGCAAAGAGGAATCAGGAGTCATAGAAACAAATAATTCATATACTAGAGTCTTTTGAACTAAATTTAGTTTTGGTCTATTTCACATTTGCTGCTCTGCCTATTGTGGGGAAACATGGTTTAACATGGCAGAACAATACATTAAATAGGTGTTTACAGCACTTAATGACTCTTCAGTTACATAGGACTTCACTGGACCAAATTGTTTGGTAGGAAAGCAATATATACAGTAATTGGGTCATATTATTGCATTGGCATTACCACGCTTTCCTTGCTGCCTCTGCTTGCAATAGTTTCTCAATGTACATTACAAAATATAATTTTTAGTATTAAAACAAACTGTTGGTTAAACAATGACAACACTGTATTTGAGTAGTATTGTTTTTTGTATCATTAAAGAAATTTGATTACTAATTGTTCATTGTGTTATCCTATTTTTGCAGCATTGTATGATCAGAATATACATGTAGTCGATCTCTGAAATATACGGTGTGTGGGAAACATTGCTCCTTAGCTTGGTGTTGGGTATCTATCCTTCAGGCTTCCAAGCTGTACATCACATCTACATGCTGGATTGGATGTAGGGTTTTCAGAATCTTTATGACACAACTTCACTTGCCAAGTGTAACAACAGAACACTTTAGACTTTTACATCGACATTTTCACTTTCTCTTAGGGCACTGGATCACAGAATGTGAGGCTGGACCCTCCTGGGGGTGGGAGCAAAAACAGTGGCTCAGGGGCTGGTTAGGGTAATATTTGGGGAACATGTTTATTTGCTCTGCTATATACTTCTGGAAACCCAGGATTAGGGTGGCATTTGGAAATGCTGTTTTATTTAATTCATGGTTGATACAAGAGGCAGTCTGATCATGAAAGCAGAATCCCTTGAAAGTTTAACATGAAATGTTTTGTTTAGAGAAGAAGAAGAGCAGAGACTTGTCCTTTAGTATTTAACGAGAAATTTTTCTAGCTATAAATGCACTTTCCTGCTTCCCAACTGTCCTGAGTTTCAGCCCATTATCCCAGAGCATTTTTTAAAAGTCTCACATTGACTTCATCTCTGCTCCCTTCTCTTTTGGAAAAAAAATCCAAGATGAGTGTTTGTTCTGCTGTGGAATGCACAACAATCTTGGATTGTTTCGCTGGCGTTGAAAGGAAAAATTATACCTCCATTATCATAAAAATATACTTTTTTAGCAGTATGTTCCATACTAAGGGATAGTGATGGGTGAATTTCTCCCATTTTGCTTCGGTGAAAAATTCACGAATAATTCAATTGACGCCCATGACAGTTTTGATGCCAGCATCAATTTTGCCGCTGGCGTTAAAGTCAATGGGCGTCCGAATAGTGTTTTTTGATTTTTGCTGGCAAATTTTCACAATAGGATTTTAAATTTATTCGCCGGTGGCGATGTGCGGAAATTCACCGCAAATTTGTGCCAGGCGAATTTATTCGCCCATCACTACTAAGGGCTGCTGTCATGTTAAGTATCCCAAAACCCAGAACAAACACTAAAGTTCAAGTCCATCCCTTTGTCATCAACGCAATCATGTGTACATGCTTGTTCACTCAAGGCTTGTTGGCCAGGTTGCCATAGGTGCCCAAACAGCTTGTCCTGGCACCACCCAGTAGCTCCCCATCTTCTCTAATTCACTGCACATGCTCTGTGCTGCTGTCACTTACTGAGCTTAGGGACCCACTCACAATATACTGTATATATAGATTATAAAAGTTATTACATGTGAACCTCATTTTCTGCTTGATGATTTGTGACAATCCCTAAATTTAACTTCTCAACAGCTGCCCAGTGCACATTGAGCATATGCAGTGCCAATGACTCCTAACAAAATCCAAGATGGTGACCCACTTGTGCGCAACTTTAAAGGGATACTGTCATAGGAAAAAAAATTTTTTTTCAAAATGAATCAGTTAATAGTGCTGCTCCAGCAGAATTCTACACTGAAATCCATTTCTCAAAAGAACAAACAGATTTTTTTATATTCAATTTTGAAATCTGACATGGGGCTAGACATTTTGTCAATTTCCCAGCTGCCCCTGGTCATGTGACTTGTGCCTGCACTTTAGAAGAGAAATGCTTTTTGGCAGGCTGCTGTTTTTCCTTCTCAATGTAAATGAATGTGTCTCAGTGGGACATGGGTTTTTACTATTGAGTGTTGTTCTTAGATCTACCAGGCAGCTGTTATCTTGTGTTAGGGAGCTGTTATCTTGTTACCTTCCCATTGTTCTTTTGTTTGGCTGCTGGGGGGGGGAGGGGGTGATATCACTCCAACTTGCAGTACAGCAGTAAAGAGTGATTGAAGTTTATCAGAGCACAAGTCACATGACTTGGGGCAGCTAGGAAATTGACAATATGTCTAGCCCCATGTCAGATTTCAAAATTGAATATAAAAAAATCTGTTTGAGAAATGGATTTCAGTGCAGAATTCTGCTGGAGTAGCACTATTAACTGATTCATTTAAAAAAAAAACATTTTCCCCATGACAGTATCCCTTTAAAGGCCTGAATCATTACTGTTAGAGAGATTCGAAACTTTAGACTGGTGCAGTAAGTTCAGTATAAATAAATATAAATACCACAGTATAAATACAACATTTCTAGCCATATTTGTTGTTAGGTTTTAGTTCTCCTTTAAAATAATATAATGGCTGTGATAACAGGAATATCTAGCGGTTCATTATTATCGTTTTTAATGTGATATATACTGTTTGTCACTGAGGGACATGCAAAACTTTACTAACTGCCAAAAGATCACGCTCCAAGATAAAAAGGTGAGATATTTGAGAAAAAAAGAGGAAGTTTACCAGTGAAAATATGGGGCAAGTTTCCTCAAAGCAAATCTTCTCACACAAAAAATGAAATGTTTTAGGCACAGAGTAATAAATACAAACACAATGTAGAAAAAAAAAGACTATTATAACAGACAGCTTGGGAAAAATAAATTCTGTCATCCAGTAAACCCCCTAAAAGCACAAACCAATATGAATAGAAAGCTATTTTAATAAGAATAAAGCTTATTGAGCATTTTATAGCTATATTCAATATCCCGTCCTTTCCCTATGAATGTGAACTATCTGTAAACCCCAGTACAGTGACTTGGAAGGTGATCCCATGGTTTTTTCCTCACCATTTCAGCGTAATTGTGTCCCAATGAAAATCAGCACAACTGTTTGTGCCGTATTTCAGCAGCCGTTTGCAAATACATACAGTTGCAGCAAAATATATAGCCCCTGGGAACATATGTTGATGAACCTCAACTTCACATGATTTCCAGATGAAGACAATGTGCAAAGGAATACCCTTGAACCTAGTACATCATTCAAATTAATGGGCCCCACGAGTTCATTGTACCTGGGTAATATGAGAATGAATAGATGGAATCACATATTGTGTTCCATTTTCACCTTCATGGATTTGCATTTGCTTCTGAGACTAGAAGTCCTTGTGTTGTAATGAGGTCCATTGTGTCTCGTTATGGGATACAAGGAAAGTTAGAGGGGCAAATCAATTCGCTAGCGTTGGTCATTTTCGTTACTTCGCAAATTCACTAATGAACGCTGTGTTACTTCGCACCCTTACGCCTGGCGAATTTTCGCAACGGAAGTAACTACGCAAATTCACTAACGCACGCATTGTACTAAACACTGCCTTTTACGCTAGACTTCCTTCGCCACCTCAGACCAGGCAAAGCGCAATAGAGTAGATAGGGATTGCTTCAAAAAAAGTTCATATTTTTTCTAAGTCCCAAAAAACGCTGGCGTTTTTTTCTATATTATGGGTGATAGGCTGAAAAAGATTGAACATTTTTTTGGGGCTCCCCTCCTTCCCCCCCACATTTCCTAACTCATGGCAACTTAACTATACAGTGGGCACATGTGTAGGGCAAAAAAAAAATTTTATTTGATGTTTTGAAGGTTTCCCAGGCATTTGTAGTGCTGATACATATTCCTCCATTGAAATTTGAATTTGGCGCTGTATGCAAATTAACCATCGCTAGCATAACTTCGCTTCGCTTAGCGAATCAACGCTAGTGCAACTTCGCAACCTTACGCTACCCCTGAGCGCAACTTCGGATTTTAGTGAATTTGCGGAGCGCTGGCGAAACTACGCCTGGCGAAGTGTGGCGAAGTGCGGCGAAGTTACGCCTGGCGCAACTACGAATCTTAGTGAATTTGCCACAAAGAGTTTCTGTTGTATTTTGGTTAGGGATGTACCAAATCCACTATTTTGGATTCGCCTGAACCCCCGAATCCTTTGTGAAAGATTCACTGAATACCGAACTGAATCCTAATTTGCATATGCAAATCATATGAGGCTAAAAATGTTTTTACTTCCTTGTTTTGTGACGAAAAGTAACATGATTTTAAAGTTTCTGTTCGGCCAGGCACAAGGATTCACCTGAATCCGAATCCTGCTGAAAATGGCCAAATCCTGGACGGATGCCGAACCGAATCCTGGATTGAGTAGAGTATAACAGTGCTTTATTAGCAGGTTCATGCAGCTATTACACGTCAACAGTAACTTCAACTCTAATCCTTTTAAGCTGTATAGAAAGTGCTATGTACACAGTATAACCATTGACTATTAGATTTCCTGGTATTTGACCTTGGCCTGTCTCTCTGACCATTCTCTGCCTTCAGCCTGCTCTTGACCTCGGCCAGTTTACTGGACTCTCCTAGTTTGCCTACCAGTCCTGACCTTCTGGTAGTGTATTGGATCTCTCTTGTTTGCAACCTGTCTCTGACCATTAGTCTGGTAAAAGGACTTCTATTACTTATATTACATTTTACCTACTTATTGCCTTTCATCTGTACAAATAAATCTTCTTCATGACAACATGTTTCCAGTTTATCAGCACCGTAAATACACGCTGTATCCGTGTTACACATCACCAAAGCTCCTACCTGATAGCCATTCACCTATGGCTCAACTTGACATACTGTGACAAAGCCCTAAAGGAATAACAAATGCTATAATACTGCTATAGAGAAAAAGTATAAATTTGCCCCAGCACACCATGATGGGTAATGTGTTACATCATAGTAGTGATGGGCGAATAAATTCGGAAAAATTCGCCAGCGGCAAAAAATTTTGGACGCATGTCCGAAACGTTGCTTGCATCAAAATCGCTGCGTCAATTTTCACGTTTCATGAATTTTCAACCGTTTCACGAATTTCGTGGGAAATTTGCCAATTTATCAGCGAATCAGAACGGGAGAAATTCCCATGTGCGAATTTGCAGCGAATTTGCCCGTTTTGCCACCGCAAATTTGCCGGGTAAATTTTGACGCCGTCGCCCTTTTTAATGCAGACTAATTGTCGCCGGTGTCAAAATCGACGTTTCGTGAATTTTTCACCAGCGAAATTCGTGGCAAAGCGAAACGGGACAAATTCACCCATCACTACCCATCACTCGTTACATGTATTTGTGACATCACAGATCTTGGCAGCACTTTTCATTGCTTGCAAACCAACAGATTGCTAAAGATAGACTTAGTGGCACAGTGTTATCATCATCTGATGTTGCAAAATATCCTCTCGAAATCTTCCTTTTAAATGAGTCACAGAAAAACTGTTATTTTATCATGTTTTATAAAAAAAACTAAAATATTTAGATCATTTTCCTGCTCACATGGAAACCCTCTTGTGATAACACCAGAAGGAGAACACACTTCAAAAGCAGAAAGAGAACATACAAATTACGGTTATTGCACATTTGCTTCATCTGGTTGAACAAATATACAAACTGTATAAGAACTGTGACAGTGTGTTTGGAAATCACATATCTCTGGCATACACATGTACAGGGAATTGAGCAATTACGATGCATGAGTAGAGCTGCCTGTTAATGTACAAAGGGTGGGCTCTAATAACTGGGGTTCTGCCAGCTCCTAAGACCAATGATTCACAGTCTCAATGTGTGTCACAGTTTTCATTACGTTACAGGGCAACCCTTGTGAAATAGAAATAACAAAGTGGTATAATTTCGATACCTTTATTGGCTAACTAATATAATCATAGCAAGCTTTCAGTACATTTTAGTTCCTTTTTCAAGCTGAAAGCTTGCTATGATTATATTAGTTAGCCAATAAAGTTGTCACCTATACCACTTTGTTATATTTTTATTTCAAAAGGGTTGCCCTGTAACATTTTTACTGGCTAACACGGTACAACAACTTTACCTAAAATTACAGTTTTCATTACAAAGAGCTCCAGCCGCTTTATTCTCCTCTCCGTTATGGCGCAGAAAGAGAAAATAGAAAACATAGAAAACACAGTTTAAACAGTTACACTAGCAATTATAGTTTAAAAAATGTTTATATCAGACCTGTGTCACTGTCCCCAGTCTCTGTTATTGTTCTGTGAACTCCCGGGGGATTCTGATATTTCCCCCAACAGACTCTAGCATCATGGCGGTAACATCTCCATCTCCAGCGACAATTTTAGCCCAGTCGGCTTTTTCTAGGTGTTTCACTTCAATGGTGCTATGGTGCTAAGAGCAACCTCATAGTTCTGTTGTGTAACTAATTCCCTATTAGGGATGTCGCGGACTGTTTGCCCGCGAACTAATTTGCGCGAACATCGGCTGTTCGCGTCCGCCGAATGTTCGCGAACGTCGCGCGACGTTCGCCAATTTGGGTTTGCCTTAGCTGGCGCTTATTTTTGACCCCCAGACCAGCAGATACATGGCAGCCAATCAGGAAGCTCTCCCTCCTGGACCACCCCCACACCCCCTGGACCACTCCCCTTCCATATATAAACTGAAGCCCTGCAGCGTTTTTTCATTCTGCCTGTGTGTGCTTGGAAGAGCTAGTGTAGGGAGAGAGCTGTTAGTGATTTGAGGGACAGTTGATAGTAAGTTTGCTGGCTAGTAATCTACTTGATACTGCTCTGTATTGTAGGGACAGAACTCTGCAGGGATTTGAGGGACAGTGAGTTTAGGTTAGTTAGCTTTGCTGACTAGTAATCTACCTTCTACTGCAGTGCTCTGTATGTAGCTGCTGTGGGCACTGCTTCTGATCTCATCTGCTGACTGCTGTAATAACCCAATAGTCCTTGTAAGGACTGCTTTTATTTTCTTTTTTCTTTTTTTACTTTGCTACTATAAGAGCCCAGTGCTATTAGTCTAGCTGTGTTGGGGAGTGGGACTGGTGTGCTGCTCCTCCTAGTAGTTCACCACTACCAGCACCAACCAGAGTCAAAATTGTTACAAAGTATCTTATTTGCACCTGTTAGCTGTTCTGAGCTCTCTGCCAAAAGCCAATTAAGTTAGAAACTGTTTTTTTCTGGCTGTTCAGTGCAGAGAAAAGAGGGACTTTCCAGTACAAAAGAGGGACAGGTTGAGTGGTCAAAAGAGGTATGCAAGTGCCACCTAGCTGTGTGAGCTTTTTCACATTCTGTCTAAATAACAATAATAATTCCGTGTCCGTAAACATCACCTGAGTGATGTTTTTACAGCAGCAATAATATATTCCGTATCCACTACTGTATACGTTGCCCTTGCAGGCATTGTTTGCCCAGTCTTTAACCAAGTGCCACCTAGCTGTGTGAGCTTTTTCACATTCCGTGTCCAGAAACATCACCTGAGTGACGTAGTGTGATTTCTGCCCTTTACAGCACAAAACGCAGCACTGTGTCAACAATGTATTTTTCAGATACATTTTGCCCTTGATCCCCCTCTGGCATGCCACTGTCCAGGTCGTTGCACCCTTTAAACAACTTTAAAATCATTTTTCTGGCCAGAAATGTCTTTTCTAGCTTTTAAAATTCGCCTTCCCATTGAAGTCTATGGGGTTCGCGATGTTCGCATTTTTGGACGCAAGTTCGCGAATATGTTCGCGAACATTTTTTCCGCCGTTCGCTACATACCTATTCCCTATACTGATTTGTGGGTCACTGGTAGCAGGGCCAGGACTAGGGGTAGGCAGAAGAGGCAGTTGCCTAGGGCGCAACGATTGAGGGGCGCTGGGCAGCTATCTCTTCTGCCTACCCCTAGACCTGGCTGCCTGGCTAGACCTGGCCTAGACTAATGATGCATGGTTCACACATGAGGTTCAGGTGGGACCCCTCCCACCTGAGAGTGAGAGAAAGAGCAGGAGCTGCACTGCACAGGGAAGGTACTGATTACCAGAGTTTTGTGTTATATTGTGATTCTTTTGTTTTAAGTTGGTGTTGGGAAAGCCACCGAACTGTAGTTAGGCTGCCAACTGTGTTTAGCCAGCGCTCTGGTGCAAGGGTTTGTTTTTCCTTGTTTTGATTTCTTGGTGTGCTTGTTACTAAAGATATCTGTGTAACAGAATAAACTGCAGGCACTTGCCTTTAAGAGAAGCGACTACTGTGACTGTTTTACCCTAAAAGACTGTGGAAAGCAGCTCCAAGACACTGACCCAGGTACCCCTACAGGTCTAGTTGTCACAATAGATAGATGATAGATAGACAGATAGATAGACAGACAGACAGACAGACAGACAGACAGAGATAGATAGATAGATAGATAGATAGATAGATAGATAGATAGATAGATAGATAGATAGATAGATAGATAGATAGATAGATAGATAGATAGCTCAAAAACATAAAATGGCCCAACTTCTATCACATGATCAACACTGCCGGATTTCTTCGGTGGGCGCCCGTAGGCCACGTGGTCCAGTCACCTGGCTGCGCAGTCCTAGCGCCCGCCCCCACTACCCCCTCTCCCGCCCACAGGAGGAAATTTTGCATTAGCAAATGATTATATATTTCTTGTATACATGAATATAATAGGAGAGGCAAAAACACTGACAACATGGCAAGGAAATAGAATGTACAAATAATCGAATATGGGACTCAGCAACTGAATAGAGGAATGTAGGATTCAACCAGTAATTACTGTAGTCAGAACAAGAGAAGATATGATCAGTCTTAGATAATAGATCACTAACACAGAGAGAACATGCAAACAATAACAGCTATTTGTGTTTCATTTTAGAAGCACAAAGTGTTGCACCTCAAGGAGCAAATTCAACTGGAAAAGGGGCTAAAAATGCAAAAAAAAAAAAAACATGGAACTTGCCACCATTTGTTTACGTTGTACCTTGCAACAATATTATAAATGAGCCCCTATAGTAATTAAAATAATTTATAGTATCAATGCTGCAGATAACATAGCAAACCGTAATATACATCTCTAGATATGTATCTAGGCCTGTGGTTGCAACTTCAATAGAATGTCAAGTGAAGAAAACCTTGGTTGTAAACCAACGTTACACGTCCTTAAATAATTCAGAGAAAGTTGATCTGAATATCAGGAGTGGGTACTAGAGGCTGTTTTAAAGATGTAGGGAAAAAAAGGTTTGTGGTTTAGAGCTGTGAGAATGAATGGCAGTGGTAAGGTATAACGGTTTCATGAGGTAATGAAAAGTTAAGAGTAGAATTTTGTATGAAGGAAATGAGCAACAATGTGTGTTTTCTCCACAAACATGATCTACAGAATAAAAGTCAGGACGTAACTACAGAGGAAGCAGACTCTGTGGTTTCAGATGAATGTAGAGGGCCCAGTAAGTTCTTAATTCAGTGTGTTTGGGTGTTGAATAGGGATGTAGCGAACTGTTCGCCGGCGAACTAGTTCGCGCGAACTTCGACTGTTCGCGTCCGCCGAATGTTCGCGAACGTCGCGCGACGTTCGCCAATTGGTGTTCGCGTTCGATTCGAAGTAAAATTTCGTTCGACCATTCGACCATTCGACCGTTCGATCGCTAAAATCGAACGATTTCCATTCGTTCGAACGATTATAAGCATTCGATTGAATTAAAATCATTCGATCGAATAGCTTCGATCGTTCGATTCGAACGAAAATCGTTCGATCGTACGAATAAAATCCTTCGATCGTTCGATCGAACGATTTTATCGAGCGTTCGAAGTTCGCGAACTGTTCGCGAACTGTTCGCTTTTTTGCCGGTGTTCGCGAACGGCGTTCGCGAACATCAAAACGGCAGTTCGCTACATCACTAGTGTTGAATCATGGTTTGTGCTTCTTGGCTTTCAAACATAGAAATGGGATAGGAAGTCATAGTGGGTATTGTTTTATTTAGTTGCTAATGATTCAGATAATAAAAAAGAAAGAAATAATAATGATAATATTTGGAATCCTTTCACTTTCAAACCTCCAGTATAATAGAAAGTGATAGGACTGGTGGGCAGGTTTTTTGAGGTGAAGAATGACATATGGCATTGGTCTGAGATGAAGGAGCTTCTGTGACCAAAATCATGGTAACCATAGGCCTCTGGTATATCCACCTATAATACTTGGTAAATAGATTTATAGTCCTTCGTTACAATACCAGTACTGAAAAAAACATGATGCACACTTGTAGTATGTGCCCCCACTCTTTGTTGCTGTTCATAAAAATATTTAAAAAGAATTTATGAAATTTCCACTGCAGCAAATACAGTACAAGTAGAAAATGAGCCCTATTCATAACTGTTATATTATAGATGACAAGTGGGACAGTAAAGCTGAACATTATGGACCTCAAGGACTATAATGGACTCCCCTTCATATAGAGGATAGAGTAGGGTAACTAAACTACTAAGTAGGGATGCACCCAAATCTCAGAATCCTTTGTGAAAGATTTGACCAAAAACCAAACTGAATCTGAATCCTACTTTGCAAATGCAAATTAGGGAAGGGAGAGGAAAACATTTTTTACTTCCTTGTTTTGTGATGAAAAGTCATGTGATTTCCCTTCTCGTCCCTAATTTACATATGCAAATTAGGATTTGGATTTGGTTCAGCCAGGCACAAATATTCAGCCAAATCCGGAACTGAATCCTGGATATGGTGCATCCCTACTACTAAGTGACTTGTACTATTTTTTATAAGGATGCATATGGACCAGGATATATTAAATTACACTACAGAAGATCATGTACATAAGTGGATGCTACAATATTCTTTCTGGAGGATATTCTCACAGAGCAGCTGTACGGCATTCAATGGGAATATTTAAGGTACAGGCGATTGTTTCTATTTTTTTTCTTCTTATGGGGAAACTTTACATTATGTACAGTATATTGAATATCTGGTTATTTTAATTGGTGGGAACTGGGCTATGTGTCACATCATGCTGGATTTGTTCCTCTCTTCTGCATATGGCTTACCGGTATACTGTTTATATTATATGGCTAGAATTTCTTTTGTGAGATTCAAAAACCAACTGACTTATTTACTATGGCCCACAGTTTGCTACTTTGCAAACAAGACTCATCTGCTAATCTTTATCTGGATTGTGCCCATGACTAAGATCTCACAGGTCTCTGGATAAGATTAAAGTGAAGGAACAAGTTTGATGTTTAATTAACAATTAAATAAACAACCTAGCAATTAGGCAGATTATAATAAGAGTCAAAAGGATGAACTTGATGGACGTGTGTCTTTTTTTCAACCTAACTTACTATGTTACTATGTAACCTGCACCTGGACTCACCTTTCTGAAAGACAATTGATTCTGTACTGAATAGTTTGTTATTTTAGTTGGTATGGAAATATTGTTTCCAAGAACAGATGACCAACTGGAGTATTTTATTTTTCTATTTACTGTTACTAAAAAATGGCACCAGCATTGTTGATACCTGTATATCAGTTGGCAACTTGTTTAGTGTGACTAATCTTTATTTGGCTAACACTTAAGACCTAAGAAATCACAGGTGTCTGGAAAAGGTCCATGAGAAGGAACCAACTGCTCTTTTTTTTCTCATAACAGACCTAGAGTACATAGTCTCTCTATTTTGAATAACAGTCCCTACGATTTAGTTCCGACTTGAGACTGACAACCCAAAAAATTCATCACGATGCCTCTCTGAGGACTGATGTTCCTGGCAGTTGCAAGTAAAAATCTTTTAGATATCTACAATGGATAGAGCATTGGTCTCTAAAGAACATTTCAGGTTATTTTTGGATTATCCACATAAAAACTGCATAATCTGTAAAGAAACATAATTTCTATCTTAAAAGTTTAAAAAAATCATGCAAAAAATCATCGTGCAAATTATATGTCTATACCAATAGCAATCAAGTGGAAAAGATGTGGAACTGTGGTTACCAAGCTCCATGGCAGTCCCCCATGTGGATGGACTGGGGTGTAGGTCTGATGGCCAATTAGGGTAAAAATAATCTTTAGTGCCTTGGACATATATAGATTTGGGGGCAGGCATATGAAAAGCTTCCAAAAGTAGAAGATGGGGATGGCAAGTTATATATACAGTATCTTTAGTTGCTTATCTACATGAAGAGTTAATGTAAAGCCGGAGTAATATTACCAAGACTTAAGTAGACTCAATTACACAGACATGGCTTTAAGGGTTTATTTTAGTCGGGGCAGACACAGGTCTCTGTGCTCTGAAATTGAGGCCAGTCGAGATTTACATAATGCAGGACACAGTGTGCAAAGTGCATAAAAATGGCTGACTACCACTACTGCAGGTAGAACAACATCTTAACCCCCAAGACACCTTCCCTTTCAAGGATCCTATACCCCACCCCACTAAAACTTCCATACTGCCCAAACCACTAAGTAACATTATTCTCCTAATAATAGTCCCAGGCAGTCCATCTGCCTTCAAGGGCTGGCTCCTCTGGGAATATCAGATACTGCAACTAGGCTATACACAATGGACACCTGCAGTTGGACTTGTACAGATTCAGCCACACATAATTTGGTGATAGCATCTGAATTAAAATTAGCATGGCTGTGATTTTGGAAATAAATAGCAGTGACTGGAGATTCTGCCTGTCATTTCGACAAAAGCTCAAGTTTCAGCATTGGGCTCAGTAACATTGGATAGGCAACTGACGCCTACTGCTGTAAATAAGAAATATATAAAAGGAACATACACACAACAATGCTGTTATATTTATTTCCAGCTGCTGCTCCTCTGAATGATGATAAGATCGTGGATACAAGTGCACCCCTCCCTCTCAGGCCTGGCGAGTCCTTTTCACTTACAATGGAAGAAAATGGGGTGGAGGCTCCCTAATGTTGCCAAGGTGGATCATTTCTGCTGCTCATTGCTACCAGCCATAAATCACAAAGGATCTTTCTCAGCATATGTAAATTGGAAGCTATGCCCTTATACCAATTATTTGACCAACAATTTTCAGCAAATTCCAGTTCAATTTACTGGGCTTGTGCCAAGCACACATTTTGCCTATTCTGTTTTATTTTATATTATAAATTATTTTTTATCCAGAGCCAACACCTTGGTTGATCACCTTGGAGAACATGATTTTAAATAGGCTGAATGAACCGAGCACCACATCCAAATGGATAGCGTCTATCAGTTCCAAAGACAGTAGTCATGACTATTATATCATGTTGGTTTAACAAGCGAAACCTGATCAGTATAATCAGTATGTTCAGCCCATCCCAGTGGAAAGAAACTGACCAAAATATGGGGCTGGGTGTCTGGTCCAGGAAATCTGCTTGTGTATAATGGTAAGTATCCTATATGGATAATAAAGAAATTGTTTTTTCATAGGGAAGAAACTGTACTGGAAGTTTATACAAATGGATGCATTCGTAAAGAAGATTTCCAAAGTAATATAAAACTGCCTAAAAAGGGTTGTTTATAACACATTGCATCCCGGGCAATGTACACGGTGGGCACTATGCCACAAAATGTGCATGTCTGGGAGAAAAAGGGCGAAATAAATGATTTCCTGCTATATGTCTATAATGTCCCCTAGTGTTTTGTAAAAAGTACTAGAATTATTTCCCTTTGCAAAAGCTTTTTCTTCAGAGAAAACAACCCCAACCATGACAGTCTCTCCTCATAGTTTAATTCTTCTATTCATCTCACCAGTTTAGCTGCACTTCTCTGCACTCTCTCCAGCTCATTAATATTAAAAGTGTAAATCATTAGCAGTTACCAAATGTTAGGTACACCCCAGTCATTGTAATTGATTACCTGGTATCCCAGGCAGGTGCTTCTATTAGCAGAAAACTTCACCGGCCCAGGTTCTTCTCAACTAATACCGAAGAGTGATCCTCTTTTTCCACCTGGACCCGTGCATGCGCAGTAGAGTAAAAATGGTGCACTTTAACTCTACTGTGCATGGTCACGCACGAGAAAAAAAAAAAGAGGATGGCTTTGTGGTGTTTGCAGAGAAGAACCCTGAGGTTGGTACTGTTTTCTGCAAGCAGCAGCAACAACATGGGGTATTAGGTAAAAATAGAGAAAGGGTCCATGTGATCCAAAACATGTTGTGCAATAAAAAGTAGCAGCATAGCTCTGCAGTTTTGTGGCTTTCTTCATCCTTTATGATTGGGGTATCAGGTAAGTTATTACAGCCAATCAGTGATTTAGACTTTTGTTCTACTTTAAGGACTAGATCCAAAAATTGCACTACATATTCAAGGTGAAGCCTTACCAGGGATCTATAAAGAGATGGAGGTCCTGCCTGCAGTGGCGTAACTTCGGATGCCAGGGCCCCCCAGCAAAAAAAGTTTTCAGGGCCCCCTCTGCACAAAATAGTGGGAAAATGTAATGTATAATATCCCCAGAAGTCATGGAAAGATGGCACAGTCGCAATTTCATATGTAAATACCCCAGAACTACAGAAGGATGGTAGAGTGTCAATTTCACATATCTCTCTGTAAAGGCTATGAGCAAACTTAAGGGCTGCTACTGCAGAAGTAAGATCATGCCCACTTTGAATATATATTTATAGTAAGGCATTTATTTTAGCTCTTCCTCTAAACCTCTTCCTATAAATCTCATTGTTCTGAAAAAAAAGCCACTGATGCAATTTCATTTATAATGCCCATAAAACACTTAGCAGAATGAATGCAGTGGCAATTTCATGTAAAATACCCCCAGAATTCATATCAAGATAGCAAGGTAGCAATTCTATGTATAAATACCCCCATAACTCATAGCAGGATGGCACATGAATTATTTCATGTATAAATATCCCCAGAACTCATAGCAGGATGGCACAGGGATTATTTCATGTATAAATACCCCCAGAACTCATAGCAGGATGACACAGGAATTATTTCATATATAAATACCCCAGAACTCAAAGTAGGATGGCACAGGAATTATTTCATGTATAAATACCCCAGAACTCATAGCAGGATGGCACAGGAATTATTTCATATATAAATACCCCAGAACTCATAGCCGGATGGCACAGGAATTATTTCATATATAAATACCCCAGAACTCAAAGTAGGATGGCACAGGAATTATTTCATGTATAAATACCCCAGAACTCATAGCAGGATGGCACATGAATTATTTCATATATAAATACCTCAGAACTCATAGCAGGATGGCACAGGAATTATTTCATGTATAAATACCCCCAGAACTCATAGCAGGATGGCACAGGGATTATTTCATATATAAATACCCCCATAACTCATAGCAGGATGGCACAGGGATTATTTCATGTATAAATACCCCCATAACTCATAGCCGGATGGCACAGGAATTATTTCATGTATAAATACCCCAGAACTCATAGCCGGATGGCACAGGAATTATTTCATGTATAAATACCCCAGAACTCATAGGAGGATGGCACAGGAATTATTTCATATATAAATACCCCAGAACTCATAGCAGGATGGCACAGGAATTATTTCATATATAAATACCCCAGAACTCATAGCAGGATGGCACAGGAATTATTTCATATATAAATACCCCAGAACTCATAGCAGGATGGCACAGGAATTATTTCATATATAAATACCCCAGAACTCATAGCAGGATGGCACAGGAATTATTTCATGTATAAATACCCCCAAAACTCATAGCAGGATGGCACAGGAATTATTTCATATATAAATACCCCAGAACTCATAGCAGGATGGCACAGGAATTATTTCATATATAAATACCCCCAAAACTCATAGCAGGATGGCACATGAATTATTTCATGTATAAATATCCCCAGAACTCATAGCAGGATGGCACAGGAATTATTTCATATATAAATACCCCAGGACTCATAGCAGGATGGCACAGGAATTATTTCATGTATAAATACCCCCAAAACTCATAGCAGGATGACCAAGGGATTATTTAATGTATAAATACCCCCAGAACTCATAGCAGGATGGCACAGGAATTATTTCATATATAAATACCCCCAGAACTCATAGCAGGATGACCAAGGGATTATTTAATGTATCAATACCACCAGAATTCAAGCAGGATAACACAAAGGTAATTTCATGTAAAAAATACCCCAGAACTCTTAGTAGGATGTTTTTGCCATATCATCACACACCCACTTTTCCAAATCACTTACTGACCTCAATATTTTTCTGATTAAGACAATTAAGCCTTTCACTTTGTGTCCCCTTTCCTACCCCATCTATATTATTTCCTTTTTATCATGTGCCTGCCATTTTTTTTACTTGTATTAATGTAACCTTCTCAACACAGTCCCACACATTGGTTTTTTAGTTTTGCATTTACCTCTGCACTCATATTCTATTTTCTTCTGCTGCCCTTCTCCTCCCAAACTTGTTTTGCCGCAATCTGTTATCTGTTTCAAAACAGAGAGGGGAGGGGCATGTGACAGCTGGCGCATTTCTCTCTCTCTACCTGCTTCTGAGCTACTGGCAAATCGTCACGTGACCCGAGGTCACAAACAGGATCAGAGGCCAGGAAAAGCTGTACAGCAGGGGTGCCCAAACTTTTGACTTCCCCGGGCCACATTCGAAGAAGAAAAATTTTCTGGGGCCGCACATGAAATACATAACACTTTTGATTTCTAAAAATAAAGGAAATACACAAAAATGAATTACAATACCTGTGCAGTAAAAAAAGTCTAAAAAATAAATGAATATATGTGAAAAGATGACTTTTTCAAATTTTCACTGTTTTGCAAATTTTTCCACAAAGTAAAACGGGACACATTTGACCATCACCAGGGCCATAACTTCAGAGGGGCCCAATAAGACCCTAATAACTAGCTCTACTGCTATTTCCCTAGGCTGACCCAGTTCATCAAGCAACTGGCACAGGTGTAACTCACCTTTCTGCTTTCATCATCCAATACTGAAGCATGAGGGCCCCATAAAACAAATAGCAAGAAGTGAACTTATAATGGAGACTGGATGTCAGGGTTCGGGGGGTGTTGTAGTTCAAAAGCAACAGATTTCCATCTTTTTGATTTGATAAGCTGCTTTTACCTTACACTTCTGTTAAATGTCTTTTCATAGAATTTGGCTCAGACAGGCTGTTAAAAACTCCTATATATGGACAGTGAAATGCTATTAATTTTTGTTCTTTTCTCATCTTTCCCTCATTCTGTTTGCTTTGTGATAACTGTTCCATCTGGTTGTTATAGGAATAGTAACTTGAGAGAAAGTGAGGGGCTCACTCTGCCTGCTGTCTGGTTATCTAGACTGTTGTAAGTAATAAGGACCCTTAACTTTTAGGGAGATGGTTTTTATTTTTCTCGCCTACTATGTGTAATACCTCAAAGTTAGTTTGATGGTTTGTGCATGTTTGATCATTTTATTTATCTGATACAGATATAAAAATACTCTGCCACTTTATCAGCATGTTGGAATGTGTGGGATTAATGGCACTTCTGGTCTATCCTGATGTAGTGGAAAGCTTGCGATGTTTCTAATTGTGTTCAGTATGGAACAGAGATCAAAAATATATGGCCGATTTTAGGTTACTTTGTGCTGAGGAAAAACAAAAACAAAGCACTCGCTGAGCTAGAACTCCCCAAACCCCCCCAACCAGGGTTGCCACCCGGCCGGTATTTTACCGGCCTAGCCGGAAAAACACCTGCCAAGGCCGGGGCCGGTATTACAAATTTACCGGCAATGTAGCTGACAGTAAATTTGTAATACTCCTAACAAAAGCCCTTGGCCGCCCCCAACCCGCTCAAAATGTACCTTTTTTTCTGTCTTCGGGCCAATCGCGCGTTTAGGCCACGCCCCCTCGTGTCACAACACCCCCCTTTCTACTTCACGGCCCGTCCCTTTTTACAACACGCCCGCCCATGTGCTCCCGCCCCCACCACCAGCCGGTAATCATTGTTTTAAAAGGTGGCAACCCTACCCCCAACAGTCCAGATTGTGGCTGGTACCTGCGCAGCAATAAAAAGTGTCAGTGATCCCTCTCCCCAGCTCCCTTCCCCTGTCTATAGCCTTAACCTCCCACCCCCTATATGCCTACTGAGCAGTAGCTCTTCCCAGGACCTCACATGATGACCTGATGAATTACGATGCAGAGCAGCAGGCAGTTATCTCTCTCCCTGAGATGAGTCACGTGACTGTGAGGAGCCGTGACGTCTCCAACTACTTTATTCAGCGCACAGTCCAGCCAGCCCAGCAAAGCTGCGGGCAGTGTCTCTGCCATGGAGCAGCAAGACTCTCTCTCCATATAGCTCAGACCCCACCAGCGACATGACCAGCATTAGCTGGGCCGCATGGATCTCCATCCCAGGCCCCTTAAACCAGGTGGGTGGGCCCTTATGTATAATCCAGCACTGCTGAGGAAGCAGGCCCCACCTGACCCCCTGTACCCCCCCAGGCCCCCCCGCGACTGCGGGGTCTGCTTCCTCAGTAGTTACTCCACTGCCTGCCTGGTCCCCAATCTCAACTCCTGTGAGTTTCTCAACTCACCTCATTGGCACAGCACCCTTGCCAGTAACCTTTAGTAACACCATCAATAAATATGTGCAGCCACTATATTACCCTATTGTAATGGTGGGGTTCCAGTATTCCATATTGAAAATAACTAAGTCTTTAGCAAAAAGACTGGAGCAGCCCAGATATAAGTGGTTAGGTCCAATTATTCAAGCTTTAGGCCTGTTTGTGAAAAGATTCTTCATCCTTTTGGTGCAAGAAGTCATATACATTTCATAACAGAGCCCCACAATTGTTTGACCAAGCCCTATGAAATAAACAAATGAAAAATCCTAAGATCTATTTAGATCAAAATATCAACACTTCTAAAGCAATGGTGGTGAATTATCAAGAGTGCTGTGGAAATGGCTATTGCATGTTAATATTGCATGTTAGATCTAACACTGGCTCTGTGTATTCCATTTAAACTGATGTCTCAAGATCCTCAGAAAACCTCACATCTCCCCATCTGTCAGATATACTTCCCCTACCGTTTCAGATGAATTGTTTGCATCTTTTAAAATGTAACACATTATGTCATCACTCATTTGGAAAATTATGAAATCTGTTCTTGCTATATTAGGTATTGCTACAGTTCAGTCTGTTTTTTTTAATTTTAATTTTATTTGCTGAAGTTTAATATTTTAAATAAGTATAGAATGACAAACTGAATCATATTCATCTTTTTTTGTCAATTTCTTACTGTGAGGTACCCTGATCAACGGCAGTGTCTGGATCTACCCGTTTGGGCTGACTCCAGTTGTAAGGCTTCATATCCCAGAATAATTACTGAGAATATATTCTGTGCCAGCTTCCTGGCAGGTGGAAAGGATTGATGCCAGGTATGAAGATGATGGAAAGAGAGTGAAGTGGATGCACAGTTATAACCATATATACAACTGCTTCAATCACATGTAGATACAAGTCTCACTGCTTATTTGGAGGACAGGTTACTATTCATTGCTTTAATGTTATTCTCACTAGTTGAGCTGGCAATCCTCTTCTTCGAAGGGCCTTGGCCCAGTGCCAGTCTTTACAGCAGCCAGAGTAACACACATGGACCCTAGAACCTGATTAGAAGCACATTCTACACATGTTTGGCTCATGGTGGATTCTACAGGACACAAAGAAAACAAAAGACAAATAGCTGTAGAGTGGAAATCCCAGATAACCCATGTGTTTTCTTAATTAAAAGGTTTTTATTGCCAGGCCCAGATATCAGGCTGCGGTGCCCCGAGGCCACTGGGTTCTAGTGCCAGCACCTGCACTCGCACCGTCCACCCCCTGCATGCGAGCGTGTGCTTGCTTTAGAGCACTAGGGATGATGCGTACAGGAGTACGAGTCCCCAGTGCTCCGTTGGATTGCGGCTGGGTGGCATGCTGCCCCTAAAATTGTGCTGCCCTAGGCCCAGGTCTTTGTGGTGGTATTACAAGGTGATGCACTCTGATGTTTCCGAGGAAATTCAAGTTAAGTCAAGTTAAGCAAGACATATGTATTAAGATCAGCTTGTTTGGCAAAGTTGCCAAAGGAGAGGAGATGTCAGTACTAACACACAGATTCAAACTTGGCCGATCCATTCTTGGCCTGGGCCAACAATTGGATCACAATGTGGGCCTTTGAAGACCCATAGTGAGAGGATTGAGAAAAAAGGCCAATGAAGTGTTCCCCGCATGGGATCTCACCTGTCAGATAGATAAGTGGCTGATTTTTTTTCCATCTATGGGTTGGAAAGGTCTTTAGGAAGAACCCATACATTGGTCACAAAGCTGATGGTAAGTTCTGGACAAGCCAAATTGGAAAGCTATTAGTCAATCAATATCCAGATTTGATCAGGCAAGTTCTTTGAGTTATGTTTTGCCCTTTGATGCTGTCTTGTACTGTAGTGCAGTAAGATATCCCAACCCTGCATTTGGGGGTATCTCCCTCTAATAGTTAACAGCCATTCTGTATTAAAATATAACTTTTATTATAAATTAATTAAAACATGCCCTCCAACATACAATTCACTACAGACAGCCCTTGTGAGTAGTGCTGGACCATGTCCATAAAAACTACACTTAATTAAAAACTGGACCGGTGGTATAATGACTTTCTAACCGCTGGTCACTATTGGGTTAATGCCAAATGAAATACTAGCACACATATAACTGTTGGAGTAAAACAATACTTTTTACTCATGTTGTAGCACAGTTTTAGTAACATACAAGTTGAAAGAGAGTATTCTGCCCACCCTTCAAACATCCCCTCCAGGCAGTCCCTGAAGAAGACGCGAGAGCGGCGAAACGCATTGGGTGGTATAACATTGTATTAAACTCCAATGGTGTTAAAAGTCCAAATAAAAAATTGCTCCAACTTAAACCTGCCGAGATCATGTAGAATTCAATGGCAGATGTCCTGTTTACAGCTGGAAGATATCCTGATCTGCGCTGGATTTCATACAATAATCTGAAGATTTCGTGGCTTACAAGCGATAATCTGTGTTTAGGTTTCAAACACAAAAAATTGTATGATTTGAATTTTTTTACAATTTTATCTCTTCTTTTCCGCGCCAGAATTTTTCTTGAAAATGTGTTGATAAATACGGTAAAAAGGTCTGCAGGAATTTGTCAGAGTGGTTTTAACTAACTAGTGAGAAATGTTCGAAGTTTGATAAATAAATCCCTATTTGTCAATATGCATAGTATAGTGAATTTCTGATTTTCTCAGATTTACTTTCACCTGGATTAGAGAAAAGCTGATGTTATTCCAATATTTAAAAAGGGATTACGATCTCAGCCTGGCAATTATAGGCCAGTAAGATTGACATCTGTGGTGGGCAAATTATTTGAAGGCTTGTTAAGGGATCACATTCAAAATGTTGTCCTAGTGAATGGCATTATGAGCAGCAATCAGCATGGCTTTATGAAGGATGGGTCATGTCAGACAAATTTGATTGCTTTTCATGATGAGGTAAGTAAGATGCTGGACAGTGGGAGGGCAGAAGATCTATTTGGATTTTGCCAAAGCATTTAATAATGTGCCCAACAAACGACTGCTTTCTAAACTAAGTCTGTTGGGCTTAATGAAGTTGTTTGCACATGGATAGGAGACTGGCTACAGGATCGGGTACAGAGGGTGGTTGTTAAAGGGCATGTAAAGTCTAAAATAGAATAAGGCTATAAATGCTGTAATTTGCATACTAAACATAAACATGAACTTACTGTACCACAAGCCTAATCAAACAAATAATTTATACTTTCAAAGTTGGGGGTCACAATCTTGTAACTTTGTTAAACATCTTTGCAAGACTAAGACTGTGCACATGCTCAGTGTGGTCTGGGCTGCTTAGGGATCGTCATAAACAAAGCTGCTTGAGTTCTGCATGGCTGGGAAGTAAGGCGGGGGCTCCCCCTGCTGTTCATAAGTATGATTGTTTCCCTGCTCAGCAGTAGGGATGGGCGAATTTTTTCGCCTCGTTTCGCCGTAAAAATGACGCCCATAGACTTGTATGGAGACGTGCGTCAAAAAAAAGACGCGCAACAAAATAATTTCGCCGCGCGACAAATTATTTTTGACGCCCATAGACTTTAATGGGCATCTGTGACATTTCGCCGGCGGCGAATTTTTGGCGAAACGAGTGAAATTCGCCCATCCCTGCTCAGCAGTTAGGGATCTGACAATTCCTATCCACAGCAGTAAATGAAGGGAGAATTTTACTGCACACAGTCAGGTTTCTTATAAAAACAGTACACATTTTATTGTAAGTAATGTATCATTGTTTGCAGATGACACAAAACTATCCAGCCCAATTAATTCCATCCAGGATGTGGCATCCTTGCAACATGATCTTGACAAACTGGCAATCTGAGCAGCTAAGTGGCAAATGAGATTCAATGTGATAAATGTAAAGTCATGCACCTGGGATGTAAAAATATCCAAGCCACTTATACCCTTAATGGGACTGCACTAGGCAAATCCATTATGGAAAAGGACCTTGGAGTCCTTGTAGATAATAAATGCTGTAGCAAGCAATGCCAGTCAGCAGCATCAAGGGCAAATAAGGTCTTGAGCTGTATTAAAAGGGGCATAGAGTTATGGGAGGAGGGGGTCATTCTTCTACTGTATAGAGCACTTGTAAGGCCCCATCTAGAATATGCCGTACAGTTTTGGTCTCCATCACTCAAACAGGACATTATTGTATTAGAGAGGGTACAGAGAAGGGCAACTAAGCTGGTAAAAGGTATGGAAAATCTTAGCTATAAGGAAAGACTGGCCAAATTGGGGATGTTCACGATGGAGAAGAGGTGCTTAAAGGGAGATATGATAACTGTGTATAAATATATAAAGGGATTATATAATAATCTCTCTAATGCTTTATTTACCAATAGGTCTTTCCAGCTGGCAAGAGGTCACCCATTCAGCCTAAATATTGGGAAGGGTTTTTTTTACAGTGAGCGCTGTGAAGATGTGGAATTGTCTCCCTGAATCAGTGGTACAGGCTGATACATGAGATAGCTTTAAGAAGGGGTTGGATGGCTTTTTAGCAAGTGAGGTAATACAGGGTTATGGGAGATAGCTCATAGTACAAGTTGATCCAGGGACTAGTCAGAGACAGGAAGGAATTTTCCCCCCCTCTGAGGCAAATTAAAGAGGGTTCAAATGGTTGTTTTGCCTTCCTCTGGATCAACTGGCAGTTAGGCAGATTAAAAAAAAAACTAAAAGGCTGAACTTGATAGACATGTGTCTTATTTCAACCTTACTTACTATGTCACTATGTTACAAGTGGGGCTCAAGTGCACCACCCTGTGATTCCAGCTGGTGATGGCAGGTATTCCAAAAAAGAATATCCCCCAGACGTCAGGTTTATAAAATCATTATTATGTTTATTGCATTTTGTATTATTCTTGCCGCTTATTCATGGACTAAGCGCAGCATATGAACAATTATGTTTGATATATAATAAGCAGCAGACGAGATTTGCTGCTGATAAACATAAGGTTATACACTTTTGGTGTACCTTTAATATGAAAAGGATTTTGGACCACTTGTATGAAATACCTTTGATGGAGAAAGAAATACCAGACAGCACCAGCAAGGACCCCTGATATTATGTCCTCTATTATCCGCTTATGTGCAATATAGTGAAATCTATGACATTGGCAATCAAGGATCAGAGTGCCAAGTGCCACAGATTCTATTTGCTAGTAATGTGAGGATGTCTCTGGTTGTAGCTGCCATAGCACAGCTAACATTAAAAATGGCTAAAACATGTACAGACCTGGAAAAGCTCTTTGGGCTCCCCTATACCATCACAGCCTATCAACATGACAGCAAATAAATACCCATATGCCATTGACCTAGTAAACCTTTTCCACAAGCAAAACTTCCAAGATCTGTGTCCTTTTCTTTAGCCAAACTGGTCAAATGGAGAAAAGAGTGTAAACAAAGCAAGTCACCCCAGGGATTTTTGATACCTGCACTGTATATATGTGTGTATCATGGTGAGGGTAGTAAGTCATTCTCCTATACTGGTAGACTGGTCACAATTAGTAAGTGAGCGAGTGAGTGAGTGAGCGAGTGAGCGAGTACTATTATTTCCTGGGTGGAACACAATGATCAGAAATGTAATTTTGGGTTAGGCAGCTCAGTTTGGGTTTGCCTGTTATTGTATAATCCTTTGTGGTTCTGTTTAATGGGGCTGTGCCTGTGTGGAGTCCACATCAAAAAGTAGAGTGCAAACAGCAGATGAACTTGGCTGGGCCTGGGTATATTAGCCAGAATCTCACAAATCCAATCCTGACTAATATTCATGTGATAGGCAGCAGCTTTTTTCGACAGAACAATTTATCATCCACCGTGACCAACCTTCAGCCTCAGCCTATTCCTTGAAAATGATGACTATTATTTTTTCCAAAATGGCAAGCTAATGCAGCCATAAATCATTACTAAATAAGAACATTTCCATCCTATAATTAGATCAGAAAGAGTTATAGCAAGTTGCCTTTCCTGTTATGTTAAACCAGGGTAGATCTGCTTATAGTTTATCTCTCAATAAAATGATACTGTGAGATCAAGCAGAATTCTTTTTACAAAGCAAATAATTGTGTCCCTCAGATTATTGCATCTAATAAATCCCAAATAAAAACAATGTGCAATCATGTGGAAAACCTAACAGCACATTCTGATCAACTTATATTATAATTCCCTTATATTGAGAGTCAAACACGCTTCTTTATTTAATAAACAAGTAGCGGCCTTGTGTCACTGTTGGGTTTATTGGGTTATGGCTGCCATTGACCGTTCCCATGTGTATTTATTCCAAAATGTACTCTCAAGAAGTCATGATCAAAAAGGATCAGAAAGTATTAAAAAATGGCACGTTATAAATGAGCTTGGTTGTTGAAAATCTCTACTAACTAAAAAAAAACAATTACATCAAAACGATAAAGTCGCTTAACCCAGAGTAGACCAACAACTGATTTACTTTTTCCTTCTCAATGACAATTCTATTAGCTATCAGAACTAATGGCACAAATTGTGTTGATATGTCAGTTGGAAAACAATACTCATCTACTGTGACTAATCAGGTTTATGATCATGAGCTGAGAACTAACAGGTGTCTGGAGAAGGTCCATGGGAAGGGACAAGCTGCTCGCTAGGAGCTGATAGTCAGCCTATAAAATATCTCCCCTTTCTGAACAACAGTCTCTTCGATTCAGTCCAGCTTGAGACTGACAACCCAACAAAACTCACCATGATGCCTATCTGGGTATTGATGTTCCTGGCAGTTGCAGGTATGAAGGTGTTAGAGACCCACACTTTGATGGGGTATCAATTTTAATATTTTAATGCATTTTAATCTAATAATTTCTTAAGTAATTTAATTCTTAGTAACTTAATCTTAGGGGTTTTTTGTAGTCAAGTATTTTTAGTGTAAAAATTTAAATTTTTTGAGATAAAAAATAAACTCCAAATTTTCAAGATTTGTTACAGTATGCCCTGAAGCTGCTGAAAGTCTGAATCCAAAAACACTGCAGCTAAAACCTGTCGAATTCATCTAAAAGTCAATGGCATCACTCCCTTTAACCATTTGAAGATGTTTTTAACCTTGACGGATTTTGGGAGTTTTTGGGATGTTTGACACAGTTTTTTGCTTGAAAACTCAATACATTTGAGTTTTTCGAGTGGCAATTCAATAAAGTTGTACGATTCGACACTCAAATTTTTTGTTTTTTTAATAATAAACTGGAAAAATTAGATTTTTTTTTTCCAATCTGATTTTTTTTGACCTGAAATATTAGTAAATAAGCCAAATTCATAAATGGTAAGGTTGAGTTTGCTTTTGGTAAAATATAATTTAAAAATTTTTTTTAGTAAATAACCCCCTGAATGCTCAGTTCTCATAAGGTCTATATTTTATTCCTATATTATTAATACTCCAGCCAGTGGAAGCTGTAGAGCAAAGGTTTAAATTTTTGGGGCATGTTCACCTAAAGCTGGGAATAACAAGAATAAGCATGAACAATAACCAATGTAATTTGTTGTCATCGGACTTCCCTTCTGATAAGGTTTTGGGCATTGTTTATGGCATTGTTATAGACATTATTATAAAAACATACAATACTTTGCATAATTGACAAGAGTCATCAGATTTGGAGTTCAGGAATGGTGCTATAACCAACACAAATATTTATGTAAAAATCACACATCTCAAAATTCTGTTGCTGTTTTTATTTGCAGCTGCAACTCCTCTGGATGACGATAAGATTATAGGGGGATATGAATGCGCCCCTCACTCTCAGCCCTGGCAGGTTTATTTAACCGAAAATGGAGACCGCTGGTGTGGGGGTTCACTTATCTCACCAAGGTGGATTATTTCTGCTGCACATTGCTACGTTCCGTAAGTATATAACAATGATCTTTCCAATATAAACAGGTGAACAATGAATACTACCTGCTAAATGGTTACTACGACTTTCCTTATATTGCCCCTTTCTTGTGATGTCAGTTTAGCAAAACAAAAGAAGGGGTGCTTTTTGCCTAATAGAATATCCTTGTTTTTTTTTAGTTCCATGTGTTTTTGTTTTGTTTGTTTTGTTCTGTATTTCACGTACTCTGCCCTTCACCAGCATGCTCCTCAGTCTCATGAAATGCCTCCAGCCAATGAAAGCATGGTCATATGGCATGTTCCCCACATTCCTTTGTAAAATCATGGAAAATGGCTCTCATGAGGGATTACCTTCTCTTAAATCCTGCTTCTGCACTGACTGTTTCTTAATTTTATCCAGACCCGAGACCATGGTTGCTCACCTTGGAGAACATGACCTTAATAAGAAGGAGACAACTGAGCAGCACATCCAAGTGGAGAGCATCTACATGCATCACGGCTACAATGAACGTACTTATGACAATGATATCATGTTGATTAAACTAGCGAAACCTGCTCAGTATAATCAGTATGTACAGCCCATCCCAGTGTCAAAAAGCTGCCCGAAAGCGGCGACTGAGTGCCTTGTGTCTGGCTATGGAAATCTGCTTGCGTATGGTGGTAGGTAGATAATTCCTTCTCTACTCCAGATGGCTTTATGGTTAATAAAAATAAATTAATTACATTTCTGGGTATTATAGACCATTTTAGCAGCTCTTTTACAAATATACTGTATTTGGCATCAGTCCCTGCTCCAGTGGAGCTTACAGTCTATGGTCCCTCATCACATTCATACACACTAGGGTCAAATATGAGTAATGGAAAGACAGAATAGTGTCTAATTATATATTTTTTACAAGGTGTCACTTGGTTTTGTAGTGTCCTTTGCTGTCATTTGTGGTATCCTCTGACATCTTTTAGATTTGTTACCCAAGCAAAGCCTCCTTTTGCAATATTATGGGAGCTGGAAGTTATTAAATGATATAATATTGTAGCACTGTAGCACTGGAAACATTTTTGCCATAGCATAAAATAAGTGTCTAGCTTTGCCCAGTCTGCTGCAGATAATGTTGAGAAAGTAGTTTGTGCTTGTGGTATTTTTAAATATATGTATATTTTAAATATATTTACTGGTATGAGATTTATTTTCCGGAAACCCATTAACCCATTATCCAGAAAGCTCCTCGTTACTGAAAGACTCCCATAGACTCCATTTTAATCAAATAATCCAAACGTTTGAAAAAGATTTAATAAAACAGTAGCTTGTACTTGATTCTAACTAAATATTATTAATCCTTATTGGTAGCAAAAACAACCTATTGGGCTTATTTAGGCTGGTTATTTACTAAACTCCGAATATAAAATCTGACTTTCAAAAAATCATGAATTTTTCAGAATTTATTAAACCCCGAGGATGGAAGTCCGAATCAGAAAATCCGGCATCTCAGACCTGTCGAGGTTGCATATAAGTCAATGGGAGAAGTCCCAATGAATTTTTGATGTGCGCTGGGTTTCGTGTAATACCCTGAATTTTTCTTTTTTTTTTTTTTTTTTTGTGCAAAAGTTGCAGTTTTCGCGTGAAAAATTTAGAAAATCTGAATTTTTTTCCCTGCAAAGCAAATTTTAGGAAAATGTAATAATAAATAAGTGTAAAAACAGAGCAGATTTAATCAGAGTTTGTAGCAGAAAATATTGAGATACATTCGGACTTTGATAAATAACCCCCTTAAAGTTTGAAAATCCAAATTATGAAAAGATCTGTTACCTGGAAAACCCACGGTCCCAAGCATTCTGGACAACAGGTCCCATACCTGCTGTATATAAAGTAAATGTATATATATTTATATGCTGTAATCAATACAATGCATTAAATTCAGTGCAATAGATTGCGGAATGTATACAAACGGTTTCTCTAATTATTGCTTACAGTGAAGTACGCTGATCAATTGCAGTGTCTAGATCTGCCCATTCTGTCTGAATCCAGCTGTAAGGCTTCATATCCCAGGAAGATTTCCGAGAACATGTTCTGTGCCGGCTTCCTGGAAGGTGGAAAGGATTCATGCCAGGTATGGAAAAAGAATTTATAAGAATAAAAGTATATAGATATATATATATATATATATATATATATACTGTATAGTGAATTAAGTACACCCTCACACAGTGTCGGACTGGGACACCAGGGGCCCACCCAAAAACCTTAGACCAGGGGCCCACTCTCAGTACTATTATTCTTCCTCTCCTTACTCAACCTCTATTCTCCTAGTCTCTTTTAGTTATACATACTATAATCTGTTATTCCATCTATTTAGCCTCTTTGTTCTCATAGAAATAGGGAATGGCCATGAAATAGGCCAAAAGTTTAGCAGCTCAAGGGCCCACTGAGACCTGGGCCCACCGGGAGTTTTCCTGGTATCCCGGTGGGCCAGTCCGACACTGCCCTCGCACTGGCAAAATTTTTGCCCGTTTTGCAGCAAAGCGAAATGGAACAAATTCGCCCATCACTAAAAACAAGATTAGAATTGATCACATTGCTAAGCACCCTTATTTTGTATGGTATAAGTTTAACATTTACTTACAAATATTCTCTTTGCAGTGGGTAACGTTTCTATATTTTTTTTTAAACATCCTTTTTGTATATATTTCCCCTTTTCATTAGGGTGACTCTGGTGGACCTCTGATTTGCAATGGAGAACTCTATGGAGTGGTCTCATGGGGATGGTACTGTGCCAGGAAGGATCTTCCAGGAGTTTATGCTAAAGTCTGTAACTATCTAGACTGGATACAGGACATTACAAATAACAACTAAACACAAACCCATCAGACTCAATACATGGATATTACAGAGAACAACTAAAACAAACATCCGACTCATGTACAGTAGACTGAAGTGATTATATCATACAATATATATACCGTGTCAATGTATTATTCTATGTGTTCAATTTCAACAAACATAAATGAATAAAACAACTTGAGGCATCAGTCCAGTTTGCATTTTTCTTTGTCATGTATTTACCTGCCGTCGCTATGAACGGAGATGAGAGAAAATGGTAAATAAGTGACACATTAAATATGTGTCAAGCCAGTGAATTACTTTTTCAAAACAGTCTAGAAGATGCAGTGATATAGAGGATTATAAAGGACAGCCAATCATTTTTAGAATCCTGTTTATTAAATGTCAGAATGAGATCCCATAGAATTGAATGGGATTGAAATTGATAGATGTAGCTATGTAACACATTTAGTACAGGTAGGGGACCTGTTATCCAGAATGCTCTGGACCTGGGGTTTTCCAGATAACAGATCTTTCCGTAATTTGGAACAATTCTATACAAAAACAAACCTCTCAGCAAAAAATGATTAACATGACCTATAGGTAACATTAAGGGGCCGATTCATGAAGGATTCGAATTAAAAAAACTTCGAATTTCGAAGTGTTTTTTGGGCTACTTCGACCATCGAATGGGCTACTTCGACCTTCGACTACTACTTCGACTTCGAATCGAACGATTCGAACTAAAAATCGTTCGACTATTCGACCATTCGATAGTCGAAGTACTGTCTCTTTAAGAAAAACTTCGACCCCCTAGTTCGGCAGCTAAAAGCTACCGAAGTCAATGTTAGCCTATGGGGAAGGTCCCCATAGGCTTGCCTGAGATTTTTTGATCGAAGGATATTCCTTTGATCGTTTGATTAAAATCCTTGGAATCGTTCGATTAGAAGGATTTAATCGTTCGATCAAAGGAATAATCCTTTGATCGCAGGATTTGCGCTAAATCGTTCGACTTCGATATTCGAAGTCGAACGGTTTTAGTTCCTAGTCGAATATCGAGGATTAATTAACCCTCGATATTCGACCCATAGTGAATCGGCCCCTTAATGTACATTCATAGGCTAAAATTCATTTTTTAGTCTCATTATCACTTTAAGTCTACAAGAAAATTATTTAAAGGGTTCCTTCGCATTTACCAGTGTCGGATTGGCCCACCGGGATACCAGGAAAACTCCCGGTGGGCCCAGGTGTCAGTGGGCCTCTTGCTACAAATCATTTCATGGTCATTCCCTATTTCTTTAGAAGACGGCCATCTGTGTTCATTTAAAATATAAATTTGCAATTTGCAAAATTCATTAGCAAATGTTTTGCCCACCATCAAAGTTGTGGATTGACTCAAACACAGAATGTGTGCATCCATTTTTAAAAGGACAACTGCAGTGCGAATCCAAACACCAGTCCTGTCCAGCTTTATAAATATAAACACACGCAAGGCAAATATGTTTACTATGCGAATCATTCTGTGAAGTTTATAAATGAGCCACACAGAAAGACATAAAAAGTAGAGAAAGAATAAAGAAGCAAGACACTACATGGGTTATTTACTAAATTCTGAATTTATCTCATGTTTTATAATTAAAAAAAAAAACCCACAACCAAACTCCCATACCCAATTTGACCTTATTTATTGAATTAATCAGCTTCGGAAAAAACACAATAAAATTGAGCAAAACCATGCATCTTCAGGTTTTTTTCCCAGAATCTCTCAATTTTTCAGGATTTAGCTTGAAACCCCCAAATGTTCCTGTTTTTTTTGGCTAAACTAAGTGCAAACCACAATATCTTCAAATTGATTTTGGTGCCTCTCCCATCCACTAATACAAAACCTTAACAGGTCTAAGATGGCGGATTTTTAGATTTGGGCTTTTTTCAGCTTCAGGGTATAAAAAATCTAGAAAAATTCAAGTTTTTTATGCCATGAAAATTTCTAGTTTGTGCCCCAAAATGTCCAACCAGATGAATTTGAGGTTTAGTAAATAACCACCTACAAGTATACATAAAATCACAAAAGTATAATAAAATGAGAAACATGGTGAGGGCATTGGGCTGTAGGAAATGTCAAATGAATAAAGTGAATTTCTGCCTCCTGAGGCATAAGCAGACCAGTATGGCCACATTAGGCTGCAAACAGGAATGCACAACGTCATCCAAGCAGGTTAAGAATTGATATACAATAATGGAAATGGAAACAATCAAATCTAGTTGCAACTGCCACTGTGAAACAGATTTAGAGGACACTTATTTAGAGGACACTTATAACAACGCCCAGCAGATATAAAGCAGATATAAACTAGATTTACTGTAAATGGGCAACATCAGCCATTATCTGTGCTGGCCCATACTATTATGTTAGCAGGGCCCTGCCCCAGGGGGTCCCAATTATTAACCAATTTCTAAACTGGACCCTGGAAGGAGGGCGCTGGCAACAAGTAGAATGAAGCCCCAATGAAAAGAATTGACTTCCACAATGACCAGCTAATCTTCCCACTCTGCCTACAATCTACATAAACCTCACCCATTCCCCTGCAAGTCGCACCCCCCATTACCAATGAATTGCACCTTTACATCTCTTGAGCAGGCCCGGATTTGTGGCGAGGCCACATAGGCCCGGGCCTAGGGCGGCACATTTTTGGGGGCGGCATGCTGTCCAGCCGCCTGTGCTCCCCAGTGCTTTGGCGTTCGCACACTGGCGCTTTTGCGCCTGCGTGTGGTAGTGCGGGCCGGCGCTAGGACCGCACGGAGCGCACGGCCTGGGGCGCCCGCCCAGCGAGTCCGGCGCTGCTCTTGAGTCCCCCCCCTCCACCATGGGGTCCCTGATTGCAGCACCCCCTGTAAGCGGCCCTGGGCATTACGCCCTGGCTCCATAAGAAGAGTTTTATGTTATAGGCATATGGCAATGTGAGTCATTTAAAAATGATCACCTTCAAACATTTTTTTCAGTTCAGTTGGTTTCAGACAGTACGCCAGAAATAAAGACTTTTTTAAAAATTTGTGTTTTTCCAATATTGAAGTTTAAAGTTTTATTTTCACCTTCTAAAGTAGCTCTGTGAGTGGCAGTATCCGACTCTTTAACTGTTCTAAATAGATACATTTAGGGTCAGATTTATCTAGGGTCGAATTTTCAAATTTGAATTTTTGAGTTTTTAAAAAAATCGAGATTCGAATTTCGAAATTTATCATGTGCTGTCCCTTTAAGAAGTCAAATTCAACTATTCGCAATCTAAAAACTGTCAAATTGCTGTTTTAGCCTATGGAGGATGTCCTACAATCAATTTGAAGTTGTTTGGTGGACTTTTAGAAATCAAGTTTTTTTTGTTGAAAAAACACAAATCGAATTTGTTTTCGAGTTTGCGGGTCGATCCTATTCACCCGAATTTAATTTTTTATTTTTAATGAATTTCAATTGGTCTTTTTTTTTTTAATTTATGCAAGTTTATGGGAGTTTTTACAAACTCCCATAAACTCAAAATTCCACCCTTGATAAATGTGCCCCGTAGTTGATACATTTGTTATCTTTGTCCCTGCTGAGCAGAATCTCTGAGTTTCATTAAAGGCAGCTGTTGTTGTTGATACAATAGTTTCTGATATTCCACAGATTCTGCTGAGAAATAGATCAGTTAATTGCATCAACTAAATGGAGCAAATTGTAACAGTTCAGATGCTCCTGGATCACTGAGCTGCCAGTCTGAGACACTAGAGACAGGAACATTACATTTTGTGAAAACATTAAAAAAAAATAAAAGATGGAAAACTATTGAAAAAAGTATTTGTTTATTGTGAACAATCTGAAAAAAATTAACTGAAAATGTTTGGGGGGTGGACAACCTAAAACACAAACTGGTTTAAACCTTGCTGATCCCAAGAGGACGTAAAACCCACTGCTAATCTTTATTATAAAGCAATGAAAGTTACTAATCTTCACCAAGAAACAGGCATTTGATTAACTTAATTAAAAAAACATGAACTGAGAATAGAGTGACACCTACTGTCAAGATCTCAAATAGCAGGTACATTTAGTTCAGTCTGCAGAAATGTATACTTAAAGGATAAGTAAACCTTTAAAATAAGTCAATGTAAAACAGATGAGAGTGCTATTCTAAGCACTTTTGTCATTTACATTCATGTTTTTAAATTTCCAAGATATATGTGAGACTGTTCGAAAGAGTGCTCAAAATCAGTACCTCTTTGCTCAGTTCAGAAAATCACTGATAATGTGTTGGAATATTTTATCGCTTACAATTTACTGTATTGATGCATTAGCCAAAGTCTGGTAATATAGCTATATTCAGCAGTAAGGAATACAGAGATGTACAATTGTATTTTTTTTATTACAGGTATGGGACTTGTTATCCAAAATGCTAGGGGCCTGAGGCTTTGTTGATAATGGATCTTTCTGTAATTTGGATCTTCCTATCTAAATTTTACTAGAAAATCATGTAAACATTAAATAAACCCAATAGGCTGGTCTTGCTTCCAATAAGGATTCATTATATCTTAGTTTAGATCAAGTACAAGCTACTGTTTTATTATTATGGAGAAAAAGGAAATAAGAGATGAAAACAAATTGCAAATTGCCTCCGAATTAGTGTCTACATCATACCTAAATCAATTTAAAGGTGAACTAACCCTTTAAATATATCACAATCCCCATTCAACTTATAATCATTGCGGTTTCCACAGTTTACCAAAGTTTTCCACTGACCTTATAGCACCTCAGCCTCTCAGCACCCCCTTAAATGCATCACAACCACTAAAAATGCCCTCACTGAAAATAACATGCTGCCCTAGGCCCAGGACTTTGTAGCCTTCAACAAATCCAGGTCTGCCTGCTACTTCTGGAGATTAAAAACATTTTGCAGAGCAATATTTGGTGCCTCAAAGGTATTTTTTGGTATATCCTTCAATAATAGTATGAATAGGTGTTGTTTACTGTAACATCAGTATTGAACCTACTGACATAATGATGTCCTTCAAAGAAGGGCATGGAGTCCTTGAGAAGGATAGGGGCTATAAAAACAAATTCTTGAAGGTCTAAGTCCAGGTCTCTTGGTTTAAAAGCCCTAAGCTAGTTCAACTTTTTGAAATAGTATGGTATCACTGGTGATCAGATGAACTTGTATGAATCCTGATCCACTGAGAAATGAAGTAATTGACAAAATGCAACTGGTCCGTAACCACTGTGGATAATGGATATATTTGGATATTTGAATTGGAATCTTCTGCATACATTGCTAACGATTTATGTAATTAGAATGAGTTCCAAAAAGAGCAAATACCCATCCGGCTTATGTTATCCTTTTATTAACTTAAGCTATTAACTATTAGAAGAACTAGTTTCACAAACAGTGTTGATGTTGCCTGGAAAAAAACACTCATCTGCTATGAGCAATTAGGCCTACGCTCATGACCTGAGAATTCGCAGGTGTCTGGAGAAGGTCCATGAGAAGGAAAAAGCTGCTCATTTGTTTGCTGATAACCAACTTATAAAGGTTGTCCCCTCTCTGAATAACAGTCTCTTCGGTTCAGTCCAGCTACAGACTGACAAATCAAGAAAACTTACCATGATGCCTCTCTGGATACTATTGTTTCTGGCACTTGCAGGTAAGAGGCTGTATTGAGCGTTGCCTAATGTGAGTTTGCTTTTTTAGATACACCAGCTTGAAGATCGGTTAGGGTGAGATTTGTGGTGAAAAATTTCCAAGATATTCTTGGAAGCCTCACTTGGAGACTGGCCTCCAAGTGAGGCTTAACATAAAAAGGTCTGATAACCACTGCTCTAGAAATCATTAGTAGTACAAGTATAGGATCCCTTATCCGGAAAACCAGATATCCAGAAAGCTCCGAATTACGGAATGGCTGTCTCCCATAGACTCCATTTTATCCAAATAATCCAAATTTTTTAAAATGATTTCCTTTTTCTCTGTAGTAATAAAACAGTAGCTTGTACTTGATCCCAACTAAGATATAATTAATCCTTATTGGAAGAAAACCAGCCTATTGGGTTGATTTTCTAATAGACATAAGGCATGAAGACCCAAATTACGGAAAGATCCGTTATCCGGAAAAACCCCAGATCCCAAGCATTCTGGATAACAGGTCCCATACCTGTAATATTGGTTTAATGATGAAATATATAACATGATCAGATAATGTGAGATAGTGTGAGCTCTACATTTACCGTAAATACTCGTGTATAAGCCGACCCGTGTATAAGCCGAGGTACCTAATTTACCTAAGAAAACTGGAAAAATTTATTGACTCGTGTATAAGCCTAGGGGCTGATTGAAAATCAATCTGTACCTGCACCCACTGAATAACAATGAAAGGTAGGCCTGCCCACAGTTTAAAAAAAAAAAATTGTAAGCACACCAGTCACAGTAAAATAACTTATAACTCAACCAGGGGCAGAGAGATGGAGAGATGCAGCAACTACATACGAGGCTCCTTCTGCGGCCCCAACAGTGTGCAGGACACATGTAAATGTTTACAGTCCGCAGCAAGAGCTTTGAAATTCCTCTGCTTATTTTGGTCACAAACTCTTCTAGGAGAATATGGCCTGGATGGGGGAAGGGGGTCCAATAATCCCATTATTATAAATAAGCCCCTGTTTAGCAGTTGGTGCTGCCATGCTGGTTCCTGTAGGGAGAAGATAATCCATATAGAATACAGGGCTAGCAGTGGGTGCTGGGAAATAACACAACACTTTATACAAAAGGGCCCTGGTCCCCACACCCCATTTTGTGAGCCTATGAATATCAATGAAGTGAGGAGTTACTAATGACACACCCAGGTGCTGAAAGTAGGGGTTATTTTCTTTCAAATACCTTTGGGAGCGACGCCGGCAGGGAAGGACGCGCCGCCCGGAGCTCCTGGACCTGCTCCGGGCGGCGTGACAGTCAGTCACAGAGTCCTGATGCGCTATGGGAGAGGGAGGTAAGGGATCCGGTGAGGGATTGGCGTATGACCCGCGTATAAGCCGAGGTCGAGTTTTTCAGCACATTTTGGGTGCTGAAAAACTCGGCTTATACGCGAGTATATACTATAGCATTATTCTGTATCTTTTTCAAGTTGTAATTTGTAGCGTAATCGAATTACCATATTATATGTTCAATTAATAGATATTTAATAAAGTATTTTTTTTGCCTATACCAGTACAGTCATTTTTATAAAATTTAGAACAAAGTCTCAGGGGTGGACACTGTAAAGTGATGGACTCCTGACTACTTGGTCATTGACCTATGTCCTAAAATTTCAGAAGCCCTACATAGTGGGGGATGGGGGTGCTGGTCCACTATTATATCAGATAGCTGAATCTTAAGTTTACAAGGGATTAAACAGTTGTTTAAATTGTTTGGTGGACACATGTTGCACAGGCTATATTTCCACCCATGCTAAGTTTTCCACTACTCATATTTCAAAAGAATAACATAATATTTTGTAAAGATATCAGCTACTAAAATTGATAAGTTCCCTCAAATTAGCAGTTCAAACCTGCTGCTAAAAATTAGATACAAGTCCCACAATATTGTTCTTATTACTCTTATTTCCAGCTGCTGCTCCTCTGGATAATGATAAGATTGTGGGAGGATATGACTGCATCCCTCACTCTCAGCCTTGGCAAGTTTATTTCACACAGAATGGCATAGTCTTTTGTGGGGGATCCCTTATCACACCAAGGTGGATTATTTCTGCTGCTCATTGCTACCGGGCGTAAGTATATCACAATAATCTTTGTATGCAGAGAAGGGCTGTCATTAGCAACAATTATGAAATATTTTGTTTAATAAATCTACGAATTAGTAATTTCTATCCTCTACAAGCATGGCGTTTTTTTATTACTATTATTCCCTTAGCCCATTGCATACTGATCCTATCCCTTGTAATCAAGCTGTGAGCAGAAAGCAACGTTGGTGGCACAGTAGACACAGGACATAATTGTTTCTCATATACATTAGATAAATATTAATAACAGCAAAAAATCGGGTTTAATCATTCACAAACGACCTCATTTATGAATTGGATAAACAAGTTTCCCAGCTTACTGGACTGTGTAAACAATACACATTGCAGTGTACAGAGCATTATTATATAAATGTAGGAGAGATGTACAGTGAGAAGAACATCAGTGTATTTATAATTAGCTTAATGGTCCCGTATTCTATGTCTCTGGTCCTTGACCGGCATGCTCGTCCATCTTATTAATCATTCAAATGAAAGCATAGTCACAGACCACCAAAAGCCATGGAAATCTGCTCTAATCAAGGATCAGCAAATATTGCCTTTTCTTAAACCTTCTCTACAGATCCCACTGACTGTTTTTGACTTTTATCCAGACCCAAGACCTTGGTTGCTCACCTGGGAGACAATGACCTTACAAAGGAGGAAGGAACTGAGCAGCACATCCAAGTGGAGAGCATCTATAAACACTTCAGCTACAAAGACAATGGCTTTGACCATGATATCATGTTGGTTAAACTAACGGAACCTGCTCAATATAACCAATATGTTCAACCCATCCCAGTTGCAAGAAGCTGCCCAAGAGAGGGAACTAAATGCCTTGTGTCTGGCTATGGAAATACACTTTTAGATAATGGTAGGTAGCAAATTACTTCACCTCATGTAGGATAATTAAAAAAAGGTGTCTTACTAAGGGGAAATACACCTATTGTAGTAGCTAGAAGAGGTTTACTGTAATTACATGTCCTCATACAACCTCAGCAATATAAATCCATACTGTGATGGACATAGCGTGATGACTAAATGCTGGATCTGCTGGTAGAACAAGGAAGACAAACATTAGATTGATTAACATGGGTTACAATCTGTCTCTGTCTCACAGAGACCTCTGTTACCCCAATGAATACAGTGCCACATATTTTTATTTTGTTTATATATTTACTTTTTGTTTATTTTACAGCAAAATTCCCTGATATATTGCAGTGTGTGGATGTCCCAGTCCTGTCTGACTCCAGCTGTAAGGCTTCATATCTCGGAATGATTACCGAGAATATGTTCTGTGCCGGCTTCCTGGAAGGTGGAAAGGATTCATGCCAGGTGTGTACATTACAATGGAGGAAGAGGGGCAGAGATAGAGAGATATATATGGATAGATCAGAGCCCGGGCCAAGCCGGTCAGGCACCCTAGGCAACCTGCCAGGTCACGGCGCCAGCTGGGCACGAGTCTGGCGTATTGCCGCTCCAGCGTGCATGCACATATTGCCGCTCCAGCGCGCATTTGCATATTGCTGCTCCAGTACACATGCGCAGAAATGAAAATAGATAGGAAAATTCTACAAACGGTTGGGGAGAGAGAAGACCGGACATGGGGTAGGCAACAGAGAAGTTAAGTGCCTGGCGCCCCCCAAGCTTTGTGCCCTAGGCACGCTCTGCCTACCCCTAGTTCTGGCCCTGGGATAGATAGACTGACAGATGGCTTGAAACATTATGGCAGTTATTTATTGTGACCGAATGGCAAAAAATGTTATTTTTTTTTTATACTATAAAATCTGAATTTTTAGTGGGGCAAATTTTTTGTGATTTATTATACGCTGAGTATGGAAAAGTTTGAATCTGAAAATCTCAGCCCTGCCGAGGTTGTATATAAGTCAATGGGAGAAGTCCCGAAGATATCCTGATCTACGCTGGGTTTCGTGCAATAATCTAAAGATTTAGAGGTTTTTGGGCAAAAATCCAAAATAATCTGAGTTTCGGATGGAAAATCCCAAAAAAATCGTACATTCCAAATTTTTCACGTTTTTTTTCGAGAAAATATATTGATAAATAAGGGGAAATAACACGTGCGGACTTGGTCGGAGTATATTTTAGAAATAAATAGATACATTCGGATTTTGATAAATAACCCGATGTGGTGAGTCAAGTGAAACAGGGCCAGTTGCAAAACCACAGAAAAATTTGCAACATTTCGCTAAGATGCATTAGAGTCAGTACACGTTTTCTCCATGTTTTTTCTTGCACCATTTGCAGTTGGAGTCAGTTGACATTTTTCTAGCTTTTTTTTTCATCACTAATGGTGTTGAACTACCCAAAGACAAAGGCACCTTCAGCAAAATAAAAGGCTAGCATAGAAGCTAGGGAAAGTAAACTGCAGAGCGAGTAGCTTACTAAGTGAGCACTAATAGAAACTGTTCACAAATATTCAATTCATTTTAAGATGGTAGCGGCGTTTTTAAACATGTCCTCTTCAAAATTACATTTTAATAAAATGTATTCTTTCTATAATGGTAAAATTATGTTCGTTTATATTTTTTCTTTGTTTTTTTACAAGGTTGATTCTGGTGGACCAATGGTCTGTAATGGAGAACTCTTTGGAGTGGTCTCATGGGGACGGGGCTGTGCACAAAGGAATTCTCCAGGAGTGTACGCTAAAGTCTGCAACTATCTGGATTGGATGCAGGACATTATAGAGAACAACTGATAGTAGAGCACTGAAGTGATTCTATCATAGTATATATAACATGTAACATCTACAGCGCCCAGAGTTCTCTTCCTCCTCCAGTTTATTATATCATTATTCCGTACTGCACTTTTTAACCGTATACGAAATAGCCAACAATAGTTATTAAATATGTTGTTCTATGTGTAAATGTCAACAACCATGAATAAAACAACCTAAGGCATCAGTCTTATTTGGCTTATTACTTTAATTATATATTTATATATACTGCAACGCTCTGCACCATGGCTGTGCAAGAAGTCATCCAAGCCCTGCTTAAAGGAGAACTCAACCCGTAGTTTAAAAAAAACCCTACCCTGAGTAGACCCCCCCCTCCCTCCTCCCCCTCAGCCTACCTGCCCCCCGGGCAAATGCCCCTAATGTTTTACTCACACCTCCATGCAGATTCTGGCCTCAGGGTTCACAGCAACCATCTTCTTCATCTCCAGTAATCTTTGGGTATTGGCGGCATTTTCAGCGCATGCGCAGTTGGAGTAAATTTCTGAAATTTTCGTGACTTTCGGCGCATGCGCAGTAGTTCGGGACCAGAAATATTCTCCAACTGCACATGCGCCAAAACTTCAGAAAAAGACCAAAGAAAGAAGATGGCTGCCATGAACTATGAGGCCAGAATCTGCACGGAGGGGTGAGTAAAAATTAGGGGCATTTGCCCGGGGGGGGGCAGGTAGGCTGGAGGGAGGAGGGGGGGTCTATGCAGGGTAGGGGGGAGGGTTTTTTTCTATTACGAGTTGAATTCTCCTTTAAAGGTATTAATGTTAGGTATACAGTATGTATGACAGCATCCACAGTACCATATTGTATTAGACAAATAAATGGAAAGCATAACATGAACTATATATATATATATATATATATATATATATATATATATATATATATATATATATAATAACAGGCTCAGTAAGAGTAACTGATTTGCAAGGCACAAAGGTGGGTAACAAAGGGTGCCCGGGACTGCGGGGAGGTGCTGGGACCCTGGGACTTGCTACATGCCGTGGATGGATTGGTTGATGGAACTAAGGGAGGGCTGTTAAGGGTAAGCTGCTTACCCTCCTCCTCTTGCGACGTCACGGGCACCTGGAGCGATGTGCAGGCTGCCATTGTGTCTGGTCTCCCCTTATGGCGGCCGATCATCCCACCCCTCCACCTGTTGCACTGTTACACGTAAATTGTTACACTTATTTGTTAATAAAGTTTCAATGGATTGGTTTCCATATTGTTAAGAATTTGTTATATAACAAATATTATTATTGTCACAGCTGTTGGTGGGTAATTGTTTTTGGTCCTTGCCATTTGGGTATGGCCAGTAGGTTTTTCCCTTTACATGCCCACCGCGGCTGCGTTGGCTGGCATCTGTGGTGTCCTGGGCTTGGTATAACATATGGTTTTAATAACAGCTGTGGCCGACCTCCACCCACAAAAAGGGAAAACTGAGTCTTGTGTTTTATTTAAAAGTTAGCTCACAAGCAACTGCCTCAACCCAGTCTTATTAGACAAGCAAAAGAAATTCCAACATTTCGATCACATCATAGTGATCTTGCTCAGGGAAAAAATTAACAAGAGTATAAGCAGCGCAAATCCTTAAGAACCCTCCCCCTGTGCAAAACATGGCACCAAAAACAGGAATCCAATTAATTACCATAATTGGGTTTGTTGATGCAGCAAGTTATGGAAAATCATTAAAAAAATCAAGTTGCTGTTGTCAGATTATTCATAGCATAATACAAAGAAACAAAGTAGTTAATGCAGTTCCTTTAGTTTGGGGAGTTTTTCCGAGCTACAATGTTAGCCGAGAAGGTTGCGGCACTCACAGGATTTGAAATTCAGAAAAACAAAAATGTATTAGCCTACAACATTGTGGGGCACATTTAGTAAGCTCGAGTGAAGGATTCGAAGTAAAAAAAACTTTGAATTTCGAAGTTTTTTTGGGGGTACTTCGACCATTGAATAGGCTACTTCGACCTTCGACTTAGATTCGAACGATTCCAACTAAAAATCGTTTGACTATTCGACCATTCCATAGTCGAAGTACTGTCTCTTTAAAAAAAACTTCAACTACCTACTTCGCCACTTTAAACCTACAGAGCTACAATGTTAGCCTATGGGGACCTTCCCCATAAGTTTTCTAAGCTTTTTCTGATCGAAGGAAAATCCTTTGATCGATGAATTAAAATCCTTCGAATCGTTAGATTCGAAGGATTTTAACGTTCGATCAAAGTATTTGCGGTAAATCCTTTGACTTCGATATTGATGTTATGAAATGGTCTTCCTTTGGATACCCAACTGCTTTGCTTTACATGCGGGTCTGAAAGATGGGAAAGGTTTGCTCACCAACTCAACTGTAGAACAAGGAGGGTTTACTAAGTACGTACTAATGGGAACTGGCCAAAAAACGTGTTCATACACACTCCTTGTACCTCTATAAAATTATTATTAAAAATAATTATATGATATAATAAAATAATTATTATTATTATTATTATTATTATTATTATTAAGGGGCAGATTTACTAAGGTTCAAGTGAATTTTCAAAGTACAAAAAGTTCGAATCACTAAGTAATTTTTTGAATACTTCGAATAGGATACTACAACTTCAATTTACTTCAACTTCGATTCGAAGTAAAAATCATTTGACTATTCGAACATTCGATAATCGAAGTACTGTCTCTTTAAAAAAAAACTTCGACTTCAATACTTCGCCTACTTAAACCTGCCGAAGTGCTATGTTAGCCTATGGGCCCCTTCCAGAGCAATTGTCTACGTTTTTTATTATCGAAGGAAAATCGTACGATTGTACAATAAAATCGTTTGAACCGTACGATTCGAAGTACGATCAGAGTACTGCGATCGGAATACGATCGTACGATGAATAAAATCCTCCGACTTCGAACTCGAATGTCGGAGGATTCTATTCGATGGTCGAATTTTGAAGTATTTTCCACTTCGAAATTCGACCCTTGATAAATCTGCCCCTATGTCTTAGGATCAAGAACTAGGTACTGTTTTATTATTACAGAGAAAAAGAAAATCATTTTTTTAAAATGTTAATTATTTGATTATAATGGAGTCTATGGGAAATGAATGGATGTCACGATGTTTCAGGCAATTAACAAATTGTTTATTTAGAATAGATCATTTACTCATTCAGTTTAATTGTAAATGAAACCTTATTCCCTAATTTCCTCATCTGATTAATAATACTTTTTCACTTGGCATCCTTACTATCTGCACCACAGCAAAGACTAATTTCCAGCTTCATCATTGAGGAAGAATTCAAGAAGAGTTCTATTTACCATTTACCCTTCAACGCCTACTATCCCTCTTACTACATCCAACTGACGCTCTAGAGCAGGGATACTCAACCTTTTTTAGCCGTGAGAGACATTCAAATGTAAAAAGAGTTTGGGAGTAAGAATGAGTTTTCTTGGGATGCTAAATAAGTGTTGTGACTCATTATTTGGTTGCTCCTATGTGGACTGGCAGCATACAGGAGACTCTGTTTGGCAGTACACCTGGTTTTTTTTCAACCAAAACTTGCCTCCAAGCCAGGAATTCAAAAATAAGCAGCTACTTTGAGGCCACTGAGAGTCACATCAAAGGTGTTGGTGAACAGCTTGTTACTCGTGAGCCACTGGTTGCTGATCACTGATCTAGAGGCCACTGGATTCTCTGACTATTTATTAGGGATGCACCGAATCCAGAATTCGGTTCGGGATTCTGCCAGGATTTGGCTTTTTTCAGCAGGATTCGGCCGAATCCTTCTGCCTGGCCGAACCAAATCCGAATTTGCATATGCAAATTAGGAACAGGGACGGAAATCACGTGACTTTTTGTAACAAAACAAAGAAGTAAAAAATGTTTGCCCCTTCCTACCCCTAATTTGCATATGCAAATTAGGATTCGGTTCGGTATTCGGCCAAATCTTTCTCAGAGGATTCGGGGGTTTGGCCGAATCCAAAGTAGTGGATTCGGTGCATCCCTACTATTTATGACTTTAAATAGCTGCCAAAGGCTTTTGTTGTGTGTTTTTTCATGCCCTCCCCTCTTTAGGTTGCAGGACAATTTGTTTCCATTCAGCAGTAAATATTGTTTTCTACTGTAAGGGGGTTATTTATCAAAGTCCAAATTTATGTCAATAGGCTCTGCTACAAACTCCGATCAAATCTGCTCAGGTTTTTTACGATTTTTATTATTATATTTTACCAAAAATTTGCTTTGCAGAAAAAAATCCTATTTTCAAGATTTTTTAAAATTTTTCATCCGATTTTCAAGATTTTTCACCCGAAAACTCAGACAACTTCGGGGTATTGCACAAAACCCAGCGCACATCAAAAAATCCTTGGGACTTCTCCCATTGACTTATTTGCAACCTCGACAGGTCTGAGATGCCGGATTTTATGAGTCGGACATTTCCATCCTCGGGGTTTAATAAATTATGAAAAATTTGTGATTTTTTTAAAAGTCAGTTTTCATGATTTTTGCATTCAGAGTTTAGTAAATAACCCCCTAAATTTTACGTATAACATATGCATTATATACTTATAATACACAAGAACCCAGAATATCATTTAAATGATCCTTATATATTATAAGTGGTGCTTAGTGATACCCCTTTTTGTGTGATGCTATGTGGCAGATTTATCAAGGGTCGAATCTTGAGTTTCTTGGAGTTATTTTAAACTCCCATTAACTCAAAATTTGGAAAAAAAAAAAATCAAAATTTATTTAAAAAAATTGAATTTTTTAAAATCGGGTGAATAGGATGGACCCGCAAACTCGAATCGAATTCAAATCAATTTTGATCGAATTTGATTTGAGTTTTTTCAACAACAAAAAAAATTATATTTTTAAAAATCCACCAAATGACTCCACATTGGAGGTCCCCCATAGGTTAAAACACCAATTCTGCAGGTTTTAGATGGTAAATATTCAAATTTGAATTCTTAAAGAGACAGTACATGATACATTTAGATATTCAAATTTTAAAAAAAAATTTTAAACTCGAATCGAATTCGAACTATTCCCTAGTCGAATTAAACTAAAATAAACTCGAAATTCAATTTTAAAAATTTAAATTTTCTATTCGACCTTTAAGAAATCTGCCCCTATAAGTGACTTTGCAGTTCCACGACGTGTATAAAACCGAGTGGCCCTGCTGCCTTCTGCCTTTATATGGTCATGGAACTCCTGGGTGACATAATAGCCTTATATTTTACAGCAGGAGATACATTGTTCACTATATATACTATAATTAGTAACGTGGAAGATGGGGGGGTAACTCTCAGAATATAGTAGTTCAGAAGCTTTAGATTGCAATGTTTTTCTGTCTGGGGCAAAGGGCATGCTGGGAAATTCCAAATTATGAGCTATATTGCAGTTGCAGTATAGATGGGAAAAAAGCTACCGTATATACTCGAGTATAAGCCGTCCCGAGTATAAGCCGAGGTACCTAATTTTACCTCCAAAAACTGGGAAAGTTTATTGACTCGAGTATAAGCCTAGGGTGAGAAATGCAGCAGCTTCTGGTAAGTTTCAATCAAAAAATTGAGGATTTCTGCTCCCATTGGAGGTGCCGGCGTCTCGTTCTTGGATGCCGGCGACCATTCTTGGATGCCAGCAAATATTCTTGAAGACTATTCTTGGACGCCGGTGACTATTCTTGGACACCGGCGACTATTCTTAGGCGCTGGCGACTATTAGATGCCGGCGACCGTTTTTGCGCTTGACCCGAGTATAAACCGAGGTAGAGTTTTTCAGCATATTTTGGGGGCTGAAAAACTCGGCTTATACTCGAGTATATACGGTATTTAATTCTGTTGGACTCATATCCTGTAACGTTACACTATTGTTACTTAATAAAAAGGTTAAAGAATATGCAAAAAAGGGTCAATGCTTCTGTTTTTTTATTTGTTACATTTCACTCACAGACCAGCACTTTATTGTTGTGCATTGTATACAATATGGAATTTTATTTCAGAGATGGTGATGTCTAGGAAGTGCATTTCAAAGTCTGAGCTGTTTCAGTTGTTGTTGATAATGTTCTGCATCCAGTCTATAAAGTGACAGACTTTAAGGTACACTCCTGGAATACCTCTTTCCGTACATCCATTTCCCCACAATATTATTCCATTGAGTTCTCCTTTACATACGAGAGGCCCACCAGCGTCACCCTGAGAAGAAGAGAAATGAGACAGAAATGAGGACACACATAAACGATGTGCTCATATAGTCATAGGTGGGTTTTAATGAAATCCCCCTAAGGACACCAATGAATTTCCTACAGTAAACAGGATAGAAAAACGGGCACTTTATTTCCACTGCCACATGTCCTTTAAAGGCATTAAGGATGGAATTGTATTTATCCTGCAATGTGTTCTGAGAGGGACTATACATAAACTTGCCACTGCATTTATCCTGTCCTGTGGACTATGGTATTAAACATGCAACTGGTTTTGGGATAGTATGAAGGAATCTGTGTTTAAGAATACCTGGGGGTCTGGTGCTTCTAATCTTCGAAGCTTCCGGGTTTGCGCGGCCCTTGGCTTTTATTTGCTTTGTTCGGCATACCGCGTGACATTGTTACGGTTGTCGCGAAATTCAAATATTTAAAGGTACAAATGTCCTATTTCCAATTGCGCAACGTAAAGGTCTATTTCCTGGGTACTTTTCTCTAAGTCTGATCCTGTTTCGGACCATTGCCTGTCCCTGCCATTCAGCTGCCTGTACTGACCACTACCTGTATTTTGACTATTCTCCAGATCCTGTTTCTGTACCACGTTAGTTTTTGGTTTGACCTCGGCCTGTGACCTTGACTACTCCCCGTTTACACTGTCTGCTCCCCCATCCCTTCTGCACACGTTCGGTTCCCTAGCTTGCTCAGAACTCTCTCCTTAGTCCTCTCACATTAAGTCCTGGCAGCATTTGAGTAGCGGAGGGCTCCTCCCAAAGCCAAATGCGGCTGCTATAGGCAGAAGAGTGAGCCGTGACTGGGTCCGTGGAGTTAGGGCCAAGTCTGTCGGAAACACTAGGAAACCCGGCCGACCATGCCTCCCCTCCTAGTGTGCATGCCTAAATAAGCACAAGTGTGCACATGCGTGGAAGAGCAGACGCACGCATGCGCAGAAGAGTAGACGTGCTCACATGCACGGAAGTGGAAACGCGCGTGCATGCGCTGAAGAGTGCACACTCATGCGCGAAAGAGCGCACCGCAGATGCAGTTGGTGAACTAGGGGAAGGTATCAGAAGTGGTACATGCCTGGCGCCCCTCTACCTTTGCACCCTAGGCACGTGCCTCTTCTGCCTATCCCTAGGTCCGGCCTTGGTTCTGAGCTTGGGATACCTTACGTTACACTGTGTGTCTTTCATTAGACTCGGTAAATCATAAAAATCTGCCTCTGAATACAATTTAAATTCAGTAGCAAAAGCTGGAAGGATTTAGATGGATCAGTGACACCAGACTATACCTAAATGATATACTTAAACACCTGACTGTGCCTAAATGATGTAATAAATCATATATTTCCCAATTTGTAGGCAGGTTCAGGGCATCTCCCTTCTGTACTCCATAACAATGAAAGCACATGTGTGTTTGGGAGCTCTAGTTACCTGGCATGAGTCCTTGTCCTCCTGTGCAAAACCAGCACAAAGCAAGTTCCTGTGCATCTTTATGGAACTGAAGTAACTGTCACAGCTGGATTCAGGCAGAACAGGTAAATCCAGACACTGCAGTCTATCAGGGTACTTCTCTGCAAGTAGCAAACAAAGGAGAATGAATACAGAATCAAATCACTCTACAATACTGCTAAGTTATTGACTCCAAAATATTACATATATTATGTTTCTTTTTAACTCCAGAACACTACCTACTAAATTTCCTCCTATATTCTGTAAGGAGATTCTGTGTTTCCCACTTGTCTGCAGGGCTTTCCTTCCACACTCCACAAAATCATACAGACAGGTTAATTACCTTCTAATTAAATTAACTTGTGCGTGTGAATAGATTGTAAGCTCCACTGGGTCAGGGACTGATGTGAATGATGTATAATATCTGTAAAGTGCTGTGGAAATGTGTTGGTGCTACATAAATAACAGATAATAATAATATTTGAAATATATCAGAATAATTAATATAATATAATTTCATGAATCATTTCACTATATTTCCTCCCTAATACCTCAAAATTGCATTTTTCTGTACAGGCAGGTATGGGACCTTTTATCCAGAATGCTCGGGACCTGGGGTTTTCTGGATAATGGATCTTTCTGTAATTTGGATCTTCATACCTTAAATCTACTGGAAAATCCTGTAAACATTAAATAAACCCAATAGGCTGATTTTGCTTGCAATAAAGATTAATTATATCTTAGTTTCGATCAAGTACAAAGTACTGTTTTATTATTACAGAGAAACAGGTAATAATTTTTAACATTTGCTTTTCCTTAATTCAGAGCTTTCCGGTAGTGATGAGCGAATTTATTCGCCAGGCGTGAATTCTCAGAGAATTCACGCAATTCGCCGCCAATGAATTAATTCGCGGAACGCCCGCGAAAATTCGCAGCAAAAATTCGCCCGCTTCAAAAAATATTGAATTTTTCCGCCGTTTCGCGAATTTCGCTAATTTTCCGGCGAAGCGAAACAGCGCAAATTCGTCCATCACTGCTTTCCGGATAATGGGTTTCCGGATTACAGATCCTATACCTGTACAGGTATGGGACCTGTTATTCAGAATGCTTGGAACCTTGGGTTTTCCCGATAAGGGCTCTTTCTGTAATTTGGATCTTCATACCTTAAGTCTACTAAAACATCAATTAAACATGGATTAAACCCAACAGAATTGTTTTGCATCCAATAAAGATTAATTATATCTTAGTTGGGATCAAGAACAAGGTACTGTTTTATTACTACAAGGAAAAGGGAAATCATTTTTTTTAAGATCTGAATTATTTGATTATAATGGAGTCTATGGGAGATGGCCTTTCCGTAATTCAGAGCTTTCTGGATAACGGGTGTCCGGATAACGGATCCTATGTCTGTACTGAAATATTTTAGATATTTTATTTTTTTTTCTTTCTGTCCAACACTTGATTTTCCACATAAACAAAAATAGGGTAAACCTACTTTTTTAAAGGCTAACATGACACTTTCATTTAAGGCTAATTACTAATGAAATCATTTTCTTACCATTTAAAAGAAATTACATAAATCAGTAATTGGGCAAGTTGGAAACTTCTTGGCTCTCTACGTAGGTCTCTTAATGGAGCAGTGAATATTGATCTCAATTCGTAGTGTTTAAGGGGGTACAAGTAAAAACATAAAATGCATAAAGCAGAGGTTACGTACCAGCATATGAATTGAGATTTCCATAGCCAGACACCTGGCATACTCTCCCCTCTCTTGGGCAGCTACTTGCAACTCTGATGGGCTGAACATACTGATTAAACTGAGCTGGCTCAGCGAGTTTAACCAACATGATGTTATAGATATCAAAAATGCCCAAGAATCTGTCATGTGTGAAGGTTTTCTCAACCTGGATACGTTGTTCTGTTCCTTCATTCTTGGTAATATCGTGTTTTCCAAGGTGAGCAACAAAATGTTTGGGTCTATACAGGAGGAAGACACAGAGAGCACACTACATCAGGGGGCACATTTACTTAGTTCGAGTGAAGGAATAGAATAAAAAAAAACTTTGAATTTCGAATGTTTTTTTTGGCTACTTCGACCATCAAATTGGCTACTTCGACCTTCAACTACGACTTCATCTTCGAAACGAGCGATTCGAACTAAAAAACGTTCGACTATTCGACCATTCGATAGTCGAAGTACTGTCTCTTTAAAAAAAACTTCGACCCCTAGTTCGCCACCTAAAACCTACCGAAGTCAATGTTAGCCTATGGGGAAGGTCCCCATAGGCTTTGCAAGCTTTTTTTGGTCGAACAAAAATCGTTCGATTGATGGATTAAAATCCTTCGAATCGAACGATTCGAAGGATTTAACAGTTCGATTTTTCATTCAATTGAACGAATTGCGGTAAATCCTTCGACTTGGATATATTCGAAGACGAAGGATTTTAATTCGGCAGTCGAATATCGAGGGTTAATTAACGTGAGGGGAAAAAAAGCTTTCATTTTTGGTGTAAAAGGAAAATGTATGGGTATATTTCTGTTTAAAGGTTTCCCCTTCATCTAAAGAGGTAGTTGACCTTTAAGTAAAAGAGGTTGTTCACCGTTATATTAACTTTTAAGCGGTTATTTATGAAAATCAGCAATTTCCTCACTATTTTCTTCAAACCTCTCCGACCAAATCCACCCGGACATTTCCCCTCATTTATCAATACATTTTTCAGGAAAAATTCTTGTACAGGAAAAGACTTGATAAAGCTGTGAAAATCCAAATCATACAAATTTTTCGGATTTGCCAACGAAAACTGTGACTTTTTGGGTTTGACACCCCGAAATGTGTTACTTTTTCAGATGATCACCTAAAAACCACGATGTCAAGATACCTTGCAATTGCAAACGGGACATCTGCCCATTGACTCCGCCCCCTCCCCACGTGCATGCCTGCGTGTGCGTGTGTTCAAGTTTTACCAGCATGACAGCAGTTCGCAAGTTTTAACGGCAGGACGACCAGAGAGGGGCTGCAGGATCGGGTCTGAGCTGGCAGGGCCCCAAAAGAGCCGGGCCCACCTGGTATTTTCCAAGTGCTCCGCCTGCCCAGTCCGACCCAGCATCTGCCATTGACTTCTACATAAACGCGGCAGGTCTAATATACTTTTTTATTTGGACTTTTAACACCATCGGGGTTTAATAAAAAAAAAAATGGTGATTTCCACTTTATATTCAGCAGCTCTATAGTTTGCAATTGCAGCAATCTAGTTTCTAGGGTCCAAATTCCCCTAGCAACCATGCATTGATTTGAATAAGAGACTGGAATATGAATAGGAGAGGCCTGAATAGAAAGATGCCTCTTGCTTTACTCAATAGCAGGAAATTAGAACTGTAGGCAGGCACCAATCCAGAAAACCAAAGAGTAGAATCCAGGACCCCAACGTTTAAATAATACAACGATTTTATTTACATTATGTATAAACATAAAAAGCCTTATGCGTTTCATGTCATGGGCAGATTTATCAAATGTTGAGGTGAATTTTCGAATTTAAGAAATTCTAATTTCGAGCTATTCTTTGTGTACTTTGACTAGGGAATAGTCCAAATTCGATTTGAATTTGAAAAAAATTTGAAAATGCGAATATGGAAATTGATCATGTACTGTCTCTTACAAAGTTCTACTTTGACCATTCGCCATCTAAAACCTGCCTAATGGCTGTTTTAGCCTATGGGGGACCTCCTAGAACCTATTTGGAGTCAATTGGTGGACTTTGAAAAATCTAAGTATTTTTGGGGGAAAACTTTGATTCGAATTTGATCGAATACGCTATACTTTTCATATCATTCGAATTCGGGCGCATATGGACCTATTCGTTCAAAAACGGACTGAAAAAAAACTTCGACTTAATTTTGGCTGGTCTTTTTGAATTCGAATTTCAAAGTTTTTCAAATAGGAAATTCGACCCTAATGTGTTAAAATAAGTAATGCGCAAATTTTTTTCACCACGCAGGGATTCGCTGTAAAATTCTGCATGTTGCCATCAGTGGATATTTGTTTGACGCTGTGAAAAAAAATCACCAAGAAAAACACCCGTTCACTGTAATGTATTTTGGGGAAAAACTTAAAAAACGCTATATTACTATATATAGAGATGGGCGAATTTATTCGGCAGGTGCGAATTTGCGGCGAAAATTCTCTGGAAATTCGCAAATTTTTTGGCAAAGCGAAACGCCCCAAATTCGCCCATCACTAACTATATATTTTGCTAACATAAAGTCACAACAATAAAAAAGTTGCAGCGTCAAATAAAGCAGTTTTACAAAGCAAAACGGCACAGATTTGCTCATCTCTAGTTAAAATGTGTGTTAAACAAATGTGTTCATTGTACAGCATTTTTTATGCTCATGACAATATTATATTAATATTAGGGATGCACCGAATACAGGATTCAGTTCGGGATTCGGCCAGGATTCGGCCTTTTTCAGCAGGATTCGGATTCGGCCGAATCCTTCTGCCTGGCCGAACCGAATCCGAATCCGAATTTGCATATACAAATTAGGGGCGGGAAGGAAATTGTGTGAATTTTTTTCAGAAAACAAGGAAGTAGAAAACGTGTTTCCCTTCCCACCCCTAATTTGCATATGCAAATTAGGGTTCGGATTCGGTTCGGTATTCGGCCGAATCTTTCGCGAGGGATTCGGGGGTTCGGCCGAATCCAAAAAAGTGGATTCGGTGCAGCCCTAATTAATATGGAAACACAAACAAAAATAGAAAGTTTTTTACTTACGGCCCGTTGCAACTTGCAGCAGAAATGATCCACCTCGATGAGATTAAGGAACCTCCACACCAGGGATATCCTTTGTAGGTGAAATAAACCTGCCATGGTTGGGAGTGAGGGGCACATTCATATTCCCCAATAATTTTATCATCAGCCAAAGGAGAGGCAGCTGAAATTGAACAACATTGCATAATCATAGAATATCATTTCAACTGTGTTCCATTAGTGCTTAATATGATCTCATTTAAAGCCTAAAGTAAGCTTTCTTATTTCACATTATGGGGCAGATTTACTAAGGGTCGAATTTCGAAGTACAAAAAACTTCGAAATTCGACCATCGAATTAAAAAACTTCGAATTCGAATATAGAATTCAAAGTTTTTTTTAAAGAGAATATTCAAACGATTTTACTTTGAATCAAATTCAAAGTCGTAGTATCCTATTCGATGGTCGAAGTATCAAAAAATTACTTTGAATTTCAAATTTTTTTACTTCGAAAATTCCCTCGAATTCACTTCGACCCTTGATAAATCTGCCCCTAAGTTTTCTAGATAACAAGATAATAGATACTATATCTGTATAAATATAATTTTTTTTAATCATCCAGTTTTACTAATGAAGCTTGAGATGTTGTAACTCCCATCCATGAAAAATTTCAGTTTCAATTTGATCCATACAACTTTTTCGAATTAGTACTCGCAAAACTTGAATTTGAGCGTCACCACAAAACTCTTTGTGAAGGTCAAAAACATATTCAAATGGTTAAATGTACAGCTGCCATTGACTTTTACAAGAGTTCAACAGGTTTTAGAAGGAACATTTTTTGGATTCAGACTTTTAGCATCTTTGGGGCATTAGAAATCTTAAAAATTTGAGTTTTTTTTCTTTAAAAATTTAATTTTTTTCACTAAAGACTTGACTAGAAAAAATAGCGTTTTAATAAATAACCACTTTCATATACACTAAGGGGCAGATTCACTAAGGGTCGAATATATTCGACTCGGAACTAAAATCCTTCAACTTCGAATATCGAAGTCGAAGGATTTAGCGCAGATAGTTAGATCGAACGATTGAAGGATAATTCCTTCGATCAAACGATTAAATCCTTCGAATCGAACGATTCGAAGGATTTAAATCCAACGATCGAAGGAATATCCTTCGATCAAAAAAAGTTAGCCAAGCCTATGGGGACCTTCCCCATAGGCTAACATTGACTTCGGTAGCTTTTAGATGGCGAACTAGGGGGTCGAAGTTTTTTTTAAAGAGACAGTACTTCGACTATTGAATGGTCGAATAGTGGAACGATTTTTACTTTGAATCCTTCGATAGTCATAGTCGAAGGTCGAAGTAGCCCATTCGATGGTCGAAGAAGCCCAAAAAAAACTTCGAAATTCGAAGTTTTTTAATTTCAAATCCTTCACTCGAAGTTAGTGAATCGGCCCCTAAATTGCAAATCTATCAAAGCCCTGGAGTTATGGGGTTTTTTTTCATTAAAAAACAAAAAAGTTGTATCTTTATCTCTTTCTTACCTACAACTCCCAGGAACAGCAATACCCAAATTGGCATCATGATGATGGTGTTTCTTGGGTGTCAGTCACTTAGAGAACTGGATTGAAAGGACTGTTGTTGAGAAAGTGGAGTCCATTTATAGGTGTTTTATCAACAGAGAATAAGCAGATTGTTCCTTCCCATGGACCATCTCCAAACACCTGGAAATTCCCAACACTTGGGCTCACACCCAATTATAATGACGTATAAGTAATTTAAGCCTTAGAAACAAGAGTCAAAACTTACTCTCTACAAGATGGGAAAAAGTAGGTACAGGTACCAATTTCAATTTTATTCTATGTTTTTTGATGAAGAACTACCTCTGCCAAAAAATGAATCTACAATTATGATTATGTATCAAAATCCAAAATGTTCTCATTATTTTATTTAAAAAAAGTCAGAGCAAATTAGAATCCACAATTTGACCTTAGTTATTATTAAAAAAAAGCACAATTTAATTGGATTGGATAAAAACTCGATTAAAAAAATTCAGATTTTTTGAAAACGTAGAATTTTTGCCTAAAAAGCCTGAAAAATTCTGATTTTCAGGCTAATTCCAAGGCAGACTGCAGAAACTTCCAAATAGTATAGGGACCTTTCCCATTTACTTTTATACAAACTCGGCAGGTCTGATTCAGACTCAGATTCAGACTTTTTCCATCCTTGGGGTATAATAAATCTCGAAAAAATTTAGTTTCTTTTTCCAAAATTCAGATTTTATAGTAAAAAAAAACTTGAATTTTTGAGTTTATTTAACCCCCTCAGTATAAAATAGATGTTTGGTTCAAAAAAAAGGTTACAAAATATATAAACATCATTGAAATAGACACCCAAGTACATACTGTTTAAAGGAGAACTAAAGCTTAACTAAATAAGTAGCTAGAACTGTTGTACATAATGTTTTGGGCTTCTGTACCAGCCCGTAAAGATCGAGGTTGTAGTAGGAGATCACAGCTGATTCTTGAATTCATTTGTATCCAATAGACTATGGCAATAGGCATTAGGGCTCTCTTCTAAGTGCCAAAGCAGATTACTATAATATTGGAAGAGTCCAGCTGGTACTGTGCTACATATAATAATTACTAGAAAAAAAAAAAAAAGAACTAAAAAGAGGTACACTTAAAGGGCATGTAAAGGCAAAAAAAATAAAATCCCACTTTTACTTTCTTTAATGAAAAAGAAACCTATCTCCAATATACTTTAATTTAAAAATGTGTACCGTTTTTATAAGAACCCTGACTGTATGCAGTGACATTCTCCCTTCATTAACTGCTGTGGATAGGAATTGTCAGATAGTCCCTAACTGCTGAGCAGGGAAACAATCATACTTATGAACAGCAGGGGGAGCCCCCGCCTTACTTCCCAGCCATGCAGAACTCAAGCAGCTTTGTTTATGACGATCCCTAAGCAGCCCAGACCACACTGAGCATGTGCACAGTCTTAGTCTTGCAAAGATGTTTAACAAAGTTACAAGATGGTGACCCCCTGTAGCCAACTTTGAAAGCATAAATTATTTGTTTGATTAGTCTTGTGTTGCAGTAAGTTCATGTTTGTATTTAGTATACAAAATACAGCATTTCTAGCCTTATTCTATTTTAGACTTTACATGACCTTAAGAAATACTAGAAAGCCTGGATGAAGAATGTTTCTTAATTGTTAGTAAAGGGTCTGCTTACTGCATTGGACTGTGTATATGTTATGGAATAGGCTTCCAATGTCCATGATGTATAAATATTTCATGCTTTGTGCAATTGTGTAACAGCTATATGCAAAATTACTTTGAGTCATAAGAACTTGTACCCGAGAAAATAGTTAAACAAGGAGACTGGAAAATTAGCTCTGTCTACAATAGTCGCAGAACATGACTGTTTTTTCCCCCCCCTAAAAATTACAACATTCTGTGAACAGGTGCCAATGTTCTGTTTATCTCAGCAAAGGAGCATTGGAAAAAGTGATTAAACATTACCGAACTTTAAACATCATTATTTAAGGTTTCCAAAACGATGTAGCGGTGTGGATTAAATAAAGAACAAATCTACAGACATGTAATATGATGTAAATTACTGGGTGTAATTATGCTTAAAGGAAAGGCTTCATACAGTTGGGGGTGCCCAATGTTAGGGACCCCCAAGTGATTGTACTGGAAACCCCGGGCCGGTGCTCCTATCAGCAGAAAACTGCACCGGCCCGGGGTTATACCAGTGACCACCACGGACTGATCCTTTTACGGCTTCTTCTTTCTTCAAATTTCCCGGGGCAAACACATTCGCAGTTGAATGAAATAACCAACTTTTTAGTTGGGGGCCGATTCACTATGGGTCGAATATCGAGGGTTAATTAACCCTCGATATTCGAATAGGAACTAAAATCGTTCGACTTCGAATATCGAAGTCGAACGATTTAGCGCAAATCCTGCGATCGATCGATCAAAGGATTTTTCATTCGATCGAACGATTAAATCCTTCGAATCGAACGATTGGAAGGATTTTAATCCAACGATCGAAGGAATATCCTTCGATCAAAAAATCTCAGGCAAGCCTATGGGGACCTTCCCCATAGGCTAACATTGACTTCGGTAGCTTTTAGCTGCCGAAGTAGGGGGTCGAAGTTTTTCTTAAAGAGACAGTACTTCGACTATCGAATGGTCGAATAGTCGAACGATTTTTAGTTCGAATCGTTCGATTCGAAGTCGAAGTAGTAGTCGAAGGTCGAAGTAGCCCATTCGATGGTCGAAGTAGCTCAAAAAACACTTCGAAATTCGAAGTTTTTTTAATTCGAATCCTTCACTCGAGCTTCATGAATCGGCCCCTAAATTAAACATGAAATAAACCAATAGTATTTATTTGCCTCCAATAAGGATTAATGTAATCTAATCTTAGATGGGATCAAATTCAAGGTACTATTATTATTACAGAGAAAGGAGAAATCATTTTTAGCCTATGGGATATGGCCTTTCCATAAATTGGAGCTTTCTGGATAATGGGTTTTCAGAAAACATGACAATTCAAGTCAACATCAGTGGTTCATAACCAGTGAAAGAACAAAGAAAAAAAATATTCCTTTATTCCCCTGTTTGTTCAATATATTTTTTTATTAGAGCTATATTGTCACTGAAATCCCATATCATAAAAACGCTAAAATAGCATTGAGAACAATTAGCTCAGCAGTATGAAACAAAACTATTTGTGCTGACAGTTTAAGGGCAGGATTCGAACACGCTGCGATTTCATCCGACAGTCGGATCGATTTAGTTGTAACCTGCGTTTTCTCCTTCACTTCCGTTTTCAGTAAAACATCCGACACGTCGCATGCGTTTATTCGCATTGCGACGTGTCGGATCAAAATGCATCATCGAGTCCTGCCCTTAGGCTGTGAATTATCTGCTGGAAGAACGGTATCATTTCATGCAGTTGTGTTGTACCTGCAGCTAATTTCACAATTAAGATGACATTCAAAAAAAGTAGTAGAGATGCAGTAAATATAGGATCAGTTTCAGCGAGTGGTATAACATGGAACCCATCCCCAACCAATAACAGTTTGAAGGTGAAGAGCCCTAATATTTTTGAGCTGCCCAGCAGCATTTTTAAATGAACTTACAGGGGCCCATTTACTTAGCTCGAGTGAAGGAAAAGAATGAAAAAAAATTTAGAATTTCGAATGTTTTTTTTGGCTACTTTCACCATCGAATTGGCTACTTCGACCTTCGACTAAGACTTCGGATCAAACAATTCAAACTAAAAATCGTTCGAATATTCGACCATTCGATAGTCAAAGTACTGTCTCTTTAAAAAAAACTTCGACCCCCTACTTCGCCACCTAAAACCTACCGAGGTGCAATGTTAGCCTATGGGGGAAGGTCCCCATAGGCTTTCTAATGTTTTTTTTGGTCGAAGAAAAATCGTTCGATCGATGGATTAAAATCTTTCAAATCGAATGATTTGAAGGATTTAATCGTTCGATCAAATGATTTTTGTTCGATCGTTTGATCAAACTATTTGCGGTAAATCCTTCGACTTCGATATTCGAAGTCGAAGGATTTACATTTGCCAGTCGAATATCGAGGGTTAACTAACTAATGTAAATCTGCCCCTAAGTATAATGTAGAGAGTGATATTCTGAGACAGTTTGCAATTGCTTTTCATTTTTTATTATTTTGTGTTTTTTTCGAGTTATTTAGCTTTTTATTTAGCAGCTCTCCATTTTCCAATTTAATTAATCTGGTTGCTAGGGTCCAAGCACTGCTTTGAATAAATGAATGGGATATGAATAAGAGAGGCCTGAATAGAAAGAGAAGCAATAACATTTGTAGCCTTTTAGAGGCATTTGTTTTTAGATGAGGTCTGTGACCCCCATTTGATAGCTGGGAAGGGTCAGAAGAAAAAGGCAAATAATTCCAAAACCATAAAAAAGAAAAAATGAAGGCCAATTGCAAACTTGCTTTGAATTAACCATTTTATAACATACTAAAGGTTAACTTAAAGGTGAATTACCCCTTTAAAGCAAACTCTGCCATTTGTCTGTATATCTAATAGCCTCCATTATATCAGGCTTTTAACTCTCTTACTTGTTTATAATAAGCACCTACTCTGCTTTTTCCTCCACTTGGTGATTTCTTACTGCCTCAAATCAGTCCTGTGCTTTGTTAGCCACCTGCTGCCAGGAATAAGAAACCGCATCTTGTATCTGGGAAATGGATGTGGGTGATTCCCTCTTGTGTATCCGATAACTTTCAATACCTAATAACAGAGAGAGTTCGGTGAGAAAAGAGCATTTTCAGGAAGAAAATGATCGGTTTTGCATGCTAAGCTTTAAGGAATATTTTTCTGATTCCTTGAAGATTTACATTAAAGGAATACTGTCATGGAAAAACATGTTTTTTTCCAAAACACATCCATTAATCGTGCTGCTCCAGCAGAATTCTGCACTGAAATCCATTTCTCAAAAGAGCAAACAGATTTTTTGATATTTAATTTTGAAATCTGACATGGGGCTAGAAATTTTGTCAGTTTCCCAGCTGTCCCAGTCATGTGACTTGTGCCTGCACTTTAGGATGGAATTACTTTCTGGCAGGCTGTTATTTCTCCTACTTAATGTAGCTGAATCAGTCTCAGTGGGACATGGGTTTTACTATTGAGTGCTGTTCTTATATCTTCCAGGCAGCTGTTATCTTGTGTTAGGCAGCTGTTATATAGTTACCTTCCCATTGTTCTGTTGTTAGGCTGCTGGGGGGGGAGGGGGGGTGATATCACTTCAACTTGCAGTACAGCAGTAAAGAGTGATTGAAGTTTATCAGAGCACAAGTCACATGACTGGAGGCAGCTGGGAAATTGACAATATGTCTAGCCCCATGTCAGATTTCAAAATTAAATAAAACAAAATCTGTTTGTTCTTTTGAAAAATGGATTTCAGTGGAGAATTCTGCAGGAGCAGCACTATTAACTGATCCATTTTGAAAAAAACATGTTTTCCCATGACAGTATCCCTTTAAGTTATAAGGGCAGAGACACACGTGGAGATTCGGGGAGATTTAGTCGCCTGGCAACAAATCGCCTCTTCCTAGGGGGACTAATCTCCCTGAACTGCCTTTCCACTGGCTAGAATCTAAATCGACGGCAGGATGGCACTTGGAGCACTTCGTTTTCCAAAGTTAATTTTTGAAGTTACAACTTCGAGCAACTTCAAAAAACAAAGTACCATCCCGCCGGCGGGATAGATAGATTGTAGTCAGCGGGAAGGCAGTTCGGGGAGATTATTCCCCCGAAGAAGACGCGATGTGTATCCAGGCGACTAATCTCCCCGAATCTCCACGTGTGTCTCTACCCTAAGGAGGAAAATTATAGTACAGGAGATTTTATCAATCCCATTACCAAAACAATAGAGCACTGTCATTATATATAGCCCTTAGTTTGTTGTATGAATACAGTTGTACAACGGGAAAAGCGGAGCTATCCGGCAATCTGAGGAATCCACAGGGTCAAAAATCAGTAAAAACAAGTTTTTATTGGTCAAAGTTAAAAATGTAAATACATCTCCTAGGGCCCTACGTGTTTCGTACTTCTAGGGTACTTAATCATGGGCTGAATGAATACAGTTACCAGTTTGTTTGATGATTGGATTCAAAAAGGCAGTTTTGAGGCTTCACAGATCTATAGTGCTCTGATTTATAAAGCACTAATAAAAAAACTAAGCTGATGGAAAGCTGTACTTAAAGGGATTTTGCCACAGGAAAACATATTCTTTTTACAAAATACATCAGTTAAAAGCTCTCCTCTTATGGAATCCTGCATTGAAATCCATTTTTCAAAAGAGCAAATCACTTTTTTGGTAATATTTGATTTAGAAATTTTACATGGGGTCAGCCATGCTGTCAGTTTCCCAGGGGCCCTCAGTCATGTGATTTGTGCTCTGATAAACCAGTCACTCTATACTGCTGCACACGGGCTGACAAAAAGCTGCCCACAGACTGAGTCAGCAGCTTATTGGCCCGTGTGGGGCCATCCAACGGGCTTCCACGATCGATATGTGGCCATCCCATTGGATCGTGGGCACATCTGTACGTTTATGCGGTCCTGCGATCCAACCGCCCATTTCGGTTGCATTATGATCTGATGGTTGGGCCCTAGGGCCCACGATTGGATCAGCCCGATATCGCCCACTTCAATGTGGGCATATCGAAGAGAGATACGCTCTTTTGGTGACATCGCCAAACAAGCAGCTCTCTACATCTATGGTCTCCTTAAGAAATTAACTAGATAACAGCACCCTTCATTGCTAAACCTGCTTTGCTAAACTGTCCCCATACCCCACCTAGTGGTAGATATGAAAATAGCACTCAGTAGAAACATCCAAGCCCAACCAAGACCCCTCCAATGACATTAAGTAGAAAAAGCAGACAGTGCTGGTTATTTCTTTAAAGGAAAACTATACCCCCAAAATGAATACTTAAGCAACAGATTTATATTTTATATCAAATTGAATGACATATTAAAGAATCTTACCAAACTGGAATATATATTTACATAAATATTGCCCTTTTACATCTCTTGCCTTGAGCCACCATTTCGTGACTCTATCTGTGCTGCCTCAGAGATCACCTGACCAGAAATACTACAACACTAACTGTAACAGGAAGAAGTGAGGAAGCAAAAGACAGAACTCTGTCTGTTAATTGGCTCATGTGACCTTACATGTGGTTTGTATGTGAGCACAGTGAATCTTACGATCTCAGGGGGCGGCCCTTATTTTTTAAAATGGCAATTTTCTATTTATGATTACCCAATGGCACATACTACTAAAAAAGTATATTATTATGCTAATGGTTCATTTACATGAAGCAGGGTTTTACACATGAGCTGTTTTACTCAGTATCTTTTAATAGAGACCTACATTGTTTGGGGGGTATAGTTTTCCTTTAATAGAGACCTACATTGTTTGGGGGGTATAGTTTTCCTTTAAGGGATTCAAGTTCACTTAAGATGAGACTATCTGGATTCCATTAGCACTTACCTGTGCTCAGTAGCAGCAACAGCAGAGACACTGCAATAATTTGTGATTTCATGGCGATCTACATTTTCTTCTTATGCTTCTGCAATAGAGTAGATAGGGCTTTCTTAAAAAAAAAAAAGTCCTAAAAAACGCTGGCGTCTTTTACTTTTTTAAGGGTGATAGGCTGAAAAAGATTGAAATTTTTTTGGGGGGTACCCTCCTTCCACCCTACATTTCCTAACATATGGCATCTCAACGATACAGTGGGCACATGTATAGGGCAATAGATAGTGTAATGTAGTTGCTGCAGCATATACGTCCATTATATTTTAACTTTGCACCGTATGCAAATTAGGCAACGCTAGCGTAACTCCGCTTTGCCTGACAAAGTAATGCTTGCGCAACTTCACTACCGTTCACTTCCCTGAGCGCAATTTCACATTTTAGTGAATTTGAAACTAAGCCTGGCGAAGTGCGGTGAAGTGTGACGAAGCTGTCGATGGCGCAACTTAGGATCTTAGTGAATTTGCCCATAAGACTCTGAACTGTTACAATTTTGCAACATTTAGTTGATCTATTTCTCAGCAGCATCTCTGGAGTATTAGCAAATATTGTATCAATTCTAACAGCTGCCTGTAATGAAACCCAGAGATTCTGCTCAGAAGGGACAAAGATAAGAAATGTATCAACTAAATGTATAAATTTAGAATGGTCGGCGACCCCCCGCCCAGCGCTGCTTTAGAATGTGAAAAATGACACTTTACAAGTCAATTGAAAAAAGTCGTTATTTCTGGTGATCTATCTGAAAACAACTAGTTGTTTAAAGGTGAACCACCCCTAGTGGAAAGTACTGGTCTACTATTACACTGCAAAGGGAAATAATTTTTTTAAAATTTTAATCAATTAATTAAAATGGACTCTATGGCAGATATCCTTCCCTAATTCAGAGCTTTCTGGCTAACAGGTTTCCTGATAACGGATCCCATACATGTGCTCTTATACTGAGGGGCAGGGAAATATTCTGTATGCAGCTGGTATGAGGCTGATTAATGTTGCTGTTTGACCCTCCAAATTTTGTTTTTTAGACCCATCTATCATTTTGTAGCATTTCACTAGTCTTCCTCTATTTTTATTCCAAAACACCCCTTTGTTTTGTTATTAATATTACTATTATCTAGCATTCTTCCCAATCTTTGTGTACATTTTACAACTCTCAGGCTCTCCTCCCCTGTACCCCTCTCCCTCCCTTTCCTCTGATCTTTCTCTTCCACCTTTCTTTCTCAACATGTTTCTCCACCTCTCCATTTTCTTTTCTCTCACATTCATCCTCACCTCTTCCGTTGTATAGTCAGTCAATCAGATGTTCTGGGGTGAGATTTTATTTTTTATCTTTTATTTCTGATGTGCTGTCAGAGCCGGGGTCCTAAGTACAAGCAAACAGTGAGATTGGAGTGTATAGGTTCATAGTTCAGGAACTAGTGACCTGTCTAAATTAACACTACGTGATAAACACTGCATGTTCTCTCTATCCCTGCAACACACAGTACTGAAAAGGTGTATTGAATTTTATAATATATTGTATATTGCAGGATATAGTTGTGAATCAATTGGAAATAAACAAAAGTGTGTATAGACCTGCATGGACAGATGCATTTTACTTAATATATAGTCAGCAACGTAACTAGAGGGGGGCAGGCACGGGACGCACAGCCGGCCCCCCTCCGCATGCCCGGAACCGGCAGAAATAGTGGTGCGAGCTGCTGGGGGGCCCTTAGGGGGTGCAGGCCCTGGCCCAATCACACCCCCTGCTCCCCCGGTAGTTACGCCACTGTATATAGTATAGGGATACACCCAATCCACTTATTTGTGTTTGGCTGAACCCTGGATCCTTTGTAAAAGATTTGGCTGAATACCAAGCCAGAATTCAAACTCTAATTTGCATATGTAAATTATATCTAAGAAGAGAACTGCACCACAGTGCGCGGGTTAAAAAAAAGTCAACTTCCTTGTTTGTGTGATGATTTTAAGGATTTGGATTCGGTACGGCCAGGCACTTGGATTCAGCCGAATCCTACTGAAAAAGAATCCCAAACCCCAGATGGCCATACACTATAAGATCCGCTGGTTTGGGGACCTCGGATCTTTCTCCTGATATGCCTACCAAAGGCAGGGCAATATTGGACTGATCGTTCAGCCCTAGGACTAAATGATCAGATTAAAATAATGAGAATGGGGCCAGGGGGACAAGGACGCATCATCTACTGTAGCTGATGCAGCTCAATCGCGGGGAAAATCAAACCTGCCTGATTGATATCTAGTTGATTTTTGGCCACATGTTGGTCAGGGAGGCCCATCAGAAAGCCCCATCCATGGGCAAATAAGCTGCCAGATTCAGTCTAGAGGACAAAAAGAAGCATCTTAAATCTGCCTGTGTATAGCCACCCTAATAGTGAATAATGTACCCCCTATTGTAAAATATAAGCATATACAAGGGGTTCCATGATCGTAGTTCCATGACAATATAAGAGCAGAGCCTGCAGGCTGAGTGCTTCATACAGGTCATGAATCTCCAAGGTAAATTCTAATATCCCCCAGATTTTACTACCCGGGGGTACATTATTTATTAGAATACAAAAGTTTCAGTGAGTCAAGTGACAGAAATGACATCAAGGGGGTTATTTATCAAATGCCAAAATTCAAAAAATTTGATTTTTTTTCTTTTTTTTACTATAAAATCTGAAAAACTCAAATTTTTCTAAATTTATTAAGTACTCTAACTCAGACCTGCCGAGTTCATGTAGAAGTCAATGGGAGAAGTCCCAAGGATATCCTGATCTGTGCTGGGTTGCGTGCAATAGTCTTAAGATTTTGTGGCCAAATCTAATTTGCATAATTAATTTTTTCACAATTTTAACAAATTTTTCAGGAAAGGATAAACAGGTTACAGGATATTCTGGGATCTTGTTTATTATATATACATCATTTTCATGTATTACCTTGGCCTTGTGTGAGCATAATTTGAAACTGAATTACACTGTAGCTGCCCCCTGGTGTCAGTGAGTATTCCTTAAGCAGCCCAGACATTGCAAGGTAAAACATGCATAAAACAGTCCAGATGCTGGATTTAATGCTATGCAATAACATAAGAAAGTATTGTGCATGGACATCTAGGGGGTTATTTATCAAGCACCGAATTTATCTCAGTATTTCTAAGATAAAAATCAGAGCAACTCTGACTTGAATGAACCTTATTTATCATTCAAAAAAATAGGTTAGGCAAAAAACAGAAAACTTCAGACCTTTGCCCGAAAAGTCCAAAGTTTTCGGACTTTTCCGCAAAAAACCATATATTTTTCGGACTTTTCAGCCGAAAATCCCCGAAATCATCGGAATTCGGTACTGACTAGGGATGTAGCGAACGTCGGAAAAAAAGTTCACGAACATATTCGCGAACTTGCGCAAAAATGCGAGCGGTTCGCGAACGGTTCGCGAACCCCATAGACTTCAATGGGAAGGCGAACTTTAACTTCTAAAAAAGACATTTCTGGCCAGAAAAATGATTTTAAAGTTGTTTAAAGGGTGCAACGACCTGGACAGTGGCATGCCAGAGGGGGATCAAGGGCAAAAATGTATCTGAAAAATCTGCCTGTTTGTTCTTGGAAGAGATAGTGTAGGGGGAGAGCTGTTAGTGATTTCAGGGACAGATGATAGTAAGTTTGCTGGCTAGTAATCTGCTTGATACTGCTCTGTATTGGAGGGACAGAAGTCTGCAGGGATTTGAGGGACATTTTAGCTTAGGTAGCTTTGCTGGCTAGTAATCTACTGTTCTCTTTAAACAACTGCCATACGTTGACCTTGTAGGCATTGTTTGCCCAGTTTTTTTGGACGCAGCCACTGAAGCACAGTTGCCAGAAAAAATATGCCATATAAATGCTGAAAATAGTCATTTTTCGCCATACGTTGACCTTGTAGACATTGTTTGCCCAGTTTTTTTGGACGCAGCCACTGAAGCACAGTTGCCAGAAAAAATATGCCATATAAATGCTGAAAATAGTCATTTTTTGCCATACGTTGACCTTGTAGGCATTGTTTGCCCAGTTTTTTTGGTCGCAGCCACTGAAGCACAGTTGCCAGAAAAAATATGCCATATAAATGCTGAAAATAGTCATTTTTTGCCATATACGTTGAGTCAACGTATGGCAAAAAATGACTATTTTCAGCATTTATATGGCATATTTTTTCTGGCCTCTGTGCTTCAGTGGCTGCGGCCAAAAAAACTGGGCAAACAATGCCTACAAGGTCAACGTCGTTGACCTTGTAGGCATTGTTTGCCCAGTTTTTTTGGCCGCAGCCACTGAAGCACAGAGGCCAGAAAAAATATGCCATATAAATGCTGAAAATAGTCATTTTTTTGGTCGCAGCCACTGAAGCACAGTTGCCAGAAAAATTATGCCATATAAATGCTGAAAATATAAATTTTTTTGGTTGCAGCCACTGAAGCACAGAGGCCAGAAAAATTATGCCATATAAATGCAGAAAATATGCATTTTTTTGGTCGCAGCCACTGAAGCACAGTTGACAGAAAAATTATGCCATATAAATGCTGAAAATATAAATTTTTTTGGTTGCAGCCACTGAAGCACAGAGGCCAGAAAAATTATGCCATATAAATGCAGAAAATATGCATTTTTTTGGTCGCAGCCACTGAAGCACAGTTGACAGAAAAATTATGCCATATAAATGCTGAAAATATAAATTTTTTTGGTTGCAGCCACTGAAGCACAGAGGCCAGAAAAATTATGCCATATAAATGCAGAAAATAAGCATTTTTTTGGACGCAGCCACTGAAGCACAGTTGCCAGAAAAAATATGCCATATAAATGCTGAAAATAGTCATTTTTCGCCATACGTTGACCTTGTAGACATTGTTTGCCCCGTTTTTTTGGTTGCAGCCACTGAAGCACAGAGGCCAGAAAAAATTAAACCAGTAGGGTTTGCACCCTAGTTTGTAACGGTGGCGGAGGGAGGAGGACGCTAAAGGACAGCTGTGTGTGGAGTCATGAGGCTTGAAGAGAAGGACAGCTGCATAGAAGTCAGAACAAGTCTTCCGGCGTGCAGTAACCCTCCGAGATCCACCCCTCATTCATTTTAATAAAGGTCAGGTAATCGACACTTTTGTGACCTAGGCGAGTTCTCTTCTCAGTTACAATCCCTCCTGCTGCACTGAAGGTCCTTTCTGAGAGCACACTTGAGGCTGGGCAAGACAAGAGGTTCATGGCAAATTGTGACAGCTCTGGCCACAGATCAAGCCTGCGCACCCAGTAGTCCAGGGGTTCATCGCTCCTCAGAGCGTCGATATCTGCAGTTAATGCCAGGTAGTCCGCTACCTGCCGGTCGAGGCGTTCTTTGAGGGTGGATCCAGAAGGGTTGTGGCGCTGCCTTGGACAGAAAAACATTTGCATGTCTGATGTTACAGACCGGCCAAAGGGCTTTGTCCTTGCAGGTGTGCTCGTGGCAGGATTACTGGCACCTCTGCCCCTGGAATGTTGATGAGTTCCTGAAGTGACATCACCCTTAAAAGCATTGTACAACATGTTTTGCAGGCTGGTTTGTAAATGCCGCATCTTTTCGGACTTGTGGTATGTTGGTAACATTTCTGCCACTTTATGCTTGTACCGAGGGTCTAGTAGCGTTGCGACCCAGTACAGGTCCTTCTCCTTAAGCCTCTTGATACGGGGATCCTTCAACAGGCATGACAGCATGAAAGACCCCATTCTCACAAGGTTGGATGCAGAGCTATCCATCTCCGCTTCCTCATTATCAAGGACTGCATCATCCACGGTCTCCTCCCCCCAGCCACGTACAAGACCAGAGGTCCCCAAAAGGTCACCACTAGCCCCCTGGGAAGCCTGCTCCTGTTGGTCCTCCTCCTCCTCCTCCACAAAGCCACCTTCCTCCTCTGACTCCACTTCTGGCACCTCTCCCTGCGTTGCAGCAGGTGCCTGGGTTCGTTCTGGTGATTCCGACCAGAAATCGTGCGCTTCCAGCTCCTCGTCACGCTGGTCTACAGCCTCATCTGTCACTCGTCGCACGGCACGCTCCAGGAAGAAAGCGAAGGGTATTAGGTCGCTGATGGTGCCTTCGGTGCGACTGACCATATTTGTCACCTCTTCAAAAGGTCGCATGAGCCTGCAGGCATCGTGCATAAGCACCCAGTAACGGGGGAAAAAAATCCCCAGCTCTGCAGATCCAGTCCTACCACCCAGTTCAAAAAGGTACTCGTTGACGGCCCTTTGTTGTTGCAGCAGACGTTCCAACATAAGGAGCGTTGAATTCCAGCGAGTCTGGCTGTCAGAAATCAAACGCCTGACTGGCATGTTGTAGCGCTGCTGAATGTCAGCAAGGCGTGCCTTGGCTGTGTAGGAACGTCTGAAATGGGCCGACACCTTTCTGGACTGGGTGAGAACGTCCTGGAATCCTGGGTACTTGGAGACAAAACGTTGGACTATTAAATTTAACACATGTGCCATGCAGGGCACATGTGTTAAATTGCCCAGTCTCAACGCTGCCAACAGATTGCTTCCATTGTCACACACCACTTTTCCGATCTGCAGTTGGTGTGGGGTCAGCCACCGATCGGCCTGTGACTGCAGAGATGACAGGAGTACAGATCCGGTATGGTTTTTGCTTTCCAGGCACGTCATCCCCAAGACAGCGTGACAACGGCGTACCTGGCACGTCGAATAGCCTAGGGGGAGCTGGGGGTGCACAGGTGTGGAGGAGGAGAAGGAGGACCCAGCAGCAGAGTAAGAAGAAGAAGAGGAAGAAGACGAGGTAGAGAGCGATGGAGGAGTAGAGGTGGTGGCAGAACCGCGTGCAATCCGTGGCGGTGACACCAACTCCACTGTTGTTGTTGTTGAGCTACCCATTCCCTGCTTCCCAGCCATTACCAAGTTCACCCAGTGGGCAGTGTAGGTGACATACCTGCCCTGACCATGCTTGGAGGACCATGCGTCAGTAGTCATATGGACCTTTGGCCCAACACTAAGTGACAGAGATGCGGTAACTTGGCTCTGCACATGTTGGTACAGGTGTGGTATTCCCTTTTTAGAAAAAAAATTGCGGCTGGGTACCTTCCACTGCGGTGTCCCAATTGCTACAAATTTGCGGAAGGCCTCAGAGTCCACCAGCTGGTATGGTAAAAGCTGGCGGGCTAAGAGTGCAGACAAGCCAGCTGTCAGACGCCGGGCAAGGGGTGACAGTCAGACATTGGCTTCTTACGCTCAAACATGGCCTTCACAGAAACTTGGCTGGTGGCAGATGACTGGGAATGGGAACAGGTGGTCAAGGTGGAAGGCGGAGTGGAGGGTGGTTCAGACGGGTCAAGGAGAGCAGAGGTAGAGCAGTAAGATGCTGGACCAGAAGGAGTGTGGCTTTTAGTTTGCCTGTTGCCTTTGAGGTGTTGCTCCCAAAGTGCTTTGTGCTTGCCGCTCATGTGCCTTCGCATAGAAGTTGTACCTATGTGGCTGTTGGGCTTACCAAGGCTCAGTTTCTGACTGCACTCATTGCAAATTACAATGCTTTTGTCAGAGGCACACACATTAAAAAAATCCCACACTGCTGACTTTTTGGAAGTGTGCGATCTGGCGGTAAGAGTAGAAGTTGGCGGCATTGGCGGCAATGGCGGGTGCGTTGGCCGGCTGAACACAGGTGCCGATACATGTTGTTGCCCTACTGATCCCTGCGGGCTGTCCTCCCTGCTTCTTCTAAGTCTTATTCTCCTACTGCCTCTCTGACTCTCCGTCTCTCCATCTGAACTACCCTCCTCTTGCTCTCTTCTACTAGGCACCCACAAAACATCAATCTCCTCATCATCATTCTCCTCAGATGCATCAATTTCTTCTGACACATCACAGAAGGAAGCAGCAGCGGGGACCTCCTCCTCATCACTCATCATTATGTCCATCTCTGTCGTGTTCTCTGCCAGAATTAAATCTGGTGTAACGTCCTCATCTCCTTCATCTTCTTCTGGCAATAATGGTTGCGCATTACTCAGTTCAATAAACTCATGGGAAAATAACTCCTCTGACTCCAGTGAAGAAGGGGCACCGGTGGTGGAGGAAGTGTTACGTGGGGTGGCCATAGCAGTGGAGGATGAGGAGGATGTTGTGGTAAAGTTAGAAACGGTAGAGGATGGGGTGTGCTGTGTAAGCCAGTCAACTACCTCTTCAGCATTTTGGGAGTTCAGGGTCATTGGCTTTTTAAAACTGGGCAATTTGCTAGGGCCACAGGATTGCATAGCAGCACGGCCCCTAGCATGGCCTCTGCGTGGCGGCCTGCCTTTGCCTGGCATTATTTTTAAAAAAACAACAACAACAAAAACTCAGTTGGTTTTTCTGGAAACGATAATACACACAGCTAGATGGCGGTTTGAAGAAAACAGTGTGCAAATAATGCCTACAAGGTCAACGTATACACAGCGGTGGATACGGATTACGTAAAATATATGAATGCTGCTTGAAAAAAAATAACTCAAGTGGTTTTTCTAGAGACGATAATATTATCAATATTTAGACAAAATGTGAACAAGCTCACACAGCAAGATGGCGGTTTGAAGAAAACAGTGTGCAAATAATGCCCACAAGGTCAACGTATACACAGCGGTGGATACGGATTACGTAAAATATATGAATGCTGCTTGAAAAAAAGTAACTCAAGAGGTTTTTCTAGAGACGATAATATTATCAATATTTAGACAAAATGTGAACAAGCTCACACAGCTAGATGGCGGTTTGAAGAAAACAGTGTGCAAATAATGCCTACAAGGTCAACGTATACACAGCGGTGGATACGGATTACGTAAAATATATGAATGCTGCTTGAAAAAAAGTAACTCAAGTGGTTTTTCTAGAGACGATAATATTATCAATATTTAGACAAAATGTGAACAAGCTCACACAGCTAGATGGCGGTTTGAAGAAAACAGTGTGCAAATAATGCCCACAAGGTCAACGTATACACAGCGGTGGATACGGATTACGTAAAATATATGAATGCTGCTTGAAAAAAAGTAACTCAAGAGGTTTTTCTAGAGACGATAATATTATCAATATTTAGACAAAATGTGAACAAGCTCACACAGCTAGATGGCGGTTTGAAGAAAACAGTGTGCAAATAATGCCTACAAGGTCAACGTATACACAGCGGTGGATACGGATTACGTAAAATATATGAATGCTGCTTGAAAAAAAGTAACTCAAGTGGTTTTTCTAGAGACGATAATATTATCAATATTTAGACAAAATGTGAACAAGCTCACACAGCTAGATGGCGGTTTGAAGAAAACAGTGTGCAAATAATGCCTACAAGGTCAACGTATACACAGCGGTGGATACGGATTACGTAAAATATATGAATGCTGCTTGAAAAAAAGTAACTCAAGTGGTTTTTCTAGAGACGATTATATTATCAATATTTAGACAAAATGTGAACAAGCTCACACAGCTAGATGGCGGTTTGAAGAAAACAGTGTGCAAATAATGCCTACAAGGTCAACGTATACACAGCGGTGGATACGGATTACGTAAAATATATGAATGCTGCTTGAAAAAAAGTAACTCAAGTGGTTTTTCTAGAGACGATAATATTATCAATATTTAGACAAAATGTGAACAAGCTCACACAGCTAGATGGCGGTTTGAAGAAAACACTGTGCAAATACTGCCCACAAGATCAACGTATACACTACTACAGCGGTGGATACGGATCTCGTAAAATTTATTATGGCTGCTTGAAAAAAGTCACTCCGGTGTTTTTTCTGGAGACGGTAATATTATGGATATTTAGACAGAATGTGAACAAGGTCACACAGCTAGATGGCAGTTGGTTGAATAACACACTGGGCAAAAAATGCCTACAGGGCAAATAATGCCTAAAAGGTCAACTTATACACTACTACAGCGATGGATACGGATTACGTAAAATTTATTATGGCTGCTTGAAAAAAGTCACTCTAGTGTTTTTTCTGGAGACGGTAATATTATGGATATTTAGACAGAATGTGAACAAGGTCACACAGCTAGATGGCAGTTGGTTGAATAACACACTGGGCAAAAAATGCCTACAGGGCAAATAATGCCTAAAAGGTCAACTTATACACTACTACAGCGGTAGTAAAATAAAAAAAAGTAAAATAAAAAAAAAATGAATATTAAAAAAAAAAAAATTAAAGTTGGTGCTGCTGAACTACTAGGAGCAGCAGATTAGCACACCAGTCCCACTCCCCAACACTGCTAGACTAATAGCACTGGGCTCTTATAGTAGTAGTAGTAGTAGTAGTAGTAGTAGTAGTAGTAGTAGTAGTAAAACAACAAAAAAATAAATAAAAGCAGTCCTTACAAGGACTACTGTTATTGCAGCAGTCAGCAGATGAGATCAGAAGCAGGACAGCTGCCCACTGCAGCTACATACAGAGCACTGCAGTAGAAGGTAGATTACTAGCCAGCAAAGCTACCTAAGCTTAAATGTCCCTCAAACCCCTGCAGACTTCTGTCCCTCCAATAACAGAGCAGTATCAAAACGATTACTAGCCAGCAAACTTTCAACTGTCCCTGAAATCACTAACAGGCAGCAGCTCTCTCCCTACACTATCTCTTCAGCACACACAGGCAGAGTGAAAAAACGCTGCAGGGCTTCGGTTTTTATAGGGAAGGGGAGTGGTCCAGGGGAGAGCTTCCTGATTGGCTGCCATGTACCTGCTGGTCTGGGGTGAGAGGGCAAAAAAAAGCACCAACAATGGCGAACCCAAAATGGCGAACGTCGCGCGACGTTCGCGAACTTCCGGCGAGCGCGAACACCCGATGTTCGCGCGAACAAGTTCGCCGGCGAACAGTTCGCACCATCCCTAGTACTGACAACAGTGCAGACACTTCTTAAAAGGTTTCCTTCTTAATATTCCCAATTGAGTAATACAACTAATGATGGATGGTTCACACATGAAGAAATTCAAAAGAGACTAGAACATTTTAAGATTAACAAAGATCCGGGGCCAGATGGTATTCATCCCAGGGTAGTTAGCGAGCTTAGCTCTGTGATTGCCTAACCTCTTTACTTAATTTTTCAGGATTCATTGAGATCTGGCATAGTGCAGAGAGACTGGCGAATTGCTAATATGGTTAGGGATGTAGCGAACTGTTCGCCGGCGAACTAGTTCGTGCGAACTTTGACTGTTCGCGTCCGCCGAATGTTCGCGAACGTCGCGCGACGTCGCGCGACATTCGCCAATACGAGTTCGCGTTCGATTCGAAATCGTTCGACCATTCGACCATTCGATTCCTTCGACCGCTAAAATCAAGGATTTTCGTTCGAATCGAACGATCGAAGCCATTCGATCGAATGAAATCATTCGATCGAATGGCTTCGATTGTTCGATTCGAACGAAACGATTAACGATTAAAATCCTTCGATCGTTCGAATCGAACGATTTTGCGGATGTTCGAAGTTCGCGAACTGTTCGTATTTTTTGCCGGTGTTCGCGAACGGCGTTCGCGAACACATAAACGGCAGTTCGCTACATCCCTAAATGTGGTGCCGCTATTCAAAAAAGGATCCCATTCTCAGCCTCAAAACTATAGGCCAGTTAGTCTGACATCAGTGGTAGGAAAGCTTTTCGAAGGGTTAATAAAGGATAAGATACTGGACTTCATAGCAAATCATAATACTATGAGTTTGTGCCAGCATGCCAGTCTTCCATCCCTCTAACCAGTTTAGTTTCACTTAGTCTCTGCACTCTCTCCAGCTCATTTATATCCCTCTTAAAGGGCATGTAAAGTCTAAATTAGAATAAGGCTATAAATGCTGTATTTTGTATACTAAATATAAACATGAACTTACTGCACCACAAGCCTAATCAAACAAATAATTTATGCTTTCAAAGTTGGCTACAGGGGGTCACCATCTTGTAACTTTGTTAAACATCTTTGCAAGACTAAGACTGTGCACATGCTCAGTGTGGTCTGGGCTGCTTAGGGATCGTCATAAACAAAGCTGCTTGAGTTCTGCATGGCTGGGAAGTAGGGCGGGGGCTCCCCCTGCTGTTCATAAGTAGGATTGTTTCCCTGCTCAGCAGTTAGGGACCGTCTGACAATTCCTATCCACAGCAGTAAATGACGGGAGAATTTCACTGCATACAGTCGGGTTTCTTATAAAAACGGTACACATTTATTTTGGAGATAGGTTTCTTTTTCATTAAAGAAAGTAAAATGGGATTTTATTTTTTTGCCTTTACATGCCCTTTAAGGACTGGAGTCCAAAACTGCACTGCATACTCCAGATGAGGCCTCACCAGGGACCTATAAAGAGACATAATTATGTTTTCATCCCTTGATTTAATGCCCTTTTTTATGCAAGACAGAACTTTTTATGCTTTAGTAGTAGTGATGGGCGAATTTGCGCCGTTTCGCTTCGCCGAAAAATTCGCGAATTTCGCGCGAAATTCGCGAAATGGCGAAAAATTCACGAAACGGCGCCCGTTTTTTACGCCGGCGACCGTTTTTTCGACGCCGGCGCCCATTTTTGACGCCGGCGCCCGTTTTTGGCGCCGGCGTCCATTTTTTCGAAAAAAATTTTTTGACGCCGGCGAATTTTTGACGCGAATTTTTGCGGGAGTTTCGCGAATTTATTCGCTGGCGGCGAATCGCGCAAATTCGCCGCGAATTCGCACCTGGCGAATAAATTCGCCCATCACTATTTAGTAGCCAAAAAATGGCACTGCCTGGAATAAGACAACTTGTTATCCACAAAAATCCCTAGATCCAGTTCTGGAGTTGTAAAGATGTTTAGCAAATCCCATATTGAGACCTCAGAGACTGTCTGGCACAGTAATGTCATAGAGATAAAGATAGAGAGTAGAAGTAGGAAGAGGGAACATGAGGAACAGAAAGCTCTTAAGTGTGCAAATAGGTAGCAAATATGAAGTGCTGCGTGGTCGCAATTATTAATCCCCCAATACACAGAGGGGCCTATTTATCTTACTTTGTAAAATATTTGATGCTGAACAACTGCGTAAAAAGCTGTGTAAAGTAGTATTGAAAGTGTGTATTTTATCTTACACCACTTGAACACTGCATTTATTTTGCACCACTTCAGATTTGTAATCCATAAAGTCAACAGGGAAAATTCAAATATCAAGTTGCTCTGGAAAAAAAACGTAAGGAAACATCATCAATGCTGTATTTTCCCATAGCATTTTCAAGTGCTTATTTTATGTCTGATGTGTACACATTATACTATTTTACTGTTGCTTAAATTTGTTATGTATCCTGATAAATACACTGTTTTTTTTTTATCTGGCAATGTCTGGTGATGTGTTGTTTATTTAGTTGCTGTTTTTTCACAAAGCAGCCCCTCACTGTTAAACCAGTTATTCTATGGCTTTGTGTGTGTGTCCTATTAAAGGAGAATTAAACTAAAGAATTAGACTAGCAATGTTCTACATCATGTTTTGGGCTTCTGTACCAGCCCAATGCTCATATATGGTAGACATTCAGCAGTAAAGATCTGTGTCTCCAAAGATGCCCCAGTAGCTCCCCATCTTCTTTTCTGCTGATTCAGTGCACATGCTCTGTGCTGCTGTCACTTACTGAGCTTAGGGACCCACTCACAATATACAGTACACATAGAATAGAAATGTCACAATATAAGGCTGATTAGTAATTAATACACATAATTACTACATGGCAGCACAGAAACCAGTGCAATTAGCATCAGAATTTAATAATCAGTCCTGTAGCATCAGCTTATATTACAGGACAACCTCATTTTCTGCTGGATAATTAGTGATGAGCCCTAAGCTTAGCTTCTCAACAGCTGCTCAGAGCCCACTGAGCATGTGAGTGTCACAGACACTTTCCAAGATGGAGACCCCCTGTGACAAGTTTGAAGTCCTGGATCATTGCTGCTATTGACAAGCTGAAACTTTAGGCTGGTGCAATGAGGTCAATATATATATAATATGTAATTTTTTAGCCTTATTCATTTTTGCAGTTTAGTTCTCCTTTAAATGTTAAACAATCCTATACTGAGTGGAGACATCAGCGCTACATTCACAGAGCATTCCATTCTCTTATAATAAGTGGAGGCTCAGGTTTGCTGTTAGCTAACAGTGGTGCCATTTTACATACTATTGTGCATATACATTTACTAGCAGTTCAATGTGCAGTGAAAACATTTGCAAAATTTTTTTGACACCAGTAACAATTCCAATGAGTCGACAATTAATAGGCGCCCATTGACTAATGGGCGTCTGAATTGTCACGGGAGTCTGTCGGAATAGTCAATAAAAATTTGACTCCAGCGTCAAAATTTGTGTTTCGCAAAATTTTCACTGTTTCACTAATTGGAAATTTGCCCATCACTACTGGTGATCCTTTCCGCAGCACAGGAAATCCCACAGAGTATCTTGCTGCTTGCCAACTTTCCTTGCTCCTGAGCTCACCCACTCACGTCCCTGGCCAGCGGCTTAGTCACCACAAAGATGCTAACCCATACTGATGTCCTCATTGGAGCATATAGCTGCTTACTAAATAATATGCCACTGCCTTTCACTCCTAGATTGCCTATAACAAGAACTAGTACCACTAACTAAACTTTTCCTAACTGGTCCTGACACTTGCTCATACCCAATCCTGTAACCACCTCCTCACTAAATTGGATTTGGGAAAATAGCCCTGAGCAAATGTGTGTGGATTTCACTAAATTGCTATTAAAGTATGTCAAACTATACCCAAGAAAGGGAAAAAAGTCCCCCAGTGCTTACTGAGGACCAGTGCCAGACTGGGCCAGTGGGACACCGGGAAAAAACCTGGTGGGCCTGGCTCTTGTGGGCCCCACCGGCCCAGATTCAGTCCCTGCCGCAGCCCTGACTTCCTTCTCCTGCCCCAGAACAGAAGAGATAAATCAAGGGTGGGCCATTCCCATGGTTTCATATATAACTACAAGCCTGTGCCCCTGATCTTTTCATTACCAAGCATCACCCCAAATTCGTGCTCATGCCAATGGAAGAATAGGAGCACTCACCAAATTTTTACATTTGCCAAATTATTACCAACCAAACAAGGGAGTCAGTTCACGATCAAGGAGGTACAGTTTTTGTCACATGGACACATTAAGCACAATTTTGTAGCGCATACAGATTTAATCAATTGTTATCATATTGATGAACTGATATTTTGCCATTCCAATAAACGATAGACCTCATTGTAGGTGATATTTTGGGGCTTTATTGCTCGTTTTTTTCCCAAAGCAGGTTGTATACAAACTCCTGTAGTGGTTTTGTCTTCTGATTCAGCCGATCCATTGGTCCCCAAAAATAGGCAACTGAAAGCATAGCTAGAGTATATTTAGTCTGTTTCTTTACGTCATCCACATTGTCCATCATGTTCCTAAAGAAATCATAGTAAAATGAGACAGAGGGACATATCATTTAAGGATGTGCTAAACCACTTTACAGCATTAAAACTTAAATGGTGTTCTGTAATACGTGGAAAGTGACGGGTTCCCATGACTCCCTACAGCAGCTACAGGCTGGACTTTAATATATATATATATATATATATATATATATATTTCCGTGGTTTGTACTGTGTACTCAGTTGATGCCCCTGAAAATGGGAAATGCACCAGAGAGTCCTCTGTACACCTTTTATAAATTACACAGTGTTATTTTAAAGACACAATGGGATTCAGTAATTGGGGAAAGGGAGGGGTTTTAAAGTACAAAAAAAACAGGTATAGCCCGCCACGTTTATTCGCACTTTGTGCATACCTTCCAAAATTTTAGAAATAGGGACAAAAAGATTTGCCGCATGTAGCGTTTCGAAAATTGTTTGGCCATGCCCATTTTTGTTGCCACATCCCCTAATTACCATGTCCATTTTACATAATTTGGCAGGTTATGAAAGTTTAAACACATTTCTGTGGTTTTTATGTTATTACAGTTTAGCTAATGAAGGTGAATTGCTCTTTAAAGGAGAAGGAAAGGCTAAAACTGAGTAAGCTTTATCAGGAAGGTCTATATAAATAGACCAGTAAACCCTCAAAGTAATGCTGTCCTCTGTCAAAAGAAATCCCAAATTTCTTTCCTTCTATTGTGTACACATGGGCTTCTGTATCAGACTTCCTGTTTTCAACATAAACCTCCAGGGCTAGGGCTGGAGCATGCTCAGTTTGCTACTCACACCCTCTCCCCCTCCCTTTTCCCCTCCATCCCCTCCATCCTTCTGTAATCTGAGCCCAGAGCTATGAGTGAGCAGGGAGAGATTTAGGCAGGAAGTGATGTTACACCAAGTTAATATGGCAGCTGCTATTCTAAAGAAACAGAGAGCTTCTAGAGCTGTCACTCATATATGGTAAAGCATTCTGCAGAATAAATATAGTGTTACAGCTTGCATTATTGTGGCTAATCTATTGGCAGTAAACTGCTTTGGTAGCTTTCCGTCTCATTTAAGCTGCAAATCACAGGTTCCCAAACCTTCTTATCTTAAATGGTTACAAAAGTATCTTAAAGGAATACTGTCATGGGAAAAAAAACAGCAGCCTGCCAGAAAGCATTTCTCTCCTAAAGTGCAGGCACAAGTCACATGACTTGGGGCCGCTGGGAAATTGACAATATGTCTAGCCCCATGTCAGATTTCAAAATTGAATATAAAAAAATCTGTTTGCTCTTTTGAGAAATGGATTTCAGTGCAGAATTCTGCCAGAGCACCACTATTAACTGATTAATTTTGAAAAAAACATTTTTTCCCATGACAGTATCCCTTTAAGTATCTATTTTTGGCTCTCTGCCAAAAAGTTAGAAAGTTTGTATCTGTTTCAGTGCAGGGGTCGAAAGTAAAAGTCGGGACATTTCAGTAACAATCTGGGACTGCGGGTTGAGCTGTCAAAAGTGGGACAGTTGGGAGGTATGCTTTGTGCCCTGCCTGGTCCCTCACAGGTCCCTGTCCTCTGGCATTCCAAGTAGTCATTTATTTTGTACCCAGATGCAAGTGCCAAATTACTAAGGGGCACAAAAGTGCTGTTGAGTAAGGGGTCTGACTGCTTTCTGCTCATAGTATCAGATTGGAAATATGGTGGTGATCAAAGTGTCCAGTGAGCACATGGCAGCAATGGTGAAGGGTAACTCAAAATCATAATCCACTTTTTAATTAAGTCTAAAATGAATCCCAGTGGTGTGCCAAGAGGCTACCAGTTCCCCCTGCAAGAAAAAAAAACTTTGGAGTGGCCTGTCATGCACACAAAGCCCCCCCCCCCCAACTTTGCTTGCATAGTAGCTGCAAAATATTTAAAAAAGGTGAGCAGTTGAGGACAGGGTATTTCTATGCTATAGAGGAAGCAGACCCAACGGTCCATGCCCCCCTTAGTTGCAGGGGTCTGCTTATTCTATAGTTACGTCACCGAAAAATCACAAAGGTCTATATGCTGAACAGTCATGCCAAACATTTCACTTGCAAATGATGAAGTACAAGAAAAACTGCATACAAATTAGTTTTTAAAAATTTCCAAATCACCCTGTTCTATTCATAGCTGGGATTAAATTCCCCAAGGGGACCAATTGAAATGATAAAATGGACAATTAGGTACTTACCTAAAGGAAGTATAGAGGGGCGAGTCTTTCACTCTATCCATTACAGGTTCCACGTATGGCTTTATATATTGGTCCAGTATATCCTGCAGGGTGTTTGAGTCATCGGACTGCATCTCACTGGGGAATGCGGTGACCTGGGTGGCTGTAGGAAACAGTTGGTTAGAAAATAGAAATCTGAAGATTGGCAGGTGGAGGAAACTGTCATACAGGGCATTTTTGCCATGAGGCAAGGTCTTCACCTTGCTCCAGATATCACTTTACCAGGAACAGAACCAGACCTGTGGCTGGGCCTTCATGGGCCCTGGCTCCAGCCCACTCTCCCACCCAGACCCAGTAACAGCAAATTGAGGAGGGAAACGGCATATACATGCATGCACTTGATTGGGAGGCTAGGTTGGGTGCCAGGAAGATGGCCTTTTAGTCACAGTCCAGGTGGGCCTGAGACAAACATGTCTGACACTGAAGAGGAACAGCAAAAAACTGGTAACTATAAGAGTCAAATTTTAAATTTTTTCCTCAGAAATTCAGCTCTTCTAGTGCAGTGGCAAAATTGCTTTCTATCTGATAATGGTGTGACCTCTCCCTCTAAAACCTACCCCAAAATGAATGAAGTAAGCAATGGGTTAGAACCAGGTACAACCAATAAAGTAGGCTGCCTAGGGTGCAACGAAATGGGGACACAGATTTAGATCACAAAGATGATACAGATTCCTAGTGGCAGTCACATTGGTCCACAAGCAGTTCTAAGATCTAAGCTGAACCAAGCATAAAGTATTAGTATGCTAGACAGCACAGATCCAGGTCTAGTAACACCTAGCATATAGGAATGGAAGCAAATCCCACTAACAATGTACCAGAATCTAGTGGAAAAGCTTCCCGGAAATGTAGGTGTTGTTACAGCAGTATAGACGGAATCATTTTGTGGATGTGAAGGCCCATTCTAATAGTAATGATAAGTACTGAAAAAAACCTCGATTTTATAAATGGCACCCAGACCCTTAAATAGATATGCCTGGAAAATAGCAAATAATACAGTTTGCCAGCCATCTACAATGGTCCAGGAAATCCCAGAATCCCAGTCCAGATAATCCAAAATTTTCTTTTTTTCCAGCATCCCATAAGTGGTTACAATTAATAGTATCTGACAATATCAGTGGGTGACTGTCCCTACTATTTATCTGACATAACTTTCGTACAATTGCTGTAATGGGCAGAACATCGTCTGATTTGTTCTGTTACTACTTTATTTAATCTGAACGGTTAGTGGCAGTTCGGAAGATTGGGACGTCCAATCTTTTCTTCGGATAAAAGGATAAAATCTGCACATACAGTAAGTGGGCAGCTTTAGACTCACCCAGGAGGCACAGCAGTGCCAGTATCCAAGTTGGGTATGTGACCTGCATTGTGTTCAATCTTGATCTAGGGAAAAGAAAAAAAAATGATAAATTAATTTAAAACTTGCCATTTCAGTAGTTTTAGAAACCGATTATTTTGTATGTGTTGACGTGTACTACATGGGCTACAGGCAATCTGGTATTTTTGTGCGGGGTACAAAATACAAGGAAGGCCAGAACTACTGGTACAAGTAAGGACCAAAAATGTTTCCAAGTATCCTTACGTTTGCTGTGTTATAAAAATAGATTGCTGCTCAATTTTAATGGGATGTTATTGGTTATAGCTATGGGTTACTGCTCTACATGTACTCCATTAGTATGTTTATGCATTATAGGTGGCAGCATTAGCGTATTCAGCTTTCAAAGTATCGTAAAGTAGCCTAACAAATGAATGAATAGTAGTGTCAAGTAGTGATGGGCGAATAAATTAGACAGGCGAAAACTCACGGCGAATTTCTGCGTTTTGCCCCTGAAAGATAAATTTGCGAAACTGCAGCGGAAATTCGTCTACGGAAAATCCACCAGATTTGGGTGCGCGTCAGAATAGTTGCGAGCATAAACATTGTCGCCCATCAAAATTCTTTGGACGCCCATTGACTTTTCCTTTCGCTAATTTTTTGCCATTTTACGAATTTCGCAGGAAATTAGACAAATTCGCCCATCACAAGTGTCAAGTTCTTTTGTTGTGAATTCTCTCCTCACCTAATATGCCCCGTATAGTTTATGTGGCGCAACCAGAAAGACCCTTGAGAACACTGCAAGAAATTCATGGGGAAAGGATAGAGACGGCAAAGAATGATTAATGGTAAAATGGCAGCTTGATAAGGGAGTTCCACAGTTCTACTGTGCAATAAGGCCACTAGAGTTCATATTTTCTAAATTTACTCTTCCCTCATCTGGATTTGGCCGTTATCCAACAGGTGTCCTTCCAATTGCAGCTGAACAGTACACAAATGAGATGCCAGCACTGGATAGAGTACAAGTATAGGACCTGTTACCCAAAATGCTCTGGGTTTTCTGGATAACGGATCATTCTGTAATTTAGATCATATTACCTTAAGTCTACTAGAAAACCATGTAAACATAAATAAACCTTATAGGCTGGTTTTGCTTCCAATAAGGATTAATTATATTGTAGTTTGGATCAAGTACAAGCTACTGTTTTATTATTACAGAGAAAACAGGTTTCCGGATAACAGATCACTTATCTGTACTATGAGACCAGCATCTGTTGGTGTCCATTGAAGCTAGACACAAGTTGTAAGTGTGTAATGTGACATATAGTTGTAATTTGGAGTCTTGCACCAACAGGACTCTGTACTTTAATAGAGGTTGGTGCCTCTATACTGATCTAATACTCTTGTCAACTTGATTTGCTCCAAAGTTTGTAATATGTCCATTCATGAGAATATGTTGCATTATACATAACGTAGTAATAGGTGATATCATTTGGGAAGAAAAGCATCATCCATATGCCACATCACAATTATTGTGGGAGTCCAGGTTCAATACCCGTATTAGGCAGGTGTCCTCCCCAAATATTATTACAGATGGGAGAGAAGCCGCGGAACTTGCAGATGGTTTTTTTGAGGCAGCATAGAAACAAATAATGTAGATTTAATTCCCAATAAAACAAGTCAATTTACAGTAAAAAAAAACAGTGGATCTGGTGTCTTCCTTTATGGAAAATTATTCATACAGACACATACAGTAGAACCCGCATTTTATGTTTTTCAGGGGACCAGGAAACAATTCTGTAAAATCCGGGAAAATGCTAAATCAGGGAAATTCGCTAAAGTAACTTTTTCTTCAAGCACTAAAAGAATATAAGCACAGGAGTCCGTTCTACTTTGAGATACAATATTTACTGTGGTAATGTTACACTATGGGGGGCATGTGCAAGGCTTCTCTGTCACATACACAACCTAAAGCAATAAGTGATTGGTGCAGGGGCAGACCAATTGGAATTGACCATTTACAGACAGAACCATGGCAAAATATACATCTGGTTAGTGGCGTAACCCTCTTTATTTCACTAATTATAACATTCATAGAGGAAAAAAAACTGTGAGAGTACTTTAGGACAAAATGTTGATGTAAAATCCACGAAAACATTACTTAAAATCAGGGAAATGCACCCATTGAAATGCTTTATAAATTGGTGGGACCACAAATAAAAAATGTAAAATGTGGGAAAATTTTAAATCAGGGTACTCTAAATCAAAGTTTCACTGTATATATCTTGCAGCAAGTCTCTATTCCAATATCAATATCACATACATGAATTACTGTATCTAATTAATCTTTGGTGGATACATAGTGAGTATCCAAAGGCTGGTGGTGACATCAAAGCTCATGTGACACTCTGGACAGGAAAGCTCATGTGGCCCTATGAGCAGGTTAAAGATACAATACATAATTTGCCTTTAATTAGGAATATATAAATCCACAAAGAGTAGAATAAAATACATTATATTGTCTGTGGCACTCCTGGATTTACAAATAAATATATACAGTGCCTCTCCAAGCTAAAAAACCTAGAAGGAAGTTAATTCCGGGTGTAACTGAAAGTTCCTACCTGTATCCCACAGGGTGATGTTCAACTGCAAAACTCAACAGAGCTGTTCATTTAGTAGGAAACTACTTAGGAAATTGCTGGTGTCTCTCTACTATGCTGTATTACTCTCTCCCTTTCTCTCTCTCTCTTTCGCTCTCTCTCTCTCTCGCTCTCTCTCTCCTGTCTCTGTCTCTCTCTCCTGTCTCTGTCTCTGTCTCTCTCTCTCTCTCTCTCTCTCCTGTCTCTGTCTCTGTCTCTCTCTCTCTCTGTAGCAGCCTTGTGTTCTAATTTACAATTTTGTAATTTGTCTATATTGTCAGCTATAAAACTATGTCAGCTACACACATTTATAAACCTAACTTTATTATATCCATAATGACCAATTGACTTACCTCTCCACCCTTGTATCTGCCTCACACATTAAAAGTCTTTCTCTTTTTATACTCTGAATGGACATGACTTGATTTCAGTCAATGTCCAGTCATTGACCTTATAGACAAATATGATTGTTCAGCATTTTGAATGGTGCGGTATTTTGAAATTGGCACAGTGAGCATCAGGCAAACTGTTACTTTAGGTGCTCATGAGTTTATTTACTTCTATGGCTTCGCATCTGGTCACACTGTACCTAGAAGGTTTTTACGTTTCCAGTCAGTAAATCCTATTTTAGTTTATTTAGAAATGTATTTTTTCATTGTCCAAACAGCCTTTGTAAAAATGTTAGATCCTTTTTGATCAGGGCTCTCTAGGAGCAATACAGTTTCAGCAGGCGCAGTTGAAGGTTGGATCAGAATAAGATAATGAATGAGATAATGACCCGCAGTGACACCTATCTCTCCTAGTTGGATTAAACCAGGGGCAGGTTAGATGGAGCCGGTTTATCAATGAATAACAGGCTGAGATAAGCAGAATGCAGAAGATCAAGTACAGACAAGGTCAAATTGAAAGGACAGTCAGCCAGGCAACAAGGGTGAACGGCAGTGGAATATAGCAGTAATAGGGATTAGTAATTAGGAATATAGTGGGATATAGCAGTGCAAGTGAGAAATAAAGAAATGTATGGGGTAAAAGAATACACAATTAAGGTAGGAAACAAATTAAAGAAGAGAGAGTGAAAGAAGGAGAGTAAAGATGGGTACGATAAAGGAATGAAGGGATGATAAAGGATTATAGGAAGAAAGAGAAGAAAAGGGGGAACGAGTAAAGGGGGAAGGGGGAAAACAGGAGAGAATAAAGTATATGCCTAGATTTGTATAGGTACAGTAATTTAGTCCGTTTTGATGATATTGGCTACTTATCATGGTCTGTATGCACCTTGGGTGTCAGTTTTGACTATGCCGTGATCACATTCAATCAAGTTGGTACGTCCAAAATAAAAATCTCTGCATCTGTATGATTCATTGGCAGAGTGAGAAGAGAGTAGAGCCTTTGCTTTTCCTCACTTAGATCAGCCCATTTGGCCCTATTTGTTTATCTGCTTGGACAGTCAAATCACACAATAGCCAACCCTTCTCCACTAATTTGTGTATTTCCTTAAAGGAATTGTTCAGTATAGAAATAAAAACTGGGTAGGTTAGATATGCTGTACAAAATAAATAATGTTTCTAATATAGTTAGTTAGGCAAAAATGTAATGTATAAAGGCTGGAGTGACTGGATGTCTAAAATAATAGCCAGAACACTACTTAACTTGTAAGGGCGGCCCTCCCACCAATTTTTTTTGTTTTTTTTTAAAAAATTTTGGGGCCCCGATTTTTTTTAACTTGTAAGGGGGGCCCTGGTCTGCTCTGCCCAGGAGGCCCCGAAAATTTTGTTGTACGGGACCCTGTGATTTCTAATGGCCGCCCTGAAAGCATGTGTTGAATTGAATGTCATTGTGTGCATCCTGTACACGTGTATAAAAGTCAAAGAAAAGTGCCACACTTACACTAATCCACTGTTTGTATTCTTCTCTGCACAGACCAATCCACATGAAAATAATAACTCCAGCAGCACTCCGGTCAGCGATTTCAACTTTTTTTCGTTGGGATCTCAACAAACTTCAACCATTTAGCATGAATGCTTCTGTGTGTGCCATCTGATTTTCTATAAGTGTACAGATTACGGATACCAAGGGTTCCCAGATAGAGTACCACCCATAAATGTGAGCAGATTCTGCAATACTACATTTATTATATGACCTGCTAAGGAAGGGTGTTGGTTGGAAGTCTGAGTAATAAGGAACCCAATCTATTCTCCAGATATTCCTTTATAAAAAAAAATATTGGAGCCAATGGGGCTCATTTATTAACGCAGCGCAGTGCTAAAAAGAGCGCAGTGGCCTGACATTTGCCCAGCGCATGCGAGTATTTAATAATGTAGCGCACGATACCTTAACAGTGCGATTTTGTGCGCTAATGTAGGTGCGACTTGTGAAACTGTGTGAAACTGCGTATCAGCTGTCGCAGTGCTTATAATAAATTGTGCGCACAGGAAGATACCGCAAAGGTAAGGATTAGTTGTGCTCATGTATGAATGCGCTGCTTTAATTAGTTGCGTCACATATTGCGCATATTGCGTTCACTTAGACGCATCTGCATTTGTTTCTGTGCTAATATTTGTTTGGTTGCAAAGGTGTTTAGCCTACCTGATACCCTTAAAGGAACCTTGGTCAATATAAACATGTTGGGTGGAAGGCGTGGTTAATATGCACTTTACAGGGGTTGTTCATCTTTGAGTAAACTTTGAGTTAACAAACATCCCCACCAACAGCAGCACCATTGTATTTGCCAGAACCCAGTTTAGCAGTGTGGCTCTGCTAGCGCAGCTGGGCAGGAATGCGCATTTTGAAGAGCGTTACTATTACGCCACAAAGAGGCAGTCGTAAAAATTGTGGTGCTGTTGACCGGGTGCAGTTTTGCACATATACAGACGCAAATCTGCGACGGCCGCAGTGCAAGCGCATTGTAGCCACGCCCACAGCCACGCCCCTAACAACCACGGCATCGTTTGCGACATAAATGCCCAATCTTTTGCGCAATGCGCATAAACAAAACCATCGCAAAAGCTCTGTGTTATGCGCAATATCACGCAAATATATTAGCGATCACACTCGTGATGTCGCAGACAATCTTTTGCGTCCACTTATGCGCTGCGCTGCGTTAATAAATGAGCCCCAATGTTTTTTAAGGGCAATCAGTGATTCCTAAGAGGCTTTTAACTTCCCCAGCATCCTACCAGTAATTATAGGAATTAGTAACCAATGTACCCACATAAGTCACTGCAGTGCCAGGTGCCAATACCTACCTTTGTTCTTCATTGTGTGATGTGATTTGGAAAATACAATGATTATAAATCTGCTCTTTCTGCAGGGAAATCCACAGCAAGTGAATCCACTTACAGCAACGTAAATAAGCAGTGAATTAACAGTGTTTTCCCAGTGCTCATTCACGTTGCTGTGGTGTTGGGTTTATTTAAGGCCAGAGGAGGTTTGTTTGTTCTTTCGTTGGGATGTTTGTAGCACTTTCCCTGTTTGCATGGGTTGTTTGGTCTTCTCCCAGGGTTCAGAAATTTACATCAGAGAATTAAAGGGGTAGTTCATCTTGAAAAACCTTCTTCACATTAAAGTTGTTTTTTGGAAGAACTGTGTGGGGGAGAGATTCACAAATATGTCCTGACCCCTAGGATTTATGTAATATAAGGACTTACTCTCAGTGGAGGTCACTGACTCCCTTACAATTATGGATGACACCACCTACTTCACTGCTTTCTCCATCTCAATATAGGCAGTGGCACTGCTCATGCCCTGGCTCATGTAACCTGCTTCACCTCTGCCTTTAGGATCCTAATTACCGCTTTGCCTCTGCATTTTCAGTATTGCCCAGTATTAAAGGGCATGTAAAGGCAAAAAAATAAAATCCCATTTTTACTTTCTTTAATGAAAAATAAACCTATCTCCAATATACTTTTATTAAAAAATGTGTACCGTTTTTATAAAAAAAAACCTGACTGTATGCAGTGAAATTCTCCCTTCTGCTGTGGATAGGAATTGCCGGTCCCTAACTGCTGTGCAGGGAAACAATCATACTTATGAACAGCAGGGGGAGCTCCCGCCTTACTTCCCAGCCATGCAGAACTCAAGCAGCTTTATTTATGACGATCCCTAAGCAGCCCAGACCACACTGAGCATGTGCACAGTCTTAGTCTTGCAAAGATGTTTAACAAAGTTACAAGATGGTGACCCCCTGTAGCCAACTTTGAAAGCATAAATTATTTGTTTGATTAGGCTTGTGGTGCAGTAAGTTCATGTTTATATTTAGTATACAAAATACAGAATTTCTAGCCTTATTCTATTTTAGACTTTACATGCCCTTTAATGTATGAGACCCCTGAAACACTATATAAACAATAATGTATTCTTTACTTTCAAGTTTAAGGAATTTAGAAGACACCAGGGCTCAATTATAAACACTGGGCAAGTTTGCACCTGGGCCCTAACCCATAGCAACCAGCGATTAGCTTTTTTTTTAGCGGTGGAGTCCCATTCATCACTGTTTTTGCAATAATACTGGTTTAATAGATGTCAGCATACTGATCACTTTAACCTAGTTGAATGCACTATACATGCCAAGATGAAGATCCAATTGCCTCTTTATCTCACTCCCCAGACCAAATTATAGGAGATTATTCAGATTTAGATTATTGATCAATTTGTTCATATATGTTCTGATAAAACTCTCGTATTGGTTCTGCTTTCTTCTCCAGCCACTTGATGGTGTTCTCTGTTCGTGCCCTTAGATAGGTGTCATAATACGGGGTCACATATTCAGAAGTCAGATTTATTGCTCCTTGCACTCCATTCACTGCTCTCCTATACAAAGAAGGGGAGATACATTTTAGTCAGGGATAGGTCAAAGAGGGAAAATGAGGCAGAGGAATTATAATGGGCACGATAAGCCCGTTAGTCATGCAGGCCAATGAATATACAATGATTCTGATTGGATAATGCTTAGTCATGCAGGCATGGTGCTACAGGAACCCTTTACCTGAGTAGTGGTCAGACTCTTTCAGTTCAAGCCCCCAAACGGAAGATTCACGAAATGCATTGAAGTCAATAGCCATCAAGATTAATTTCGCCAATTTCAACGCCCACAACAATTGTTATACGCTCCCTATTTTGCCCAAATGCATTAAAGTTAATGGGCGTCCAAATAATGTCAATGTTTATGCCCTGCCTAAGTTTCGCGACTTTATTCGCTAGCAGCAAAACGTGGAAATTCGCCACAAATTCGCGCCTGGTGAATTTATTCGCCATTTACTAATGTCCAACATTTGGCTAGGGCCATCTGTAGCTCATAATAAGGTTCCTGGAAAACACTGGTCATGCAATAGTTTCTAGATTTTTTTAGGACAGCAAATAATTGTTCACCCCAATTCTCATCCTAACTGACCTTCATGCTAGACTCTCAGGTATGTCTAGAAGAGCAAAAGTCATTAACCCCAAATCTATCCCTAACTGCCACTAAACCCTCCATGGGGGTTAAAACCCTGGTAAACCCGCACATCACTGATATCCAGTCCATAGCTCTCCAGTTAGATAGACCTGCCTTAGATAATTTAATAGAACTTTACTGTTAGGGGACCATTTACCGTATATACTCGAGTATAAGCTGAGTTTTTCAGCCCCCAAAATATGCTGAAAAACTCTACCTCGGCTTATACTCGGGTCAATCACAAAAACGGTCGCCGGCATCTAAGAATAGTCGCTGGCACCTAAAAATAGTCGCTGGCGTCAAAGAATGGTCGCCGGCATCCAAAAATGAGACGCCGGCACCTCCAATGGGAGCAGAAACCCTCAATTTTTTGATTGAAACTTACCAGAAGCTGCTGCATTTCTCACCCTAGGCTTATACTCTAGTCAATAGGCTTTCCTAGTTTTTGGAGGTAAAATTAGGTACCTCGGCTTATACTCAGGAGGAGATTTTTGTATGAATCTCGAAAAATGTGTGGTTTTCTTATATTTCTAAATATTCTACATTTATTAAGTAAAAAAAAAACACGAACACCTCTAATACCAAACGTTGCCAAATAAAAGTTGTCAAAGTACTATAGTCAATGGGAGGTGCGCTAATCTTATTGGACCATTTTTATTCCAATCAGAATTTTAGAAGGTTTTAGAGGTATTCATATTTTTTTATTTTTGGATCATTCAGCATTGTTTCCCTTTGTACTTTTTATATTCAGATCTTTTAATGAATTCAGTGACAATTGTGGTTTTATAGTTTATGAGTTTAGTCGTGGTTTTAAAAAACTCTAAAACCACTAAAATGAGGTTGTTGATAAATAAGCCTCCACGTGTTTTCCATGGTTATTCCATAACTTAAAGGGGTTGTTCACCTTTGTGTTAACTTTTAATACAATTTAGAGAATGATATTCTGAGCCAATTTTCATTTTTTATTATTTGTGGTTATTGAGTCATTTAACTTTTTATTCAGCAGCTCTCCAGTTTGCAATTTCAGCAATCTGGTTGCTAGAGCCCAAATTACCCTAGCAACCATGCGCTGATTTGTATAAGAGACTGGAATATGAATAGGAGAGGCCTGAATAGAAAGATGAGTAATAAAAAGTAGCAATAACAATACATTTGTAGCCTTACAGAGCATTTGTTTTAAGATGGGGTCAGTGACCCCCCCCCCATTGGAAAGCTGGAAAGAGCAAATCATTTAAAAAAAAAAAACTAAACAAAATAAATAATGAAGACCATTTGAAAAGTTGCTTAGAATTGACCATGCTATAACTTACTTAAAGTTAACTTGAAGGTGAACCACTCCACAGTACCACTGAAGGACCTAAGTAGAATGAAGGTGTGTGCAAGGTGTAACCCCATACCCCCAAAATATTCTCCAGAACACCGCACAGACCCCCAGTTTTTCCTCAGCTAGAAAGTGTGGCAGTGTATCTTAGTATAACCTAGGAACACAAGTTTGCACAAGTAAAATGGGGCCTAGAAATGATTGTGAAACTGCTAATATTGTCAGAAGCGATTTGTGTTTGGGTGTGGGGTGTTGATCTGATAAAAGGATTTTGTGCACAAACAGAAGAATCATATAAACACACACTGACTGCACAGTCCAAAGTGCACTTAAATAATGTCCGGTGTTGGACTGGGGTGAGGGGGTCCAGGCCGAACCCCGAACAGTGGCCTGCACCTGGAATTTGTCCTTTTCCAATTGTAAAATCTTACTTTAATTAAAGCTTCTAGAGGTTTTCAGATCTTTTTTGTTTGCAATTGAGTGAAAAATTTCCATATTCATTTTCAGATTTCATATTCATAGTTTGGCATTTTTGTTGACTCGTTCTTTTTATATTAGGCTGTTTTGATTACTTGGCATTAGTGGCGTTAGATACAATTAGCTTAATCATGATTTCTAAAACCACTAACATCTGAATGTTGATACATGGGCCTCTTATTGTTTTAAATGTGTTTCATTTGGAATTCAAGGGCAGAGACACACATGGAGATTCGGGGAGATTAGTCGCCCGAAGAAGAGGCGATTTAGTTACCAGGCGACAAATCGCCTCTTCTTCAGGCGACTAATCTCCCTGAACTGCCTTCCCGCCGGCTAGAAGTTAGATCGCCAGTGGGATGGCACTCGTAGTGCTTAGTTTTCCTAAGTCGCCCGAAGTTTCCTCGTGAGGCAACTTTGGGCAACTTCGGAAAATGAAGCAATCCGAGTGCAATCCCGCCGGCATTTCAATTCTAGTCGACGCGAAGGCTTTTCAGGGAGATTAGTCGCCCGAAGAAGAGGCGATTTGTCACCGGACGACTAAATCTCCCACAAATCTTTGCGTGTGCCCTTACCCTAAAGGACAATGGATTACTCCATAGAGCACCACGGAACAATCGTCTCCCTGCTTGTTCTGTCTTCTTGCGGCTGTGCATGCGCAGTAACACGAAGAGCCGCACTTAAACAAAACAGTCGGCTATTTCATTCTACTTCGCATGTGTCTGCCCCAAGAAATTTGAAAAGAGAAGAAGTGAAGAAGACAATTGCTGTGTGGTGCTGTCTGCCATAACCCCATCCAGTGCAGATTTCTGCTGATAAGAGCACCGGCCTGGGGTGTCAGGAAAGTAAATACAATCACTTGGGGGTGCCTAACTCTTGACACCACCAAAGTGTAGATGACTTTCCCTCTCCTTTAAGCCTTAGTAACCAGACAGCAGTTAGTAATCAAATTTGAGAACTGCAAAATATAAAAAAAAGAAGACTAACTGCAAATTTTAATAGCGTCTACTTCATACTAAAAGTTAATTATAAGGTTTACTCCCCATTTTCCTTCCCGACAATCATCAGCACTGACTGTGGCAAGACATGTACAGTATATAAAGGTTTCTATAAAAGGGGCAAACTGCAACTGCCCGATTAGGCATTTACCCAAAAACATCAAAGAGGAAGGAGTCTGTGATTTTATCGATTGCCGATCCTGTATATGGCTTGACATATTGCTCTAGTACACCCTGCAGGATAGTAGAGGCTCTCCAGTCATCAGATTGCATCTCACTGGGGAAAGCAGTAACCTGAGATCCTGGAAGGAAAAATAAGGAAGATCAGTTGCATATAAGATATCAGATATGAGTGGAAACCAGTGCGTTGGATCACAAAGTCATCGGCAACCAACAACTGGAGGTGAAAAGAGCACACTTTGGGGAACAGAGTTTATTCCTGGAATAGTAACAATCAAATGTTGCCTTTTAAACACAAAATCAGGTAAAGCTATCACATAAAAGTTAGTAGAGATAGGCACGCATAGACTTGCAATCAATTTATTTATACAACTTGCAACTTGTTTCAGACAAAGCTACTTTTTTCAAGTGTTGTCAATATTTCTGCCTTTTGTAGACAAAGGTAGAGTAACAGGTACACTCAAGGCTTCAAGGTGAACTCAACCCAAGAATTAAAAAAAAAAGCCCCTACCTAGTAAGCAAGATAGCCCCCTCCCTGCTTCCCCTCACAGAGTTCAATAGGTCTGAAAATGTCTGTACAATTTTTTCCACCTTAAGCTGGCCATAGACGCAAAGATCTGATCGTACGAATCGAGGATTCGTACGATTTTCGAACCGTGTGTGGAGAGTCCCGACATTTTTCGTCCAGCGGAGATCGGTCGTTTGGTCGATCGGACAGGTTAGAAAATTTCTGTGGGCTGCCGATAATATCTCTGCGTGTATTGCCGATCGTACGATTTTCAGTGGGAGACTGTCACTAGCTTTGGTTGGACATAGATATCGTACGATTGCTGTCAGGGGCAGAACATTGCTGATCTGTTCTTTAACTAATCTGACTGGTAAGACTTTGATCTGAATGGTTAGTGGCGGGTCGGGAGATGGGAAAGTCCGATCGTACGATGATTCGTACGATCGGATCTTTGCATCTATGGCCAGCTTAAAAGTGCATAGTAAGCACAGCTGAGCTTGTGGGCGCCATCTTCTGGATACAGTCTTCATCTGTAATAGAAAGCCGTACCGGCACATGTGCAATTGGAGCTGTTTTCCAAAGCGTACTCACTGTGCATGCACCAAAAGTGCTGGAAATTGCAGAAGAGAACTCGAAGAATCCAAAAAGATTTGGAAGATGGTGCCCACAAGCTCCACTGCGCTTATTCTGCACTGTAATGTCAGGTGGGAAAAATCTTAAGGAAATTTTCAGACCTATTGAACTCTGAGATGGGAAGTAGGGAGGGGGAGGCTATCTTGCTTACTAGATAGAGGCTTTTTATAATTCTTGGGTTGAGTTCTCCTTAAAGCCTTGAGCGCAGCGGTTACTCTACCTTTGTCTACAAAAGGCAGAAATATTGACAACACTTGAGTTCTCCTTTCAGGTTGCCATACGTGTTCAGATACAGTGCTCATGTATGGGGTCTTCTGACAGGCAGGTTTGATTTTCCCCAAGATCCAGGACCACATCCATGCCCATTCCCATAATTGTAATCTGATTGGTTTGCCCTGTGGCCCAACAATCTGAAATTCTGAATAGTCTTTCATGGGCTTATGCGGAGAAATACACGCACATTTGTCAACCTCTATAGTGTATACTGTATGTAACAAGTATAACGTAAAAGTCAGGTAAAGCTACAGTCTGATAGGTTGATATGTACCTGGAGAAAACTTTGCGCACTCTTCTTTATGCCACCAATGTTGATCATATTGAAATGGCTTTTATATTAAATTCTTTGAAAGAACACAATGAAAATTTGGAAATTAAAGTTCAACTTGTTTGTGGTGTGGGTTCCAAGTATTCCTGCCCCTGCATCTTCAGCATAGGGAGCAGACCTATTGCAATTTACAAAAACAAACTGGGTGACCTGAGATAAAGTTATCTACTTAGAAGAAGGCCTTTTGCCACCTTCTAACTTTGTACAAAGGCTTGTTCTAACTCATTTTATCCCGCCGGCATTCTAGCCGATGGGGGGCAGTTCAGGGAGATTAGCCGCCCCGAAAAAGAGGAGATTTGTCGCTAGGCGACTAATCTCCCCGAATGTGAGTGCGTGTCTCTGCCCTAAACAGATTTCGATTTTGCAGTGTCCCTGGTTCTGGTAACCCAGTCCAGATATGGTGATGTTTTCCCTTCTCAGCACTACTACTACTACTACTAGTGGTTATTAGCATTGGAAACCCACAAGACTCACCTAAAAGGCACAGCAAGGCCAGGCACCAAACTGGCATTGTGATCTGCATTGTGTTCAGTTACGACCTAGGAAACATGATCATAAATGACTTTAAAATTCACAGTGCTGCTCTTTGGAGTTTTACAAACACCTGTAACTGACAAATATATGCTATGCAGTAGTGACATAGTGTGAGCGGATCTGACCACTGAATAATAAAGGGGTTGCTCACCTTTATTAAATGAACTTTTAAAATGATGTAGAGAGTGATTTTCCGAGACAATTTGCAATTGCTTTTCATTTTTTATTACTTGTGGTTTTTGAGTTATTTAGCTTTTTATTCAGCAGCTCTCCAGTTTGCAGATCAAGATACAATTATAGATCAGCGCCACAGGCTATTGAAAAAAACAAATAACGGAACCTAGTGCAATATTGTTAATATTCAGCGTAGTCACCAGAGTGTTGCAACACTAATCTGTGAGTCTTTTGAACCATAGAAAGTCTATGCACAGATTTTACTTGTGTGTTCTAAAGTGCTATAGGGATTTGTACAACGTGCTATCTCCAGAATAAAATTATAATTAAGTCTGCAGCCTGGGAAGTGCAGAATGAAAAAAGGAGACTAATTGCAAATTACCACAGAATGATACTCTCTATTTTATACTAAAAGTTAATTATAAAGGAAACTTTCTGCTTCCAGACAATCCTCAGCACTGACTGTGGTTACTGCTAAAAAGCAGCTGCTTAATACACTCTTGTTGCCATCTTCCTTCTTCTTATGTCTTATTGTTTGTATCAAAAATACACATGTTTCCATAACTCTCTCTCTGGGGTCCCAGTGTTAAATGAATGCACGGTCATGCTTGTGCCATCTACAAAGCCTTGTCAAAGCCTTTCTGTTCGTACCTTTGTATGCACCATGCTGATTCCTAGACTTACCTGCCTGCCTTCTTTTGTGTCTGCCTTACACTTTACAATTATTTCTCCTTTTGAACTCGGGACATCACCAGATTTCTGTCAATGTCCAGTCATTGACCCTTCTGATAAATACAGGTATTGCACATTATTAGCAGAATGGTATTGTGACATTGACACAGTGAGATTGCTGTATTCATATCGTTTATTGCTATGTGTCTTGACACTCACAGTGCATGGGGAACCCGTTGCAGTCATATCCTGGCACTTCTCTTTTGGCAGATAAAGATTCTGAGACCCTTTTCCACAAAGAGCATTATTGTCCCCAGGTAGCGCAACCAGCCCAAATACCTCTCTGGCTGGACAGAGGTAATTTGCTCCCATGTGACAGGCACAGCAAAAAAGCCTGTTCACAAACAGGAGACACGCTGGATCCTTTCTCTTTCTACCCACCCACAGGCAGACTCACCCGGGGGCTCACACAGAGCTGGAACAGGCATCCACGTGATGAAATCCTCAGAGGCTCCAAACACTCTTAGTCAAGTACATAACTTGCTGGATATTTAGGATAGTGCTCGCAACACTATTCACAGCAAAGCCCATCCAACTGCCATCCATCTCCAGGAATCTCTCTTTCATCCTGGCCAGCATCTCACACGAAAATCAGGGTCCCATTATCCCTGAGCCATTCATGTGGTGTCTCTCCATAGCCCGAGGTCTGCCCTGCAGCACCCCAACAGACAGTCACTCCATTCTTCTGGAAAGTGAAACTGAATAGGCAGAGTGTCACAGTTGCCAGGTCTAATTTTCAAAACCAGCCAAAGTCAGTTACAAAACCAGCCAAAAACTAGCCAAGGGACACTTCAAACGTAGCCCAAAAATAGCACAATATGTGCAATGAAAAAAAGTCTAAAAATAAATGAATATATGTAAAAATATGTTGTTTTCAAATTGTCTTCGTTTCACAAATTGTGGACAGATTTGCCCATAACCAGGGGTGTAACTACAGAGGGGGGCTTAGGAGGTATAGGGGGCCCATAAGGCCCTAATACATATACAATTTCAATAAATATTGGTAAAACAGGTCAACCTCTAGACATTTTGGTGGCCAGAAGATTTTTGACCCAAAATTGTCTGAAATTGAGGAAAGTCACTAGAAAATGCAAGAATGGTATGGGAGACTGGGGTACAGAGCCCAAAAATCTGGTAACTCCCGACTTCTACACAAGTCAGTCCCATTGCATGCTGGGTATTGTAGTCTTACATTAAACTAGCGATGCACTGAATCCAGGATTCGGTTCGAGATTCAGCTAAGATTCAGCCTTTTTCAGCAGGATTCGGCCGAATCCTTGTGCCTGGCCAAACCGAAACCAAATCCTAATATGCATATGCAAATTATGGGGAGGGCGGGATTTCACGCGACTTTTTGGTACAAAACAAGGAAGCAAACAATTTTTTTCCACTTTTTCTTTTTTTGCCCCTAATTTGCATATGCAAATAAGGATTCTAATTCGGTTCGGTATTCAGCAGAATCTTCCAAGATGGATTCGGGGATTTGGCCGAATCCAAAATAGTGGATTCGGTGCATCCCTACATTAAACTCAATAGGGCAAGACAAAACTTTGGCTGGTTTCCAAAGCACAAACCATCCAAAGGCCCAAAAAATAGCCCAAATCCGTACCTTGGCTAGTTTGCACTTTCAAAACCCAACTCAGTTCTAAATTAGTAGCCCAATTTGGCTGAAAAACTTGGCACCAGTGCAGTGTATGCACATGGTTTTGTATATATCCAAGGTTGTGCAGCAGCGACACCTTGTGACACCCTCCAGTATCTGCCAGACACACTGCATAGGGGCAAGGCTCCAGCCCCTCCCAACGCTCTAGGTTGAACCTGTAGCTCACAGGTAGGGGATTTCCAACATGTGGTTTCAGACCGCTACAAAAAAAGAGCATTTTCATTTACAGGCTGGAAAGAATTAGAAAGGGAGAGCTAATATTTGAAAACCATGCATATATAGTGAGAGAGTGATATTCTGAGACAATTTGCAATTGTTTTTCATTTTTTATTGTTTGTGGATTTTGAGTTATTTAGCTTTTTATATAGTGATTTAAATAAGAGACTGGAATAGGAATAGGAGAGGGTCTGAACAGAAAGATAATTTATTAAAAAGTAGCAATAACAAGAAAATGTGTAGCTTTACTGAGCACTGAGTTTTTTTAGATGGGGTCAGTGACCCCCATTTGAAAGCTTGAAAGAGTCAGAAGAAAATGGCAAATAATTAAAGACCTACAAAGACCTACAACAAATTAATAATGAAGTCCAAGTGAGAAGTTGCTTAAAATTGGTCATTCTATAACATACTAAAAGTTAACTTAAAGGTGAACCAACCCTTTATTTTAAAGTTGTGTTTTTCCTTTCAATTGCAAGATTGATAGATTATAGGTACATATATGTATTACTATATAATACACAAAAACCGTGAATATCTTGTAAATGATATCCTTATAAACGGTGACTAGTGACGTCATCAGTTATAAAATGTGTGTAGTGATGTAATTTTTGTCACATGACTCACTATATTATAATAAATAAAGTACCCCTTGTTGGAAAATATGAGGATATTAGAAGTAACCAGAGTTCCACGACCTGTAAAAAAGGTGTCTTATAATATCCTTATATTTTACAATAGGGGGTACTTTATTTTATAATATGCTATAGAGGCCCTGCCACATAACTGGAAATCCCACAGCTTCTAGTACTACACAACCACCTACTGAATATTAACATTTACCATATGTTGGACCTACTGTTTCTGTATAAAGGAATCACTAACAAATCCCATTAGCTCCCAAAATGTTTTCCGTCAACGCAAGAACTTTATTTTATAAAACTTTGCAGGATAAAACGAGGTCATCATCTCTGTTCTCAAAGGGAATTGTTCTCCCAATAGATTGTTAAATAATTGAAAGGGGTGGTTCACCTTTACATTTAACCTTTGTCATGCATGTTATGGAATGGCTAATTCTAAGCTAGGCTAATTCTTTTCAATTGGTCTTCATTATTTATTTTTTATAGTTTTAGAATTATTTACCTTCTCTTTCCAGCTTTCAAATGGGGGTCACTGGCCCCATTTAAAAATCAAATGCTCTTTAAGGCTACACATTTTTTGTTATAGCTACATTTTATTATTTATCTTTCTATTCAGGCCTCTCCTATTCATATTCCAGTCTCTTATTTAAATCAGTGGATGGGTGCTAGGGTAATTTGGACCCTAGTAACCAGATCCCTGAAATTGCAAACTGGAGAACTGCTGAATAAAACGCTAAAGAACAACAATCAATAAAAAATTTAAAGAAATTGCAAATTGTCTCATACTATCAATCTCTAGATCATACTAAAAGTTTATTTAAAGGTGAGCATCCCCTTTAACTGGATGTGATATTTCTGGTCCCATTATGCTCTGCAAGTCCTGTGGTGATTCTGAATCATCTCGTTAAACCCAATAGGCTGATTTTGTGTCCAATAAAGATTAATTATATCTTAGTTGAGATCAAGTACAAGGTACTGTTATGTTTACAGAGAAAAAGAAAATAATTTTAAAAAAATTTGGATTATTTTATTATAATAGAGTCTATGGGAGTGTTTGCTTAGCTTTTTAATTCCTAGCTTGGAGGTAAGTTTTAATTGCATAAAAACCATGTGTATTGCCAAACAGATCCTCCTATAGGCTGCTAACAAATAGCCAATCACAGCCCTCATTTTGCATCCCAGCGACTTTTTTCATGCTTGGGTTGCTCCCCAACTCTTTTTACGTTTGAATGCGGCTGACAGGTAAAAAAAAAAGTTGGGGACCCCTGCAATGGAGCTAAATGGGGAAAAGGACTAAACTGAGAAAGAAAGAGAGAAAATGACAGCAACAAGGAAAATGTCAAAATGGTTCATCTTTTTTACTTCACCTCCCAAAGTACTCTTTGGCGCAAATTCACTAAGCGCCGAATCGCCGAACGCTAGCATCAATTCGCTAGCGTTTGGCATTTTGGGTACTTCGCAAATTCACTAACAAACGCTGGCGTAAATTCGCTAGTGTTACTTCACACCCTTACGCCAGGCAAATTTTCGCTAGCGACGTAATTACGCAAATTCACTAACTTGCGCAGTGTACTGAACGCTACCTTTTACGATAGACTTCCTTCGCCACCTCAGACCTGGCGAAGCGCAATAGAGTAGATAGGGATTGTTTCAAAAAAAGTCAAATTTTTTTCTAAGTCCCAAAAAAACGCTGGCGTGTTTTCTACATGATGGGTGATAGGCTGAAAAAGATCGAAAAATTTTTTGGGGCTCCCCTCCTTCCCCCCTACATTTCCTGACTCATGGCAACTTACCTAGACAGTGGGCACACGTGTAGGGCAAAATAAAATTTATATTTGCTGATTTGAAGGTTTTCTAGGCATTTGTAGTGCTGATACGTGTTCCTCCATTGAAATTTGAATTTCGCGCGAAATTCAAATTTCAATGCAAATGAACCATCGCTAGCGAAACTTCGCTTCGCTTGGCGAATTAACGCTAGCGCAACTTCGCAAACTTACGCTACCCCTGTGCGCAACTTCGGATTTTAGTGAATTTGCCCCTTTATCTTTAGTCTTTAGACTGCTGGGCCTCAGCAGATTCCCATGATGTCGGAGAAACCTCATTTTGGATTCACATTTCAGTTAGAGATGTATAAAGAAAGAAAAGGTTTTTTTTAAAGCTGTAACACCTGATGCATTTGAACCATGTCATTGCAAAACAACGTCATAGCAGCAGGTTCCCATAGTTCAGGCAGAGGATCAGTGTCAGACTGGGACACCAGGGGCCCACCCAAAAACCTTAGACCAGGGGCCCACTCTCAGTACTATTATTCTTCCTCTCCTTAATCAACCTCTATTCTCCTAGTCTCTTTAAGTTATACATCTATTTAGCCTCTTTGTTCTCATAGAAATAGGGAATGGCCATGAAATAGGCCGAAAGTTTAGCAGTTCAAGGGCCCACTGACACCTTGGCCCACCGGGAGATTTCCTGGTATCCCGGTGGGCCAGTCCGACACTGCAGAGGATACATTTATCCACTTCCAGTGAATGTTTAGATACAAGCAGTTCACTCATCCCTAGATGGTACAAAAAGTTCATTTTTTTGTAATAATATTTAACGTATTACTGGATTCAATGCACGTTGTAGCACTGTACAAGGTCTGAGACTTTACAAGAATTTTCATCTAAAATTCTCTTAACTTTTAAATTTTTGAATCATTAAAATAATAGAATCTTGACAAACTATTGTGCCCCCGAGTGTGTTATCGGAGAGCTGGTCAACCGTTTTGAGTGAAATAAACAGTCAGAGAGAAAAGTTTAAAAATCCACATGGGTTGTCCCCAACCTGTCTAAGGCTTTCACTAATTTCTCTGTATGACATTTAGTTATTTAGTTATTGTCTGTCCCAAGTGAGTGTGATGAATCAGTACATGTGATTGGGTATCTGGTAGATCATCCAGTTGGCTTGAGGACTCTGCACTGCACTATACTGGTTTGTACGAGGCCATTGCACTCATTCCAATGAATACACTATTCTAGGATATATACTTTATGTTCTTTATACAACATACATAAATGGAGTAAGCCAGAACCGTTACTCCCAGCATGCCCTTCCAAACTGACTGCCAGAGGGATGCAGAGGGTTGTATTATTACAACAGATGGAGAGTTGCATAAAGTATCTATTCAGTCCTACATTCTATAAATGTAAAGCTCATGAAGCAATTCAAGAACCATGCAAACCTGGGTGATAAATGTCAACTTTATTTATTAATGAAGATCAGTGGGTGCCTACAACTCGACTAATTTATGTGCGCTGCCTGCAACTCAACTTCCACTGCATATACCTTAGTTCCTGCAGCCATCTTCTTTTAACTACGATTCTACTGCCTGCAATTTGACTTACACTAGCCACTCCTTCTACTGCCTGCCATCCAACTACCAACACCCTCACCTCTACAGCCTGCCATCCAACTACCAAGACCCTCACCTCTACTGCCTGCCATCCAAATACCCACTCCCTCACCTCTACTGCCTGCCTTCGAACTATCAACACCGTCAGCTCTACTGCCTGCCACCCAGCTACCAACACCCTCACCTCTACTGCCTGCCTTCCAACTACCAACACCCTCACCGCTACTGCTTAACTTCCAACTACCAACACCCTCAACTCTACTGCCTGCCATCCAACTACCAACACCCTCACCTCTACTGCCTGCCATCCAACTACCAAGAACCCTCACCGCAAATGCCTGCCTTCCAACTACCAACACCCTCAACTCTACTGCCTGCCATCCAACTACAAATACCCTCACCTCTATTGCCTGCCATCCAAATACCAACCTCCTCACCTCTGCTGCCTGCCTTCCAACTACCAACACCCTCACCTCTACTGCCTGCCATCCAACTACCAACACCCTCAACTCCACTGCCTGCCATCCAACTACCAACACCCTCACCTCTACTGTCTGCCATCCAACTACCAACACCCTCACCTCTACTGCCTGCCTTCCAACTACCAACACCCTCACCTCTACTGCCTGCCATTCAACTACTAATACCCTCAACTCTACTGCCTGCCATCAAACTACCAATACCCTCACCTCTATTGCCTGCCATCCAAGTACCAACCTCCTCACCTCTACTGCCTGCCTTCCAACTACCAACACCCTCAGCTCTACTGTCTGCCATCAAACCACCAATATCCTCACCTCTATTGCCTGCCATCGAAATACCAACCTCCTCACTTCTACTGCCTGCCATCCAACTACCAACACCCTCATCTCTACTACCTGCCTTCGAACTACCAACACCCTCACCTCTACTGTCTGCCATCCAACTACCAACACCCTCACCTCTACCGCCTGCCTTCGAACTACCAACAACCTCACCTCTACTGCCTGCCATTCAACTACAAATACCCTCACCTCTATTGCCTGCCATCCAAGTACCAACCTCCTCACCTCTACTGCCTGCCTTCCAACTACCAACACCCTCACCTCTACTGCCTGCCATCCAACTACCAACACCATCACCGCTAATGCCTGCCTTCCAACTACCAACACCCTCAACTCTACTGCCTGCCATCCAACTACAAATACCCTCACCTCTATTGCCTGCCATCCAAATACCAACCTCCTCACCTCTGCTGCCTGCCTTCCAACTACCAACACCCTCACCTCTACTGCCTGCCATTCCAACTACCAACACCCTTACCTCTACTGTCTGCCATCCAACTACCAACACCCTCACCTCTACTGCCTGCCTTCCAACTACCAACACCCTCACCTCTACTGCCTGCCATTCAACTACTAATACCCTCAACTCTACTGCCTGCCATCAAACTACCAATACCCTCACCTCTATTGCCTGCCATCCAAGTACCAACCTCCTCACTTCTACTGCCTGCCTTCCAACTACCAATACCCTCAGCTCTACTGTTTGCCATCAAACTACCAATACCCTCACCTCTATTGCCTGCCATCCAAATACCAACCTCCTCACTTCTACTGCCTGCATTTTTAAAAAAATTCCAATTACATTTTTCGAGATTTCACATACCCTTTTACACATACCCTTTTCCTAACACCTTCTTGCCTTACTATTCACACTATCCAACAATGCACTATCCACAATACACATGTACTTGTCTTTTTCTCTGTCTAATAATGGTCCCACATAGTGATGGGTGAATTCATTCGTCAGGTGCAAATGTGTCAGATAAATGATGTAATCCAGGGCTGTCCAACTGGCGGCCCGCGGCCCCCCTTGTGTGGCCCACCACATGAAAGTCTGCCTGCTGTATCTGCTTACCATGTGTAAACTTTAAAAGGTACTGATATAACTCGCCCCTGCATTGTTTAATCAAATTCAGACTAATCTCCTCTATTGTTCACACCTGTGATCCTCCTGTATTGTTCACACTTGTGACACCTCTATTGTTCACATCCCAAAGCCCTGTACTGTTCCACCTGAGACCCAGACTGAAACTGCCCACATTGTTCACCTTGTCACACTTTATACAAAATGATAATGGGGCACCAGCACTGTGTCACTGTATGTAGTACATATTAGACACTGTCCCTGTGTGTGCCATACTCTGCCTTCCCTATGCTCCCCTGTGTGTGGCATACTCTGTCTGTGTGTGCCTTGCTCTGCCTGTTGAAAATAAGCCTGGTATTTGTTCTGGTGGTTTGTTAACATTTGAAAATTATTGTTAGGTCCCCTAAAGTGTTTAATCATGAGCTGGGGTGCTGTGTTATCCACAGGGGAGGAGGCATTTGGATTAAGGGTAGGTCCTAAAGGAACAGTTCAATGTAAAAATAAGAACCAAAAGACCAAATGGTTGGTGCTCACTGCAGGGATATCATTTATCACTCATTTGTGAAAAAAGTTAAGTCATATTAAAGGAACAGTTAAAGTACAATAACTGCACAATTCTCACAGATAAGTAGATACAAAGCATATGTAACTTTTCTGCCATTGTATTTCTGTCTTTCTGGAAACAAAATCCAGGTGAGGAACCTGCTTTGTTCAGATTTGCAGGTAAGGGCCCACGCGAAGATTTGGGGAGATTAAGTCGCCTGGCGATAAATCGACTCTTCTTCGGGTCAACTAATCTCCCCAAACTGCTGGTGGGATGGCACTTGGAACGCTTCGTTTTCCAAAGTCGTCCCAAAGTTTTCTCGTGAGGCAACTTCGGGTAACTTCGGAAAATGAAGCACACCATCGGCAATTTACATTCTAGCCGGCGGGAGGCAGTTCAGGGAGATTAGTCGCCCAGCGAAGCAGAGGAGATTTGTCGTGGGGTGACTAATCTCCCTGAATTTGAGCGTGTGTCTCTGCCCTAAGAACGCTTTTGTAGGTTCTATACAGAGCAATACGGGAGTTTGTTTGTTCCCTGGGAAGCAAATGCAATTACTGCTAATAGGATTAAAAGATTTGTTATTTGATGCAATGAAATTTCTAGAAATAAAAAAATAAAAAATTGTTAGTATCCTTATTCTTAAAGGAACAGTAACACCAAAAAATGAAAGTTTTTTTGCCCTCCACTGGTACAACAGGTCTGTTTGCTTCAGAAACATTACTATAGTTCATATAAACAAGCTGCTGTGTAGCAATGGCGGAAATTGAAAAAAGATTATATGGCACAGGTTAAATAGTGGATACCAGATAACACCATTATGTTCTACAGAGCTTATCTGCTCCTTTGAATGGCTGTCCCTATTGCTATGCAGCAGCTTATTTATATAAACAATAGTAGTGTTCCTGAAACAAACACACCAGTTTTACCAGTGCAGGGCAACACTGCATTATATTTTTATTACTTTAAAACACTTTCATTTTTTTGATGTTACTGTTCCTTTAAATGGTCCTACACTATATGCAGCTCTTCCTTATGGCTCTTACTGGGGCTGCCTGAACAAGAGTATTCAAAGGGCTAGTTGGCCATTTATATATGTGTGACTTATGCTGTATTTGGTTCTGATATTCCGGTTCTCTATTTTAGCCTGGCTGAGGTTAAAATGACCACAAGTTGATTTCAAGTTAGTATTCTGTATTGTATCGGTAAAAATGGCCAAAGCATTATCACCTCCTTGCTTGGGTTACATTGATACTTTTCAGCTGTGACCTGGTGAGACTGGGATTACCAGCTAGAATTGATGCGGCCAGTATGGAGCCCCTTATTGCAGCTCCGAATAGGTGAGTAGGGACCAAGGAGGAAGCTGAAAGCAACACAGACCAAAAGGAACGTATCCAAAGGGTTAAACTAGTTTGTGGTCATATCTGGGCAATAGGTCAGTTGAGCCAAAAACAATTGTCAGGCCGAGGTCAAAATCAAGAAATCGGTTCAGAAAAGCAGAAGAATCACACCCAGGAACATACCGAAGTTTTTTTTCTGTGTGCAGAGAGTTTGGTTTTTAACTCATCCTGAATGGATGGTTTTAGTTCAGGATTAGGCTGAATCCTTTATGAAAGATTTGGGATTCAACTGAATCTCAAAATAGTGGCTTTGATGCATCCCTAATAGTGACAATCTACCCTTATCTGGCATTGCTGTTGGCAATCCATAATGGGAAAATATAAAGAAAAACAGTACGTTACAATTCAATTCACTTGGCAACCATTAGGGGCAGAATTATCAAAGGTCAAGGTTATTTTTTGAATGCAAAAAAATCGAATTCCAAGCTATTTTTTTTGTACTTCGACTAGGGAATGGTCCAAATTTGATTCAAATTTGAAAAAAATTAGAATATTTGAATATCGAAATTTATCATGTAAACCTGCCAAATTTATGTTCTAGCCTATGGAGGAACTCCTAGAACCTAAGTCAATTGGTAGACTTCAAAATTCAAAGTTTTTTTTTTGGAAAAACTTTGAATCGAATTCGATCAAATGCACTATTAATTTAAATTGTACGATTCAAATACAGACATATTCGATTGGAAATGGACCTATTCGGCCAAAAAAAAAACTTCGACTTCATTTCTCTTTTTGACTTCCTAGAACCTATTTGGAGTCAATTGGTGGACTTTTAGGAAAAACTTCTAATTGAATTCGATCAAATGCGCTATTAATTTGATTTGTATGATTTGAATACAGACTTATTTGATCGAAAATGGACCTATTCGCCCAAAAAAAACTTTTTACTTAATTCCAGTTGGTCTTTTTGAATTTGAATTTCAAAGTTTTTCAAGTTCAAAATTCGACCCCTTCTGCCCCTTATTGTATTAATTCCATCTACAGTTTTTTTGGGCAGCCTATTGTTGGGTTCCCTTATTAGAATGATAACAAAACAAAAAGAAAAAGAACAGGTGCCAGGAAAAAGTGTATGTACTACCACAATCAAAAAATATCAATAAGTTATGCTAACAAGCAAAAATTGTGTGAGGGATATACTCACAGTTCACCCCAGTCCACAGGTGCAACAATAGTTGTGAGACCCTCCAAAAACGGCCGAATGCGTTTTGTGCCTATAGGGGCACTCGTAGGCTGTGAGTAAGTGCCCCTATAGGCAGGAAATGCGACATTTTCTACTCTGTCCTAATAAATATTTTTGCATTTTTGATAATCTTGACTGTTCTTGGAGGGACTCACAACTATTGTTGCACTTTGCCTTTTTAAAACACAGATTGGCAGTTGAACAAGAGCCCTGTGTGCAGAGCCTATGTCTATATGGTTATTGAGCTTTTACAGGGACTTACAATAAATATACACATGCATTATGCATTAAAATCACAACATAGTCTTCCTGCCTTAACTGGATATTTTAAATGCTGATAGAATGTGTCATTTAAAACAGAGTGGCCTTAACAATCCGAACAAGGACATAGGAATCTGTCAATAGCAATATCAGCCAAGGGAACCCTATCGTTTCTAACCAGTAAAAATAACATCAGTGCAGGATTCACACAGTTATATTGGAAGAAGCCAAGACATTCAACTCTTTGCTTTGTAAGACTCTGCCAGCGCCAAACAAACATCTGTATTTCTTGCCTGTTTTGCCTCAAGATGGGAACATTCCTTCTTTATGCACATGCTAGGTTTAATTCAGTTATTATTGTAACCCTGAGCACCCTGTTTATCTTCCTTCTCTTGGCAGAGAAGCCACTTCTTCCCTCTAAAGTGAAGGAGCATTTCTATTGAAAACACATTTAAAAGCCTGTGTTTAGTGCTTCGAAGTTGTTACTACAGTTTATATCAATAAACTGTTTGTGTAGCTAAAGGGACAGCCATTCAAGCTGAAATAGGGCTATAGAGCAGATATTTAAATAGGCGATAACAGATAAAGGGCAACCCAGACACCAGACAAATCTAATCATTTAACCCAATCGGTTGCTGGTTTGGTCAACATATGTAGGGACACATAGGGGTTAATCTGTCCCTATGGCTTTAAGGCCTTACCCTTTTCTCAGTTACCAGGCAAAATCCTGTGTAGCTGAGTGTGCTAGGCCAAGAGGTGTAATGACCACTTCCTGCCACACTGCACTATAGTGTGTGTAAGGAGTGGCCTCTTCCTCTTTGGCTGCTTGATGCTGATCCGGCTGGGTGTGCCCAGGGGAGCCTGGGTACAGCAAGCCCCAGAAAGGCATTTGTCCAAGTCGGGGACCAGGCAACCCTGTGAATGAGGAATAGAAAGTGACAGGTGAGCACCCAGTACAAGTACGCTCTAGGAGTGTAAGATAGTCAGGGTTTAGCTAAATAAGAGCAGTTCTGAGCTCCAACATAGGATCCCCTGTAATATAAGGATCCCAGCAGAGAGGGAATCAGGAGAGATGATTGCCCTGAGGTGAATCCAGAGACCACTAGCGGAATATGTTGCAGAGGTGAAGTGGGATACCTGCCAAGTCTGTCCTAAGGGGGAGTCAGCACGTGTAAAGCTGCATGTGATGTGCCTGTGCCTTTTTCCTCTAACCACTGGTGATGTGAGTAAACCTGAGATCATTGTCTCTGACTAATAAACAGTTTCTTTGTTTGCAGCATAAGAACCTCCTGGTGCCCAATCATTTTTATGCACAGTTGTCTGAGTGTTGTAGTTGCACTACACCTTAAAGGGATAGCTTCTACTTAGCGAAGGCCCAGATCCTATAGAGAGAGTCCAATGTAACCCATACTCCTACCTTAGCTGGATATTAACTATCTGTGGTATGGATAGCCCAGATTAGCGTTACACATATAAGAAGCCACACTAGAAAAATGGCCAAAGGACCAACTCATAGGTCGACCCTGCCAGGCTACAGTATGTTAAATACCAATACAATCATTTTCCAGCGTGTAAGACTGATACATCAGTTCATAATTGACGTACATACAGCTGACAATTAGCAAGTCCCAATAATATCATTCAGCATATATTTAGGATCAGTGGTCAAGTTTTTATATCAAGTCCTTTATCTGCACTTTGTGGCCTTCCCTTAGTCCCAGACATTAAACTTAAAGAGGTGATACATGAAGCTGCATAGGTTTGAGATGGACTAAATAAACTCGCATCCTTGATAGTCTGGATCAATAGTTAAATACGGAATCTAAATCAGCAACAGACTTACATTTTTACTGCGTGTCTCAAGAGGAAAGTGGAAAGATCTAGAAAGAGATACTAGAGGATAGGAAACCAGATATTTTTCTACAAGCTCACTTACATATATGTATATATAGCAATCAAATTCCTCCTTAAAGGGATCCTGTCATCGGAAAACATGTTTTTTTCAAAACGCATCAGTTAATAGTACTACTGCAGCAGAATTCTGCACTGAAATTCATTTCTCAAAAGAGCAAACAGATTTGTTTGTATTCAATTTTGAAATCTGACATGGGGCTAGACATATTGTCAATTCCCCAGCTACCCCAGTCATGTGACTTGTGCCTGCACTTTAGGAGAGAAATGCTTTCTGGCAGGCTGCTGTTTTTCCTTCTCAATGCAACTCACTCAGTGAGACATGGGTTTTTACTATTGAGTGTTGTTCTTAGATCTACCAGGCAGTTGTTATCTTGTGTTAGGGAGCTGTTATCTGGTTACCTTTCTCATTGTTCTTTTGTTTGGCTGCTGGGGGGGGGAAGGGAGGGGGTGATATCACTCCATCTTGCAGTACAGCAGTAAAGAGTGATTGAAGTTTATCAGAGCACAAGTCACATGACTTGGGGCAGCTGGGAAATTGACAATATGTCTAGCCCCATGTCAGATTTCAAAATTGAATATAAAAAAATCTGTTTGCTCTTTTGAGAAATGGATTTCAGTACAGAATTCTGCTGGAGCAGCACTATTAACTGATTCATTTTGAAAAAAAATGTTTTTCCCATGACAGTATCCCTTTCAGAGCCTTTTCTTCAAGGTAAACAACCCTATCTTGATTGGGAGGAAAGCATCAGATAAGATACCTAAGGAGGAGACCTTCTCCTTTGAGGAGCACCTCATCTTAGCTCTGATGGCAAAAAGCCGCCTAAAGGTGACAAGGTGACTTTAATAGTTCAACTTCCCATACAGGAAGTCTCTTCTAGTTTAGTGTGTTTGTTTAGTATGGTATATCTATAGAAATAAGTCAAATCAACTGGACTTGCTGTGTTTTTTCCTTGAAGACGGTTGCTCCAATCAACATAATCTGTTTATCATAATCCATAATGATGTCATTAAGTTAGGCGTTGATTGTATTAGCAAGATTGGAGCTTTGATGTGTTATTAAACCTTCCAGGGAGAGGTGCCAAAACAGCATTGTATGTGGTAGACAATAGATGTCGCACTTTCAGCACAGAGGCTAAATTGAAAGAGATGGAACATCTCAGAGGGGCCCTGAAGACGTGTGGGTATCCAGATTGGGTTTTTGTGAAAACCAGTGGAAAAAGAAGCAATAACACCAAGACTACCGGTGAAGGTGGAAAACAGGACAGGAGAAAGAACTTGGTCCTCAAATATGTAGCTTGGGTGTCGGAAACGATTTTTTAATAAACACCACATCCCTATCTGCTTTAAACGCAGCAATACACTGAGGCAGCAACTAGTTCACCCAAAAGACCCAACCCCAAAGCACAAGAAGAGTAACATTGTGTGTGTAGTGCAGTGAGAATGCTCTTATTTGTACGTGTGGGAAACCAAAAACAGTTACACCAGCGTATGGCGCAGCACAGAAGAGCAACCTCCTCTGGTCAGAACTCAGCTGTGTACCTACATCTAAAAGAAGACTCTAGACCAGGAGAGCGACTGGTACAAAAGAGGTGTTAAAGAAGCCGTATATTTAAAAATGGAAAAAACAAGTTTGAATAGAGGCGGGGGGTGCGACATCTGTTGTCTGCCACATACAATGCTGTTTTGGCACCTCTCCCTGGAACGTTTAATAACACATCAAAGCTCCAATCTTGCTAATACATTCAACACTTAATTTAATGACATCATTGTGGATTATGATAAAAAGATTATGCTGATTGGATCAACATTCCAGAGGATGTATATTCTCGAAGGAAGATTTACAAGTTATTCTGAATTGAGAAAGCCAATTGGATGACTGGTGAAAACATCTTCAAACACAGCAAGTCCAGTCGATTTGACTTATTTCTATAGATATCTTCTAGTTTAGCGTAATATCATTATTTACTCATGGAATTTTCAATTGGAGTACAAGCAAGCCTGATTTGGCCAGGCATCCATGCACCTATGCACCATAAACTTCAACTTTTTTCTTTGTGATTACATTTGGGCACTTAACAAGACATCAATCCTGGAGTACAATATATGGTTATGCTTCTTTAGACCATTTTATTTGAGCCATAACCAAGCGGAAAATATCTGACTTTGATCTGAGCTCAGTGAGGAAGGGCCTTCAGTGTCAGGCTTCACGTGGACCCAGAGGAGTTGATAAACAAAGTAAGTTCTAGGAGGGGAAGTGATATAGACTTTGGACCTTTATCCTAGATTTTTTTTCATGAAATTGTGGTCTTCTGACTAATAATCTACTTGGTGTCTGTTGTAATCACCATATCAGCTGTATATCAGTGTGTAATCCCTACTGGCATCTGTTCTGTACTGAGAAACTAATGGAAATCTGAACCCTATTAATAAGAACAGAGTATTGTGTGTCTATGTAATATTTTAATTGCAGTGTAGTATTGGGATATAGCCCACCAGATGATTTTTAAGTGTATCCATACACTTCTAAAATATCATGTAATATTTTAAAGGGGTGGTTCACCTTTACATTAACTTTTAGTATGGTTTAGAATGGCTTATTCTAAGCAACTTTTCAATTGACCATTTTTTCTTTTGTTTATAGTTTTTAATTATTTGCCTTCTTCTTCTAAACCAACCTATTTTACCCATAAGCCACATTGAGTTGTAAAAAGAGATGGGGAGCAACACAAGCATGAAAAAAGTTCCTGGGGTGCTAAATAAGGCCTTTGTTTGACTATTTGGTACCCTTTCCATGCAGAGGCAGGAGGCTCTGTTTTGCAGTACATCTGGTTTTATGAAACCAAAACTTGCCTCCAAGCCAGGAATTAAAAAAATACGTACTTGCTTTGAGGCCACTGGGAGCAACAGCCAAGAGGTTGGTGAGCAACATGTTGCTTGCGAGCCACTGATTGGGGATCACTGTTCTAAATCTTTCTAGCTTTCAAATGGGGGTCACTTACAGAGCAAAACAAATGCTCTGTAAGGCTACATCTGTTTTGTTATTGCTACTTTTTATTACTCGCATTTGTATTCATATGCTCTCCTATTCATATTCCAGTCTTGAACCCTAGTATCCAAATTGCTGAAAATGCAAGTAACCCAAAAACACAAATAATAAAAAATGAAAACCAATTGTAAATTGTCTCAGAATATCACTCTCTACATCATACTAAAAGTTCATTTACAATCCATTTAAGTCCAATAATGTCCTGTGACTTCTGTCTTAAAGGGCATGTAAAGCCTAAAATAGAATAAGGCTAGAAATGCTGTATTTTGTATACTAAATATAAACATGAACTTACTGTACCACAAGACTAATCAAACAAATAATTTATGCTTTCAAAGTTGGCTACAGGGGGTCACCATCTTGTAACTTTGTTAAACATCTTTGCAAGACTAAGACTGTGCACATGCTCAGTGTGGTCTGGGCTGCTTAGGGATCGTCATAAAGAAAGCTGCTTGAGTTCTGCATGGCTGGGAAGTAAGGCGGGGGCTCCCCATTCTGTTTCCCTGCTCAGCAGTTAGGGACTGTCTGACAATTCCTATCCAGACAATCCCTAACTGCTGAGCAGGGTACCCACCTAAACTAACTACACGTGGTGAAGTGTAAAAGGTTAATTGCACTAAAGGTCAATTGAGACCATATGAGGTTGTATAACTACAACTCTGTCAGTAAATACTACACTACTGTATGTTATCTATTTTCCTTTTTTTTCATTTTTTACCCTGAGCTTTTATTAGCGCCGACCTATTTGAACTTTGGATTCCTGCCTTAGTAAATCTGCCCCATTATCGGTAGCCACCCGAAAATTTTACCAAACGGAGATACAATCAAATCTTTTCATCTATGGCCAGCTTAAGTACTGTGATTGCTCATTGTCCTCATGGACTTTGCCTGCACAGTTTACATAAATGATTTGCCTTTGTGTTGTGCAAGCACCGTGTTTATTTTAGTTGTGTTCCCTGGGCTTCAGTGGAGTTAGTGACATATTACCTGGTCACCATCATGGTGCACACCCACAATGGCACCTTGAAGTAAATCTTGCCTGCCATCAAAAGACAAATCAGCAGCCACAAATTGCCTTGTTTTCCTGACGTGTTCTCTGATATCTTTACAATTTTTCTTGTTGGGGTTATTATGTAATGACAGTTTCTTTTTAAGCTTGGTACACATAATTATTCCAAATGTTTTGATCTGGGTGATTAATAACTCCACAAGCCAGCAACAAAATGCTCAGAAATGCCTCCACTGATTTTAAGGGTAATCACCTTGAATTCCACTTTGCTTTTCAAATCAATGGGGGAGCAATTGTGCACAGATTTGCCAACCTGTAGAGATATCAATCACTCAACGTGATAAAAATACTCGTTATATCTCAATACATGTGCCATTGCCCTAAGCCTCAACTACTGTTCACTGGAAATTCATAGATGGATCTGCTAGTCCTCAAGCTAACTTTCATACCTCCCAACTGTCCCGTTTTCTGCGGGACAGACCTGATTTTGACGGCTCAGCCTGCAGCCCTGGGTTTCTTAATGAAACTTCTGAAACTTAATTAAAATAAAAGGCTATTTGGCAAAGAGCTCAGAACACGTAACAACCGCTCTTAGATACACCTGTAACAATTTAAGATAAGCAAAGATACAATTGTAACTATTTAAGATAAGCAGGTTTCTTGGGGAAACTGTGACTCACAGCTTAAAGGGCAATTTCAGCTTCATTAGAAAAACTGTTATAACACCTAAAATATTGCAGTAAAATTCAGAGGAATGTGTTCAAACTTTCATAACCTGCCAGATTTTGTAAAATGGACATGGTGATTAGGAGGTGTGGCCATAAAGTGGGCGTGCTCACAGCACAACTTTTTGTCCCTCTTTCTGTTTTTCAAATGTTGGAAGGTATGCTAACAATCTATTAGTTTGGGTGCCCTGCAGACCTGTCACATATTAATCACCAACTTCTTAAAATCCTGGGCTTCATTTTGGACCCATTTTTCCCTATAATGTGTCACATATTAACTGGAAGCTATGGATGAAAGTGAACTTTGATACCGAACCTGTGATGTATTTGTTTTAGGTGTAACAACAAGAAGAAATCTATTACCCCGGTTCTTCAGTAGGACTTTCTTTAAGCCTTTACTGAACCTGCCAGCTAAACTATAAGCTCAGGTAGCCCACGTGGCCACTTGAGACGTGCTAGGATGTGCAGGAGTTTTACTAATTTATTTTACACAATTATTTTATATTACCTAAATCCCCAAAACACAAATACTGTTGTAGTAATGGGATACCTTTATGGTTCCCCAACTGATTGTCTGGATTTCCCCTTGGCCTTAAGGAAGGGCTGGGTCAGCCTATGGACCAGTTACTGTGGGATTTCTGGATTACATCTGTTTGGGTTCCCAAATTCTCATGGAAGCCCAGTTAGGGTGAGATTTGAAGTGAACTCAAAGCATGAATATATACTTGTATATATTATACTTGTATAACCTACCATTAGTGATGGGCGAATTTATTCGCCAGGTGCGAATTTGCGGCTAATTTCCGTGTAAATTTTCAATGCTGGTGACAATTAAATGCACGCCCATTGACTTTAATGTACGTCAAATGTCGCTGGCGACTGATTCTTCGCAGGTGCCAATTTTGACGCCCGCGAATTGACACCGGCGTCAAAATTCACGTTTGCTGTAAAGCGAAACAGGACAAATTCGCCCATCACTACCTACTATGTAGTCTACCTTTTTCCTACATGAAGTATTTTTCCTTCCCTGTGTTAGTCTTGTGTGTAGCCTTCATGGCAAGTCTTATATGGATACTTAGGTTGTTCATCTACAAATAATGGCTTTAAATCTAATCTCTATCTAAAGTAATATCTAAGACAGTTGAGTCATTAGGAACATCAGCCTGGTAAAAAGAATACACTTAGCAGGCTGTGTTGACTAGTGGTATGACTGGGGTACAGTTAGGAGGAGGAGGTCAAGATTTCGTTCAATCCAGACATGAAATTAACACTTACTCCTTAAATGTCCTTCATAGCTTCTGCTTTAGGATTGAACTCTTTAGATTTGTAGAACAGAGATAGACAACCCTGCAATATGACACCTTATAAGTGTCAAATATTGGAATCAGTTGTTCTTCCACAGTAATTACATGTATTTTATTTATTGTTTTTATTTGGATAAAAATTGCATTGAAATAACATATTTATATTACAGCACAGAGGCACTTTATAAAGTAGGGTAGGCAGGATATACAGCAGAAATCAAATGAAGGCATGTCGTTATTTTAGGCTTATAAAGGGAAGTGTATAATGAGACTTTTAGAGACACCAGCACTGCCCATCATAGTGCTCTACATCTTCAAGATCTGGAAACAGAGATTCGAAATAGCTGCTGTTAAAAAAGAGAGCTTGCATTAAATGGTGAGCAAAATAAAGCAAGATAAAGGTGGCATAATATGGATATTTAGTATGTTGAGATACAGACATCCCCGAACCCTCTTGTTCAAGAGCCCAGCTGTTTGCTACAAGGGGTTCCTTGCATGGCCTAGTTTACTGTTTGCCCTCAGGACCTGTATTTCAGATGGAAAAGATGCTCAAAACAAATGTCACCGTTTTTCTGTCAATTACTCCTTGCCTAAGGTATGCTGGTTCTTGTTCAGGCAGGGCAGTCTGCTGGAGATATGTAGCACGCATGGCATGTTTAGTGCAGGAGATAATGCTGAGGGTAGTTAGTGCTATAATTAAAGGCTAGCCCTTAGGTTAAATGCACCTTTAATACTGAAAGTTCCCTTCGGCTTTGCATCGTTCATCTCTAATTTGTGCTTGTTGTTAATGTCAGATGAGAAGTATAATCACTGTGTGATGTACCTACGGATGGGAGAGGCAAGATGTTTAGACTTGTTGGATCCTTTATGTCCTGCTCCACCTCAGGGTACAATCTTATGGTCAAAGTAGCAGCTGTCTGTTACAAGTGAGAAGCAAGGAGAGATATTAGCTCTCTCGTTTATTTGTTGGCCTTGGGAGGCTGAAGGTTCTTAGCCATGACTTGAAGCTGATTGCGCAGGCTTTCTACGTTGGGGTTGAACCATTTACGAAACTGTTCCCCTAGTTTATCCACACTGCTTTTCACATCAGAGGCTGCTTTCTTCATTTTAGCTTGGGCGTCTTTGACTACAGAGTGAAATTGGTCTCTGAGTTGTTTCCCTTGCTCATCCATGGCATCCTTCATGGTCATCAGCCTCTGCTGTCCTTTATCCTTCACGTTGGACACGTAAGGCTCAATGGCTTTACGGACATTTTCCACTTTGTCTTCGGTATTCTTACGGAAGTCATCTCCATACTGGCTGAGCTTCTTTTTTAAATCCTCACTATCTTTACTAAGGCGTTTCTTCAGTTTCTTCATGTATATGTTCACCTTGCCTTGGACATCCTCAATGTTCTGATCGAACATCATGCGCAGGTCTCCTGAGTATTGAATGGCTTTATTCTTTGTGTCCTCCATATCAGACTTGAGGTTATCCGACAACGCAGAGATCTCCTCAGTAAAACGCTGCTGTGCATCCTGGGCCATGGGGCTCACCTTACTTTTCATGTCTTCTGCATAATTGCTCAGTTCCTCCATTGTGTCTTTGATAAGGCCACTGAAAATCAAAGGGAAAATTATTGTAAGACTATTTTCTCTTTTATACTTATGGTGTTTTTTGTAGAAGGAACTTCATAGGAACAGTGACAGTCTATATGAGCTGCCTAAGGCCCTAAGAGATTAAAGGAAACATACACAGAAGTGTTTGTCTAACTATTGAATGTGAATAGACAAGAACATAACTTATTATGAGAAAAATACATTCCTTCAAAGTATTTTGCATTTATATTCATCTGTCAGTTGGATTTAAACCTTGGTTGAGACATTCCAAGCAGGCTGTGGCGTTGAAGTCCATGAATATAGGTTTAACTAGGAGCAACTACTCTGGCTTGACTGGTGGATATGGAGGGGATTTCTTTAATAACAGAAAGCCACAGCAAGAAGGATCAACCTGTAGCACCAATACACTGATAGCGCCACTATACACTGATACACTGCTCTCAGGCAGGGAGATAAATTGTTTGGGGGTCACTGGATAGTGTTTACATGGACAGGGTGGCTTAGCTATTCTAAGACCCTAATTTTTGTATGCACTTGCAAATACTGAATTACTTTGAAAACATAGGGCCATTGAGTGTCTGAAGATAAATCCCTCTATATGTGTGTTTGAGTGAGTGGAGGTTTAACAATAGGGGGGAGTAGACCCTACATCTTCAGGAATGTGGAAGGCCCAATTAGCCCTACAAAATATGAAGTTTCAGAAAATGTCTGGGACATAAAATCATCTTAACAGAGTAATGGGAACCCTAAAGAGATTCTGCTGTGCGACTTGTAATTTCTAGTTATGCCACAGGGAGGGGTGCCATCTATTTACCTTGTATTCTGCATTTGTGAACCTGTAGTAGAGGCAATTGCACCCCAAAAGGATGTGCATGATCTTCACATAGTGATAATAAAAAAATAATATTTTACTACTGTTAAGCGACCTTCTGCCCTGTGATGAGTGCCGCCCATGGCTGGCAAAGTCTGGATTGCATTGAGCTGTTTGAAACACATTTCTAATATTATATGCCTGGCAAATATACATGACTGCTTAACATACATGGAACCACATTCTGTCCAGTACAAGGCAATGTTATAGCAGGGTGATACTTTTGGTCTAGTAGCCCATAGCATTTTGTTCCAGTTGTTTTCACTTTGGATGAATCCATAGTATTTCTGTCTGTAATAATGAGCTCTATATCCGTAACGGACACATATACACAGAAAGGTCATTTACAGGAACTTTGGACTCGATTTCCCTTGCATTTTCTGTCCTTACAAGCACTACAGTATATTTTCTAAATCAGTTTCACGCAAAGTACTTATTCCACATTAGTTTATCTATAAATATCTATACAAAGATAACATTAGATCAGGCCAAAATAATGCCATTCTACAAAGGCACTAGCAGAAAACAAACAAAACATTACAGCTGCACTGCTTTTTTGGTCAGGGCACACAGGCAGATTCGGGGAGATCAGTCACCTGAGACAAATCTCCTCTTCTTAGGGGCGACTAATCTCCCCGAACTGCCTTCCCGCCGGCTAAATTGTAAATTGCCGGCAGGATGGCACTCGGAGCATTTCATTTTCTGAAATTGCTTGAAGTTGCCTCACGAGGAAACTTTGGAAAATTAAGCTTTCCGAGTGCCATCCCGTGGGCAATTTAGTTTCTAGCCGGCGGGAAGGCAGGGGAGGCAGTTTGGGGAGATTAGTCGCCCGAAGAAGAGGAGATTTGTTGCGGGGCGAAAATTCTGGTGCAAAAAAACATTCAATGGTCGAATTTCGAAGTATTTATCACTTCAAAATTCGACCCTTGATAAATCTGGCCCTTAGTGGGGGGAAAGAAGAGGAAGAAGGGAAGAGGGCACTGAGATGGGGGAAAGGGCAGGGGGTAAAGCACATACATTGGGGAAGGAACAGGGAGGAGGCCAAGAGGGAAGAATGGAGATCAGGGAAAATGAGGCAGAAGGAGGCAAAGGAACAGAGATTGTGATAATGTTGGAAGAGAAAAAAAGGCATTAAGTTTGGGGAACATGTAAGTGGGAGACACAGAGATAGATTGTGTTAAGATAAGTTTTCAGAAATGTGTGGGTTTCCTGGGTTCATGCCAAACCCCAATAGGAAGACATATTAATATTTACTCAGTGACACACAACATGAGTAGAGCTCAGCTCAGTCAATACATTGCTGAAACCTTATTTCAACTTATATTATGCCTCCTCCCTCTTTATTTATATACAGTAGCTTTCAGAATCAGACTCAAGAACAAGTGCATCAATGTTATTTAGCTTCTGTGTCATTTCATCCAGCCCCTAGGAAATCCAAATAGCACATTGTGGGTATAGATCAATTGCTATGCACAACATTATGGACACAATGATATAGGATGTTCCCTCATTTTAATACTCACTCCAACTCTTTAGTGATAGGTGAATCCTTCATTTGGGCTCTAGTCTCGTCAGCTGCCGCCTCCATTTTGTTGACTGTTAGCCAGAAACTATCCAGGGCGGATTCCCATTTTGTCTTTGGGGCGTCTCGGAAGAGAGATCTGGCCTGGGCCCCTGGAAAGAAACAATATTCATGGCAGTTCAAAAATGATAGCAGTTTAACAATTAATTATGTTACAAGAAAACAGGTTTCTATTCATCTGATCATTGTTATATTATTATCGCTCCTTTATCCCAATGGCCCATTTCCAATTCTTTGTGCCTCTTCATGTTGTCCTAGTTCTTATTTATATATTATATAACTGAACATTATCAACCATTGCTTGTACAGGGAACATATATAACTGCATTCATCTCTATTCAGCCCAAAACCCACCAGATCATCCAGTTGTACCTTATTTTATCATGTCTACATATATGCATTATCTACTGTATACAAGCTCTAGCAAGTCTATGTGTTCTAGTATTATCTATACAAGTCTAAAACACATGCATTCTTTATTTATGGTTCTGCCTATTGCTTCCTCGCTCCTCCTTGCCCTGGACTATCTCCATGCCCCCCCAAAAACAGTTGCCTGTGCTTTTCTGTACACCAAAATTATTTCTACCAGGGTATCCAGACTGCTTCATCTTTTTCAACAACCCACTAGACTGTTAACTTGTCCTTCGCAATGGGCAAATATATGTAAAGATATATATCAGAGAACCCAAAGCAAATCTGGGAAACCAGCTTTATGGTCCAAAATGTAGCTAAACCAATCACGTGCCTTGTTTAAAGGTGTTTTTCACCTTTAAGTTAACTTTTAGGGGCAGATTTATCAAGGTCAAATTTCGAAGTGGAAAATACTTTGAAATTCAACCATCGAATAGAATCCTCCAACATTCGAATTCGAAGTCTGAGGATTTTATTCATTGCACGCTCGTATTCCGATCGTAGTACGATCGTACTACGATCGCACTTCGAATTGTACGATTCGAACGATTTTATCGTACAATCGTACCATGCATTGAATAAGAGACTTGAATGCGTGGTTGCTAGGTTAATTTGGACCCCAGCAACCAGATCGCTGAAATCGTAAACCTGCTGCTGAGTAAAATGCTAAATAACTTGAAAAACCACAAATAATAAAAAAAAAAGAAAGCCCATTGCAAATTGACTCTCTGGGGCCGATTCACTAAATTCGAGTGAAGGATTCGAAGTAAAAAAACTTCGAAGTGTTTTTTGGGCTACTTCGACCATCGAATGGGCTACTTCGACCTTCGACTACGACTTCGAAACGAAGGATTCAAACTAAAAATCGTTCGACTATTCGACCATTCGATAGTCGAAGTACTGTCTCTTTAAAAAAAACTTCGACCCCCTAGTTCGGCAGATAAAAGCTACCGAGGCCAATGTTAGCCTATGGGGAAGGTCCCCATAGGCTTGCCTAAGTTTTTTTGATCGAAGGATATTCCTTCGATCGTTGGATTAAAATCCTTCGATCGTTCGATCGAATTTTCTGCGCTATATCCTTCGACTTCGATATTCGAAGTAGAAGGATTTCAATTCCTAGTCGAATATTGAGGGTTAATTAACCCTCGATATTCGACCCTTGATACATCTGCCCCTCTATGTCATACTAAAAGTTAATTTGAAAGTGAACAACCCCTATTTGCTATTGTAGGATAAAGTTCCACCCTAAATGCTATTTTTTGGTTCCGCTCTGGACCCATAGTTAAGAATAGATCAGAATAAATGAGTCTTACCTGCCAGGAGCCCAAGTGTGAGCCAGAGGAGCGTCACCTTCATTCTTCTTCTTTATAGTCATGTAATAATAATAAAAAAAAGTTAGATCTCAGCAAATAATAAATGCCAATTCCGAAATATAATCACCCCATTAAGGTACTGTCCATAATATGCAAAAACAGTAATAAAACATCCTTTCTAAACATTTGTATTTTGATTCTAAACTCTCTTTTCCTAATATTAGAGATTTTGTTCTATTCGCTATCAACTCCCTGTTTAGTTTCTGCCCCCCTCTGTCCTTTCTTTTCTCCCACTTTCCCCAGCGTTGCCTCCTTCTCTCACCTTGTCTGTGACCGTAATATTAGCTCTTTCCTCCCCTCTCTTTATATAATGTGCAGCAGGCAGGCAGCTGTGTAGGAGGGTCACGCTCCAGTACCTTGAGGCAGATGACACATATGAGGTTAGGCTGGAGGGAGCGAAGTCTGCTGAGCAATCTTAACCTCCTCGGGGTTAACCCAGGCATGGCTGGTGTGTGAAGGGTTAGCGAATGATAAGAGCCATCTAGGGAAGTTCACCCACTAAATGCATTGTTGCTCTATCTGGAATACAGCTATACGTTCATGTTACAATCATCCATATGGAATGAACTTCATATAATAATAGTCCAGGTATGAGACATATTATCCAGAAAGCTTGTGACATGGGACTTTCCGAATAAGGGATCTTTCTGTAATTTGGATCACCATCAATTAAATGGGTGGTTCACCTTTAAAAGTTAACTTTGAGGGGCAGATTTATCAAGGGTTTCGAAGTAAAAAAATTCAAAGTAACTTTTTGGATACATCGACCATCGAATAGGATACTACGGGGCACGTTTACTATGGGTCGAATATCGAGGGTTAATTAACCCTCAATATTCGACCATCGAAGTTAAATCCTTCGACTTCGAATATCGAAGTCGAAGGATTTGCCACAATTCATTGGATCGAACGAATTTAAAGGATTTTAATTCATCGATCGAACGATTTTCCAAATTGCTAGGACAGGTTATGGGGACCTTCCCCATAGGCTAACATTGGTGCTCGGTAGGTTTTAGGTGGCGAAGTAGGTGGTCGAAGTTTTTTTAAAGAGACGGTACTTTGACTATCGAATGTTCGAATAGTCGAACGATTTTTAGTTCGAATCGTTCGAAGTCGTAGTCCAAGGTCGAAGTAGCCAATTCGATGGTCGAAGTAGCCAAAAAAAACCTTTGAAATTCAACGTTTTTTTCCTTCTAATCCCTCACTCGAGCTAAGTATATGTGCCCCCACGACTTTGAATTTACTTCGAATTTGATTCGAAGTAAAATAGTTTGAATATTCGACCATTCGATAATCAAAGTACTGTCTCTTTAAAAAAAACGATGTTAGCCTATGGGGCCCTTCTACAGCATTTTTCTACGTTTTTTGAAGTGGAAGTAAAATTGTTCGATCGTACGTTAAAATCGTTCGAATCTTTCGATTGTACTTCGACCGCAGAATACACAAATTCGATGAAAAAACTTCGAATTCGATATTCGAATTCGAAGTATTTTAATTCGATGGTCGAATTTCGAAGTATTTTTTACTTTGAAATTCAACCCTTGATAATCTGCCCCTTAGTATTTTATAGAATGACCAATAGCAACTTTTCAACTAGTCCTCGTTATTTATTGTTACAGTTTTTTTGTATTATTTGTCTTTTTCAGCTGACTCTTTCCAGCTTTCAAATGACCCCATCTAAAAAGCAAGTGCTCTACAAGGCTACAAATATATTGTTATTGCTACATTTTATTACTCATCTTTCTATTCTGACCCTCTCCTATTCATATGTCAGTCTCTGCTAGGGTAATCTGGACCCTAGCAACCAGATGGCTGAAACTGCAAAAAAAGAGCTGCTGAATAAAAAGCTAAATAACACACAAAACCACAATTAATAAAAAATGAAAACCAATTGCAAATTGTCTCAGAATATCACCTTCTACATCATACTAGATGTCACTAGAGGTGAACAGCCCCTTCAAGTTTACTAAAAAAACATTTAAACATTAAATGAACCCTATAGGATTGTTTTGTCCCCTTTAAGAATTAACTAAAACTTTGGGATCTACATATATGGGACCCGTTATCCAGAATGCTCAGGACCTGTGGTTTTTCCGGATAAGGGGTCTTTCCATGATTTGGATCTCTGTACCTTAAGTCTGCTATAAAAACATTTAAACATTAATTAAACCCAATAGGATCGTATTGCTTTGCAAAAGGATTACTTATATCTCAGTTGTGGTGAAGTACAAAACATTGTGTTATGATTAAAGAGAAAAAGAAAACCGTTTTTAAAAATTAGAATTATTTGATTTAAATGGAGTCTATTGGAGATGGCCTTCCTGTAAATTGCAGGTTTCTGGATAAAGGGTTTTCAGATAATGGATCCCATACCTGTAGTACAAGAAGCTGTTTTATTATTAGTGAGAAAAATGTAATTTAAATTTAAGTTTTTGTTGCTGTTCCGGATTGTTGCTTTCACACATGCATTCAGATTGGGACTTTCTGCATCAAGAGAAGTGTGTATAAGCATTGTAATACATACTGCATTGCTGCTTTCCTTCCTACTCATTCGAAGACTAATTACATTTACAAATCTATATTCATCACACAGACAGAGAAGAAATAGGAATTAAGGCTCATACAGTATGTGATTTTGTCATATAATGGTTTAAAGGGCAAGTAAAGTCTAAAAGAGAATAAGGCTAGAAATGCTATATTTTGTATACTAAATATAAACATGAACTTAGTGCACCACAAGCCTAATCAAACAAATGATTTATGCTTTCAAAGTTGGCTACAGGGGGTCACCATCTTGTAACTTTGTTAAACATCTTTGCAAGACTAAGACTGTGCACATGCTCAGTGTGGTCTGGGCTGCTTAGGGATCATCATAAACAAAGCTGCTTGAGTTCTGCATGGCTGGGAAGTAAAGCGGGGGCTCCCCCTGCTGTTCATAAGTATGATTGTTTCCCTGCTCAGCAGTTAGGGACTGTCTGACAATTCTTATCCACAGCAGTAAATGAAAGGAGAATTTCACTGCATACAATCAGGTTTCTTATAAAAATGGTACACATTTTTTCATTAAAGTATATTGGAGATAGGTTTCTTTTTCATTAAAGAAAGTAAAAATGGGATTTTATTTTTTTGCCTTTACATGCCCTATGCTATGATTGTTGTTAATGAAAGAGCTGGAATTTTTGGGCTAGCACAGCCTCAGCAATTCTTGCTCTAGCAGCAACAAGAGCCTTAGGGGACACATATAATGCTTGTTGTGGTTATTTATGCTTGGCCTGTTTGACCCCTCTAGCACCTTTTATTTAAGGGGAAGTTCCCTTTTAAATCAATTAAATGGGTTGTTCACCTTCCAAAACATTTTTCAGTTGAGTTGTTTCCAGATTGTTTACCATAAACAAAAACTTATTTCAATTGCTTTCCATCTTTTATTTTTTACTATTTCCCCAAAATATAAGTTTAATGTTCGTATCTCTAGTGTTTCAGTCTGGCAGCTCAGTGATCCAGGAGCATCTGAACTGTTACAATTTTCTACATTTAGTTGATTAATTGATACATTTCTCAGCAGTATCTGTGGAATATTAGCAACTATTGTATCAATTCTAACAGCTGCCTTTAATGAAACTCAGGGATTCTGCTCAGCAGGGACAAAGATAAGAAATGTATCAGCTAAATGTATCAATTTAGAACAATTTACAGGGTCGGCGACCTCCCCAGGCTGCTTTAGTCGGTGAAAAATGAAACTTTACACTTCTATATTACAAAAAGAAAATAGAAAGTAATTGGAAAAAATCTTTATTTCTGGTGAACAATCTGAAACCACCTGAATTGAAAAAAGTGTTTGAAAATGAACAAGCCCTTTAATATAATTTCAGACTACTTCTTAGCAACTTTATAATTGGTATTTTTTTTTTTTACAATATTATACCTATTTTACACTATTCTGTTCTTTTCTGACCGGCAACTAAAAATGCTGTCTAGTGTCAGGGGCACAGACCCTGGCAAAATTGAGTGATTGTAAAGTATTCAGTATTGTTATGCTTCTTTTGTATTGCTTATCTTTCTATAATTCCTCTTCCATTCTGAATTCTAAAGTGCTACCTTGCTGCTAGAATCAATAAGTCCTAGTAACCATATATCAAATAAAAAAATAATTTAAAAATCATAAAAATAATTAGGGATGCACCGAATCCACTATTTTGGATTCGGCCGAACCCCTGAATCCTTTGCAAAAGATTCGGCCGAATACTGAACCGAATCCTAATTTACATATGCAAATTAGGGATGGGAAGGGGAAACTATTTTTTACTTCTTGTTTTGTGACCAAAAGTCACATGCTTTCCCTCCCCACCCCTAATTTGCATATGCAAATTAGGATTTGGATTCGGTTTGGCCAGGCAGAAGGATTCAGCCGAATCCTGCTGAAAAAGGCCGAATCCTGGCGAATCCCAAACTGAATCCTGGATTCGGTGCATCCCTAAATGTCATTGTTTACAACATGCCAAAAAAGTTTAAGTTAACTACCCCTTTAAACCTACATTCCTTTGAGTTTTTATGGGAGGCATAGCTAGGTGTGGCACGCCAAGTTGATGGCAGGATCACAAGGAAGTATTGCTGCTAATACTCATATATGTGGATGACCACAGAACTGGTCATTCTCCCAAGACCAGAATAAGGGTGAGGTAGAGTAGGAACCTGGTTATAGCACCTTGCTGGTTGATGTGCTTCAGCCTTGCAGCACTGGGATTACTTCAAAAACATACAGGCAGGTTTACTGGCTCCTAGTAAAATTGATTGTAGTCTGTATGACTGTGATAGGGGCTTTAGACTGTAAGCTCTTCTGGGGCAGGTACTGATGGAGATCTTGAGTTTTCATCTTAGAGAAGCGAAAAAATACCAAGATGCTCTGAATTCCCTTCCTAGTCTATAGAGTTTAGCTTCATCTCTGTGTCTGGAGGAAATTCTATCCACTTGGCTCTCTTTCCTGAAAGTGCTTAGTCTGAGGAAGAAAAGCACTCTCCACCCAAAGATGAATACATGATATCGTTCAACTGTTTTCCAAAATATGTTTCCCTTCAAAATGTAGTTGAAACAACATGATGTTAGATGCTGTGTCCGTATACCAAATAAGGTTCTACATCCACCATAGACTATGAAATAATCTTGGCCATCAATCTGAACAAATCGACTACAGCCCCAAGGCAAAACTCTGCCACAACCTTTAGGCTTCACAGAAAGTCTCTCTAGGAGAATCTTCTAAGATGGCTTGCTCAATATTATCAGCCCATATAGCCATGGCCTTAGAAACTGACACTACTGCAACTGCCATTTTGCAAGTGCCACCTACTGACATATAACCTTTTTTAAATTAATCTCCACGTGTCTGTCTAAAGTGGAGAACTGTCAATTGGTAAAAGAGTCTTTTAAGATACACTCTTGTTCTATAGTTTCTTCAATCTCTGAGTGAACAGAAAACACATTATTTTTCTTCTTAGCAAATAAAAAAGAAGCAGCAGCAGGAGGTTGAGGTTGCTTATCCTCCAGATTCAAAGTACATCTAACTGCCTTAATGATGGCTGGAATAACTCTGACTTAGAAAAGAGAGACTCCTGGTCCTCTGAAGAATAATTCTGAGTAGAAGAAGTAAAGGCTCTAGGATCTTTTCCCATAATTCAGTTTTTTCCCATATACTTTAATAGAGTTTTCAGGTGGTAAACCATGAAATAAGTTTCTCTGAATTGAATCGCATCTCAAATTGAATCTCGTCCGTGAGTTTTCATGTGATAAACCTTTTTCTCATTGAGTTGAATCAGGCCCATTGTTTGAATAAATGTTGCAAATGTAAGGAATGCCATAATCAAGTAAAAACTAGGAAAACCACTAAAAGAGTTTATAAAGATCTTATTAATGACAAGATATTTAAGGTTCACTTCTGTTTAGACTGGTGTAATGTTCTCAGTCCATAAGTCAATCCAGGCCTAGAAGGGCGACACAAATAAAGGGGAAGCATGCTGCACAGCCTCACCAGAAGCTCATCTAATTCCAGAATATTAGTGTCTGGGCATGTTTGCAATTTGAAAAATTATTTTAATCTATGTGCGCCCTGTCCCCTGTACTCTGTTTTTCTTAAAAAAAAAGACCAGGCATGGGACTGCATGAACAGGAGAAAGTATAAATCTGCAGAAACAGGTAAGAATCTTTATTGGCAATGGCAAGAAAGGCGTCGATAGAAGCCGCAACTACAGGAGCAGGTGTCTGCCTTTGCTAGAGTAGGCATGGAGCTGCAGGAGTAGGCAAGCAGTATGGGAGGAGCGGGAATGAAGCTGCAAGACCAGGAGTAGGTAAGTAATGGCATTTGATGGAGCAGACATGGAGCTTTAGCAAGTAAGAAGCTCAAATGGCAGGAACAGGAGAAGATAAGAAGGGGAAGTTGCAGGAGGAGTATATTTGTAGTAGAAGATGTATGAGTATGTATGTGAGCATGTAAGTAGTTCAATTTGCTGGAACAGACATGGAGCTACAGAGACAGAACTGAATTTGCAAGAGCTGTCAAGCAGCATGGACAGATGCATGTACTGTAAGTGGCTGCATATACAGGAGCAAGTATGGAGCTGCAGGGACAAGAGCAAGTAAGTATATGAATTTGAAGAAGGTTACATGAAGCTGCAAGGTAAATAGCTGAATTTGCAGGTGCAGGGAAAGAGCAAGCAGGGACAGGAGCAGAGAATTAATAGAATTTTAATTTTAAGCAAAAGTGGAGCTGCAGGGAGAGTGGAGGTGCAGCTGACTAGCTATATTTGCAGGAATATGCATGGAGCTACAGGGATAGGAGCAGAATTTGAAGGAACAGATGTGGAGCTGCAGGGACAGGAGCAAATGATTGGCTATATTGAAAATGCCCGCATGGAAGTTCAGAGGTGTGCAGGTGAGATGCTGGAGGTAGGTAGGGATTTTCAGGTAAGCTTATGTATTTTCAGCAGTAGGGTAGAAGCAGGAACTGTGCTGTGAGAATAGAAGTATGTGAGTGACTGAATTTACAGGAGCAAGCATGGAGCTTCAGGGGCAGAAGCAGATAAGAAGAACAAGTTACATGAATAGTCCTGAGCTGCAGAGACAGATGCAGGCAGACCTGGACTGGCAGTCTTTGGGTTCTGGCAAATGTCAGAGGGGCTGCTGTAAGGTCCCATAGACAGTCACTATTCTGTGGGCTGGTGGAGGACTATTTGGGCCTTTGTGTACTTGGAATGGCAGGGCCTATTTTGACTCCCTGGATGCAGGTCAATGGCTACATTTGCAGGAGTATATATTGAGCTGCAGGAACAAGAGTAGGTTTGCAGGTACAGGAAAAGAGGAATTGTAAGGGAACAGGGAAAAGCAGAATTTATAGGAATAGGCATGGAGCTGCAGGGAGAGGAGTAGGTAAGTAGTAGCTAAATTTGTAGAAGCAAATATAGAGCAGGGACGGGATCATATTATGTATTTGTAGGAACAATGGTGGCGCTGTAGGGTTGAGAGCAGGTGAGTGGCTACATTTGCAGGAGCAGGCTTGGAGCTGCAGAGACAGGAGCAAGTGATTGGCTGTATTTGGCTGTTAGTGCTTCAGCTTGGAGGTACAAGTTGGGGACCTGACAAGGGCCTTATCCACCATGTAGTCACATGGTGGGCAGCAAATTTAGGGGTGCAGCCCATAGATAACTACATGGTAAATAGAAAAATGACTTCTTACATTTCACCACCAAATACTTTCTGCTTAATCCAGTGGCAGAGCTGCAGGAAAGGGGGTGCCTGCTTCTCCAGCAATCGTTATATGTGAAAGACAGACTGGCCTCTGCACTATGCACCAAGTGCCAGGAGAAGGAGGCAGGCTGAGGTCCAGTGCATACGGCAGTAACAGACTAAAATACATCCCTGGCCCTAACCATACTGATCCCCCTGTGTCTCCTATTAACTGTACATGTGGAATGAATGTTACACAAACACATCATGACTTGAGATGACCCCTGTCTGTCTTTATTCAAAGATCATCATCTTCAGCCTGTAATAAATGCTTTGCTTTGCCGCCTTCTGTGGCACCAACACAGAAATAGTACATCATATTGAAAGAGAGTTAAGGGAAATATCTGCAGTCTGATTTATTATGTCCTACATAGCATGCTGGAAAATATATGAGGTCCATATATATCTAGGACCAGATAAACTCACAGTTGCAAAATGCCAATAAATATCTCTGCTCATAATTTCCCCAATACAAACCCAGCCGGGAACCACACATCCCTTTAATTCCAACTTTCAATGGAGAGAGTTGAGCATTCATGGCATGATATACATTGGGCTGCTAATAAATCTTCAGATAAGTGGGTAGAGAGTGTGTTTTATACTGGATTTAAATTCAGGGAAATGCAGTTCCATTGGAAGTGGAAGGAGATTATTAATTCCCACCACTGAACCTGCTCAATATAAGTAACATGTTTTCCTAAGTGAATGGACTTTGCCCTTGAGATACAATAAATCAGTGTAATATTCCAAAGACTTGGCCATGTGTTCTGTGTTTATCTCTAAACCTTTACCCCCTCAGTGCAATCATTTTACTGAAAACCTGCAGCCCCAATGCCCTGTGGCCTCCCACCCCTCACTCATGGACACAATTATATATCATTTACTCACTGGCAGGGCTGTCTGTCATTATTGGTGTCAGGACTTGCAGCCAAAAACACATTAAGGGTCCCCATTAATTATATTAAATAGGAATGTCCTTCCTATTAGCCTTTAGCCATTGCTTAATTACTGTGTCCTGCGTACTGCTTCTGTTCAGTTTAGGGAGCTGGACTTCAACAGATGAAGGGCTACAAAATAAAAAACACTGATATGTGTTATTATTGTCATCCAGTTGGGCTCCCTTCCCAGAAGATATTCCGGGTCATTTACAGTGGTGCTTGAAAGCTTGTGAAAGTTTTTTTCTATATTTTTATATGAATGTGACCTAACATCATCTGATTTTCAATAAGTCCTAAAAATAATGACTAAAAGCTAGTTAAAAAAATGAAACACAAATTATTTTATTTGGTTATGTATTTATTGGGACGTTTCTGTGTGGGGCAAAATTGATTCCTTAGGATTATCATATCATTTGAAGGTGAAATAAGAGTCTGGTGTTTTCAGTAGTGATGGCCGAATACATTTGCCAGACACGAATTTGCTGTGAATTTCCGCAAGAGAATTAATTCACGAAACTGCAGCGACAATTCCACCGCGTCAAAAAAAAAATTGACGTGCATCAAAATTATTTGGACGCCCATTGACTTTAATGCATTTGGACCGAAAAGTTGTGTGTATAAAAATACCGTTTCGCAAATTGCACAGATTCGCCCATCACTAGTTTTCAGTTAATGTGATGACAATCAGGCGTCAGTTATTAGCATCTACAGGAGAAAGATTTCTTGAGAGGCCAGAATATTATCTTGTTTGGGTGTCCAGGGCATCCGTCCTATGCCAGTGCTCTCGCTGTTCTTCCTAGTCATGGAGCAGAAGTTGATTTATCCTCTGGAAATTGGGTGAGCACATCTACAAGGCCTGTTTCATGCCACCCTGTGCTAATACAACTGGATAGTCTCCACCATTTTTTTGCTAAGGTTTGCAAACTTTGCTCTGGTTCAGTAACCCAAGGTAACCAGCCAGCTGAGCGGTTGCTTTCGGTTATTGGACTGGGGCAAACGTTGCCAGTGATACTGCATAATAATGTGCCAAAGGCCTTAAGTGACTGAGGAACTGAAACAGGAGTGAGTCAGACTCAGCATGTCAGCTCGTTTCCATTCCCAGTCACCATGCACTGCCCATGAAAGGTACAATAGGGCGACAGTGCAGAGCAAAGAGGGTCAGTCTGCAGTTCAATCACATCTACAGGGCTAAAAGGTTGTCCGTCTGTAATTTGTAACTCATTACATTCTAATCCTATTTTAATATAGAATTAGGATTTAAATAAACTCAGTTATTCAAGAATATACTGTATGCGGAGTGTAGAATTCTTATTTAATAGAAACATTGTTTCCCCCGTGCTGTGGTGAACAGATGGAACCTAGAATAAATGCCATGAGCACAGAAATGTCTAGAAAACAGCTGTGAGCCTTGGGGCAATACCTTGGTGCCACCTGCATGCATGTGCAACACAGACATCTGGCTTAATAATATCTAATGTATTTATTGTGGCATTCAGCAATTAGTGAAGGTCAAACTGTTGCTACACAGCAATTGCAGCCTTTATTTATTTTGCCTTTATCCTATTGGGCAAATCAAGCACAGAATCTTTTCAATAGAAGTAGTCTTTCTTTTTTCCGATCTTTTGTGACCCCTGTTGGCTTTATATATTACTGTTTTTGCCAGACTTTATTTGAACTGAGATAAGAAAGCTAAGTAAGGCCTTTGAAGCAGACGGAGGGATAATCCATCCAGGTCGATGTCCACCGGAGGGATTATACAAGCAGATAAAGCACTGTGCCATTATGCTGATAACTTTCTGTCTAGATTTATTTGGTTCAATGTGAAGATAGTGAAGAATGGTGGCACAAGCATCATGATATGGGGATGTTTCTCATACTATGGTGTTGGGTCTATTTATCACATACCAGGGATCATGGATCAGTTTAAATACATCAAAATACTTGAAGAGATCATGTTGCCTTACGCTGAAGAGGAAATGCCCTTGAAATGGGAGTTTCAACAAGACAACGACCACATATACATCAGTAAATGAGCAACATCTTGGTTCCAGTCCAATCTCCAGACCTTGATCCAATAGAAAACTTATGGGTTGACATGAAAAATGCTGTTTCTAAAGGCAAAAGCAAGAAATGCAAAAGAATTGGGGAATGTAACAGGTGCCAGAAGTTGGTGGACTCCATGTAACACAGATGTGCAGCAGTTCCCAAATACACTGATTATACAACTAAATATTAGTTCAGTGATTCAAAGTTAAGCAAAACCTTGAAACATTTTTCAGTTTATACAGTGAATGTCGTGAAGAAGAAGCAGACAGTTATTTTTTGGAACTGCCTAATATTCCCCTTTCTTCACAAGGAATAACACAAATTTGATAATTTTTTTCTTAATGTTTTGATTTGTAATAGAGTGAGCAGTGTAGAGTCCTGCAGCAGGTCGGGTACCCGTGGGTTACCCGTAAAAACCTGCGGGTTGAATTTCCGGGTGCGGGTATAGACGCAGGTCGCGGTTCAGGCCACGGGTCTTCTCAATGGCAATTTATACTCCTTTTTTCTGATCACGCCTACTTCTGATGAGGTCACTTCCGGTTTACAAAGACAGCACGTCCTGTTCTTGACGGTCAGCGGGTCACCGGTTGCAGATAAGGTACTTGCGGGTCGGGTAGTGGGTAAGAATGCGGGTTGCGTGTCCAGGTTGCAGGTACGGGTTCCAAAAAATAAACCAACGCCGGACTCTAGCGCAGTGTTCCCAATGCATTTGTGTGTATGGAAATAAAAGATAACTTTTTTTAAACACACTACTATTATTCTGAGCACAACTGTATCTTACAGGCAATTCACTTTCACACATAAATCTTGATGCAAGAACCCAAAATGCTATGATTTAAATGATGGAAACATAACATATGGCCATGTATGTGTGCCGTTTCTATAGGGTAGAATTGCAAAGAGAAATTAGCTATTTGTATAAATAACTGACCCCTGCAGTAACATTAATTGTTCAGTATAAAAATAAAAACTGGGCAAATAGACTGTACAATATAAAAAGGCAGCAACCAATCAGAGACTTGAGGGGTGGCCACATGGGTCATATCTGTTGCTTTTGAATCGGAGCTGAATGCTGAGGATCAATTACAAACTCACTTAAAGGGCACCTATCACAGCCAAAATCAAACACATATTAACAATCTGACCAGTACAAACTAAACACGTTTAATCAAACTACATATATAGTTTTTTGAAAAAACTGCAAGTTTTAAAAAAAAAAATCCCTTACTTTGTCAAATGGGTTCTTTCACTGAGGGAGGCCATATTGAGACTATAAGAGACTCTAATGTGCAAATTTCAGGAGCATGCTCAGATTGTAACACTGCTTTGAGTATTCTACCCAGAATGCCTTGTTTTAGTAAACTCCTCCACTAGAAGTATCAGGAGATTTCCCTATCTTGTCCCCTGCTGGTAAAGTTATTATGCAAATGAAGGGCACACAGTAACTTCCAGCAGGGGGCAGCACTACTGTACAGCAGCTAACACACAGGTTTGGCTCATTTGAAAATAGCTTAGAAGGGTTGATAAGCAAACAAGGAATTTGAACTGAGCATGAGTGCGAGATTTCAGAGCTACAGTTGGCTGGGAAGATATAGGTAGGAGGAGCCAGTGAAATCCAAGATGGCTGCCTCAGCTAGAACTGCAGTGGAGATAGGGGAGATCTTGCAGAAGGAATAGTGAGCTGATCATTTACATTATACAAACAATTCTGTTTTAAAAATCTTATTTCTTGAACTTTCACATAGTGTATTTACTTAGTAAATGATTTTGGTCATGATTGGTGCCCTTTAACAGTTATGTCCCATGTGGTCCCCCTTCAAGTCTGACTAACTCAGAGTTAGAGAGTTGCAAAGCAGGAAGTAGTGTTCTGGATATTATGTTACACATCCAGTCACTCCAGCCTTTATACATTACATTTTTGGCTAACTATATTAGAGATATTTCTTTTACTTTGTACAGCCTATTTATGTACCCAGTTTTTATTTTTACACTGAATTGTTCTTTTAAGAGATGTACACCGTCTTCTGCTATAAGCGTGTGATTTAAACTCAATGGAGCAAATTTGGCTTGGATCAGATCATTTCTAGTGAGCCTGTTAAGCCAACAGAAAAGTAAGGGGTCTGGGCAGAAGGGGGCAAACAAATGCACCCCTCACTGCTCCACATACAAATGAAATGAGCCCAATAGGGTGCAATTCATTTAGTATTATTAGGAGTGATGGAAGAGGCCTTTTGATCACCGTTGTTCTCCACCAGAGGGCAGTGGAGGTCAAAAACTTTGTGTATAACTTCCCTAATTCATTATGTGGTCATGAGTCTACCCCCTGTCTTGTAACCTACAGCCACTACTGTTTACTCCTACAGGGCACTTAAAATAATGAAAATAAAAATTAAAGCAAACTGCTGATACATTACAAGACCAGAGATAATGTTTTTTTTTGTTTCTCCACAATTCCCACAGACAATTCTCTCAAAAGCTGATAGTATATACTGTAGTATAAAAGCTGATAGTATATACTGCAACATTATGGAGCCAAGGTTCAGAAACAGGTATTTCAGTAGATTAATACATTTTTCCCAACCTAATAATAGGATCTAGTAAGTAACCAAGACTTTTTCAAGTTTATTTCCAGCGGCCTGTTATCTGTATTATAAAGTATTTATATACCTTGGGAGGCACATTCATCCAAGGTCAAATTTCAAATTCATGTGAGGTTTTTTTTGTTTTGTTTTTTTTTTTTTTTTAAACTCCCATGAATTTGAAAATCGAAATTTATTGGTAAAATCAATTTTTTTTTCCCAACTCAGATGAATTGAAACGACCCGAAAATCAAATCGCGTTTGATCAAATTCAATTTGAATTTTCGGGTTGTTTCAATCCACCCAAGTTAGAAAATTTTTTTATTTCAGCAATACATTTAGATTTTCAAGTTTATGGGAGTTTAAAAAAACAAAACAAAAGAAACATGAATTTTCAGAGAAAGAACTCGAATCACGTTTGATCGAATTTGATTTGAAGTTTTTTCTCTGAAAATTCATGGGTTTTTTTTTGGTTTTTTTTTTAAACTCCCTTAAACTTACATAAATTTGTCCCAATCAACAAACTCGATTCAAGTTTTTGCTCAGGACGACTGTAAACATCTCCCGTTGACTTAAACAGCAATTCAGTAGGTTTTAGGTGGCGAATAGTTGAATTTGAATTCTTAACGGGCCAGAGTATGATAAATCTAAAAAAAATCTAATTTTTTTTTAAAAAAACTCGAATCAAATTTGGATAACTCCCTAGTCGAATGACAGTTTTTCCCATAAGTTTTTTTTTTTTTATAGAAAATTTTAATTTTTAATTCCATCCTTAATAAATCTGCCCCCAATTCATGGTTCTGCAATTGCGCTGTAAAATGACAGATCAGCATACGCAATGTTGGAGAGTGACATTACACACATATATATATATATTCCCTTTGCAGAAGTCACTTTATTTGTGCCGAACATGCCCAGCAATGACTTCGCTTTGGGCTTCACTTCCATTTTGTGTAAAAGATCTGTGTTTGTATAACTTATAAACATGATTTACATCCACACTTCTATTGAGGGGGCACAGTCAGCAGCAGGACTTACCCTCTCCCACCAACCCCAGACAGCAGCATAAGATCAGTATTATATTTGCACAGGCCTCATAAGAAGCTTGATCTTGGATATACGAGAATAACCTAATGGTAGAGATCCAGCAGACAGAGAGGCAACACAGTCAGTTTGATAGACCAGCTGTCTCAAAGATTCCATCCTCACCTAGCAGATATGAAACAGGTAAGGGTCAGAGAAGAATAGGAAAACCTTTAAGGGAGAACTAAACCATAAAAACGAATGTGGCTTAAAATGCCATATTTTATATACTGAATTTATTGCACCAGCCTAAAGTTTCGGCTTCTCAATAGCAGCAATGATCCAGGACTTCAAATTTGTCACGGGGGTCACCATCTTGGAAAGTGTCTGTGACACTCACATGCTCAGTGGGCTCTGAGCAGCTGTTGAGAAGCTAAGCTTAGGGCTCGTCACTAATTATCCAGCAGTAAATGAGGTTGGTCTGTAATATAAGCTGATGCTACAGGGCTGATTATTAAATGCTGATACTAATTGCACTGGTTTCTGTGCTGCCGTGTAGTAATTATATGTATTAATTACTAATCAGCCTTATATTGTGACATTTCTATTCTATGTGTACTGTATATTGTGAGTCCCTAAGCTCAGTTAGTAACAGCAGCACAGAGCATGTGCACTGAATCAGCAAAAAGAAGATGGAGCTACTGGGGCATCTTTGGAGACACACTAAAGGGCTGTGGTTGCCTTCGGCTGGTACAGAAGCCGAAAACATAATGTATAACATTTCGACCTACTTCTTTAGTTTGGCTTTAGTTCTCCTTTAAGTTAAAGAAGGAAAAGAAAGCCCTCAATCCGGCAGGTACCAGAGACAGCAGGGGTGGGAGGTTTAAACCGAAAGCAGCCCCTAATAAACAGAGACAAGTGTGACACAAGAAGAGACAGCCCCCCCCCAATAAACAGGACAAAACATTGTAGAGAAAAGACCATGCCCATTAATCAGAGACTGCAGAGAGAAGAGAGGATGATGGCTTCCCCTTGATACTGAAGGCATAGTTTAAATATTTCTTTTTTCACCCCCATCTATCACTGCCTTCCTTCCCCTTAAATTAAAATAAACATTAAAATGAAGCCTGGCAGGAGTAGGGGAGGAAGAGCGAGTAAGAAGACTGGCAGAGAAGTTAGTAAGTAAAGAGAGGCCAACAAGTCAGGGTGTAGAGGGGAGACCACTAGCTCAGACGAGGAACGCGATGTTAACCAATAGTCAGACCCAAGCCACACTGGAATTTGTTTTTCTTGTGGTTGAGGAAAGCTCCCATGGCTAGAGTGAGTGGAAGAGGAGGCAGCTTTTTTTCTAGAGTGGCACCAACTATCCAGTTGCTATCTACAGAGCCTGTAGGGAGAGATAAGAGAGAAACAATAAGCAATGGCAGTAAAACCCAGGCAAGCACAAATGGAATCATAATTGGCCAGTAAGTGAACTACATTGGCATATTTGCAGCAGATACAACCCAGTAAGTGTGAACACAGCCTTTACAGAGAGACAGCATAAAACTATGCTACAATGTGTTCCCCAGCTGTACCTAAAAAAAAAAATATATATATATATATATATATATCTATATATATCTATAGCTATATATAAATATATAAATAATATAATATATATTAGGGATGCACCGAATCCAGGATTCTGCCTTTTTCAGCAGGATTCAGATTCGGCCGAACCCTTCTGTCCGGCCGAACTGAATCCTAGTTTGCATATGCAAATTAGGGGCGTTGTGGGAAATTGCGTGACTTTTTGTCACAAAACAAGGAAATAAAAATGTTTTCCCCTCCCACCCCTAATTTGCATATGCAAATTAGGATTTGGATTGGTATTCGGCCGAATCCTTCGTGAAGGATTCAGCCGACTCCAAAATAGTGGATTCGGTGCATCCTATATTATATAGGCCCTCACAGCACAGAAAGAAAATATAAGCAATAAGGAGATAACATAAAATTGTTTAGCCCTCTAGTGTCATATCATGGTATTGCACAAACCTTTAAACAACAGGTTGGCTTTGGGGAGGTCCAACTGATAAGCAAATGAAACACTTGTGTCCTGCATTCGGGCGCTGGCCTCGAACTCCACCCCCACCTGGAGCTAAAAAGACAGAAGAAACAGAAAAGTCAGAGATACAAGGAATTGGAAAGGACAAATCAAATAGCAGCAATAAAAGCCACCAAACAGACAACCAAGGCAAATGCAATCTCTATGCAGCTGGGAATGAATTGCGTAGGAACCGTAACAATTATCTAAACGCCATACACACAAACTTTTGAGAATGACAGGGAGGTAGTTGGTCAGAGACTATACAATTCTATGAGTGTGGGTGGCTAAATAGAAAAGGAGGAAGGAATCACTTCTGGGGCCAGATGATTGGCTACTCATGTGACTATTGCACCCGATTTTATAGAGAATAATTATTGGTAAATTAAGGGTATTCAGACTTGGGAGTTTGGTTGGATTAAAAAATAATAATAATAAAGTGAGAAAAAAAAGTTGATTCAGCGGATTCAGAAAGAAGGTGAAAAACAGTCACAAATAGAAAGTAATTGGAAAAATTCTTTATTTCTGGTGAAAAAAAACTGAATTGCAAAAAAGTATTTTAAGGGTAACACCTTTAAGTGAACAGCCTTAATTCATATTCACTCTTTCATTTCCAAAGAGAACTAAAGCCTAAAATGTAGGCCTGGCATGCTGTATTTTACAGTATATGCTGAACTTACTTTTGCAGCCCAGTAATGCTAGTAATCTAGCCTAATTCTTAGTTCTATATTTTTACATTATGAGATATTACTGGGTTAGGACTGCTCCTCCAAAAAAACTGGAACCCCGTTTATTTTGTTTCCCAGTTTACCTGGTCGTTGGCTTTGTGGTAATAGGTAGCGTGTGCTCCTGCCTGCCCAAGGGTGAGGGTCGCCGTCCAGTTAGGAGCTAGATGTAATAAACAATATTCAATAAAAGACTGAATATCACATAGATGCAGCACGAGACAATACATAAGAGCTGATCTAGGAGGAATAAATTCAAGTATCAAAATTTTAGCTATAATGTTAACGTCATATACAATAATAAAATGTATATTTAAGTACATTCAAAAAAGGACGCAATTTCTTTCTATTAGTTCCAACGTTCTATTACAGTGACTGATGTGCGATGATATATAGCAATAGTTATGGGTACAACTGATAGTAGAAGGCTACTACGGTTTCTTCCTACTGCAGCCTACAGGAATGGAGACATGTGGTCCATACATTCAATATGGGTCATGCTATGCATTTGCTTGAACCCCAGAATCCGCACCCATCAGAAGAAATTGTTGTCAAAACACAACAGGTATATTAAGCTCTATGGACCCACATTTAGGGGCAGATTTATTAAGGTTCGAATTGTAAATTTGGATTTTCGAGTTAGATTTTTGGTCAAAACTCACAAATTCGAGTCGGGAATAATCCAAACTCGAATTCGAGATTTATCATGTCTGGACCCTGGGTACAATTCGATTCGACTATTCACCAAAAACCTGCTGAGTTCATGTAGAAGTCAATGGTAGAGCTCCAGTGACCAATTTGAAGATATTAACAGCCTTCCTGACAGAGTTTGTTTTCTAAGAAAAAAAAACTTGATTTGAGTTTAGTCAAATTTAATTCGATTCGAGTTTTCGGGTCGGTAAAAATTTTTGAGTTTTAGACATTCAAATTTTTTCTTAAATAAATAACATTCGACCTTTGATACATCAGCACATTAATATCTTGGTACAGATAAGCAAAATAAATCACAAACGGATTCTGAGAGTCAATCACAAAAATATCTATAGTAAAGAAACAACCCACTTTACCTGTGTATCTTCCTGCTAAAGACATGACAGTTCCTTCCTCCCCAGGACGCCGATGATACACTAGTTCCCCTCCTAATGCCAGACTAGGAGTGATACTTTGCATATAATGTGCTACCAGGATACCTGAAAACAGATTAAGCGCAGGTGAGTGTTAAAGGGCATGTAAAGTCTTAAATAGAATAAGGCTAGAAATGCTGTATTTTGTATACTAAATATAAACATGAACTTACTGCACCACAAGCCTAATCAAACAAATAATTTATTCTTTCAAAGTTGGCTACAGGGGGTCACCATCTTGTAACTTTGTTATACATCTTTGCAAGACTAAGACTGTGCACATGCTCAGTGTGGTCTGGGCTGCTTAGGGATTGTTATAAACAAAGCTGCTTGAGTTCTGCATGGCTGGGAAGTAAGGCGGGGGCTCCCCCTGCTGTTCATAAGTATGATTGTTTCCCTGCTCAGCAGTTAGGGACCGTCTGACAATTTCAGGTTTCTTATAAAAACGGTACACATTTTTTGATTAAAGTATATTGGAGATAAGTTTCTTTTTCATTAAAGAAAGTAAAAATGGAATTTTATTTTTTTGCCTTTACATGCCCTTTAAGAACATGATAAAGCTGCAAATACTTGGATAGATGTCTTGCAAAACAAATGGGTTGGCCATCCATGTGCTAGGCTACATCAGGAGCTTAAATTATATAAGGATTTTCTACTCTGCCCAACTAATTTTTGAACAAGCCCTTATCAAAATATCAGTTAGGAAGTTGACTGTTTTGTGGCCACATATATCGGTGGTACACTGTCAAGAGCTGGGTTAATCTTACATGAAAATGAATTGTTCAGTATAAATAAAAACTGGGTAAATAGGCTGTGCAAAATAAAAAATGTTTCTAATATAGTTAGTTAGCCAAAAATGTAATGTATAAAGGCTGGAGTGACTGGATGTCTAACATAATAGCCAGAACACTACTTCCTGCTTTTCAGCTCTCTAACTCTGAGTTAGTCAGCGACTTGAAGGGGGCCACATGGGACATAACTGTTCAGTGAGTTTGTAATTGATCCTTAGCATTCAGATCAGATTGAAAAGCAACAGTTATGGCCCATGTGGCCCCCCCTCAAGTCACTGATTGGTTACTGCCTGGTAACCAATCTGTGGAAAGCAAGAGAGCAGCAAAGTAGGAAATAGTGTTCTGACACCACATCCACTCACTCCAGCCTTTATACATTAAATTCTTGGCTAACTAACTATATTGGGAAACCTTTTTTTATTTGCACAGCCTGTTGCCCAGTTTTTATTTTTACATTGAACTGTTCCTTTAAAGGGTTGGATTAAAATACATAAACAAAATGGACAATAAATAGTGAAAAGAAAATATATTCCAATTTAAAAAGAAAATAGTGAAATTAAACCACACAGAGCTTTTTGTAGAAATTGTTCCCTATGTAAAACAGCAAGAGTTCAGAGCCCCTTTAAAGGCATTGTTCTCAAACAACTTCACAAGTATCAGTAATTATCAATGTATGCCAAATTTAATAAATAAGCTGCTAGGCAAGTGTGAATTTATAGCACTTAAGCACTTTAATCAGAATTATTTGTATTAACACAATCGATTGAAATACCATTAATTGTATGTTGGTGCTAAATTGATTGAGAACTAAGCATATGTTTATAATAGCACTAAGCACTTATATAATTAGATCTCAATTAAATTAGATCTCAATTAATTTTAGTAAGGTAGTGTGGGGTTTTACTGCTTTCTCTTGTTTTTAGTTAAGTGTGAATTTTTTGTAAATACCGCTTGAAAGAAATTCAGAAGATTCTTCGGTGGTGCTGGGATTCTCACAGAGAGAAACTTACAAAATGTGACATATTGGATTTAAAGGGATTTTTATAATGTGGTTTTTATTTCTAAATTACAGAGTTTACACTGCAAATAATTCACAATATAAAATTTCATTCCTGAACCAGCAAGTGTATTTTTTTAGTTGTAATATTGGTGTGTAGGTGCATCTCAGGTCATTTTGCCTGGTCATGTGCTTTCAGAAAGAGCCAGCACTTTAGGATGGAACTGCTTTCTGGCAGGCTGTCGTTTCTCCGATTCAATGTAACTGAATCAGTCTAAATGAGACCTGGATTTTCCTATTGAGTGCTGTTCTTGTATCTAACAGTGACTGAAGTTTATCAGAGCATAAGTCACATGACTGGGGGCAGCTGGGAAACTGACAATATATCTAGCCCCATGTCAGATTACAAAACGAAATATTAAAAAAAAAAAAAAATCGGTTTGCTCTTTTGAGAAACATTTCAATGCAGAATTTTGCAGGAGCAGCACTAAACTGATGCATCTTGAATGTTTTTTTACCCTTGACAGTATCCCTTTAATAAGCCTAACTGATGTGACAAACATAAGCAGTTCTGCTAAAGGGCACTGTGTCTTACCTGATCCGACTAATATATCTGGGTTTCCCATTGTGAGCGCGGCTGTAAAATCTTCACCTCGGTATTCCGTATCCATTTGCCAGTTCACAAACTTTGACTGTTGGGTCTGGAAAAATCAAATGTAAAAGCGTTGGTGTGACACTTAGAGGCCCATTTATCAAAGGTAGAATTTCAAATTCATGTGAATTTTTTTTTTTAACTAATAAATTCGAATATACTCAATTAGATTGGGAGGTTATTTAATAAAAAAAAAAAAAAAAAAAAAAAAAAAAATATTACCAACCTGAAAACTCGAATCTAAGTCGACTAAACTCGAATCAAGTTTTTTTCTTCGAAAAAAAAAATCTTGAATATCAGGAAGGCTATTAACATCTTCAAATAACATAGTAACATAATAAGTTAGGTTGAAAAAAGACACACGTCCATCAAGTTCAACCTTTTAACTCTATTTTAACTAGGGATGCACCGAATCCAGGATTCGGTTCGGGATTCGGCCTTTTTCAGCAGGATTCGGCCGAATCCTTCTGCCTGGCCGAACCGAATCCTAATTTGCATATGCAAATTAGGGACGGGGAGGGAAATTGCGTGACGTTTTGTCTCAAAACAAGGAAGTAAAAAATGTTTCCCCCTTCCCACCCCTAATTTACATATGCAAATTAGGGTTTGGTTCGGTATTCGGCCGAATCTTTTGTGAAGGATTCGGGGGTTCGGCCGAATCCAAAATAGTGGATTAGGTGCATCCCTAATTTTAACATGCCTAACTGCTAGTTACGGGTAACTGGACCTCTCCCATTGACTTCTACATGAACTCGGCAGGTTTTAGGCGGTGAATATTTGAATTAGAATTTTTCCAAGGGTCAAGGTTTGATAAATCTTGATTTTCAAATTCGAATTAAAATTCAAATCGAGTTTGGATTATTCTCAATTGGAATTTAAGAGTTTTGACCAAAAAAATAAATAAATAAAAAAAAATTAGAATTTACTATTGACCCTTAATAAATCTGCCCCTTAGGGAAGGGAGTGCACTGTTAATGAATACAGTGATCCATTGAGTGAAAGCACAAAATTAGCACAAAGCCTCAATAGGTCTCGCTTACCTGCAATGCAATTTTTGTCCTGATGTTATTAGCGACCTGATGAATTATCTGAGCATTGAGACTGCCGCTATTATCCAAATCCCCGACCAGAACTGGAAATGCCTAACGGGATAGAAGAGAAAACCCATCACTCTGTGTAGGCTTATCATTCCCAAGCACAACAGACTTGACCGATACAGCAGTTAACACCAAATCTGTATGGATAGAAAAAGACACCAACCAGAACCTACAACCTAGGGATGCACCGAATCCAGGATTCAGTTTGGAATTCTGCCTTTTTCAGCAGGATTCGGCAGAATCCTTCGGCCGGGCCGAATTGAATCCTAATTTGCATATTAAATTAGGGGCGGGAGGGAAATTGCGTGACTGGGAAGTAAAAAATGTTTCCCCTTCCCACCCCTAATTTGCATATGAAAAATAAGGATTCAGGTTCGGAATTTCGGCCGAAACTTTCAGGAAGTATTCGGGGGTTCGGCCGAATCCAACATAGCGGATTCGGTGCATCCTTAGTAATAAACAATGTGGTGATAGCTGCACTCTCTTCCAGTTTCAGAAACAATAAGCTATAAGAACAGCCCAACTTCCAAAGGCAGATAAATTTTTGTCTATTACCCCCAAATATTTAATAAGAAATATTAATATTTAATAATCAATAATAATGTATTATATTATTACATAATAAAATACATTATTAGGATTTGGTTCGGTATTTGGCTGAATCTTTAGCTAAGGATCCGGGGGTTTGGCCGAATCCAAAATAGTGGATTCAGTGCATCCTTAATAATCCCAATGGCTAATTTCTGTTTCACACTTGAAGGGGCTGTTCACCTTTGAGTTAACCTTTAGTATGATGTAGAAAGTAATATTCTGAAACAATTTGCAATTGCTTTTCACTTTTTATTACTTGTGGTTGTTGAGCTATTTAGATTTTTATTCAGCAGCTCTCCAGTTTGTATTTTTTTTTTCACAGTTTGTATTTTTTTTTCAATCTGGTTGCTAGGGTCCAAATGACCCTAGCAACCATCCATTGATTTGAATAAGAGACTGGAATATGAATAGGAGAGGCCTGAACAGAAAGATGAATAATTACAAGCAACAATAAGAATTAATTTGTAGCCTTACAGAGCATTTGTTTTTTAGACAGGGTCAATGACCCCCATTTGAAAGCTGGAATGAGTAGAGGAAGGAGGCAAATAATTCAAACACTATAAACACTATGAGCTATTGCTCATGTATGGATACCTTGGTATTTACTGCCTCTCACAAATAGGAATGCCTTATTCTAATATTGAAGCATAAAGTTTAATTTTTCACCTTCTAAAGCAGCGGGGGGGGATCACTGACTCTGTAACTGATCTTATTTGATATATTTTTTATCTTTGGCCCTCAGCAGAATCCCTGAGTTTTATTAAAGGCAGGTGTTAGAACAGATACAATTGTTGCTAATCCACAAATTTTAACGATTCAGAATCTGCACCTGGATATTCTGAGCTGCCAAACTGAAGCACTAGAGACAGGAAACTTAAAGGAAAACTATACCCTCAAACAATGTAGGTCTCTATAAAAATATATTGCATACAACAGCTCATATGTAAAACCCTGCTTCATGTAAATAAACCATTTTCATAATAATATAGTTTTCTAGTAGTATGTGCCATTGGGTAAGCCTAAATAGAAATTGCCATTTTAAAAAATAAGGGCCGCCCCCTGGAATCGTAGGATTCACGGAGCACACAAACATACCTACAAACCATACATGTTAGGTCACATGAGCCAATTAACAGACAGAGTTGTGTCTTTTGCTTCAACACGTCTTCCTGTTACAGTTAGAGCTGCAGTATTTCTGGTCAGGTGATCTCTGAGGCAGCACACAGACCATCATAAAATGGTGGTTCAAGGCAAGAGATGTAAAAGGGGAATATTTACTTAAATATATATTCCAGTTTGGTAAGATTCTTGAATATGCCACTTAATATGATATAAACTATCCGTTGCTTATGTATTAATTTTGGGGGTATAGTTTTCTTTTAAACTTCAATTTTGGAAAAAATGATAAAAAAAAGGAAAAAAGCCTTTATTTGCGGTGAACAACCTGAAAACAACTGAAATGAAAAGAAGTGTTTGGAAGGTGAAGAACCCTTTTAAAGCAAAATTCATTACAGGTATGGACATTGCATAGTTGAAGAATGTACCGGAGCTGTATTCTGCCCGTGTGTGAACTAAAGGCCCAGACTAACCTCTAACTAGGATTTTTACATGAGCAGGAATCAGTCTTCATTTAATACACTGCAATTCATGTGCACTCACCTCTGTTGGGCCCAACTGTTTCGTTCCCACGTAGGTGGCCCCAAAGTGATAGTTAGACTCCCCAATCGTACTGAGAGAGATTGTATGATTCACCTTAAGTATGACAAGACAGTCATAAGCAAAACAGACAGCTGCCAAGATTTATTCCTACTATTATTGCGATTGAAACCATCACTGTGCAGCTCATATACGTATTGCACTCAATTCAGGATTTTCAACCGTTATAACATTTCTGTTACCATTAAACAACATTGTGACAATATAAAACTATATTTTATGGTAGTATTTACAATGGACAGAAAACAGCATCAACTAGTAAGAACTATGATAACAAAGCTAAGCTAAAATAAATAACGATGGACACTGAAAAAGATCATGTAATTAAAATAAAATCCTACAACAATTAGATCTCAGATGAGATCTTTCTGAAGGAATAATATTCTTACTATACTGTCATTTACAGCCCGCAATGCTAATAGATATAATGACTGGAGTAATGATAACAGGAACCAAGACATAAGTGGGATGACATGAACTGAATTCTTTTCCCAACAGAATGCTTAAAAATGTCTTCAATCCTGAGTGCCTAATACTGTTACCTGGATATTCTATGGAAAATAGGGATGCACCAAATACAGGATTAGGTTCGGGATTCGGCCTCTTTCAGCAGGATTGGATTCAGCCGAATCCTTTTGCCTGGCCGAACCCTAATCTGCATATGCAAATTAGGGGCAGGGAGGGAAATCACGTGACTTTTTGTCACAAAGTAAAAAATGTTTTCCCTTTCCAACCGCTAATTTGCATATGCAAATTAGGATTCCGATTAGGTTCGGTATTCGCCCGAATTGTTCACAAAGGATTCAGCCGAATACTGAAGATAGTGGATTTGGTGCATCCCTAATGGAAACACTTGTGTACAGGTATGGAATCTGTTATCCAGAAAGATCCAAATTCCAGAAAGACTGTCTCCCATGGACTCCATTTTCATCAAAAAAGCCAATTTTTTTTTTTTTACTTGCTCCAGACTAAGATATAATTAATCCTTATTGGAAGCAAAACCAGCCTATTGGGGTTATTTAATATTTCAACGATTTTCTAGTAGACATAAGATATGAAGATACAAAGGTCCAGAGTATTCTGAATAACAGGTCCCATACCTGTACTATTATTACCCTACATGATGGAACTGTTGATATTTTAGGCAAGCAGATGCATCCAACTGCATGGACAATGTGCAAAAATTCAGTTCTGAGAAGCAGGAAAACTACATTTCAAATGCTCAAAGCAAACGCAGGTGCTATCCCTAAATTTAAATAACTTAGTAATTACTGAGCAAGCTGTCCTGCCAGAAGAACGGAACAACATTCCTCTGCCACCCATACACATAGCTTATAAAGAAACAATATTGTAGGGGAAAGCTCCTACTGACGAGTGCAAAATCCCATCTCATTGTTGCTACGTAATAATAACAGTAAAGGGAGCCCTTTATACTCCCAGTCAACAATGTGTATAGAAAAGTTTTCACACTACTGAGAGGAAACCCACCCCATACAGCCATTGACTAAAGGTGGCCATACACGGGCCGATAAAAGCTGCAGACAGACCGAGTCGGCAGCTTATTGGCTCGTGTATGGGGGCCCCCCTGACAGGCTTCCCCGACCGAGATCTGGCCGAATGTCGGCCAGATCTCGATCGGATGGGACAGAAAATCCCGTCTGATTGCGGCCGCATCTGTTCGTTGATGCGGTCCCGCGATCTGACCCCCATTTCCCATGCGTTAGGATCTGATCGTTGGGCCTCAAGGTGGGCATATCGGAGAGAGATCTGCTCGTTTGGCGACATCGCCAAACGAGCAAATCTCTCAGTGTATGGCCACCTTTAGAAGCGCTGTATCATATTCTCCCTGTATAACTGCAGTACTTCTCCACCCACAGTTTCCACTTAGCATTATTTCATAGATTTTAGTGTGTGAACAGTTCTTTTTTTATGAGGGACGGCTCAGCACAACCTTACATGTATAGTATTCCCTGCGCAAGAAATATTTGAAATATAATTATTCCAGTGTCCGTGTGATTGCATTTATTTTGCACTCTGAGGATTAAGCTGTGCTTGAGTACCTAAGCTATGTCACAGAACCCTTTCTTCACATAATAATCTAGAGAAATGCCTGCCTACAATGTTCACTGACCAACACACGACTCTGCACTCCCAGTTCCCCAAACTCTTACACTTACCTGAAAATAGTTACTAAGCCCCTTGTTTACAGTCAGCTTTACGCCTTCCATCTGGATTGGGAATAATTCTATGGAGGAGAGAGCGACATTACATAAATACAGGCTAAGATATACAGCAGTTATGTATGCACAAGCTCCTGGTACAGAGGTAAAACTTGAAAAGGCAGGTAGAGCTCAGCAGAAACAAATGCTATGTTTTTTGTTTTTTAAATTGTTTTTATTGAAAGTTTGTTTGCAAGCATGTCAAACAACAGTGGACCAAATAAGTCCATGTAGTAGTCATCAATGTTAAAGAAAATGCAAGCCATATAAGATATGATACAGAAAACAGAAACATGGAACAGAAAAAGAAAACAAATATAACAAAGCTAGCATAACATTACTTTCTATGGATTTATAGCATGTATATATCAATATTCCAAGGTTGAACACAGATTTCCGGATTTAAAGAAACAGGTTAGGTGTATTTACCTTAAGTAAGATGTCAGAAGCCTATTAGTACGGTGGCTCCTGGGGGATGAACTCGTGGGTGGTCTAGTTTCTTGAAGTGAGTTTTGGATGTAATCATTTGTTTCTTGTAGCAAAGAATTGCCTTTCAAGATTTCCATGTCATACCATGTAGTGTTTATGAATGTGTGAGTGGTTAAGAATTGAAGTGGTGAGGGAAGACTAGTGATGTAAGTGGTCCAAGTGGAGAAAAATTTCTCTGCATGTAAATCTTTTCTCGTCGTGGCCTCTAGCCAGTCCATATGAAAGATATGGTGCAGCTTCTGTTTCATAAGTGTGGTTGATGGGATTTCCGTAGACAGCCATTGGTGTAAAATAGTTTTTCGAGACGCTGCCGCCAGCCTAGCTGCCAAATGTTTCTCCCCTCTATTTAAAGTAGGGTATTGTTGAGTGATGCTAAATAGGGCCCATTCTATTGTTGGTTGGATTGGTTTGTTCGTCATTTGTATCCAATAGGAGATTATCTCCAGCCAGAAGCTTTGTATTTGAGGGCAAGACCAGAACATGTGGAGAAGATCCGCTTTAGGGGTCATGCATCAACTGCAATTATCCGAGGGGACATTTCCCATCTTATATCGTTTTTCTGGAGTGAGGTATGCGTTGTGAAGACTTTGCAGTGTCATTTCCTGGTACCTACTAGATGATAACAACTGAGTGGTGCGTGTATATGCCTTTAAAATATCTGTGATGGGGATTTGTGGCGTCAGAACCGTCCATTTAAATAAGGAGGATTCCTCGGTATCCAGGTTTACCGTCGTTCGTATTATATGATATATTTGTGCAGTAGATCGTACAATCGATTTCTCTTTACAAAGGTTGTCTATCGGATCGTTAATGGGTGTTTGTTTTATGTTATAGACTGTGGTTCTCGCAGTATTTGCATGCTGAGGAATATGTGGAAATGCGTAAATGGGAATTTCTCCTTTAATTCCTGTAAAGAGAGCAGGTCCTGATTTTGTTTAATAAGGTTTCGGATCGTGTCTATTCCGCCTTCCTGCCAATTACGCAAAATCGGATTTGACAGACCAATAGGGAAGTTCACATTTCCCAACCATGTTAGATAGGGAGAGTGATGTGGAGATAAGCGGTACCTTAGTCGTAGCAGTCGCCAAGTTTTGTGAGTGTCTGAAAACAACGGGTTATCCTTCAACGATTGAGGAATCGCCGAAAGTGGGGAGTGTAGGAAATAATTTAAGGTGAGGCCATCCAAGGGAGATTGATCTAGGTCTGTATTAGCGTACCAGTTCCTGTTCGTGAGCCAGTCACCTGCGTATCTAAGTAATGCTGCCTCATTATATTCCTTGATATTTGGTAGATTGGCTCCCCCTAAAGAATTTGGTTGTTGCAATTTGTAGGTACTGAGTCGGGGGCGTTTTCTTCTGCCAAATAAAGGATTATGCGATTGAGATCAGTAGGCTTGATACGATATGGCAACATTTGTATTGGATACATAAGTTTTGGGAAGAGGATCATTTTAATAAAATGGATTCTGCCCAAAAAAGTTAAATTGAGGTGTTTCCACTGTTGTGTATCTTGTTGAATTTTATCTATAATTGAGCGAATGTTCAAATTATAAGTGTCTTTGTGATGTTTCGGTAATTTGATACCTAAGTATGTAATATGGCGTTGGGCGTTTTTGAAAGGAAAGTCGGAAGACCAATGCTGTGACGTGGTGTCATGAAGATGAAGCGCCTCAGATTTCCCTGCATTAATTTGAAAGCCGGCTATTCGTCCGAATCTGTTTATGATGGACAAGATGGTCGGGATTTCTATTTGGGGGTTTTGTATAAAGAGCAATATGTCATCAGCAAAAGCAGTGACTTTCAATTGTGTTTGATTAATCGGGATGCCTGAGATGTCAGGGTTCTGCAAGAAGTGTCGAAGTAGGGGGTCTATAGCTAGGTTGAATAACAGTGGTGAGAGCGGGCAGCCCTGTCTTGTCCCTCTGCCAATCAGAAATCTTTTGAGTTTTGGTTGTTCACTGTGACAAATGTGCTGGGAGCAGAATATAAAGTTTTGAAGAGATTAAACATTTGAATGCCAATGTGTTGAAATTTTAACAGTCGTCTAATATGTATATGCAATATCCTATCAAAGGCTTTATCAGTATTGAGATTTAAAAATATTCCTTGTTTTCTTTTCTCCAAATTACAATGGTATATCACTGTCAGTATCTTGCGGATAGCCTGTACAGATTGCCTATGTTTAAGGAAGCCTACTTGGTGCTCATTAAGTATTTTGGGTAGGATGAGCTGTAATTTGTCTGCCATTATTTTGGTCAGGATTTTCATATCTTGGTTAAGTAGCGATATTGGTCGATAGGAATCACAATCGGTTGGATCCCTACCTTCTTTTGGTATTAGTATTATTCTGGCGACATTGGCCTCATGCCCCAGGGGTGAGCCTTGTAAGATTTCATTGTAAAGATTGGTTAGGATAGGGGAGAGTTCAGGCATTAGTAATTTATAATATTCTGCTGAGAGACCATCTGGTCCCGGTGTTTTGTTGTTTTTCAGATGTTTAATTGTTCTTGAAATTTCTTCTCTCGTTACAGGGGTATCAAGAATTTCTCTATCAGAAACTGACAGTTTTTGAAGTCCAGCCTCCTGCAAAAACTTTAGACCTTCTACTGGGTCATCTGCGGGGGCGCTATACAAGTTTTTAAAGTGGGTTGTCATGATGTTTTTGATTTGATCAGGGTTTTTAGTCCATCCTTGTGGGGTCCGTAATTTTGGTATGTATGGATTGGTAGGTTTTTTTTTGCGGCCAATTTAGCTAGAAGTTTTCCTGATTTGTTTCCCCATCTATAAAATGTGTTTGCTGTATAATTTAAAGAGTTGTATGCCTTATCCGTTAAGTATCTAAAAGTTGTTTTGTCTCAGTGTATTTTATTTTGTCTTCAAATGCTATGTTTTTAAAGGGGAACTATCGTGAAAATGTATTTGTTTCTCTTCATTCAGCAGTTGGGTGTCAGATAATCATTGGCTAAGTGTCATTGGTAGACACAAAACGCATCAGGCCTTGGTTCTTATTTTTGGAAAATAAAACGTAAGCTTTTAACATCTGACTACGACTCTACTACTTTGTGGGACCAGGCTTGTGCAGCCTCCTTTGATGTTTCCAGATATTCATTGACAGTTATATCCAATATATCTTATAGGAGGGCTCCTTTTGCCTAGATGTATTAGAGCTCACTTTATATGCAGAATTTGTGCATAAGGCAGTTATTTTGTTAATTTTGTTTGTAGATCTCACTCAGTTATTTGAGTGAGCTCTAATACATCTGCTAGGCAATAGAGCCCCCCTATAAGATATTTTGGATCTAACTGTAAATGACATCCAATTCCTGCATGAAGAGAAAATGAAGAAAAACAGATGCCGAGAAAGTGATTGTGAGCATAAACTTGTTTATTTCAGAAAAGGCTCAGAATTTTCAATTGATTGTGTTAGAAAGTTTGTTATTTCAGTGTGCTGACACTTATATTACATTTTCACTATAGTTCCCCTTTAACAACGAGAACAGATGCAGAAAATTACATGAAAGTGCAGAATATGCGAACGCAAATAAAAAGAACAGGTAAGACACAGAAAAGGAACAGAACCGTTACCTTTACACTTGCGGTGGCACTCCTCAAATGTGCCAGGGTTTGGTAACCGGTCTTCTTGTGTTTCCTTCTTATCTGGAGTGGGGGTCAACCCAGCCACAGGAGGCATTGTGAAGCCAGGAGGTACAGATACTAAGCCTGGGGCTGGAGGGGATCCTGCTGGAGGGGGAGCAGGAGAACTTGCAGCTAGAACATTCCCCATCTTTACCTGAATATTAAAATAAAAGCCATGTGAGTAAAAGCAAAGAACAAACACGCAATGGATCATTGCAGAAAAGCCTTAGACAGTAACTGTGGGCACTCATTGTGGTACCATAACCAAAAATAAAATCCCAGTTACTGGCCACTGAACACAACCTGCTGCAATATAGTAACATATACCATTATGTATGTACTGGAGGACCCAAGCACCTGTGTACTTTAAGATTTCCAGCTGCAAAATAAGGCATGTTACATAGTTAAAAAAAAAAGACAAAGTCCATCAAGTTCAACCCCTCCAAATTAAACCCAGACTCCAAACATACGCATACCCTGTCATACCCTCACATAAACTATATATACATAGATATCTATAATAACTATAGAATCACAATAGCCAAGAAATCATCCAAGACACTCTTAAAGGCAATAACAGAATCAGCTGGTAGTGCATTCCACAACCTCACTGTCCTGACTGTGAAGAACCACCTACGTTGCTTCAAATGAAAGTTCTTTTCTTCTAGTCTAAAGGGGAGGCCTCTGGTACAGTGATCCACTTTATGGGTAAAAAGATCCCCTGCTATTTGTCTATAATGTCCTCTAATGTACTTGTAAAGTGCAGTACTCTTGGCATGGTGTGTGTTTTTAATGCTTCCTTTCACTGTGCTTTAGATCAGTGTTGATTAGAATGGTCCCTAGATCTCCATAGGACTCTTTGTATGAATGACAACAGTGTTTTATTATAACAGGGAATCATGAATGCGAAAAGGCGGATATGGGGTCCACAACAGGAAAAGTCTTGGACGACACTGCCTTATAGGGATACGGTCATGGGAAAAAAAAAAATTTCAAAACGCATCAGTTAATAGTGCTGCTCCAGCAGAATTCAGCACTGAAATCAGTTTAAGAGATTTTTTTTTTTTATTTAGTTTTCAAATCTGACATGGGCCTAGACATATTGTCAGTTTCCCAGCTGCCCCCAGTCATGTGACTTGTGCTCTGATAAACTTCAGTCACTCTTTACTGCAAGTTGGAGTGACATACCCACTCCCTTTCCCCCCAGCAGCCTAACAACTGAACAATGGGAAGGTAACCAGATAGCAGCTCCATAACACAAGATAACAGATGCCTGGTAGATCTAAGAACAGCACTTAATAGTAAAATCCAGGTCCCACTGCGACACATTTAGTTACATTGAGTAGAAGAAACAACAGCCTGCCAGGAAGCAGTTCCATCCTAAAATGCTGGCTCTTTCTTAAAGCACATGACCAGGAAAAACAACCCGAGATGGCGCCTACACACCAATATTACAATTAAAAAAAATATATATTTGCTGGTTCAGGAATTAAATGTTATATTGTAGAGTGGATTATTTGCAGTGTAAACAGTTTCATTTAGAAATAAAAACTACATCATAAAAATCATAACAGAATCCATTAAAATGTGCATCTATGCAAAGAGCATGTATTGGCTTCCTCAAAGCCAATCTGATTCCAAGGGTAAAGGCCCCCATACACAGGCCGATAAAAGCTGCCGACAGACCCAGTCGGCATCTTATGTGTGGGGCCATCCGACGGGCTTCCCTGATCGATATCTGGCCAAAAGTTGACCATTTCTCGATCGGGTGGGTTAGTAAATCCGGTCGGATTGTGGCCGCATCTATATGTGTAGGCAGTCCCGCGATCCAACAGCCCGTATCGGATCCATTATAATCCGATCTTTGGGCCCTAGGGCCCACAATCGGATCAGCCCGATATCTCCCACTTCAATGCGGCATATCGGGAAGAGATCCGCTCGTTAGGTGACATTGCCAAACGAGTTGATCTCTACGTCTATGGACACCTTAAGTAGGGATGCACCGAATCCACTTTTTTGGATTCGGCCGAACCCCCGAATCCTTCGTGAAAGATTCAGCCGAATACCGAACCGAATCCGAACCCTAATTTGCATATGCAAATTAGGGGTGGGAAAGGGAAAAATTTTTTTACTTCCTTGTTTTCTGACAAAAAATCATGCAATTTCCCTCCCGCCCCTAATTTGCATATGCAAATTAGGATTCGGATTCGGTTCGGCTGGGCAGAAGGATTCGGCCGAATCTGAATCCTGCTGAAAAAGGCCGAATCCTGGCCGAATCCCGAACCGAATCCTGGATTCGGTGCATCCCTAACCTTAAGACACTGCACCTGAGCATGGCCTAGAACACAAGAAGTGTCTTGGTTGTCAATGTTGTTTCAGCAGATCTCTTCCCACTGAAACAAGAGGGAACATTGTGGCCCACACTGAACCCCCAATCGATAAACACGCAGGGCAACTGGTTTTGAATGGCATTGGGGAGCAACCCATACAAAGAGATTTGGTCACTGGGAGGACCCTATCATCATAGCATGTGAGTCAGGTTTCTTAGCCAGAAGCAAATATGGCTGTTCCACACATATAAAAATAATATGTTAATAATGATTATTTTTTTTTTTAAAATAACTTTTGTTATAAAAGTGTACACACTCTCTCCTTAGAAAACTGGTTGCTGACAAAAAAAAAAAAAAAAGCATCAAGCAAGCCTATAGCTTTATATATTCAGCCTTGGCCTTGCTTAATGGCACCTGCTCACAAACGCATAAAATGAACTTAACACCTTGTACAATTAAAGGATATATAAAACTGAGTTTTGCATAATGAAAGAAAGTGCAATGTAAAGTCATATACAAATTCTATATGTTATTAATGCTATTTGTACCTGCAATTGCCTGTTTACACTCTCTGCACCCCCGGTTCTGACTTCTGAAACAATGTAGCTCAAGTCAGCTGAGCAACAGACCAGAAGGAGCGAACACCCACAAAAGACAGCCCAAAAGAACACAGGGAGAGAATTTCTACTGCAATATTGCAACTTTGTATATTGGATAGTTGCTGAGAATAGAATTTTTGCATTATTCAAAAATTAATATAATAATAATTTGGGTGAAGTTCCCCTTTAATTCGCCACACCCCCTTGTTGTTTATCCAATCAGCAGCTGTAGAGGTGATTCACCAATAAACCAACATCAGGAATTAGGCCCTACAATGGCAGAAGGCTGGGACCATGTCTGTATTAATATGAAATATCTGCTTTCGCCCCATAAGAGCCCCCTGTGTGTGTGAAGTCAGGGCCCCAGTACAACAACCACCAGCCCCTGACTTAGAACTGGCCCAAATCATATCAATAATGAAAATCTCACAGTACCATCCCCTCCTGTCAATTCCCTTTCCTCCTTAACCTCCACTTACACTGCCTGTGCTCCTGCCATTCTGCACACTGTGTCTCACACTACATTAACCACAGCCCCCCCCCCCACCCACCACATATAACAATCGTTCTTCTCCCATTTCGTGCATTTCCCGCCCTCCCCGTTATGTCCTAGACACCCCCAAATCCCCCTCACCTTTCCTCTCCTCTCTCCTGCAGTCTCTGTGATTCTCACATTCACTTACACACACGATAGGATCAGACTAACCCGCTCACCCCTCACGTCCCGCCTACTGCCCTAAGCTATTGGAGGCTTCTCCGTCCTCCGCCTTTAAGGTAAGATATGAATGGACAACGTGGCGTGCCAATCACCCGGCTTTTTGCAGCTCTAACAAGCTTGATCACCGCCCTTTTCTGATTGGTGAGCCCTCTGAAATGTTGCATTGTTATTGGTTGGAGTCGGCGCTCAGGTCGCAGTGCAAGGTCGCGAGACCCGCCCCAGAGTTCCACGCGCTGTCTGACCTCGGCGGCCATCTTAGGTTGTCATGGAGAAATCTGTCATGAATGGGAACAGCTTCAGGCACTGGGCAGTGACGTAAACGAGCGTGCGGCGTGATGTCATGTTTTAAGCCTACCTTATTAGTTGAAAAAGTTGATACGGGATATTATTTGCTACGGGGCGTGGTACATCAGTCAACCAAAGATGAAATACTTCAGCACAAGGGAATCATTTTACACCAGCCTTTATCAGAATCAGCATTTTTGGCAGTATTTAGCCATAGAGCCAGTCAGGCAGAACCCCCGCCCCCCCTTGCCACCTTTTCCTATATATTTATCTTTTTTCCTATTAATAACATTGGGATCAACCATCAATTTTACCGGCCAGGTGGCAACCCCACCTACATTTATTGTCTCAATTAAAATGTTATGGCAGTGGTTGTGAGGGGGGTTCTTTCTGTAGAAGGCAAGACTCCATATGTTTGTTTAGGGCTTTCCCCCTTTTCTGGAAAATACTGTTTATTGTTTTTCCATATTAATTACCCTGGTGGCAGCAGGGTCACCATCAGAAATCATGGACCATACAACATTTTCTGGTCCCCGCCCCCAAGCCCTACCCCTAGCGCATACCTCCCAACTAGGAATAGTGGCACACTGGAAAAAAAGTGACAGAGAAAGGAATAAATTGGGGCACGCAGGGAAGGAGTGAGACAGAAAGGAAGAAATAGGGTCACAGGGAAAGAGAGAGAAAGGAAGAAACGGGCGTAACTATAGAGGAAGCAGACCCTGCGGTTGCAGGGGGGCCCAGTGAAACCCTAATTAATTAGCAATTTTAATATATCTTGATAAAATAGGCCAACTTATAAATATTTTGGGGCCCTAAATTGAATTTGCTATGGGGCCCAGTAACAACTAGTTGAGCCACTGGGAAGAAATAGTGGCACGCTGGAAAAAATGAGAGAAAGGAAGAAATAGGGGCACACAGGGAAAGAGTGGGAGAGAAAGGAAGAAATTGGGGCACACAGGTACGAGGGAGAGAGAAAGGAAGAAATTGGGGCACATTGAAATAGTGAGAGAGAAAGGAAGAAATAGGGACACACAGGGAAAGAATGAGAAAGAAAGGAAGAAATGGGCACACAGGAAAAAAGTGAGAGAGAAAGGAAGAAATAGGGACACAGAGAAAGTGGGAGAGAGAAAGGAAGAAATAGGGGCACAGAGAAAGTGGGAGAGAGAAAGGAAGAAATAGGGGCACACATGGAAAGAGTAAGAGAGAAAGGAAGAAATTGGGGCGAATGGAAATAGGGAGAGAGAAAGGAAGAGAGAGAGGTAAGATAGAGAGGCACACAGGGACAGGAGAAAAACAAAGGGAGAAAATAGGAGCAAGAGAGAAGAGGGGGGGAATAGAAGAGTGGACTGGGCCAATCGGGTTTGTACATTATTGATGTTAAACCTACACCTCTCCAGCTGTACAGCATCCAATATCTGCTTAATATTGTCAAGAGGTCCTGAGAGCTGCAGTTTAACATCAACTAGAGTCAAAAATAAAAAGAGAAGACGCACACCTTTTTAAAGTGAATTACAGGGTGCTAATCCATAGGTAACTCCCCATAAGGGTCTCCATGTAATTTGTAACTGCTGCAAGGAATGGATAGCACACCCAATTTGAGAAAACCAAAATTAATTTCTTATAAAAGAGAAAAAAATCTAACAGAAAATAATTTACAAAACATAATGAGCCCATTATGCTTTTGTTTTGTAAATTATTTTCTGTTAGATTTTTTTCTCTTTTATAAGAAATTAATTTTGGTAACATCAACTAGAGGACATGCTTGATTAATTTAGGTTTTCCAGGGCCCAAGCATTGTGTTGGCCCCTTTTCCCCATCTCTGACCCTGATCAAACACAAGGTGCTTAGCTAATCTACACCAAGGGTTAAATGTTTTAACTTTGCCATAGCTTAGGCTACAATAATTTATTTGTCCTAATAAACTACCCCATGATGCCAAATTATTCTGTACATCAAAGGCTCCCAAATCCAGTGTGTGTCATGTGATTGCTCCAGATTGGAGCAGGGAGTCTTTGATGTATATGCAAGGCTCCCATCTTTAGTCATGCACGCATTGGGGACTTTCCTTAATAAATGTGGATCTAATTTAGTTTAATGAGCCTTCTGGAGATTAACAAACCCGAATTTATAATAGGATGTCCTTAAAAAAATTGCCTGGAATATATGTCAGAGAATGCTGAGACAAGAAAAAGCAGTGGGGGGAGGGAAAGGGGGGCTAATGTTGGATAAATATGATTAGGGAAAGGGGTGACTCAGGCTGACAAATACACTGCAGAGAGGTAGAGGAAAATACATTATGGGAGGAGAGAATAAAGGCCCCCATACACGGGCCGATAAAAGCTGCCGACAGACCGAGTCGGCAGTTTATTGGCCCGTGTGTGGGGCCATCCGATGGGCTTCCCCGATCGATATCTGGCCGATAGTAGTCTCATCTATTAGGGTTTATATTGTGATATTTATTTATATATCCAGTTTTATTTATTAAAATAATTGTGATTATGAAAATAAAATGGAAAAGATAATTGACTTTGTTTATTTATTTTTTCTGCAATCCAGGACCGCACCAACTAGCCGATGCGGCCCTAGATAGCAAAATATAATCAAACTCGAACTATTAATATCTGGCCGATTTTTGGCCTGATATTGATCGGGAAGACCCTGAAATGTAACTAGAGCAGGACGTGCAGCCGGGCCCCCCTCCATACACGGAACTGGCAGGGAATTAGCGGCGCGTGAACTGCCGGGGGGCCCTGAGGGGGTGCGGGCCCTGGCCCGCTTGCACCCCCTGCTCTCCCGGTAGTTCCGCCACTGGGAGGACCCATCAGGAGCCCCCACACACAAATCGGTCTAAAAGGACCAAGATGGGCGTTGGTGCCCATTCACAGCATTGTAATCTGATCCTCAGGGCCAAACGTTCTGATTCACCCAATATCACCCGGCCGTTATTGGGCATATCTGGTTAAGATCCGCTCATTTGGCGACCTCGCCAAACAAGCGGATCCAATAGTGTATGGCCATCATTAGCAGCTTAATTGTCCTTATAAAGAGCATGTAAAAACCTTTCGAACCACTAGATGGAGCAGTTGGATGTTTATTTATCTTGAGAAGATGCTCAAAGCGAACAGACCAGAATACAGAGTCATAGGGGCAAATTTACTAAAGGGCTAAGTGACTAACGCTGGCGAAAATTCTCAAGCGTGACGTCATTTCGGGACTTCACCGATTTACTAACGGGCGCTGGCATAAATTCGCTTGCGAAGGAGATAGACTCTATCACTACTTCGCACTCTAACGCCAGGCGAATTTTCGCTCTGGCGAATGGACGTAAATTCACTAAGATGCAGATTTTAATTAACGTTACCTCTTGCGCTAGACTTGCCTTCGCCACCTTGTAAATTTTTTATAGGGTACCTGGCTTCCCCCCTACATTTCCTAACATATGGCACATAAACTATACACTGGGCTCATGTGTAGGGCAATGTAACAACTTTATTTTATTAAGGTTCCCTGGGCTTGTGTATTGTAATGTATTTGCTACAACATATACGTCCATTCAACTTTAACTTCCCGCCCATATGCAAATTTGCTTGCCGAATTAACGCTAGGGAAACTTTGCCATCGTTCGGCGTCAGGGACGCAACTTCGCATTTTAGTGACTTAGCATTGTCTTGGCGAATTTTCACCTGTCAAAGTGTGGCAATGTGAGTGAAGCCATCGTTGGAGCATTTTTGGGGTTAGTAAATTTGCCCCTAAGCTTGTGTATAGCTTAAAGGACCAGTAAAATAATTTTTTTTTGAATTCATTTGCATACAACGAAAAAGAACCACAAAGACAAATTTAACTTTGCAATCGCAAATCACAGTCTTTATTAAGAAATAATTTACTGAAACGCTGCTTGTGTTCCTCTGTGACCGCAAATCATTCCATGTCCATATATTTGGCCAAAAGACAGCTGCCCTAGGTACAGACCCTTATGTAGGTCGAGTCTAAGGTTCAAAATAGGCCCTGGTATGTCAGTTATACAGATGCCTCAACAGACTATGTTGCCAGTGTTTCTCCGTCAAAAAATCAGTATATTAGATTCCCAGAAAATGTATGGTTACAGGTATGGGACCCATTATCCAGAATGCTGGGGACCTGGGGTTTTCCGGATGACAGGTCTTTCCCTAATTTGGATCTTCACACCTAAGTCTACTAGAAAATCATGTAAACGTTAAATAAACCCAATAGGCTGGTTTTGCTTCCAATAAGGATTAATTATGTCTTAGTTGGGATCAAGTACAAAGTACTGTTTTATTTTTACAGAGAAAAAGGAAATCATTTTTAAAAATGTGGATTATTTGATCATAATGGAGTCTATGGGAGTTGCCTTTCTGTAATTCAGAGCTTTCTGGAGAATGGGTTTGCAGATAATGAATCCCATACCTGTATGTGTATAAAATACATAATTACGCCCAAATTTCAGGGCAATGCTTAAAATTATTTTGCCGTTTGGTCCAGTATCTTCTAGGTATATACAACTGTATAATGGTGTATTTTGCACTAGATAACAGTCAAGCCGAGAGCTCTGTAAATGTTTTTCTTGAAATAATGGTCGGGACAGTCTCTCTCTCCAGCCGTCTGAATCACATCATTGTCGCAGTTAACTGGAGCAGCAAATTCCAGACCCCAGACAAATTTTAGTGAATTTTACACAGGACACAGCAACCGAAGTGAAAAAAAAACTCCTCTGATTCCTTATCTGAGCGTGAGTTGACTGCATTGCCAATATTTTATATACTTTCTAACAAGTGTACCATTAACAGGAGAATTAGGTAAAAACCATGCTTGTGGTCTGGGCTAAGTAACATTAATACAGTTATTAAAGGGACCCTCACTTAAAGGGCATGTAAAGTCTAAAATAGAATAAGGCTAGAAATGGTGTATTTTGTATACTAAATATAAACGTGAACTCACTGCACCACAAGCCTAATCAAACAAATAATTTATGCTTTCAAAGTTGGCTACAGGGGGTCACCATCTTGTAACTTTGTGAAACATCTTTGCAAGACTAAGACTGTGCACATGCTCAGTGTGGTCTGGGCTGCTTAGGGATCGTCATAAACAAAGCTGCTTGAGTTCTGCATGGCTGGGAAGTAAGGCGGGGGCTCCCCCTTCTGTTCATAAGTATGATTGTTTCCCTGCTCAGCAGTTAGGGACCGTCTGACAATTCCTATCCACAGCAGTAAATGAAGGGAGAATTTCACTGCATACAGTCAGGTTTCTTATAAAAATGGTACACATTTTTTAATTAAATTATATTGGAGATAGGTTTCTTTTTCATTAAAGAAAGTAGAAATGTGATTTTCTGTTTTTGCCTTTACATGCCCTTTAAATGATTTGATTCTTTTTGTTTATCTTGTGAAACTATTGTAACATAAATCTGTTCCACTGTACCATAGCAATTAAACTGCACGGCAGCTTCAACTAGGCAACCTTTTATTATAGAGAGGTTGCAGCGGCTTCCATCTCAGTAGACATGGGGGCATATTTATTAACATTGGAGACAAACATCAGCAGTTCGATTTAAACAGTTACCTACAAGTTAAAGGGATTCTGTCATGATTTTTATGATGTAGTTTTTAATTTATAAATGACACTGTTTACATGGCAAATAATTCATTCTACCATCTAAAATTAAATTCCTGAACCAGCAAGTGTATTTTTTGGTTGTAATATTGGTGTGTAGGTGCATAGCAGGTCATTTTGCCTGATCATGTGCTTTCAGAAAGAGCCAGCACTTTAGGATGGAACTGCTTTCTGGCAGGCTGTTGTTTCTCCTACTCAATGTAACTGAATGTTTATCAGTGAGACCTGTAGTTTACTATTGAGTGCTGTTCTTGTCTCTACCAGGCAGCTGTTATCTTGTGTTAGAGAGCGGTAATCTGGTTACCTTCCCATTGTTCTGTTGTTAGACTGCTGGGGGGAAAGGGAGGGGGTGATATCACTCCAACTTGCAGTAAAGAGTGACTGAAGTTTATCAGAGCACAAGTCACATGACTGGGGACACCTGGGAAATGGTTAATATTTCTAGTCCCATGTCAGATTTCAAAATTGAATATAAAAAAATCTGCTTGTACTTTTGAGAAACGGATTTCATTGCACTATTAACTGATGTGTTTTGAAAAAATTTTTTTTTTCCCATGACAGTATCCCTTTAAGGTTACCATACTAGGGCAGATTTTGTCATGTGAAACGATTGTACAGTTCTGTCAAAATTTCCCAACAGTGAATCCAACTGTTTTTTATTGTGAAATTATAAAATCGGTCAGTGGATGGTGCAGTCAAATAATCAACGTTAAACGATAGTTCACTGTGCATGCCTTTCGCAAAAGTAAACAAAGGAACAGACTACCATCACTTTAAGAGGCAAATTCACTAAGATGCGAAGTTGCGCCTGGCACAACTTCGCCGTGCTTCACCACACTTCACCAGACGTAGTTTCGCCAGCACTCCGCAAATTCACTAAAATCCGAAGTTGCGCACAGGGGTAGCGTAAGTTTGCGAAGTTGCGCTAGCGTTGATTCGCTATGTAAAGCGAAGTTACGCTAGCGAAGGCTAATTTGCATACGGCACGGAATTCAAATTTCAATGGAGGAACACGTATTAGCACTACAAATGCCAAGAAAATGTTCAAATCTGCAAATAAAATTTTTATTTTGCCCTACACATGTGCCCACTGTCTAGGTAAGTTGCCATGAGTCAGGAAATGTAGGGGGGAAGGAGGGGAGCCCCAAAAAAATTTTCGATCTTTTTCAGCCTATCACCCATCATGTAGAAAACACTCCAGCGTTTTTTGGGACTTAGAAAAAATTTTGACTTTTTTGGAAACAATCCCTATCTACTCTATTGCGCTTCGCCAGGTCTGAGGTGGCGAAGGAAGTCTAGCATAAAAGGTAGCGTTCAGTACACTGCGCAAGTTAGTGAATTTGCGTAGTGTCGTCGCTAGCGAAAATTCGCCTGGCGTAAGGTTGCGAAGTAACACTAGCGAAACTACGCCAGCGTTCGTTAGTGAATTTGCACAGTAGCGAAAATGCCAAACGCTAGCGAATTAACGCTAGCGTTTGGCGCTTCGCGGCTTAGTGAATTTGCCCCTAAGAGTCTGGCCACACAGGCAGATTTGGGGAAGAGATTAGTCGCAAGACGACTAATCTCCTGATCTGCCTTCCGCCGGCTAAAATGTAAATCAGCCAGGCACACAGAAAGCTTTATTCTCTGAAGTCGCCCGTAATTGCCTCGGATTTCGGAAAACAAAGTGCTCCGTGTGCCTGCCTTCAGGCGATTTACATTTTAGTCGGCGGAAGGTAGATCAGGAGATTAGTTGCCACGAAGGAGAAGAGATTTGTCGCCTGGTGACTAATCTCCCTGAATCTGCCCGTGTGGCCAGACCCTAAAATGTTGATGCAATGTAGACGCTTAGTTCTCTTCATTATAATTCATCAGGGAACAGTTACTGGGGGGAAATCCAGAGCCTTCAACCCAAGCCATTGCCTATGTGGTTTTATGGTGGGCCACAATGGCATCAAGTGTTTCAAAATGAGCCTGGTCATGCTCCACCACAAATTAAATGTGCTGTAATAAGGCAATCGGCTACAGTGAAACCTCAATTTTAAGTACCCTGATTTAAAGTTTTCCAGCATTTTACTTTTATTTGTGGTCCCATCAATTTATAATGTATTTCAAGGGGTGAATTTCCCTGATTTTATATCACGTTTTTCCGGATTTTACATCAAAATGTTATCCTGATGTTACAATAAATTGTTGTTTGTCCTCTATGATTGTTATTAGTCAAATAAAGAGGTTTAATATACGAACCAGATGTATATTTTAACATGGTTCTGCCTGTAACTAGTCAATGGCAATTAGTCTACCCCTTATACAGTCCTGCACCAATCACTTATTGCTTTCAGTTGTGCATGTGACTGGCAAAGAGGCACATGCCCCCATAATGTAAAATGAATGCTGCAATGATTAAAGGGGAACTTTGGCTTCCAAACCAAAATTTGTTAAAGAGGCCCACATAACACAGAAACCCCTAATATACCTATCACATAGCCTGGCGACTAATCTCCTCTTCTTCGTGGCGACTAATCTCCCCGATCTGCCTTCCGTCGGGCTAAAATGTAAATCGCTTGGGGGCAGGCACACGAAGCACTTAGTTTTCCAAAGTCGCTTGTAATTGCCTCATGAGGAAACTTTGGAAAATGAAGCGCTGTCTGCCCGAAGTGATTTACATTTTAGCCGGCGGAAGGCAGATCGGGGAGATTAGTCACCGCGAAGTAGAGGAGATTTGTCGTCTGGATTTGTCGTCTCCTCGTGTGGCCAGATCTTTACCTGTTTCTACAAAAAGTGTGAATAAATGCCATGTCTATGCTGAAATCCAGCTGTTTAACAGTTCTTTTTTCTTTCTGTATCATTGGAAATCCTGTCAGGGAAGGAGGGACTAAACACATGATACAAATTGTAACAACTACTCCACAGCTTACAGACAGCATGCAGGAACTACATAACCCACAATACATTGCACTGTGATGTTCTGTTCCTTATTGAAATCACGTGTGCAGGGAATTGTGGGGTTTGGAGGATTGAGGCTGAGGACAGATGGCTGTTGATACAAAGTAACAGTAGTCAGACAGCTCAGCAAAGTAGTCAGACAGATCAGCAGGGGGCTAGACTTAGGGAACTGTTCCAAAACCATTAAAAATCATGAAAAGTCATGATATATATATGATATATACTGCAAAGTTGCTTGAAATTATGTTTACTTTTCAAAGAGCTTAAGTTATGTTTTTGTGGAGTTCCCCTTTAACTCTTGTTATTAAAGCAGTAAATATGGTATTTCAAAGGAAACCCGACTCCTGTGCTTATATCCTTTCAGTACTTGAAGAAAAAGTCGCTTTAATTAATTTCCCTGATTTTACATAATTTTTTCCTGGTCCCCTGAAAAACTTAAAATGGGGGGTTTTACTGTAGGGCTTTCATACATTTCAGATAAGGGCTTTGACACATCTGCGGCGTTTTTTAATGACGCTGTTGCGTTGTGGCTATTTTGCGCTTTTCAGCACGGAGGTGCACTCGCGATGCTACAGCCGCCATTGAGAAGAATGGCGTCAGTTAACTCCTGTGTCCCCATGCAGCGGACATGTGTGTGTTCCAGTGGGTGGGAATGCTGGAGTTAACAGACCTGAGTCTCTTCAAAGTTATTGCACATTTAATGCCGCCACTGGTTTCTCCCGTGATTACTGTGCAACGATATTGCAGCACAAACTGGCATCAAATCAGAAGAACAAGTCTTTCTGCACCAGCAGTGCTTCTCCCTATTACTCCACTAATGTAACGAGATAAGGAAGGTGATTGTACTGTACAACTGTTTTCTCCTCCGCATTCCCACATTCCTTCCCACACAGCTCTGTTTCCAATAAGCTGTAACTTATACATTTCCAGATGCAGAGGGGAAAGTAAAATAGGTCCCTCAGTACCACCTCCTCCTATTCCATCTGTTGCTTCACGAATGCGACAGTCAGTCTAGAGTTCACCCCCATGCAAGGCTGATTTTCAAGGCTGCCCAATGTTCCTTTTATACTTTGTGGGTTGGGTATGTTTTCGGATTTACTTTAAGCAAGATATACATGAAAATTAACAAAGCTGATAGCAAATAGGACAGGCTTGTGCCTTGAGCCATGATCAGCTCTTCTCCAGCTACAATGACAAATAAATGACCACACGCTGATATGAAAAAACAATGTTTAATATCAATTTATCAAAAATATAGCGGGTTCACAGCTGTAAACTGCAGAATTGTAGTCCCAGATCACAGTATTAGTACAAGACTTGTAGAAAACCTGGTCGTCATCATTTCAGTCTGTGCCATAGTAACAATTCATAGGCATACAGGACACATAAAGTATAATTTCACAGCAAAACAATCCATAGGTATACCAGCAGGCCTGGACTGGGATCCAAACAGCGCCTACCAGCCAAATAAAGTGACTGTCAATGGCATTTTACTGGTATTTGCCAGAATCCACACATTGCTATCCAGGCTGGCATACCAGGACACATTCAATACCATCCTACAGCATAATAATCCATAGGCATACCAGGACACATTCAATACCATCCTACAGCATAATAATCCATAGGCATACCAGGACACATTCAATACCATCCTACAGCATAATAATCCATAGGCATACCAGGACACATTCAGTATCACCCTACAGCATAATAATCCATAGGCATACAACGAAACATTCAGTATCACCCTACAGCATAATAATCCATAGGCATACCAGGACACATTCAATATCATCCTACAGCATAATAATCCATAGGCATACCAGGACACATTCAATATAACCCTACAGCATAATAATCCATAGGCATACCAGGACATATTCAATATCACCCTACATCATAATAATCCATAGGCATACAACAACACATTCAATATCACCCTACATCATAATAATCCATAGGCATACCAGGACACATTCAATACCATCCTACAGCATAATAATCCATAGGCATACCAGGACACATTCAATATCATCCTACATCATAATAATCCATAGGCATACCAGGACACATTCAATATAACCCTACAGCATAATAATCCATAGGCAGGACATTCAGAACCCTCCCACAGCACAACAATTCAGACATACTAGGACCCATTTAGTACCCTCTTCACAAGCAGATCCATGCATGGACATAGCAGGACACATTCAGTCTTCTTCTGCAGCATATCAATTTATAGGCATACAAAGACACATGCTGTACCCTCCCACAAAATGACATATTACCTGTACATATGAATTTATAAAACCTATCTTATAGAACTCTTATATTGCAATGTCTGTATAAGCTCTGAGTGGATAGCTCTAGCTCAAAGTGCCGTGTGTCTACGCTGAAATTCCCCACTGCTTCTTGTATAGGAATCAATGTATCCCAAGAGTCTGCGTCAATCCAGATCTCACTGTGCAACAAGAATCACATGTAGCAATAACATTGCAAATTTCACAGAGATCCATGTATAGAAACTGAAATGTTGTGTTGTTTTTATTCTTATCTATTTAGCATAATATATGTTCATCTGCAGAGGGGTTTCTGTATTGAGTTCTCATACACCACAGTCTTTAGGCTGATGCTGATCATCCAGCCAGCCCAAATTCTGGTAGTATCATGAGAGCGCCGGTTGTATTTCAGGCACCTCCACTTGCAAACACCCACTGTGCACATGACGTGCAAATGACAAGAAAGGCAAGTTGTAGAAATGATGAGATGGTGTACATATCCGCTCTATACAGCAGAACACATACAATGGAAAATGGTTTTTCATTTAAGAAAAAAAAGCCACAATTTCAAAGGAATCCCTCAATTCAGTTGAAAAAAAGAAAAAGTCTACTGATTTCCTTGTATTATGTATTTACAGGTATAAAAGTAGAAAGCATAAAGAACAGGAATGGCAACGATTAAAAGACGATAGCAGTTTGCAGCATCTCTTCCCGCAACAGCTTGCCATCTAAAAACATGAATGAGATAGCCAAAGCAAATAAGGTGCAGAGAAGAATTTACAGGCGCCTGCTACAGCTTGGAGTGTTCCCTTTAATAAATAAGTGCCTGACTATGCAGGTATGTAAGACCCACATCTGTGCTAGTAAGGATAGGCATCTATAAACCTGTCTAACCCATCGTTGTGGACGTACATCCCGCATCCCGTAGAGCTGCACTCGCAGGGGGATCTCTAACAGAACACTGAATCCATATAAATAAAGTTCATACCTAACAGCACTGCAAATCTAACTGCACTGTGTGCAAATAACCCCAAATTCACAGCACGTTTAAGACTAACTGAAGCAGCGCTGCAGAAGATGGTTCCATGCCACATATTGATTTGTCGTTTGCCTGAGTGACATAGTTTGGTCCTGTGCTGGGTTCTTGCATCTCATACATACACGGCAGGAGACATCATAAAGCCTTGGTCTTCTCTATGGGAAACAGATTGTGGTATAGACAATTCACTGTATATAGGATTGATCTGTTCTAGGTAGTCATCCTCTAACGTAGCAGTGTCCTGTGATCCAGTGGGAGACCAGTACTTGGGGGGTGTCTAAGGGGAGAAAAAATGGATGGATGAGGTATAATATGAGTAGAGTTATTTATAAAATAATGATGACAACAAACTTATTTACTTAATTTGACCACCAAAAGGCTGGACTCAAATCATGATGATTCACACGTTTGGCCCCATGGTCAACTAACACGTCATAACGAGGGGCCTATTGAGACCCTTTGGGAGAGTGTAGCAAGGATTCTTCCTTTGTTCCCCGAGCCTCTCCAAAAGTGGTCTGACAAAGGGGGCACGCCCCCCAAAACGTTACATCGATTGACTAATAAAAGTGCAGGGAATCTCTCCGCTACACCTGCCTCAGTGTTTGCGACCCATTGGGAGAGGACAGCATCAACACACCGACGTGGCCCTCAAACTGGATATTTTAACATGGATTTTCTGCCCAATTCCTCAGCAAGATATTAGTCAGGTAAGTCATTATACTCTCACTCCCTCCAATATCCTAATGTAATATCTACTGGAAAGCTTAATCCAGGGGACCGGGTATAATTTTGGAATGTCCACCTTGAACAGCCTAGGACAGAACCTTCTTCTGCAGGACTTACAATCCTTCAGTCACTCCCTATTTTTGAAATCTTAACAGAAGTACATGTTTTTCCATTGCTGTTTTTGGGCACCAAACTACATGATGATGTCATGACATGCCTGTTGGTAGTGATGTCATTGTTCTGAATGCAAAACCAATGGTAAAAACAAAGCATTCTTCTAAGGTCTTAACTACTGGAAGGCAACATCAAATACAATTACCATATCAGGATCTTCCATGGTGTCTGTATGCTCCAGAGGAGCCTTGAGTGGAAGCATCTCTTCTCCTTGGATCTGAGGAAACTATAAGACAACAAAACGTTTAGTTTAATAACAGAGTACTGGTCTATGCAAGCAACCATTCCAGGCACAGAAAGCCCAAGAAACCAAGAGCTTGAGCTTCTCACAACTTGTGGATAATGGGTCTACCTGCAGATCTGCAACCCCTACCATCATCTGCCTACTCTGTGGTAGTGTATGGAGCGGCAGGAGTTCCTGCCCCCAATAGCTGGAGGGTCAACAGCATGAATATATAATGTACAATAATGTATATGCAAACAGTTAGTAGTAAACATAGATCACACTGGCCCCCGGAAACACTACAGAGCAAAAAGCACACTTTGCATGTAAAAGTGCTGGATCATGTGGTAGAAAGAATAACTGTTGCCTTTAAAGAAGCGGCAGTAACACTTTAAAAAGAAATTAAGTTAAAATAAAACCAACATCTACGTAGCCCTTCTATCCGAACTTAAATATTTGCCTTCATCCTTTTTACAGTGTATTTATATCTAAGTGCCGGTTGGGTTTCTCCATATACCTCCTGTGCAATATAAACGAGCTGTACGTATACATAAACATCTCTGACTTGTTAATATAAGCACATGGTGCTGGGTCAGATCTCTCATGCCATGTCTTTAGTCTGGCACAAAAGAATAATTTCATCTGAAAACCTCAGCTACTTATATGAGCTTCATAATGGAAGGTATTCTGATCTATTCTTGATTATTGTACAAGTCTTGTGCAGAAACGTTCAGTGGTTCAATTTAAAAAAAAACAATGTTTCGGGATTAAACAGAATTTGCTCCTTCATATCAGTGTTTTTTAGGATACAGCCTCTTAAATTTTGAGGCCAGGCACAGTTACAAACAAGATGGGGCTCAAATGCTTACATTTCGCAGAGCTAAACATCTATAAACCAGTATAAAGCATTGTCAAATGTTAATCCAAGAAGTGGTGAAAGTGGGAATAGCATTGGGACTGTGTGGCCAAGAAGAAGTGCTGGGAAATGGTGTTATAACATTACCTTTTCTTCTTGCATTTTTACAGATGGAGGAGGTGGTTTATATGCCGGGGGCCCCTCTAAGCTGGAAAAAAAAAATAGAACAGCTTAACCAATGAGCTCCATGTCTGGAGACATTATTGAAAGAGTAGTGTGTCATTCTATCCTACGGGGATCACAGAAGGTCTAGAGATGAACAACGTTTTTCGCCAGGTTTCTCTAAGCCCATATTGTTGAAATAAATTGTCACCCATAGACTTCAATGCATTTGACGAATCTTTCGCAAATTTTCAGCAAAATGAAACAGGTCAGATTCGCCCATCACTACGAAGAACTAGGAATGCACAGAATCCACTATTTTGTATTTGGCTGAACCCCTGAATCCTTTGTGAAAAATTTGGCCGAATACCGAACCGAAATCCTAATCCATATGCAAATTAGGGATGGGAAGGGTAAACATTTTTTCTTCCTTGTTTTGTGACAAAAAGTTAAGCGATTTTCCTTCCCGCCCCTAAATTGCATATGTAAATTAGGATTTGGTTCAGCCGGGCAGAAGAATTTGAGAATCTGAATCCTGCTAAAAAAGGGCGAATCCCTAACCGAATCCTGGATTCGTGGCATCCCTAATAAGAACCTTTTACTTTAAATCACGTACTTTGGTTTGTTACAGTTATAATCTAGTGGTTCATCTGGAATGCCAACATATTTCAGTTTTCATTCCTTTTTGTAGGATTGTATTTGAGATCCTCGTAATATATTCACTGAGCGTTGTTCGGTAGATAGGTTCTTTGATTTGGTTTTAATTAATTTGTTTTACCATGTTCAACAGTTCAGGTGGCGTCACCAATTAAAGATTCAAATCTATATTTTCTTTTTCTTTTAGGCATTCAGCCAAAACAAGTTGTTCTGGTTTGCCTCACTGTACAGCTTTTATCTTTTGTTAAAATCCTGCTGGTTTAATTTCAAAATAATAAAAACATTTTGAGACCTGGAAAAAAAAAAAAGAACTTTTTACCTTCACACTGTCACAAGGTAAAGATTGTGCCAGTCTGAAGCAGCTGTAATTGGCCAGGGAAACCCACACTCAAGTTGACATCATAGCCAACCAACTGGGCTGTGCAGACATAAATTAGGGCTATCCAGTTGAATGGCCGGTGGCTGAAAGTGGTCTTCTAAAGAAGGGACTCCGCGGACGCAGGCGTTAAGTCGGATGCGACAGAAATAAGGTAAGCAACAGGAACATTGGAGAGTATCGCATTGTTTGTCCGATGCGACTGTCGGATGCAAGCGCTGCGTCTGCATCCGTCAGTCGTGTCGCGTTGGATGACTGCTGCGACTTCATCAGACATTGCCATCTCTTACCGTCTCTTATTTCCGTCGCATCCGACTTGCATTATTGTGCAGCGTGCCGGATCGCGCCTAAATCGCCCGTGGGGTTCTACCCTAAAGTATTTTTTTGAGTCAAGGGCTACACTAACTTCTTGGAGAAACCACCATGAATGCCTTTGCCCTAAGGACCTAACTCAGAGGGGGGAGCTTTCTCCCAGACTCAACTGAGGTTTCATAGACACTTACTCATCATCTTCAGCCGTCTGGTTCTTTCGCTGTTGCCGGCAGATCATGATCACTGTGGCAATAACGGCTATACCAACAATGGCTGCAATGATTCCTCCGATAATTCCACCAGTGGCACCTGCTCCAGAAGTGTTTGGTTTATCTGCACAAAAGGACAACAGGTTAAGGCTTCCAGCTACAGAAAAATTGGCAGATGCTGGTGTTAGAACACCGTGAATAGAGAATATAGGAAACCAGCTAAGTTTAAATTACAATGAGACATGAATGTTTACCTTGGCCTGTAACAAGAGGAACTTTATGTGAGCAGCCATTAAAAAGGAAGGAAGGGGTGACCCAGTGTAGTGATCTTTGAGAACAAACTGTGATGTACAATGCACAGGACAGACCCAACGCCCAGCAGGTGAGCTCACGCACTGAAAGGAAGACCTTATGAAAGGTCATAGGTGTTGTTATTATCAGTCGCGTTTAACAAGAACTTGTACAAATAAACGTGTTGGGAAACCATCACAAGAGGAATTCCTGTAAATCTGGTCTAGCCTGAAATCCATTAGTCTATCTCTGCCCAATATTCCTCTCAATTTCTACTCTCTTGGATTCAATGTCCCATCTAAGCTGTGTGTGAATGCAAAGTAGATGCCCCTTATTGCCCATACAAACTACCAACATCACTTGTGCCAATACAATTGCTCTGGGACCACCATACAATGCTTTTTAACATTCCTAAAAGTTATATCGTAAAAATTAATTGATTTCATTCTCCTTTTCAGGCTCGGTCGTATTTACTATTTCTTGGTACTAGCAGTTTTTACCATGTGTTACAGAAGAGGCATCTGCTGTTCTGTCCAGAAGAACCAGTCAGAATGGAAAGGTGCTTAATTTACTGATACAGAAATCCTTTTCCGATTCTTCCTTACTCCAGCATTGGAATGGAGTACCAGGGCCAGTGGGAACTAAACCTCTAGGGTGTACACATGGGCTTCTGTATCAGAATTCCTGTTTTCAGCTTAAACCTCCAGGGCTAGGGCTTGAGCATGCTCAGTTTGCTCCTCTCCCCCTCCCTGCTGTAATCTAAGCCCAGAGCTATGAGTGAGCAGGGAAAATCAGGCAGGAAGTGATGTCACACCAAGAAAATATGGCAGTTGCTATCCTAAACAGAGAGCTTCTAGAACTGTTTACTCAGGTATAGTAAAGCATTCTACAGAATAAATAGTGTTTAGCTTGCACTAGTGTGACTAATCTATTGGCAATAAACGGCTTTCCTTCTCCTTTAATGATCTCTGACTAACTACCAACAATAGCCTTGTCATAAGGGTCCTGAAACAACATTCGGTTATGCGGAACACGCCCCCATACATGGGCCGATAAAAGCTGGCGACAAGAGTCGGCAGCTTATTAGCCTGTGTATGGGACTCCAACTGGCTTCCCCGATCGATATCTGCCCGATATCTTTCCTGATTGAAAAATCCTGTCGGATCGCGGCCGCATCTATGCGTGTATGCAGTCCCACGATCTGACCGCCCGTATTGGATCCATTATGATCCGATCATTGGATCAGCCCAATATCGCCCACTTCAATGTGGGTATATCGAGGAGAGATCATTGCCAAACGAGCAGGTCTCTACATCTATGGCCACCTTAACTAAAGACTTTCTTCTCTAAGCAACAGCAAATGTAGCCGGATATATTGCTTACTTTGAATAACCCATGTACATCTGCATCTACTCTTCATCCCAGTCAAAGTGAGTAGGAATAGACTAGTGTTGAGTATAGAGCTAGACCATTGGACTGGCCAAGAACTTGCTCTCAGGAAACGAAAAAAGACATGACTCTTAGCATTTTTGCTTTTGAAGAAGAAAGGCAGCCCAACATAATACAATTGCTCTTTCTGAGACAAAAGTTGCAATGCAAAACACATGAAATCCAATACACTTGACTCAATCAGGTACAAAGCGTTGGCGATCTGCCCTATTTTTATACAAATGAATTGTAGTGTTTGGCAGAAATCGTGGTCCTGGGTTTGGCAGGCTGCCCAGATACCAATTTTATAGACTGAAAATGTTTGGTCAACAAAATCTGAGCAGCACATGATGGACAACTACACAGGTCAAGTCAGGCTGACCCTCACTCAAGCAGGAACCGAAAAAAAGAAAAAATGCTTTGAATAACAATTGCCTAAGTCATGTCACAGCTATAAACTTGTCAAACCAGTCTCCATGGTCTCACTTACATCTATGGCTAATTATATACAGGGTGCCTTGCTGAGGCAGGAAAAAATACAGGGGTTTAATTACCACTTTCAGTCAATTTTAGGCATTTGTGTGCCGAAGCTCTTAAAGGGACAATAATACAAAAAAAAAAAAAATTAAAGTATCGAAGTAATTGAAATATAATGTACTGTTGCCCTGCACTAGTAAAAGTTCTGTGTTTGCTTCAGAAACTATAGTTTATATAAACAAGCTGCTGTGTAACCAAGGAGGCAGCCATTCAAGCTGGAGAAAGCACAGGTCACATAGCAGATAACAGATAAGCCCTGTAGAATACATTGGTGTTTTATCTGCTGTGTTACCTGTGCCTTTTCTCCTTTTTGCCCTAGCGTGAATGGCTGCAGCCATTACTATACAGCAGCTTGTTTATATGAACTATAGTAGAATTTCTGAAGCAGTTTTTCCAGTGCAGGGCAACAGTACATTATATTGTCATTAGGAGTGCACTGAATCCACTGTTTGGGATTCGGCAAATTCCCGAATCCTTTGTGAAAGAGTCGAATACTGAACCAAATCAGAATTTTCAAATAAGGGGAGGGGAAGTGTGAATTTTTTTTTTCACTTGTGTTTTGTGATGAAAAGCCGCGTGATTTCCCCTTGTCTGCTGGGGGGGGGGGGGGTGATATCACTCCAACTTGCAGTACAGCAGTAAAGAGTGACTGAAGTTTATCAGAGCACAAGTCAAATGACTGGGGGCAGCTGGGAAACTGACAATATATCTAGCCCCATGTCAGATTTCAAAGCCGAATATAACAAAATCTGTTTGCTCTTTTGAAAGATGGATTTAAGTGCAGAATTCTGCTGGAGCAGCACTATTAACTGATGTGTTTTGAAAAAAAAACAAAAAAAAAACATGTTTTCCCATGACAGTATCCCTTTAAATTCACCCTGTGCAATGAAATTTTTTTTTTTCTTTTAAAGCCCTGTATGAGTATGTGTATAGGGATTTGAGCTCTTTAAAAATAATTGGCTGGAATTCAGTGTAGGGCTCAGTGTCCCCATAAATTATTTGCACCAAGCCTCCAAGCATATTTCACATTCAATAATGACAAAGCAGCCAAATGCCAACAGAGCAATGTTCTAGCATGAAGCCTTTGAAGGCGGCAGCCAGAGTCTAGGCTAGTTTATGAGAGCGCTCCCAGACATCATTATAATGATAGAGACAATCAATGGGTAAGCAAAGAGGATTGGGTAGTGGCTTGCCATTTGTTTAGTGCAGGCTAAGCCGCAGCTCTGCATTTGTTTTCATGTGCCGATCTCGTTATTTAGCATTAGGAAGAGCACCTGTTTGATATATTATTAATATCACATTATTCATTATTGCTGTAGCGAGTGCACTGCTGTCATGTGGCTGCTGTACAGGCCTGGGACAAAAGTAGCTTAACGGCAGTAAAAATATGGTCCACCCCTGGATTATACCACTCCAAAATGGCTCTCTCCAGATCACATCAAATACTGAAGAGAAAAAGTGGTAACACTAATAAACACGGCAAAAATCACCATCATAGAAGACTTCCCATCTGACTTCTACCATAGCAAGATAAATAACAGAGAAAGTGGGAAAAGAAAGCTAAGCAAAGGTTAAGGGAATTAAAACCATGGCAGTTTTATAGAGGGCTGTCAGCTGTTGGTTGGCATGGCTGTAGGCAGGCATCTTTTTTTTGCCTGCATGGCATTTCATAAATGTCAGTATGTGCTTCCCTTTCATTTCCCGTTTTCATACTGTAAATAAACCCCCTAACATACCATAATGTTGCAGTTGAACTACAAAGTTCCCTAGCCAGATCCACTGTCTGATAAAACAGATTGCTCAGAAGCAAATCAAATGCACAGACCTTCCCACTTTACTCCTGAACAGCCGTTTTATTAGTTCTGCTGCAGAACCAAAAGCCTAAGGGTCAGGCCACACAAGCAGATTTGAGGAGATCAGGCCCGGATTTGTGGCAAGGCCACATAGGCCCTGGCCTAGGGTGGCGAAATTTTTGGGACGGCACGCCGCCCAGCCGCATCTTTGAAGCACTGGGGACTTAACGCTCCCCAGCGCTTCTGCCTCAGCGAGCGCCACAGTAGGATCCTGCGGACACAGGGCGGCACGGGTATGGATCGTGAGGCCTTGGGTTCTGCTTCGTTAAATCCGGCCCTGGGGGAGATTAGTCGCCCAAGCGACAAATTCCTCTTCTTTGGGGTGACAATCTCTCCGAACTGCCTTCCCCCCGCCCTCCAAGGAAACTTCGGGCGACTTCGAAATGGCTCTGCTAGGAACAAGTCTTTATCCTTATTCTATAAATCACTACAATAGTACACTGTGGGCAGAGGGCATGAGATTTTTTTTTCCTTAATATCAACAGGAGCAGCCAAGCGGTTACCTTGGCCATTGATTTCCAGGTAAACATCACTCCTGGTTGTCACAAGTATGTTTTCACCTTATAGATAATGAGCTGCATCAAGTTTGTTTTTAGCCATTAAATACAAAGCCTTGAATGGAAATGTTACCATCAAAGTCCAGTATGTGTCCCTGTAGAATACCCCCCTCATAATACCAAAAACAGGGACCTAACTAAAATCTTAGCATTAGGGCCCTAAATGATATGAACCCCATCACAATCCCAACAACAGGGCCCTCACTTAGGGGAGATTAGTCACCTTGCGACAAATCTCCTCTTGTTTAGGCAACTAATCTCCCTGAACTGCCTCCCTGCCAGCTAGAATCTAAATTGCCGGTGGGATGGCACTCTTAGCGTTTTATTTTCCGAAGTTGCACAAAGTTTTCTCGTGAAGCAACTTCGTGCAACTCCAGAAAACAAAGTGCTCCGAGTGCCATCCTGCCGGTGATTTAGATTCTAGCCTGCGGGGAGGCAGTTCGGGGAGATTAGTCGCCCCAAGAAGAGGCAATTTGTCGCTGGGCGACTAAATCTGCCAGAATCTTCTCATCTGTCTCTGCCCTTAATAAAGCCTATCAGAATTCTAGACCCAGGGCCCTCACTTATAAACCCCAAGCAGAATCCAGTATAATTAATTGAAACGCAACTGGACATTTAGAGTTTTGCTTAAAAACGTTTCAACACTCATCCAAGTGTTTTCTTCAGTTCAACTGAAGTGTTAGGGCATTCAGGCATTTAAACCCTTGTGGTAGTAAAGTCACCAATATCCAATCAAAATGGCCCTCACATATAAATCCCATCAAAATCTTAAACACCAGGGCCCTCACTTATATTATCATTAAGCAGATGGATACAAACAAAGAACAATCAACAGAAACATAGATGTGGTTCCAAGCCCACGGATCAGCTGATTATTGCGATTGATGCATTTACAACCAGGAATCTTTTTTACAATTATTTTTTATTAAAATTCTTATCTTACAGAAATATATATAAAAAAAATTTAAGGGAAGGGAACATTTCCTATTAACTGCTCCCTACTTTATATGATCCCATTATCCGTCAATTCTTCATTTTCTTGTTTTCATTGTGCACCCTCCTTTGTGGTTGTACCCAGAGGCACACTCACTTTGTAGTCCAGAGAAAATAAAAATGGCATCCATTACCCGACTATTAAAAAAAACCTTCCCCTGTAAGTGGAGCACGGCCACCCGTTCTTTAGTCCCCAGTCATCAATAGGACCCTGAGATGCACAGTGACACAGGTAAGAGTCTGTTCATATTCTGCCTTGTAAAGTCCAAGTGGTTTGGGGGTGGGAAGGGAGGAACATTGCAGTGTTGGGAATGGGTATTATAAGAACATAGCACTCCTGGTGAATTAAGAAAGAGCACATTTGTTTTTGCCATGTCCATTAGAAATAGGATGGTGAAGGCCGTGTCTATGAGATGCAAGGTAGTGACACACTGCAGGAGCGTGGAGATATATGGGTGGTGAGGATACACAACGAAGTCCATATTGTGGGTAGATGGGAACATTTTGTACATCTACACCAGCAATCCGGATTATTGTTGAGATGAGGGTGGATGGATACACTGCAGTCCATGTGTTTGGAATGCCACAGGCCCTGCAGTCAACGTGAGCTTAGTGGTGGAAAGACATAACCATAGTGGAGCATTACACATACACTGCAGTCCTGGAGATGATAGAGCCATCATTTTGAGACTCCATATCATCGTCCAAGTAGGCATCATGGTGAGGTCTAAGTTGCAGCATGGGCCCCACCTCGTTGAATTTCTCTTCTTCGTCATCATCCTCCAGAACATTGTACTTCATCCTCTCTTCGGAGTCATCCTCCTCTGCCAACGAGGGGCTCAACCCACTGTCTCTCAGGGGACCAGAGGCTTTAAGAGGTTTACCCATCTCAGAGTCATCCTGGTAGGTTAATTCCTGGGAGGGTTTCCCGCTGCCGAAGATTCTGGTCTTTGGGTTGTAAGATGCCCGTTCTTTCTTGTGCACCCCTCCCCTCCGAATGAGGATGAAGATGACAGCAGCCAGAAGAAGCAGGACCAGGACCCCCCCAATGACACCCCCGGCAATGGCTCCTGCGTTGTTTGTCTGCGTCTCGAGCGCACGGTCTAGATATGAGAGAAACACAGCAATTCTACTGGCTGCCCAAGCACACAACAGCAGACCCCAACCCATCCCCAGTAATGTGCACTGTGTGTTTGTTTGTGTATATACATACAGGTCATGCACACACATAAACACAGGGACATGCACAAACAAGACATCTCATTATGGTGCTGCAAATACAAAGCATTCACATGCAGGGATGGAAGGAAATTGATTTATATTTAACGTTGGGCAGATTTGGTTGAACTTTAACAAACAGCATCCAGTTCCACATCACTCACGCATAACTAAAAGAGAAGTTCACAGTACAAAGATAAACTAAAATAAACAAGCTTAGAAATTAACTAAAACAAAAAACAAACAAAAATCGGTTTACCTTTAAGGGTCAGTGCACATGAGCAGATTCGGGGAGATTTAGTAGCCTGGCGACTAATCGCCTCTTCTTCTGGGCGACAATATCCCCAAACTTCCCGTCCGCTATAATGAAAGGTCGCCTGCGCTAAAGCACACGCGGCGCCTTGTTTTCTGAAGTTGCCCAAAGTTTCTGCGTGAGGCAACTTCTGGTGACTTCAGAAAACAAAGTGTGGCGTGTGCTTTAGCGCAGGCGACTTTTTGTTATAGCGGATGGGAAGACACGTGAAGGAAGTTCGGGGAGATTGTCGCCCAGAAGAAGAGGCGATTAGTCACCAGGCGACTAAATCTCCCTCAATCTGCTCGTGTGAGTCTTGCCTATCTCTAACCTGAAAATACCATCTCAGACTTCTCAACATTTTGGATATAGAAAGAGGGACAAAAAGATTTAGGGCAGAGACACACGCTCAGATTCGGAGAGATTTAGTCACCCGGCAATAAATCGCTCTCCTCTTCAGGGCAACTAATCTCCCAGAACTGGCTCCCGTTGGCTAGAACGTAATCACCGGTGGGATATCAATCGGAGTGCTTCGTTTTCCAAAGTCGCCAGAGTTCTTCTGTGAGGCAACTTCGGAAAATGAAACACACCGATTTCCATCCTGCAATCGATTTACATTCTAGCCGGCGGGAGGCCTGGCAGACTGAAAAAAATTTACAGGAATTTACAGGCTCAAAACGGGACAGTTGGGGGGTATGTGAACTGGTTTTCAGGATTACTGACCCCAGCAAATCCTAGGCCAGGTATTTTCTATTTATTTATTTTAATACACCAATACTTAATCCAATTTTTTTTCAGTCTGTCATTCAAACAACAGCTTGGCTAAGTGGGCGAAGAATAACCACAGCACAGTTACCCTAGCAACCAGGCTGTGGTTCTGAAATTGTAAGCATAACCCTAGAAAATGGATAATATTTAATATTCTAAAAAGAAAATGTTTATCAGCAATGATAAAACTAATTGTCTTAAGGTGGCCATACATGGAGAGATCCGCTCGTTTGGCGATGTCGCCAAACGAGCGGATCTCCCTCCGATATGCCCACCTTGAGGTGGGCAATATCGGGCTGATCCGATCGTGGGCCCTAGGGCCCAACGATCTGATCCTAGCGAGTGGGCGGTCGGATCACGGGACCGCATCAATGAACAGATGCGGCCGCGATCTGACGGGATTTTTAGTCCCATCCGATCGAGATCTGGCCGACTTTAAAGTTGGCCAGCTTAAATATATTGCAATATATGGACAAACAATACCTGTTTTGTTTAAAGGGTAAGGCATTTTTCAGTAGCAGTATGCACAAAATGTCTCTGTCTTAAATATATTGAAAATGGGTTGAGTGCAGAGGACTCTTGTATTTGACTATATGTATTTTGTGGTCACAGCCTCATTGCACCCCCGCCTAATGGTTTTAAAAAAATAGTGGTGAGCACAACTTTCCCTTGTTTGTTATAGTTATACAGGAGCAGTGACCAGCTCCATGTTGTAGCTCCCACCCTTCCCAACTATAGTCAGGTGATCCCACTGGTGTCTAATAAAAGGGCAGCCAAGTATGGGGGTTTACTTTGAAAGCAGCAAGTAAGTTGCAGGTAAAACCTAGTCCCTTTGTAAAATGTATAATGAAGCAATAGAATTCTTAATGAATCAGATAAAATTGAGCATAGGACTGGCCAGATATGGGATGACTTTGACGTAGTTGGCCAGCTTAAATATATTGCAATATATGGACAAACAATCCCTGTTTTGTTTAAAGGGTAAGGCATTTTTTAGTAGCAGTATGCACAAAAGGTCTCTGTCTTAAATATATTGAAAATGGGTTGAGTGCAGAGGACTCTTGTATTTGATTTCCCCATACACGGCCCAATAAGCTGCCAATAAGCTGTCTGTCGGCAGCTTTTATCGGCCCGTGTATGGCCACCTTTACTCAACTCAGCTTGCCAAGTACCGCTCACTAATTTTAATAAAAAGAGCCAGGCTAGGGTGTGTGGGACACTACCACCTGGAACAGTGTTGACTAAAGAGAACATAGACCTTTTTATCTTCTGTTTACTTTCCTTTATATACATTTTGGGAGCACAGGCTGCTGCTTCCCTTTATAGAGAGCAGTAGATTTCCTGCAGGCGTGAGCATGATGGGAACATTAGGAGAGAACACAGGGGGGTTCCACAAGCTCCTGCCATCGTTTCATCACCCATGTGCCACAGTAAGTTAAGATTCCCACATCCTATACCACAGTAATATTTCCATCATTATCAGTTTATTATCAATATTCAGCATTAGGGCAGAAAAACGCTGCTATTTTCGAGAGATAAGTCGTCCAGCGACAAATCGCTTCTTCGGGCAACTTATCTCTCGAAATGCCTTCCTAGAATGTAAATCGCCGGCGGGATGGCACGTGGATCACTTCGGCTTTCCGAAGTCACCCGAAGTTTCCGCATGAGGCAAATTTGCGCGTCTTGGAAAAGCAAAATAGCAGCGTGTCTCTGCCCATACTGGATCGATAGATAAAAAGCACCCAAAAGGTTTAATTGATCATTTCACCAGGCAACAGACTTTGTGGTCAGTACATTTAATAAATATCAGCAGGGCCGCATGGTCCTAAAGCCGGCCGCTTCTGCGCACACACGTTCCCTCTCCCGCATGGTCCTAGTGCCGGCCTAGCAGGGAGGAGGCAAACGAGCTTGCACAGGAGCACTGGGGAGCTTGGAGTCCCCAGTGCTCCTTAGGTATGCAACTGGGAGGCATGCTGCCCCTAAAATTTTGCAGCCCCTAAAATTTTGCAGCCCCTAAAATTTTGCCGCCCTAGGCCCAGGCTCCGGCCCTGTATATCAGGGGTCCCCAACTAGCCACATTCAAATGTAAAAAAAAGTTGAAGAGCAACATAAGCATGCAAATAGTTCCTGGGGGTGCCAAATATGGGCCGTAATTGGCTATTAGTAGCCCCTATGTGGACTGGCAGCCTACAGGAGCCTCTGTTTGGCAGTACACATTGTTTTTATGCAACTAAAGTTTTCCTTCATATCAGGAATTGAAAAATAAGTAACTGCTTTGAGGCCACTGGGAGCAACATCCAAGGGGTTGGAGAGCAACAGGTTGGGGATTACTGGTCTATATAAAAGTGTCATTTTTGGAAGAGGAGCAATAATTCCAAGTTAATTAACAATAACTTTAATGGTTCAGTGCTTCTTTTGGTCTATCCCTTGGGGCACACGGATGTGTTACACATTATATCTGAAGTGGGAGTGTGCTCTCTGCTCTGGGACATCCTGTAATAACATTGTGCATGGGCCTCGCTCTGGATCGCCCTGCTCTACACATCTGTACCAATGACAAACTCCCATTTCACTGGGAAACACCCCAAATTCAGGGCGTTTCACATATGACTTGAGAGCTTTCTGTATAATTGAGGTCAACATAGGGACTTTAACACCTACGGGAAAGGAAACAGGTTTTTTTGGGTGTGCCAAAAGAAAACATGACCCAAATGCGAGAGGAGACACCAAATAAAGGAGTGATGAATAAACTGGCAAGAGTTTCCCCAATTCGAAAGTGAAGTAGAACTTGTTATTGATCCAAGGGAACTTTCCTAATATGTAGATATTGCATTCTGTAAGATAGGCTCCTGTGAGATAAAGCAGTGGGTAAGGGGCATCCTTAAAGCCATTTAGGGTGAGATTTGGGATGAGTGCTCTGGGTACCACTGGAACAATAGGAGGGTGACTGTTACACCAAAGTGTCTATGTATATATAATGTAGTTATGAGCGAAGGGGGCCCAGCCTAAAAGCCAGTTAGGGTGAGATTTGGAGTGAGTGCTTATTTGTACCCTGGGTACCCCTGGAACAATAGGAGAGAGATTGTTACGCCAGTTTTTCTATATATGTAACTTTGTTATGAGCTAAGGGGGCCCAGCCTGAAGAGCAGTCAGGGTGAGATTTAGGGTGAGTGTTAATTTGTAACCTGGGTACCCCTGGAACACTCCTGGTGACTGTTACCCCAAATGTCGGACTATAAAACAGATTTTATCACTGTTCTTAATAACCTAAACAACTGATTACTTGCTATGTTGAACTATATTCGGTCTGTAGCTGATGGTCTTCCTGGCTGCTGCCGTCAGATATCCTAAACAGCACGTCCAATGTCAGTAATGGATTCTGATATAAATTCTGCAGTTTGCCCGCCCAAAAAAAAAAGCCCCCCAAAATAACTACTGCTTGGAATCATCAACCCATCCCATAGTTTCATACTTCTTTGGCCACTGGGGCACTATATGAGAAGAAACACCAGGTAGACCTTAGCAATAAAAGCTGTATGGCAGCACCAGTTAATACACATAAATAAAAACTTGACGATATATAAGCTTCTCTTTTCACGGAACATTATGCCTATTTTGAGAATACACCAATAAAACCCTTTATACAAATAGTTACATTTTTCTTCACTTTCACTGGAGCAGTTCAAAACAAAATCTGGCACCAACAGAAATTCATATTAAGCGACAACGGAAGGTGACAGAATGTACCCACACTAAAAACACAACAGATTGAGGAAGCAATTTAATAGGACAAATGTAGAACTAGACAGAAAAGTTTCACGCAATCATGTAAAAAAAAAAAAAAAAAAAAATGCTCTATTTTTATCAGGTATGAAATAAAGAGGCAACAGTACAAATACAGGATCACTGGGAAAATATTTGGGTGTAACCGACAGTGTGCCTGGTCACAAAGACTTAGGTAGAATCCTTATTTGTACAACTCAATACACCCAAAAGCCCAAAGCCTAGTTTGAAGGTAATTTAGTGTAGGATTTGGCACAAACTCATATTTTCTTCCGAAATATTGTTGAAACGAAGGCTGAATGGCTGATACCACGATTTCTTATATCTATAAAATTGCTGTAAACTAGGGAGCCCCTGTACACCTAAGGGAGGACTTAAAACTACAATGTTTGCCTGCATGTCCCTGCCTTATGGCTTGTGTATGTAGGGCAGTGCTACAATTAGTATTCAGCGATTGCAGAACTACAACAACTTAAAAAAACACCAAAACCGTTCTGAAGTCTTGCAGAAAATTCAGTTGAACCCTGGGCCGACTAATTGGGGTGATATTAATAGGGTTAAAGGAGAAGATAAGGATTCATGCACTTGGGGTGCCAAATGTTAGGCACCCCCCAAGTGATTGTATTGTCTTACCTGAAACCCCAAGGCCTGTGCTCCTATCAGCAGAAAACTGCACCGGACCGGGGTTATACCAGTGAGCACCACGGATCGATCCATCGTTCTACTGTGCATGCACAGCCGCGCAAAGAAAGAGGAAGACGCAAGAGGATCGCTCCATGGTGCTCACTGGAATAACCCCGGTCCGGTGCAGTTTTCTGCTGATAGGAGCACAGGCCCGGGGGTTTCAGGTAAGTCAATACAATCACTTGGGGTTGCCTAACATTTGGCACCCCCAAGAGCACAAAGCCTTACCATCTCCTTTAAGGAAACAGTAATAGCAAAGCTTTCTCCATTTCTAGTAATCCACAGCAGGTAGAATAACCCATGTCAACAGGTTTACTGTACATTTAAATAAGGTTGATTTTTCCCTTTAACCAAAAAGGTAGATGGATAAGGAACTGGTGCTGGACCTGATCAGCAAACTTTTGACTGCTGCTTGTACATTGCTCTGAGAGCAGGGGTTTTTAGAAGGTAGTCTGGCAACACCAGCGATTCAATCTCTAATACATATATGTCAACCACACATCTGTCAAGTATACTGTAGTCATCTCCTAATACACAGGCAGGTCTGATACCCCAGCTGAAAAGGTAAAGGACACAGCCATAGGCTGAAAGTGACGCATGATAATAACCGGAATGGGATGGCAAAAAATTTACAGAAAAGCCCCACCACCTCCTGTATGAGGATGACATGGGTCTTGTGAGAGCAGACCCCCCCCCATGCAAAAACCCAGCACACACTCTGGCTCAGCACTCGGCTCATGCAGCACCCAGGGCCTTACCTCTCACTAGCACCTCCTGTTGTGATGCTCGGCTCCCTAGGGCATTGGTCACCTCACAAACTATTGTCGTATTCACCCTCTCATCCACTTCTTCCACATACAGCACATTATCTCTGGCTTTCACCGAGTTTGGGAGCGGCGAGCCATCAGCCCTGCAAAGAAAAAAAAAAAAAGCGTCACTCAGTTTGAAATCCATATTTAAAGGAGTTGTTCACCTTTGAGTTAAATTTAAGTATGATGTAGAGAATGGGTTTCTGATACAATTTGCAATTGGTTTTCATTTTTTATTATTTGTGGTTTTCGAGTTATTTAACTTTTTTTCCAGCGGCTGTAATGTCAGCAATCTGGCTGCTAGGGTCCGTATTACCCTAGCAACCATGCACTGATTTGAATAAAAGACTGAAATACGAATAGGAGAGGGCCTTACTTGAAAGAGAAATTAGAAATAACATTTGTAGCCTTATACAGCATATGCTTTTTAGATGGGGGTCAGCGACGCCCATTTGGAAGCTGGCAAGAGTCAGAAGAAAAAGGCAAATAATTATAAAACTATAAAAAATAAATAATGAAAATAAATAATTGGAAAACTTGCTTAGAATTGGCAATTCTATAATATACTAACAGTGAAGTTGCAATAACAATTAATATATTCGGGAACAGATACGCCAATGCAGGAACTATGCTGCTACATTATTTATTTAACATGTTTCGAGATGTGGGCGCTTTCTCAAGTGTTCTCAAGAGCCCACAGCTCGAAACATGTTGTGTTAAATAAATAATGTAGCAGCATAGTTCTGTTCCCGAATATATTAAACCCGAATATATTAATTGTTATTGCAACTTCACTGTATCTGAAAACATAAAGTTTGGGAACCAGATATCAGATTAACTAAGAAAACCACAACTCGGTCCATCAATTACAGCATTAACATACTAAAAGTTTACTTAAAGGTGAACCACCCCTTTAATGTCAATAATCATCAATAAAACCCTAAGAACATATTTGTCGGATACGCAGAGCCACAGAAGAAGAGATGGTATGAATAAAATGAATATTTTGGGTTTTCAAAGGTAAGGAAATAAGGAAAAGGAGAAGAGAGGAAATTGCCAGGTCGCTGGATTATTATTCTTTTGTTCCTGTTACCGAGGGGACGGGTCATTAGAAAAAAATGACTGTTAATGGCTAATGTAATAACAGGCATAGCTTGCCCAGATCTCGTAACCCATAGCAACCAAGTGGCAGTTAGAATTGACTCAATTGCTGCAACTGAACAATGAAAAGAAAGGACTGAATGGTTGCTGTGGGTTTCAAGTCATGGACAAATGTAGTCTCTTCTTTACATTTTCTATAAGCTTATACTGTTGCAGGGCTTTATTTACCAAGGCCATTATTGCAGTCTTTACGAGCCAGGTGCCTTTCCAGCTTATCTTTGCATTTCTAAAACCAAGGATGCCTGTTACGACGGAACATAGCATTGCATAGTATTTTCACTCACGTTTTCCAGGTGTATGAAGTAGGTTGGGGGTTCCCATGTGCGCTGCAGGTAAGAGAGGCCCCAGTACGTTTCAGGTACCAATTGTTATCGTATCCATCGATGGCAACAATTGGGCTGTCTGCAAGGGAGCAATGGTCAAAAGCTTAAAATCAGATACCTGGGAAACGCAATACTATGAGAACAGACAGACATACAAACACTAGTAAAGGCACAAGGGAAGCCATAGAAATTGCATGGAGATGCATTAGAAAAGTGATCCCAAACCAGTAGCTCATGAGCAACATGTTGCTCTCAGTGGCCTTATAGGTGCTTATTTTTGAATTCCAGGCTTGGAGGCAAATTTAGTTGCAGAAAAAAACAGGTGTACTGCCAAACAGAAGCTCCTGTAGGCTGCCAGTGCACATAGAGGCTACCAATAGCCATAGCCCTTATTTGGCACCCCCAGGAACATTTTTCATGCTCGTGTTGCTCTCCAACTCTTTTTACCTATGAATGTTGCTCACAGGTGAAAAAGGTTGGGGACCCCTGCATTAGAAAATGGGGATACTGAGATTCTTTTACAGTGGTAATGCGCAAATTGTCCCATACCCACAGGTCCCTTAAATATATCCCAAGGTCAGGTTGGTGTGTGCAGACAAACCATTAGTAGCAGGTCACAGACAGGTATGAATTGTGGTACCAACATTACAGGATTGTATAGAATATTTATATTATACAATAAAGGGAATTCCATTGCATGATTGGCACTGTCTCAACACTCATGGCACACAAGCAAAATATACTCACATTGTACAGACAGAGTGACGGGAATTGGCGACTCTTTAGAATCGTAGGATATAACGCAGATGACCTCTTGCTTATCAGCAGTCCAGGTTGCGACCAGCTGGTAAATGCTCACCACCGTGTATGTACCATCAGTGTTGTTACTCATAGTCGTAGCAAAACTGCCAGGGAGTGTCGACCTCCAAGTGATCTGGGAAGGGGGTCTGCCATTGACCGATGCACATTTTGCTACCGGAACCTCTATGTCGCCGGCAACTACAGGAATAGCTTCCGCTGAGTTTTTTGGATCAGCTACAGAGAGACAAACAGGTTGTGAGTATCTAGCGCAAAGAGTGGTTTGTAATAACATTATGATATTTGTAGAAGGCCCAGGTCTGTAAAAATCACTTTGCCTTTTCTTACTTACCTTTCACACTGAGATATGTAGTGTCCCTACGGTTGCCGCCTGGGAAGGTGGTGACCTCACAGATATAGTTGCCCTCATCAGAAGCCCGCAGTGACTTTATAAGGAGCGTTGCGCTGCTCGGGTTGGCAGTGAGGTTAAAATCATTCGTGTTCTGTATGTGTATGCCAAACTGGGGGCTGTAGGTAGCAATGTTGATACTATCTTTTATCCACATGATCTGAGTTACTTGCATGTCAACACCATTGCTGGTAAATGTGCAGGGAAGGGTGACTTGCTGCCCCAGGGTACCGGTCACCTTCTCATTGACTGTAATCTGTTGTGCCTGCAAAACTGAAGGGAAATGGAGCAATTAGTTAGGTGCAAAAGGTGCAAGATTATCAGCAGACATTAATTGCCCTACAATACCTGCTAGCCCAATCTTTACACCCAAAAGAACTGCTATGCGGAACCCCAGCTATTGCTGCCCAGCGGGTTGATAATCCATGGATATATATATATATATATATATATATATATATATATATATATATATATATATATATATATATATATATATATATATAAATAATGGATGGGTGCTTAGAAACCAGTTCTGATACTACTGTTTAAGATTTGATCAAGAGATTAGCTCAAAGTTATGAAGAGAGAGGGAGAATCTACAGGCAGTGGCGCACAGTGTGATTTCAGCATTTTGACTGGTGCATTTTTTTTTATATGGAATAAATGCATGAAGTTGCATTGTGTTCCACTGCCCTATAAACTTGCTGAGATGAGAAATTTGAGGCTGGGTGCTCAGTAGATTGTAGTAAGGATGAAGTATTGCCAATGGTGAAACCAGGAGATGAGCACGGAGAAGAAATAAGAGCAGAGTGAACACAAACAATCAAAAGATTTACAAGGAAGGGCACTTGGAGGACAAAGTGATGGGTATTTAATCTGCATAAATATTCCAACACCAGAGCAGAGATGTGACAGAAATAAATCATAGTCTGGGACAAGACCTTCCTCAGATGATTCAAGGTGGATACTATAAATCTGGGAAAGAAGGGCACAGTATGTGCAGCCGTGTGCCAGCAGCTTACAAAGTCCATGTATTATGCATAACATTGTATCACTGGCAAGGAAAACAACAGATAAAGTGTGAGCAGCTGTGCACTAGCAACCAAGGGCAATGTATCCAGCCCAGATGCAATGTGTTTAACCATAAACCAGGTGGAAGAAAAGCAATTATATATACACACACACACACAAAGTCACAAGAGGGGAGATGGGGCCATAACATCCAGTGAAGAGTTTCCTATCAAAATATGGGCCTGCCTCCCCTACGAGGCATAAGCTGTAGATGGGGGCGCAGTTTAATGGTGAGCTTTCTATGTATGCATGACTTCATGTTCTGCACACTCCTACAGCAATAAAAGGCTATCATGATAAGGTTTTTATATAGCTGTAATTGTAGACATCAAAAGGAGGCGTCAACCTAAAAAATCTGGAAGCCTCTGCATTTAAAAAATAAATATATAACAAAAGGCAATATAATCTCCCTTGTAACTGGCAGTTCTTAACTACAATCAGATGTCCTCGATTCTTTATTGACACTAGCCCCGTTGAAAGAATCGATGTCGGCAGTCAACATGCCACTAACAGGCAGATATTCAGTGGTGAATAGCAGCCAAAAATGATATGCAGTCTATATTAATATATCTGGAAAAGTGGGAGTTTCCAAAACAGCAGCAACTTAACCCCCACCCAGAAAACCAAACATCTCTACAGGTGTAATTAGAGAGCAATCACACACTGTGATCAGTCACAGGCCAAAGTCAGCAAATAAAACAGCCAGGAGGCACTTCAAAAGTAGCCCAAAAATAGCACAATGTGTGCAGTGAAAAAATAAATGAATATATGTGAAATTACACCTTTTTAAAATTTTCACTTTCGCATAAATTTCGAAGAAGCAAAATGGGACAGATTTGCCGGTCGCCAGGAGTGTTACTACAGAGGGGGGCCATATACAATTTCAATAAATATTGGTAAAATGGGTCAACCTCTAGACATTTTGGTCCAGCAGATTTTTGCTCCAAAATTGTCTGAAATTGAAGAAAGTCACCAGCAAATGTGAGAATGCTTAGTGGCTTCACATTTCATTTTGCCTGGGATCCAACAGCCCAGCAGCTTCATGAATATAAACTTAATGGTTTGAATCAAAGAATGTCAGGCTAAATGGTCGGCCCCCACACATTTTCACCTCACCAAATCTGGCCCTCGTTGTAAAAAGTTTGGACACCCCTAATCCTATATATTCTGCAGTGCTCTGCAGAGATTGGGCAACATTCACATCAGTACCTGTCCCAGTAGAGTCTAAGGGGTCCGTTTACTAAATTGCGGTAAAAATAGGTGCACAAAATATAGATAAAATTTGTCGCCAAATATGTTTTCGCCAGTTTACTAACCTGCGGTAAATATAAATTTGTGAATTTATATTTTAGTTTTCGCCAGTTATCACATTCACTGAAAATAAAGCTACGTACACATTACCGCCTGGTTTAGTAAACGGCAAAATGTGCAAAATACAAAATTTACGCAAGAATATTCTCTAAATTTTACCGCCACCTATGTAGTGGCGTAAAAGTATGTTTTCGCCAGAAAATTCTCAAGGGGCAGGAAATATCCCATAATACTTTTTTTTTTACCCATCATTCTTTGCTGACAGGCAAGAGATCTGTAATTATTGCTGACAGTTTTGGCTTCTGCTTCTATCTGTTGCAACAGTTTCAGCTCAGAGGCGTATTATTAACAGCGGGCATCACAGTCCAAGGATTCATCAGCCTCTACGCTTTTTTGGTTTCATTGTGATTGGCTACATTAACCTGTGCATTTCTATGAAGCAAAGAGATTGACTGGTATGATTTCTTGTTCATATGATTCTATTGGCAGAAGGGTTTATATGATGCATAACTGTTCGATTGGTGCCACTCTGGTAATGTTGTTGGATGGTATAATCATTAGTCAATAAATTTCATGAGTTTTGAAGATGCATTTCTGGCCATAAATGTCACAGTAAAAATTGCCATAATAACCGCCATAAAACAAGACTATTTTATAGCATAAATATTCACAAAAACGTAAAGAACTCGCTAAAATTACCACTAACGTAAGCTGGTTCGTTAACGTAGTTACCACAAGTGATCGCAATGACTTCTGAGCGCATCTCTGTTTAGTAAACTTTGTTGCTGCGAATATTCTCAGCGATAACCTGCGGAAACTTATAGCCAGAATTACCGCACTTTAATAAAATAATAAGGTTCCTATAACACGTGTACAGTAAAGGGATTCTGATTCATGATTTTTATGATGTAGTTTTTATTTCGAAATTACACTGTTTACGCTGCAAATAATTCACTTTACAATATAAAATTTAATTCCTGAACCAGCAAGTGTATTTTTTTTTAGTTGTAATATTAGTGCGTCGGCAGCCATTCCGAGTCACTTTGTTTATAAAAACTATAGTCGTTTTTCTGAAGCATACAAACCAGTTTTACCAGTGCAGGGCAAAGGTACGTTCGTGTCGTTTTTTAAAAAACAGTTTGGCTTTGTAGTGTTACGGTTCCTTTAAGTTAAGTGTGGGGGAAAACCAGTGTGTGCAACTGCAGTTTCACAGAGGAGTAAATCCCCTGCCTTCCCTGTGTCACCAGATTTACTTAACTGATAGGAAGTTAAAACTTTTGGTTATCAACAAATAGGGGCACATTTACTAAGGGTCGAATATTGAGGGTTAATAAACCCTCAAAGTCGAACCTCGAAGTAAAATTCTACGAATTCGAATATCAAATTCGAAGGATTTACCACAAATTCTGCGATCGAACAAGAAATCCTTCGAATCAAATGATTCGAAGGATTTTGATCGATCGATCGAAGGATTTTCCTTCGATCAAAAAAACCTTAGAAAAGTGATGGGGGAAGGTCCCCATAGGCTAACATTGTACCTCGGTAGGTTTAAACTACCGAAGTATGTAGTCGAAGTATTTTTTAAAGAGACAGTACTTCGACTATCGAATGGTCGAATAGTCGAACAATTTTTAGTTCGACCGTTCGAATCGAAGTCGAAGGTCGTAGTAGCCTATTCGATGGTCGAAGAACCCAAAAAAATACTTCGAAATTCGAAGTTTTTTTCATTCGAATCCTTCACTCGAGCTTAGTAAATGTGCCCCATAATGTTCTGATATCCCCACACTATATGGACACTAACCAATCAACCTGTAACCTTTTCTTGACTCAAGCAGTTAAAATGATGAAAGCAATTTACTACACCATCTGCTAATAGTCCGACATTCCTTTTTATCCTCCTTAGAGAAAAATATAAGAGGAAATGTAAAACTTTTCCTCTGCAAAAAAAAAAGTTGAAAGCACCATACGGTCCATCCTTCCCAGCCAGTAATTGTCTGTAGCCCAGCCTGCCAATAGCCCAGCCATTTCCTGATGAATGAAATTGTATCTCCTGCAGGAGAAAGGATTCCGGAGTGTTTAAATTTAACAGCAGATTGTGGCCTCTCCGCAAGGAAACCTAAAAAAAGGCTTTGTTGTTCCGTAGACAAAAGCTCAAAGCCCTTAAAAAACGCTCACATTCTTCAGCTGTTTCCGTGAGATTAAACAATGACTATATAGGCAGCATTCACCTGTAAAGCATTCACCCGGCCTGACAGTCCTGCTGGATAATGCTGGAGACTCACAAACATCACTAGGATACACTATCAACATACTTGGAGCACTTCTGGCTCTCTACAAAAAAAACGTGCAAGGGGAAATCCATGGCATGGCTGGCTCACTCCGAGCACTGAACACTCCCAGATATCAAGTTGCCTTATGGTGCAAGGCACAAAAACCGTGCAGTTTTGTATGCACAAATATGCCATATATATACAGCGTCGGCTTGATCTCCTAAACCAACTATTCTGAATGCCAAAGTGCAACATTGCAGGGATTAAAGGGGACCAGTCACCCAAAAAAATTATTCCAAATTCTATTTTATCATGTTAGTCAAGCAAAATAAACTTTAATTACACTATATAAATTATTTGAATCTTGTTTCCATCAGTCTGGGAATTCATAATTATAGCAAGCAGGCAGGAGCCATATTGTGGACACTGTTATTAAGACAAGCCTTGTATCATCTCAGAATCTTGTTTGTGCACCAGAATGAGGGACCTGATGTCCATCCCCATGCCCTGGCTACACAATTAAATGGTTAAGAAAATGGGGGGAATGTTGGGAGAGCAGTGACATCTAGGGAGTGCTGAATGGAAAGTGAAAGTAATTGCTAGACCCGCCTCTATGCCTAAGGTATGATTGACAGCTGAGATTTTTAAACAAGTTTACAACAGCTATGAACGTTGTAATGAAAAAAAATCACGGATTTCATGTTTAATTTGAAAAGGACTTTTATTATACAGATTTTTATTTCTGGGTAACAGGTCCACTTTAAGAGACTGAACTCCTATGCACAGCATTTTGCATTGAATCCCACTAGAAATCCAGGAAATTAAAAAAAAAGAAAATTGTGGCCAAAAACCAGACAATTCCTGCCAATGACATGAGTTGTCAACTTGTCAGTAGACAAAACTCTCATCTGTGCTCATTTACAGTAACAATTAAAATGGCCAACCAGAAGCCCTTCGGAAAGGCCAATAAGATTGTACGCTTATGTGGAGACGCAGTTTTTCATGCTTGAGTACAACAGCACCTACTGGTCCCTATTACAAAATGATGCTGGTAATACAAGGATAGTAGGCTGTAGTTTTCCACTAGATGTGCCGTATGTGTGTCTAACAAATACACACAAATTAGTATGCGTTCTTGGTCAGTGAATGCTGTCAGAGGGCAAATAGGTTTTTAATTAAAGGACACATCAAATAATTGAAAAAACCCTGATTTTGTAGGCAATTATGAATAATATATAGTGTCCCTTTATTGGAGCTTCCTATAGATCTGCTGTGGTCCCTGTCCAATTTTTTAAATAAGGGGTGGGTGTGTCCTAATGGTCCCTGCCAAAAGCACAGAAGGAGGGGGATAGGCAATCACGGCACTGCAGTTACACAAGCAAAGATAGGCTTCAGATCCCCATCAGGTCAGCCTGCTGATTGGTTATAAAAACTACAGAGCAGTGTGCCGAGTGCCACCAGCTCCCCTGCACAGGCCACAGAGAGGGTCCCTGTAAGCACCGATAGATGTAGAGGGTCCCTTTAAGCACCGATAGATGGAGAGGGTCCCTTTAAGCACCAATAGATGGAGAGGTTCCCTTTAAGCACCGATAGATGGAGAGGGTCCCTTTAAGCACCAATAGATGGAGAGGGTCCCTTTAAGCACTGATAGATGGAGAGGGTCCCTTTAAGCACCGATAGATGGAGAGGATCCCTGTAAGCACTGATAGATGGAGAGCCCCCCTTTAAAAAAATACAGACACCAGAAAATATACCTTTTTATATCTATCATAATATTGTCTGTGTATACGATTTATAATTTAGTTATAAGAGTATTTGCCAGATGCTGACTGACTGGTTGAGAAGGGACAGTCAGGTTGGCAAAACAGTCAGGTTTAGGAACATATATCATTGACTGCTTTTTCCCTTTGATATATAGGAACATATATCATTGACTGCTTTTTCCCTTTGACACCAAAATACTAATGGCTAGAGCCAGTGCCTCCCTGTGCAGAATGTATACGTATAGTATATTAATAGTACAGGGAACAGGAAGTAAAAGAGCAATAAATATACAATCAGAAAGATTAAGTGCCACATGATCAAATAAAGAGGAATGAGCCAACTTCCCCATAGAGATAATATGGAAACAAATTGAATCAGTGCAGGAAAATTCCATTTGGGGAAAATCATGCATATTGGCATCAAGATTATAAATTGCCTCTAAGGAACTAACTCCCCATTACATACAAGTTGGAGCAGTGCTGGGGGGGATAAGCAGAGCATTGCACATGCCCAAGGCCACCAGCAGGAAATTGGGAATCTAGGTGTCTGTGCCAGTTTACGCATTGGCGGTTTTACCCCAAATGTAAATGTCTCAGCCCACGGCTTTCCTGACATGAGCAATTAACCACTGGATGACAGGGCCAAATTACACTTACTGGAGCTGTTACAGGAGGGCATCAATCTAACCCAATGACAGCAGTACCACGGGGCAAATGCCTTCACCAGCAGTTGACTTACTAGAGGGCTCACGTCCCACTGGGCACATTCCCTAATTGTAGCCCAGACCATAAGGGAGTGGTAGATCCGGAGCAGATGTTGGCTGAAGCAGAGATTTAAGGAGGGTGGATTGATGGACAGTCATACCGCACAAACATAGAAGCCCTTTACAGAAGTCTGTGTGTGTCTTCCATGCATTTTAATTTAAAGGGAAATTACACACAAGTTAGACTATTTATTACAGCCTATTCCCAAAGAGATGAACCCAATATATTAAGGTGCAGTGTGTTGCCATATCTCTATACCATCCCCTGAGCAGGAAGTGAGCAATGCACAGAGAATATGCTGACAAACAAAAAGAGATCACACTTCACCAAAATAAGAAAATATTTACACAGAAACAGGAACTGCACAATACATCAAACAGCCTGCCGCTTTCTAGCCAAAACACACAAGAATCAAGAGAGAGCTGGGCAGATGCTGAACTACAAGATTTTGTTTTAAATAGCAAGAGCCATCCGGGAAGGAGGCCGGGGCTGCAGTCGAGCAGCGCTCAGAGGAGCGTCAATGGACACTTAGCGCATCAGCCTTTATAAAGCTTTCTCTGACCACAGAAACCACAGTCTGCCGGGATGAACAAGAATAAATAAAATGAGGAAACGCTTCATTAACCACAGGCACTGTCCAAGCATAATTACTACTAACGATGCACAGACTCACGGGCACCATCACACCCTGGAATAGACAAAACTGTAAGAATATATATATATATATATATATATATATATATATATATATATATATATATATATATATATATATATATATATATATATATATATATATATATATATATACTGTGTATACTATATACTCTGCCTAAGGGCAGAGACACACAGTCATATTCAGGAGATTAGTCGGCTAGCGACAAATCTCCTCTTCTTTTAGGCGCCTAATCTCCCCGAACTGCCTTTCCGCTGGATCGCTTTGTTTTCCGAAGTCGCCCAAAGTTTCCTTTAGAGGCAATTAGGAGATTAGTCACCCCGAAAAAGAGGAGATTTGTCGCCGGGCAACTAATCTCCCTGAATCTGACCATGTGCCTCTGCCCTTAAGGTGTCACAAACATGGATGAAGCCCTTGCCCTTGAAGGATTTTACTTGTGTGTCTCAAATTAACCAGTGCTTAGTTATGCCACTGTCAGGCAGCAGTCACTTCTACTTCTTACCCATTGGCTGCAGCGGTCTTCATAACAATGCATCTCAAGCTGCCAGTTTTGGGTGGCAGTTGTATACAATAATTTGCCGGCGGCACTTTCCACTGCAGTTAGTTAGAAGTAACCTGGGGCAATTACGTTAATCGCAAAGAGTGCTCCAGGCAGCACAGTGGTTAGCATAGCAGCCTAGGGTTCTAGATTCAGTTCTACCCTGGGTAATACAGATATGGGACCTGTTATCCAGAATGCTCGGGAGCTGGGGTTTTCCAGATAACATAATTTGGATCTTCATACCTTAAGTAAACCTAATAGGATGGTTTTGCCTCCAATAAGGATTTATTATAACTTAGCTTGGATCAAGTACAAGGCAATGTTGTATTACTGCAGAGAAAAAGGAAATCATTTTTGATACATTTTTGTAGATAAAATGGGAGTCTATGGGAGCCGGCCTTTCCATAATTCGGCGCTTTCTGGATAACGGGTTTCCGGATAACAGATCCCATACCTGTATTTGCAAAACCTGTCCCTGCTATGTACAGGAATGCCCCTCTATTCATATAGACAGCCCTGCTGAGAATAAGGATTGCACTTCCCCAAGCAAACAGCGTATAAGAAATTCAAATCCCGTAATATCAAAAGCGACAAAGTTTAGGTGAGATCTATATTGGTCGGCTAAACAGATAATCCGCCCAGGCTTTCAGGACATAAGGGGCCCCTTCATCAGGCCGATTACCCTCTGCTGACATTAAACACGCCACATGGTGCAGAGCCAGACAATAAGAGCAAAGCAGGACTGGAGAATCCAGAACACCTTTCATTGTGGGTCAGCTAAGGTTATCTAATCGCCTGCCTGATATTCCACAATCCCACACCAACAACATACACACCGTCCTGCTGTTAGTAACGAAAGGGCAAATCCGCTGCTCTGACAACAAGCTTTGCAGGGGGAATATAAACAACTTAGAAGCAGGGCTTATCCTTCAGTTAAATTGAAGAGGGAGGCAGTGTGTTCAAGGCTCTGGGCACAAAACTATTTCCTCATACCTTTACTGCCCACGTAAAGGGAAAATAAACTAAGCAGTTTTTTTTTTGCACTCGGATTGAGCACACAGTCAAAGGGGTTGTTTGCCTTTGAGTTAAATTTTAGTATGATTCAGAGAGAGATATTCTGAGGCCATTTGCAATTTGTTTTCATTTTTTATTATTTGTGGTTTTTGAGTTATTTAGCTTTTTATTCAGCAGCTCTCTGGTTTGCAGTTTCATCAATCTGGTGGCTAGGATCCAAATTAGCCTAGCAACCATGCACTGATTTGAACAAGAGACTGGAATATGAATAGGAGAGGGCCAAAATAGAAAGACGAGTAATAAAAAGTCGCAATAACAATACATTTGTAGCCTTACAGGGCATTTGTTTTTAGATGGGGTCTGTGACCCCCATTTCAAAGCTGGAAAAAGTAAAAAAAAAAAAAAAAAAGACAAATAAATTTAAAAACTATAAACTATAAGAATAAATAATGAAGACGAATTAAAAAATTCCTTAGAATCGGCCATTCTATAACATAATAAGGCCAGAGACAGACAGAAGATTCGGGGAGGTTTAGTTGCCCGACGACAAATCGCCTCTTCTAGGCTAGAATCTAAATCGCCATCTAAATGTTACTTTGATCGATTAGTTTCCCAGAAGTTGCCTCACGAGGAATCTTCGAGCGACTTCGGAAAACGAAGAGCTCCAAGTGCCATCCAGCCGACGATTTCGATTTTGGCCAGTGTGGAGGCAGTTCGGGCAGATTAGTCGCAGGAAGAAGAAGAGACAATTTGTCGACTTATCTCCCCGAATCTTCTTGTCTGTCTCTGCCCGAAAAGTTAACTGTAAGGTAAACCACCCCTTAAAAGGTACAGAAACCTACATGCATTTATAGATCTAATCCTGGGGTCCCAGGCTTTGTGTTACTATAGAGCTAATAAGAAACAGTACAATGTATTTATGAGCACAGTAGTGCTATTATTCAGAAGTCTTTTGGAGAACAGTTCTGCAAAGGTAGTTGTGCAACTACAGAGCAACCAGCCAGCCACAGACAACTCAAGTACAATGGTAACAAAACTGGGCATTTATTTAAGGAATTTAAAATATAAAAGGTGATCCATTAGGCACGGGCAGCACTCTGCCTTGTTTTATTTATACAGCAGCCCAGCTCAATAACACTAATCCCATTTCTGCGTAACGCAGCGAGACAAGTCCCGAATCGGTTTATTGAATTGGTGTGGTGTTTCCATAGAATAACCTATTGCTTAAATAAATAAACTGCTTTGGGATTTGGCAGCAGCACTCAGAGGTCTGTAACGCCAGAGCTGTTAGCGGAAGTCTCGCCCATTGATTTTACTATTTCCAAAGAAGCAACATATTCCCCTGTACCGGATAACGGGCCAAAATTCAAGGTGGGAAGGAGTATTCCTTGCTATGGAATCATAGGAGGATACACAGTTGTAGCTGGATGGATAATGTTTTATTGCTATTTATGGTGGAAGCAGTATAACTAATTCTGCCAGGCTACAGTTAGCGGCTACTTATCACCCATAGAAACAAGGGCCTTAAAGGAGAACTAAACCCTAAAAATGAATAAGGCTAAAAATGTCATTTTATATACTGAACTTATTGCACCAGCCTAAAGTTTCAGCTTGTCAATAGCAGCAATGATCCAGGACTTCAAACTTGTCACAGGGGGTCACCATCTTGGAAAGTGTCTGTGACACTCACATGCTCAGTGGGCTCTGAGCAGCTGTTGAGAAGCTAAGCTTAGGGCTCGTCACTAATTATTAAGCAGAAAATGAAGTTTGTCTGTAATATAAGCTGATGCTATAGGGCTAATTATTAAATTCCGATGCTAATTGCACTGGTTCCTGTGTTGCCATGTAGTAATTATCTGTATTAATTACTAATCAGCCTTATATTGTGACATTTCTATTCTATGTGTACTGTATATTGTAAGTGGGTCCCTAAGCTCAGTAAGTGACAGCAGCACAGAGCATTTGCAGTGAATCAGCAGAAAAGAAGATGGGGAGCTACTGGGGCATCTTTGGAGACACAGATCTTCCCTGATAAAGGGCTGTGGTTGCCTTGGGCTTGTACAGAAGCGCAAAACATAATGTACAACATTTCTAGCTACTTCTTTAGTTAAGCTTTAGTTCTCCTTTAATTAGAAATTGTACTATATACAGCAGAGGAAACTACAGAGGTTTCACGTATAGTTAGTTCTCCCATACTCAAGTTTAAAGGGTGCTTCTCCTGTAAATTATGAAACCCCACTCAAACCAAGGGGCTAGAGTCAGTCACATGCACTTGCAGGTCAGCCTACAACCCTATTCATGTACTGATGGAATTGTCTTTCCTAAAGGGCCAATCAATACTGGAGCCCTAAAATTATACATCCACATTTTTTTTTCTAGGGCCCATAATGTCACAGTTTGATCAGGAACAAACAAAATATATGAAATGGCCCGTCTGAGCGGGGCCACAATAAGTGCAAAAGGAAAGTGCTGTTGGGCAGAAGGAAAAGCATGAAGGGTCCAAACCAAATTGAGCATCAGGACCCATGATCATCCTGTTGCACTGCTGCTTACAACATCAGCCATGATAATGCAGCACATACATTCATGCACAGCATCCATTCCCATGGTTTCTATGGAGCAAAGACAGTGGCTCTCATTTGGCCCATTGCTATACATATTATATGAGGCACTGCTCAGGACTGTGTGCTGTTTGATCAATGTAACCCTTTGTGCTCTGGATTCTCTTGTACAATTTACCTTTTCTCTGCTCTTTCAGCTTGCACATATTATATACTCATCCTTATGTGCGGTTGCTGTTGCGTTGGCTGTCTTTGGGCAGAGCAAAACACAAACACAGATGGTGTTGTACAAAGATTCAATCTCATATATGCTGTGCCAATTATGTTATTACATTACCCATCCTCATTATAAACATACATTTTGCTCACTCCCTGCTGAGAAGCCCAGGACTGGGTTAATCCCTCCTCTTCTCACCCCCCCCCACCCTGCACCGTTTTACCCCCATCTCCGTCTGTCACTGCAAAGGGGCCGAGATCAAGCGCAACAGAGCGTAAGCGAAAGCACCACAATTAAGCACATGCAGAGCTAAGGGGTGGTATGGGGCTGATGATGAGAGCACTGGGAGACACAGGGAATGACAAGAGGATATGGGGGGGGGAGAATTTTGGAGGTCCAGCAGGACAAGGAGGGGTTAAACCTGTATATGTAGTACTGTGGGAAGGATACAGATAATTGGCATTGGGTGGGGTAGTGGGAAATATGTAAGAAGGGCATCAAAGAAACAAAGACACGTAGCATTGTGCATTAAATGGGAATTAAAGCGGCAGGTACGGAATCTTGGTATAGTTAGTTTACCTTATTTTGCATTATTTAAAGGGAAAATATACCTTATTTGCTATACACGTTATCCCACAATTTGTAGCCCTTTCTCTTGATACCATCTTACTATAGGGGGACTGTGTGCCCCTATTTCTTAAACTTGGGCTCCCCAGTGTTGCTGAACTTCACAATTGGCAACATTCATGAACATACAATTATGCTTTAAGTCCAGAAACATCTGGGCACCCAAGGTTTAGAAATAGGACTATACTCAGTTTCACAGTTACAGTTCCATTCTCCTTATTTTAGACCCTATCCCAGGATTGCTGCCCCATTCCCTGACACCATCTTGCCTTTTTACACAATGTTGCAATGATACAGCTCTTTCCTATAATACCACAGGTGCTGTCCCTTTGCCGGATACAACCTTGCCTAACTCTATACACTGCCCCACAATTAAAACACCTTTGGATAAGACCATGGTGCCTTCCTAGAGATTTGTAGAATGCAGTGACCTGCTTTTTCCAAAATGCAGATATTTCTTCTAGGCTGCAGGACCTTGCCTTTCAACGTTCCCTCAACAACAAGCTCTGGGGCCACATCATTGTAGCACAAGCTCTTCCAACCCGGACCCTACTAACCCCCTTTTATATCTCCGCTTTCCAACGATTTGTTTGCCAACCTAAAACCACAAAAACAAGCTTTAATGGAAAATGAATAAGGCTCAACAGTTGTCCCTCAACAGCTCGGGCAGGTTTTGGAAGTTATAATCAGCGGGCGCCATAATTGTCCAAAGTGGGCAGCAGCACAATGTTGGTATTGATTGGCCTCCGATTAGAGACAAACAGAGAGAATACTGGTGCCGCATGAATGAAAGATAAAGAAAAACCAACAACAAAAAGATAGAATCCAGACAGCGAAATGGACAGTAGGGGTAGATATGTTACCAATTGGGTATGAACTTAAATTTATAACCTGCTCTCTTTCAGGGCCACATTATTTTTTATAAAGTAAAAGACGGGTTGTTGTTGTACTACAATTGCCAGCACCCGGGTCGCTAAAGGCTTGCAGATCGGAAGGCTATTGGGAAAACGGACAACTAAAGTGCTACAGATTGGGCAACAATGATAAAGTGTTCCAGATGTCATCTTGCCCTAGCCTCCAAATACCAAACCTAATTTTACCCCCATGACACAGCACAGCACTACTGAATCATCCATCCCATTGCCGGCCAGCTCAGCCCTTGAGGTTTACTGATCAGCAAGATTTTCCAGATTTCTCTGTTTGTCACAAATAACTTTATTCTGTGCGGAAATACAGGATCTGCCAGCAGATAAAAGCATGCCTTCAGCAGTAATTGCAGATATTTAGCAGAAAATTTACAAATACCCCTCCCCCCATTTACCCTGCCAATAGCTTTCATGAGAAAGCACCATTAACTGGGGGACAATGCTACTATACAATAATATTCTGGGAAAATTTGCATTTGGTATTCATTTTTTATGGTTTTATTCAGCAGCCCTCCAGTTTGGTGTTTCAGGCAGCTATCTGGTTGCTAGGGTCAAAGTCACCCTAGCAACCAGGCAGTAGTATGAATGAGAGCCTGGAATATGAACAGGAGTGGGACTAAATAGAAAAAGAATAACATTAAACTGTAGCCTCACAGAGCAATAGTTTCTTGGCTGCTGGGGTCTGTGACCCCTATTTAAGAGCTGACAAAAAAAAAAAAAAAAAAAAATTAAGACCAATTGAAAAGTTGCAAAATATAAAGTTCATAATATATAAAAATATTTTAATGTGTAGGCACCTGTTATTTGCAGACAGTGGTTGGTCTCATTTATCAGGCATGCAGTATGTGGGATTTTATAGCTCCCTAGTTCCACCAGAATGAAGTAGCATTTAAGCGTGCAGCAAATATCCACTTAGATTTGTTTTATGTGTTGCATTAGGGCCTGCTACAGTCGCCAAATGTGTTACAAGTCACTAGACAAACGTATTTAGGTGCAAGGTCCAACGGCATGGGACTGTCCGGCTGCTGCGTGACAACCAAAGGGTTAACAGCGACAAGCTGGAGAGGTGACCCAGCCGGCTATTCAGTCCTTTCCAACTTCACTTTTGTCTGACAACAAAGAGGGACAATATTATCCAGTATCGGTGAGAGAGCAGAGAGCACTGGGGGAGGGGAAACATGAGTCTGAAAAGATAAGCATTTTCCCCCGCCAGTTGGGGTGTGACAGTTTGTAAAGTGGGACTCTAACCTTCGATCCCTCTTTCTCCTATTCAATAACCTCCCCCTCCTAATGCCGAGGCCTCACCTCCCCCATCTAATTATTACACACAGCATTCCCAGAATTCCTCAGCTAACTCATCACAGACCAGCACCAGGTCTTTGAAAAAATGGGGCAAACAGTGGGGGGAAAATAACAAAGATGTAGGGGTGCAAGGGCTTTGGCAGAGCACTGAGACGAGGCATCACAGGGCTGTTTAAATAAGTTAATAGTTAATAAGTAAATGCAACAGGTGGTGGATGTGCAGGAGTGTGAGTATAGTGCAGCACACAAAGTTGTGAAACTAAACACAGTTGTACAGAACTTTTCAACATAGTTTTTATGCTTTATATAAAGGAATATACATCAGGGGAGGGGGTAAGATATTGAGCCACACAATAGGCATGTGCTACTAGTGAGTAGGTCCCTGTAGGGCCCAAAAACCAGGCCCAGATCACAACATTCACCGAGGCATTGTTAGAAAAATAAAGATAGCAGATTGGTCAATATATGTACAAGGCCAGTGACGCAATCACCCAACAGCAGTTGTAAAAGATGACATCATTAAGCACCGTTTATAATGCGAATAAAGTAAACCCTATTGTAAAATATAAGGATATTATAAGTCACCGGGGAGTTACATGATCATATAAAAGCACGAGGCTGAATGAAGTACAAGGTGCTTTTTTTATTATAATACACGAGTTTTACTGAGTCATGTGACAAATGACATCACTAAGCTCTGTTAATAACCAATGACATCACATGAGCAGTTTTTCTAAGGCTATATGTATAGGATATACATGGTTTGTGTATTATATGGATATAATCCACAAAAGCCTGAAAATGATATCCTTATAAGCCGTGGTCGGTGATGTCATTGTGTCACATGACTCACTGAAACCTGTGTATTGTAATATATAAAGCAAACCCTGTTGAAATATAGGAGGATATTAGAAGTCGGTTTCAAGAGCTGCAGAAAAGCACTCGGCTGAATATGGTCATGGAACACCCATAGTGACTTATAATCCTTAAAGGGGTTGTTCACCTTCAAATTAACTTTAAGCATGATGTACAGAGTGATATTCTGAGACAATTTGCAATTGGTTTTCATTATTTATTATTTGTGGTTTTTAAGTTATTCAGCTTTTTATTCAGCAGCCTGAATAGAAAGAGCAGTAACAAAAAGTAGCAATAACTTTATAAAATGTATAGCTTTACAGAGCATGTGTTTTGGGGTCAGTGACCCCCGTTTGGAAGCTGAGAAGAATCCGAAGAAAAATGCAAATAACTGAAAAACTAAAAAAAATAAATAAATAAAAAAAATTCCGTACAATTGTCCATTCTATAAAATACTAAAAGTTAATTCAAAGGTGAGTGGGTATTTTATTCAGAATATATTACAGGTATGTATAATATAGACAATGAGGTATTGAAAGTATAAACTCGTCCAAAGGAGCCCAACATTGAATGCCAATGATTCAGTCTTATCCTACACATAAGCCTCTGGCTGTTATTTAACATAAAAGTCACCCTCTCCAAACGAAAATTATAAAATAACAATGAGAAGTTCAATTGGTTCAAGAGAAGCTCAAGGACCAAGAGCTGCATGTGATACAATATTTCTTCACCTACACAAATCCAAATGTCCACTCTGAAACCCCAACTCCCAGAAACCTCCGTCAGCCAATACAATATCTGCATACTTGACAGCCCAAATACAGAGAATATATATTAAGACTGCTCAGTGGTCACAAAGGAGGAGGTTTCATTGCCTTCTGCATCAGCTTCTTTAGCTGCACTTTTTTCCCTTCAATGTTGGGCAGAACACATTGTCCCTGTATTCCAGATATTACTGAATGTGTGTGTATTGTGTTGCATGGACAGCCACACCAGGTAAATACTATACTACTTATCTTTGTCATATTTGGCTGGGGGAGAATAATACACAGCGTAACGAATGACTGGGGTGAAAACAGACATATTGTTACGAATGGATGAGTGTGAATAATACACAGTATAATGACTGGCTGGGGGTGAATAATACACAGTATAATGACTGGCTGGGGTGAATAATACAGAAAATAGGGTTCAGTAGTGCAGGTAACATATGTGACGGTAAATGTAGGAGAGCATGGGGGTGCTAGTGAGCAGATGACAAGGTCAGAGTGGTACGGGGTGAGTGGTACGGGGTGAGTAGTATAGTACGGGGTGAGTAGTATAGTACGGGGTGAGTACAGTGTGAGTAGTACAGGGTGAGTAGTACAGTATAGTGTGAGTGGTACAGGGTGAGTGGTACAGGGTGAGTGGTACAGGGTGAGTGGTACAGGGTGAGTGGTACAGGGTGAGTGGTACAGGGTGAGTGGTACAGTGAGTAGTATAGTGAGTAGTACAGTATAGTGTGAGTGGTACAGTGTGAGCGGTACAGGGTGAGCGGTACAGGGTGAGCGGTACAGGGTGAGCGGTATAGTGAGTAGTACAGTATAGTGTGAGTAGTACAGTCTGTAACAGACAGGGATCCAGGTGAGTCCGCAGATGCAGAAGGGGAGAGGCCATATTGCACAGTTGCTATTGAGTTCACAGACACCAGTTGAGTGGCAGGGAAAGGCTCTGTGAGTAAATCAGACAATACAGGGAACACAATCCCACTATAAGATGAGCGAGGGGTTAATAGCTCAGAGACACAAGCCTGGCACTTACCTGGGAACAGCAGCACCAAGAGAAAAGCCCAAATACGCTGCATCCTGCCGGCTCCGATCACCATTTACCCCAATCCCCCTGTTGTGTCGGGTCCCTCCTACTCTGGCGCGTTCCCTTGCGCTTTCCTAGCGTCTCAGCAGTAGAACGAGCAACTAAGTCACGTTTCCCGGTATCTGTTGCAGCGCGCCCCACGCACAGTCTCCTCTTCTCTCTCCCGACTCCCGGCCTCGATCTCTGTTTTCGATCTCCCAACTGCTCCCCGCTGGTGACGTCACTCCACTATTAGCATACGAGGAACCGCCCACCGTTCACCTGAGCGGATTAACCCCTTCCCGGGCTGCGGCAACCCAGATCTTAGACTAGAGAGAGAGGTGGGGGAGGATTGGGCAACGTGAGGTGAATGAAAATAAAGGGATAGGAGTGCGACTGACTGGGCGCATAAAACAGGCGCTAGACTTAGAGATAACGATTGTTACTGTCTGTAAAACCTCAGGCAGACGCTAACGTGCGGCTATGAACGCAAATAAGCCAAATATTATGGACTATTTCTAATGATCAGCATAAGAAACTACACAGATCAAACGTATTTAAAATATGAGATCATTGCGCACAAGAGCTTACAATCTAAGTCAGAGGTTTTTTATTATTCTTGGGGCCCTCGTTCCTGGTCTAATAATTGCTCACACCAACCCCCCTTGCAGTTCCCCATTAAGATATTAAAACAAGGTAAAGTGCAGAGATGTGTAAGATCCATCAGCCTCAACTGTAATAACCAATATAAGTAGGGCCCAAACTTTTTTTTACCCATGAGCCATATTCATATGTTAAAAGAGTTGGGGACTGGGGAGCAACGCAAACGAAAAAACTTCCTGGGGATGCAGATAAGGGTCATACTTGGCTATGTGGAGGTTCAGGTTTATGTTGTACAGGAGGTTGTGTTTGGCACTACCCCTGGTTTTTATGCAACCAAAGCTTTGACTGGGAGCAACCATCAAGGGATTAGTGAGCAACATGTTGATCACTGCAGTAAAGCAAGTGGGTGCAGTATAGCAAGTGGGTGCAATATAGAAAGTGGGTGCAGTATAGAAAGAGGGTGCAGTATAGCAAGTGGGTGCAGTATAGAAAGTGGGTAAAAAAAGATAAATATATAGGAAGGCCGGTATTTTTTCTCAGAAAAGCTGGCAACCCTAGGCATGGGGGGGTGCACACCATTGGGGCCCTCATTGTGGCAAATGCAGTGGCTTACATTAAGGTGCCCTTGATCCCCAGTGGTTGGAGTCTGCAATGTATCCCAGATGAAAACAGTCAGCCCACAGGCACCCACTCAAATCAACACTTTTTTTCACCTTTTTGCTTGCAAGAAAAAAATGTAAAAATTCATACATGTTAATGGAGTCTCATATCTTAAATATACACAGACCCTTTTAATTCTCCCCGTGGGTCAGTCTGTCCGCACGAGCTGAGCTGATCAGTGATCAATACTAGACTTATAGTTAATGGCATCTCCAGTAATCAGCTGAGGATTAGTCCAGATGAGAAGTGGACACAGGGGAGGACGGTGACATTTTTATTTGGAGAGGTTACCAATGGGCTTTGCTTTGGAGAATTTATAATTATACAGGAGTAGATAGCAGGTGGCTTTTTGCTAGGAAGTCTGTGTCTTTATAAGAGTAATGGTATACAGAGTGAAAAGGCTTGAAGTCACCCCTACTGTATAGGAGTCGCCAGCAGGCAGCCGGAACTTGTTGCTTGGGTGACAAAATGCTCAAAATCACCTCTGTCTGTTGTTTCCCTAAATTTTCATTATTTTCCACCTATTGTGGCTACCGTGGGAGAGATCAGCTGTGGGAAAGAAGGTCACAACAGGGGCTAAAATAACAGTTGGGATATGTACACCTGCATATAATGTGACATTGGGTGGGATATAATGTGACACTGGGTGGGATATAATGTGACATTGGGTGGGATATAATGTGACACTGGGTGGGATATAATGTGACACTGGGTGGGATATAATATAACACTGGGTGGGAAGAGCAGAAAAGGCTGTTGCGGCCCCAGGCAGTGAGAAGACCTTTAACTCTGGGATGAGATGAAAAGTGACAGGGCAGGATTTTCCCTGCTGAGACAATTTAAAAAATAACAAGAAATACTTTTCCTCTTTCTGTGCAACTTCCGGTGTTTAGAGAGAAACTGCCGAGACACCTCCCCTACCTGCACATTCCTTCCTTATACACCTCTGCCAGGGTGTTTCACTGTCACCTGCTGATAAACAGTTCAATGGAAAGGGTGATACTCATTGTTACTCTCAGCTAATACTCACTGTTACTATTTCCTGATACCATTTCCTTGCACTTATTATTCATACATTCCCCCAGAAATACCGGAGCTCCCAAACACCATTAGTGATGCAGAACTGAACTGACTTAGCACCAATAAAATGTTGTACACAGGTATTACAGTAAATGGAAGCTGTGCTCTGTTTAATGGATGGGTTTCTTTTTTAGTTTCCTGTAAATGCACAATAACACAAGCAGACCCTACTTCTAATGTCAGTGTAGATTGGAAGCAGGGTCTAGGGAATATCATACGTGTAAAGACAAAAGCAGTTTAAGTGTGCAAAGTGCGGTTTCAAACCATTGCCCACAATGCAGTGTTTGTTCCCCAGAATTTTAATGTAATTGAAGACAGTAATGTGGATCAGGCCTGCCATCAATAATTATGGGGTCCATACTAATAAGCTGGCAGGGTCATTCTCACAGTTATTAGTTCCCCCAATTATTAGTTCATAGCTTATCAGCAGGACTGTATTAGCAGCTGGCTTTGCCCTAGTCACCACCGGCCATCCACCCTCTTCCCTTCCTAAATGTCACCTGCATAAAGTCTATACTGCGCATGGACCAATTGGGAAGGGATTAAAATGAATGCCCCCCTCTAAGGCTTGTTTAGCAGTGAGCTAGATGTGTAACACCAAAAAATTCAAGTGTTTTAATGGAACGACAATATAATATGCTGTTGTCCCACACTGGTAAAACTGATATGTTTGCTTCAGAAACACATCTATCGTTTATATAAACAAACTGCTGTGTAGTCATGGGGGCAACCTTTCAAGCACAGGATACACAGTAGATAACAGATAAGTTCTGAAGAATTCTTCTGGATACTGATATCTGCTATCTCTTGTGTATCCTGAGCCTTTTCTCCCTTTTCAGCTTTGTATGGCTGCCCCCATGGCTACACAGCAGCTTGTTTATATAAAAGATATTAGAGTCCACCAGTTGAACCATCGCAGCAGAAAAGTACATTACATTTTCATTACTTTATTTTTGTTGGTGTTACTGTTCCTGTGATTTTTTTCCCATATAGGCTCAAAAGGGCAAGCCCCTAAAGTTGCCCCGATATTGTAAATATGGCTATGTTCATTGGTCACTTGAGTTCCCTAGGTGGGATGTACATATGTATATACCATTCTCACTAACTTCACTTTGTTCTGCACTAGTGCGTTGCACTTGCACTTCATTCATTTGTTTAGGTCACAGAGTAAGTGGATCTCGGTATATCAAATGATCAGGTCTGGACTGAGAATGAAAATAGGCCCTGGCATTGAGGCCCAATCAGCCTATACAGAGGCCCAAACAGCCCCCACCAGCCCACTAAATGCTGACTTTCTATGGCACCTTATAGCAACCCCTCTGGCATTTGCCAGAACCCACAGATTGCCAGTCCGGGCCTGCACATGATTGGTGTTGCATAGTCAGCTACTGATTAATACAGTTGTCCAGTGACCTAGATTTTACCCCAGGCCTGGTCAATACCAGCAAGAGTCTGAGATACTAATATGAAGCCTGAATGGATAGATAAAATCCACCTCCATAGACTGTAAGAACTTTCTAGCAAGGACTCCTTTTTCTCGTGTTAAAATTTTACAAAACTCGTTTCTGTCCCTGTCTACTTTTGATGATGTCACTTCCGGTTTGCAGAAACACCACTTCCTGTTTGATGGTGGTCAGCGGGTTGCGGATAAGGCAGTTGCAGGTCCGGGTTGGGTTACGGATCAAAGTGGGTAAATATGCCGTTGCGGTTCGGGTCACAGACTGCGGGTTGTGGGGTCGGGTAGAAATTGGTTCCACGCAGGACTCTACCACGGATAACCTGACAAATATATTCTTAGTGCCGTTCTCTGAATAAGTGGTGTTTAGTAGTGTTGCTTGTGTCACATGACTGATTTTTAAAAAACATAATTTAGGGTATTAGTCTCCTTTTTATTACTAATAAAATAGTTGAGAATAAATTGTTTCTGTGCGTGTGCCATTAGAGCTGAACAGCCGCAGGAGGGTGCGGGCACACGTTCCTTATCATTATTACGGCTGGGTTTCCTCACCAGTTGGCAGCAGACCAATCAGCGGTAGGAGTGCAATCAGCAAATATAAGGGAAGAAGGCATATCCTCTCATGTCAGTAGAGATGGCGCGAACTGTTCGGCGGCGAACTTGTTCGCGCGAACATCGGGTGTTCGCGCTCGCCGGAAGTTCGCGAACGTCGCGCGACGTTCGCCATTTTGGGTTCGCCATTGTTGGCGCTTTTTTTTGCCCTCTCACCCCAGACCAGCAGGTACATGGCAGCCAATCAGGAAGCTCTCCCCTGGACCACTCCCCTTCCCTATAAAAACCGAAGCCCTGCAGCTTTTTTTCACTCTGCCTGTGTGTGCTGAAGAGATAGTGTAGGGAGAGAGCTGCTGCCTGTTAGTGATTTCAGGGACAGTTGAAAGTTTGCTGGCTAGTAATCGTTTTGATACTGCTCTGTTATTGGAGGGACAGAAGTCTGCAGGGGTTTGAGGGACATTTAAGCTTAGGTAGCTTTGCTGGCTAGTAATCTACCTTCTACTGCAGTGCTCTGTATGTAGCTGCAGTGGGCAGCTGTCCTGCTTCTGATCTCATCTGCTGACTGCTGCAATAGCAATAGTCCTTGTAAGGACTGCTTTTATTTATTTTTTTGTTGTTTTACTACTACTACTACTACTACTACTACTACTACTATAAGAGCCCAGTGCTATTAGTCTAGCAGTGTTGGGGAGTGGGACTGGTGTGCTAATCTGCTGCTCCTAGTAGTTCAGCAGCACCAACTTTAATTTTTTTTTTTTTAATATTCATTCTTTTTTTATTTAACTTTTTTTTATTTTACTACCGCTGTAGTAGTGTATAAGTTGACCTTTTAGGCATTATTTGCCCTGTAGGCATTTTTTGCCCAGTGTGTTATTCAACCAACTGCTATCTAGCTGTGTGACCGTGTTCACATTCTGTCTAAATATCCATAATATTACCGTCTCCAGAAAAAACACCGGAGTGACTTTTTTCAAGCAGCCATAATAAATTTTACGTAATCCGTATCCATCGCTGTAGTAGTGTATAAGTTGACCTTTTAGGCATTATTTGCCCTGTAGGCATTTTTTGCCCAGTGTGTTATTCAACCAACTGCTATCTAGCTGTGTGCCCGTGTTCACATTCTGTCTAAATATCCATAATATTACCGTCTCCAGAAAAAACACCGGAGTGACTTTTTTTCAAGCAGCATTCTTATATTTTACGTAATCCGTATCCACCGCTGTGTATACGTTGACCTTGTAGGCATTATTTGCCCTGTAGGCATTTTTTGCCCAGTGTGTTATTCAACCAACTGCTATCTAGCTGTGTGCCCGTGTTCACATTCTGTCTAAATATCCATAATATTACCGTCTCCAGAAAAAACACCGGAGTGACTTTTTTTCAAGCAGCATTCTTATATTTTACGTAATCCGTATCCACCGCTGTGTATACGTTGACCTTGTAGGCATTATTTGCCCTGTAGGCATTTTTTGCCCAGTGTGTTATTCAACCAACTGCTATCTAGCTGTGTGACCGTGTTCACATTCTGTCTAAATATCCATAATATTACCGTCTCCAGAAAAAACACCGGAGTGACTTTTTTCAAGCAGCCATAATAAATTTTACGTAATCCGTATCCATCGCTGTAGTAGTGTATAAGTTGACCTTTTAGGCATTATTTGCCCTGTAGGCATTTTTTGCCCAGTGTGTTATTCAACCAACTGCTATCTAGCTGTGTGCCCGTGTTCACATTCTGTCTAAATATCCATAATATTACCGTCTCCAGAAAAAACACCGGAGTGACTTTTTTTCAAGCAGCATTCTTATATTTTACGTAATCCGTATCCACCGCTGTGTATACGTTGACCTTGTAGGCATTATTTGCCCTGTAGGCATTTTTTGCCCAGTGTGTTATTCAACCAACTGCTATCTAGCTGTGTGACCGTGTTCACATTCTGTCTAAATATCCATAATATTACCGTCTCCAGAAAAAACACCGGAGTGACTTTTTTTCAAGCAGCATTCTTATATTTTACGTAATCCGTATCCACCGCTGTGTATACGTTGACCTTGTAGGCATTATTTGCACAGTGTTTTCTTCAAACCGCCATCTAGCTGTGTGAGCTTGTTCACATTTTGTCTAAATATTGATAATATTATCGTCTCTAGAAAAACCACTTGAGTTACTTTTTTTCAAGCAGCATTCATATATTTTACGTAATCCGTATCCACCGCTGTAGTAGTGTATACGTTGATCTTGTAGGCATTATTTGCACACTGTTTTCTTCAAACTGCCATCTAGCTGTGTGTATTATCGTTTCCAGAAAAACCAACTGAGTTTTTGTTGTTGTTGTTTTTTTAAAAATAATGCCAGGCAAAGGCAGGCCGCCACGCAGAGGCCGTGCTAGGGGCCGTGCTGCTATGCAATCCTGTGGCCCTAGCAAATTGCCCAGTTTTAAAAAGCCAATGACCCTGAACTCCCAAAATGCTGAAGAGGTAGTTGACTGGCTTACACAGCACACCCCATCCTCTACCGTTTCTAACTTTACCACAACATCCTCCTCATCCTCCACTGCTATGGCCACCCCACGTAACACTTCCTCCACCACCGGTGCCCCTTCTTCACTGGAGTCAGAGGAGTTATTTTCCCATGAGTTTCTTGAACTGAGTAATGCGCAACCATTATTGGCAGAAGAAGATGAAGGAGATGAGGACGTTACACCAGATTTAATTCTGGCAGAGAACACGACAGAGATGGACATAATGATGAGTGATGAGGAGGAGGAGGAGGTCCCCGCTGCTGCTTCCTTCTGTGATGTGTCAGAAGAAATTGATGCATCTGAGGAGAATGATGATGAGGAGATTGATGTTTTGTGGGTGCCTAGTAGAAGAGAGCAAGAGGAGGGTAGTTCAGATGGAGAGACGGAGAGTCAGAGAGGCAGTAGGAGAATAAGACTTAGAAGAAGCAGGGAGGCCAGCCCGCAGGGATCAGTAGGGCAACAACATGTATCGGCACCTGTGTTCAGCCGGCCAACGCACCCGCCATTGCCGCCAATGCCGCCAACTTCTACTGTTACCGCCAGATCGCAGACTTCCAAAAAGTCAGCAGTGTGGCATTTTTTTAATGTGTGTGCCTCTGACAAAAGCATTGTAATTTGCAATGAGTGCAGTCAGAAACTGAGCCTTGGTAAGCCCAACAGCCACATAGGTACAACTTCTATGCGAAGGCACATGAGCGGCAAGCACAAAGCACTTTGGGAGCAACACCTCAAAGGCAACAGGCAAACTAAAAGCCACACTCCTTCTGGTCCAGCATCTTACTGCTCTACCTCTGCTCTCCTTGACCCATCTGAACCACCCTCCACTCCGCCTTCCACCTTGACCACCTGTTCCCATTCCCAGTCATCTGCCACCAGCCAAGTTTCTGTGAAGGCCATGTTTGAGCGTAAGAAGCCAATGTCTGACTGTCACCCCCTTGCCCGGCGTCTGACAGCTGGCTTGTCTGCACTCTTAGCCCGCCAGCTTTTACCATACCAGCTGGTGGACTCTGAGGCCTTCCGCAAATTTGTAGCAATTGGGACACCGCAGTGGAAGGTACCCAGCCGCAATTTTTTTTCTAAAAAGGGAATACCACACCTGTACCAACATGTGCAGAGCCAAGTTACCGCATCTCTGTCACTTAGTGTTGGGCCAAAGGTCCATATGACTACTGACGCATGGTCCTCCAAGCATGGTCAGGGCAGGTATGTCACCTACACTGCCCACTGGGTGAACTTGGTAATGGCTGGGAATGGGAAGCAGGGAATGGGTAGCTCAACAACAACAACAACAGTGGAGTTGGTGTCACCGCCACGGATTGCACGCGGTTCTGCCACCACCTCTACTCCTCCATCGCTCTCTACCTCGTCTTCTTCCTCTTCTTCTTCTTACTCTGCTGCTGGGTCCTCCTTCTCCTCCTCCACACCTGTGCACCCCCAGCTCCCCCTAGGCTATTCGACGTGCCAGGTACGCCGTTGTCACGCTGTCTTGGGGATGACGTGCCTGGAAAGCAAAAACCATACCGGATCTGTACTCCTGTCATCTCTGCAGTCACAGGCCGATCGGTGGCTGACCCCACACCAACTGCAGATCGGAAAAGTGGTGTGTGACAATGGAAGCAATCTGTTGGCAGCGTTGAGACTGGGAAATTTAACACATGTGCCCTGCATGGCACATGTGTTAAATTTAATAGTCCAACGTTTTGTCTCCAAGTACCCAGGATTCCAGGACGTTCTCACCCAGTCCAGAAAGGTGTCGGCCCATTTCAGACGTTCCTACACAGCCATGGCACGCCTTGCTGACATTCAGCAGCGCTACAACATGCCAGTCAGGCGTTTGATTTCTGACAGCCAGACTCGCTGGAATTCAACGCTCCTTATGTTGGAACGTCTGCTGCAACAACAAAGGGCCGTCAACGAGTACCTTTTTGAACTGGGTGGTAGGACTGGATCTGCAGAGCTGGGGATTTTTTTCCCCCGTTACTGGGTGCTTATGCGCGATGCCTGCAGGCTCATGCGACCTTTTGAAGAGGTGACAAATATGGTCAGTCGCACCGAAGGCACCATCAGCGACCTAATACCCTTCGCTTTCTTCCTGGAGCGTGCCGTGCGACGAGTGACAGATGAGGCTGTAGACCAGCGTGACGAGGAGCTGGAAGCGCACGATTTATGGTCGCAATCACCAGAACGAACCCAGGCACCTGCTGCAACGCAGGGAGAGGTGCCAGAAGTGGAGTCAGAGGAGGAAGGTGGCTTTGTGGAGGAGGAGGAGGAGGACCAACAGGAGCAGGCTTCCCAGGGGGCTAGTGGTGACCTTTTGGGGACCCCTGGTCTTGTACGTGGCTGGGGGGAGGAGACCGTGGATGATGCAGTCCTTGATAATGAGGAAGCGGAGATGGATAGCTCTGCATCCAACCTTGTGAGAATGGGGTCTTTCATGCTGGCATGCCTGTTGAAGGACCCCCGTATCAAGAGGCTTAAGGAGAAGGACCTGTACTGGGTCACAACGCTACTAGACCCTCGGTACAAGCATAAAGTGGCAGAAATGTTACCAACATACCACAAGTCCGAAAAGATGCGGCATTTACAAACCAGCCTGCAAAACATGTTGTACAATGCTTTTAAGGGTGATGTCACTTCAGGAACTCATCAACATTCCAGGGGCAGAGGTGCCAGTAATCCTGCCACGAGCACACCTGCAAGGACAAAGCCCTTTGGCCGGTCTGTAACATCAGACATGCAAATGTTTTTCTGTCCAAGGCAGCGCCACAACCCTTCTGGATCCACCCTCAAAGAACGCCTCGACCGGCAGGTAGCGGACTACCTGGCATTAACTGCAGATATCGACACTCTGAGGAGCGATGAACCCCTGGACTACTGGGTGCGCAGGCTTGATCTGTGGCCAGAGCTGTCACAATTTGCCATGAACCTCTTGTCTTGCCCAGCCTCAAGTGTGCTCTCAGAAAGGACCTTCAGTGCAGCAGGAGGGATTGTAACTGAGAAGAGAACTCGCCTAGGTCACAAAAGTGTCGATTACCTGACCTTTATTAAAATGAATGAGGGGTGGATCTCGGAGGGTTACTGCACGCCGGAAGACTTGTTCTGACTTCTATGCAGCTGTCCTTCTCTTCAAGCCTCATGACTCCACACACAGCTGTCCTTTAGCGTCCTCCTCCCTCCGCCACCGTTACAAACTAGGGTGCAAACCCTACTGGTTTAATTTTTTCTGGCCTCTGTGCTTCAGTGGCTGCGTCCAAAAAAACGGGGCAAACAATGTCTACAAGGTCAACGTATGGCGAAAAATTACTATTTTCAGCATTTATATGGCATATTTTTTCTGGCAACTGTGCTTCAGTGGCTGCGTCCAAAAAAATGCATATTTTCTGCATTTATATGGCATAATTTTTCTGGCCTCTGTGCTTCAGTGGCTGCAACCAAAAAAATGCATATTTTCTGCATTTATATGGCATAATTTTTCTGGCCTCTGTGCTTCAGTGGCTGCAACCAAAAAAATGCATATTTTGTCCATTTATATGGCATAATTTTTCTAGCCTCTGTGCTTCAGTGGCTGCAACCAAAAAAATGCATATTTTCTGCATTTATATGGCATAATTTTTCTGGCCTCTGTGCTTCAGTGGCTGCAACCAAAAAAATGCATATTTTGTCCATTTATATGGCATAATTTTTCTAGCCTCTGTGCTTCAGTGGCTGCAACCAAAAAAATGCATATTTTCTGCATTTATATGGCATAATTTTTCTGGCCTCTGTGCTTCAGTGGCTGCAACCAAAAAAATGCATATTTTCTCCATTTATATGGCATAATTTTTCTAGCCTCTGTGCTTCAGTGGCTGCAACCAAAAAAATGCATATTTTCTCCATTTATATGGCATAATTTTTCTAGCCTCTGTGCTTCAGTGGCTGCAACCAAAAAAATGCATATTTTCTCCATTTATATGGCATAATTTTTCTGGCCTCTGTGCTTCAGTGGCTGCAACCAAAAAAATTTATATTTTCAGCATTTATATGGCATAATTTTTCTGTCAACTGTGCTTCAGTGGCTGCGACCAAAAAAATGCATATTTTCTGCATTTATATGGCATAATTTTTCTGGCCTCTGTGCTTCAGTGGCTGCAACCAAAAAAATTTATATTTTCAGCATTTATATGGCATAATTTTTCTGGCAACTGTGCTTCAGTGGCTGCGACCAAAAAAATGACTATTTTCAGCATTTATATGGCATATTTTTTCTGGCCTCTGTGCTTCAGTGGCTGCGGCCAAAAAAACTGGGCAAACAATGCCTACAAGGTCAACGACGTTGACCTTGTAGGCATTGTTTGCCCAGTTTTTTTGGCCGCAGCCACTGAAGCACAGAGGCCAGAAAAAATATGCCACATAAATGCTGAAAATAGTCATTTTTTGCCATACGTTGACTCAACGTATATGGCAAAAAATGACTATTTTCAGCATTTATATGGCATATTTTTTCTGGCAACTGTGCTTCAGTGGCTGCGTCCAAAAAAACTGGGCAAACAATGTCTACAAGGTCAACGTATGGCGAAAAATTACTATTTTCAGCATTTATATGGCATATTTTTTCTGGCAACTGTGCTTCAGTGGCTGCGTCCAAAAAAAACTGGGCAAACAATGTCTACAAGGTCAACGTATGGCGAAAAATGACTATTTTCAGCATTTATATGGCATATTTTTTCTGGCAACTGTGCTTCAGTGGCTGCGTCCAAAAAAACTGGGCAAACAATGCCTACAAGGGCAACGTATGGCAGTTGTTTAAAGAGAACAGTAGATTACTAGCCAGCAAAGCTACCTAAGCTAAAATGTCCCTCAAATCCCTGCAGACTTCTGTCCCTCCAATACAGAGCAGTATCAAGCAGATTACTAGCCAGCAAACTTACTATCATCTGTCCCTGAAATCACTAACAGCTCTCCCCCTACACTATCTCTTCCAAGCACACACAGGCAGATTTTTCAGATACATTTTTGCCCTTGATCCCCCTCTGGCATGCCACTGTCCAGGTCGTTGCACCCTTTAAACAACTTTAAAATCATTTTTCTGGCCAGAAATGTCTTTTTTAGATGTTAAAGTTCGCCTTCCCATTGAAGTCTATGGGGTTCGCGAACCGTTCGCGAACCGCTCGCATTTTTGCGCAAGTTCGCGAATATGTTCGCGAACTTTTTTTCCGACGTTCGCTACATCCCTACATGTCAGGCACAAGGCGCAGGGAAAACAGATGCACAACCAGCAATTTACACAAATAAAATGGCATTTATTTTATCTGTCACCACTAGGGCGTAAATTTCTAGGGCGTAATGCAACACAACTGGACTGATGGCAATCTCTCCACCCCGACTGCATAAGTTAAATCAATTAGATTTGTTTCATCCCAATATCCTTTGCACTCTCCACTTTTGCCTTGAGCTGCTTGAACTGCAGCAAACTTTCTCTGTTTAATTGTTTACACCCCTAGGTATTTTCAACTTTCCGTTTCAGAAATAGAACATGCTGTATGAGGCTATCCATCTGCCATGCTGTGTTCTAGAAATCTGGTTGCGTGTGTATGTGTGTGCGTCATGGTCCATCCCAATATATCATTCATCAGCTTTACTGCTTCTTTTATTAGTTGCAGCATGGCAGCTTCCACTGTGTGCATTTAAATAAGAGCAGGTTCAGTGTAGCCATTTGCAGGGCAAGCCAAAGAGCAAGAATATCTTCTGTCAGCTTCATTGGGGAAATCAGTTATATATATATTTAATATGTGTGCCAGTTTGGGCAGCTGAGGGTATTAAGGGTGTGCACTTAAAATATGTAAGATGCGAGCAGGCCTGGACTGGGATTCAAAATAGTTCTTGGCATTTTAAGTGCACAGAGGCCCAAATAGCCCCTCACAGGCCCAATAAATAGTGACTGTCTATGGCATCTTACAGCAGCCCCTATGCCATTTGTTAGAAACCACAGATTGCCAGTCCAGGCCTGGATAAGATATATGGGACCTGTTATCCAGAATGCTCAGGACCAGGGGTTTTCCAAATAACAGATATTTTCGTAATTTGGATCTTCATACCTTAAAGGGATACTGTCATGGGAAAAAACATTTTTTTCAAAATAAATCAGTTAATAGTGCTGCTCCAGCAGAATTCTGCACTGTCACATTACCAGGGGCAGCTGGGAAATTGACAAAATATCTAGCCCCATGTCAGATTTCAAAATTGAATATAAAAAAATCTGTTTGCTCTTTTGAGAAATGGATTTCAGTACAGAATTCTGCTGGAGCAGCATTATTAACTGATTCATTTTGAAAAAAAATTTTTTCCCATGACAGTATCCCTTTAAAGGAATTGTTCAGTGTAAAAATAAAAACTGTGTAAATAGATAGGCTGTGCACGGAGAGCTTGGACAAAGAATATAGTCCAAGCTCTCCGTGGTATCATTAACAGCCTCATTCCTAGAATGAAGTATATTTCCCCTCACTGCTTAGTAATGACTCCATAGAGTTTGAGGTTACTGAACAGTCAGGGATCCTGTTTCACTTATGGGGAGTCTTTGCCAGGGAATCTCACGATCTGCTTTTACTTTCTGAATCCCCAAGACTAATTGGAAAAACACGCAAGAGATTAAAGGGGTGGTTCAACTTTAACTTTAAGCATGTTATAGAATGATCAATTCTAAGCAACATTTTAATTGGTCTTCATTATTTATTCATTATAGGTTTTTTTTTAATTAATTGACTTTTTCTTCTGATTCTTCTGATTCTTTGCAGGGGGTCACTGATCCCATCTAAAAAAACAAATGCTCTGTATGACTATAAATGTATTCTTAGTGCAACTTTTTATTACTTATCTTTCTATTGAGGCCCTCTCTTATTTATATTCTAGTCTCTTATTTATTTATTTATTTTTATTTCTAGGTTTAAGGGCAGAGACACACGCCAGATTCAGGGAGATTAGTCGCCCAGCGTTAAATCTCCTCTTCTTCGGGTGACTGATCTCCCCAAACTGCCTCCCGCCGGCTAGAATGTAAATCGCCGACAGGATGGCAATCGGGTCTCTCAGGAGAAAACTTTGGGCAACTTTGGAAAATAAAGCTTTCCGAGTGCCATCCTGCCGCTGATTTGCATTCTAGTTCGGGGAGATTAGTCGCCCGAAGAAGAGGCATTTATCGTTGGGAGACTAAATTTCCTTGAATCTGAGCACGTGTCTCTGCCCTTAAAGGAGTTCTTCACTTTTAAATTAACTTAGTATGACGTAGAGAGTGATATTTTGAGACCATTTGCAATTGGCTTTCGTTTTTTATTATTTGTGGTTTTTGAGTTATTTAGCTTTTTATTCAGCAGCTCTCCAGTTTGCAGTTTAAACTGGTTGCTAGGGTCCAAATTACCCTAGCAACGAATAAGAGAGAGAGACCTGAATAGAAAGAGGAGTAATAAAAAGTAGCAATAACAATACATTTGTAGCCTTTCAGAGCATTTGTTTAGATGGGGTCAGTGACCCTCATTTGAGTCAGAAGAAAAAAGCAATTAATTAAAAAACTATATATATAAAAAAAAAATAATGAAGACCAATTGAAAAGTTGCTTAGAATTTGCCAGTCTATAACATGCTAAAAATAACTCGAAGGTAAACCACTTAAAAGTGGCCGTCAGGGGATTAACATGTGTCAACAGAAACCCACCGAACAATAGCTGCCCCAGTCTGGGCAATGAGCACAATGGACCCTATAAATATATTTCCTTGTTGTGTTTTTTTTCTGTTTATGTTTTGTGCAAAGAGGTTCCCCCAGTCCTATGCAGGATGCAGTCTGTTTTATGTCGGCTGGGCTGTTTACTGTCACTTGTATTGGCCAAGGTCATTGATTTATTGCAAGAATATGTTCAGGGTCATATCTATTCATTACCGGCCCACCTGTACAATACTATTGATTCCATACGGATTTACTGCTGAAGTCAGTTGGAATCACTTGGGAAATAATGAAGTTTATGATATTAGTGCCTTAGTGGAGTTCACCTAAGTACGATATATATACATTTCACTGACACCATGTGCATTTTATTTAAAGGGGACCTATCATTTTAAAGGACTTGCTATCCAGAATGTTTGGGACCTGGGATTTTCTGTATAAAGCTGGCCATAGATGTTGAGATTTTTAAAAGATCCGATCATCATCGTGAGACCACGATTATCTCGGAAAGATCGTACGATCGTAGGAATTGTCCATCAGCTAAAAAGACCAATTTGCCAGGAAAACAAGGGGTAGCTGCCTGCTTGGCCCTGCAAACATAGATAGATTGCACTGGGACCGACAAAGTTTTTTTGACAGTTGTCGGACGAAAAATTATAAGATGTTCAATCGTTCGAATCCCACTAACCACACGATAATTTCGAAGGATTGGTCAGACTTCGCTAAAATCGGTCGTTCGGCAAGAGAAACCTTTGCATCGATGGGGACCTTTAGGGATCCACTAAAATAACATTTACACATAAATTAAACCCAATAGGGTTAGGTTAGTGCCTCCAATATGGATCGTTTACACTTTAATTAGGATTAAGTACAAGGTACTGGTTTAGTATCACCAAGAAAAGGGTAATCGTTTTTTCAAAAGTTAAATTATTTAATTTAATAATGGGGTCTATGGGAGATGGCCTTACCATAATGTGGATCTTTCTGGATAATAGGTACCAGATAACAGATCCCATACCTATGTTTGTAAATCAAAATGGCAATGGAAAGCAGTGTTTCTTATGTTATTCCCTAATAAATGTACAGGCTACAGAAATAAATGTATCAGATATGAGTAGTGATGGGCGAATTTGGGGCGTTTCGCTTCACTGAAAAAATCGTGAATTTCCCGCTAAATTTGCAAAACGGTTAAAAATTTGCGAAGCGTTGCCGGCATCTCGTTTTTGATGCCGTCGTCCGCTTTATTGAAACCGGCATTCGTTTTTATTTACGTTGGCGAATTTTCGCGGCTCTTTTCGTGAATTTATTCGCCAGCGGCGAATCGCAGGAATTCGCCGCAAATTTGCGCCTGGCGAATAAATTCGCCTATCACTAGATATGAGATTGTTATTCACCTTCTTCTCAAGGCTTGGTTCAGAACATGCAAGGCATTGTGGGAATTGATGAGTGAGATTCAACAGAAGGAGAAAAGGGAAGTGTAAGAAACGGGCAGATACGACTTTCAGTAGCAGTTACATTTGCATGTACAATGGAAAATGGTTTAGAATTCAGTTTTCTTTAATTTGGCAAAACATAGTTTTTTGGTGGAGTTCACCCTTTAAGGGTAAGGACACACTGGACGATTTGTCTCCAACGTTTTTAAAAAGTAAATCGCGGCGACAAGACGATCGTCTTTTTTGAACAGACGATTCACAGCGACTATTGGCACAGAGCGATTTGTATCCCATTACTCTGTGCGGTAAGTGCTCCACCCAAACCGGAAACGGTTTGTGCTTCCCGCTGTAACCTGGCGTCTTTGCGTTCCTGCGTCATTGCGTTCGCATTGTAATTTAAATACAATTGCTGCTACTTATCTGTATGTGTGTGCGTGTCTAGGAGATTTCAGTGCTTTTCTAAGTACATGCTATTTCTGATAAATCGCTCGGAAAAGGGTCTCGGTGCGTTTTGGAGCTACAGGCGATTCACAAACGCGCTGTGGGCACAGGAGCTGGCGTCTTTCATTTGGTTTTGTTCAGAGACAAATGAGCGATATGTCGCCGCGATTTGCTTTTTAAAAACGTTGGCGACAAATCGTCCAGTGTGTCCTTACCCTTAATATTCTTTCTATTTTATCTGCCTCCAAATTTAAACTGAAAATTGTTCTGGCATTGCTGGGGTCACCTTCAAGATAATATTATTATTATTATCAGTTGTTTATATAGCGAGATAACCTCAAAGAAAAAAAGCAAGGGTACTGCCGCAGTACTCCCATTCTCCAAAACAGTGTGACCTGTCCCTACCACCCCCCTCCCCATTTCTGATCATTCCTAAATCCTGGTCATTTACCCTACCACCCAACATATGCTGGTTCTGGGGTGGAACAGGGAGTGCGGTGTGTTTTGACATTTCCAGCAAAGTGATTGGTTAGGTTAATTGATAATCAGATTGCTGGCAGGTAGATGAACCCTGTGAGTGCAGGAAGGCAGGGCTAAAAGTGTAATTTACTTAAAGAAAAAGTCCAGATGTAAAAACCTAAAAAGGTTATTTGTGATTGCACAGATATTCCATGGGCACGTCAGTGTCTTAGTCCGGTTCTGCAATGCAGAGAGTTTTTTCCCCAGAATTACAGCTTGATTGCGGCCTTGAGATTAATGCATTAAATCAGACCCATTGCAAATTTTCTAAGCCTAGTTGCTGTCTGGCATTGGGCATCAAAACGATATCTGCACCCAATTCCTTGGTGCTGTGGCAATTGACAAAGGATGATGTGGGAACCATGGAACCACCTGCCAGGGCCAGAAGTAGGGGAAAGTAGGGTAGGTAGGTGCCTAGGACACAACTTGAAGGGAGCACTATTTGGGGAGAAAATGGCAAACGCCCTCTCCACACAGAGTGCTGACAGGAGCTGTGGCTATTGAAAACAGTGGGTGTGGGGAAGTAGGATCTGGTCTAGTGTGGGGTGAACGAGGATCTGGTTTGCAGGCTGGTTGCAGGGGGTGAAGGGCGATTGGGTCTGGCAGCTGGTTGCAGGGATGAAATGGGATTGGGTCTGATGAGTGACTTTAAACAAGTGGATACTGGAAGGCGGTGAGCCGGAGATGTCCATGGCCACCTGTAGCTGTTGGCTCAGCTCTGGCTACAACCACCTTAGAATGTGGTGGTGGCTCCATGGCTCCCTGTCTTGATAGGTGCACTTATGCACAATTATGCACAATTAGAATGATCAAACAGGTGCTCAGCACAACTATGGAGAAGTATGAGGAGAAGGTTTGCATGCAAGTACATTTAATGAATGGAGTTTTGTCACATTTAGCGTGATCTCAACTGCACTTGTGGTAAGAATGACCCCGAATTATACACATATAATCGACTATGTTCAGCTCTGCTAAGAAAAATCTACCTACATACCTAAATGAGGCCCAGAGCCACATACTAATTATTAATAAGTTCGTTTGTAGTTTGCAAGCCCTTGTTGACCTATATCTCTATATTGCCTTGGACTATCTGTGGATTTCTTTCCCTTCCCAGAAAAGTGATTAATCAGTGAGGGTGCAGATAAGATTCTTTAATTTCCCTGAATACCAGTATTGTAAGTGGGAATTATTGATCTCATCCCCAAACTATCAAAAAATATTTCCCTGGGGTGGGTGGGGGGTGACCCATAGTTGCACATCCTAGAGCCAACGCTGACTGCTGCAAAACATTTTACCTGACTCCAGAAGAGAATTTATATTATTTAAAAGGCTGCAGGAAACTCTGCTTAGTTGCACATATGTAGAATAAGAGCCCGAAAGGGAACTTACATTAATATAGGGGCAATGACGTCTCTTCACCCTCCTGGGGGACTGGTGTAAAAAGCTGAGGAACAAGGTCTCTCGTCCTGTAAGTCCCCTTCCCCCCCATCTCCAAATGCAGAGCTACGAAACCCATAGAAGGAAAATGTTTGGCTATGTGAGCCATGGCAGCATATACAGCTCTTTTATTATTGCTGTTGGCAGGGGTGATAAACGGCCATTCCTGTGCAAAGGTACAGAGATGTCAGCCCCGAAACTGGGCCCTGGATTTATTTTGTAGCATTTGTTCTATTACCAGATGGGTCCCACCATACAGGTGCAAATCAGGAAATCGTTAGTAAGGAATCCTAATCTTCCTATCAACTGGGCCCTGCTTTATAATGTAGAAGACCTATTACTGAGATATCATTGAGATGAATGGGAATACCTCCCACTTTCTAGGAAACTCAGGCCGAGATCCTCCTGGTTGTCATGTACACATTAAAAAACTATCAACCCACACCCAACCTTAACCACCCCTTTTCCATCCACCCCTGACCCTAGCCCAGTGTGCCTAAATATTTATATACCTGCGCCCTCCCCTTTTTGATGTAACAGAAGAAGTGGAGCACACAGGCGCTTGTCTATAAAAAGCACTGACTGGTGGTGGAAGCCGGCACAGTATGATCGCAGGCAGGGAGAGCAGAAGGAAAAACTCAACCAGAACCCACTTGTGACCTGGAAAAGTTGGCCAAAACCCATCTGACCCACAGGCAAAACCCATGGGTCCCACGGGTTTCAGATCAGCCCGCACATCATTACTGCCTGGCCTTAGCCTAACATAAACTGAATCTTTTCTTTTATTGTGTATTAAATACAGCCAAAACCTAGGCATGAAATCTCACCATGAGATGCATTGGCTGTAAATAGGGAAATGGCAAATTTAAGTGAATTTCAAAGTATGCTGGGGTTTCTATGGACTAAATATTAGAGAAATTCGGAATAGATGGTTGCAATTTGTTTGTGTATGCGACCCTCCCAAATGCCTAACTTACAATATCTGTCCAGAATATCTATTGGGCAGGTTAGACAATCCTAGAATTTAAAAGACCTACACCTATAGGTGCTAAGTGCAAAGCAGGGTGTAAAGTGAAAATCACTGTGTAAGTAACATTTTGTATTTGTTGGGAGAGTCTATGAGCACCCAAACCCATTAGTGGGTGGGATTGTTATTTAACCATTCAGCCAATGAAAAGTCAACATCCCATTCTCTGTTTGACTTTCTTACAGCTGCTAATCCATGGCACTTGCCTTTAGGAAAAGAAGAATTTCATATTCCCTATAGGAATTGCTCAATAACTATTGATCGTGAAACTGATGTTGATGAACTGCTTATCAATTATTCTCAGCTAAATGAATGAGCCTGAAAATGAGCAGGCACTTTAAAAAGGCATGATTTAAAATGATCAGCGTGTGATTAGCGCCGGCGATTTTTCATTTTAGCCAGCGCAGATTGAGGGAAGGCGTTCAGGGAGATTGGTCGCCACAAAGACGAGGCGATTAGTCACCAGGCGACTAAATCTCCCCGAAACGCCCAGTGTGACCTTACCCTTATACTGTAAATGAAATGTGGATTGTTACTGGAAACAATTAATGGCACATTTTTTGAGATTCACAATTATGTTGGCAACGGTAGTCCCAAACAATCTACATTTTTTCTAGGTATAAAAATACAGATAACAGATAAATAAACAAATTAAAAAAAATAAAATATAACAATATTAAACACAAATCGCACCAATATATTTCCAGCCTCATAATTTATTGCCCGGCAGCCTGTTGCCATTTTAAACTTCAAGTTCAAAGAGGCAGATAATTAAGGCATATACCAGGCTGAAAAAAGATCAATTATGGTCTGTCTGTGAATATCAACCCTCATCTTCAGTCTGAAAAGTGAGCTGCTCTTTTTATACAGGGCAGCACACTGGGAGCTGTATCCATGGAACCAATTGCAGTGCTCCCATTAGAATTGATTCTGTCTTCATCGTTGTTTATTAAATAAAGAAAAACAACCAGTGCCTCATTAACTAATGGGAGGCATGTTTGGCCGAAATTTATAACCAACCAGAGATTAACAATTTAATGTACAGTAGGTGAATGTTGGTGATTGCTGACTGCTCACTCAGTCAGTGAATGAGCCCTTGAAAGTGACTGTATTTTTCTGGTGTTTGGAGCAGTCAAATGTATGGTTGGACAAACCAAGTGAAGGTCTATTCATTTGATGCCCTCACAAAAAGAGTTGATCTTAAATGTGTGGCCATCTTAAAGCTGGCCATAGATGTTGAGATTTTTAAAAGATCAGATACGAATGTACCATCAACTAAAAAGACTAATTTACCAGGAAAACAAAGGGGAGCTGCCTGCTTGGCCCTGCAAACATAGATAGATTGCACTGGGACCGACAAAGATTTTTTGACCTGGACGATCAATTTCCTGACAGATGTCGGCCGAAAAATCATAAGATGTACAATCGTTCGAATCCCACTAACCGCACGATAATTTCGAAGGATTGGTCGGGCTTCCCTAACATAGGTCGTTCGGCAAGAAGAATCGTCACGTCTATGGGGAGCTTTAGGGTCAGATTTGGAGAGATTAGTCGCCTGGCGACAAATCTCCTCTTCTTCGGGGCGACTAATCTCCCGAACTGACTCATGAGGAAACTTCGGCCGACTTCAGAAAACTAAGGGCTCCGATTTACATTGTAGTCGGCAGGAGGCAGTTCGGGGAATTAGTCGCCATGAAAAAGAGGCAGGGTCGGACTGGGGGGCCCGGGGCCCACCGGGACTGCTGTCCAGGGCCCCCCTCTGGCCCCCCGCTACCTACTTTGAGCCGAAGCGCCACTCGGCATACTTGGCCAGGCGGCGCATCGCGCATGCACAAATATAACAAACGGCGCTAGGTGCGCATGCGCATTTTTTTTGAAAAACTGTTTGGGATCTTTGTGTCTGTCGCCAGGTTTAGAAGAAGACTTTATATTTTATATGTAATGCTATGGATCCATCTCCCCATCGGTTGGCAGCTCTACTCATAATTTAGCAGTTCTGTTTCACTTTGCCAGTTCTGCTTCTAAACTACATCTGCATTCTACAAATCCCCATGCGTGGCATGAACCCAACTGTTTCACTGTGAAACGGGAAAAACAGGATTTCCAATAAAAAAAAAAAATACACAACAAACTGGGACATCGTATTGTTCTACGTAGTCAGACGCAGCTACTGAGAAATACCATTGTTATCCTCTTGCTTTCTTCTTCTTCCAGGAATGCACGGGTGAAACATCTGTCCTTCCATATTATGCTGATATATTTCTAAAGGGATACAGCATTTTCCAGCTGAATCCCAGCACAACAGGTAATATTGGAGAATGTGCAGGCCGGGGAAAATCCTATTTTTTAAATTGTTTAGTAAGTTGTGTATTTCCAGCACTCTGATGACTATATATTTAAGCAGTGTTGGACTGGGGTAAGCGGGACCCACTGGAAAAACCAGAGTAAATGACCAACAACTCCAGTCTAACTCTTCCCCCAGGCTAAGGACCCGGTGCTTTGGCAAACCACACTGCCCTCTGATGATTACAACTTCCACCAGTGCATAGTAGATCAGCGCTCGATGCATTCAGGCCGCCTATCACTCCACCCCTGCATGCACCACACAGACTGCCTATGCACCAGGGCCAGTGGGGCTTAAGAGGACAGGAGCCCACCGGGTTTTCTCCTGGTGCCCTGGCAGACCAGTCCGACACTGGATTCTAAGGGGTCCCGGGTAATAAAACTTTCCTAAGTCAAGTATTCATTCTAGGGTCCTTTGCATCTGTGCAGCCTGTACTTTGTACCCCAACAAAATTGCAAGACCCAAGTATGGATGCAAGTGCCTTTGTTAATATCATTTAACCATGCAAGATTTTGTTGAACATATGAGCATTGCGCTTCCACAAGTAAAGCTGGTTGTACATAGGCCGATAAAAGTGGCAATCCAAGTCAATAGCTCATTGGCTCATGTATGGGGCCCTTGGAAGTGATTGCCTGACTGATAACTGCCCGAAAATCTGTCAGATATCAGTGATGCAGTCATTGTCCATCCTCATCTCTATAGGACTGTTGCAGGATTCAATTGTTGGTTCCCAGAGCGGTGATTGAATCAGACTGAAATCATATGACCCATAATGATGTATGTGGATCTCTGTAGATCTCTGTGAATTTCACTGGGGAAGAGCAGACCTAGATTCAGAATAGGGGATAGGTGGGTGGTGGGGAGGCACAACATTTATGGTAATGAAGGAAACTAAGCCATAAATTACTGGGGATGTGTGTCAACATTTCCGTCAATTCTCTCAGAGTGGAGACCATTAACTGCATTAACTACACACTATTCTTAGCTAGCTCTATAGATTGAATTCCTCTTTAGGTTACCCTTGTTTATGTTTGAGCAGGAGCCGCATGTTGGGAGAGATAACATTTCCCCTCAGTGTATATTGGTATCTGTATTTATATAGTGTCACGTATGTATGCTGCTTTGTGCAATTAAACAATACAATAATCAGAATAAATCTAAAATTACAATTACTTTCAAGATTACCAGTTCAGAGACAAGAGATATGAGTTGCCTGCCCTGAAGGGCTTACAGTCAAAGTGAGGGAATGCCGGTTGGACAATCACATTCTCGCCTGTCCTATCTCCTTCTTGGGTTTTCTCTATCCTAGTTCTGTCTCCTTTTCCACTTTCAGAAATACTGCCTAATCTGTTCCTTTTATTCAACCCCCATAGTCTCTCGCTTCCCCAGGCTTAACTTGTATCACTTGTTTACCCTCTCTCCTCCTTAACCATTTTCTCTTTTGTTTACTTGTTCTTCAAAGATCCCAACTTCCCTAATCTCCTTTCCCTTCATCCTTCTACCAGACCCTCTAATTGTCTCCAAAGTTCTCTCTTATCTGAAATGATTGAGGGGGTGGCACATGTGGGGATTTTGATCACAGGACTCCTCTTAAAAAAAAGTTGGCCATAGATGCAAAGATCTGATTGTACAAATTGAGGATTGGTACGATCAGATCTTTGCGTCTATGGCCAGCTTTACACAGTCCTTGTCTGCCCCCAGGGGTGTCACCAGCAGATCAGTGAATTCTCTGCTTGTGCTTATACACAGGGACGAGAATCAGCCCCACGTGGGATTAGCTAAAGAGGGTCCTAAAAGGATTTGGCAGTGCGGCAGGTATTTATCTCAGAAATCCTGACTTCCAGGTTCCCCAGTGATTACCAACTAAAAGTTCAAGTGTCTTTCAAGCCCCTGTGTTTTCCAGTCCAGCTAATGGGAAATAGATGCATGCTGGCTAGGGTATTGGAGACCATAATTAAATAATGTTATAAATTGATTGGAATATGAGTGAATTGGATAAAATATGTGCATGTGTCTAGTTGTATGCAGTTCTTTTCAGCTCACAGTGCATGATTTGCTTGTTTGGAGAGATAATCAGCCAAATTGGAGTAATCCAATCATGTGGCTCCTGGAACAATGACCAGATCACATGAGGACCTGCTGAGTCAATCCTCTGAAAAAAGACTGATTACTTGGCCATCTGGTTACATTTCCTAATACTACCAATTGATATATAACAGTTTTGCACTTTTTCTTAACAGCAGATGCAAACGGGCAGTCGCGTGTTGACATCGGTTTCTTGATTATACCTTCTCTTTCTGCCCATTTACCTCTATACCTGCATTTGGGGCATTGTGAATTATAATAAAGTTTATTCTTTATTCTTCTGATGAAATATGTATTTGTTAGGGGCCTATGGCCCTAAACTGGGTAGAAACAAGAGAGAAAAGATATTAACCTTTAATATTTCTATTAGACTATTGGTTTTCGAACATTTTTTAGTTCAAAACTTTGATCATCAAAATTGGGTTATTTCCCCCTCCACATCCTTTATAACAAGGCTAGAGGTAATATGTGAAAATATTGCTGTGTCAGCGACTCAGCAATTAAAAGGGCCGCTCCTGTCATGAGGCAAGGTGAGAATAGGGTTGGCACCTTTTGACGAAATGCTCACCGGCTGGTGGTGGGGGCGGGAGCAAATGGGCGGGTCGTGACGTAAAAAAGGGGCGTGTTGTGATGGAAAGGGGCGGGGCCTTAGTGCACGATTGGCCAGAAGACGGCAAAACCTGTAAATTTGGAGCGGGTTGGGGGCAAAAACTGTAAATTTGGAGCGGGTTGGGGGCGGGCCGAGGGCTTTTGTTAGGAGTATTACAAATTTACCGGCAGCTACATTGCCCCTGCCTTGGCAGGTGTTTTACCGGCTAGGGCGGTAAAATACCAGCTGGGTGGCAACCCTAGGTGAGAACCTTCCTTCAGGCGGCAGTGAGCGGCCAGTTACAAGGGGTGGCAAAAAGCCCCTTCTAGTAACTGTAAGGGTAAGGTCACACTGGTCGTTTCGGGGAGATTTAGTCGCCTGGTGAATGCCTTCCCTCACTCTTGCGCTGGCTAAAATGAAAAACCGCCGGAGCTAAGCACACGTGGGGATTCGTTTTCCAAAATCGCCCGAAGTTGCCTCAAGAGGAAACTTCGGGCGAATTTGGAAAATGGATCACCTCGTGATTTTCATTTTAGCCAGCGCAAGAGTGTGGGAAGGCATTCACCAGACGACTAAATCTCCCCGAAACGCCCAGTGTGACCTTACCCTTACAGTTACTAGAAGGGGCTTTTTGCCACCCCTTGTAACTGACCTTACCCTTAGAGCAGGAAATTCGGCTCCTCTAGTGCAGAGAGGGCTCAATGCTCTAGTGATGCTGCCCCCTTTGACCCGCTCCGACACTTATTTTTAATATTTCTGGTTGCTAAAGTCTTATTTACCCTAGCAACCAGGCAGGGGTTTAAAAGAGAGATGGAAATGAATAGCAGAGGGCCTGCAGAGAAAGATAAGAAAGATAAGCAACAGAAAGATACAATAACAATAAAATTGTGGACTCACAGAGCAATCGCTTTTTGGCTGCCGAGATCATTGACCCCAATTTGAAAACTGGAAAGGGCAGAAGAGAAATGAAAATATTTCAAAATCTATAAAAAAAATAAAATAAAATAATGAAAACTGATTGCAAACAATCTAGGAATATAGAAGTTTATAATATAAAGGTGAACTTAAAGGTGAACTACCCCTTAATCAAGGTAATCAACCTTAAATATTCCTATATGTGACAGTCTCACTAAATCCTACTTTATACGTCTATGAAAGCTGAGCTGTCACAAGCATCTGCAAGACCAACTGCATATTTGTGTTTCTGTACAGTAGTAAGAGCAACCAAACTGGTTTCTCTGGCAAGAACATATGAAATATGCCTTCCAGTGGCTAAATGATTATGAAACATGACAGAATAATGCTCTTTTGACTTAACTGAGCAATGACTTTTGAATTAAGTCTCTTCCAGACTGGACATATTTCACTGGGGGTGAAAAACCATACCAGCTCCATACCCAGCGTGTATTGCTTTAAAAATCAATAATTCATCAGCAGAAAGTCAGTGTGATTCCAAAATGCAATCATTTGTCATATGTCAGTTTACCATAATATGTTCACACACACACATATATATATATATATATATATATATATATATATATATATATATATATATGCGCAGAATTACCTTGTCAGTAATATATTGCTTTTTAGTTCAGCAGGGTCACTGCTCATTCCCCTGTCAGGAGGCTGCAGTCTCAACAATCAGCAAATATATTTCCTCTGAATTCTATAAGGCAGGAACGAGCTATTGGATCAGCAGATGCTGTGGAACAGAGATTACAACCGTCTTCCCTATTTGCACCCATAGGGTATAGCATAATAAAAGTTTGTGTCAGGTCTAGTAACCCATAGCAACCAAAAAAATATATGTTTTCAAACAGAAGTGTAAAAACTTAGGATGGGTTGACGTAAGTAACTATACCAGGTGTACCTACCCTCATTCTTATCTGCCAGACAAATGATTTCTTCTATACACAGGGCCAGAAACTATTATTGGGTCAATTCATTATTCTTTAAATTTATAGCGCAAATCAGTGGCATCATTATTGACCTCTGCCCCCCTCACTTGTGGACTTCTGGAATACCCCAACTTCCACACCTGCAAACCTCCAAGCAATGCAAATGTAGAGGATTGCAGGTAGAATTTGGGTAGTATGGGATGACTGGTTTTAATAAGCCACCTTTCTCTGCTGCCCCTAGAGTTGCCACCTGGCTAGTATTTGATGGTAAAATGATGGTTGATCCCAATGTTATAGACAAGGTTTGAGTTGGGTTGGGTTGAGTATTGTTGAGTGCAGAGGACTCTTGCATGTGTCTATATGTATTTTGTGGTCACAGCCTCATTGCACCCCCGCCTAATGGTTTTAAAAATTAGTGGTGAGCACAACTTTCCATAGTTTGATCCCAATGTTATTAATAGGGAAAAAAGATAACTATATAGGAAGGCCAATATTTTTTTTCCAGAAAAGGTGGCAACCCTAGCTGCCCCCCTATAGTTAAAGGTATGGACAGGTCAGGCTATAAAACTGCAAGTAGCATTGCTAACAATCAGCAGCACAACATATCAGGGGGGCCTTCAGGGAAGGGACCTCTGTTATGATCTGTACCCCCCTTTCCTTCCCACTGCTGATGTGTATGAATGTGAGGAATGCAGAGTGGGGCCTACAATTCATTTTATTAAGGGGGCTGGGCTATTCTCCTTACACCACTGACCATGATGCTACCAATGCTGGGCACATATTCAAGGTGAACTCAGCACATCTTTATATTATCCTCCAAAAACACAGTACAGTTGTTTAAGTCTATAAGAAGAGCTAATGGGGCATAGGCTGAGATGAGATAATGGGAGTTGTTGTAGCCCATTAACTGGAGAGTAAAGCTCACTTCCCTACTCTAACGTTATATAAATTCAACCTTGAGATATATGTGAATGTTCTGCACGGAAGAAAATAATTTGTATTCCAGGCACCACCTTAACTTGCTGTGTGATAAATTGCTCGCTGCTTGTGATATGGTTTAGGGAGCTGAGGGAATACGTTGGGTTTGTTTACCCTCTATGTGACCATCCACATTTATCAAAGAGGCTGGCTCTGCCTGTACTGCCAGCACAGCAACTGCTCTGTTTTATCTCTACTTTGCCTTTATCTCCATTCTGCATCAGTATCATGATCTAGTGCAGTGATCCCCAACCAGTGGCTCGTGAGTTACATGTTGCTCTCCAACCCCTTGGATGTTGCTCCCAGTGACCTCCAAGCAGGTGCTTATTTTTGAATTCCTGACATAAAGGCAAGTTTTGGTTGGATAAAAAATGTGTACTGACAAACAGCGAAACAAGTTAAACCTAGCCCAAAGTTCACCCAGCCCTACTACTATAGTTTATATAAACAAGCAGCTATGTGGCCATGGGGCAGCCATTCAAGCACAGGATACACAGCAGATAACAGATAAAATCTGCATAATCCCATTGTATACTACAGAGCTTATCTGTTATCTGCTGTGTATCCTGTGCCTTTTTTCCTTTTACAGTTTTTAAAGGCTGCCCCCATAGCTACACAGCAGCTTGTTTATATGAACAATAGTAAAGTTTCGGAAGCAAACACACCAGTTTTACCAATGCAGCACAACTTCAGTTGTTTTCAGATTATTCAACAGAAATAAGTACTTTTTCAATTACTTTCCCTCTTTTATTTTTTACCATTGTCAGGCAACCAGTCTCTTTACCGAGGAAATCTCCTCCACCTAGACTTATAAGATAAAGAAATCAGATACGGTTTATTAGCGCGGGGTATGACACTCACATACGGCATAAGTTGTACATAAGCATTCCATAAACAGTCCTCCAGTGTTGGTCCTTTTATACCCCTGTAAAGCTGGCCATAGACGCAAAGATCCTATCATAGAATCGAGGATTCGTACGATTTTCGACCGTGTGTGGAGGCCATTGCGCTCTCATCGTAATCTCTGGAAATAAAGTAGTCAGTCTGTGGTACAATAAGATCATTTGGAGAGGTGATAAGATACGTTGTGGCCTGTCAGAGACAATGGCACGGTAGGCAAGGCTGAATCTGCAAGCTGAGATAATAGGACCTCAATAAAATTTAGTGGAAACAAAACATCAGTCATCTGTCAATACATCTTATTGAGTTATTATGCTGTCTCTAACTAGTTGCCTAATGATAAAAGCTAACAACAGAGGCCAAGGAAGTTCACCTTTAGGGCTGGGACACACTGGGCGATTTGGGGAGATTTAGTCGCCTGGTGACTAATCGGCGCGACTTTCCACAACCAATCTTCCCCGTTTTCCGAAGTCACCCAAAGTTTCCGAAACTTCGGGTGACTTCGGAAAACGAATCGCCGCGTGTGATTAGCGCAGGCGATTTTTCATTTTAGCGAGGCGCAGAGCGAGGGGAGGCATTCGGGGAAGATTGGTCGTGGAAAGTCGAGCCGATTAGTCACCAGGCGACTAATTCTCCCCAAATCGCCCAGTGTGTCCCAGCCCTTAGAGTAAGGCCACACGAGGAGATTCGGGGAGATTTTGTCGTCTGGCGACTAATCGCCTCGTCAGGCCCTGACTGGCAATCTGTGAGTTCTGGCAAATGCCAGTACTTGGAATGGCAGGGCCTATTTTGACTCCCAGTCCAGGCCTGCGACTCGTCTTCTCAGTGACAATCTCCCCGAACTGCCTCAGCGTGTTTTCCCATAGGCTATAATGAAAAGTCGCCTGCGCTAATGCACACGTGGCGATGCGTTTTCCATAGTCGCCCGAAGTTGCCTCTGAACTGCCTCAGCGTGTTTTCCCATAGGCTTTAATGAAAAGTCACCTGCGCTAATGCACATGCATCGATGCGTTTTCCATAGTCGCCCGAAGTTGCCTCACGGAGCGAAGGCGACTTTTCATTATAGCCTATGGGAAAACACGCTGAGGCAGTTCGGGGAGATTGTCGCTCAGAAGACGAGGCGATTAGTCGCCAGGTGACAAAATCTCCCCAAATCTCCTTGTGTGAACTGACCCTTAGGGTAAGGCCACACAAGGAGATTCGGGGAGAGTTTGCCTCAGTGAGGCAACTTCGGACGTCTATAGAAAACGCATCGCTGCGTGTGCATTAGGGTAGGCGATGGTAGCCTATGGGAAAACACGCTGAGGCAGTTCGGGGAGATAGTCGCTCAGACCACGAGGGGATTAGTCGTCAGGCGACAAAATCTCCCCGAATCTCCTTGTGTGGACTAACCCTTAAGAAACCATAATAGATAAACATATTCCAAGCTATTAGTCAGTGTGACCAACTGCAAATTGTCCCAGAATTGGAATTGGGTGGAACTGGTAGGGTTTGTACAGAAATTATCCATAAATCAACCCAAAATTTAGCACATTTCTACTATATTTAAAACAATGTAATGCGCTGGCCCATTCTTGTTTTTCACACAATGTATCCCTTTTCTGGCTGGAGCCCCTCTGCAAAGTTATACTATCCCTTTTCTCAGCTTCAGTCCCACCCTCAGAATTATTCAGCTGCAGGGTAATTGTAGACATATGGGGTGATTTTGGGTACTTTAAGGGGGACATATTTAAAGGAGAACTAAACCCTAAAAATGAATATGGCTAAAAAAGCCATATTTTATATACTGCACTTATTGCACCAGCCTAAAGTTTCAGATTGTCAATAGCAGCAATGATCCAGGACTTCAAACTTGTCACAGGGGGTCACCATCTTGGAAAGTGTCTGTGACACTCACATGCTCAGTGGGCTCTGAGCAGCTGTTGAGAAGCTAAGCTTAGGGCTCGTCACTAATTATCCAGCAGAAAATGAGGTTGGTCTGTAATATAAGCTGATGCTACAGGGCTGATTATTAAATTCTGATGCTAATTGCACTGGTTTCTGTGCTGCCATGTAGTAATTCTCTGTCTTAATTACTAATCAGCCTTATATTGTGACATTTCTATTCTATATGTACTGTATATTGTGAGTGGGTCGCTAAGCTCAGTAAGTGACAGCAGCACAGAGCATGTGCAGTGAATCAGCAGAAAAGAAGATGGGGAGCTACTGGGGCATCTTTGGAGACACAGATCTTTACTGCTAGGGCTGTGGTGGCCTTGGGCTGGTACAGAAGCACACAATTTAACGTACAACATTTCTATCCTACTTCTTTCGTTAAGTTTTAGTTCTCTTTTAAGCACCCCAATAAAAAGTAAAATTAAAGATGCCGGCGGGGATATGTAATCTCAGCTAATATTTAGTATGTCCATTATTTAGGGCACCCACACCTTACAGGTATTGGGCGCATCTGTACCCCCAGCTGCCCTAACCACACACTTACATAATGTCAAAAAGGAGATGGGAATGGAAAGAATGGTGACACATAGGTACCTACCCTGGCACCTCCCATGTACTCTAACTGGAAACGCCTGGCAACTCCAGTATTGGCCATTTTCAGTATGAGAGTAAACTACTGCAGGAACAGCATTTCCTATCTAATTGCTTGTGAGGCAACAGGGGCAGTTGTTTGTGTTTGCCCACAGTCCTCTATGTAACTATTCCAACTGCATGTGATTCCTTAGGTGTGTGGGAATGGACAGTGTTATAGCACAGTACCCAAAGGGTTAAGCTGAGTAGCCTCTTCCAGCAAGTGCGCTGTGAGTCAAATGGACAGTCACAATGAGAGGGGGAATTCCTGTAAGTCTTTCCCCCCTGTTCCCCTCCTCTCCCTGCTCCTACCCTATTCCCCCATAGTCAGAGGGGTGGCTTCTCCACTGCTAGCTTTATTATACATTGTCTGCATTCTCTACACAGTGGGGTCTGGCCCATCACAATGACACCCCATGGATTCTGCCCTCAGAAGGAAATGTTCTCAGGGAGGGTTAGTTTCATTCTAGTGGGAGTCATTGTAATTGTATTTGTGTATTCACTTCAAGAGACTTGTGTGTGCGCACAGATGTTTAACCTTTATGTTTGTCTTCATACACGGCTGCTCTTGAGCTGGCCATACACGGGCCAATAAAAGCTGCCAACAGACGAAGTCGGCAGTTTATTGCCCGTGTATGGGGCCCTCCGACGGGCTTCCCCGATCGATATCTGGCCGAAAGTTGGGCAGATGTCGATCGGGCAGGGTTAAAAATCCCGTTGGATCGCAGCTGCATCTCTTCATTGATGCAGTCCCGCGATTCGACCGCCCGTATTGGCTGCATCATGATCTGATTGTTTGGCCCTAGAGCCCACGATCGGATCAACCCTATATTGCCCACTTCAATCTGCTTGTTTCGTAAAATCCCCAAACGACCGGATCTCTACGTGTGTGGCCACCTTTAGGGCTCCTACACACAGGTGTTTTTGTTGCGCTCCTTTGCGTTCCGCTTTTTTTCCGTTCAGCCGCAGGGGAGCGCAGGAGTAAACACACTCAATTATTGTCAAGGGGGCTGTACTCACACAGATGCATGTAAGCAACGAACGCAGGTGGAATGCAACATGCTTTGTCCCACCTGCGTTTGGCGTTTACATGCGTCTAAACGGAAGAAAGTAGAACGCAGGGGGGTGCAGCAAAAAACGCCCGTGTGTAAGAGCCGTTAGGATGCAGCAGAAATTTGGGGGCAGCAGACAAACAGACCCCACCTGGGAATCAAAATGGGCCCTGGCTTATCCACTATTTGTGATTTGGCCGAATCCCCAAATCCTTGGTGAAAGATTCGGGCGAATACCGGACCGAATCTGAATCCTAATTTGCATATGCAAATTAGGGGCAGGAAAGGAAAAAGTGGGAAAACCTCTTCTTTTGTTACAAAAGTTAAGATTTCCCTACCAGCCCCTCATTTACATATGCAAATTCAGATTCGGTTCGACCAGGCACAAGGATTCGGCCAAATCTGAATCCTGCTGAAAAAGGCCAAATCCTGGCCGTACCGAATCCTGGATTCGGTACATCCCTACTTTTTTTACATTTTAACCATATATGAATATTTATTTCATTAAAGGAGAAGGAAAGGCTGGAGACACTTGGGGGTGCCAAACGATAGGCACCCCCAAGTGATTGTAGCGACTTACCAAAAACCCAGGGCCGGTGCTCCTATCAGGAGAAATCTGCACCGGCCCCGGGTTATAGGAGCGAGCACCACGGAGATATCTACTTCCGTCTTCGCGCAGCTGCGCATTTCCCCGGACTGACGCATGCGCATTTGAACGAAAAAGCCGACTTTAAAGTTAAAGTTCGGCTTTTAGTTCTAATGCGCATGTGCAGCTGCGCGAAGACGGAAGTAGATATCTCCGTGGTGCTCGCTCCTATAACCCGGGGCCGGTGCAGATTTCTCCTGATAGGAGCACCGGCCCTGGGTTTTTGGTAAGTCGCTACAATCACTTGGGGGTTCCTAACGTTTGGCACCCCCAAGTGTCTCCAGCCTTTCCTTCTCCTTTAAAGGCAACCCATTGATGTTACAGACAAATAATGGAATATGTAGCACTGCCAGGCTAATGCAAACATATCAGCTGGGCTAAATATAAAAGATTACATTGCAGGACTCACATATGATCAGACAGGCAGGCCAATTAGGCTGGAAAAGTCCAGTTAATCCATTGGAATAATTGTAGAACAAATCAGTAATACATCCAGGGGAGTAACTAGAGGAAGGGGGGCAGGAGGTATAGGGGCCTCATGAGGCCCTAATTCATATACAATTTCAATAAAACTTGATACAACAGGTCAACCTCTAGACATTTTCGAGGCCTGAAAAATAATATTCTATGGGGCCCATTAATATCTAGTTACACTGGATACATTGCGGCATCACAGAAATGGCTCTGTGAGATCTCTGCAGCCCTGCAAACTACCCCCTACTTTAGATTTCTGCAGTGAGATGGTTATAAATCACTGATCGATTAAATAATTGACCCAATTAAATGATAATGTAGGTTTGTTTCATTTGAATGATCTATTTGCTGCTCCAGTGCAAAAACCATGTAGACAAAAGCATAGCTACAGGCCCCGGAACAAAATATTTCAGGTTTATCTATAGAAATTTGAAGCTGGTGGGCCCAAGCTTTCTTTTATCACATCTCTGCCTTTAGGCGCTATACAAATATGTGCCTGACCCATAAAAATGCCCCCTGTAGGCAATGCAAGTATTATCTAGTCTGTACTCACAGGAGTGGACAGGAGTGGTGAAAAAGATCTTATCTTAAATCCATTGTTTATATCACTGTAGCCTTTATAGCCGTTTACTGTTCTTAATTGTTGTGGAGATAATAAAGCTAAACAAAGGAAGAGAAATCCATATCACCAACAATATATATAGTGCAGGGCTCTAGAGAGACACCTGTCTGTGCCCCAGTGTAATAATTTATCCTCCTATCACAGCGACATGGACAGTTTCAACTGTAGCCAATTAACCCACCACTACAATAAAGGGGTGGTTCACCGTTATGTTAATTTATAGTATGTTATAGAATCGCCAATTCTAAATAACTTTTCATTTGGTGGTTATAAATTATTTTTATAGTATTTTAATTGTTTGCATTCACCTGACTCTTTCCAGCTTTCAAATGGGGGTCACTGACCCCATCTAAAAAAAAAATGCTTTTCAAGGATACAAATTTAATTTTATTGCTACTTTTTATTACTTACTTTTCTATTCAGGCCTCTCCTATTCATATTCCAGTCTCTTATTTAAATCAATGCATGTTTGCTATCAGGGGCATTTTTGCACCTTGCCTAAGACGGCAGCTTCCCGGCAGTTACCAGAAGTGGAAAAAAGCCACTCCTGATAACTTTAAAAGCCGAATTTCCAGTTATTAAACCAGAAATTCAGCTTTTCTATCGCAGAGTGCACAATTTTGCTCTAGCAATGCGGTGCGCCGCTGACCCCTGTCAGCAATCTTAATGTAAGCGCAACATGCATGGGGGTCGGCATTTTGAACACCGCCTCAGGGGGCATTGCAGGCTGAGACGCGTCTGGTTGCTATGGTAATTTGTACCCTTGCAACCTAATTGCAAACTGGAGAATTGCTGAATAAAAAGCTTAATAACCCAAATACTACAAGTAGTAAAAATGGCAAATTGTCTCAGAATATCACTCTCTACATCATACTAATAGTTAACTCAACGGTGAACGACCTCTTTAGATTAGGACTACAGGGACGTTTTCGGCGCGATCCGACAAGTCGCATGCGACAGAAATAAGGTAAGAGATAGAAATGACGGATGAAGTCGCAGGGTTGATCCGACGCATTGCACGCTGCATCTGCATCCAACTTGTTGCATGTTTTGTCGCAACGCGTCGGATTGGGCCGAAAACGTCCATATAGTCCTACTCTTAATGGCCAGTGATAGGAAACCCACACAGACAAGGGAAGCATATACAGACTCTATGCGGATAGCAGTAGAGTAAGCAGACCCCTTAGTCGCAGGGGAGCCCAGGAGAAAAGGGGGCCCAGTCTGCAGGGTCCTTTTCCTCTATAGCCAACAAGAATTCCCCCTTCCCTGGCTATACTCTTACCTGCGGGGGGGGAAGCAGAGTGCTTTGGGCATGGGGCAGATGGTGGGTGGAGTCTGGGTGGGAGTGGGCGGAGGCAGGGAGGGAAGTGGGCGGGAGGATGGGGCCCCTCTGAAGATTTTTTTGTAGGGGGGCCCAACTCACTCTAGTTACACCACTGGCGTATAGTACCCTTCCTAAACTCCCAAAATTATTTCTTTTCAAGGCAGCAATTGTTAACCACCACTGCCTCCATGCCCTGCCAATGGCAGTCATGTTATTGCATGAATCACTGGGTGCCTTGCATAATGGAAACCCACCAAGAACAAATTCAGTGTGTATAAGGGAATAATAATGATATGCATTTAGGAAAAAGGAACTGTAAATGAGCCCGTACCGTAAGCAGTACTTGCTGCAAATGTGTTTATTCCAACGACATGTTTCGGGCACACAGGCCCTTTATCAAAAAAAAGATACTGTCTGCCTGGTGAAGTTGGACAGAGGAGAAGTAACTATGCAGGGATTACGTACAAGTTTAATATCCCTTGAAATAGATTGATACTTGTAACAGCTAGGGTTGCCACCTTTTCTGGAAAAAAAATACCGGCCTATATTCTTGCCGTTTTTCCCTATTTGGCATCAAGCATCATTTTTACAGGCCGGTAAAATACCAGCCAGGTGGCAACCCTAGTAACAGCCCATGCATGAGTTCTTGTAACCCACATATTCATTATACTGTATATGATAAAGGATAATAAAAATATTCCTATGACTTCAGCAACAAAAAGTCTAGAATGGAAATAAAATGCTCAAAACTGAATTTCATCTTCACAGTCATAATAATTCCGCCAATATACTTCATTCAGGTGCGCCTTAATAAATCTCTCCATCCCAAACGTTTAATCCATCATCTTACCCCTCCTTTGCCATATAAGAAAGAGAGTGCACATGAAAGGTTTACATGAGGGGGGAATGTTTATAACATGCCAGGCCATTTACAGAAATTCCAGGAATTCCTTCTCAAATGACAGGGGCTGGGTAGAGTAAAAGAGAAGCTAAAGGGTAACTGCACCTAATTATCCCAAAACCATTGGTAATGCAAAACACAGAAACCCAGTAACTGCATGGCTCAGGTTTATTGTTTTCCCATATGGCGCCCTTTATACATTCTTACTCAGTGGACTGATTGTTCGATTGTATATGTGTCATAAAATACTTAAAGCTCCTAAAATGCACACAAAAAATTTGTTTTTAATCTGACGTCCTTTTTATCCTTTATTTATATATGGAATGTTTTAATTGTGTATTATTCCCATCATTCCTTGAACCAATGCAGTTTAGGCCCATGGCACATCAGAATTCTGTTTCCGTCAACACCTGTCTGCCATAGACTTAAAGGGGAACTATAGCGAAAATGAGAATTTAATATAAGCTCCCTGATACTGACATTCTAAATACAATCAATTAAATATTATACAATCAATATAGCATTTTTTCTGAAAAAATCAAGTTTATATTCACTATCCCTCTTTAAGTATTCTGTCTTCATGCAGCAGTTGATGAATGATCCAATATATCTTATAGGAGGGCTTTCTTTCCTAGCAGATGTATTAGAGCTCACTCAAATAACTGATTCCAGTATAAACAAAACCTAACAAAATAAGTGCCTATTGCAAAAATTCTGCATGTAGAGAGACATGATGTCTGGTGATTTTAATAGAGTCAGCTCTAATACATCTTCTAGGCAAAAGGACCCCCCTATAAGATATATTGGATCATTCATCTGACACCCAACTCCTGAATGAAGACAGAATGAAGAGAAACTGAGAGAGGGATAGTGAAGATAAACTTGATTATTTCAGAAATGGTACAAAATTTTTAATTGATTGCATTTAGAAAGTTTCTTATTTCAGTATGCTAAAGCTTATATTATTTTTTTAATTTTAGCGATAGGTACCCTTTAAATAGGAGCCACCTATCAGTTGCAGTGATGTGCATATTTTGCTTAAAATGCAAATGTCTCTTGCCAGAATACATCTGTTACTAGAGGTTTCTCATTCACTTCAATGGCAGGCATCCCATGCAGCAACGGGTCTAGCAGGGCAAATGTCTAGTGTCCCATGAGCCTTACAGTCCAATGTCCCTATCACATTCCATACACACTAGAGTCAGTCATGAGCCAATAAATCTGCCTGTATGTTTTTCTGTATGTGGGAGGAAACCAGTGTACCCCGTGCCCAGCTTGGAATTGAACTCAGTGATACAATCAGCAGTGCTAGCCACCATTACACCATATTCATGTATACAGTAACATAGGAGTAGCTGAGTGTTACTCAGAGAGGACAATGAAAGTATAATCAATGCTGAACACATGTTGTATATATTGACGACTTATGAATGAGACACTGGTCTGCCTGTCAGAGGCATAACTAGCATTACTGGGTCTCTATTCCCAGAACAGTTGGGTGTATAATAGGGTTTAGCATTTGGGAAGATCTATGCTATATACACTATAATGTTGGGCACTTGCTAACTCTGCTTCTTTATTTTTATATCACTGCTGTTTATGCTTCATACAGCTTTACATTATGGATTGTATCTGTCCCTAGGCGCCCGGTCAACAAATCCAATCTTTTTCCCCTTATATGTAGCATCTCCAATCTTTGAATATGACTTGGCTTTAATTACATATATGCATCTTTCTTCCCATACCCAAGCCATAGCTGAAGCGTTACTAGTCTTGGTCAGAGGCCCCTGCAAATCTTTGGATGAATTGGTAGAATGTAGGTCTTCCTAAACCTAAACAGATCCCTGTACCATCACTTCATCTGACGTTACATCCTTTCCCAGTATTAACATTTTTGGAAAGAAGCATTTGCACTAAGTACTTATTTCATTGGCGAAGGACACCCTAGAAAAACGTAAAACCGCAATGATAGCTTCCTGTCAACGAATGCCTTCTATGTGTCTAATCTTTAAAAAAAGGAAATGGCTTTCCAGTTCACCCAACCCTTTAAGCTATACATTTCTTACTTTAGATAAGGAAGGGGTCTGTGCTGGCCATTTGCCACACATAGTGATTTGCTCCTCTGCATCCATCACTGTTTTCTGAGCAAAATGAGCTTGAAATAATAGTAATAACTGGCAAGTTTTGGTGGCATAAAAACCAGTTGTATTGCCAAACAGAGTCGCCTGTAGGCTTCCAGTCCACATAGGAGCACCACCACATATCCAATCACAGCACTTATTTTGCACTACCCAAGAACATTTTTCATGCTTATGTTTTTCCCTAACACATGTGAATGATGTGGCTCATGGGTAAAAAATGTTGGGGACCCCCCGTCTTATAGTATCCAGCTGATGGTGAGTGCTGGGAGTTGTACTTTACAACAGTGGAAAGGCCGCAAGTTGCTCAACACCAATGTAACATTTGCCTTATGGTGCAATAATGCCCAACAATGTCTGTCTTCCCAGATTCTTCCTAATTACAACTAGAGGCTGGGGCAGTTCTCCTAGCACATCCACTAAAGACATGGCTATGAGAGGAAGCAAGAGGGGCATGTGCCTGCATAATATTTGGTGTGGTGCCATTGTCCGACTGGGGGGGACTAGGCCCAATGGGGCTGCCACATTAGGGGTCCGCATGCTCCCGCTCTGGGCCCCAACCCCCCCCAACCTCAGTTTACTGGACTGACACCTTCAGAAGCCCCCTGCGACTCTCCTCTCATTGCCCCCAGAACACCAGCCAGGTGAGAGTGGATCTGGACCGGCAGTGCCCATGATAGCCAGATCCCACTGGGTTTTTACCCGGAGTCCCGATGGCCCTGTCCGACCCTGTGTGGTGCTCTATAGCAAGTATTCAGGTTTTCCTGACCTTAGCCTAAAGCTGGCCATAGATGCAAAGATCCGATCGTACAAATCCTCGAACGATCGGACTTCCCCGTCTCCTGACCTGCCACTTACCATTCCAATCAAATAAAGTAGTAAAAGAACAGATGAGCCAATGTTCTACCTCTGACAGCAATCGTACCATAGTTATGTCCGACAAAGCCGGTGACAGTCTCCCTCTGAAAATCCTCGATCGGCAATACATGCAGAAAAATTATCGACAAATCGACCAAACGACGGATCTCCGTGGGACAAAAAATGTCGGGACTCAACACACACGGTCCGAAAATCATACGAATCGAGGATTCGTACGAATGGATCTTTGCGTCTATGGCCAGCTTAAATGTAATATTTTTTACAGTAATTGTCCTGTGGAGGTTAATATCCTTCAATCTTAATGATAAACTTCGAAGTGCCTTTTTTGGACTATAGTTCTATAGTCAGATATGCATGAAAACTATGTGTATATGTAGGTTCTCCTGCCAAAGCTTTTATTAGAGGTTGCTAACAGGGGTGGTTGCTCTCTCTACTGGGCCCCACAGACTAGCACATGGAGTTTCCCCATTCACCACAAATGTATTTACTGAGCAGCAGCAGCAGAGGGAGAAATAGCCTCTTGGATAGATACAGTAAATGAGATATCAACTCTGAGACATAAAAGGGAAATTTGTGCCTTGGAACCAGTCAGTACTTGGTGAGATTCACTTTACTCACAAAAGTAAAACATTTACATGGGTAGGCTGGAGTCACGCATATTGATGAGCGCTTTCCCACAATACGAATTTAACGAGACAAAATCTACATTCCTTTCTGTTACTTTACAGGAAATATCCAAAAAAAAAAAGCCCCAGGGACATTTCCCCTACAGAAAAACAAGTTGTTTCCTTGTAAGTATGAATAAAGAAGCATGCTGACATCTAGGGGCAAATTTACCTAGGGTCGAATATCTAGAATTAATTAACCCTCGATATTCGACCATCAAAGTAAAATCCTTCGACTTCGAATATATATGTCGAAGGATTTTGCACTATTCCGACGATCGAAGGAGTAATCGTTCGATCGAACGATAAAATCCTTTTAATCGAACGATTCGAAGGATTTTAATTCATCGATCGAAGGATATTCCTTCAATCGTTCGATCGCAGGATATTCCTTCGATCGTTCGATCGTAGGAATAGCGCAAAATCCTTCGACTTCGATATTCGAAGTCGAAGGATTTTACTTTGATGGTCGAATATCGACCGTCGGTATTCCTATCGAAGGAATATCGATATTCCTTCGATCAGGAAATTGTTAGAAAGCCTATGGAGACCTTCCCCATAGGCTAACATTGGCCTCGGCAGGTTTTAGGTGGCGAACTAGGGGGTCGAAGAAATTTTTAAAGAGACAGTACTTCGACTATCGAATGGTCGAATAGTCGAACGATTTTTAGTTCGAATCATTCGATTCGAAGTCGAAGGTCGAAGTAGGCCGATTCGACCATTTGAAATTCGAACTATTTTTCCTCTATTCCTTCATTCAAACTAAGTAAATGGGCCCCCTAATGTACAGCGCTGTATATACAAGTAAACATATATACCACTATTTTGGAACGTCCCCCCTCCCCCATATAGACCCTCATGGCTTGTTTTTGGTTTATACAGTTAAAATCACTTTATGTGACCGTCCAGTAAATCTTTATAGCCAAGCAAAGTCTACAGTCTGTGTTTGCTTTGCTTCCCGGCAGTTGCACTTCTTTTCTTGCCTCTTTGTAGTCCCTGATTAAAACTTTCCACCCAGGGCCCCCCCAGCAGTAAAGCATTCACCCGTGTAACTTTATGATTGGGATTCTGTATCTTATACTCCCCCAGCTGCCCTGGCAAGGAAATGTATTAAAATGTGAATTGGTTTCACGGTATCCCTCTAGGGGCTATTTGCTAAAGGTTGAAATGGCATGGAAAAGTAATAAAGTTAATACGTCCCTGAAATTTTAATTTTTTTCATTGGTATGTGACCTGTTTCTCAGAATGCTTGGGACCTAGAGTTTTCCAGATAATGGATATTTCCGTAATTTGAATCTTCATACCTGTAAGATTAGTCCACACAAGTAGATTCTGGCGACTAATTCTTCGGGCGACTTCGGAAAACGAAGCGCTGTGTGTGCTTTAGCGCAGGCAACTTTTCATTATAGCGGATGGGAAGACACACAAAGGCAGTTCAGGGAGATTGTCGCCCAGCAGAAGAGGCGATTAGTCGCCAGGCGACTAAATCACCACGAATTTCCTTGTGTGGATTAACCCTAAGTCTACTAGAAAATCATGTAAACATTAAATACACCCAATAGGCTGGTTTTGCTTCCAATAAGGATTAATCATATCTTAGTTTTTTTATAACAGAGATAAAGGAAATAATTTTTTAAAAATTGGATTATTTATATAAAATTCAGTTTATGGGTGGACGGCCTTTCTTTGATTTGGAGCTTTCTGGATGACGTGTTTCCGGATAAACTAAACAAAATGTTTACTTTTTTTTTTTTTACTCCGAGTTTTCGCTCTTGCACTGAATTTTATTTTTATCCCAAAATTACCATTTTTAGCCAATGAATTTTGTGATTGCACCAGAGATTGATGTGCCACACCGACAATCATGTAGATCAGTCAGTAATCAAATTCAGTGGAATTCAGTGGAAGTCCTGATTAAAAACAAATAATCTTTCCTGGGATTTAGGGCTCTTACAGACGAGCGTTTTTAGCTGCACTCCCCTGCGTTCCGGTTTCGTTCGTTCAGCCGCAGGGGAGCGCAGGAGGAGATGCATTGAATTCTTTTGAATGGGGCTGTACTCACACATGTAAGCGCCGAACGCATGTTGGGATGCAGTATGTTTTGCATTTTTCCTGCGTTCAGCGCTTACATGCGTCTGTGTGAGTACAGCCCCTTTGAAAATAATTCAGGGTGTCTACTTCTGTGCTCCCCTGCGGCTGAACGCATGAAACTGGAACGCAGGGGAGCGCAGCTCAAAATGCAGATGTGTAAGGGCCCTAAAGGACTCTAATTTGATATAGCTAAGAGGGCCAGTACATTCTATTTACAATCCTGTAACTTTCAGGGTCGGACTGACCTGCTAGAATACCAAACCATCTCCTGGGTGGCTCAGGCACTTGACCAAACCAGCATGCAACAGTGTGGACAACCTTTTTATTTTCCCTGTAAGCCTATATAACCTTTATTCAGCCCGTGATGTCAGGTTCTCTCATGCATAGTCACCAACCCAGAGCCAATCAGGTGTCCAGAGATACAGATCTTTCTACTAAAGGGCTGTGGTTGCCTTGGGCTGGTACAGAAGCTCTAAACATGATGTACAACATTTCTAGCCACTTTTTTTAGTTAAAGGGATCCTGTCATGGGAAAATTGTTTTTTTTCAAAATTAATCAGTTAATAGTGCTGCTCCAGCAGAATTTTGCACTGAAATTCATTTCTCAAAAGAGCAAACAGATTTTTTATATTCAATTTTCAAATCTGACATGGGGCTAGACATAGTGTCAATTTCCCAGCTGCCCCTGGTCATGTGACTTGTGCCTGCACTTTAGGAGAGAAATGCTTTCTGCCAGGCTGCTGTTTTTCCTTCTCAATGTAACTGAATGTGTCTCAGTGAGACATGGGTTTTTACTATTGAGTGTTGTTCTTAGATCTACCAGGCAGCTGTTATCTTGTGTTAAGGAGCTGCTAACTGGTTACCTTCCCATTGTTTTTTTGTTTGTCTGCTGGGGGGGGAAGGAAGGGGGTGATATCACTCCAACTTGCAGTACAGCAGTAAAGAGTGATTGAAGTTTATCAGATCACAAGTCACATGACTTGGGGCAGCTGGGAAATTGACAAAATGTCTAGGCCCATACTAGATTTCAAAATTGAATATAAAAAAATCTGTTTGCTGTTTTGAGAAATGGATTTCAGTGCAGAATTCTGCTGGAGCAGCACTATTAACGGATTCATTTTGAAAAAAAAAAAATTTCCCCATGACAGTATCCCTTTAAGCTTTAGTTCTCCTTTAGGGTCATTCCTCGCGAGCAGATTCGGGGAGATTTAGCCGCCTGACGACTAATCCCCTCTTCTTCTGGGCGACAATCTCCCCGAACTGCCTTCTGGTGTCTTCTCATCCGCTATGATGAAAAGTCGCCTGCGCTAAAGCACACGCGACGCTTCGTTTTCCGAAGTCGCCTGTAGTTGCCTCACGAGGAAACTTCGGGCGACTTTGGAAAACGAAGCGCAGGCACGTTTTCATAATAGCGGATGGGAAGACACGCAAAGGCAGTTCGGGGAGATTGCCATCCAGAAGAAGAGGCGATTAGTCACCAGGAGACTAAAACTCCCCGAATCTGCTCATGTGGCCTAACCCTTAAAGCCCACTGCTGTTTGGACAGGTCTTCACTTCTGATATCCTAGGAAAGATCGCAGGGGATTTGTTGATGGGATGTGCCTCTCATTGTTCAATTTATTATCATTATTCAGCTTCAGCTTCAAAGAAAATAAATCCTGGATAAGAATAACTGGTCCACGGTCTTTGGAAATTATTGATTCCTCTTCAGTTTATGTGACTGTTCCTTTTCCTGGCTGATGCCCCTGTATTAAATTGTCTTCCTGATGCAGAACTACATATCCCAACATCCTGCAGGCTGAGAACGTCACATACCTTGGCTGATCCAGCTGAACAGAACATAATGTAACTTGGCAGATTGGCAAGTGGTTTGAAGGATTTGCCAGCAGCAGTTTATAGAACACACTGAAGGAGCTAATCACGCAAAAAATGTCCTTTCCTGGCATGGATGGGGGTTATTAGCAACAGTAAGGAGAAAATCTGAGCAATTATGTGTGCTGGGTATTTATGTGCATCATGAGTGCTCTTGTGCTCGCAGTGATCATCAGCTCATCAGGCTTTTCATTACACCAGGAATGCCAGACTCATGCTTGAGAAAGGGGCGTGACCCCGAAACGTTGCACTTCGCAATAAACACGCAAGGCAGCTTACTTGCAATTATCCTGTGTGCCTTGGGATTCTTTCTGCTTCACCGAGGGTCAGGCCAGGTTTAAGGAGTCAGTCACCTTTAAGTTAACTTGTAGTATGTTATAGAATGGCTAATGCTAAGCAACTTTCCAATTGCTGACATGTCAAACTGAAGTGCTGCTGATTAAAAAATTAAACAACTCAAACTAAAAGTGGGAGAGTTGGGTACAAAATGCTCAGGGTTGGACTGGGGAGGACTATTGCCCCAGGGCCCCCCTCCGGCCCCAACCCTGCCGAACTGGTGTGCACTGTGTCTGTACGGATGTGCACGTTTCTACGCATGCGAGTGCCGCCGTAACTTTTTTTTTGCCACGACCTCCGGCAAAGGGGACCTGTACGGACCCGGCCAGGCCCACAAGCCCCCCCCCCCGGCCGGGGGCCCACCGGGTTTTTTCGTGGTGTCTCACCGGCCCAGTCCGACACTGTCCATAATAGTCCTGTGCAGCACTGTTGTATAACGCATGCAAAATCAGTACTGTCAGCCCATTTTTTAAAATAAATGACCCTTGGAAAGACTATTTCAATATTTATAAAATATGCAAATAAGGGTTTGAATTTAGCCCAGTCTAAGCCTAAATGTTTGGTGGAAGATTCAGCATTCAAATCAGTATTTGGTAGTCAAATCCTCAAATTATGGATTCAGTGCATCTGTAATAAAACTTCATAAATCTTCCAGCCTCAATTGTGGATAATTACATTCAAGTAACCGAGAGTGCGGCAGCTAGGGTTGCCACCTTTTCCAGAAAAAAATACCGCCTTCCTATATATTTATCTTTTTTCCCTATTAATAACATTGGGAACAACCATCATTTTTACCAGCCAGATGGCAACCCTAGCGGCAGCATGTCAAAAGCACAGTACCGAGCACACGTGTGCACACATGCAGGTATATTACATGTACATTATACTGCCTGGGGGGTTTATATAGTGAATAAAGTGCCCCCTATTGTAAAGTATTAGGATATTATAAGTCACAGAGGAGTTTCATGACCATATAAAAGCACAAGGCCGAAGGTCATGGAACTCCAGGGTGACTTCTAGTATCCTCGTATTTTGCAACTGGAGGTACTTTATTTATTATAATAAATAAATAAAGTTTCAATAATAATAATAAATAAATAATAATGAATAAATGAAGTTTCAGTGAATCATGTGACAGAAATGACATCACTAAGCTCCAATTATAACCGATGACATCACTAAAGCACCGTTTATACAGTCTGCTTCCCCTGTAGCTACTCCCTTGACTTGATGACGTCGCCAAAAATCTTTGCAATCCATTCTACTTTTGTTTGTGTATTTGACAATCTGCGCACCCCATTTCAGCTTCATTCAACAGAGACTTGAACCTATGGCAGAGGATGAGTACACTCAATTTATAACGTATAAATGATGGCTGGTTGGCCTTCTATGTGCAGGTGAGAGAGATCTCCAGCATCAAGGCTTTGCATTGATGTTTTCCCTCTCATTATATGGCAGCTCCCTCTATCACAGCCCAGGTCAGAGGGATGAGTGTAAATTGACCTTTTCTCTTTGGATTCTTCCCTCTCCTGTCACTTACTGTGCTCTGTGCCAGTCATTAGAATTCTAATCTTCCCCTTTCTGAGCAGTTAGCCCGGCCAATCATCCATCATTCTGCACCCTCTATAGACCCTATTATCTTTTAAATGTATTACCTCCGCTCATTTTTTCTTCTTTCTCCAACCTACAGAATGTGTGCTGGGCCTCAAACAGATTTACTAGAACTGCAATTCCCTTTCCTTAGGGAAATTGTTGGATGGCTGTGTATATGATGATCTAGCAACAGTGACATTACCTGTACTCCCTGGACAGGACTCCATAATAATAAACTGATAAAAGTTGAATTCTTCCCAACCACCTACAGCTCTATGATGCATATCTTGCGCTGATGAGATCTAATAGGACTGGGAACAGCTGCCTGCCACTTCAGCTATGGCTCTGCTCGTCTGGATATTACTATACAATTACACTGGTGGTCCTGGGAACAAACAAGGAGATGCTTAAAGGGGATGATTAAATATTCTGTATTGCTTCTGAAATAATCAAGTTTATGTTCACTATCCCTCTCTCTGCATCTGTTTCTCTTCATTCTGTCTTCATGCAGGAGTTGGGTGTCAGATATTCATTGACAGTTAGTTCCAATATATCTTATAGGAGGGCTCCTTTTGCCTAGAAGATGTATTAGAGCTCACTCTATTAAAATCACCAGACATCATGTCTCTCTACATGCAGGATTTGCGCAAAAGACAGTTATTTTGTCAGATTTTGTTTATAATAGAATCAGTTATTTGAGTGAGCTCTGATACATCTGATAGGAAAGGAAGTCCCCCTATAAGATATATTGGACCTAACTGTCAATCAATATATGACACCCAACTGCTGCAAGAAGACAGAATGAAGAGAAACAGATGCTGAGAGAGGGATAGTGAAGATAAACTTGATTATTTCAGAAACAATGCAGACTATTTTATTGATTGTATTTAGAAAGTTTCTTATTTCAGTGTGATTAACCTCATATTAAATTTTCATTTTCACTTCTGCCTTCTTGCTGGCTAGAATCTAAATCGCTGGTGGGATGGTAATCGGAACACTTCATTTTCCAAAGTTTCCTCTTGAGGCAACTTCGGGTGACTTTGTAAACCGAAATGCTCTAAGTGCCATCCCGCCAGCGATTTAGATTCTAGTCGGCGGAAGACAGTTCGGGGAGATTAGTCGCCCGAAGAAGAGGCGATTTGACGTCAGGCGATTAAATCACCCCGAATCTCCACGAGGATTTTGAGGATTTATTACAGTATGAGTGAGCTGCCTAGTGGCACAGTTCTGTATAAATTAGGGATGCACCGAATCCACTAATTTTGGATTCAGCCGAACCCTGAATCTTTGGAAGAGATTTATCCGAATAACAAACCGAATCCTAATTTGCATATGCAAATTAGGTGGGAAGGGGAAAACATTTTTTACTTCCTTGTTTTGTGACAAAAAATCACGTGATTTTCCTCCCTGTCCCTAATTTACATATGCAAATTATGATTCCGTTTTGGTTCGGCCGGGCAGTAGGATTCGGGTGGATCCGAATCGTGCTGAAAAGGCTGAATCCTGGCCGAATCCTGAACCGAATCCTGGATTCGGTGCATCCCTAGAATAAATACTTATTATTATTATCATTGTTATTATTAGTATTATTATTAATAATAATATAATATTACTAATCATAATAACAAGCAATTGTGTGCATTTCCTAGGGGTAAAGGCAGAGTAACCTGTGGGTGTTCTGCTGTGCTAGTGTTGCACCCATACCTTTACCATTATGATTGTATGTATCTTTAAATAATAATTCAGCTGCTTACCCAGCACTGCATGATATTAAAATACAGTAATAATACCAACCGAGGGGCAAACATTGCAAAAAATAAAATATGCACCATAACTATAATATATACATGTGAATTTGGGGCAATTTGGAGTGCTTTATCCCCTACCAATAGAACTACTAATCACCTTGCGTGCCATTGCCCTTACACTTTGCCAGCTCCATGGTTATTATTTCAGTGTAATTAGTTGTGTATCAGTCTGTTCTGATTGATATTCCTGCTGTGAGAATGTAACTACTACATGCTACAAGTGTTTATTCTGTTTCCCTTTTTATTTCCAAACCCACCCCCCCAAACAACCTGCAGTGATTCTTCGACAGAGAGATCATGTAAATCCCACACTTTAATAGAATTACAGAATGTGCATTGTACCAGTGACTAATCCAGCAGGCAATACCCACACAGAGCTGAAGGATGGGAGAGAATAGCAGCCCGACCCCATTGTTATCAAGTGCCAATGTTTGATTTGCCAGCCAAGGGGCCACAGCGAGAATGTGAAACTGACCACATTGTGTAACCGGTGAAAATCCTACATTTTTTTTTCTTTTTTATTTGTCCGCTTTTGATGAATGTGTAGTGTTAGGTTACCAAGGAAACAGGCCCAGAAAAATGGTTGCCGAGCAACAGGAGAACGCTTTTTGATGTCGGCTATAAAAAGCAGTAGATGGGCAATCTGAGGCCAAACTGTAAGTGGCCACGAGAACAATCAGTCGGAGAAAATAAACAAGCTCAGTCCAAGGCTTCAGTTTCCTATAATGCTGGAGCTGCCCTTGGATTATGGCAGGTTTATGAGTGAGGCTTTCACTGGGGGCCACTGACCTGATTTGGGAGACACGGACAGTATTTTATAAATGGTATGAAAAGAAATAAGCCGGTTATATCGATAAAACGATATAAATGTCATATTAAACAGCACTTTACACACAGAGGCTACTTTACTGACTCAAGTGCAATGTAGAATTTTTAACCACAATGCAGTGTTACTTCCCAGAATTCCAGTATCAATTGATACTTTGCTGGACACTAGTTGCATTTGCGTATTGATGACTTCATTGGGGGGGGGGGGGGCGCGAATTGTGTCATTTCCAGCACGTCAAACCTCATGGCGCTGGAAATATGTGTGTGATTCATAAGGTGCACTTTAGTTGCAGAGATGTAGGTACAACGCAGAAAGGGATTTGGAGACCTGTGTAAAATACAGCCATAGTCCCCCATGAACAAAATCATTTTCTCAAATGTTTCCTAAATGTGCCCTGCCATGCAGTGTCGGACTGAGATGCCAGGGGCCCACCAGAAAACCTTAGACCGTGGTCCCACTTTCTAAACTATTATTCCTCCTCTCCTCACTCAACCTCTTTATTCTCCTATTTTTTATATCTACTTAATATTCTCTTCCATTATTACACATTTTTTCAAATAAAGAAATAGGGAATGCCATGAAATTAGCCAAAGGGGCCTACTGACAGCTGGGCCCACCAGGAGTTTTCTCGGCCAGTCCGGCACTGCTGCCATGCCAACCTTCATGAGTCCTGGGCAGCAGATACAATGGACCAGAATGGGGGCAATAGCTCATTCTACAATTGACTAGTTTTGGGGGGATCTTGGCAGACCAATACTAAGGTCATTCCCACTGCAATAGGATTAGGGAGCAGAGAGTCAGCTACCAAATGAAGACATAGCTAGAGAGCCTAACCATAAAGGGGATTGGCACATGGGTGCTCTGTAGTGAAGTAGCCCAAAACTGAGGTGCCAAAACCCCCAAAAGTGCCCCATGTGCCATTAATGTAATGAAAAGGTTGTCTCTCTGCAGCCGAGGACCCAATGAAAATGCAGCTTTTTTCCCTGCATTTTTTTATAGCCTGTGATTAAGTGCTTTGCAGCACGAAGCGCGTCAGACTTTTTATGGCCATGTAAACCTTAATAAAGATAAACTATTTATTTAAAGGAAAACTATACCCCCCAAACAATGTAGGTCTCTATAAAAAGATATTGCATAAAACAGCTCATATGTAAAATCCTGCTTCATGTAAATAAACCATTTTCATAATAATATACTTTTCTAGTAGTATGTGCCATTGGGTAATCACAAATAGAAAATTGCCATTTTAAAAAATAAGGGCCGCCCCCTGGGATCATAGGATTCACTGTACTCACAAACATACCAACAAACCATACATGTTAGGTCACATGAGCCAATTAACAGACAGAGTGGTGTCTTTTGCTTCCACACTTCTTCCTGTTACAGTTAGAGTTAAAGTATTTCTGGTCAGGTGATCTCTGAGACAGCACACAGACCATCACGAAATGGTGGCTCAAGGCAAGAGATGTAAAAGGGTAATATTTACTTAAATATATATTCCAGTTTGGTAAGATTCTTTAATATGCCACTTAATATGATATGAACTATCTGTTGCTTAAGTGTTCATTTTGGGGGTATAGTTTTCCTTTAAGCCATCAACATTGGATTTTTTTTATGCTTGTCTAATCTTGTAATATAGGGTGAGATCGACTTCTTCCGACTGTAGGTTGGGGGCAAGGCATCCAACCATGTTTCTACTGGTGATTCGTTACACGTTAACATTGATGGGGCCAATATATTTTTTGTAGATTCAGCATTTTACCTGGCCTTAAACTGAGCCTGATAATTAGGCACAAAGAGGTCTTACAGTGGCAACTGAAAATTATGTTTGGCCAGTTTAGGCCTTACAGACAAATCTTTTGGCATGTATTATCCAACAGGATGGCAGCCTATCTGACAAGACTGAAAATGTAATCTTCCAAAGGCTTTTCTTCAGATTTGGATGGAACATTGGTCCAGACTGCACAATATCCAATCATTCATCACAGAGTTTGATCATTCAGATAACCAACCATTATATGCCACTTAATTGATACAGTGCCTATTTTCTAACCTAAAGTCTACATCATAATTCACAGTCCATAGTCAATGGTCTAATGTTTAAACTGAATAAAAGTATTGGGTCAGAAGCCCTACATGACTATTCAGTCTCACCCCTGCACAAGAACTCCACCCTCAAGGAACTGGGAATTTTAGTGGGATCTGGGAATTTTGCATATGCAGGGAATAGTGTCTTCGGGTTAGAAATTCATGAAGGTGTTGGCAGGGGCGATTCACCAATGAGGTCAGTTGAGGCTGTTGCCTAAGGCAGCAGTGCACCCCACTATGTACCAGGGCCGGCAAAAATTCTGCTCCTGGTACTTTAAGATCCGAATTTCCTGTTTTCCAGAAATTCGGCTCTTCTAGAGCAGACAGCACAGTTAGGCTCTCTGCGCTAGTGTATTGGCCCTCTCTGCTGCCCTCCTGGACCCTCTCAGCCGCAGAAGGGTAATCGTATGGGGGAGAGGGTGGCAGAAACTGCTGCTGCCACAGGCGGCAGAGGGGCCAGGATTGCCCCTGGGTGTTGGTATCTTGTTTGTAGCATTTCTCCCTATTGCTGCGGCACTTATCTGATAGCTTACAATGTGAGGAGTAATGTGCTATCAGGATCTCCCTATAATGTCCATGAAAAGTGACTGCAGCAACCAAGCTCATGCATAATGTAACGACACCCAACAACCAATGAAGGCATCATTCACATTTAGTAGATACTGAAAAAGCACAACAAGCCAGTGCTAAAATATATCCTGAAAAATCTAGCCCAAAACGCTCACAACTGGGTGTTTCTCATGTGCCAGTTCGTTTCATGAAATCATCAGTAAAAAAGAAATCCTATACATGAGTATAATTACATTGGTGGAAGTTAAGTGACCAGCTAGTGACTGGGACTGTTTAAGCTAAATCTTAGTTATCTTCAAGGCTAACAGAATCAATGCATTTAGGCCTCATTAACTTTTCAGTGAGAAGTCTAAATTGCCTGTCAATGGTATTGATACCAAGAAATGAAAGAGATTAGTCTTGTTCTTTTCTAATAAAAATACCAATTCCTCTCTGAAAGCCAAAAGCAAATGTTCGATTATTAAGGGCAGTACCTTCTTCAATGGCAGTGGGGCTTAGGGCAAAAGACTTTTCATTTGTGTAAAGACGAATTGTCCAAACCGTTGGCTGTTGTTAAACATCAAAAGCAACTGAAGGGCTGTAGGTTGAGCAATACATAAAGGGTTTGCATCACCATCTTCTACATTTATCCTGCTTCAGCTTTCCCTACTGAGATTTGTTCTACTGTCTCCATCTTCCACACCAATCTACACTACTGTCTCCATCTTTCCCTACTGTCTTCATCTTTCCCTAGTGTCTCCATCTTTCCCTACAATCTCAGTCTTGTCCAACTGTCTCCAGCTTGCCTTACTGTCTCTATCTTGCCCTACTGTCTCCGTTTTGCCGTCTCGTTCCATTATACCTCCTGTTCCACTGATGTTCTATGGGACCCCCTATGTCCGGGGCCCAGGACAGTGTCCAAGATTTGTTTTACTGTCTCCATCTTCCCCACCAATCTACATCTTCCCTTACTGTCTTCATCTTTCCCTAGTTTCTCCATCTTTCCCTACCATCTCTGTCTTGCCTTACTGCCTCCATCTTGCCCTACTGTCTCCATCTTTCCCTACTGCCTTCATCTTTCCCTACTGTCTCCATCTTGCCATCTTTTGCTACAATACCTCCTGCTCCACGCTCTTCCACTGCAATCCTGCCTTGTGTTCTTGGGTATTATATAAAGAATTGGCCCTGTGATACTTTGAAGGCATTTGTGTAGAGAATGTCTTTAGATTGTAGGATTAAAGCAAAGTAAATAACAAAGACGATGTTCTGGCCATTAATTGTCAGACAGCAATAATACAAAGGTTATGTCCTAGAAATAGTAGTGACAGTCACCCATCGTCAGAATAGCAACACATCTAATGAGAGGTATCATCCAACAACATTTTCTAGCCAGTCCGATTGAGTAAACGACTGATGGCCATGTTAAAAAAAATTGGATGGGATGATTACTCCATGAAAATCATATGAAACTTTGTTTTGTACAACCATATCTGTGGGTCTATGGCCAGTTTGAGTCCACTCCTTTTGAACAACTGTGGAATACAATTGTTTTTATGAAAAATGAGTGATGTCACACAAATAATCTACCCCCTATGCTGGGTATAACAATGGGTCTGTAAAGCTAATTTAAAGAATAGGAATATTAGATATTATAATCTGAACTAGTTATTTAATTTAATCATTTGAAGGGGTAGTGTAGGCTGCATACTGTACCTACTATGCTTTTTGAGCACATTGCTAAACACTGACACTTTGCTTGTTCTATATCTACCAAGTGGCTTCAATCAACCATACCACCATGAAACTGGTGCCCTTTCCCTTATTCCATATGGAGGAACAAGGCACAGCTGGCGCTTGCCCATGAGACGATGCTCATTGGTACTCGTCCTTCCCTAGTAGTCCATTGAAAAACCAAATGCAACCTGCCCCTATACACATATGCTGATTACAAGTATCAACCTGCATCCTGGGAAATAAATGAATATATTGCATTTGCCATCTCTATGGGTTCCTTTAATTAATAACACCTATGCTTTTCTGTTCTGTCTGTATTAATAGATTATCTCTTTCAGAGAGAGGTGAGGTGGGAGCCTTTCCTTGTATATACCGAAATAACCTCCTCTAAATGACAAAGTATGCAGAGTCCTGCCCAGTGAGGCATGAATTAAATACCGTGCCTTCCAATATTATTTTTAGAAATAACCTACATTCTGTACACAATCTAGTGCACACGGGGTTCCCTGGGGAGCTGTCACTGTTTCTGATGTACTGGACTTGAAGCTGGTACTATGTCACTGTTCTTTCCTTTCCTCTCTCACATCTTGCTCCTTGCTATACAATGTAATACACAATTGCAATGCCATTGACAGCACGGTATCGTATATAAATTGCAGTATATTCATTACTTTGTCTGCCCAAAGCTTTTCTGAATGTTGGTGCCCCCACCAGTGTTTCAGCCTATCCTGGAACTTTCAATATTGAAGTCAGTAATGAGATCTTTATCATGACTCGATAGATAGATCATAGATAAATGATAGATAGACAGACAGACAGATAGATAGATAGATAGATAGATAGATAGATAGATAGATAGATGATAGAGAGATGATGATAGATAGATTGCTAGATAGCTAGCTAGACGGCTAGCTATATACAGCAGATAGATGATAGATGATAGATAGATAGATAGATAGATAGATGGATGGATGGATGGATGGATGGATGGATGGATGGATGGATGGATGGATGGATAGATAGATAGATAGATAGATAGATAGATAGATAGATAGATAGATAGATAGATAGATAGATAGATAGATAGATAGATAGACTGATGATAGATAGAGTTGATAGAGAGAGATGAGTTAGATCATTGATCAATTGACAGAGAGATGCCAGATGATAGATAATAGATAGATGATACATAGGTAGATAGATGTAGATGATAGCATCTATCTATCATTCAGACACACAAACTAGGAAGAGCTAGTGACTGCAAGGTGCTAGGGATGTTATGTTGACAGGACTGTGCTTTGTTGGACCAAGTAAGGGCAAATTAAGGAAGAGGTAAGTGGTGCACAGGTGGAGGGCTAAATTGGAAGAGGCCACATCAGTCACAGTCCAGGTTGGCCCTGGATGGCCCAGTCCAACCCTGGCTTTGCACCTTGCATACCTGAGCACAATGAAAATAGCAACCTCTCCACTGGGAAGACCTCTGTAGAATGATCTGCACCTTATCTGACACCCACAAGGCTGTACCTTGGGGAAGGGAGGGTTTATTTTATAAAGAGTGCTTCTCAGTGGATAACTGATTTGTTTTGATTGTGCTCCTATGAATGTGATGTGTATATTTATATAGCCCTGTTTAACACATCACAAAAATATAGATATTTCTTAATTAAGACAGAAGGCAAGAAGTATGTTCAGCACAAGTCTTGACTAAAGTTGAAGGGGGGGGGGGTAAACTGCCCATTTCTTTGTCTACTTCTACTGCCAATTATTTTCCCTCTGTATAATCTAGAGGTTCTTTGGCTAAATGGCTAAATTATTAGTGCATGAGCTGCGCCCTTATTAGCCCTGTGTAGTGGAACAGTCATTTGTGCATCTTGTTAACAGTCCCTGTATCCCTCTTCCCTCTGGGCATTGCACTTGGCTTATGGGTATCAATCAAATTAATTGAACTCAATGACCACCTGGCACAACAGCCAATGAGAGGCTGCTGACATTTGTCTTATTTACCGAATTCCTTTCTAATGTCATTAAAAGGGGAATGTGTATCTATTCCGGCAATCACAGGTCTGTATATACAGACAGCTCACGCTGGCCTGTTATTTTGTTAATAAAACTACTAGAATCCCATTTTTGCACTTATCAGTGTGCTGGAATTCTCTCATTTAACTTGTTACGTTTGACCCTATTAACAGAACTGCTGACACAATGTCAACAAATTCCTAATTTTTTGTGGAACTGCAACCCAGCCCAGAAAACTGCATTTTAATCCTCTCGAACCCAATACCCAACCTGCTACTGCTACACATGCCATAATTACCATATTCAAGTACTTTTTGCAGATACTCGGAAGCTTATGGCACTTCACATTTCAGTCCATGGGAATCAATATAATTACTATATAATAGTAGTTTGATTGGAAGAAAATGACTCTTACTACTGATGTATTACTTTTATTATGTTTATCTGTATCACAATCTAGGGTCAGCAGGTTGCGATACTTCCTACCCGCCTTATACCTTATGCATAGCAATGGATATGGCCCAGGTGTATAGCCTTATACATTAAGCTGGCCAGACGCAAAGATAAAGATCATACGGAATGAAGGTTTGTATGAAATTCGGATCATGTGTAGATTGTCCTGACATTTTTCGTACCATGACAATGGGTCATTTAGTCGGAGAGGTTAGAAAGTTTGTGTCCAATAACAATAATATCGCTGCATCTATTGCCGATATCTGACAATATCAGTGGGTGACTGTCTCTACTATTTTCAGACATTACTTTCATACGATTGCTGTCACGGCCAGAACATCGTCTCTGTCTGGTTAGTGGTAGGTCGGAAGATTGCAACGAATGATCATTTATCAGACATAAGGATACATCTATGGGATGTCTCCTGTATCTTGCACACCCTAGTACAGCCTCTTATACCCTGTAGAAGCCACAAAACAGACTCCAATCCCCACAGCTGTGGATCTGATCCTCAATCGTCATCATCATGTATTTACATAACCCTGCAAGTTATGCTAAAGAGATCATATTAATCATAAGAAGGGTACAGACTGACAAACCTTTATAATGCTTATTCTCAGCATTAAATCCCGCAGGATTACATACAATGAGATGCACAAACAAATGCACGTGCGTTCACACACCCACACACCCACACACACACGCACAGTCATTCAGGAGGTCCAACTCACTAATCTGATCCATGAATAAGGCAGAGAATATGAACAATAAGCACAATAGCAAAATACTGTCAGCAAGTACAAACCGTTTTGTCAACACGTTTGTCATATTTATGGCAAATAAACATGATTTCTGATCTGCATGCCGCATTCTTTATTGCAGACATGAAGCATCTGGCACTGCAGCTACTTCAGCCCTACAACAGGCTGTTATTGTCAGTGTATATTACAACCCCAACTCCCCACCAACTGCTGCTGAAACTTCTTGGAACCAGGATTTTTTTTTCTATTCACGAAGAAGTGCAATGCTAATGTGTGAGAGTTAATAAAAAAGGATAATATTCCAATTACAAATGCGGCTCATTAATCTAATTGCTTAAATAATATTACAGATCAAGGGAAGCATATGCTGAAACCTGTCTTTAATACACCCATACCAACAGGATTATGGCAGCTGATTTTAAATACGGCTGTTTCTTTAAGAGGGGTCAGAGAGAAAGAGAGAGAGAGAGAGAGAGGAGCACTGACACCTAGTGGCCCAATGTACTAATTAAGCCGCTCCTATAGAACAGTTCTGATGTCTTTTTAATGGACTTCAGGCTGAAGAATTTATGTATAAAGGTTTACAAACAAATGCAACAGATAATAAATTGCAGCTGAGTATTAAAGGGGAACTGTCCTAAATGTAATTCTTGTTTCATAACTGATGATTATTTCAGGAATAGTAGGTTACTTATTTCCACGAGATTAAGTCATGGATATAACGAAGTTTTGCAGAAGCTAAGCCTCCCCAAATCAACATCAATGAATTTCCTTACAACAAACGGGATGGCAATATTATTATAGAAGGTGGCACAGCATTTATCCTGCCTTGTGTTCTGGCTTATTTTACATGGAACTGTCCTTGGGATAGAAGGAAAAGCTGGCATCTTCATAGAAAATGTCTTTAATTAGCTGCCCCAAACACAAATGTCACCCTCCATCTATGAATGAAGCTCAAGATAATTCCTCTTATATAAAGAGCTATGCTACTCTACATTTGCATTTCTCTAATAAGTCTTGGTACAGCAAGGTTTGCCATCCAGATGGTATTTTACTAGTCTAGGCTGTCAATCACCAGCTATGGCAAAGGCTCGTACTACAAATTTGCCAGCAATCATCTTGACATTAAGGGGCCGATTCACAAAGGGTCGAATATCGAGGTTTAATTAATCCTCGATATTCGACTGGGAATTAAAATCCTTCGACTTCGAATATCGAAGTCGAAGGATTTTAGCGCAAATAGTGCAATCGAAGGATTTTAATCCAACGATCGAAGGAATATCCTTCGATCAAAAAACTTAGGAAAGCCTATGGGGACCTTCCCCATAGGCTAACATTGAGTTTGGTAGCTTTTAGATGGCGAACAAGGGGGTCGAAGTTTTTTTCTTAAAGAGACAGTACTTCAACTATCGAATGGTCGAATAGTCAAACGATTTTTAGTTTGAATAGTTCGTTTCGAAGTCGTAGTCGAAGTTCGTAGTAGCCCATTCGATGGTCGAAGTAGCCCAAAAAACACTTCGAAATTCGAAGTTTTTTTTACTTCAAATCCTTCACTCGAAGTTAGTGAATTGGCCCCTAAATGTGTAATTTCCTATCTTTTCCTTCTTGGCCACTCAGTTACCCCCGTCATGTTTCAACCTAGATCCACCCCAATCCCACCTCCAATGCAATCATGCTTCCCTGGAATTTTTAAGCCACCCCTGCAGAGGTTGCAACCAGGAACTGCGGCACATCGGAGAAATGACTAAAAATTGAGTGTGTGGCTTATTAGGGGGACCCTAACTCTACCGAATAGGGGTTTATAAACGGACGTTGTCAGGACCAACAGTAATTTAGGCCACACATTTGATGTACCACATCTATGCCAGACATGTTCCCTGGACCCCTATAACAGTTATTTGATACAGGTTTTCAGCAGAAATAATTGAGTTAAATCTGTAGGCGTCTGTGATCCTGCTGAGATGAACAGAGTCACCATCATAGGATTAAAAGCAGGACTCATGGGCCCAGATGAATTGGGGGAACTGTCAGAACCCAATCTTGCCATTATGGGACTTCTCTACAAATATATATGTATAAGATTGCTGGGCTTTTCCTGGCTAACCTTTAAATGGAACCCTAACAAATAAACTGATGTGGGAAATAGCCTACTGTACATCCCCTTTTACTGTACATTTTCCCTTTAAATAAAGCCAATAGTCAGATATCAGATAAGTCTGTGCAACAGCTGTGGGTATTAGTGCAACCGTATACCTGATAGACATGCGACCTTGCGGGGCGAGCCAACTCATAATTCTTACAAGCCAAGGAAGATTACCCCTTAAACGCAAGCCAGACAGAATTTGCTTTGCATCAATAATCTGATGAGCTCATTTGCTGGCAGCGATTTTCTGCTGGTTTTAAGAAAATCCAAACCCCCGAGCAGGAAATAAAAGTTTAGTTTGTAATATACACACATTGCAATGTGATTATACTACATATCAGCATTGTATTATTGAGTTATTCTTTTCTCCCAGTTAAATATAAAGATTTATGTGATTTTTATATTAAATTCTGAGATTCCCATGTCTAATACTACTGGAATTAATTGTGGGCTTTGAGAGTGAGCAGCATGTCTAATGCTCAGTGCTCTGATCCCTGGTGTTTAAAGGGATATTTCTGCAAAGAGTCTTTGGTACAGTCTAAGCAGCTCCTATAGTAGCCATGGGGATAGTAGCGACTGGGAGTGACTGTAGTTGTGGAATAGCGGGTATAGTAGGGAAAGATGTGCCTATAGTAGCAGTGGGATCATAATCTCTGGAAAGGGACTGTGGCTGCGGGATAGCAGGTATAGTAAGGAGAGATGGTGCTTATAGTAGCAGTGGCATTACAGTCTCTGGAAAGGGACTGTGATTGTGGGATAGTAGGTAGCAGGTAAAGTAGGGAGAGATGGTGCCTATAGTAACAGTGGGATATTAGTCTCTGGGAAGGGACTGAGACTATGGGATAGCAGGTATAGTAGGGAGATATGGTGCCTATAGAAGCAGTGGGATAATAGTCTCTGGGAATGGACTGTGGTTGTGGGATAGCAGTTATAGTAGGGATAGATGGTGCCTATAGTAACAGTGGGATAATAGTCTCTGGGAAGGGAGTGTGACTGTGGGATAGCAGGTATAGTAGGGATAGATGGTGCCTATAGTAACAGTGGATAATAGTCTCTGGGAAGGGAGTGTGACTGTGGGATAGCAGGTATAGTAGGGAGAGATGGTGCCTATAGTAACAGTGGGATAATAGTCTCTGGGAAGGGAGTGTGACTGTGGGATAGCAGGTATAGTAGGGAGAGATGGTGCCTATAGTAACAGTGGGATAATAGTCTCTGGGAAGGGAGTGTGACTGTGGGATAACAGGTATAGTAGGGAGAGATGGTGCCTATAGTAACAGTGGATAATAGTCTCTGGGAAGGGAGTGTGACTGTGGGATAAGTATTAAAGTAATATAGAAGTGCTACTGATCTGTACAAAGTTTCTCTCAGTAATATCATATATGCAAGGGAACACATTTTCAAAAGCATGGCTTTTTAGTAGCATTATGATAAAAAAAATATGATTACGCCCCATATCAAGACTTTACCTGGTTGCGTTACCAAGGGAAAATTGTCTCCTTAGCAATGGATTGGTCTAGCAGGCTGACCTTCCATAGAAATGCCATTTTATATAGGAGAATATAAATGAATATTGCTGTTGAAATAAGGGTTGATATTAGCTTCCCAGTCTCTCAAGGTAGAGCTTATTGACCTGTGAATGGAGACTAACAGACCAATATTTGGACAGATTATTTTGGGCAGGTTTGGAAATTCATCTGGCTGAAGAGTATTCTTGATTGCAATATGCAGTATGATATTATATAGCCCTTACTTAGGACAATTGAAATAACCCCGATAACAATAGGGATGTAGCGAACTGTTCGCCGGCGAACTAGTTCGCGCGAACTTCGACTGTTCGCGTCCGCCGCAAGTTCGCGAACGGCGCGCGACGTTCGCCAATAGGCGTTCGCGTCAAAATCGTTCGACCATTCGACCATTCGATCGCTAAAATCGAACGATTTTCGTTCGAATCGAACGATCGAAGCCATTGGATTGAATGAAATCATTCGATCCAATGGCTTCGATCGTTCGATTCGAACGGAAATCGTTCGATCGAACGATTAAAATCCTTCGATCGTTCGAATCGAACGATTTTCGGATGTTCGAAGTTCGCGAACTGTTCGCGAACTGTTCGCATTTTTTGCCGGTGTTCGCGAACGGCGTTCGCGAACACATTGTCGGCGGTTCGCTACATCCCTAGATAACAATAATAGATACATTTATCACAACATAATTGAATATGCAATAGTTACAGCTCATGGAGACTTTATGTGTAAATCACATAAAAGGCAGTTGCAGCAATAGACCTGGCAATTGTTTGTAGGTATAAGATCCGTTATCCAGAAAGCTCACAATCATGGAAAGGTCATCTCCCACAGACTCCATTTAAATCTAATTTTTAGAAATGATTTCCTTTTTCTCTGTAATAATAAAACAGTATATTGTACTTGATCCAAACTAAGATATAATTAATCCTTATTGGAGGCAACTTTTAAAGATTTTTTTAGTAGACTAAAAGTAGTAGCCTCTGTATGTACACCTATGATATTTATTGTAATCTATGCAATCTATGGCTATTTATGCACCCAGAACGTAAACCCTGATTATTCTCTCTCTCTTTCTCTCAAGAGGAAATCAGTGGTGGAAATTAAAGTCTAATTTGAAATCAAAGCAAACCAGATTATTGAGAATGCAGAGAGGTTATTGGTATAGTTCTGCAATGGATTTATTGAGTGAGTCAGAGACTCCTAAACTACAGATGAAGTCCTGCGATGTGCTTCCATAAACTGACTCATGAGCAAATTTATTCTTGTGGGTCATTTTGTTGAACTGGGAGGTCTTTATGGTGAATTGAAGGTAATACATGGGCAGAAAGAAAATTCAGACACACTAGGACACTGGTAACAGGCTGGCTGCAATACATAATGGTATCAAGTGGGGCAGTAAGGCTCCTATCCCTGTCTGCTATTATTGTGCTTCCAGCTACTGGATGAAATTGAGCATTACAAGTGCAAGGGAGACAACCAGATAAGAGTTAGTGTGGATTGTATTTATGTCTGTTATTATATTCCTAATTTTCTCATATTTTTGTGCCACACTCCATAGTAACGACTAGAGCCTGCACTCACTGTGCCACAGTCCATAGTAAGGACTAGAGCCTGCCTCATTGTGCTACAATCCATAGTAAGGACTAAAGCCTGCACTTGCTGTGCCACAATCCATAGTAAGGACTTGAGCCTGCACTCCTCGCTGTGCTACAATCCATAGTAAGGACTAGAGCCTGCCTCATTGTGCTACAATCCATAGTAAGGACTAAAGCCTGCACTTGCTGTGCCACAATCCATAGTAAGGACTTGAGCCTGCACTCCTCGCTGTGCTACAATCCATAGTAAGGACTAGAGCCTGCACTTGCTGTGCCACAATCCATAGTAAGGACTAGAGCCTGCACTCGCTGTGCCACAATCCATAGTAAGGACTAGAGCCTGCACTCACTGTGCCACAGTCCATAGTAAGGACTAGAGCCTGCCTCACTGTGCTACAATCCATAGTAAGGACTAAAGCCTGCACTCACTGTGCCACAGTCCATAGTAAGGACTAGAGCCTGCACTCGCTGTGCCACAATCCATAGTAAGGACTAGAGCCCGCACTCCTCACTGTGCCACAATCCATAGTAAGGACTAGAGCCTGCACTCGCTGTGCCACAATCCATAGTAAGGACTAGAGCCTGCACTCCTCACTGTGCCACAATCCATAGTAAGGACTAGAGCCTGCACTCACTGTGCCACAATCCATAGTAAGGACTAGAGCCTGCACTCCACACTGTGCCACAATCCATAGTAAGGACTAGAGCCTGCACTCCTCACTGTGCCACAATCCATAGTAAGGACTAGAGCCTGCACTCGCTGTGCCACAATCCATAGTAAGGACTAGAGCCTGCACTCACTGTGCCACAATCCATAGTAAGAACTAGAGCCTGCACTCCTCACTGTGCCACAATCCATAGTAAGGACTAGAGCCTGCACACGCTGTGCCACAATCCATAGTAAGGACTAGAGCCTGCACTCCTCACTGTGCCACAATCCATAGTAAGGACTAGAGCCTGCACTCGCTGTGCCACAATCCATAGTAAGGACTAGAGCCTGCACTCCTCACTGTGCCACAATCCATAGTAAGGACTAGAGCCTGCACTCACTGTGCCACAATCCATAGTTAGGACTAGAGCCTGCACTCCACACTGTGCCACAATCCATAGTAAGGACTAGAGCCTGCACTCCTCACTGTGCCACAATCCATAGTAAGGACTAGAGCCTGCACTCGCTGTGCCACAATCCATAGTAAGGACTAGAGCCTGCACTCCTCACTGTGCCACAATCCATAGTAAGGACTAGAGCCTGCACTCGCTGTGCCACAATCCATAGTAAGGACTAGAGCCTGCACTCCTCACTGTGCCACAATCCATAGTAAGGACTAGAGCCTGCACTCGCTGTGCCACAATCCATAGTAAGGACTAGAGCCTGCCTCACAGTGCCACAATCCATAGTAAGGACTGGAGCCTGCCTCATTGTGCCACAATCCATAGTAAGGACTAGAGCCTGCACTCGCTGTGCCACAATCCATAGTAAGGACTAGAGCCCGCACTCCTCACTGTGCCACAATCCATAGTAAGGACTAGAGCCTGCACTCACTGTGCCACAATCCATAGTAAGGACTAGAGCCTGCCTCACTGTGCCACAATGCATAGTAAGGACTTGAGCCTGCACTCCTCACTGTGCCACAATCCATAGTAAGGACTTGAGCCTGCACTCGCTGTGCCACAATCCATAGTAAGGACTAGAGCCTGCCTCACTGTGCCACAATCCATAGTAAGGACTAGAGGCTGCACTCCACACTGTGCCACAATCCATAGTAAGGACTAGAGCCTGCCTCACTGTGCCACAATCCATAGTAAGGACTAGAGCCTGCACTCCTCACTGTGCCACAATCCATAGTAAGGACTAGAGCCTGCCTCACTGTGCCACAATGCATAGTAAGGACTTGAGCCTGCACTCCTCACTGTGCCACAATCCATAGTAAGGACTTGAGCCTGCACTCGCTGTGCCACAATCCATAGTAAGGACTAGAGCCTGCCTCACTGTGCCACAATCCATAGTAAGGACTAGAGCGTGCCACAATCCATAGTAAGGACTAGAGCCTGCACTCGCTGTGCCACAATCCATAGTAAGGACTAGAGCCTGCCTCACTGTGCAACAATCCATAGTAAGGACTAGAGCCTGCACTCACTGTGCCACAATCCATAGTAAGGACTAGAGCGTGCCTCACTGTGCCACAATCCATAGTAAGGACTAGAGCCTGCACTCGCTGTGCCACAATCCATAGTAAGGACTAGAGCCTGCACTCGCTGTGCCACAATCCATAGTTAGGACTAGAGCCTGCACTCCTCACTGTGCCACAATCCATAGTAAGGACTAGAGCCTGCCTCACTGTGCTACAATCCATAGTAAGGACTAAAGCCTGCACTCTCTGTGCCACATTCCATAGTAAGGACTAGAGCCTGAACTCCTCACTGTGCCACAATCCATAGTAAGGACTAGAGCCTGCACTCGCTGTGCCACAATCCATAGTAAGGACTAGAGCCTGCACTCCTCACTGTGCCACAATCCATAGTAAGGACTAGAGCCTGCACACCTCACTGTGCCACAATCCATAGTAAGGACTAGAGCCTGCACTCGCTGTGCCACAATCCATAGTAAGGACTAGAGCCTGCACTCTCTGTGCCACAATCCATAGTAGGACTAGAGCCTGCACTCCTCACTGTGCCACAATCCATAGTAAGGACTAGAGCCTGCACTCGCTGTGCCACAATCCATAGTAAGGACTAGAGCCTGCACTCCTCACTGTGCCACAATCCATAGTAAGGACTAGAGCCTGCACACCTCACTGTGCCACAATCCATAGTAAGGACTAGAGCCTGCACTCGCTGTGCCGCAATCCATAGTAAGGACTAGAGCCTGCACTCCTCACTGTGCAACAATCCATAGTAAGGACTAGAGCCTGCACTCGCTGTGCCACAATCCATGCACATGCAGCGTATACTCCCTGTGCACTAGATTCTATTATAAATATAGTATTTATTCCAGTTTATATAGTCTATTTTGCAGTGCTGTACTTTAAATTCACAACAGTATGACAGACAGAATACAAACAAGTACAAACATTGGAATAGGCCTGTACTCAGATATAACCATCCTGATTGTTATGAACTATTTAGTTAAATGAGTAATTTTTCTGTCATCGGCACTTCATTTAGGCTTTGTTTTAATGTGTGCTAAATGTATGCCTGCATTAAACTAATCAGTATAGTCATCTGGTTTTTGTCACTTTTTGTGCCAGTGAATGTGAATTTTTCCATTACCAAGCTGGTTTCCAGACACCCTTTGCCCCTGTTTTCCTCTGGCACCTTACTCCTCCGATTCACCCGTCTGTGCCTCTTCCCAGGCTTTTTTCCACCTTCATTGCTATTTCTATTGCATATATATTCCCTTTCTCTATCTCTGCCATGCCCTTCATTTTCCCTGTCTGCACTCTCTTCCACTTGTTCATCCTTATTTCATCCCTATTTATTCAGAAGCATATGCAGGTGGTGCCTCACAAGAACGCCGCCCTATGTATCTGACCCTCCATACCAGCATGCCACCCTAGTTCTATATATCACATCCTCAATACAAGCATGTCACCCTAGTTCCATATATGTCACCTTCAATAACAACATGATGTCACCCTAGTTCTATATATCTCACCCTACATACCAGCATGCCACCCTAATTCTGTATAGTTCATCCTCCATACAGGTATGCCACCCTAGTTCTATGTATCTCTCTCGTAATATTGCACTACACCCTAGTTCTATGTATCTTTCCCTGCATACAGGCATGCCACCCTAGTTCTTTGTATATCACCCTCCATACAAGAATGCCACCCTAGTTATATGTATCTCACTCTCCATACAGGCACACCACCGTAGTTCTATACATATCACACCCGTATTCATCTAACTCGAAAATTTGGGGTTGGTGGGAGCTAAATAAATTTTACTCTGGGTCCCAGTAACTCCTAGTTACACCACTGCAGATATGAATGGAAAAAAGGATACACATGTACAAAGGAAAAGCGTAGGAAGGACTGAAGAAGGATGCTGAAGTTTGGCAGATGGACATCCCTGATTGGGAGATATATCTATATCTATAAAATATAAAGTTAATATACTAGTATAAATGACTAAAGAATAACAGGTTTCACCCTCCCCTGGTAGAATTGCACCTATTATATACATGTTTGAGTAAGATATATTAAATACAATGCCCTTGTTACTTCTACTTCAATTAAATAATAGGGGCATTACAGATAAAACTGGTAAATATCTGAAACACTAACCAACTCCACACACCTGCTCAGCATGCACCCGTCCTCGGCAAGATGTGCAAACAGAACCAGAATTGCCGTTGCCTTGGTTACATCATGCACAATAATCATTCCACTTTTCTCGTTCCTCCATGGAGTCATATGAAATTGTGTCTTTTTGGACCCCAGAATTACTATAAATATAACAGAATTAAACAAAAGTGTCAAATCAGAGTTCTGGAAGAAGAACACATGGCCCACAATACTTAAGAGTTCCCAGGTGAGGTTCTGGATACTCTCAGATACAACAGGCGCTTGGATGACCTAAGTGCAACTAAGCAGGGGTCTTTGTGTAATCATAAATTATAAAACAATTAAATTACTGCTTTTTGTGTTTGCCTTAAACCGATGTGCAGGAAAATATTACACGCTTAGTTTAAGGACATTTCTCTAGTTGTCAACCCAAATACCTAGAGCCCAATTGTCTGAAATGGCCCTCTGATGGCATTGATTAATCATCTGTGATTCAAAGGCAGGACCCTGGTCTGTCCCTTCCTGAAAGAATTGCTCAAAAGCACTCCACAACTAAAGGTTGGCAGGTGCCTGTGGCACAGTTTGAAGGGGTGAAATTCAGTGAAGGAAAAAAAATTCAGACAATAATTTGATTGTTCTTAAGGTGGTCATACACTATAAGATCTGATTGTTTGGTGACTCAGTCCGACTGGAAATTCAAACCCACCCAATCGACACCTGCCCAATTTTTAATGAGAAATTGATCAGGTGGGCCCGACAGAGGGCCCCATACATGGGCAGATAAGATGCCAAATTGGTCTAAAGGACTGGAATTGGCATCTTAAATCTGTCTATGTATTGCAGCCTTTACTGGAAATAGAGTCAGTGGTCTAAAATCCTTCTTTTCTCATATTGATATGATAGCAGAAACAAAACAATTACTAACGACAGCACAGAAATAAATATATGGCATGCGATCAATGCCATGAGAACTTACAATCTAGTAACTGGGGCACAAATAAAAATGTACATGAGGTTTGGGTTTGTGGCATTGTTGGTGAGCAGATAAAGGGCACAGCCATGTTCTGGTTCTCTTCTTACTTCACTAATCATTCCTTCTGTAACCTCTTCTCCCCTACCTCTTTCTGTTAGGGTTCCTCAAGGGTTTTTCCTCCTTCAGCAAACTAATCAACTCGCATGATTTCCACTACCAACTCTATGCTGACAATACTCAGATCTATCTCTCCTCTCCTGATCTCAATCCAGAACTCCTAACTCTGGTCTCCTCCTGCCTGTCCGCTATCTCTACTTGGATGTCGCAACTCTACCTTAAATGAAACTCTCTAAAATAGAAATGGTTCTCTTTCCTCCAACTAAAACCTGTAACTATAATAGCTAACAATTCCACTATCACCCTGTCTCCCCAGGCCCGGTGCCTTGGTGTTATCCTAGATTCTGCTCTGTCCTTCACTTCTCATATCCAGTCACTAATTAAATCATGTCACGTCCACCTAAGGAACATATACAAAATACGATCATTTATCACCCAAGATGCCACCAAAATTCTTATTCACTCTCTTGTCATATCACGTCTAGACTACTGTAACTCTCTATTGATTGGCCTTCCCCGCCAGAGACTGTTACCTCTCCAGTCAATAATGAACACTGCTGCCAGGCTTATACACCTCAGCAACTGCTCCTCCTCTGCCACGCCACTTTGCCAATCCCTGCACTGGCTTTCTCTACCTTTCAGAATAAAATTCAAATGAATGACCCTGACATTCAAAGCACTTCATAACTTTGCCCCTCCATAGATCTCTGAACTCATCTCTATTTATTTACCTAACTGCTTACTACACTCCTCTACTGACCTGCTACTCAACTCTTCTCTCATTACCTCCTCACAAGCTAGCTTTTAAGACTTTGCATCTGCTGCACCCTCTCCTCTGGAATTCTCTCCCATGGTCTATCCGACTTTCTCCCAACCTTTCTGCTTTCAAGAAATCTCTTAAAACACACTTATTTAGAGAAGCCTACCGTCACTCTGCTTAATTACCAAATGCAATACCAAATTTCTCACCCACTTAATTCTGATCTTGCCCACTCCCATACCTTGTGTCTTATTCCCTTCCCCTAAGATTGTACAGGGCTTTCCTCACCTTTTGTACCTGTATTGGTTGTGATGTATGTAACTCCATATGTTCTACATATGTAATTCATGTGATTTAGCTGTATAAACACATTTACTTTACAGCGCTGCAAAATATGTTGGCACTCAATATATGTTAATAATAATATGACAGACACGATATGCTAAACTGTTATAACTGGCATAGAAGCAAGCAACTTGCAAGCTGTTAGGACAGAAAAGGATGGGATTTAAGGAAATGTTTGAGGGCAGGTAAGGAGGAGATGATGAAGAAGGGAGCTGAGCTTAGATGATGCACTGCGGAAGACCTGGAGGTGAACATGAGTGAAGAGCAGGAGAAAGGGTAAGGGTAGAAGATCATGGGAGTAAACAAAGGGACCATTAGGATGTAATAAAAGGGAGGATATGTACAAGGGAGCTAGGGTGCAGAGTAAATTCAATTCTGGAAGGGATTGGCTGGGAGTGACTGATAAAATGAAAAGGCAAAGAAAAAGTGGCTGGTAAGGTGGATATCTCTGGCACATTTATTATTGATGGCAGAAGACAGAGCCAGCTGAGTGGAAGATTGTAGATACTTACAGTAGTCTAGACAAGATATGATAAGGACATGGATAAGACTTGTTTATATAGTGGTGATAAGAAAAGCTAATCATATAGAAGAAAATAAAATTCAAAGCAAATTATTTCCATGAAAACTGGATCACTTGAGTTAGTGATTAAGTTCATGTACTGATCATGCCTAATTGCCTCCAGTTTGGGCAGCTAGAAGCTGGAAGGAAGTAGATAGGCAGTCACACAGAATATAAACTTTTGTTGATATAAGCACTAGCTATATCTCTTACGAAGTTTAGCACAAATTATTCATTGTTCTTCCACTGACATTTGTCAAAATCATTCTGTACTGTCCTTGCTTTGTGTGCGGGGGAATTATTATGTTGAAAGAACCTTTACCTGGGCACCAAAACAATCAATACCAAATATTAGACTATTGTTACGGTTGTTTCGGTTCATAGTAGCAGTGGTGTACTTAGATGTTACTGGCCCCACAGCAAATTAATTTTAGAGCCTCCAACATATACATAGGTTGGCTTATTTTACTAAACATATTGGAATTCCTCGTTAATTTGGGCCTCATGGGGCCCCCTTAACCCCTCCGGGCCCCCCTGCAGCCGAGGATCTGCTTCCTCTGTAGTTATGCCCCTGCATAGTAATTGTAAGATACTTACCTAGGGGACGGCAGGGACGCCCGTCTCACTTCCCCGCCGCCGTGCGGCTAGGCCTCAGGCGCCGGCTCCTATGGAGCGTGCGGCGCGCATGCGCCGGAATTAAAGGGACAGTCACGCTGGCGCGATTGCGCAGGCGCTGGCGCTGATTCGCCAGCAACCAATGGCGCCAAATTCTAATCTTTAAATGGCCAGCAGTCCTTTTGTGCCTTGCCCATCGTAGGTTCTGTATACTGTTCCTGGGTGCGATTATTCTGTGATTCTTGTTGTGACCTTTGGCTATTCCTGATTCCTGTTTGACTTCCTCCTGCCCTGACCCTTTGGCTTGTTCCTGACTACTCTTTGGATTCCGTTCTGTACTTCGACCCTGTTAGTTGCTGACCTGGCCTGTGACCTCGACTACTCTGCTGTTTACCGATTTTGTACTGCATTCCTGATTGGTTTCGACTCGGCCCCTTCCTGGACTTTGATAACCTTTACGTTGAGTTCCCTTGCTCGCCCAGAGTTCTTCCCTCAGTCTCCTCACTATTAAGTCCTGGCGGCATCCGAGTAGCGGAGGGCCCCACCCGACGTGAAAGGCGGCGGTTATAGGCCGAAGCGTGAGCCGAGCCCGGGACATTGGGGTTTACTCTGGGTTGTGGGATACTGAACGTTACAGTAATCACTTTTATGTGCAGTAATGGTTTGTCCTTTTGCTATATATATATATATATATATATATATATATATATATATATATATATATACTTTTTCCAGCAGATTGGACTTTCATGGACATTGTTACAAATGTATTTTGTGTAGTATTTTATGGACACTGTTACAAGTACTAAGACACCTTTCTGAGGGTATTGAACCTCTCTGATGTCTTGATTGGACATTTTTCCTATGGATTGGTCTCTGTTTTAATGAACAGATTTTGACACACCTCATCTGTTGATTAATTACCTAAACACTGCTGGGGGTAAAGGAAGGGTTGTGTTTTAAAAGACCTCGCATTCTGTTTTTGGTGTAGGGAAGTAGTGCAAAACCCTTGCACTTATTCCTGTAAGGGCTCAGGCCTAGAGCCTGTGTCTGTGTGCTGTAAGCTGTTACCTAGCAACCAGCTGTTGGGTGATCTCGGTGCAGCAGGAAGTGACACAGCTGCTAGTGAGCGGCTGGCAGGAAGAATAAGTTGCAGATCCTGGCTGAAGAGAAAAGCCTGGCAGAGAGAACCACGTGGTGAACAGAGAGAGACCAAAGAGCTGCAGTTGGGCCGAGAGAGCTGAGAGGCTCCACCAAAAGCAGACATGTGCCTGGAGAGACAGAGTGTGTGGAAGGAATCCAGACTGGAGGAACAACCAGCCGGACATTCCTATATGAGCATCCAAAGGAACTTGTAGTTGCACTGTATGTCTGAATGTGCTGAATTAGCCTAAAGAGAAACTGTAAAGCATCCGAAGAGGATTTGGAGTGAGTAGTGATATTTAAAGTAACAGTGTATTAAAGGATATGCACAGATTTGTATAACTTGTACTGCCATCCATCACTTTAAAGGACATATCTAGTTATTTAGTCAGACAGATCACGCAAGCAAGTTGGTTAGTGAGGCCCAATTGCCACCTGTTAGGAGGGCTGTCTGTATTAGTTGGCCATTCATTTTAGATAAACATTTATTCAGTTTAACCAATAATGTGTGTGTTTTATTACTGTGTTCCTAGTGGGGCCACCCGTAGGTGCATTCCCCGATCCCACTAGGTGGAGGCCCTGCCATAGTAAGTACCAGGTACCCAGTCTCTCCCCATACCACTGTGGAATGGCTCAGGTTTGTCCCGTGCCATCAGGCAAGCGCCACACGTGGAGTGTAACAATGACAAAGGGGTGTTGAAAGGGTTACATGGGTTATACTTGAGAAAAGGCACACAAGGCCCAAAGCATGTTGTGTACAGTCTACAATAAAGCATAATCACAGTAGACATTCTGCTAAGAGTGCTCTCCTCAATCTCATGCTTTGGCTCTCTGTTGTATTGGACTCTGGCAGCTCTGCAGCCCTGACACCAGCCTGGACAACCATGAAAGAATCCTCTTTTATAAATATAGTTAGAATCTCAACCATAAAGCCTTACTGAACTGCTGCTTTTAAGACTATTGATTATATTCCCTGTGCAAGGAGAAAAGTGTCAAAGGGTGACAGTGAGAATTCACTTTTTAAAAATTGCATACCAGTGAATAGAGGGCAGTGGCAAATTGTGGCATCTTGTACTTTCACTGCCCCTAAACATATATCAAAATAGTTTCCTCCAAACTGTTTCCTGTAATAAGCATTACTTATGATTTTGCCTTATAGGCACTATTAGGAAATGGCAGCAATTTTCTATAAATTAGGTATATTTTCCTCCAAATACTGATCACTCATTGGTGGGTAAAGTGCTGGGCAGGCATCGTGCGACCAATTAAGGCACTTTCATTCCTCTCTGGGAAACGGAGCTCTGAATCACTTCCCATAGCACAGAATGATAACATCGCTCTTGGCAGGGTGTACAGTATATTGTAACTACTACATCTGCCCAAAGGAGGGGATGAGAGAATATTGCAGGACAGAGAACAACAGTGTGACACAACTTGCTGCACTTACATAGTCAATCACAAGGGGAAAACATATAGCCTTTCTGTGCTACAGTTTTATTTTCTTTAAACACAAAATAAACTGGAGAATTTCATTTGTATCTCATATGGGTCCTTGTCATATACTTGAAAGGGGTGGTTCACCTTTAAGTTAACTTTTCAATTGGTCGTCATTATTTATTTTTTTTATAGTTTTTTTAATGATTTGCCTTTTTCTGGCTTTGAAATTGTGGTCACTGACCCTTCTAAAAACAAATGCTCTGTAAGGCTACAAATGTATTGTTATTGCAATTTTTTATTACTCCTCTTTCTATTTAGGCCTGCTTATTCATATTCCAGTCTCTTACTCAAATCAGTGCATGGTTGCTAGGGTAATTTGGACCGTAGCAGCCAGATTTCAGAAACTGCAAACTGGAGAGCTGCTAAAATAAAAGCTAAATAACCACAAATAATTAAAATCTTGAATAATGTCTCAGAATATCAGTCTCTACATCATACTAAAAGTTACCTCAAAGGTGAACAACCCCTTTAATGCCTTTGAATGATAACCTAGCTTGTTCCTGTGCATTGTCTGACTGGGAAACCAGGGGCCCACCCAAAAACCTTTAGACCAGGGGCCCACTCTAAGTATTATTTCCTTCCTTTCCTTACTCAACCTATATTCTCCTATTCTCTTTTCTTTACATACTATAACCTATTATTCCATCTATTTTGCCTCTTTATTCTCATAGAAATAGGGAATGGCCATGAAACAAGCCAAATGTTTAGAAGCAGGAGGGCCCACTGACACCTGGGCCCACCGGGAGTTTTCCTGGTATCCCGGTGGGCCAGTCCGACACTGTTCTTGTGTACATAAGGACAGTGCAGGGATTAGAGTCTTCTGCAATGCCTGGAACCCCAAACTAAGGAGGCAAAAGGATGTCATTGGAGATGTTTGATCAGTGACCCTCCAATTGTTGAATTAAAATTCCCTTCCAGCATCTAAAACGACAGTAACATTTTGTGTTTATACAAGGTAAAGTAAATGTATTGGTATTGATATTCCCTAATCCCTATTTCCTTTCTGGCACAACAACAGCAGTCCTGCCTCATTGTACAGCAGGGTCTCAGTCAGGATCATCACAAGATAAGGCAGGATTCATTTATCAGAATGATTTACTGCACTGCTGCCTGGGAAGGTGCGTTTTCAATTTTAGACTCAAGTCCTTTTAAAATACATGTATGCTGTACATATATGTGGCAATGTGACAAGGAAATAACACAACACTATGATACAATGCCGAATACATTTTAAACAAATACAATAAATTAATAATTTATGCAGATTAGGAATTATGTTATGAAAGTATCCCCTTAACAAGAAAAGAATAGAATATATAGTGAATAAAGTACCCCCTCTTGTAAAATATAAGGATACCGAGGAGTTTCATGACCATATAAAAACACGAGGCCGAAGGCGGAGTGTTTTTATACAGGTCATGGAATTCCGAGGTAACTTTGAATATCCTCATATTTTACAACTGGGGATACTTTATTTATTATAATACACAAATTTCAATGAGTCATGTGACTGAAATGACATCAGAACTCACCGTTTATAACTGATGACATCAGAACTCACCGTTTATAAGGATATAATTTACAAGATATTCATGGCTTTTGTGTATTATATATATATATATATATATATATATATATATATATATATATATATATATATATACTCAGTTACACATATTTGTATAAAGCACATTTACAGTCAATTCAACACTAGGTGGCATCAGACATCTATAGAAGATCTCCAATTGCTTGCTACAGAATTACTGGTCCCCAGTATCACAGTGCATGGCAGGTACCTTACTCCGTGCCATGTGTGTAGCAGCAGGTGCCACGGTCAGTGGGAGATGTGCCAGTCAGTAGATATAGTTTCCAGGATGCCAAAAAGAGGTTGCCCCTCTGCCGGATCTGTCTGAATGTCTGTATGAGAAACAGCCTCTTGCCCTCATGTTTTTGAAAATTTGACATTATTAAGAGAGATCTCCACCCAAAAACTGTTTGTTGCATAATGGAAGAATATTTCATTCTAAACAATTTTCCAATATACAATCGTAACCACATTATACAAAAAACAGTCGGGTGGAGGATCCCTTTAAAATGTTTCCCAGCCATGAACGTATGGAATATTGAATACTCAGCCCAACACAATGATGCAGTTGCACAACAGTGCTGTGTGGTATTGCACATTATTGTGTGCGCTTCTTATCCTATCAGTATGGCGGCCACAGGCTACACATTGCACAAGATCCTTATAATAAATGTAACCCCTTTGTGACCCGTGCGAGTATACACCGCTTCCTCTTTTATTTATGCATTTACACCAAGGAATGAATTATAAGGCAACACAAAGCTGGGAAATACAGAGATAGACTGTTATTATCATTATAAACACAAAGGGACAGGCTTGCTCCCAAAAGCTTACAGTCTAGGGTGTCTTGAAAGTGAATGCTACTAATATAAGTGCAGTATTAAAGCATGAATCAAGGGCGTAACTACATTGGAAGCAGACCCTGCGGCTGCAGGGGGGCCCAGGAGGAATAGGGGGCCCGATGAGGCCCTAATTTATTAGCAACTTCAACATATATTGGTAAAAAAAGGACAAACTCTGGATATGTTGGGGCCCTAAAATTAAATTGCTGTGGGGCCCAGTAACACCTAGTTATGCCACTGGCATGAATGGGCAGGGCCGGATTTACATAGTAGGCGCCCCTAGGCCCACTGCGGTTCGTCGCCCCTGTCCCTTCCAGACGGACAAGAGCAATGGGGATTGGTGCATGGGAAATTTAAAAAATGGTTGTATCTCCAGCGCATCCCCAGTGTTTTTGAACCAATGTGGGTGTGGTTGGGAAGCATGCCGCCCCCCTAAAATCCTGCCGCCCTAGGCCCGGGCCTAGGTGGCCTTTCCACAAATCCAGGCCTGTGAATGGGTGTATATAACAACACAACTGTCCAGCTTGCATGGATATATGAGTATGTCAGTACCTGACCCAAAGAGCTTACCATCTAGAGTGGTAGGCGAGTAAAGGTGGTTATATATTATATAGGTAGCAAGGTAGCCAAACAAGCAGATCTTTCCTCTATGTCCTCCAAAGGTTGGCAATATTGGGCTAATCCTATTGTTTGGACTAATGGCCAAACAATTGCATGACAATGAATGGAATAGGGGCCAAGGACCTCATCTTTGAGCCAACATGAAAATCAAACCTGCCCCATTGACATTCGGCCGAATTAGGGTCCCTGTATGGGCATGTAAAGGCAAAAAAATAAAATCCCATTTTAACTTTCTTTAATGAAAAAGAAACCTATCTCCAATATACTTTAATTAAAAAATGTGTACAGTTTTTATAAGAACCCTGACTGAATGCAGTGAAATTCTCCTTTCATTTACTGCTGTGGATAGGAATTGTCAGACGGTCCCTAACTGCTGAGCAGCTTTGTTTATGACGATCCCTAAGCAGCCCAGACCACACTGAGCATGTGCACAGTCTTAGTCTTGCAAAGATGTTTAACAAAGTTACAAGATGGTAACCCCCTGTGGCCAACTTTGAAAGCATAAATGATTTGTTTGATTAGGCTTGTGGTGCAGTAAGTTCATGTTTATATTTAGTATACAAAATACAGCATTTCTAGCCTTATTCTATTTTAGACTTTACATGCCCTTTAAAGGGGTTGTTCAATTTTGAGTTTAGTATGATGTAGAGAGGGATATTCTGAGACAATTTGCAACTGGTCTTCATTTTTTTATTGCTTGCAATTTTTGAGTCATTTAGCTTTTTATTCAGCAGCTCTCCAGTTTGCAGTTTCAAATGACCCTAGCAACCATGAACTGATTTGAATAAGAGACAGGAATATGAATAGGAGAGGCCTGAATACAAATATGACTAATAAAAAGCAATAACAATACATTTGAAGCTTTACAGAGTATTTGTTTTTAGATGGGGTCGGTGACCCCCATTTGAAAGCTGGAAAGAGTCGTTAGAAAAAGGCAAATAATTAAAAATGATAACATTTGAACAATGAAGATCAATTGAAAAGTTGCTTAGAATTGGCCAATCCTATAACATCCTAAAAGTTAATTTAAAGGTGAACCATCCCTTAAAGTGCAAACAAGAAGGAAGGTATGAAGTGAATACAGTATATACCTTTCAAAATAAACTCCAAGGATTCAGAAAGACAACAGAACATTTTTCCCCATGACAGAGATTATTATTTCATTTCCATGTACTTGAGCTCAGTGAAGGAATGTCTGCAAATGCATATCAGCTATTGTATAAGCATAGGTGCCTCCCTCAGCAGGACGGGGACTGAATCTGTTGGGGAATCTTGTTCATTTGTACACATAAGGTACACAGCTTATAATAATTCTGAAAATGCTTTCACTGAAAATATGGAGAAGACAGTATACCTGACAAACCTAGGGTCAGTCGTTCAAAATTTTCAGTACTGGGAGTATCACTGCTACTATAGGCACCATCTCTCCCTACTATACCTGCTATCCCACAGTCACAGTCCCTTCCCAGAGACTATTATCGACTGTTACTATAGGCACCATCTCTCCCTGCTATACCTGCTATCCCACAGTCACACTCCCTTCCCAGAGACTATTATCCCACCGTTACTATAGGCACCGTCTCTCCCTACTATACCTGCTATCCCACAGTCACACTCCCTTTCTAGAGACTATTATCTACTGTTACTATAGGCACCGTCTCTCCCTACTATATCTGCTATCCCACAGTCACAGTCCCTTCCCAGAGACTATTATCCACTGTTACTATAGGCACCATCTCTCCCTACTATACCTGCTATCCCACAGTCACACTCCCTTCCCAGAGACTATGATCCCACTGCTACTATAGGCACCATCTCTCCCTACTATACCTGCTATCCCACAGTCACACTCCCTTCCCAGAGACTATTATCCACTGTTACTATAGGCACCATCTCTCCCTACTATACCTGCTATCCCACAGTCACAGTCCCTTCCCAGAGACTATTATCCACTGTTACTATAGGCACCATCTCTCCCTGCTATACCTGCTATCCCACAGTCACACTCCCTTCCCAGAGACTAATATCCCACTGCTACTATAGGCACCATCTCTTCCTACTATACCTGCTATCCCACAGTCACACTCCCTTTCTAGAGACTATCTACTGTTACTATAGGCACTGTCTCTCCCTACTATATCTGCTATCCCACAGTCACACTCCCTTCCTAGAGACTATTATCCCACTGTTACTATAGGCACCATCTCTCCCTACTATACCTGCTATCCCACAGTCCCAGTCCCTTCCCAGAGACTATTATCCCACTGTTACTATAGGCACCATCTCTCCCTACTATACTTGCTATCCCACAGTCACACTCCCTTCCCAGAGACTATTATCCCACTGTTACTATAGGCACCATCTCTCCCTACTATACCTGCTATCCCACAGTCACACTCCCTTCCCAGAGACTATTATCCACTGTTACTATAGACACCATCTCTCCCTACTATACTTGCTATCCCACAGTCACACTCCCTTCCCAGAGACTATTATCCCACTGTTACTATAGACACCATCTCTCCCTACTATACCTGCTATCCCACAGTCACACTCCCTTCCCAGAGACTATTATCCACTGTTACTATAGGCACCGTCTCTCCCTACTATACTTGCTATCCCACAGTCACACTCCCTTCCCAGAGACTATTATCCACTGTTACTATAGGCACCATCTCTCCCTACTATACCTGCTATCCCACAGTCACACTCCCTTCCCAGAGACTATTATACACTGTTACTATAGACACCATCTCTCCCTACTATACCTGCTATCCCACAGTCACACTCCCTTCCCAGAGACTATTATCCCACTGTTACTATAGACACCATCTCTCCCTACTATACCTGCTATCCCACAGTCACACTCCCTTCCCAGAGACTATTATCCACTGTTACTATAGGCACCATCTCTCCCTACTATACTTGCTATCCCACAGTCACACTCCCTTCCCAGAGACTATTATCCACTGTTACTATAGACACCATCTCTCCCTACTATACCTGCTATCCCACAGTCACACTCCCTTCCCAGAGACTATTATCCCACTGTTACTATAGACACCATCTCTCCCTACTATACCTGCTATCCCACAGTCACACTCCCTTTCTAGAGACTATCTACTGTACCTATAGGCACCGTCTCTCCCTACTATATCTGCTATCCCACAGTCACACTCCCTTCCCAGAGACTATTATCCACTGTTACTATAGACACCATCTCTCCCTACTATACTTGCTATCCCACAGTCACACTCCCTTCCCAGAGACTATTATCCCACTGTTACTATAGGCACCATCTCTCCCTACTATACCTGCTATCCCACAGTCACACTCCCTTCCCAGAGACTATTATCCACTGTTACTATAGGCACCATCTCTCCCTACTATACCTGCTATCCCACAGTCACACTCCCTTCCCAGAGACTATTATCCACTGTTACTATAGGCACCATCTCTCCCTACTATACCTGCTATCCCACAGTCACACTCCCTTCCCAGAGACTATTATCCACTGTTACTATAGGCACCATCTCTCCCTACTATACCTGCTATCCCACAGTCACACTCCCTTCCCAGAGACTATTATCCACTGTTACTATAGGCACCATCTCTCCCTACTATACCTGCTATCCCACAGTCACACTCCCTTCCCAGAGACTATTATCCACTGTTACTATAGACACCATCTCTCCCTACTATACCTGCTATCCCACAGTCACACTCCCTTCCCAGAGACTATTATCCCACTGTTACTATAGACACCATCTCTCCCTACTATACCTGCTATCCCACAGTCACACTCCCTTCCCAGAGACTATTATCCCACTGTTACTATAGACACCATCTCTCCCTACTATACCTGCTATCCCACAGTCACACTCCCTTCCCAGAGACTATTATCCCACCGTTACTATAGACACCATCTCTCCCTACTATACCTGCTATCCCACAGTCACACTCCCTTTCTAGAGACTATTATCTACTGTTACTATAGGCACCGTCTCTCCTTACTATATCTGCTATCCCACAGTCACACTCCCTTCCCAGAGACTATTATCCACTGTTACTATAGACACCATCTCTCCCTACTATACTTGCTATCCCACAGTCACACTCCCTTCCCAGAGACTATTATCCACTGTTACTATAGACACCATCTCTCCCTACTATACCTGCTATCCCACAGTCACACTCCCTTCCCAGAGACTATTATCCCATTGTTACTATAGGCACCATCTCTCCCTACTATACCTGCTATCCCACAGTCACACTCCCTTCCCAGAGACTATTATCCACTGTTACTATAGACACAATCTCTCCCTACTTTACCTGCTATTTCACAGTCACACTCCCTTCCCAGAGACTATTATCCCACTGTTACTATAGGCACCATCTCTCCCTACTATACCTGCTATCCCACAGTCACACTCCCTTCCCAGAGACTATTATCCACTGTTACTATAGGCACCATCTCTTCCTACTATACCTGCTATCCCACAGTCACACTCCCTTCCCAGAGACTATTATCCACTGTTACTATAGACACCATCTCTCCCTACTATACCTGCTATCCCACAGTCACAGTCCCTTCCCAGAGACTATTATCCACTGTACTATAGGCACCATCTCTCCCTGCTATACCTGCTATCCCACAGTCACACTCCCTTCCCAGAGACTATTATCCCACTGCTACTATAGGCACCATCTCTTCCTACTATACCTGCTATCCCACAGTCACACTCCCTTTCTAGAGACTATCTACTGTTACTATAGGCACTGTCTCTCCCTACTATATCTGCTATCCCACAGTCACACTCCCTTCCTAGAGACTATTATCCCACTGTTACTATAGGCACCATCTCTCCCTACTATACCTGCTATCCCACAGTCCCAGTCCCTTCCCAGAGACTATTATCCCACTGTTACTATAGGCACCATCTCTCCCTACTATACTTGCTATCCCACAGTCACACTCCCTTCCCAGAGACTATTATCCCACTGTTACTATAGGCACCATCTCTCCCTACTATACCTGCTATCCCACAGTCACACTCCCTTCCCAGAGACTATTATCCACTGTTACTATAGACACCATCTCTCCCTACTATACTTGCTATCCCACAGTCACACTCCCTTCCCAGAGACTATTATCCCACTGTTACTATAGACACCATCTCTCCCTACTATACCTGCTATCCCACAGTCACACTCCCTTCCCAGAGACTATTATCCACTGTTACTATAGGCACCATCTCTCCCTACTATACTTGCTATCCCACAGTCACACTCCCTTCCCAGAGACTATTATCCACTGTTACTATAGGCACCATCTCTCCCTACTATACCTGCTATCCCACAGTCACACTCCCTTCCCAGAGACTATTATACACTGTTACTATAGACACCATCTCTCCCTACTATACCTGCTATCCCACAGTCACACTCCCTTCCCAGAGACTATTATCCCACTGTTACTATAGACACCATCTCTCCCTACTATACCTGCTATCCCACAGTCACACTCCCTTCCCAGAGACTATTATCCACTGTTACTATAGGCACCATCTCTCCCTACTATACTTGCTATCCCACAGTCACACTCCCTTCCCAGAGACTATTATCCACTGTTACTATAGACACCATCTCTCCCTACTATACCTGCTATCCCACAGTCACACTCCCTTCCCAGAGACTATTATCCCACTGTTACTATAGACACCATCTCTCCCTACTATACCTGCTATCCCACAGTCACACTCCCTTTCTAGAGACTATCTACTGTACCTATAGGCACCGTCTCTCCCTACTATATCTGCTATCCCACAGTCACACTCCCTTCCCAGAGACTATTATCCACTGTTACTATAGACACCATCTCTCCCTACTATACTTGCTATCCCACAGTCACACTCCCTTCCCAGAGACTATTATCCCACTGTTACTATAGGCACCATCTCTCCCTACTATACCTGCTATCCCACAGTCACACTCCCTTCCCAGAGACTATTATCCACTGTTACTATAGGCACCATCTCTCCCTACTATACCTGCTATCCCACAGTCACACTCCCTTCCCAGAGACTATTATCCACTGTTACTATAGGCACCATCTCTCCCTACTATACCTGCTATCCCACAGTCACACTCCCTTCCCAGAGACTATTATCCCACTGTTACTATAGACACCATCTCTCCCTACTATACCTGCTATCCCACAGTCACACTCCCTTCCCAGAGACTATTATCCCACCGTTACTATAGACACCATCTCTCCCTACTATACCTGCTATCCCACAGTCACACTCCCTTTCTAGAGACTATTATCTACTGTTACTATAGGCACCGTCTCTCCTTACTATATCTGCTATCCCACAGTCACACTCCCTTCCCAGAGACTATTATCCACTGTTACTATAGGCACCATCTCTCCCTACTATACCTGCTATCCCACAGTCACACTCCCTTCCCAGAGACTATTATCCCACTGTTACTATAGACACCATCTCTCCCTACTATACCTGCTATCCCACAGTCACACTCCCTTCCCAGAGACTATTATCCCACCGTTACTATAGACACCATCTCTCCCTACTATACCTGCTATCCCACAGTCACACTCCCTTTCTAGAGACTATTATCTACTGTTACTATAGGCACCGTCTCTCCTTACTATATCTGCTATCCCACAGTCACACTCCCTTCCCAGAGACTATTATCTACTGTTACTATAGACACCATCTCTCCCTACTATACTTGCTATCCCACAGTCACACTCCCTTCCCAGAGACTATTATCCACTGTTACTATAGGCATCATCTCTCCCTACTATACCAAGGGCACCATTATGCCACCCATTACTTGTACTCCACACTGGGTGGGAGTAGATCTCTAGTGCAGAGGGCAATAGTGCATTTTCCAAGGTTCCCGAAAGGGGTACATGGGGAAGGAGAAACTTTAGTTACACAGTTGCAGAAAGAAAGTTGGGGGTCACCATCTGTAATGACCTAAGGCAGCAAGTATAGAAATACCAATCCTTTGGCAACACATTGAGAATCGCTGGGATTAAGAACAAAAGAAGATGCAATGAGAAGAGACTATAAATCAGTGCAATTTCAGAGCAATATGTTTCCAGTTAGTGCAATTATTACAATAATCCATTTCCAATCAGTACAATTTCAGAACAATTTCTTTTACTAATCACTAATCACTTTCATTAGCAAATGTATGTCCAGTCAGTGGAATCTTACAGCACAGTATTTCCATTTAGCCCATTGTCACCTATGAGTGTAGTGATTAGAGCAATGTTTTCCCATTCAGGGCCATTAATCGCAAGTATACAGAGAGTCCAGCGACTAGCAGACCGGACTACAGCAGGAATCCCTGGGTTATCCCCCGGGAAGGAGGAGGGAAGGCCATGGGTTTGGGGGGTCTGCGGGGCGGGTTGGGAGTCGGTGCAAAGCATATGCCAATCAGCCTGCCCTGGGCGTGTCAAACAGTGAATAGGGGGCGCGTCCTTCTCTCCCTGGGAGCTGTTCCTCGCTCTCTCCCTTTATTCTCTCTATCCAGAGCTGGTGCTCAGAACTAGAGAGACCCCTCCTCGGGCTACAGGCGAGAGAGACCCGGGACAAAGCAATCGCAGAGCTGAGACGCTTCCTCCAGGCACCTGCTGAAAAGTTCTGAGTCAGTACCACCCTCCTCTGCCCAAATGGATCTGCTGTGGCTGATTGTAACTCTGCTGCCAGGTGAGAAGAGTGGGCACTTCCACTAGCTGGGCATGGGGGTGTTCTGGCATACAGGGAAGGGCACAGTGTTGTATTATTATTGTCTCTGCCCTAGAAATGCTTGTTGTTAGATACTAGCACTTTGGCACCACTACTAAATGTGACACATGGGGGCCCAGGGTCAGCCTCCTCAGTTTCAAGGCATAGGACATTTAATGCAAAGTGAGAATAACCAGCCTCTAGTGGGACCAGCTGATTAATATAACCTGCAGCTCTTGTCTATCTGCAACTTCCAAAGAGAGTTATAGTCCAACCGCAGCTGGAGAACTGAAAGCTGGAACTGCAGCTTCACACAGAGCAGTTCACTCTGGGCACTGCCACTATGGACGTGCCCGCAGCACAACTGCATGTAACATGGTGGCACACCCCCCCCCAACGCCCACCCTAGAATTCCCGTACAGCTGACAGTCTGGCGACACATGGGCAAATTCCTGCCTATCACACGGCGTGTAGGGATAGATCAGCATGTATTGGGCACAGAGATGTATGATATGCTGCGAGATCCAAATTGCTCTACTGTGGCTTTTGTTTTAGGCTGTGGCTGGAGTGGGAATATGAAGGGAGGTTGAGCTTATACCTGTGGCTTTTTATATATACCGAACTGGAAGGATGTTAGGATTTGTATACTCAGTAGCGTAGCTACTGTAGATATTATGGGACCGCACAGCAATTTTTTTTTCAGCCCCGCAAAATGTCTAGAGGTTGGCTTGTTCTACCAATATTTATTGAAATTGTATATGAATTAGGGCCCCTACACCTCCTGGGCCCCCTGCAACCGCAGGGTCTGCTTCCTCTGTAGTGTATACTGTAGAGATTGCGTTACAGGTGGGCAGAGTGTTGCACACGCACATACAGTTTGAGGAAGACTGGGTATTAGAACTTACAATCTATGTAGGAAAGGTTTTTTTCTGGAACGGCGTATGTAATAGGGTAGGAATCCCCTAGCAATTGCGGCACTACAGAATGCACCGTCATGGTGCATAAATCCATAGGTACCAAACTGTCACATGGGCAAGCACATTTAAATGCTAAAGCAGATGAGTAATGCCCCGATCAAGCTCCTATAAAATATTTAATTCCTCGCCTTTATTTACATTCAGGGCACAAAATTGTATTGATTCCTAGGGAATGGGTTTTCCTTATACAGACTTCTCAGTCCTAAAAAGTGCCGGCGACGGTCCCCAAGTACCAGTCTGTGCCCTCAGCTTGGAGGTTTTTATTAATCCATTAGCAACAATTTTATCACTTGCCCCAGCCTGCCCTTTGTAAAACACCACCTCATTTTATAGCTGTTTTCTCTCCTTTTAAATACGAGTCCCTTCTGTTCCCCGGGCCATTAGGAAGCTCTCAGGAGCAAGGGCCCCTGCAATTTGCATTGATTTCTATCCGATGGACTTTTTTTTAGTGTTTTCCAGATACAGTGATCTCCTTATTACAACATATTTGCCTTTTCACATCCCTTCCCATCATTTACCTTCTCTGTGGGTTGTGCGTACTGATTTGCTTCTGCTCTTCCCAATCCCGATGCACAAACATTACACAGTTAAATAACAGTTAAAAACGTCCCTGCCCAGGATTACTGAGCCCCTCCTGGGATACATGAGAGGAGGTGAAAAGGATTTAAAATGTGAATCTTAGAATTTTCTCTTTTAGAACATATAGCGATTGGAAAAAGTCAGTGTTTGTGAAGTACTACCTAAAAACAATCAGGTGAACGTTTCCTTTAATATGTATAGTCTAAAGAAGCTCATCTGTGGTTCTGCTGTGTGATGGTTCATGGTACAACTGATAGCACAGTGGGTGGTTTAACCCGATACAGTAGTACCAGGAACCACCTTGCCCACCTCCCAAAAAAAAATGAGTGGGGGTCTAATTGTTTATTGTCCATGTGCTTATATATGCTCAATATTTCCTATTATTCTCTGTGTGAAGCATTGACTGATAGGGGTGTTTTTGCCATCACTTGTTTTTGGCTTGGGACACTTCTTGCCTTCCCGTCCAACCAGATTGCACGTACCCTCACCATTGACCAATGAGCTTTTACCTCTTCTGCAGCCTCAGTTGCAGAAGTGACAACATCTATATGACTGGGGCCCAGCTATACCCTCCACTGAGTTTCTGGACCAGTTCCATTCAGTTTTTAAACACAATAGACCCTAACAAGACAGAAATGCTCATGTATTGAAACCAACTCATTTAGCTCACCGTGCCCTGACAGTACCAATTCCCAAGGAAAGGGTAACTGTTTGGGTTGCCACCTGGCTGGTATTTTACTGGCCTGGCCTTTAAAAATGATGGCTGAGCCCATTGTTATTAATAGGGAAAAAAGATAAATATATAGGAAGGCCGGTATTTTTTTCCAGAAAAGGTGGCAGCCGTACTGTTCATGCATTATATACATATGAATCTCAATGTCCATCTTTCCAATCCCTTCACTCCAGCCTAAAAAAGACACTTGATCTTCCCCTGAAGTTTTTGTACTGTCGGATCTATGGATAAATGTGCCTTAAATGTATTTCTTTCACACTGAATCTCTCTGCGAATCTGCCCAGCGAACACAAATGTATTGGCCTTCTTTCCTCCTTGTGTGCTTGAATAAAGAGCAGGTACCCCGCTGTGAGGCCTCGGTGTGCGCTGAATGCACAATTTTGCCGTGGATGTTGTGTAGCACAAGAGTCGTCTTGTGTTTTTGGGCACTGCATTTTATTGGGATGACAGTGTGGTGCGGTGGGTGCACGGGGGAACAGGTTAGGACCTGCTGTGTGTACACTGTCATTTCTCAGCAAATTCCCACATTCCAGACATGGCAAAACAGCACCTTCCCCACCACAGAGACACGCAGACACCCTCATCTCAAACAACAAAGGAACACAGAGCCCCTCCTCTTGATTCACGTGTTGCCAGGTGTGAGCCTCTCTCCGCTCTGCAACATTTAATTTATTGGTTTTGCCCACAGGCAGCAATATAGAATCAGTTCCTACAGGGCATGAGAATATTATTATCCTTTTATATAGTGTCAAGATATTCCATAGATTAGATATGCTGTCTTCTGGCACAAGAGAGGACTGATATTTGCTTTGCATATGGATACGTTGCTGAACTTATCAGTGATGTAAGTAATCTCTAAACACAATGGGAGATGAGTGACTTACCTTTAGGGTTCAAGCACATGGGCAGATTCCTAGCGACTAATCACCTCTTCTGCGGTGGCGACAATCTCCCCGAACTGCCTTTTCCCTGCCTGCCGCCTGCTATAATGACAAAATGCCAGCGCCAATGCACTTGCGGCGCTTCGATTTCCTCGTGAGGCAACTTCGGACGACTTCGGAAATCGAAGTGCCGCGAGTGCATTGGCGCTGGCGTTTTGTCATTATTGCAGGCGGCGGGAAGGCAGTTCGGTGAGATTTTCGCCCCGCAGATTAGTGCCAGGCGACTAAATCTCCCCGAATCTGCCCGTGTGCTTAAACCCTTAAACCAGAGCATCACTATAGATGAAGCAGATCCTGTCACTGCTGGGGGGGCCTAGTATAGGGGGCACTGACTGATAAGCAGCTTCACTTTATGTTTATGAAAAATTATGTAATTTATAGGGGAATCTAAAATGAGTTTACTATGGGGGCCTTTTTTTCTTTAGTAACAGTACCTTGTACTTTATACAAACTAAGATATAATTAATCCTTATTGAAGCCAAAATAATTCTATTGTTTAATTCATGTTTAAATAATTTTTTAGTAAACTTTAATTTATGCTTTAGTATGCTGATCCAGATTACAGAAAACCTTCTGGGTATCAGGTCCCATACCTATATGAAGGAATCGGTATACAAAATGTCTTCAATTACCTCCCCAAACACAAAGATACGTTTCGGAGAGCCATACGTATCTGCATTATGTCATTATAGATTTCAGGACTGCAAGAGAAAACCATCTGTTGTGCTGAGCATTTTGCTGGAATCCATGCTCTGTTGTTTGTTTTTAGGCAGACTGGTGATTTAACTTGGGCTTTTTAAAATAAAGTAAATGAAAAAGAACATAAATAACTCGGTTTATTCGTGGAGCTGAACATCAACTGGGCGTGACTCTTCTCGCTCTGTACCTGGCAGGGCAAGTGGAGTCACAACCAACTGATAGATATCAGTGAATGACCAACTGACCTCACTTTACACTCGCCCCGAATGCAAATTCTAAATTGCGTCTCTAGGTCTTATTTTTTTATAAACCGAAGGTAAAAGAATGTGGTAAATATGAGAAGGGACGAGGAATCTGAGGCTTATTTGCTAATGGGATGCAGCACTGAGATGGATGCACTTTATATAGATGTACTTTTTTAGAAATAAATTATATGCCAGCTGCAGAGTTGCCCTAGTGGCGCAGTGTAGAGTCCTGTATCGGGTCGGGTACCTGCAGAATACACTCAAAGTGCTTGAGTTTCCGGCAAAAAGTCCCCGATTCGTTGGCCATCACTTCCAGTTTCATTAGTTAGGTTAGTTGGCCTATTGCAGGTTGGGTAACAAATAGGGATGCACCGAATCCACTATTTTGGATTCGGCCGAACCCCCGAATCCTTTGTGAAAGATTCGGCCGAATACCGAACCGAATCCGAACCCTAATTTGCATATGTTAATTAGGGGTGGGAAGGGGAAAACATTTTTTACTTCCTTGTTTTCTGACAAAAAGTCGCTCGTTTTCCCTCCCGCCCCTAATTTGCATATGCAAATTAGGATTCGGTTCGGCTGGGCAGAAGGATTCGGCAGAATCCGAATCCTGCTGAAAAAGGCCGAATCCTGGCCGAATCCCGAACCGAATCCTGGATTCGGTGCATCCCTAGTAACAAGCACATGCGGGTCAAATTGCGGGTACGGGTTTCAAAAAATGGACCCAAGCAGGACTCTACTGCAGCGTACACGAAGGAGGTCAGTGTTGAATCTGGGGGGAGGGGGGCTGCATATGGTTAATTCTGTGCCCTAATGCTTGCCTGTGAGAAATGCAGATAATTCAGCTAGACAGGGCCGGCCTTAGGCCAATTGGACCAATTGGGCCCCGCACCTCTGGGGGCCCCGCACTGCCCCTTTCCTTTCTATTTTGTGCCTGTATGCCCTTATTTTCCTAAATACTTGCTGTGTCAGTAGCCAGCAACACTTTGTCTAGGGGCCCCGCCAACATGGTCCCAATTGGGCCCCACATTTGATAGGACCAGCCCTGCAGCTAGAGGTGCCACAGGACACACTTTTACAAAGCTAAATAGCAATTCAGTCTGAAAATTGCCAGCTCCAGACCTTTATCTCACCGATGACATGAGAACTTTGCCTGTTGTTTGTCTCCCCCCACCTTGGACTCTACTCCCACTCTGTCTGTGGCAGAGATATCTACTAAACAGGCTGAACTCTGCCCGGCGGATCCATACAGATCTGTGCCTATGTATCAGTAGGATTACTGCAATCCTTATGTGGCAAACACCAGCTAGTAAATAAAAACTATGGTAGTCAAGGTGTCGCCTAGATGAATTATTTCTGCATAGGGTGAACTAAGACTCTCAGAAAGCAGAAGGTGGTAGGATTGCAGGTAAGGGAGGTCCTTAGTAATGGTTGGTCCTGGGGTAATGTAACATTTGTTGGAACCTATTATATAAAGCATTGTGTTCCATTTAGCAGGGGAATTGCAGTTCATTAACAGGGGGTGCTGGTCATCTGTTTTGCCCCCCCAGACCAAGTGCAAGAGCAATATGTGCCTCCTTCTGCCGCCACTGACAAATGCTGAATTGGCAGGGTTGTTATCATGGAGGGATGCAGGTCTCCCATTTTGGATCAAAGAGACCTATGGAGATTTTTTAAAATGCAGGGATAAAAGTGCATAAAACATGGCATTTTTTCTACTTTGACTCTGCTCTGCAATTAATAGTGTCTCAAAAAAATAGTCTTCCTCATTGGAGCTTGTTGAGATGTGAGTCTTGCTCTCTTCAGGTATCAGAGCCATGTCCGGAGCAGGCAAGAACGTGGCCATACTGCCCATGTGCCATAGGATTCTTGGCAAGCTTGCTGATTGAACAGATTTTTACCTGGTAATGACCATCAAGAAAACTGAGCCAAATTGGGATGACCCAGTCCCTTGGCATAGGGAGTCAGGAACAGGATTTCCTAACCTTTTCAATTTCATATGAACAGGCCGTTGGGAAGGCCACATACAGGGGCTCAGGTATGCCCTCCTGCACAGGCAATTTTTACCACTTTTGTGCAACCTGTACAGCTAGGGGGCTCTTTATCATACTGTGTGAAATAATTAACACCAGAAAAACGGTGTAAAAAGCGGTGTAAAATAAATGCAAAAAAGGTGTGAGCTTTATGTTATGCTGCCTGATTTTCTGGATTTCACGCCATTATTTTACACCACTCCAAATCTTGTGTAATCCAATAAACTCCATGGGAACAATTCAAGTGGCAAATAAATTCAGGCACAGAATAAAAACCAAAAAATGGCAATGGGAGCCGTATTTGTACATGACATTCTGGTTTCACTGAAGTACGGAATTGCTAAATACACATCTTGAAGAGTGGTGCTGGGTGATATGTAGTGTTTTTTTTATATACCATGAAAAATAATCCCCTTAGTTAGTGTTGTTCAGTGGAGCTCCTTTTCACTAGATATGATATAAGTGTATCAGGGCCCTATACAAGGTTAAGACTGGGGCACCCCTGCTTGATTCTTGCAACACAATAAAGACCAGTCTCATAGCGGTTGGATGTTACTGGTACAGGGATTGCAACATTGCAGGGGTTGGCACATTTTGGGTGCTGTCACTTCTCTTCAGCTGCCTTTGCGCCGGCGTGAGAATCCTACTAGCCGTGCCCAGTTGGAACTCATATTGGTTGGCCTCAGGGCACTTTTATTATTTTTTAATCATACACCGTAGCTATTGACCGTGTTAATTGCTTGCGTCTATTGGACAGCCTTGGGGTGCGTATTTCTTTACATTATGCACCGTAGCTGGCAGCCATGTTGAGTTTCCTTTTCTACCTACCCCATTAGAACAAAGAAATTTGCGCTGCGGAACCCAGTTGTGCACATACATATGCAGCAGCCTACGTTGTCCTATTTAGCATTAACGCTGCCTTTCCTTCGGGCTCATCCCTTCACCTGCCACTGATTTCATGCCAGAACGGCAGCTGCTAATATTTCTATATTTTTTTCTATATTACTCCATACTGTGCTGGAACGACATGGCATCACAATGAATGCTGGGAAATGTAGTTCAGTAGCAGGTGGAGGTCTCATTGCTGCAGTTCATTTTCTGAAAAGAGATAAATCATTAGAATTTTTTTTTTCTTCCCAGCTGATTCTCTGTGTGTCTCTTAATGTCAATCCTCTGTATCCCCACATATCATCTCTTTTTAGCTTCTTCCGCTCCCTCATTCTCTCTCAATTTCACTCCTTCTCGCTTTCCCTTTCTTTCTGCCCCCTGCACCCCCCTGGTGAAGTGTTTAGAATTCAAAAATGTACCATGTGACTGACTGTGAGACGCTCTTATTGTGAAGTGACTCTCAGGATCCTGACAAGAGATTTTTTTTCACCCCACCCCCCCTCAAACCCTCCCCTTTGAATTCCGTGCCCTCCTCTATCATCACCCCCTGTGTGCCTATAGCACATAATGTCCTTGCCCCTCCCTCCCTCCCGCCACCTCCCTGCTCAGTCCATGTGCCTAATTGACGCTGTTACCTTGCTCAGGCCCTCGATTCTGCACCGCTTAGTGGCCCTAAACCCTTTCCCTCATAGTTTACTGGTTTGGAGCTGCCATTCTCTTGCCACTCTGTGCCCTCCTGAAGGGCCTCATTTTTCCCACACTGTCTTTGTGCCCCTCTTTCTTCTTCGTCATTGGTTCCCCCCATAAATTAAAAGCTCCATTCATGATTTCTTTCTTGCTTTTTGCTGTTTGTCTAGTCCCACCACTCAATTTCTTTCTTTCTACTTCTCGATTCTGTTTTGTTGCTCCCTCTTTGCACCTGTTAATCTTTAATCCTCACCCCCCTCCATATGTAGAACTCAGGGAGAGGCCTCACAGGGTTTCTGGCAAGTCTCAGGCGCCCCCTGCTCTATTCACAAACTAATGTATGTCTGGCCCATAGGCAGAACACCAGGTTACCCCAAGTAACAAACTACCTTCCCCTTCATTGTCCAGTAGTCTCCCTACCCCTGTAACTTTATAACCAGAGTCAACACTCCTTTAACTCACTAAATCCTTACAAGGAAGGACTTTAGCTTGAGCATCACAGGGAACCCTAGAAAGATGCCTATGAGTAAGTGTCCCAATAGGCACGAAACGCGTTAGGCTGTCTACTATGGCTTAATAAACAGGCCTAGGGCGGCAGGATTTTAGGGGGCGGCATTCTGCCCAACCACACCCACATTGGTTAAAAAACACTGGGGATGCGCTGGAGATACAATATTTCTTTTAATTTCCCATGTGCCAATCCCCATTGCTCAGGTTCCGATGAAAATTTGCACGAATAAAGGGGAGGAGACAGGGGCATCGAACAGCATTGGGCCTAGGGGCACCCGGTATGTAAATCCGGCCTTGCTAATAAACTTTTTGTATATTTTTGGAGGGACTCACGCCTATTTTTTTGTTTGTTTTCTATGGATATGCACCTATTGACTTGGGTGAACTGTGAGCACATCCTCACTCTTTATTAGTGTGTTGTTCCACTATAACTTAATTTACTTAGGTAGTGCCCGCATTGTGACCTCATAGTGACCTGCTGTTTTTTGCTTTTGTTATGAACCCTAGAAAGACCCTTGAGAAAAAACCCCATAAAGGACCCATATTAAAGGAGTTGTTCACCTTTGAGATAACTTTAAGTATTATTATTAACATTTATTTATATAGTGCCAGCATATTTTGCAGTGCTGTAAATATGTTGAGTATAAGTATGAGAGTGATTTTGTGAGATAATTTGCCATTGGTATTAATTTTTTATTATTGAAGGTTTATGAGTTATTTAGCTTATTATTCAGCAGCTCTCCAGTTTGCATTTTAAGCAATCTGGTAACTAGGGTAGAGTCCTGCAACGGGTCGGGTACCCGTGGGTTACTCACAAAAAAAAGCAGGTACCCTGTAGAATGAGGGTAGGATTTGAAGGTGCGGGTATAGATACGGGTCTGCGGGTTGCGGGTCTCATCTAAATTTCTTATCTTATTTTATATTGTCTATATTTTAGTCCTTTTCAAATTTGACAAAACTTGCTCTGTCTTTTGATGATGTCACTTCCGGTTTGCAGCAACATCACTTCCTGTTTGGTGGTGGTAAGCGGGTCCGGTTGCGGATAAGGCAGTTGCTGGTCCGGGTCGGGTAGCAGATCAAAGTGGGTAAACTTGCAGGTTGCGGTTCGGGGCGCGGGCTGCAGGTTGCGCGTCCGGGTCAGGTCCAGGTCTTAGAAATTGGTTCTGCGCAGGACAGATCTGTAGTGATCAAGCCCCCCCCCTTTAAATCAGGCCCTGCAAGTTTGTTTGTCTCTTTCTCCTTGCTTCCCTTTCCCAAAGATAATTTATTCCCAGTCTCCAGAAACCCTTTTGGGCTGATATGCTAAAACTTAAATTGCACGGCTCTGTTACCCATAGCATTAGTGTTCCTGCCTCCCCTCCCAACAGGTAAGTCGGCGAGGGGGGGGCGGCATTGCATGAGCCGCCTCAGGCGGCCCTTAGCTACGAATCGACACTGCATAGCAATCAAGGAATTAGAATTAAGAATTAAATCATAAAAGACTAAATGCAAGTTACCGTTAATATGAAATCTTTCACGGTATTCATATTTTTGCATAATGAAAGCAGCTTTCCATTTACATTAATTTACAACAATAATTTATTTTTTTATAGTTATTTGCGAGTATAATTCTTATTTATAGCAGCATGTGTCTCTCTATGTTCTCTGCACTGCTGGTTCTAACTTGTCCTCCTAGGCTGCCTGTTTCTAAGCTGAAAAGGGCCCTTAAATCCTATTTTTTATTCTGTAACCCCTCTTTGTTCTACATGAGTGTGACATGCTGTCTGACCTGCTGGTGTTATACGTAAATAAATGATGATAATTGGCAAAGGGCAGTGGCCCCAATAACCAGAAAGCAGCTCATTCAGTTTAATTGCTATTATGTTTTTTTTTATTATTATTTATATTATTATTTTATTAACATTTACTCCAGACCTTTCAACATTCCTATTTCTCCCTGTCATTAAAGCCATGAGCTGGCTGCCAATAAAAAGCTGCCTAGTGACTGGGGTCATTGGCTGCCTAGATACATTCCAGTTTAAACTCGTACTGGAGAGCAGCAAAAATAGACAAAACCAGAAATGATAAAAAGCCAATAAAATATTAAAGACCGACTATAAATGATGTTACAATTCTACTATCAATATAAAATGTATATGATTTAAAGGCACTTATGCATTTTTAAATGTCCATATATGTGAAATCTTATATTTGGAACGTTTTCCAGACACGGGGTGTGGGAGACGAATGAGTTATCAATGAGAAGGTTACAATTTACATATCTGCTGGTATTTACACAGCTTAATTGATTTCCTATTCCCCAATGATCTGAGCAGGATTGGACAATATTTGCCTTTCAGCCACTAATCATTTTGGATTTGAAGCCTTAATTAGGAGGTGGGATGGGGCCCAGTTGGTGACAGTAGGTGCAGAATGTGATGGATAGTGAAAGGTGGGGGCTGAGGGGGAAGGTCTGTTCCTTTATTTTGTACCTTGAGGGATTTCACTGATTCTCAGTAGTTTTATCTTACAGTCGGAACCCACAGCAACCAGTTTGCACTTGGCTCTGATCAACTGCAGTAAGTAACATTAAAGAAAGGAAAATCTTAAATCCGGACTCCAGTTTGTGGAATATTTGTAGAAATATCCATTTATTCATGGGCACAAATAGTGCGTTTGTGTGTTTCCATTTCCCACAGTGCCAAATATAGTAAAATATTCGCTGTCAGAAACATGAGAATAGCAAGGATCCACCGTGTCATTAACTTGCCGTGCCGACCCCTCGTCGAGTACTTTATGGGGATGCCAAGGGAACTCGCACTTGGAACATGTTTTCTCTATGGGAAGAAGGAGAGCGTTTTTACCAGTTTTCATGTTCTTGCAGAATGTGGCATATTTGGTATTTATGTGGTCTGACAACCACTGGAGTGTGGGAAAAGAAACAAACTCCCTTTTTGGTAATTCGATGATCTCCCTGGGGAAATATCCGGTGGATTATACTATAGCTGCTCTGCAGAGTAACCCTTCTGTTATGCAGCAGCAGAAGCAATAGGATTATATATACTTTTAGGGCACAGTTAGAGGCCCATTTACTAAGGGTCGAATATCAAGGGTTAATTAACCCTCGATATTCGACCATCGAAGTAAAATCCTTCGACATCGAAGTCGAAGGATTTACCGCATTTACTTCGATCGAACGATTAAATCTTTCGAATCAAGCGATTCAAAGGATTTTAATCCATCGATCGAACGATTTTCCTTCGATCAAAAAAAGCATAGAAAGCTTATGGGGAAGGTCCCCATAGGCTAACATTAGTGCTCGGTAGGTTGTAAGTGGCGAAGTAGGTAGTCGAAGTTTTTTTAAAGAGACAGTACTTCGACTATCGAACGGTCGAATAGTTGAACGATTTTTAGTTCGAATCATTCGATTCGAAGTCGTAATCGAAGGTCGAAGTAGCATATTCGATGGTCGAAGTACCCAAAAAAAACGTCGAAATGCGAAGTTTTTTTACTTCGATTCCTTCACTCGAGCTTAGTAAATGTGCCCCTTAGTGTTGGACTGACCCACTGGGATACCAGGAAAACTCCCTGTGGGCCCAGGTGTGAGTGGGCCTTACTGCTTTTAAGCATTTGGCCAATTTCATGGTCATTCTCTATTTCTTTATAGTTTAAAAGAAGCTTAATAATGAAAGAATAAAGTATATTAAGCAGATATAAAATATGTGTATAAAGAGGTTGAGTGAGGAGAGGAGGAATAAAAGTTTGGAAAGTGGGCCCCTGGTCTATGGTTTTCTGGTAGGCCCCTGGCATCCCAGTCCGGCACTAGGCAGGGGTACATGGGGCAATTCGGAACGAAGGTTGACACCAATATTATTTAATGTATGGGATCCATTATCGATTTTCCATTATCCAGGAAGGTCCAAAATATGGGAATGCCATTTCCCATCCGTTCCTATATACCCAAACTCATTGACTCATTTGTCTTTTTTTGGTATTAAGGGAAGACCACTAATGATAAGCAACATTTAAGCAACATCTGGAAACCTTCATTTTAATCACTTACCCTTTCATAGGCTCAGAGAAGATTCTTCTCTAATGATAACAGCATACAAGGTGACTTGATCACCTACTGAGCATTGACAATTAAAATGCCAGGAATCCTTGAAATTTTCCTCTTCTGCAAGGAGCCCCTGGGCACCATCATCTCTTGAAAAAGCCCATGCACCATTTCGTAGAACAGGTGGGTGTAGGACCACAGTGCTTCCCATTGACTCATTACTACATTGCCCATCCCTGTGCCCTAGGTGGACATCGGCTGTAAGTTTGTGCTTCATGCCTCATGGTTGGTAGCCAAAAGAAAAATAATGAAACTCTGATCCAGTTGTGAGCAACATTAGTGAATAACTCTCCTTGAATATTGCATTGAAATGCAAAAAACCCAACCTTGTACTTTCAGCTGTAACTTCAAATCCCAGTATGCACTGATAGATTAGTAGTAGTTCTGCAGATTGCATAGCTAGGCATATTATTCTTCAGAGGTTTCCTGCTTTGCTCCATGCTTAAAAAAGCTGGGTTGACCCACCATAAATTTTTCTATTAACTGGGCAGCAAATTGAAGACTAAGCTTATTGTGAGCTAAGAGCATTCCTTCCCTGCAAATTTGCATTTGTATGCGAGACATGAATGGAGCTGCCAAGGCAGAAATCCCCCTTTAGACAAAAAGCAATTGCACTGGGAACTGTCAGCTAACTGGGAAGGCCTTGAAATATTTAGCACTGTCACTTCGTTAAACAGGGTAATCCCTTCTATTTAGATTACTTGGTGCTTTGTGTGGCCCTAGCACCACACAGTCTTTACCCCGTGTATTTGAGTCTATTGGGAACTTTCAGCTTAAGCTCAGCTGAAGCAAGCAATATGGCAGCTCTCAGGAACACTATATGCAAACAGGAAAAGTGTAATATTTGTTGTGCATAAGAAACTTTAGCCTTTTACTTTGTGCCTTTATATCGTCATGGAACTCCTTGGTGATTTACAATATCCTTATAATTAACAATAGGAGGTACATTATTCCCAATATAGTCTGCAGAAATCATTGCAGATATTATCCGATTGGCCTATCAAGTTGGATTCCTCCAGTCACCATTTGGGGAGACAAGGGGGGGGGGGACTACAGTTTGCAAAAGCTAGATCATTGCATTTATGAAGCATCAGAATTTCCTAGGTGTCGTTTATCAGTTGCATCTAGTATTGCCCTATCATATATATCCTACCGACAGGATTGGAATTGTTGATTGATAGTCTCAGATAATTCTCATTATTTATTATAACTGGTTGGCATTATTTATCAAAGCACTGAAAGCATCTGTTTTCTATGGGTCCATTGAAGAAGGGGCAGAAGCCTCTCTCCTGAAACAGTTGGTCTGGTCCTTCAAGCCTGATGAATGTTCCCTTTGTCCCTTTGAGATAACTCAATAAACTTCACGTTGGGTTCCCTTGCCTTTAAGTGAATGCATCTTTTCTATGTGCTTCAATGATGAACGCTGCGCTTTTACTGTATCTTTTTAACCTATCACACTCGGCAGGCTTTAGGGCTGAAAGGGAGGAGAGAAACTACTCCAGAAACATTGGCCAACTTGAGTCTATGGGGGAGCATTATATTTCTCCATTTCATAAACACTGCATTGTTATCTCTGATGGCTTTCATTAAATAGGTGCTACACCGTATATGTGCAACAGCACTTGTACAGGTCAGTCTGTATCTTAATAAACGGATCTATAATACTGAAGCACCTGGTAATCAGAGAGCATTGAGTCTAATATCAGTAGTAGGCCCAAGCAACAAGAATTTTCGAAGCAAAAGCCTATTGACTCTGATGGTGCAACTTAAGTTGTAGACCAGGGTGGAGCTGTTTATGTAGACTTTATAGTTCATCAAAGCAACAGCATTGTTCCTTACCATAAGCTAATATTTAAGTTGTAAAAAGGTTATGATTGAATTGTAAAACAGTTCAATGGATAGGTTGTTGGCTGAAGGATGGGCTGTAGATCATTATATTCATAGTTCCACTTTGTTCTAAGAATGAGGAATGGTACAAATTTGACCTTGGACCTTGACTTTATAGTCTACTCAGTTTCACTGAGACAAAGATGGCTTTAAGCTATGAAGAGTCCACCAAGAAATAAGTGTCATATAACCCTGATTATTATTAATGGTACTTTTATCTTATTTATTAGTATTGCAGAAGGACTTCATGGAATATGGTAATGAGATGGAATGTTCAGGTCCTAATGATATCTATATGGGTTTAAGTGTTAAAGCTAAAATATGGTTTAGGCCGGTATTGGGGAGGTAGAACAGGCTCTGCAAAGCCCCAACTAAATCATTTTTAGAGTATTGGTTTCTGTTCTGGAGATTACCATGAGCAGAATATTTGGAGGTTGGTATATGACATTTGTTCTTGATGTACTCAGTATGCTTCATGGCTCAAGGAATCCATCTTTACCTTAGCCAAGGTACACAGTCAAATTTGAACCCTGTCCTTATCCTGTCCTTAGAACAAAGTGGGACTATAAATAAAACCTTAAAAATGTATGCCCAGCCAGGATTCAAATTCAGCTTCATTCCATTTTTACCCAAGTGAGTATTTTCCAAGCTGGAGGTTATATGCAAGCCTAGAATTGTCACTTGGGTCATCAGTTCATTTGTGAACTTGGCCTGTACAGACTTTGTACAGGTTTGTTATGGACATCTGATTTCCTCCAGAAACATACAGGCAGGTTAATAGGCTTTTAACAAAATGTGGTCGTGAAGCGATTGTTGTTAGAGGAATAAATATGACAAATTGTACTCTACCTCTTGGGAAACTGATTTATTTCAGTATGGGGTACGCATGTTAAACTGGAGCCAGTTCATAACCTTCCCTGAATTTCACAATAACGTTTGTAGAGACAGAGGGCTTGGGAGATCCTGAATCAACTTGGATCCTGTAAATAATACTTACTATGGGAGGGGAAAAAAGGGTCAGACATGTTAAAAATGACATATGAGGGATGGCTGAAATACAAGAACAACATTGAAGTAGATGGACACTAAGTATGGCCGCAGACATGCCAATGTCCACTTGAAACTCGTGGAAACAAGCCTTTAATGTTAAAGTATTCTGTGTTGTGCTGCAGGAAATAACGTCTTCCTTTTATTCTTCTCTTGGTTTTCATAAGTTTCTGTTGCTACAGTGCACAATCCCTGGGCAAACAGTGGATAGCACAGTGCAAATACAGTGTAATTAAACCTCAACAATGCAAAAGGCTGCTTTCTGTACCCACTTCAGAGAAACCATCTAGAATTAAGTTCATCAGTTTAAAAAAAGAAACAAGAACAATGGCTTTTTCATACACCTAGAGGCTGTGTGTGTGGCTGGGGTCTCCTGTTTTTGCTCCAGCACTGATAGATGAACTATTAACACCCACTAAATTTCAGTTTGCAAGTTACCCAAATTGGACAGGTGACCTACAGTCCTTGGGCTTCTTTTGAGATTGAGTTTTTTGTTGGAAGTTGTAGGTTGTTGGAATTTGTGGGGGGACAATACAAGTTTAATCACTTCCACCAGGCATTTGCAATTTTTTGGACAGGAGAACACAGCAACCTGCGAAAGTCACTCGTCAAAACCTGCCCCTGTGCTTACAGGTGACCATTCAAGTATATGAGGGGAGGCAGGCAAATTTGACTGATGTTTTCCACTTGCAAAATGTCCTTCCAAATAACACATGCCAGCTGTGTTTAGTGATTGCTTTGCTATACTGTCTTTTCTCAAGTTTATACCTCCAAATTACCTTGCAAACACCTAAATGTTCCTTTATGAACTAGTTATCAGGGATCCTTCTATGCTCCATCTACGATCCTTCGAGCTGAATTTAAAAAGAAGAATACAATTGCTATCAGAAATAGGGTCACTTTTCCTTTTAAAAAAACTTTTCTGCACAAAACACCACCTTTTACTTCCTTCATTTGTTGAGGAAACAGTGCTGCTTCCAGGTTTATTGGCGGACTGTTTACTCCTGTGTCTTTGAGCTTACATAAAAGCAAGACAAGTTTTTTTTTTTCAATCTTAATGAACAGCTCCTTGAATTGTATTGAATTTCATTGGTCAGGGTAAAGCTGGCCATAGACAGATTTTATTTTAGTGCAATTAACACTCATTTGTATTAGTCTGCCAGTCTACAGCTAATCGTTCAGATTAAATAAGGAGGAAAAATAACAAATCAGACGATGTTCTGGCCATTAATTGACGGCAATCGTACAAAAGTTATGTCTGACAAATAGAAGTGACAGTCACTCATTGATATGGTCAGATAGGAAAAATCCTTCTTTTCATACAACTATATAATTGCATCTCTAGCACGTATACTGTATATGCTAGTGATTGAGATTGATTTGTCTGGAGGTCTTTATTGGATAAGCGATCATTGTCTCTTGTGCTGCATCTTTATTGGTTTATCCAGTGATAACTGCCACTGGGAAATGGTTTTCTGGGTCTTTGGAGGTGATCCACATGATAATTGCTGCTTGGTATTCAGTTTTGCTATTCCGGTATTTAAAGGAAAATCAGCCCCCCAAAAACAATTTTTGCCTAACAAAAGAAAAGTAATTCTAAGCAACTTTGCAATATACATTCATTACTAATGTTTTATGAATTTAAAGGTTTTTGTATATGCAATAAACACAGTGTTTATCTGTCCCTATCTATTCTCTGCCCTGATGGCTCATACTGTTGATACAATATAAGACAAGACAGCTGATAAAAGGATAACTATGTAGGTCTCTATAAAAAAATATTTCATAAAACGGCTCATATGTAAAACCCTGAAGTATCTAAATAAACCATTTTTATAATAATATGTTTTTAGTAGTATGTGCCATTGAGTAATTGCCATTTAAAAAAAATAAGGGCCGTCCCCTGGGACCGTTGGATTCACAGTGCACACAAACAAACCATACATGTTAGGTCACATGAGCCAATTAACAGACAGAGTTCTGTCTTTTGCTTCCACACTTCTTCCTGTTACAGTTAGAGCTGCAGTATTTCTGGTCAGGTGATCTCTGAGGCAGCACACAGACCATCACAAAATGCTGGTTCAAGGCAAGAGATGTAAAAGTGCAATATTTACTTAAATACATATTTTAAGATTCTTTAATATGCCACTTAATTTGATATAAACTATCTGTTGCTTAAGTTTTAATTTTGGGGTTTACTTTTCCTTGAAAGGACTAGTAACGCCAATTTTTTTTAAAAAAAAATTTGTTTGTATAGAACGAAAAAAAGACACCAAGCCATATGTAACTTTAAAATCGCAAAGGCTTTATTAAAAATTTACTTACCGAAACTCCGCTTGAGCTCCTCTTCAGAAAAGCCGACAGGGCGACGGACAATGTCTCCTCCCTATCTCTTATAGAAGGCACTGGAAACATTGGATCATTCAATGACTTATTGAAGACCACAAACAGCGTCGGACTGGGCCGTCGGCATACTGGGAAAAAACATGGTGGGCCCCGGCCCAGACCTGGTAGACATAGCCAGTGGTACTGACCTCCCCCCACAAGATTGCGTAAAGAACGTGAAGCAGTGTCTCCCCCAGTCCGACCCTGACCACAAACAATATGTTGTGCCCTCCCAGACAACATATTGTTTGTGGTCAGGGTCGGATTGCTGTTTGACCATTGTGCCACAGTGGCAAACAGCAGCCCAATCATTGGGTCATCCACTGCTCCTCTTGTGGCTGTGATCATCTCACTGTCCACCAAAATACAAAACACAATTTCACAATACAGTAACTCTAGACAGTATAAGGGTCATAATAAAAGTTTATTTTGCTTACTGCCTATATTTACTCATTCTTAAAGGGGAACTTCTCCCAAATAATATTAATATGAAATGTAATTCTGAACAACTAACCAATATACATAATTCATTTGAATTGCTATTAAAAGCAGTACCTGTCTGTTCTTTTAGTTTCGCTGCATAATTAAATCTATCGGTTCCATTATTATTCAGCTCTCCTCCAGCCAAGGCTCCAATTCCCAGAATGCCTTGCTTGTTGTGCTTACCAGACCCATGAAGGAGAATCAAGAAGCATGCAGGGCATTTTGGGAATTGGAGTCTTGGCTGGAGGAGAGCTGTAGTCATTTTAGTAATTTTATATTATGGAAAATGCTTAGCAGTTGGGGGTTCTGTTGTATTGTCTCCTCTGTTTTTTACCCTCTGTTTTGGTAGTTTCATGCAGGAATCCGATTAAAGACACAATATTTGGGAATACAAATCCTCTGTGGTCTTAGGGTTGCTACCTGGCCGGTATTTTACCGGCCTGACTGGTAAAAATTATGCTTGACCCCAATGTTATTAATATGGAAAAAATCTAAATATACAGGAAGGCCTTTCTCAGCAGGATTCATAATTGGCCGAATCCTTATGCCCGGCCAAACCAAAGCCGAATCCTAATTTGCATATGCAAATTAGGGGTGGGGAGGGCAATCTCTTGACTTTTTGTCACAAAGAAAGTAAAAATAATTCCCCTTCCCACCCCTAATTTGCATATGCAAATTAGGATTCAGATTTGGTTTGGTCGGGCAGAAGGATTCGGAAGCATTATGTTCGGTATTACACTATTTTGGATTCGGCCGAACCCCCGAATCCTTTACGAAAGATTCGGAGGTTCGGCCAAATCTAAAATATAGGATTCGGTGCATCCCTACTATTTTTCTCTAAAAAAGTTGGCAACCCTATGGAGCAAATTCACTAACCTCCAAAAATTCGCCAGCAACGGCTCACATCGCAACACTTTGCCAGGCGTAGATTCGCCAGGACAAGGCTAATTCACTAAAATCCGAAGTTGTGTCCAGGGCGCCGGACACTGGCGAAGTTACGCTACAGAGTGAAGTTGTGAAGTTGTGGCTAATTTGCATACGGCCCTATACACTCTATTGCACTTCACCTGGTCTGAGCTGCGAAGGCAAGTCTGGCGGAACAGTTAACGTTCAGTAAAATGCGCATCTTAGTGAAATAGCAGACTTACATCCATTCGCCAGAGCAGAAATTTGCCTGGCGATAGATTGCGAATGAGCGATAGTGTATGTCTCTTCCGCTAGCGAATTTTCGCCTGTGCCCTTTAGTAAATCGCGGTAAAGTTCCAGAATGACGTCACGCTGGCGAACTTTTGCCAGCATTAGTCACTTCGCCCTTTAGTAAATTTGCCCCTATGTGTTTTGTGTCATATGCCATCTTGCTGATTCTTTCCCAGCAGTGCAGCACTAGCTGCTTGTCGGTTACACTGAATAACACAAGGTCAGTCTATGCAAGGACTAGTCGTCATAATACAAAGGCAGAAAGTTCACAACTACAGCCCCTATGCTTAAAGGAAAACTAACCTTGCACACCACAGTGCTTATTTTGTTACAAAGAGCTTGATTATGTTCCATTGTGTGCATAAGCCCTGTGATATTTGAGACAACCCCCCCCGCCATTCTGGTTATTTTCCCGATGTGGGCTGATCTGTGAAGGTCTCTGCTTTTGTTTACCTTCCCTGAGCCAACTCTCGGTAACCTGTGTGTGCACAAAGTGCTCTTGTCTTGTGAATGTGCCAAGTGCCGGAATGTTAAGGGGGTTATTTGCTCAGTTCTCCTGCATGACTTCAGTGTCGCAATCTTTGCTTTGTGCGCTCCGTGGCCTTTAATATTGTTTCCTGGGCAAGAATTAGTCGCCCAATGGCAAATCTCCTCTTCTTTGGGGCAATTAATCTCTCCAAACTGACTTACCGCTGGCTAGAATGAAATTTCCAGCTGGGTGGCACTCGGATCACTTTGTTTCCCGAAGTCGTCTCACGAGGAAACTTCGGGCAACTTCGGAAAACGAAGCGCTTCGAGTGCCATCCCGCCGGCGATTTACATTCTAGCCGGCTGGAAGGCAGGGATAACTGTTCGGGGGGAGATTAGTTGCCCCGAAGAAGAGGAGATTTGTCGCCGGGCAACTAAACTCCCCAAATCTGCCCTTGTGTCTCTGCCCTTACTATTGTTTTTTTTTTTTTGTATTAACATGTAACTGATGGTCTATGGATTTGGAAGGCAATAAATGCTTTGCCGTGTTGTCTTTTTGGGGTGCAAATAAGGGCAACCTCCCTGCACCCTGCAAGTTTTGAGACTCTGCAAAGAAACCATTTTGCACTACCAAACATTTAATCTTTTTGTTGAGGAAAAGATTAGGATATTAGGAAAGATTTGGCAAGATCATGAAACCACCACATTTACTTATTTACCCCCCTACTACCACTACAGACAGCCCTAATATTTTATTTGGCTTTTCTTGCTACCACAAGAGTATTCATTTCTATTATATCTCTCTCCCGCAGGATGTCTATGTGCGGTGACTGTTAATGTCCCTTCACCAATTGAGGCTGAGATTGGGGATGAATTGAGCATCCAGTGTAAGCCGTCTGCCTCCGGGTCACCCAAATACAGCGTGGAGTGGTTTGTGGTGAGTAATGGAAAATTAATTTTCACTACCATAGTCCCCCATCCTGTAGTGTCTACTGTAGTGTCCAACCTCATTCCTATAAACTATGGGTTACCAGTTGGACACATGCTTTCTGTTTTCCGGTGACACCTCCCTGCTATATCCAATACAGACAGATCAGTATGGGGACCCCCAACGCATCGCAACATACAGCAATGGAAAAAGTATCACAGACCCAGGAACACAATACAGTGACAGAGTGTCGGTCAAAAGTGACCTCAGCCTCGTGATCTATGAAGTCAGTGTAGATGACGATAGGAGCTTCCTCTGCAAAGTAAACGCGGGGAGCGAAGGCACCGCTACGGGCAGCGCTGACCTGAAAGTGTACGGTAAGTTTAATAAGATGTAGATACAATTCTTGTCCATTAATAGTAATGTAACAGGGTTTATCAGATGGAGGCAAGCTGAATGTAGAATTTTATAGGGCCTGCTTATTCTTTTCAAGGTCTGCCTAGCATTCTTGTGAATACTTATTCTGTCCAGTGTCTGTTCTTGGGTTTACTTAAAGGAAAACTATACCCCCCAAACAATGTAGGTCTCTATTAAAAGATACTGAGTAAAACAGCTCATGTGTAAAACCCTGCTTCATGTAAATGAACCATTATCATAATAATATACTTTTTTAGTAGTATGTGCCATTGGGTAATCATAAATAGAAAATTGCCATTTTAAAAAATAAGGGCCGCCCCCTGAGATCGTAAGATTCACTGTGCACACATACAAACCACATGTAAGGTCACATGAGCCAATTAACAGACAGAGTTCTGCCTTTTGCTTCCTCACTTCTTCCTGTTACAGTTAGAGTTGTAGTATTTCTGGTCAGGTGATCTCTGAGGCAGCACAGATAGAGTCACGAAATGGTGGTTCAAGGCAAGAGATGTAAAAGGGCAATATTTATGTAAATATATATTCCAGTTTGGTAAGATTCTTTAATATGTCATTCAATTTGATATAAACTATCTGTTGCTTATAGTTTTCCTTTAATTATTCGATCTAGTGGCTAGACAATATTATTGTATATAATTACTCAAATGTTGTCCAAACCTTTATGGTTTTACCTTATACTTACTCTCTTCATTGTCTAACAGACCTTGTAGAACCTGCTAACTCTGTCCAATAACTGTCCTAGGTTTTGGGGTCTGTTTGCTCTCTCCAATGCCTGGCTAACATTCTTGAGTGTACTTACTTATTCCAACACTCTAGTGCCAATTATTGCTCTCCAATATCTAACCTTGAACAGCCAGGGGCCTACTTACACACTCTGTCCAATCCCTGGGGTATACATTCTGTCCAACACCTATCCAACATTGTGGGGTTCTTTATCTGACTCTAACAAATACCTGTGCATAATTTTGAAGCCTTTTTACTCATTGTATACAATACCTGTCTATTATAGTGCGGTCTACATATTCACTCTATCCAATATACCAGACAACATTCTTGGGCCTACTTTCTCAATCCTTGAAATGTGTGTCCAAAATTCTATTTTTATTCTCAATTTTATATGACAGTGGCTTCATTAGTTATACATCTGCAAAAACTCAGACACATCATTGGGTCCCTTGTGCAGGCTTTTTAGAATTTTTGTGCAGGAAGTAATTTTTGGGATATTCAGATCTTGTTGTTAAAGGGCAAGTAAATTCTAAAAGAGAATAAGGCTATAAATGCTGTATATTGTATACTAAACATAAACATGAACTTACTGTGCCACAAGCCTAATCAAACAAATAATTTATGCTTTCAAATTTGGCCATAGGGGGTCACCATCTTGTAACTTTGTTAAACATCTTTGCAAGACTAAGACTGTGCACATGCTCAGTGTGGTCTGGGCTGCTTAGGGATCGTCATAAACAAAGCTGCTTGAGTTCTGCATGGCTGGGAAGTAAGGCGGGGGCTCCCCCTGCTGTTTATAAGTATGATTGTTTCCCTGCTCAGCAGTTAGGGACCGGCTGACAATTCCTATCCACAGCAGTAAATGAAGGGAGAATTTCACTGCATACAGACAGGTTTCTTATAAAAACGGTACACATTTTTTAATTAAAATATATTGGAGGTAGGTTTCTTTTTCATTAAAGAAAGTAAAAATGGGATTTTATTTTTTTGCCTTTATATGCCCTTTAACTGTTTTTTTTTTTTCACTTCTCTTAGATCCACCAGAACCACCAGAACTCACCATGACTGGGGGAATATTGTCAGTCACAGAATCAGATGCAGTGGAGGTGAATGACTTTTCAACATTTGCTTATTTTTATGTTTTCTCTCTGATTTCAAGCATTCTGTGTTTCTGAAATTTTAATAGTTTTTACTGCACTAGCCCAGATGTGGATGCAACACACACGTTTAGGCTGATGTCTTGTTTACCTCCCCTTTTATAACTCTTCTTTGTTAGATTGGATCCTGTATCGGTCGGAATGCTTATCCTGCTCCATCTATCGAGTGGTACAAGAACCAGCAACCCCTAAACCCACCAAAAAGCCCAAACAAGGGTATGTGCAGATTTCTTCAGATTTCTTGGTGTTTTTGTTTGTTGACTAACATTTTTTCAGGTCCCTTTGAGCTCATAAGCTTTTTACAGATATACACTTGTGTCAAAAGTTGAAATCATCCAGAATTGCTCATGTTTTTAATAGAAATTGCTGTTTTTATTCACCAAGAAAGCATTTCTGATGTCAGGAAACTCTTTTTTTATATAGTCAGACTTAACACTGAATAATCCACCATTGGCAGCAATTCCAGCTTGTACGGCTTATTTCTCTGAACTTATGATGAAGCTTTTCCCGCACAGTAGGGTTGAGGTCTATTGATTTACACCATGTTAATTACATCAGTATATTTGAGGAACTTATACCAGAGGTCCCCAACCATGTTGCTCACTAATTCATTGGATGTTGCTCCCAGTGGCCCCAAAGCAGGTGCATATTTTTCAGTTCCTGGCATGGAAGCAAGTTTTGGTTGCATAAAAAAACAAGTTTATGACCAAACACAGCCTCCTGTAGGCCACTAACACACATAAAGGTGGCCATACACGGGCAGATAAAGCTGCCGATATCGGTCGTTTGGACCGATTTGACAGCTTATCTGCCCGTGTATGGGGGCTTCCGACGGGTCATCCCGATCGATATCTGGCCACTATATCGATCGGGAAGGTTGGATTTTTACCCGACCGACCCGTCGGAGCCGCTTGGCGCATCGTAATTCGAGCGTTCGGCCTCGAATTACCCCCGATATAGCCACGCAGTTTAGTGGCATATCGGGGAAAGATCCGCTCGTTTGGCGATGTCGCCAAACGAGCGGATCTTTAAGTCTATGGCCACCTTAAAGCTACCAAATAGACAATCATAGCCCTTACTGGGCACCCCGTTTGATGCTTGTGTTGCTTCCCATCACATTTTACATTTGAATGTGCCCCATGGGTAAAATAAAGGTTGGGGACCCGTGTCTTATACCAAACAGCAAATCATGTTACTAAAATAACAAGGTAAAAAACAAAAAAAAAACACATTATGATTAATGGATTTCCTCCCGAAACGCGGTTTTGTACAGCACCTGCTCCAATAAAACATGCCCAGAAGTGCCGTCTATTTCTGATTTTGTGTGTAAAATAACAAGGGGCAGATTTATCAAAGGTCGAGGTGAATTTTCGATCAAAAAATGTGTACTTCGACTAGGGAATAGTCCAAATTCGATTCAAATTTGAAAAAAATTAGAAAATTCGAATATCTAAATTTATCATGTACTGTCTCTTTAAAAATTCGACTTTGACCATTCTCCATCTAAAACCTGCCAAATTGTTGTTATGGGGGACCTCCTAGAACCTATTTGGAGTCAATTGGTGGACTTTGAAAAATCGAAGTTTTTTTTTTTGGAAAAACTTCAAATCGAATTCGATTGAATGCGCTATTACTTAGATTCGTACAAATTAATTTTGATCGAATGCACTATTACTTATATTCGTATGATTCTAATTCAACCAAATACGGACCTATTCGATCGATGCGGCCAAATAAAAACATTAGACTTAATTTCGTTTGGTCTTTTTGAGTCCTAATTTCGAAGTTTTTCAAATTCGAAATTCGACCCTTGATAAATATGGCCCCAAGTGTCAGCATCATTAACCGTAGACACAGATAAGAACTGAAACTTAGGGAAAGATTTATGACAGGTTGAAGTGACAATTTGAATTTCGAGTGAATTTTTGTGTACTTCGACTAGGGAATAGTCCAAATTCGATTGAAATTTGAAAATTCGAATATCGAAATTTATCATGTACTGTCTCTTTACAAATTCGACTTCGGCCATTCGCCATTTAAAACCTGCCAAATTGCTGTTTTAGCCTATGGGGGACCTCCTAGAACCCATTTGGAGTCAATTGGTGGACTCTGAAAAATCTAAGTTTTTTTTGGGGAAAACTTCAAATCGAATTCGATCAAATGCGCTATTACTTAGATTCGTACGAATTCAATTTGAAATTCAACCCTTGATAACTCTGCCCCTTAGAGCTTACATTCATTAGTGTATGAGAATAATAAAACTGAACTTTGTCTTTTTCCATATTTCCAATGCAGATCTGTACATGACGTCTCGCACAGTCAGAGAAGCCTCTGGTTTGTTCACCGTCTCCAGCACTCTCTTCCTAAGGCCAACGAAGCAAGATGCCGATTCTCAATTTTCCTGTAGAGTTGTATTTGCTGTACCCGGAGGATCATCCGGCTTTATGGAATCTAAGGCCTTTAATCTGACTTTGCATTGTGAGTGAGGCCACTGCTGGAATTTAGCCCCTACAGTCTCACATCTTTTACCTTGATACCACTTTATTTTGCATTCCTATTAAGCACCCCTTATTTATTTGTTTTTTGCATTCCTCTGTATTTCTTCACTTTCTTCTTGAGGTCTCACTATTTCTTCTGTGAAACATACAGTAATGTAGACTTGCAGAAGCTGAAGAGCTGAACTTGATTGGTATGTCTTTGTAGATATGGTACTTTGTATTAGGACTTGAGGAATGTATTCTCCTCTTCATTCTGTTCAGAGCACTTTATTCTCCTCTTCATTCTTTTCAGAGCATAGTTTGTTGTCCCTTCGTGTGTGTGGTACCTTCTCACAGCTGTTGGGAATCCCTTCTGTGTGTGTTTGTATTCTCATGTCTGGAATATACACCTTAAAGGAACAGTAACGTCAAATAATAAAAGTGTTTTAAAGTAATGAAAATATAATGCAAAAAGTGCAAGTGCTAGTGCTAGCCAAACATGGTCCCTGCTATAAAGAGAGCAATAAAGTACAGCTTATGTGATCTCTCTTAACTTGCTTATTTCCATAGTCCTGTGTTTTAAATAGTTCCTCTGATTTCAGTATGTCACATTTCAACTGTGTGTTGGAACCCATAGAATTCAATTGATCTGCATAAAATTTGAATTATTAATACACCATTATTTCATTTTTATAATACCTAAACGTAAAAAAATGAATTTATCAGAAACAATAAAAAAAAAGAACTGTCTAAATTGCTCAGTTATTTCTAGCAAAGTCATACTCAGAAAAAAAAAGAAACCTCTGTGCAACTTGCTGTACTTCTCTGATGCTGCTCAGCCCTCACTATTCAAAATGTCTGTTTCCCTTCAGTTTACACAGAAGACGTGAAGTTTGAGTTGCTGTCAGCCATGCCGATTAAGGAGGGGGATGATGTGAGTTTTCGTTGTGCAGGAGACGGGTACCCCCCACCTTCCTATATGATTGAAAGAGTCAAGGTACTGGGAGTTTCTTCATGACGTCGACTGTTCTCTTTGTACTACGCATTGCTAAACGTTAGTTATATGAAATCATAAAAACATCTTTAATGTGGTTCTGAACTGAAAATGTGAAGATAAGCGTCATATCAGTATCCCCCATGCTGATGTTTTCCTGTTGACAGCAATGGGTGTGACATCCAACATTCTGAAGGAATGAATTGAATTGAAATGAATTCTCTGTCACTTGTACCTCTCTTTGTGACCTCATGTCCCGATTGACAGTCCTCCAAACCTCCAGCAAATCATTATCTCTGTGTGTTCTTTCCTTGTCTTACAGGATGGCACAGAAGAAGAATTATACTCTGGCTCTGATTCAATCTTCATAAAACGTAACGTGTCTAGAGAAGACTCAGGGGTGTATCGATGTCACGCTCTGGACTTTGACACCCCAGAGGAGATTATTCTTTTACGGGAGCAGAACATTTTTGTGCACTGTGAGTGTGAAGTATGGCGAGTAGTCATGACATACTGTCTAGTATTCAGCTTGTGGCATTTTGTTCTATTTGGAGTTCTCTTCAGAGGGAGATAGCGAGGTTACATTAAAGGCCATTTTACCTTCTAAGTCACCTGCAAAGTTCTGCTTACCACAGGGGAATACCCACAGCTAATTGCTTTAGTTTAGGTATTACTTTGTGTTTATAAAGATAGGGAACCAGAGTATGAAGTACACTGAAAAAAAGTACTACTGTGTACAGTGGGCTCGGGAGCACACGCTCCAAACCTTCAGCAAAGGGAGCAAATACCAAGAAACATCAAAGGAGCCTGGCACAAGCCTGTACCACGCCAAGTAGAAGAGCCGAAGTCAGATGGTAAAAATTAAAATTACACATTTTATTTTCCATAATTAAGAACCAAGGCCAGACACGTTTCATGTCTACCAAGGACACTTAGTGTCCTTGGTAGACACGAAACGCGTCAGGCCTTGGTTACCATCTGACTTCGGCTCTTCTACTTGGTGTGGTCCAGGCTTGTGCATTACTTAGAGTTTGCCTGACCATTTCAATGGTAATGACACTCCTCTAGATCATGCCCAGTTCTCCAGGCTTGCCAGGGAGATGATGGCCGCTTAGATTAGGCTACATTTGTAAGCAAAGCCGCTAATACCTTCATACAAACATGGCGGAAATAAAGCAAAGGGACATTGCCACTAGACAAAAGCATAAAGGAAATGTTTTATGTGGAGGCCCATAAAAACCAGCAAGAATTCCTTTTGCCACTCTTGTATAAGGTAAAAGTTGACTTTATTCCAGGATTTAAAACAAAATCAAAACCCAAACCCTTTAAAGGAAAACTATACCCCCCAAACAATGTAGGTCTCTATAAAAAGATATTGCATAAAACAGCTCATATGTAAAACCCTGCTTCATGTAAATAAACCATTTTCCTAATAATATACCTTTCTAGTAGTATGTGCCATTGGGTAATCATAAATAGAAAATTGCCATTTTAAAAAATAAGGCCCGCCCCCTGGGATCATAGGATTCACTGTACTCACAAACAAACCAACAAACCATACATGTTAGGTCACATGAGCCAATTAACTGCCAGAGTTGTGTCTTTTGCTTCCACACTACTTCCTGTTACAGTTAGAGTTGAAGTATTTCTGGTCAGGTGATCTCTGAGGCAGCACACAGACCATCACGAAATGGTGGCTCAAGGCAAGAGATGTAAAAGGGCAAGATTTACTTACATATATATTCCAGTTTGGTGAGATTCTTTAATATGCCACTTAATATGATATGAACTATCTGTTGCTTAAGTGTTCATTTTGGGGGTATAGTTTTCCTTTAATTAATAGTTTGGGCTCTTTTTTTACCAACTGGACTTTTGCAGCTTTCAGGCAAGTATCTTCGAGTGGTTCCTTAGGCATTGTCTGCCATAAATACTAAAAAAATAATTTGGTTTTAACTCAGTCTGAAAATATTTTATTTTGTTACAGCAGTTGTAAATTAGTCAATATGCACAATGAATGTGAATATATAAATGTGGTTTCAGATTCTGTTAAGTTTTTGGCTCTTTAATAACTTTTGCTTCATCAAATTGTCTCAAAACAGATCTGGGACCCATTTCTGTGCTCCCACAAGAACCAGTCACCATATCTCATGGCAAGGACCTCCAGCTGTTTTGCTCAGGTGATGGCTCTCAGAAGCCCCATCTGAGCTGGAAAAAGGTAAAGAGAAGCAACAGGGGCCCCATAAATTCTTAATTTCATGTCTTAAACCAGAACACTGTGATTGATTGCCAAAGCCCAAGCTAATTTGTAAATGGGCCCCCATTTTCAAGTTACAAGAGTTGGGCCTACCAAACTGTGTGTTGTATGTGCAAACATAAGTCTTCTCCTCTGTTCACCAACACAATCCTTCTATTCAGTATCCGTTCCCCTTTTCTTGTACCTCATGGTACTTAAAGGGCATGTAAAGTCTAAAATAGAATAAGGCTAGAAATGCTGTATTTTGTATACTAAATATAAACATGAACCTACTGCACCACAAGCCTAATCAAACAAATAATTTATGCTTTCAAAGTTGGCTACAGGGGGTCACCATATATATTTCAACTGAAAAGGAAGAACTCCGGCTCAGTAATTTGGCTTAACTCTCCCTTATAAGTAAACTACTTTGCGTATTTCAACCACAGCTGTTAGTTAATTACAGACCAAACCTCACTCACCGTCGGTTGGTCCGGGTGCCAAATGCCCCGGACCCTACTCTTAATTTAGAACACTGGAATTTGACAGTCTTCATTCATATAAAACAAGGTGAAAAAGCTGAAATCTTACCCTGCAATAGTTGTGACCCGGGTGCAGCCGGCCCCGAGTCCGTCACTAGGGGGAACGCCAACAGCAAGATAGTAGATTGGAGGCAGCGCACTCCTGGGTATCAGATAATAATCGATTCTCTCCAGATCGGTAAAAAAATATATACTTTACTTAAACATAGTATTAATCAAATAAACTTAGCATCTGAGGTCTGACGCGTTTCGTCTGCTGTTCATAAGTATGATTGTTTCCCTGCTCAGCAGTTAGGGACCGTCTGACAATTCCTATCCACAGCAGTAAATGAAGGGAGAATTTCACTGCACGCAGTCAGGTTTCTTATAAAAACGGTACACATGTTTTAATTAAAGTATATTGGAGATAGGTTTCTTTTTCATGACAGAAAGTAAAAATGGGATTTTATTTTTTTGCCTTTACGTGCCCTTCAATGTCAAATATCCTCCTCCCGTATTGCTTACATTGTTCAGGTATCTTCATATACTGTATATAGTATACATCTTGAATATTGCAGTAGTCTTATTTCTTGTATTAACAGGGTGACAAAATGATCTCAGACACCAGTAGATATCGACTGCGTGATGTCTCATATGCTGACGCTGGGGTTTATACATGTCTGGCTACTGTGCCTGAAGTGCCTGGACTGATGAAGGAGCAGAGCATCACTGTCGCTGTTGAGGGTGAGGTGGATTCCATGCATGTTAGGGAGGCTGTGGTGTGTGTTTACTGTATATCCTTATAATATCTTAAAGGAGAAATAAAACTTAACTAAAGAAGTAGGGCAGAAATTTTGTACATTGTGTTTTGGGTTTCTGTACCAGCCCAAGGCAACCACAGCCTTTTAGCAGTAAAGAGTTGTGTCTCCAAAGATGCCCCAGTAGCTCCGCATCTTTTCTGCTGATTCACTGCACATGCTCTGTGCTGCTGTCACTTACTGAGCTTAGGGACCCACTCACAATATACAATACACATAGAATAGAAATGTAACAGTATAAGGCTGATTTGTAAAACATTCAGATTATTGGTACATGGCAGGTCAGAAACCAGCACATTTAGCATCATAATTTCATAATCAGCCTGTAGCATCAGTTTATATGACAGATGAACCTAATTTTCTGCTTGATGATGTGCAACAACCCCAAAGCTTCTCAACAGCTGCTCAAAACACACTGAGCATGTAAGTGTCACAGACACTTCTGACAAAATCCAAGATGGGAGGTGAGATCCCGAACCTTTAGGCTTGTGCAATAAGTTCAATATATAAAATATGACATTTATAACCAATATTAATTTTTACGCTTTAGTTCTCCTTTAAAGCAGTTGAACCATAGGGTTCATCTCTGGGAAGTTCTTGATGGCATGCCTTTGGGATCAAGTGATTAGTTTCTCTCATTGTTTTTCCCTCGCCAACAACATTTTTGCACAAGAAACGACAGGAAGCTGAGAGGTATTCATCAAGATAGTCTTTTCTAATATGCCCCATAATAACGCTCCTCTGAAACTTACCAAGGCTTCTATTTAGCCATGAGGTCTTCTTCCTGTAGGGCCATGACAGCTTCTTTCAGGAGGACCAACAAATTCTTTCTTTCGGTCAATGAAAGCGTCTTCCTCTAAGGCCATCAAGATAGTCTTTTCTAATATGCCCCATAATAACGCTCCTCTGAAACTTACCAAGGCTTCTATTTAGCCATGAGGTCTTCTTCCTGTAGGGCCATGACAGCTTCTTTCAGGAGGACCAACAAATTCTTTCTTTCGGTCAATGAAAGCGTCTTCCTCTAAGGCCATGAGTCAGTGATCCCCAACCAGTGGCTCGTGTTGTAGAAAGATGTTGCTCTCCAACCCCTTGGATGTTGCTCCCAGTGGTCTCAAACCAGGTGCTTATTTTGGAATTCCTGTCTTGGAGGCAAGTTCAAGTTGCTGCCAACCAGAACTTCCTGAAGGCTGCCAGTCCACATAAGGGGCTACCAAATACCCAATCACAGCTCTTATTTTGCATCACTCAGGAACATTTTCATGCTTGCTTGCTCCACAACTCTTTTTACATCTAAATGTTCCTCACAGGTAAAAAAAAAAGATTGAGGACCCCTGCCATGAGAGTTTCTTCCTATAGAGCCATGAAGGTTTCTTTCTTTAGGGCCATGAATAATTCTTTTTGTGATGACCATAATGTAGAACCATAAGTTTCTTGTAGGCCCTGTACGATAGTAACTGCTAAATTAACCCATAAAGCACACAATCGTAAAGTCACCTTCTTCCAGTAAACTTTGCAGCTTTTTTTTTGCGGCTTGTAGCTATAAATGTGCAATCAGAAATGAGGTTGCAGGAGGAAGAGTGGTCCAGCAGCAGTTTACCCATTTTGTTTATCCAATGATATGTTGCTGGTTTCATTTTTCAGGTCCGTAGCAAACCTGGTGTAAGGCCGCTGGTGTTCATTTTTGGGCGCATTGAGTTTTTTTCCACTTTCGAAACACGAATGTCCAAACTGATTAATCTGACTGATTAAACACTAAAGAATATAGTGGAATATATGTAAATCCCATGAATATAAATCATCCTTGTTTTGCATTCTGTAACAGGGATCATAACCTGGGGTGTGTAATCTGCTGCAAAACTATAATTCCCAGCATCTGCCCTGCAAGCAAGGGTCTGTAGGGCAGGAAAAGCCAAAGGTGACTTATCTTGGTTGTAAAATAGCAATTGCCTTTCTACGATAATGGCCACCATTCAGCTCAGGGGAAGGAGATGTGCAAAGCTGGAGAGCAGCTGGAGAAGGGTTGCTATTCACTTGTCTTTGTTTATGTCCTTTCTCATGGAATAATAAGGGCATAAGCAGTCACCCTAGTGATATTGATCACCAAAGATATGGGGAAGGTAGTAGCAGTCTTGCAAGATCCCTAATTTTAATGGAGGGGATTAAGTAGAAGCGTAAAAGTGGCATTAATTAGTAAAAATGCTAATCTTATGCCTGCCTGGAAACAAGGTGATATTGTGTAAATTAGAAAATTTAAGGTAAAAGTTAAAGTAATTAAGATTTATGCACATTTATTACTACGTCAATGTTCATGTATATTTCAGTGTATTTTATTAGTACAGTATTAGTTTTAGTAATGCTACCTGCAGAGAGATGCTCTGCATTGAAAACAATTCCAAACAGGCAGGCTTTAGTGAGTGAGCTCTGACTCTTGAAAAACAACACAGTTAATCATGAATGTGCCAGTAGCCTGCGGTGGTAGAAGGAAAATGGGATTACTCAACGCTTTGCAGTGTGAAGTCTGTTGTTCTTCTGAAGGGAGGCAGCTAAAAGGCAGAGTGCATTTTGCCCAATGGTCGCAGTTTTAGCAACTAAAACGCAGTTGATTATGAGTGTTTCGTCCCCTACCCATGGAGCTACGAACCCATCTGGTGACAACATACTTGAAAATCCCCCCTGTGCTTTCCTCTTAAATCATACTTTTAGCATGTTATAGAATGGCTGATTCTAAGCAACTTCTCAGTTGGTCTTCATTGTTTATTTTTATAGGTTTTTTAATAATTTGCCTTTATCACCGCCTTCTTCTGACTCGGCTTTTAAAGGGGGGTCTCAAAAACCACTCAAAAACTATAAATAATAAAAAAATGAAAACCAGTTGCAAGTTGTCTCAGAATCTCTCTACATCATACTAAGGGGGTTATTTATCAAGGTCCGAATTTTTCGAAGTATTTCTAACATAAAAATCCGATGCCCGAATGGACCTTATTTATCATTAAAAAAGTACAAAAATATTGGGTCCGGAAAAAATCTTATAACTTCGGAGCTTTGCCCAAAAAGTAAGAATTTTTTGTACTCTTCCGGAAATACTACGAGTTTTCTGACTTTTTGGTCCAAAATCCCCAAAATTATTGGAGATCAGTTCGGACAGCAGCGCAGACACTGGGACCTTCCCTGTTGACTTATACAGGACCTCGAGAGCTTTAAGATGCCGGATTTTAGGAGTTGGACTTTTAAGACCATCAGGCTTTAATAAATTCCGAAAAATTCTTAGTTTTTTTCTTAGTCTGAAAACTACGAATTATTCGAATTTCAGATATTCGGAGCATAATAATTAACCCCCTAAGAGACAAACCTCCCCTTTAAAGTAATGTTTCATTGTAAAAAAATTAAAGAAACACCAAGAAATTGATGATTGGAGGGCCATTTATTTTTTTCATATGGGATCAGCACAAGATAGTGAAGTGTAAGCTTGAAGCACCTATAGGTGTTATTGTGATGCTTCCCAGACTAACACTGACCACACATACTGAACTGGCTGACCATTGCTCTGTGTGTGGTCACTTTAAGATATCGGCAGCCTAAGCAATGCCATTGTTGAAAGATAACCGTGGCCTTCTAATGGCAGCAGTGCATTTTTTATATTGATTAAATGGTTGATTTAAGATAATAAGTTAGTTATGTACATTAGGACCAGTGACTGAATGGCATTTCATTCTATGTATAGCTGGGTTTAATGCACAATTGCTGATGAAGCCCTTTGGGTGCTTAATGGAGAGGCAGGTTTGTTTTAGGATATTGGTTAATCCATTTAATAGCTCTCTTGGTTCTGCCTGAACCATTTATAGCTGCTAGGGTAAAGGATAATTATAATATATAGGCGGCTCCAATGCATTGGTTTGGATGTAGCATGTTTCACTGGTATGTTATTGTTGTATTGCTATTGTTGACCTTTGTTAAATAAAACAGTTTAGACCAGTAGCATAAAGGTTATTTAGATCAAGACTGCCAGCACAGGTCATTTAGGGCCTCATACTGTACCTTTATATAGTCATAGGTATCCATATATATAGATATATTTGCTTGTTGCTGGAGTCAATGGATTATGTTGCCTCTTCCTGTATAAATAAAATAACAAAAAAATATATTTTTTGATTATTCTAGGAGCACCTAAGCTGGAACGTGGAGATGAAGTTGTTGAGGTGCTTTCTGAAGGTTCTATGGTGACACTAACCTGCTCAGCACAGGGATTCCCAGAACCAGAGATCACCTGGAACCCACCAGAATTAAAGGTACTTATCTGTGTGCATCATACAGTGTATTTTTAGTGTGTGTTCTGCTTCATTGCCATCAGTTTTCATATAAATATTGCGAGGACTGTCTTTGCATCTTGGCTCTGCACCTTATATTACATAACCGCCGCAGAGCTTCCATTTTAATGTCTTGTTCCCATGTTTTGTTGCTGGAATTTTTCATGAAAAGTCTCTATGATCAAACAGCTTAGTATCTTGTAAGCCCAAAGGTGGACATAAACATGCTACATCCAAGCAAAGATAAACATACATAGACCTCTTTGTGCCATGTAGATTCCAGATCTGCCTAAATATAAACTAAGTTGTGGGTGTTACAAATGTAGGAGAAGATTCCATTATAGGGATTTATTTTCTTTTTCAAAAAAGGGGCTATTGTGAGTTATTCTTTCATTGAATTCGCGTTCCCCCTCAGTCAGAGCTGTCTCCAAGCAGTCTCTCTGCCATGAATACTGGACTCTCTTCTTTCTTTGTGCGGTAATAGCTCATGAGTAACGAGGTCAGTGATGCTTTGTTTGGCTTCTCAGGGAGTTTGACCATTCCTTGGCCTTTGTTTTGAAGAATGAGCCTTGTTAATCATAGTTCGGTGTGCGATTGGTCACCACGCTTGCTTACAAAGATCCCAATCAGGCTGTGTGCCTTGTGGTCACTGCTCTTCCTTCTTCATTCTTAGAGCACACAAACAGTAGATGGACAACACGTGATAAGCACAGTAACCATGAAAGCCTCATCTAAACTGATGAATGATATATCCTGCTCTGCAAGAAATGACCTTGGGTCTGCCGAGAAGAAGTTCACTCTAAAGAGTAAGTCTGGTTGAGATATAAACTCTAATCATCATCATCAGGGCTGAGGCATGTGTGGAATGGTCATGATACGAACTCTAAATACCTAGTAAGTCTTAGCAAGGGTTGTATGGTATTTGAGTGTGATACAAGCTCTACCCATGTTGTGCTGAGGGCCTAGTCTTGTGAGGTATGAGTGTGCTATGAAATATAAACATCTGGCAAGTCTTAACCACAGTTGTGTGGTGTGGAGGTGAGAGATGAAGTCTTATCATCTCTAAGTTAGGCTGATGGCCAAGGCCTTTGTGGTGGAAGTGTTATATGAGCTCCAAACATCTGGAAAGTCTTACAAAGGGTTGTGTAGTATAATACTAACTTTAACCAAGTTAGGCTGATGGTCCTGTAGGGTTTTAATGTAATATGAACTCAAGACATATGTTAAAGGGGGACTAAAGTCTAAAATAGAATAATGCTGTATTTTGTATACTAAACATAAATATGAACTCACTGCACCACAAGCCTAATTAAACAAATGATTTATGCTTTCAAAGTCTTGTAACTTTGTTAAAGGAAAAGGAAAGCTCCAAGACAGTTTATTGCCAACAGATTAGCCACAACAGTGCAAGCTAGAATGCTATATTTATTTTGCAGAATGCTTTAACGTACCTGAGTAAACAGCTCTAGACACTGTCTCTGTTTGTTTAGGATAGAAACTGCCATATAAGCTTGGTGTGACATCACTTCCTGTCTGAGTCTATCCCAGCTCACTCATAGCTCTGGGCTCAGATTACAGCAGGGATGGGAGGAGGGAGGGGGAGAGGAGCAAACTGAGCATGCTCAAGCCCTGCCCTGGAGGTTTATGCTGAAAACAGGAAGTCTGATACAGCAGTCCATGTGTACACAATAGAAGGAAAGAAATGCTGTGTTTCTTTTGACAGAGGACTCAGAGCAGCATTACTTTAAGGGTTTACGGGTGTATTTATATAGACCTTTCTGATAAAGCTTACTTAATTTTAGCCTTTCCTTCTCCTTTAACAATCTTTGCAAGACCAAGACCATGCACATGCTCAGTGTGGTCTGTGTTGCTGCTTAGGGATCGTGGTAAATTATCAAAACAGCACAAGTTAAATAACATCTGCTATAGGAAGCTGATACAGCAAGACTGATTAATAATCAGAATATGCAGACTGCACCGGTTCTGTGGATACAAATCCCTACACAGTAGCTGGCTGCTTTACAGGAAAACAAACAGAATTGCTTGAGTTCTGGGAAGTAAGATGGGGGGGGGAGTAAGTATGATACTTTCCCTGCAGAGCATTTGGGGACCATCTGAAGTTTCCTATCCACAGCAGTCAGAGCAAATAAATGAAAGGAGAATCTCACTGCATACAGTCAGGTTTCTTATAAAAACTGTACACATTTTTTAATTAAAGTATATTGGAGATAGATTTCTTTTTCATTAAAGGAAATGGGATTTTAATTTCTTACCTTTACATCCCCTTTAATTCTTGCCAAGGATTGTGTGCCATGTTAGTGTGAATGTTTCATCTGTACGTCATGCTGAGGGTCAAGGTCTGAGTGTCATACAAATGCTAAACAACCAAGAACTTTGTGGTATGAGTGTGATATGATGTTCAGAATATTTGAGATCTTAATTAAATATTTCCTTTTTTTACACAGTGAACTCGGTTTCACCAAGTGCAAGACCGCCACAAGGTAACTGGGGCATTGTTGAAAGGGAGAATCAATGTTAAATCAATGTCTCTTTATTATTACCCTTTAATAATGTTTGTATTTGATTACAGAACAGACTGGTGGAAGTAGTACAGCCATCATTGCTGTGGTCGTTTGTGTCATCCTCCTCCTTCTGGTCGTGGCCCTCTTTTATTTCCTACAGAAGAAAGGAAAATTAACGTGTGGCTCATCGGAGAAGCAGTCATTGTAAGAGACTCCTTTGTTTGGTCTTTAGGGAAAGGCAGCAATGTAGTTCATAGTGTATTTTGTAGTAGAGATATGGAGATGGGGTTGGAGATGAAAGAGGCAGTGAGAGAGTCTAATGCATCGTAGATTTATACAACCGCACCTTTTCATGTGGAGTTTCCCAAACTGTGGGCCTGTCCACGTAGCGGGGTTCAAAGTAGTACCTTGGGGGCCCAGTCTGGATCCCAACTGGGATGAGATATGGGGGGAATAGTTTTCTTATCTAGGTTTTGATAACCACACCTGAATGCCAGATATGCTGAGACTTGGGTTGAAAATGCATATGCTGGGCCAGATGTTCTTGTAATATTATAACAAAATGACGGATACAAAATGCTTTTTTACATAAGGGAAGAGGACCCTGGGAAAATGCTCTTGAGGGAGCCCAATGTCTAAAATAAAAGTGAAATCTATTGCTATACATTTTGCTATTCTGCTTAGTTGTATTGACTCCCTAGCAAAATAAATCAGCTCTCACTTATATGCACAACTGTATATGTATTATACAATTCTGTCTGTTTTAGGGAAATGTCATAAAGAATAAACTCTGGGTTTCCCTTTATGGCCCTAGATTATGGGGTAGTACATACTCCCTTGGAGCTTGAGGCATTGAATGTGAACCTATTTAGAATAAGATATAAAGTGAATGCTTATTTGCAGCCCTAGATATTCCAGGACAGCCAGCATAAAGGCAGCTGAAGTTATACATTATTATTACTATACAGATATGGCATTTGTTATCTGGAAAACCATCATACGGAAAGTTACGAATTACAGAAAGGCCATCTCTCATAGACTCGATTTTATCGAAATAATCCAATTTTTAAAAAATGATTTCCTTTTTCTCTGTAATAATAAAACAGTACCTTGTACTTGATCCAAACTAAGACATTATTAAAAGTAGCCTATTGGGTGTATTTAATCTTTACATGATTTTCTAGTAGACCTTAGGTATGGAGATCCAAATTATGGAAAGATCCATTATTTGGAAAGCCCCAGGTTTCATGCATTCTGGATGACAGGTCCCATACCTGTGAGAGATTATTCCGTTTATTGTATTCGACGTCCCTGAAACCCTAGTGGGGTGACAGCTATGTTTTCATATCCATAACATATAGGTGACCATACACGATCAGATTAAAGCTGCCGACATCTGTCCTTTAGTCCGATTCGGCATCTTATCTGCCAGTGTATGGGGGGCTTCCGACGGGTTTCCCCAATCGATATCTGGACAAGATATTGATCAAGGAAGTTTGATTTTTCTGGCGATTGATACCACATCAGCTGATTGATGAGGTCCTTGTCCCATCAGCTCCCATTCTCTTTGTAGTAATCCGATCGTTAGGCCTTAAGGGGTATTGTGGCACAACAGAGTTTGCAGCTGGGGAGCCGGAGGATACTGTGGGGGGGATCTGAGGATGCAGGCCCAGTGGGCCCCACAGTGTGACACTGAACTTGCCCCCAATTTTGTACACAAGTATACTCTCCTTCCTATTTTTTTAATTAATTAATAAAAAAAAAAAGGTTAGTAAAGTGCCAACGCTTTTCTAGTATATTTTATCATTGTCTGCCTTGGTTAGCCATTCTAGCTGCCAGTTTGTCTTTATGGAACTTATTGTCCGCCAACATGTATAGAGTAGCAACATCTTTATCCTTTCTCCGACCTTTGGCTTTGTGTGTGTTTACTGTCCCCACCACCACCTTCGTTCATCTCACCCTCCTCTTTCTTCATCTGACATTCCAGCTCTGTCTTGCAGTGTCGGACTGGCCTACCTGGATACCATGAAAACTCCTGGTGGGTGTCAGTGGGCCTCTTGCCTCTAACCATTTGGCCTATTTCATGGTCATTCCCTATATCTTTATGGGAAAAAATACTGGAAGAATATTGAAAGTCGATATAAAAGACTAGTAAAATAATAATTAAGTTATCTTAAAACATATGAGTACCCAAAAGCAAATGTTGGAGGCATATCCCCAGACTCCCAGAAGAATTTGTGTTCTTTTTTATTGAACAAAATGGGAAATGCAATAAAATGACCAATTAAAGAGATCAGAGGCTCAGAATTTCTCCCATTTCATTCTCCACTCACATTCCCAGTGCCTCGTCCCTTACTTCCTCATTCCTCCCTTCTCTGCTTCACTTTCTCCTCTCATGTTAGTGTTCCCTTTATGTGTCTCAGTAGACCGTTATGTCCACTTAAAAATAACTTCTGATATAAACAACTGTGAGCCCTCCTTTCCTCTCAGTTCTACCTTGAATTAAAATCTACATCAGAATATTATTTGGACTTAAAAATGGGCTTATTGTAACATTATAGGTTGTATATTAAAAGTTTCCCTTGTTCAAGGGAATTTGAGACTCCTTTTTATCAAAGCCTTTCCGGGGGAAATATTTTTTTGTTGCACTCCACTCATTCGCATCAGGAAGCTGTGATATATTTAAAGGGGCTGTTCACTTTTCAATTAACTTTTAGTATGATGTAGAGAGTGATATTCTGAGACAATTTGCAGTTTGTTTTCATTTTCTATTATTTGTGGTTTTTGAGCTATTTTGCTTTTTATTCAGCAACGCTACAGTTTGCATTTGCAGCAATCTGATCCAAATTATCCTAGCAACCATGCACTGATTTGAATAAGAGACTGGAAAATGAATAGTCGAGAGGCCTGAATAGAAAGACGAGTAATACAAAGTAGCAATTACAGTAAATGTGTAGCCTTGCAGAGCTTTTTTTTTTAGATGGGGTCAGTGACCCCCATTTGAAAACTCAAATAATTAAAGTTAAAAAAAAAAAAAGATTTCCTTCTTCTCTGTAATAATAAAACAGGACCTTGTACTTGATCCCAATGAAGATAAAATGAAACCTTTTTGGAGGCAAAATAATCGTATTGGGTTTAACTAAAATTGTGGGGATTATTTATCAAAATCCAGAAATTTCTTATAATTTTCAGTAAAATAGTCAGACCAAATCCGTAAATATTTGATATATCCATACATTTTTCTGAAAACTTCCTGTGCGGGAAAAAACCCGATAAAACCATGAAAAAATTCGAATTGTACAAATTTTTTTTAGATTTTTGCCCGAAAACCGCAAAATTTTCGGATTATTGCTCGAAAACCCAGTGCAGGGTCAGGATATCTTTGTGACTTCTCTCATGACTTCTTCATGAACTCAGCAGGTCTGAGTTGAAGTACTTTTTTATTCTGACTTTAAGGTTTTTTTTCTCACTAAAAATTCGGATTTTATAGTAAAAAAAAAAAAACAAAAATTTTTGGCATTCAGACTTTAATAAATAACCCCCTAGATAATTATTTTAGTAGACATAAGGTATGATGATTCCAAATTATGGAAATATTCCTCATCAGGAAAACCCCAGGTCCCGAGCATTTTGGGATATATACAAAACAGCCTTTAAGTATGTTGGACATGTACATCAGTCATGTATATCAGTATATCAGTCATGTGGAAGCATTTTTTACATGACATTTGTCGTTCATGAAATGAATTTTCCATCCTAGTGCTTTCTCTGATGTATTCACAGCAGGAATTGGTCACAGTTGTGCTGACTGAGCTTAGCCTTTCTTGTCAAGCTGTTTATGCCATGATAGTTGATAGAGGAACAGGATTCATAGGGGCAAATTCACTAACCTCAGAAAATTCTCCAGCAAAGGCTTCGCTCACAGCGCAAAAATTCCCCAGGCGTAGATTCGCCAGGACAACGATAATTCACTAAAATCCGAAGTTGTGTACAGGCGCCGAATGCTGAATGAGTTGCGCTAGCGTTACTGCGCCAAGCGAAGCGAAGTTGCGCTATAGTTGCCTAATTTGCATACAGCGGGAAGTAAAACTTCAATGGACGTATATGTTGCAGAAAATACATTACATTACACAAGTCTGGGGAACCTTAATAAAATAAAATAGAGTTGTTATATTGCCCTACACATGAGCCCACTGTATAGTTTATGTGCCATATGTAAGGAAATGTAGGGGGGAAGCCGGTTACCCCCAAAAAAAAATTTGCTCTTCTTGCAGCCTATCACCCTGAAAAAATGAAAAGTCCCCAGGGTTTTTTGGGGCTTAGAAAATTTTTCAACTATTTTTTGAAGCAATCCCTATCTACTCTATTGCACTTCGCCTGGTCTGAGGTGGCGAAGGCAAGTCTGGCGCAAGAGGTAACTACGTTCAGTAAAATCCGCATCTTAGTGAATTTGCGTAGTTACGTCCATTCGCCAGATCGCAAATTCGCCTGATGTTAGGGAGCAAAGTATCACTAGAGTCTATCTCCTTCGCTAGAGAAGTTACACCGGAGTCTGTTAGTAAATCTGCGAAGTTTCGCCAGCGTTAGTCACTTCGCCCTTTCGTGGCGAAGTGCCCCATAATGTAGCCTAACCCCAATGCGTTTTTGCCTGAAAAGAAAAGGAATTTTTATAAAGCAGATCAGCTTCCTCTAACTTTACACTGGTGTAATACTAATGCCAGCACGCCAGTAAAGAAGAAGCTTCGTTAATAACTTCATTACTGAAAAGGTGTTTACTCAGCATTTCTTAACATTTTTCACACCTGAAATTCTTTGCTGCCTGAATGTTCACGTTGATTTCCATGTGTTACCTAATTGCGATCTGAAATGGTGTAAATTAATGGTACGTCTTTTGGTGTCAATAATTAATCACACCTGATTTAATCCAGTTTGTAGGTGTAAAATATTTTACCATTTATAGTGAGGATGTAGAGGGATGTATAAATTCTACACTCTTTCCATTAGGCCATTTCTAGGATGTGCTAAGCTTATGAAGATATTTGATTAATGGGGTAAATGTTGTATTTGGGGGGTCCATAAAGACATAAAAGTGAATATTTTCAGTTATTTCCCTGGTTATTGGCTATTAATGTTGTTAATTGCATTAAAGGAATTGTTCAGTATAAAAATAAAAACTGGGAAAATAGATAAGATGTGCCAAATAATAAATGTTTTCAATATAGTTAGTTAGCCAAAAATGTAATGTATAAAGGCTGGAGTGACTGGATGTCTAACATAATAGCCAGAACACTTGGTTTCCACTGATTGGTTAGCAGGCAGTACCCAATCAGTGACTTAAAGGGATACTGTCATTGGAAAAAAAAATGTTTTCAAAATGAATCAGTTAATAGTGCTGCTCCAGCAGAATTCTGCACTGAAATCCATTTCTCAAAAGAGCAAACAGATTTTTTTATATTCAATTTTGAAATCTGACATGGGGCTAGACATTTTGTCAATTTCCCAGCTGCCCCAAGTCATGTGACTTGTGCTCTGATAAACTTCAATTACTCTTTACTGCTGTACTGCAAGTTGGAGTGATATCACCCCCTCCCTTCCCCCCCCCAGCAGCCAAACAAAAGAACACTGGGAAGGTAACCAGATAACAGCTCCCTAACACAAGATAACAGCTGCCTGGTAGATCTAAGAACAGCACTCAATAGTAAAAACCCATGTCTCACTGAGACACATTTAATTACACTGAGAAGGAAAAACAGCAGCCTGCCAGAAAGCATTTCTCTCCTAAAGTCACATGACCAGGGGTGCGTTTTGAAAAAAAAAATGTTTTCCGGTGACAGGATCACTTTAAGGGGGTCCACAAGGGTCATAACTGTTGCTTTTGAATCTGAGCTGCATAATAAGGAACAATTGCAAACTTACATAGTAGTTATGACCCACGTGGCCCCCCTTCAAGTCACTGACTAACTCAGAGTTAGAGAGCTGAAAAGCAGGAAGTTGTGTTCTGTTCTGTTATGTTAGACATCCGCTCACTCCAGCCTTTATAGATATATATATATTTGGCTAACAAACTATATTCAAAATATTTTATTTTATTTTGCACGTCTATTTACCCATTTTTTATTTTTACACTGAACTGTACCTTTGAACATTATTTGCAGAGTGAATTATACACCACAACAAAGGTCATGCTCATTGGTTTTATGTGCAAGGGTCTGTGCTCCAAATGGAGGCTTCCAGCAGCAGACTTTATTCACATGACAAAACAACCACCTACTGGGAAAAGCTTTAATCTTTTATGAAAGAATCCTTGGGATTAACACAAATACAAGATTCCAAAGTCTATGGTTGTGGAGGGGGTTGTTGAGTAAATACCAGCTGCTGGCCTATGTTCCCAAAATCTTTTTGTAGGTTGTGTGCACAACATTATAGTGCCATTATAGTGCCAATGTTCAAGTGCTTGTGTGGAAATAATCGCTGCACATTGTATTCTGTAGCAAGAAGGCTCCCAGTGCAGATATTATGGGGTTTTAAGTAATGTCAGCTAATGATTGTGGTGAGGCTGAAACCTACACTGTTCTCAGTTATTAGTACAGGTATGGGACCTGTTATCCAAAATTCTTGGGACTTGAGGTTTCCAGATAACGGATCTTTCCGTAATTCGGATCTTCATACCTTAAGTCTACTATAAAATCATGTAAAACATTAAATAAACCCAATACGCTGATGTTGCTTCCAATATGGATTAATTATTAGGGATAGGGGAATTTGACCCGTTTCGCTTTTCCATAAACTGGCAGCCAGAGAAAATTTGCCGAAATGCATTAAAGTCTATGGGCGACTTTTTTTTTTTTTTGACGACATTCATGTCTATAGGCGTAATTTACACGGCGGCAAAGTTTGCTCATCCCTATTAATTATATCTTAGTTTGGATCAAGTATAAGATACTGTTTTATTATTACAGTGAAAAAGGAAATCAATTTTAAAAATCTGGATTCTTTAATTATAATGGAATCTATGGGAGACAACCTTTCCGTAATTCTGAGCTTTTTGAATAACGGGTTTCCGCAGTGATCCCCAACCAGTAGCTCGTGAGTTGCTCTCCAACCCTTTGGATGTTGCTCTCAGTGTCCTCAAAGCAGGGGCTTATTTTTGAATTCCAAGCTTGGAGGCATATGTCAAGTAGATTCTGTAAAAATGTTTTCCACACCTTCTAAGCAACTGCAACCACTAGTTCAGAGTCCAAAATAGCAAAATAGATGTGCTGACAACTCTATATGTCAACTAGAACCTCCTGTAGGCTGCCAGTCCACATAGGGGCTTCCAAATAGCCAATCACAGCCCTTATTTGGCACCCAAGGGACTTTTCCATGCTTGTGTTGCTCCCCAACTCTTTTTGCATTTGAATGTGGCTCACGGGTAAAAAAGGTTGGGGACCCCTGGGTTTCCAGATAACGTATCCCATACCTGTACTATCTTATGCTATCTGACTGCTTGATAAATATACTGGTGTGGGTTAGAAGAGAGAGTGCCTCTTTTTATGTTTTATTTTCTACCCTTTCCATATTTGCCCAGGTTTGGAGAGACTGTTTGCGTTGTTTCAGCTTTCCTATCAGACCAATGGTACATATATGTTACCTAGGAGGCAATTTCAACATACTTTCTTATGATCCCATTAAAAGAAATTTTCTTCTGCCAGGCCACCAGTCGATACTGAAGTGGCATCTGCTTTTACAGGCCATTGGCCTATATAAATAGATCATTGCTTTTTGGCCATCTGTCCGTGTAGACAATTTGCACAATGACTCCCAAGACTTTAAGCTCTCCTTTTTCAAGTTGTATATTTCAATATTCCATATCTCAGATTTGACCACCCTGGTGGCCTTGTCTAATGTAGCTTCTTCTTGTAGTTGGCAGTTGGCTATATTAGCATTAGCTATGCTTGCTTGGAGCAGGCATTTGTGGTTATACTCTACCATGAGGTTGTAAGATTTCCCAGGGAAGGACTTTGTTGATATTTACCCACCTACTGTCAAGGAGCACAGCAAGGTACTTACATACTGTAGACCTCAAATAAAATCTTAAATAGGAGACCCATCCTCTTTATAAGCTTAATTTCAAGTTTCTCGGTAAAGTGTAGTGGCATGTGTTCTTCAGCACTTCTCCATTCTTCTCCTTATCCGTGTGTCAGCTCCCATACTGTTCCATACTAAATGGTTTTCATCAGTAGATGAGATAACTGGTAACACATCCACAGACACCAGCAAACTGTCATGAAAAAAATGGTGGAATGCTTCATTATAGTGTTTTCAGTCAATTACATCTAAGCTGTGAGTGCACTTAATTCAACATCAAAGCCTATATGAAATATTTATTGTTTTGGACATGTATAATTCTTGTAATGTGAAACAAAAAACAAAGGGCTGTCCATTGAACAATGCTGTTTATCTGTCCCACCTCAGAGCCCAGGATCCAGCCTCGGGTGAGCTAGCTGTTGAGTTAAAGTCTGAGAAAGGTAACGAGCAACGAGGACTTCTTGGTTCCCGCGGTGGAGGTGGTCAGCCATCAGAGGTAAGAGGTCAACCGTATTTGACTTATATTGGTTTTTATACCAAAGAAAAGATGAAAAATAACTTGTATTTATTTCTCCTTTCCTTAAGTGTTAACAACGAGGAGCACTGAGCTCTACCATGGATGGACATTTGGATGGACAGCGCCATCTTTGCCTGCCCTGGAACTCACTTGCTGCCTCCATGTCTCCAGCCTGTGGATTTCTGCTTTCTCTGCTCCCTGCACTTGTCTCAGAATGTTACAAAAGAAAAAGCAATGCAAGGACTCAGTTCAATGAGATACTGCTGAAAGCCCTATGGACCTCTTGTGTGATGCTAAAGGAGAGAGCCCCCCATCCAACCTCAGGATATCTGGCTTTTATTATGACTCTTTGTAGGGCTCTCTTAACAAGGTCTGTTGAGGGGATAACACTCGCCCCTTCCCGCGTTGCCTTAATGTCAATTGGCCATCGCTGCATTTCTACAGACCTCTGCCAGTTTGCTTAAATTTTATCCATTTTGCCTTTTTGTTGCTTTTAGTTCATGTTATACCTGTTTTTATTTCCCAGACTTTGTGTGAAAGATCTCCATAAGTTCACTGGGTGATGCTGCATTCCCAGCATGCCTTGAGGGAGTAGCACTGTTGGGACTTTGAATTACACTGGCCTTGGCCTTCCCCTGCTTGGGCCTATCTGTATATAATGTATTTACCTGTTGTCAGTACACTGGTTAGATTCTCAGTTTGTGCCTATGTTTGTTGTCATTTTGATCCCCAAAAACATACCTGGGATTATTGTTTTGTCTCCCAGTCCGTTCTTATCAGTCACAGTTTATATAGTTTATTATCCAAGTTAATATACTCAAAAGTATGTGGACAACCCGTCTAATTACTGTATTTGGCTTTTTAGGCCACGACCTTCTTTGCCCACTCATGTACCAATACATCATAAAATGGCTTTCTGTACAGTTTCTAGTCTGGGAACAGTTTGGGGAAGACCTGTTTCATCTTCAATAACCCTAACACAAAGTAAAATCCATATAGAATGGGTTTGCTGAGATGAAAGTAGAAGAACAGGACTGGCCTGCACAAAGCCCTGACCTCCACCCACCAGTTCACATCGTCATACATGAATGAATGGATACAAATTCCACCAACAATGTTCCAACATCTAGTGGCAAGTCTTCCCACAAGAGCTGACAGTAAAGGTTGCTTTAGTAGTACCAACTTCATATTATTACCCTTGGTTTTAGGATGAGATGTTGGACTGGATCTTGCCTGTGTACTTTTGGCCATATAGTGTATCTGTCAGGTTGTTTAATGGCAGCCCATAAGGTAATAGTTGGGAGAAACACAGTGCTCCAAAATAAATTGTAAATGATTTACCAAATAGCGAATGTGATCCGGGTGCACCAGCCCCAGACCCCTAGCTTCTTCTTCTGTGAAGAAGAAGAAGCAGGGCCGGCTGGCACTCAAACGGATACACAGGACCAGAGGAAATGAGTTAAACATATTTTTATTTATACAAAGTTAAAAAATGTATATTTGCATCTCCATCCGCCCTACGCGTTTCGCACCCACTTAGGGCACTTAGTCGTGGGCTTGCCATAAGCGAGTGCGAAACGCTTAGGGCGGTTGGAGATGCACATATACATTTTTTGATTTTGTATAAATAAAAATATTTTTTTAAATAATTTTCTTAGTTTTCCTGTGGATCCGTTTGAGTGCCGGCCAGCCCTGCGTCTTCTTCACATCCTTAGCCCATAAGGCAGGGGTCCCCAACCTTTTTTTTACCCGTGAGCCACATTTAAATGTAAAAAAAAGTTGAGGAGCAACATAAGCATAAAAAAAGTTCCAGGGGTGCCAAATATGGGCTATGGTTGGCTATTGGTAGCCCCTATTTGGGCTGACAGCCTACAGGAGGCTCTGTTTGATAGTACAGTTGTTTTTTATGCTACTAAAGCTTTCGTTCAGACCAGGAATTGAAAAATAAGCCCCTGCTTTGAGGCCACTTGGAGCAACATCCAAGGGGTTGGAGAGCAACATGTTACTCATGAGCTACTGGTTGGGGATCACTGCCATAAGGTAACCCACTCATGATAAGACTTATAAGAAAATCTTACTGCAGGGTTGTACTTACAGTATTTCTTTGCAGTTCTGCACAATGATTGATTGTTCTGTTATGTCCCTTGCAAGGGAAGTCTGGTGACCTTATTTTTAAATCAACATTACCATATATATGTTAAGAAAATAAGTCCCAAACAACTGTTTGGGGGTAACAAGACAAATGATCCCCTGTAGCTACATTTACCCTACAACAAAGCAGACTGATTATTGATTGATTGATTATTGCCTTGCTCTGCCCATTCCATTCACTGATTGAGAGAATGCACATTATGCTCAAGTTCTGTATTTCAGTCAATGGACGGGGCAACCGTGAGACAGGGAGTAAGTGAATGCTATGGAGGGAGTAATCTCCCTACTACAGTTGATACTTTGGGGTAGATTTACTAACAGTTCGCACCCATCGCACCACTTCGCTAGAATACTAATAAGAATACTCTAATTCACTAAAATGCAAAGTTAACGTCCCCGGGCTGCCGACTTTTCGCTAGCGTTACTTCGGTTATGCGAGCATTTCATAGCGAAGATGTGCGAGCATTCATTTGTGCCTAGCAAAACTTCGCTAGTGATCTTAGGTCAATTTGCATAGGGCGGGAAATTTAAAGTTGTATGGACGTCTTTATTATATATGTTGCTGCAAATGGTTTAAGTTACTGGTTTATATTACAGGGAACCTTAATAAAGACAAGAGAGTTAATATAATGCCCTACACATGAGCCCACTGTAAAATTAATGTTCCATATGTTATGAAATGTCTGGAGGAAAAACTATTATCCAAAAAAGTAAGAGGAGTTTTGCAGCCAATCCCGCTTAAAAAAGGAAAAGTCAACCAGCATTTTCGACACACAGGATATGATGTAAGTGAAGATCTAGCTGCTTTATTGCACTTCGTCAGTAAAATCTGCATTTTAGTGAATTTGTGGAGTAACGTCTGTTAGCCAAAGTGTGAATGAACGTTAGTGTGAACTGTCTGTTTCCCTAGCGAATTGGCGGATGCACTTGTTATTAAATTGGCGATGTCCCTGTGGGTGCTTACGCTAGAGAATTGTCGCTAGCGTTAGCCACTTCGCTCCTTAGTAAATCAGCCCCTTTGTGTCCCCAAAATCATGCTTGAGCAAACACTGCCTGTTTTTTTTCAATGATTTCATCCTGGAACAGTGCCAGTCCCTAGTAGTGGATTAGCCTAGAAAAAAGTGATGTGGGCACCATCTATTGACTTCAGATGATGAAACTTCAACGACATGCCACTGAATAGGGAGACGCCGCTGTAGGAGTCACGCACATGCAGTTATATATACAGTCAGTATGACCTATACAGTATATAGAACCGTATTTTAAAAAGAAGAAAAATGTTATTTAACTGCTTCTGACGGTGAAATGTGTGGGGTTAAGCTAATGGTCACAGAGCAATAAACGTTGTGTTCTTTTTTTGTAAGGTTTAGAGTTTCTTTTTTTCTGATGTTTTGAAGGATTTCCAGTTGAGAATACATTGGCACATGGTAGAATAACAGGTTTTGCCATTGAAATCACTGGGGGGAAACAAGGCACAATGCCCCTTGTTTTTACCTGGACAAGTAATGAAAAACGAAATAATCTGTAGGCTTTATACTGAAGGCAGCCGACTGATTACAGAGTCAGGACATAGAGTTAATATAAATATATCTAATTCTTTACATTATAAATGGACCCCAGTATTAAGCCTTGAGTCTTTATCCAATACATCCAAATAACAGTTGTATGCAAAGCGAAAGAACTAGATATGTTTGCTCAATAGAGAGGGCTTTGGACAGACTGGAGGTAATAAAGTGGCAGATGATGTGATAAAGATAAGGTCGCTTATCCCATATGCTGTAACATCTAGGGGCAGATTTATCAAGGGTCGAAATTCGAAGTAATGGGAGAACACAGCCTATTCACCTGATTTTTTTTGATACATTTCAAATGGTCCTTTTTTTACTAAAAAAAAGACCAATTGAAATGTATCAAAAAAAATCTAAGTTTTTAACTTCGGGTGAATTGGCTGTGTTTGAATCGAAGATTCAGCGCATTAGATCGAATTTGAATCCGAGGATTTGCCCAAAAAAAACAAGTCACATGACTTGGGGCAGCTGGGAAATTGACAATATGTCTAGCCCCATGTCAGATTTCAAAATTGAATATAAAAAATCTGTTTGCTCTTTTGAGAAATGGATTTCAGTGCAGAATTCTGCTGGAGCAGCACTATTAACTGATGAATTTTGAAAAAAACATGTCTTCCCATGACAGTATCCATTTAATGACCTATCTGGCACACATGGGCACACCCAATGAAATGCTTTCTCTCTCTGCATTTAACAATATGCATCTATAACATTTCTTACAAGAAACATATAAAGATGTAAGATCAGAATGGATCTAAGTCCATCCAGTAGGCCATATCACTCCATGATATAAAAGTTCCATGAAAGAAGGAAATATCTATCTATGTTTACTTTTGCTCTGCTATGGGCACCAGCGAGGGAAACAGGATCAATCTGGATCACATCTAAACCTTTCAAATGTTGTTGTAATTACTTATTACTTGTTCTTCAGAAATGTCATGTTTACTTAATCAAAGATATTTTCCACTTCTGCATATACAACCAAGCCAAAATAAATGAAGCGAGTAGATACTTATATTAGTGAATGTCCCATAAGAATATGTATTTATTTTGCTTTGCCTTAGAACATATGGCTGCTGTGCATCTTCCCATAGACAGTAAATTATAACATTCTGATCCCCCCCCCCTAATCCCTTCCAAGAGCAACCTATCGTACCTGGAGTTGCCACCTGGGCAATAAAAATAATGCTTTGCAACAATGATTTTAGTAGGGAATAAAGTTTAAAACATCAGGCGGGAATTTTTTTTGTTGGATATGTGCCGGCACTTGACCACCAAAACCCTTACTTATACCAAGGTAGCAAACGGGCACCTCCCCTGGGCTAAGGGGCAAAAATATCAAGCCATTGCTACAAAATGTATGTCCATATCTTTTTCCCCAAACCCAGCTGAAATATTTGTTAGTTACCTGGCACACTATTAACTTTTATGTCTCTTCTTGGCATCACTGGAATTGGCATCAAGTCAACCAAACATTTCCCAAGGACTGTTGTCTGACTTTATAGGAGCATCTCTGTTTGTAATGTGGGCACCTAATGTCAGTTCACCTTTAAGTTAACTTTTAGGGCAGAGACACCTGCTCAGGTTCGGGGAGATTAGTCGCCCAGCGACAAATCTCCTCTTCTTTACACCTGTACTGCAATTTGGAATGATACCACCCCTCCCCCAGCATCTTAACATTAAACAATGGGAATGTAGTCAGATAGCAGCTCCATAACACAAGATAACAGCTGCCTGGTAGATCTAAGAACAGCACTTAAAAGTAAAATCCAGGTCCCACTGCGACACATTCAGTTACATTGAGTAGAAGAAACAACAGCCTGCCAGAAAGCAGTTCCATTCTAAAGTGCTGGCTCTTTCTGAAATCACATGACCAGACAAAATGACCTGAGATGCACCTACACACCAATATTACAACTAGAAATTACACTTATTGTCATGACAGAATCCCTTTAAACTCAACTTAATCTTTATATTTGTTTCTATGAACTATGGTGGACTGGGAGGATGGATTTACTGAAGAAAACTCAAGAAATTCCCACTGCAACCAATACATGATGTGTTATGTTACAGTTTTGTATGCAATGTTCTGAAGTAAACAATTAATATCCATTTAGCCCTAGGTGCTTGTCTTTAACTAATGGATGACAAGCTAATGGGCAGCATTCCTAAACAAAAATGAACAGCAATTAAGGTGCGGTTAGGCATTACATTTCCTGCACTTGAATACAAGTTATTCATTGTGCTGATTCAGTGCACCAAAAAGCCTCATAATATATATCATACTGAGTGAGAGATGCCATACTAGGTCCCATAGAGTAGCAGTAACTACTAGTTAAAAAAATGCAACATCTACATGACTACAAGCTGTGCAGTGAACTGTATACCATCGAGGGGCATCTTGGAATACCCATGTCATGGTGCCTACAGAAACTGAAAGTGTCCCAGTCTTGTGGTTCAAAGAAATCTCAAAGCCACTATATGAATAACACATTAACATACACCAGCATTTAAAGGGCATGTAAAGTCTAAAATAGAATAAGCCTATAAATGCTGTATTTTGTATACTAAATATAAACATGAACTCACTGCACCACAAGCCTTATCAAACAAATAATTTATGCTTTAAAGTTGGCTACAGGGGTCACCATCTTTTTTTTAAATTTGTTAAACATCTTTGCAAGACTAAGACTGTGCACATGCTCAGTGTGGTCTGGGCTGCTTAGTGCTCGTCATAAACAAAGCTGCTTGAGTTCTGCATGGCTGGGAAGTAAGGCGGGGGCTCCCCCTGCTGTTCATAAGTATGATTGTTTCCCTGCTCAGCAGTTAGGGACCATCTGACAATTCCTATCCACAGCAGTAAATGAAGGGAGAATTTCACTGCATACAGTCAGGTTTCTTATAAAAACAGTACACATTTTTGAATTAGAGTATATTGGAGATAGGTTTCTTTTTCATTAAAGAAAGTAAAAATGGGATTTTATTTTTTTGCCTTTACATGCCCTTTAAGGGCAGAGACGCGCAATTTGGGGAGATTAGTTGCCCAGCGACAAAGCTCCTCTTCTTTAGGCGACTAATCTCCCCGAACTGCCTTTCCGCTGGCTAGAATCTGAATCGCCGATGGGATGGCGCTCTGAGTGATTCGTTTTCTGAAGTCATCCCGAAGTTGCCTCACAAGGAAAGACTTTGGAAAACGATGCGCTCCGAGTGCCATCCCACCGGCAATTTTAATTCAGGCAGTTCAGGGGGATTAGTCGCCCCCAAAGAAGAGGAGATTTGTCGCTGGCGACTAATCTCCCTGAATTGCAGAGTGTGTCTCTGCCCTAAGAGCCTGGTTGAATACCAAAGTCTATAGGCTATTTTTATAATGTCTATCTTGGGCAGTGTGTGGCTAAGCATCCCAGAAAGTGAGTGCTACAGAGCTAAATGTGAGTGTGTCTGAAGAGATAGGGAGATTCTGGGAATTCTTCAAAGTTGTTTGTCTTCTAATCACTAGGAATGCAGGAACCCAGTATTCCTTCTTCTGTTTTACTGGAACTTCCAACGCTGCAGTCAAAGAGACAGAAAGCATACCCACATTTTATATCTATTATTTGCGTATCCAGAAAGTACAAGGATAGAAGATGGATGAAAAGAGACAAAGAACAACTATGGATATAATATACTAGCTTGTTTGGTTTGGCTAATGTCACTTCTAGTTTATGGTTATGATAAGGCACAGGAAGACACAGGAAGCCCCATATGCACAGGAAATAATTCAAAATGAATTCCAATTGATTCAAATATATTCTTTTTATGCTAAGCATTAAACAGAAAGGGGATATTTCATAGGTAAGTGAAAGTATAATGGTCATTTGGATCTGTTTAGAGCAGAGGATGCAGGTCCAGTGTTTGAGATATAACGTGTTATAAAATCTGATGCCCAGTAGTCTACTGGAAGAAGTGCTCTATAACAGGTGAAGGTGGCGCTGAGTGTGACTTCTACCACCCACACTGCTGTAAACAGTAACTTGTTGCCTTATTGATTCTACTACTGTTATATCATATTGACCAATTTATTAAACAAGTAACACTGATATCCACTGCTCTCCTATTCCAGAGATGCCATATGTTCCAGTGGGCTTTGTTTTTGGATATGAGTATATAGTATTGCAATATAACCAGCAGCTCTGAGATCAATATTAGCCTGGACCTCCATGGTCCATGAATCACAATGAATTACCCAATAGCACAGCCCATTAAGTTCAATTAGGGTGGCAGAAGCATAATGCCCAATCTTCTGCCACCCATGGTAGATCATTCCATTAAACAATGCTGAAAACGGATGTGATAATAATGTTCCATTTTAATTGACTTAAGTTCTTGTTCTTATACAACAATTCTGATTGATGTCTTAGTAACATAGCAATATAGTAAGTAAGGTTGAAAAAAGACATACGTGCATCAAGTTCAACTTTTTTATTTTTTTTTTACTGCCTGCCAGTTGATCCAGAGGAAGGCAAAAAAACCCACCTGAAGCCTCTCCAATTTGCCTCAGAGGGGGAAAAAAATCCTTCCTGATTCCAAAATCGGACCAGTCCCTGGATCAACATGTACTATAAGCTATCTCCCTTAACCCCGTATTCCCTCACTCACTGTCTTCCTGAGCACCAATGAAAAATTCCATCAATCAATCTGACTTCTATGGCACGTTGGATACAAAGTCCTTCTGCATGTTCTCCTCTGGTTTAATTCCTACAACAGAAGCACTTCACTAAACTGCAGTTTTCCTATGAGAGATTCTATGTCTTTTTACTGATGGGGAAATGAGAAAACTTCCTTCTTTGGTCCGTTTCTACAATGTGCCCATTGTTTCAATTATTACAATAATTATAATGCATTGAAACTGAAACTCCACTGTAGCGCACGTGAGGATTACTGGACACTGGAGTTCATTACATTCCTATAAGCCAGCACCACACACAATAATGTTTTTTCCACTGCCTCTGACCAGTAGCTTTAAAAATCCAAGTGCCCAGAGTGCCAGGATATTAAGTGACTTACACAAGGTTGCGAAGGATTAATACTGTCATTATTATAGGGCTCCATGAATCAGAATCCAGTGACTTAACCACTGAGCCTTCCCAAATAATTGATTCAATTTAAATGAGATCCTTTGATGAAAAGCCACAGGCTATGTTGAATTATGTACAGTATATGAGCCACTGTAAATGTTCCTTACTCCAGTAAATAGTATTACACTTTTACATATGGACAGCTTTTAATGAAGACTAGGCCAAGGAACCCCCCTATCCCCCAGGTTATGCCTATACCACACAATTAAAACACAGAGACATATTATGGCAAAACATCTGTGGAGGTCACAGGCTTTATTTAACAGTTTAAAGAACCAAAGTGTAGGTACACCCTGACCCCAGCTGCGGCTCTTATTCTCCAAACGTGGGCTCACTGCCCAAAAGTTTGTAACTCAAAAAATGTGTACTCTATGTTCAAAAAATTTCCAAACCTGAAGCAGGGATCACGGGGCCGGGCGCACTCAGTGACCGCCTTTTTGCCCATCCTCCTGCTCCCTCGTTGTGCATAATGGCGCTAACCCAGTCTCTTGCATGCATCAGAGAAGACCGTGCAGTCCCAGTATGATGCACATTCGTGACTCACTCAAGGTAAGCACTGTCAACCAATTACTACTCTTAGAGCCGCACTGATGCTGCAGCTGACCCAGCAATCTGTTGACCACCACAGATAATGGTACTTCAGAGGAAGGCAAAAACTCTAGCACTTTTCAGCCAATTAGTGCTCGAGAAAAATTCCTTCCTGACCCCAACCAGGCGATCGGTCGCTATAACCCTGAAGCACCTTCCTCTCGACTGACTCTGCTTACCTAGGGAAGGGAGGGCGGAAAACAAAAACATGTAGCTCATGCTCCTGAACAACCCGCATCCCCTTAAAACCCCTGCCTTCCACCAAAACTCCTCCTCTGCCTGCTCCCCCAGCATGCCCCTCTTTCTCCCGCCACTGCTAGCCCCCTTCCATTGTTTTCACCTGAGGGGGCTAAAAAAGGCCACACCCTTGGGGAAGAGGGGCCTTGCCTAACCCCATATCTGCCCTAGACGGGCTTCATTCCCCCTAGGCCAAGGAACCCCCCTATCCCCCAGGTTATGCCTATACCACACAATTAAAACACAGAGACATATTATGGCAAAAAATCTGTGGAGGTCACAGGCTTTATTTAACAGTTTAAAGAATCAAAGTATAGGTACACCCTGACCCCAGCTGCGGCTCTTATTCACCAAACGTGGGCTCATTGCCCAAAAATTTGTAACTCAAAAAACGTGGGCTCCATGCCCAAAGGCTTTCCAAACCTGATGCAGGGATCACTGGGCCGAGCGCACTCAGTGATCACCTTTTTGCCCATCCTCCTGCTCCCTCGTTGTCCCTGATGCACTTTTCACGCCTTGACAAAGCCCGTAAATTACGGGTGAAATGCGCATCAGGCGCATTTTAGCTTAGTTATTCAGGGAGACTGAACAAAACTTGCATGATATTGGGCCATCGCTTCACAGCTGAACCGGGAGGGGAGCTCTGTGAGTGAAAGGGTGGGCTAACAATGGAGCTTTTCTTTGGGGTAGAATTTACCACATTGCTCTTTGCGAACCTACCATGTGCACCGCAATTTGACCCAATTAATCATATAGGTGGTCAACTTTAGATACCACCCAACGTACCAATCTCTTTCCAATTAATTGGGAGGGTTTGACTGAGGGTGAAGGGGTGGTTCAACAACTGTGTTTGGAAAATATACCTATTAGGCGGGTCTGCGACCCCTTTTTTCAGTTTGTGGTTAACTGTACGAGTAATTGCCACGCAACCTACCCGTCTTGCGCCGTGAAACTGGGAGGGTTAAACCGAGGGTGAAGGGGTGGTTGATTAATTGTGGTTTGGAATTGTGCTAGCCAGAAGTTGGGAAGTAGGGTCTGTGACCCATCTTTCCAGATTTTGGAAAATTGTTTACTCTGTTATCACGTCAGTGTTCAGTGCAGACTTAATAGACTGATCTAAGATTTACTCTGCGGCCTGCACATATCCATTTTCTCATGTCCCTGTTCCTAACTTTATTTTAATAATTTTCTGCATTCATGGTTTTTATCTAATCTATTAGTAAAAGTTAAGTTTTAATTGTTCTTTGAGCTATCGGATTCCATGATGGGGAGGTGCAAACTTAAGGGTTAGTTCTTTCTTTTTCTTTATTTATTCAATATATATATATCTAACCTTGCACACCATCCACTGTTTCCCTCAATTGATGGTTGGTGCTCCCTAATTTGTATTTATTCATATTTTTATTTTGGACACTCAGTGCGAGTTAATGGAACTATGGAAGTATCCAACTGTTACAGTTACTGCAAGCGACATCTCCTACCAGACTTGACTAGCCAACAGATTCCTGAATTAACAGCGCAGAACAGCTGGAAGTTTAATTATTGTCTTTATCCTTATTGGGAAAACAAAACATGTTCTGGCACAGCGAGCCCCTGCACTGAAGAGCTTACAATCCAAGTACGGTGCCTGAGGTGTATAACAATTTACATGACACATAGCAGAAGCATGGAAGAGCCCAGAATAGATAGTGTATGAGTGATAGTGATCATTCCATAGCTAGCAGTGATACATAGAATACAGCTGTGAGCTACAAGATTTTCTGTAGAATTTGCGCCCCCTCACAATTAGAGACCCTCAGGTCAGGTGCAGGGAGGTGCTGCTGCTGCTTCAGGGCCATTAACTTTTTTATCACATTCTTAGCATTCCAGAGGAGAAAGAGAATGGGAGAAAGGAGAGACTAAAGGAGAAGGAGGGGGAATCAGTGGGGCGAGTAAAGGCCAAGCCACGAGAGTGAGCGTGGGTGACTGGACACACCAACCGCCCCAACATACCACTCATCATTAGTCCTCTGTCCATCAGCCTGTATTAAAGATGTGTCTATAGAGATTTTATAAGGTTTATACAGGCAATGAGCAAATAAGGAAACGAGAAGTTAATTTTAGTGAAGCAGCAAAGGTTAAATAGGGGAGCAATTTAATCTCAAGCAACCTGTCTCCTGCTGCCAGACTTCCACTGTAGTTGTAGGGAAGGAATGTCTGATACAGCAGACTGACACCTGTCAGGGTAATTTCCAACTGCACCACTGAGACCCAGTGTCGGACTGGGAGACTGTGGACCTACCAGAAAACCTTAGACCGTGGACCCACGTTCCAAACTATTATTCCGCCTCTCCTCGCTCAACCGCTTTATTCTCCTAGTCTTTTACATCTACTTACTATATTCTTCCATTATTAACCATTTTTTTACCATAAAGAAATAAGGGAATGATCATGAAATCGGCTAAATGGTTAGAAGCAAGACGGCCCACTGACAGATGCGGCCCACCAGGAGTTTTCCTGGTATCCCGGTGGGCCAGTCCGACACTGCTGAGACCAGACTGCGGATATTATGTAGCAGCAAACATCAATGATTTCTCTGCGCTTGGCTTCTCCCCAACTTCTCCTTCCTTCACAAATATGGAACAATTGCCCTGGCACAATGCTTGTGTTTCTGTAAGGATAAAGTCAACCAAACAGTTCTGCTGATAGGATTTAACCTCTTATCTGAAAAATTACCCATAGTGCACCATCTACTTTATCATTACCAAGAAGTCCCTTATAACTCACCATGTAAAAGACACTGGAGATGCAGGAGAGTTTGTTCAGCTACATGATATGTATATAGGGCAGACATTGAGGAGGTGCAGGGGGTACTGTAGTCAGAGGCCCATGGCAGAGGGGGACCCAAGTTACATGTAATTCACAAGTCACAAAGGGGAAGGGGCTTGATCAGGAGTGGGCAGGATCTTGCAGGATCACAGGTGAGGTTTAAGCAATGGTTGGCATGGCATGGGGCATGGTTGTGTGTCTGCATGTTTTTTTTTCTTGCCCTCGAATATGACGCTTTTCCATTATAGTGCCGGATAATCTCCACTATAGTGCGGCTGTACTGGAGACTCATATCTGTACATTTTGCATCAATATTTGCGTTCGTGAAAATACCATTTCTAGAAAGTTATAATATTAGTAAATGATAATCAAAGGTTGCTAGGGCTTTTATTTAGGGATGCAACAAATCCACTACTTTGGATTCGGCAGAACCCCGAATCCTTTGCGAAAGATTCGGATAATTACCAAATCCGCAATCCTAAATTGCATATGAAATTGGGGGTGGGAAGGGAATAAATGTTTTACTTCCTTGTCTTGTGACAAAAAGTCATGCAATTTCCCTTCCCACCCCTAATTTGCATATGCAATTTAGGATTCGGATTTGGTTCGGCTGGGCAGAAGGAGTCAGCTGAATCCTGCTAAAAAAGGCCGAATCCTGTCCGAATCTGGAACCGGATCCTGGATTATCTACCTTAATACACCTAACTTTAGTTGCAATAATACGTCTCACCATTTTGGCCAATGGCCAGGTACTTTTCCACAGTGGAAATGGAACAGCGCCAACATCTAATTTTTGCTGTAGACACTATGCAGAGCTTTGGAATGGAAAAAACTTAAGTGTATGAAGCATCTAACACGAATGGCACACCCTCCTTTAATCAGCCTTAAGAGTTCAACAACAAGTTGTTTTCCATATAAAAGGCCATACAACCCTTTCATGATGATTGGGCATGTTTTTTTTAAAAATTCATTTGTATACCAAGAAAAAAGTATAACTTACCAAAACTCTGCTTGCGCTCCTCTTCAGAAAAGGCGAAACGGTGACAATCCATCATGCTGTGCTCGATTTCTCCTCCCTGGCTATCTCCTATAAGGAAGGCAAGGAGGAGAAATCTAGCTGCCGAACGATGGATCGCCTGATCGCCTTTTCTGAAGAGGAGTTTCGGTAAGTTATTTCTTAATAAACGTTGTGCAATTTAAAAGTTTAATTTGTCTTGGTGTTTTTTTTCCATGGCATAGTTACGAATTTTGTTTAAACATTTTTTGATGCTACCGGTCCTTTATTATGAAATGAGACTGGAATATGAATAGGAGAGGCCATGAATAGAAAGATGAATAATAAAAAAACAGCAATAGAAATTTGTAGCCTTAAAGAGAATTTGTTTTAGATGGGGTCAGTGACCTCCATTTGAAAGCTGGTAACAATAAGAAGAAGAAAGCAAATAATTCAAAATCTATAAAAAAAAGAAAAAAATGAAGGCCAAATGAAAAGTAGTTATTCTATAATTCACTATAACTTAAAGGTAAACCACCCCTTTAATGTAACGAATTAACTTATGTCTGCTTGTTCTACAATAACCCAGGTAGTAGTTAGTGGTCAGCCAACATTTAACTGGCTGTTAAGGGTTACTAGATGTAGACAAACTTAAGGCTATATATGAAATAACTGTAGATCTTTCTCTCTTGCTGCTTATTAGTTCTGCCCTTCCATTCCTGAAATCCTTTGTAGGAAATATCCCTTCAAAATGAAACGTAAATCCCACCTCTTGAGCTCTAGAATTATTTAATCCAATGTTGCCATGTCTGGCATCACTGCCCCACTATGGTGAATTGGAAGCACTTGTTACTTCCCCTGTTTGTGCCTGTGAATTACCCCCCAACCTGAACTGTAATCTCGGCAGTCAGGGGTGGATTAAGATTAAGCCTCAGGCCCAGGGTTGTGCTGTAAACATGGGACCCCTGCCCAGGCTTGGAATGGAAATTTGTCGATTCAGGCAAATGCCTGAGGGGCGCTTAAAAATGCCATAGACAGTCACTATTTATTGGGCCTGTGGGGGGTCATTTGCACCTCTGTGTATTTGAATAACCAGAGCCAATTTTGGTCCTGACCCAAACCTGCCCCTGCCCACATCTACACCCAATCCTCAGCTCCTCCTCTTCCTTGCCCTTATACACCTAATGAATCATCAGTAGCGTGGGAACCAATACCTTACCCCATGAGTAAATCTATATTAGTACTGACTTGCCCAACATTTATAATCAGGGCCGCCATTAGGGTTGCCACCTGGACGGTATTTCACCGGCCTGGCCAGTAAAAACGATGGTTGATCCCAATGTTATTAATAGGGAAAAAAGATAAATATATAGAAAGGCCGGTATTGTTTTCCAGAAAAAGTGGCAACCCTACCCGCCATTAAAAATCACAGGGCCCCGTACAACAAAATTTTCGGGCCCCGCCCTGCCTGGCCCTCAAGCCCCGCCCCAGATACCGCTCACACTACAGTTAAAAGACCACACAGACATCAGCGCTAAAAAAGGTAACCCTCCCACACACACAAGTTAAAAAAAGCTATTGATGGTCAGGGCCCCCTTATACGTTCGAAAAAAAAAGTTTGAAATAAAAGTTTTTTTTAAACAATAGTTTTTTTTAAAAATAAATCAAAAAACACACATTAGTGTTCAGTAGAATTGAACTAGTGGCTTCAGGACTTCAACTTCACCTCCTATGGTGACTTTGGGTCTCTTCGCCGCTTCAGGACATCAATTTTGGCTGTTTTAGTGACTTTGGGTCTTTTCGCTGCTTCGGGACTTCAGTTGTTCAGCATTTCGGCTTAGGGCGGCATGGCTTTGGCGCTGTCAAGGGGGGCCCGGCTCCTTCTAAAAGTTCAGCACTGATGGGCCCCCATTCAGCCCTGGGCCCGGTAAACTTGTACCCCCTGTGCCCCCCTGATGGCGGCCCTGTCTATAATCAGTCAAGTTGAAGTTGCACTGTGAATGGGACCCACTAGGAACGATGAGCCTGATCAACCCTCCGGATAGACCTAACAGTAATCAGTATGTACTGTAACATGCACCATATAAAGCTACACCTACTGTACATTTCCTGCACCAAGTTCTGTGCTCTAAAAAAGTCCAATTATGTTTCAGTTTCTGCAGGATGGAAAGGGCAAGTTGTTCCAACACAAGCCTGAGTAACAATGCAATTTGCTCATATTTCAAATTATAGTGCAGAGTATTTTGTGCTCAGTCAGTCAGAGGCTCAGAAGGAGTAGATAGCACAGAATATACATTTGTCCCACCGCAGACAGTGTCAGATATCCGCTGGGCTGTTGTGCTCCTAAAACGTCAACAGATAGGTTTATAACTGTCAAAACATGGCATTAATATAAAAGCCAGTTATTTTATATATTTTTGGTTGCTTTAAGTGCTGAAACCAAACCCTAATAAGATTATATTGAATCAGTTATGCCACTTTGATACTTGGCATCCTCACCATTTGGATTATCTTTCTAACTCTGTTTGTTTTTTGTTTTTTTTTTAAATAATTACCTTTATTTGTTGTGTATTCTGAATTGGCCCATACTTTTATTTATGTTGGCATTTCTATGCTGCTTATATCCAGTTGATTGACAGTATCAGTAACTCCCCTAACTAGAAAGTAGAATAACCGTAAAACTAGATGTTCTCTAATTGTTAGCATTTTTAGTGCTATTGAGCTATAATAGAAGCAAAATTGCTATAGGCTTGGGACATGCACTCCCGAATGGTTGTAGGCTTTTCTCAAGAATTACATTCCAGAATGACTATAGGCTTTTCTCAGGAAATACACTGCAAAATGGCTGTAGGCGTTTCTCAAAAAAAAAAAACCAGTGCTGTCTTCATTCAGTGCCTCCTTGGACTTCCTAGATTGGGAGTCCCAATGTTTTTTTTTACCTGTGAGCCACATTCAGATAAAAAGAGTTGGGGAGCAACACATGCATGATAAATGTGATGCAAAATAAGGACTGTGATTGGCTATATGCTAGCCCCTATGTGCAGTGGCGTAACTAGATGTTACTGGGCCCCACAGCAAATTAATTTTAGAGCTCCAAACATATCCAGAGGTTGTACTAAAATGTATTGAAATTGTATATGAATTTGAGCCTCATGGGGCCCCCTATACCTCATGGGCCCCCTGCAGCCGCAGGGTCTGCTTCCTCTATAGTTACACCCTTACCTATGTGGACTGGCAGGATATAGGAGACTCTTTTTGGCAGTACCTGTAGTTTTTGAGCAGCCAAACTTGCCTCCAAGCCATTAGCCACTTGGAGCAACAGGGGTTGGTAGCAACATGTTGCTCACGAGTTACTAGTTGGGGATCACTAGACTAGATTGTGTCATTCACTATGGAGTTAAGCAGAGGGCGCTATGCATTTACAGTACTGTGCACCTAAGTGATGATGTGTTATTCACATTTCCACACAAATAGGGAACATTAATCAAATGTTCTGATTCCTGTCTTTCTTGCATAGTGCAGCAGGTGTGTCATGATTTATGGCTGAGATTCTTTCTATCTTCATAACAAGGGTATCAGACCACAGTGTTTCAAGTCTATATCTTAAACCCACAGTTAAAAGGATTGTCAGCCTTTAATGGGATTATTTGCCAGATTGACTGATATAAGTCTTTGCAAGGAAAATGAAACTAATCAAATGTGGTTTTAGGGCAGGGACACACAGGCAGATTCGGGGAGATTTAGTCGCCTGGCAACTAATCGCCTCTTCTTCAGGGCCACAATCTCCCCGAACTGCCTTCAGCCTGCTATAATGAGAAAACGCCAGCTCGCCGCGCTTTGATTTCCAAAGTTGCTTCACAAGGAAATTTCGGGCGACTTCGAAAATCGAAGCGCCGCGAGTGCATTGCTGCAGGTGATTTTTCATTTTAGCAGGCGGAAGGAAGGGGGAAGGCAGTTTGGGGAGATTGTCACCCCAAAGAAGAGGCAAAATCTCCCCATATCTGCCCGTGTGCCCTTAGGGCAGAGACAGATGAGAAGATTTGGGGATATTAGTTGCCCGGCGACAAAACGCATCTTCTTCAGGTGACTAATCCCCCCAAACTGCCTCCCTGCTGGTTAGAATCTAAATCGCTGGAGGGACGGCACTTGGAGTTCTTCATTTTCCGAAGTCACTCGAAGTTTTCTCGTTAGGCAAGAGGCGATTTATCGCCGGGCGACTAAATCTCTACGAATCTTCTTGTCTGTCTCTGCCCTTAGTGTATACTGAAAATAAAAATGAAATGTGTTCAGTGCTAACTAGAAACATATAATAATATCCAATGTACTGCACAGACCCATACATTATATTGTCTTTTTTTTTACCCTCTATAGTTCCATCTTCAAACTTTCTCGTTCCACTGTGCAGTTTGAACGATTCATTGATTGCTCCCATACTGCCCAAGGCATGCAGCATCTGTCACCGAGATTATTCCAAGCTGCAGCATCTGTCTGCCAAACAATGCGTTATGTGTTTGTGTGAATGCCCCCACCCCCTGAATAATACCAAGTGGTGATATAAGGACACCAAAGAGCAATTAGAACAAATGTGTTGGCCCAAGCATTTGCAGAGAACTAGATACAGGAGGCAGAGTGGACACAGGTAAGACAAGGTCAGCCAACCATTCCGTCTCCAGCTGTTGCTGTGCTTTGCAAGGTCAAGAAAAGATCTCATGTTCCATTATCTATAGCAAAATAACAGACAATGGTCTTTAAGCTGTTTCATCAGAAATGTGCCATGACATTACATAAAGTCAACTGTGCAAAGAACATGATTTCAAGTCAATAGTTGAATAAAATTGGCACATATATGGGGTTATCGGTCAACCTGGAACCTGCACTTGTCCATAATTAAATAAGTGACCTAGTTGCTTGGCCAGCGAGCTGATCTGCAGGATTAAAAATGCAGAAATAAAGTGTAACCAAATCGCTTTGAAATCTTAAAACCATTCCTTGGTGTATCATGGGTTAAGCTGCCAGTTTGCCACTAATGTTTGTGTCATTGAATAGAAATCTACTGATGTCTTATGTTCCACTTCCTGTAGAGTGCACAAGTTATCAAACGAGCTGTTTAATTAGCTGCCTTTTTCTGGCACTTCCCTGTATCACACGCCTTTCACATCCCTGACTGGTCATTTTATAAATAACCGCTAAATGATACCATTGCTCTGCGTGGTTAATTGTTAATTTGATCGCTATCAAATACAAATGAAGGTTTCCCTTGTGAGTGGTGTCACTCTCGTTTAATCATTCGTTCTCTGGGATGAGCCGAGTAGGAGGTAAATGACCCAGGAGTGAACAGCACAGATTATTGCTCTATGGCATTCTTTTTGTTGGCTGTACAATTTATTATCTTTACACAAACATTTTCTCTGCCAGGGCTTAATAAAGTTTTGATGGGTAAGGCATGGCATGCCATCTCATTTAGCAACATTCTATTTTAATACGGTACAGGTGTGGGCTCCGTTATCCGGAAACCTGTTATCCAGAATGCTCTGAATTACGGAAAGGCTGTCTCCCATAGACTACATTATAAATAAATAATCCAAATTTTTTAAAATGATTTCCTTTTTCTCTGTAATAATAAAACAGTAGCTTGTACTTGATCCAAACTAAGATATAATGAATCCTTATTGCAAGCAAAATCAGCCTATTGGGTTTATTTAATGTTTACATGATTTTCTAGTAGACTTAAGGTATGAAGATCCAAATTACGGAAAGATCCGTTATCCAGAAAACCCCAGGTCCCGAGCATTATGTATAACAGGTCCCATACCTGCATATCTAAGGATGCAATGAATGCTAAATGTTTGGACTCCACAAAACGCTGACTGCATACTGAGATAAATAAACAAAAACGGTCACACTCAGTTGTCCAGAGCCTTAGGGCAGAGACAGACATGGAGACGGCAGAAAGCCTTTTCGGGGAGATTAGTCGCCCGAAGAAGAGGCAATTAGTTGCCGGGTGACTAAATCTCCCCAAATCTTCGCCTGTGTCCTTACCCTTAAAGTCATGGGAGTTTAAATGTTCAATGGAGCAGAACCTTAAGGGTTTGATCCATATCTACTGTATATCTGTATAGTTATTTTATCTCTCACAAGCCTTCTCTTTGGGTAAGCGTTGATTTGAAAGGAGCTCCACCATGTTCTAGGCAGTTTTTAACCATTTTAGGTAGCTGGCTAATTTCCCTGGTCCCTTGTTGAGTGGAAGAAGACTTATGGTTATTTAGCTGGAGGCCCATAGGATAGAGGCACCCTACCTAAGATGGGTTTATGGCAAAGAATCCAGAAACTGCTTTGAATGAGAAATCAGAGAGGTGGGGAAATGACTTACCTTCTGGTTCCTCATCAGAAGGAAGGGAATGATGTATAATCATCCTCAAGGGATCCGCTGACTACTTTCTATGAGGTACCAGGAAGATTGGGAAGTGACTCATCTCCCTGTTCCTCATCAAGAGGAAGGTGAGCCATGATTGTATAACTTGGGGTCCAAATGTAGGCACTACCGCTTCAGAGATTTTAATGGCCAAGGGATCCACAGACTACTTTGTATAACGATATAATTTCAGTATTCTCTTGGGTATGTGGTATGATGGATTTTTTGCTAAATAAAATAGTTTGAGACTAATATGTATGATAGGATACATGCCATCACAGAGTATTCCTGTTCTCAACAAATGAGTTCCAATGGGTTAGACCAGAGGTCCCCAACCTTTTTTTTTAGTTGAAGAAAGAGTCGGGGAGCACAACAAACATGTTCCTGGAGATGCAAAGTAAGTGCTGTGATTAGCTATTTGGTAGCCCCGAGTGGACTGGAAGCCTATAGGAGGTTCTGTTTGGCAGTACACCTGGTTTTTATACAACCAAAACTGTCCTACTCCTACAAGCCTGGAATTCAAAAATGAGTACCTGCTTTGTGGACACTGGGAGCAACATCCAAGGGGCCAGTGATAGGGTTGCCTTGCCGGTAAAAATGCTGGCTGATCCCAATGTTATTAATAGGGAAAAAAGATGAATATAAAGGAAGGCCAGTAGTTTTTTTTCCAGAAAAGGTGGGAACCCTAGCCAGTAAGCAACATGTTGCTTGCTAGCCTCTGGTTGGGGATCACTGGGCTAGACCAATAGTCTACTTATTTTACTTGTATATTGATCAAGGTAATATAAAAATATATATAAAGGTTTAATGTAATAAGCTGTTTTGAGTTTGCTTGGTTGTACTATACTGATGTTTATTTTTTTAATTTTATCTATTTCTACTATATTGCTAAAGGTTGAATATGCATATACTACTGAAATAGTCATTGCTCCTTAAAGGGATACTGTCACGGGGAATTTTTTTTTTTTTTAAATGTATCAGTTAATAGTGCTGCTCCAGCTCTCAAAAGAGCAAACAGATTTTTTTATATTCAATTTTGAAATCTGACATGGGGCTAGACATATTGTCAATTTCCCAGCTGCCCCAAGTCATGTGACTTGTGCTCTGATAAACTTCAATCACTCTTTACTGCTGTACTGCAAGTTGGAGTGATATCACCCCCTCCCTTCCCCCCCAGCAGCCAAACAAAAGAACAATGGGAAGGTAACCAGATAACAGCTCCCTAACACAAGAGCTGCCTGGTAGATCTAAGAACAACACTCAATAGTAGAAACCCATGTCCCACTGAGACACATTCAGTTACATTGAGAAGGAAAAACAGCAGCCTGCCAGAAAGCATTTCTCTCCTAAAGTGCAGGCACAAGTCACATGACCAGGGGCAGCTGGGAATTTGACAATATGTCTAGCCCCATGTCAGATTTCAAAATTAAATATAAAAAAATCTGTTTGCTCTTTTGAGAAATGGATTTCAGTGCAGAATTCTGCTGGAGCAGCACTATTAACTGATGTGTTTTGAAAAAAACATGTTTTCCGACGACAGGATCCCTTTAAAGTGACATTTTTACAGCTAAAGCTGATGAAAACAAGTACAGACAACAAACGGTTGTTGCTCTGAAATTATTAACAAATATGCTTCAGTTGATAAAAATAGATTTTTTTAAAAAAAAAATATTTTCTGTCCCACATCCATCAATGGAGCAAATTCACTAAGCACCGAAGCGCCTAAAGCTAGCGTGAATTTGCTAGCGTTGGGCATTTTCTTTACTTCGCAAATTCACGGATGATGGCGTAACTTCGCTTGTGTTACTTCGCACCCTTATGCCTGGCGAATTTGCGCAACGGACGTAACTACGCAAATTCACTAACGCGCGCATTGTTCTGAACGCTGCCTTTTACGCTAGACTTCGTTCGCCACCTCAGACCAGGTGAAGCGCAATAGAGTAGATAGAGATTGCTTTAAAAAAAGTTACAATTTTTTCTAAGTCCCTAAAAACGCTGGTGTTTTTTCTTTATTATGGGTGATAGGCTGAAAACGATCGAAAAAATTTTCCCCCCTACATTTCCTAACTCATGGCACCTTAACTATACAGTGGGCACATGTGTAGGGCAAAATAAAAAATTTTATTTGCTGTTTTGAAGGTTTCCCAGGCTTGTGTAGTGATGCTACGAATACTTCCATTGGAAATTGAATTTGGCGCTGTATGCTTTGCTTGGCGAATTAACGCTAGCGCAACTTCGCAACCTTACGCTACCCCTGAGCGCAACTTCGGATTTTAGTGAATTTGCGGAGCGCTAGCGAAAATATGCCTGGCAAAGTGGGGCGAAGCGGACGCCAGCGCAACTACGAATCCCACAATGTGTTTAGTGAAAGAAAAAGCTGACCTGTACTAAAATACTGTACATTTGCTTTATCCTCAATTCTTAAATCCCAGAGTCTATAGCATCACTCAACCCCCAGTCCCATTGCAGTAAATACTGTCCAGTGCCACCCTGACCACAAAAAATCTCTTTTCTTGGCTGATATGAGAGTGCTTCACTTGCAATTGCAGGAGATATTCTTTTATATTTTATTACCCTCGAGACAGAAAGTTCCCTTGAGAGGTACTTGCACTGACCTTAAATATTTGTTTGTATTTGACTGTACAGCTGTCACAAAGTTGCAGCACCTGGCTCCTTGCCATTAACGGGTTTTTTTACTCCACAGACATAATGCAGATCAAGCTTAAAAAAAGCAGTAAAAAACACTTACATACATTTTAAAATCAGTAATATGGGGCAGAACAAATGCACTAGCTTTACAAAAGCAGATTTATTGGACCTATATGAAATAAAGTCCTATTATTTTTAAGGAAATCTTAAGCAGATCCAATGACAGATAACATGAGATTCAAGGTGGGATTCCTTTTGTCAAATGAGCCAAGTAGGATTTGTTTTTTGTCACCATTTCTGGTATAAACTTAATATTTTCATGTATTTATATGAGTTATGTTCCATAACTTTTACAGAAGCATTCTGTCTTTTTTTCATTCAAGTTCTGCTATAGTTTCAAAAATGCATTTGCCGACAAATAAAAAGTTAACCCTAAATTTTAGTCTAAGCGGTCCTTTAGGAATATGTGGAAATAATATGCCTACTCACTCCAAATGTCTCCTTAATTAACCTAGAGTAGCCAGCCTCTTAAATGATTCTTTATGAAAAGGTGTTGATATACTTTGCTGGAACAGTGTCCTCTACTGGTCTCATTGTCATGCAAACATTGCAGAGTCCTCGCTCAGTTTTACTAATCAATAGCTCTGGGACTAAAGCTGGCCACACATGCAAAGATCCACTCATAATAGAGTAGATAGTAGATAATATCAGGCTGATCTGAATGTTTGGCTTAAGGGTCAAACAACTGGACCACAATGCAGGACAAGCAGGCTGTTGGTGTAAGGATCATGCCAACGAGCCAGAGCCAATGTGTTTCTCTCCCCGGCGGAATTTTTAAACCTGCCCAATTGACAGTTAGAGAGGGCCCCATATATGGACCCAGGTCAGGACTGGGAGTCAAAATAGGCCTTGGCATTTCAAGTACACAGAAGCCCAAACAACCCTCCACCATCCCAATGAATAGTGAATGTCTATGGCATCTTACAGCAGCCCCTCTGGCATTTGCCAGAACCCACAGACCAATAAGCTGCCTACAGTGCTTGTTGGCAGTTTTTATCACCCCATGTATGTCCACCTTGGAAACATAGCATTCTATTGTCTCCTGTGATACAGCGTGTGGAGAAGATAAAATCTTTAACTCAACATAATGCTGACCTTCATCATAACAGGATAGGTAGGAGTCTACGTGAAATTGTCTGAACGGGAGGCTGACTGTGTGCACTTTGTGTTAATGTCTCCATCTTTTTTTTACCATTTTGCTCTGCTATACTAGCTGTTCACTACTCTTCCCATCTACAACCAGGCCCGGATTTGTGGAAAGGCCACCTAGGCCCGGGCCTAGGGCGGCAGGATTTTAGGGGGGCGGCATGCTGCCCAACCACACCAACATTGGTTCAAAAACACTGGGGATGTGCTGGAGATACAATCATATTTTAAATATCCCATGCACCAATCCCCATTGATGATGAAAATTTGCACAATAAAGGGGAGGGGACAGGTGCGACAAACGGCAGTGGGCCTAGGGGTGCCCATTATGTAGATCCGGCCCTGTCTACATCTACAACTGCTGTTCTGTAGGGCCCCTGTATGTACACCAAGGTCCAAAATAGTAGCCCCTATCTGAGACAACTTTGGCTACAGTTCCACATATGGCCTGCCGACAAAACACTCGCCAGTATTTAAAATTTACTGGCAATGTAGCTGCCAGTAAATTTGTAATACTTTTAAGAATAGCCCTTGGCCTGCCCCCAATCTGTGCAAATTTTACCTTAAGGTGGCCGTAGACATAACAATTATGATCTTTCTTGGAAAAGATATTTCAATTTCATTTCAATACAGAAGTGTAGAGCTGAGTCATCAGATGTACAGGAAGAAACAATAGAACTCTACACATATCTGAGCCGACCGATATCCAAGTCTTCTGCTGATATCGGGTGGTTCTTTTTTCACCATACACACACACACGCGAATATCGTCCGAAACTTTGTTTCATACGATTTTATCTGTGCGTCAATGGCCACCTTTATTAGTGTGCTGACCCGTTCCTAAATCCTCCCTCCTGCTGTACAGGCATCATAGCACCACCCCTTTTGCATCATAATTCCACCCCTTTTTCATCAGCACCCACCCTCTTTTGTGCCTGCCCCTTGCCTGCCAGTGGCAACAGGCAACCCTACTCCATAGGCAGTTCCAGATGAAGACATGTTGGGTTTTCATTCCATACACAGGTTTTTATGTAATGAGGAAGCAGCTGAATCCAAGTGAGAAAATTATTTGTTTGGCTATACCTGTAAAGAATTTATGAGAGTAAAGTGTATGGCTTCATCTTCCAAACCATTACCCCTCTCTGACTTTACTTCCTTTACATAATCCCTTAAACATCACCTGTTACTTAGGCTTATTCCCAAGGTGATTGAAGGTTCGTTAGGCAAAGATATATTTGATACTATGGGGCACATTTTATAAGAGTGAAGGATTTGAATGAAAAAAAACTTCAAATCGAACGATGTATGCAGTGCAGTTTTGGACTCCATTCCTTAAGAGGGATATAAATGAGCTGGAGAGAGTGCAGAGACTAAGTGCAACTAAACTGGTTAGAGGGAGGGAAGACTTAAATTATGAGGGTAGACTGTCAAGGTTGGGGTTGTTTTCTCTGGAAAAAAGGCGCTTGCGAGGGGACATGATTACACTTTATAAGTACATTAGAGGACATTATAGACAAATAGCAGGGGACCTTTTTACCCATAAAGTTGATCACCGTACCAGAGGCCTCCCCTTTAGACTAGAAGAAAAGAACTTCCATTTGAAGCAACGTAGGGGGTTATTCACAGTCAGGACAGTGAGGTTGTGGAATGCACTGCCGGGTGATGTTGTGATGCTGATTCAGTTAATGACTATAAGAATGGCTTGGATGATTTCTTGGACAGACATAATATCAAAGGCTATTGTGATACTAAGCTCTATAGTTAGTATAGGTATGGATATATAGAATTTAATTAAAAGTAGGGAGGGGTGTATGTATGAATGCTGGGTTTTCATTTGGAGGGGTTGAACTTGATGGACTTTGTCTTTTTTCAACCCAATTTAACTATGTAACTATGTAACTATGATTCTAACTAAAAATCGTTCGACTATTCAACCATTCGATAGTCGAAGTACTGTCTCTTTAAAAAAAACTTTGACTACCTACTTCGCCACCTAAAACCTACTGAGCACCAATGTTAGCCCATGGGGACCTTCCCCATAAGCTTTCTTAGCAATTTCTGATCGAAGGGAAATCGTTCGATCGATGGATTAAAATCCTTTGAATCGTTCGTTTAGAAGGATTTAATCGTTCAATCGAACGATTTTTCCTTCGGTCGAAGTAAATGTAAATGTAAGATATTCGAAGTCGAAGGATTTTACTTCGATAGTCGAATATCGAGGGTTAATTAACCCTCGATATTCGACCCTTAGTAAATGTGCCCCTATGTGTAGAAATACATTTCAATATTTACATCCGTGCGCTCAATATAGCACAGGTCAACTGAGGGAAGCAACATGTTTTATTTAAAGGGCAACTTGAAACTGGAACCTTTAGGATTACAGGATAGGGAAGCGCTTGAAACTGGAACCTTTAGGATTACAGGATAGGAAAGCGCTTGAAACTGGAACCTTAAGGATTACAGGATAGGGAAGCTGAATATGAATAGTGGAAGAGGAGCCCTGTGCCATAATAAAACGCTTTATGGTTCCTATACACAGGCAGACATTGACTGATCACTAGGCCACTCTTGTCCCATTGGCAAGCTATTGTCACAAAGCAATGACCTGCACTATCAATGTCTTTTTAGGGCAGGCCCGGACTGGCAATCTGTGGGTTCTGGCAAATGCCAGAGGGGCTGCTATAAGGTCCCATAGAAAGTCAGTATTTAGTGGGCTGGTGGGGGCTGTTTGGGCCTCTATGTGGGTTGATTGGGCCTCTGTGTACCTGAAATGCCAGGGCCTATTGTAATTCTCAGTCCGGACCTGTTTTAGGGCCATGTTGTCAACCTATTGGCCCAGGTATGGGGTCCACCGAAAAATCGGGCAGATATTAATCAGGCAGATTTGTTATAATGCCTGACAAGGATTGTATTGCCATGTTCATGTGGTCCTCATCCCTCCTTTTTACGGCAGGAGGTACAATATTTTTTATGCTTTTTTATATAATACACAAGCTTCATTGAGGCAGCTGTTGTAACTAATGACATCACTAAGCACCTTTTTATAAAGATAATTTAGATATCAGAGTGATAGAAGATCGATATTCTGCAGGATATTCATGGTTTTGTTGTATTATACACCTATCAATCCTCTGGAAAGGCCAGGATGACAAGCAACTGACTCTTTGCCTGATTTGGTGGAAATTGACTGCAAATTTGTTCAGGAAAGGCTGAATACTAGGAGACAGCTACTGGTGCGGACACTGTTACCATTGTCTTTTGCTTTGGTGTTGTTACAATATTTACATTTTTTTTAAAGCTGCAAACATATAGGTAAAAAAGCTCTCAATAAAAAGAGAGAAAAATATAGCCAGGCTCTGAACCCCACCGACCAAGCAAAAGGATTCATCTGGCTCCTAAAAACAGCACATGTATTTTAATCTATTTCAGACCCTGCCTAGGAATGAAACACATTAGATGGCACATTTACTTTGCTCGAATTAAGGAATAGAATAAAAAAAACTTCTAATTTCGAATGTTTTTTTTGGCTACTTCGACATCGAAAGGGCTACTTCGACCTTCGACTACTACTTCGAATCCAACTAAAAATCGTTCCAATATTCGACCATTCGATAGTCGATGTACTGTCTCTTTAAAAAAAACTTTGACCCCCTACTTCGCCACCTAAAACCTATCGAGGTGCAATGTTAACCTATGGGGAAGGTCCCCATAGGCTTTCTAACAATTTTTTGGTCGAAGAAAAATCGTTCGATCGATGGATTAAAATCCTTCAATCAAACAAATTGCGGTAAATCTTTCAACTTCGATATTCGAAGTGGAAGGATTTACCTTCGGCAGTCGAATATCGAGGGTTAATTAACCCTTGATATTCGACCATGCGTAAATCTGCCCCTAGGTGTGTGTAAATATTCCAGAAGACTTTTTAAGACTTAAGACTTTTTTTTATAAAACATACAAAGTGCACATAAATAGCCTTATAAATGGCCAGCTCCCGAATGTTGCATTAATAAAGTGTACAGTGATGCGCAATATGTTGGCGCTCTAAAAATACATGGTAATAATAATAATATCTGGCATCTACAGATATTGGATCTGTTATCCTGAATCCCATTCCAGAAAGATTTAAATTGTGGGAACGACAACTCCCATAACTCAATTTCAATCAAATTCAAATTTTAAAAAAATTATTTCCTTTTTCTCTGTAATTATAAAACAGTACCTTGTGCTTGATCCTAACTACAGGTATGGGACCTGTTATCCAGAATGCTTGGGACCTGGGGTTTTCTGGATAAAGGATCTTTCTGTAATTTGGATCTCCGTGCTTTAAATCTACTAGAAAATCATGTAAACATTAAATAAACCCAATAGGCTGGTTTTGCTTCCAATAAGGATTTATTATCACAGAGTAAAGGAAATCTGGATTATTTGATTATAATGGAGTCTATGGGAGATGGTCTTTCTGTAATTTGGAGCTTTCTGGATAACAGGTTTCCAGATAACAGATCCAATACCTTAACTATATAATTAATCCTTATTGGAGGTAAAACAATCTTGTTTTTTTTTTTTGTTTAAATATTTTTTTCAGTAGTCTTAAGGTATGGTGATCCAAATTATGGAAACATCTCTGGGAAACCCCAGGTCCCAAGCATTCTGGATAACAGATCCCATAGCTGTAGTATGATAATTATTTTGGGGGTTGTATTGCTGCTGAAGGGCTGTAGGTTGAGCAACACTGATATAAATTGGTACTGAGTCATACCCTAAGAAAACTCTGTTAGGGCTCTTACACATGAGCGTTCCGACCTGCGCTCCCCTGCGTTCCGTTTTTTGGCGTTCAGCCGCAGGGGAGCGCAGGAATAGACGCAAGTCATTATTTGAAATGGGGCTGTACTCACTCAGGCGCGTGTAGGCGCCGAACGCAGGAAAAATGCAGCATGTTGCGTCTGAACCTGCGTTCGGCGCAGACTGTGCACATGCTCAGTGTGGTCTGGGCTGCTTAGGGATCATCATAAACAAAGCTGCTTGAGTTCTGCATGGCTGGGAAGTAAGGCGGGGGCTCCCCCTGCTGTTCATAAGTATGATTGTTTCCCTGCTCAGCAGTTAGGGACCATCTGCCAATTCCTATCCACAGCAGTAAATGAAGGGAGAATTTCACTGCATACAGTCAGGTTTCTTATAAAAACGGTACACATTTTTTAATTAAATATATTGGAGATAGGTTTCTTTTTCATTAAAGAAAGTAAAAATGGGATTTTATTTTTTTGCCTTTACATGCCCTTTAATGATTTTTCTTTTATTCTGTAGTAATAACCCTGTACCTAGTACTTGATGGTAACAAAGATGCAAGAATCCATATTGGGGCAAAACAACCCTGTTGGGTTTATTTCATGTTTTAGTGTTTTTAGCAAGCGATCCAAATGACTCCCCATATCTGGAAAACCCAAATTCGAAGTATTTCCAGTTATTTAACTGCTTCTCTGCCACTGAACATTCTATTCAAAGCTCCGGGCAAAATGCATTTCCGACCGTTGTGTGTAGTAATGACTAGAACTGAAAGGGTTAATAGAAACCTCTTGGGATTGTTTCTTAATGGGCCTGAAACGCCTGAGCATTTCTGTGCAGTGCAAATGTGAGTATACCTGTGTGTGTCTGTCTGTGTGAATGTCAATGTGAGCGCTGTCTCTCTCTCTGCCTTTCTCGAGACTCCCACTTTAGATAAAACTTCAAAGGAACTCCTTCCACTGAGCCTCCAAATATTCCATTGGCAAATGGCACGCTTAACCCCTTTGCTGCAACCAAATACTAATCTTCTACCATAAACACGGCAATGGTTCACACTAGTTTATTCCCAAAGATCAATGGACTCCTGGTTTTATTCAGAGTGTTGGCACTATTGCTCAGTCAACTTGCTGATTCCTGTTCTTTTCATCTTTATTACACTACAGGGTGGGTACCGTTCCGCAATTAGAGCGTATTAAACATCCCACATTAAGGAAATAAAAACATGATTTAATTATAAAAGAACAGAGACTGTCGCATGCCAGCTCATACCACTTCATTGTTACCATCCTTACCTTCACTCTGTTCTGGTTTGCTGCCAGCGTGTAACCTGAACACCCAGATCACCCACCCTGCCATAGGCCTCACTCTTTTTGGCCTCCTTTTACTTGGTCAAAGTGTGCCATAGCCTTAAGGCGGTGGTTGTTGGACTTCAAGAACCACTTTAATGTCCCATATTTGCTTGGGGGCCCCTTAGCTCAATGCACAGTTGCAGATATATTAAAACTTTGAAATTATCAGCCACAACACCAAGAACCACTTTCTCTTTTTCGATTATAAGCTTTATTGAGCAGGGCTCTGTTGAGCTTGCCGAAAATGTTGGCACAAACATGTTATTATAATAATACTAGGGATGCACCGAATCCACTATTTTGGATTCAGGCAAAATCCCTAATCGTTCACAAAAGATTTGGCTGAATACCGCACAGAATCGGAATCCTAATTTGCATATGCAAATTAGGGTTGGGAAAGGGAAAACATTTTGTATTTCCTTGTTTTGTGACAAAAAGTCAAGCTCCCTTAATTTACATATGCAAATTTGGATTCGGTTTGGCCAGGCAGAAAGATTCACCCGAATCTGAATCCTGCTGAAAAAGGCTGAACCCCGAACTGAATCCTGGATTTGGTGCATCCCTAGATAATACTCAGCAATTGTCAAACTGTGGACTGGCCTGGGGGGCTTGGTACATTGGAAAATTGCTCAGAGCACACTTTTGCAATTTACATTATTTTTTTTTTTAATTCCAAGATATTCACAAAAATATGTACTGCTCATATAATGAATTGTGTATCAACATCACTATCTGCTGGTCAGTTTTTGGACTGTGGCCTGGTGAGAAAAACATGTCAGAAGATGTTGCTCTGTTTGTCCCAAAGGTAAGATTTTCAAGAAGGGATTGAACTTGGCCCCAAACCAAGGATGACTGGACCCACGGTTGAGAAAGCACTACCGTAAGGTCATGCAAGAAGAATTTGTTGGCTTTGGTGCCATCTTCTTATAAAAAGCCTGGCTCTTCAAATATGGCTAAAAATAAAAAAAATTTGAAGATGTTTTTGGATGTTGGTTTTCTGCTCTTTGCTCTAAGGCGCAATATAAATCTGGCATTAAGGGCAGAGAGCAGTGGCAGGGGCCCACAACAGAGCCTCCAAAATCGGTGGTAAGGACAGGTCACTGATGCCGGCTGCGCCTCCTGTTGTTCCCAAACTTGCACAAGGCAGGAATGATGTTGCTTGCAAAAAGAAAATAGTCACATGATTAACCAACAACATTGATTCTTAACGTAAAAAAAAAATTAAAACTTGGTTGCCAAAAACACAATACTTTACACTATAATATACATTTCGGGTAAAAAGTTAACTCTCGTATAATCCCAGCCAGGGCTTGCACCTGAATGCAAGGAGGAGAAACTGTAATCCACACTGGCTACCGTGCAAGGCTGAGAAAGGGTTAAAGAGAGTGTATTTAGCAGCACAAGCCACCTAAAGTTCACTTATCACAAGAGCCTTTGTTGCTGCTGAGAACACAATAAAACTTGGTCTCTGTTTGAGCCGGCGCCTCTAGTAAGTGCATAGCTCCATCTGCATGGCATGAGCGGGACTGCATTGCGCCTCCACACAAGTGCCACCTTCAGCTGCCAATAGGTGATTAAAGCATCAGGCGGATCTGAGTCTGGGCTGAATATTGCAGACAGTGAGTCCCACAGGAGGAGCAGCACTGCAGAAAATAGAGGATAATGCTCTGTTATGTGGTTAAATGTCCATCTCTCTGCTCTTTATTTATAAAAGCCCTCAATGACTTTCCCCTTTTCGAGCACGCTTTATATTTACCAAAGGGGAATGACTTTGTAATATAAACCCAAACTTGTAATATCAGCAGCTCCGACTTCACCGAGAGGCCTTCTGGGATTCTACCATAATAGGGTTATAAGAGTAACCAACCCATTAAAATGTAATTTTATAGAATCAGTGGTAGTCCAAGAGCATGTAAGGAGAGGGGGTTAAAGGGAACAATGATGTTTGTGGCAATTAAAGGAAAACTATACCCCAAAATGAATATTTAAGCAACAGATAGTTTATATCATATTAAGTGACATATTAAAGAATCTTACCAAACTGGAATATATATTTAAGAAAATATTTCTCTTGCCCTGATGGTCTGTGTGCTGCCTCAGAGATCACCTGACCAGAAATACTGCAGCTCTAATTGTAACAGGAAGAAGTGTGGAAGCAAAAGACAGAACTGTTAATTGGCTCATGTGACCTAACGTGTATGGTTTGTTTGTGTGCACCGTGAATCAGACGATCCCAGGGGGCGGCCCTTTTTTTTTTAAATATTATGATTACCCAATGGCACATACTACTAAAAAGTGTATTATTATGAAAATGGTTTATTTGCATGAAGCAGGGTTTTACATATGAGCTGTTTTATGCAATATATTTTTATGGAGTCCTACATGTTTTTCTTTAAGTTGAAGTCCTTGCTCCACCAGAGCCCATAAGTGTCACCCCAGGATAGGTTTCTGGCTAGCTTCACATATAAGAGAATATTATATTTTGCCGGGAAAGGTCTGTATCCAAGTTTTCCTAATTAGCCATGAAAAAAATTGGGGTGGAATAGCTTGAAAACCCTGTTTTCCCCTTGGACTGGCAGCAGCTGGAGTCACACACTGCTGTAACTTTAATGTTGTATAACCCCCATGAAATCATCATGTGCTTGAGCTTTGGAGTACCAGCATGCTCGCTGTGTATGAGGAATGAGCACAGCTGCACATCAGTATATTCTCTTCTCCCTGGTTGTTACAGAGTTAAATTCATCCATAGAACTGAAGCACGAAGAGGGTATTGTGCAGATATCAAGGCACCAGGTTCATAACTTCCAGAAGGTAGAGGGTTATTTGGAGGCAGTGAAAAAAAGCCAATCACTGACTGGTTAATACCCATGTACAAAATTGCCCAGCATTATAAATGACGTCTTGTCTCCATTGAGCATTCTTCTGGGTTTGTTTAATACAAAAAAACACACAAATCAGCCGCTTTTGCCTGCCCCCAGTTTAGTGTCCGACTGGGCCGGCAGAAACCTGGTGGGCCCCGGCCCTCATGAGCCCCCACAGGCCCAGACCCGCTCCCCTGATCCGCCGGCCTCCCCAAAAAATAACCATGTTGAGCGGCTGGCGTTCACACATGCGTACGAGCGCACCGGAAGTTTGGAACCTGCTGGGCTCCCAATTCTCCAGTCAGAACCTGCCCTAGTTAGGGCCCTGGCAGCTGCACTGATTATAGGGCCCCCCTTGCATCTCTGCACCCTGTATATATTGCATTCAATATATCAAAGCAGGAGAACCAGCTCGTTGGCACTAGGTGCAAATCAAAAGGAACACATGCAGTTTCAATGTCAAATAGTGGTTTGCCATTCTGTAATGATAAATGGGTGAAAGTTGCTTTTTCCTGAAGCCTGGAACCTACTAACGTAAGCATAGTATTTTTATTGTACACATCATTACATAGCCGAAATAATATATATATATATATATATATATATATATATATATATATATATATATATATATATTTATATATAAATAAACAAAATGACAATTCAGCATTTACAACACATTATAAAGTGTGCTGAGTGGGTGCAAGAGTCATACACTTATACCCAGCCTTGCATCAATAGTATAAAATATTCATCAAAGTATATCACTCCTATATTGACAAGGAAAATGCATAGTTCAATTTATGTGCCTGAGTAAATCGTTCCCATGGGAGAACAGCAATGGGCACAAGGCTGTGAGGCATGTTGGCAACTGGCCTGCTGGAAGGGGCATCTTCTTGTAAGAGAAACTTGATGTACTAAAGCCTTTTTCAACCTCAATTAAATGTGACTGTGTAAGACTTGTAACACTAAGCCGTGTGCTTAAAGGGGCGGTTCATCTTTAAGTTAACTTTTAATATGTTATAGAATGGCTAATTCTAAACCACTTTTCTGTTAGTGTTCATTTTTTATTTTTATATAGTGTTTGAATTATTTGCCATCTTTTTCTAACTCTTTCCAGCTTTCAAATGGAGGGTCACTGACCCCATCTAAAAACAAATGCCCTGTGGCTACACATGCATCGTTTTTATTACCCATTTTTCTAGTCAGGCCCTCTCCAGTCTCTTATTCAAATCGATGCATGGTTACTAGGGTAATGTGGACCCTAGCAACCGCATTTCTGAAACTGCAAACTGGAGAGCTGCTGAAAAAAAAGCTAAATAATTCAAAAACTGGCAATAGTAAAAAAAAAACGAAAGTCAATTGCAAATTGTCTCAGAATACCACTTTTTTAGACCATATTAAAAGTTAAACAACCCCTTTAAATGTATACCATTCAAATTTGAATCTAACAAGGATTACATTTACAAATGTATCCCAGGAAACAGCCATGTTAAATGTTTATAACAAATGCCACATGCAAACCGGCATCATTTGGTCAATGGAATTTCAGAGACAACTGTTGCCATGCTGTGGCACAATACCACAATAATCTTGACTTTCTTATGAAAATGCCTCCAAAGATAAGAAGGTCTATTGGTGTTGATGAGCAGTGGGCCCCAACATCTTTCTTTCTTTCCTCTGTAGGAGAACATGTGTGCAAAGGTTCTATCTGTACCCAAGCTTTTGGCATTAGTCCCCAAGTTGAAGGATACAGTATTTCAAATTAGAAACCACAGCCTTCATTTTCTTATAATTTCCCCTTGTAATCTTGAACTCTAATTACAGATTGCTGAGGTCGTAGCCGTGCATCAGCTGAGCTCTCTCAAACACAGTTGCACATTAGTCAGGCTCAAGGGTAAGGGCTGCTAAGAGATTAAAAGAAACAAGATTAATAACCTGGAAAAGTCAAATATCTTGAAGGGTTATTAAACTTAAAGGGATACCAGGAAAACTCCCAGTGGGCCCAGGTGTCAATGGGCCCTCATGCTGCAAAAAAATTGGCCTATTTCATGGCCATTCCCTATTCTATGAGAACAAAGAGGTTAAATAGATGGAATAATAGATTGTAGTATTATAGTATGTAAAAAAAAACACACTAGGAGAATAGAGGTTGAGGAGATGAAGAATATTAGTACTGAGAGTGGGCCCCTGGTCTAAGGTTTAATGGTGGGCCCCTGGTCTAAGGTTTTTGGGTGGGCCCCTGGTGTCTCAGTCCGACACTGGGTAAGAATCTGCTTCCATCTGGCAGGATGCTGAAGATGAAACAAGGGTGGACATTTCTACAATACAATGATCCCAAACACACAGCCAGGGAAACTCTCAATTGGTTTCAGAGAAAGAAAATAAAGCTGCTAGAATGGCCCAGTCAATCACCCAACCTGAATCCAATTGAAAATCTATGGAAAGAACTGACAACCAGAGTTCACAGAAGAGGCCCCCAGAACCATCAAATTTGAAGACAGTTTGTGTGGAAGAATGGGCCAAAATGAGCAATGCATGCGACTAGTTTCTCCATACAGGAGGCGTCCTGAAGCTGGCATTACCAACAAAAGCTTTTCTACTAAGTATTAAATACATTTCAGTAAGTATGTTCAATATTTATTCCCTGTGTCATTCCACTTCACTACACATAACTTCATTTATGGACGTATTTGCTTTGAGTTCTTTGTATGTGTGGATTACTTTGGTTGTTACCGACATCTGGTGTAAATTCTATGTCAATAGCCCAATTAGAAATATATTTAATGAGAAAAAATGTTGACTTGCTCAATACTTATTTACCCTGTATATTGGCCCATGATATCCTCCCTAGGCAGGTTTACAAAAGCCATCGGACTAGTCCCTGGATCAACTTGTACTATGAGCTATCTCCCATAACCCTGTATTCCCTCACTTGCTAAACACCATCCAACCCCTTCTTAAAGCTATCTAATGTATCAGCCTGTACAACTGATTCAGGGAGACAATTCCACATCTTCACAGCTCTCACTGTAACAAACCCCTTCCCAATATTTAGGCGGAACCTCTTTTCTTTTAATTGGAACGGGTGACTGCCACTGGTTAGATGTTTAGAAGTAACAAAGGTACATAAACTATGTATGAGAACAGAAATGTGAAAGATACTCACGTCACCCCTATCAACAGAGATATAGTGTAAATCTTTTGTGTGCTGCATCCTACAGTAAAGAGACAGAATTTGTCATAATTGCTATTGCCTTTAGAGTTGTCAGTAGACCTCTCTAGTCCTGTGGTTTTCTGATAATGTTGGTTTGATGTCTAATATGGTCAGAGCCCTCCTTACTTATAACAAAGCTACAAGTACATTGAAAAACATTCTTATATGAGCCATTAAAGGGATCCTGTCATCGGAAAACATGTTTATTTCAAAACGCATCAGTTAATAGTGCTACTCCAGCAGAATTCTGCACTGAAATCCATTTCTCAAAAGAGCAAACAGATTTTTTTATATTCAATTTTGAAATCTGACATGGGGCTAGACATATTGTCAATTTCCCAGCTGCCCCCAGTCATGTGACTTGTGCCTGCACTTTAGGAGAGAAATGCTTTCTGGCAGGCTGCTGTTTTTCCTTCTCAATGTAACTGAATGTGTCTCAGTGGGACATGGGTTTTTACTATTGAGTGTTGTTGTTAGATCTACCAGGCAGCTGTTATCTTGTGTTAGGGAGCTGATATCTGGTTACCTTCCCATTGTTCTTTTGTTTGGCTTCTGGCGGGGAAAAGGGAGAAGGTGATATCACTCCAACTTGCAGTACAGCAGTAAAGAGTGATTGAAGTTTATCAGAGCACAAGTCACATGACTTGGGGCAGCTGGGAAATTAACAATATGTCTAGCCCCATGTCAGATTTCAAAATTGAATATAAAAAAAACAGTTTGCTCTTTTGAAAAATGGATTTCAGTGCAGAATTCTGCTGGAGCAGCACTATTAACTGATTCATTTTGAAAAAAATGTTTTTTTCCCATGACAGTATCCCTTTAAGTAACAATTACAAAACTTTCTAGGGCAGGAAATAAGTTCTCTCCCCTAATCATAGCCTAATCGACCTTCACACATGCTGCCTAAATCTGACCATCAGAGTCTGAACCAGAGAACTTCTCCTTTGGCCTCCGTAAGGGGCAACCCCACTGTCCAGGAACCACAGCTCTATATCATCTACAACAATATATGCATTGGCTGACACAGAACATAGACAGGTTCATGCATACACATACCAGATATACACAGTACACATAGATCTCATTTGGTGCAATACCCACCATCCACATATTTATCATCTGTCAGATAAATAGAGACACTCCTCCAGATCTACAGCTCTACAGCAGGAATTCCATGAATGCAAAGTGAGGGTCCCATGACCCAATCATAATTCGCTGTGTTTAATAGTACAATCACCTGTGCTATTGGACATGCAGCAGCCTGTACCAGGCTATTATTGTGTTATTACTCCCCCATTATAATGATTTACAGAAACAGCTGATACACAGCTTATAATATACATGTATTCGTTGTAAAGTGGTGGTGGGGGGCGAGTCACTTAGTTTTAAGTGGGCACCTCTTGCCAATGAAAATCGTACATTAAAACAACTGTTTAAAAGAATTTTTGTATTGCCCAAATCAGAATAGAAATGGAATGACTTAAAATGGGCCTCCCTCCTGCATTTCTTCTAGTTCTAAATCCTGGATATTGTTCTATGGCACTATCATCATCCTGAATATGGATGGGGCAAACAGTATTACTTTGAAAAAAAATGGAGGTGGGTTTATAATGATATATTTAATGGTGAGTAATGGGGAACTATATATTTGCTCCATCTGTATATTGACGTGCTCCATGCTAGTGTCATTGATCTGAGGTTATCCTCTGCTCGGTATATAATAGGCTCCCCAGTCAACAATAGTATGGCAAACTCACTCTATACTTTTAGCAAGGACATTAAAGGAGAAGGAAAGCTACTGAGGCAGTTTATTGCCAATAGATTAACCACAATAGTGCAAGCTATAACACTATATTTATTCTGCAGAATGCTTTACCATACCTGAATAAACAACTCTAGAAGCGCTCTCTCTGTTTGTTTAGGATAGCAGCTGCCATATTAGCTTGGTGTGACATCACTTCCTGCCTGAGTCTCTCCATGATCACTCATAGCTCTGGGCTCAAATTATAGCAGGGAGTAGGAAAAGGGAGGGGTAGAGGAGCAAACTGAGCATGCTCAAGCCCCAGCCCTGGAGGTTTAAGCTGAAAACAGGAAGTCTGATACAAAAGCCCATGTGTACACAATAGAAGGAAAGAAATGCTGTGTTTCTTTTGACTTTGAGGGTTTACTGGTGTATTTATTTCCGATAAAGCTTAATTTTAGCCTTTCTTTCTCCTTTAAGGTTCCACCTCTGAGATGGGTCAATAAGCACCCCATTGTGCTTCAACAATTGACCCTTACTTTGTACCTACTCCTGCCTACAGCCTACTGGTAGTAATGACCCTGCTGTAAATGTACGGCCATCCCATGGTACTAGGCCCTATAAAACATAACATCAGCCAGTGTCAGGTTCCCACCCTGTGCCACAGTGCACGGTAATGACTCCATTGTGACTCATCTGCTCAGATTATAGGATGATGACTTTCTATTTAAAACCTGCTCTCTGGTTTGTGGAATTATCTAGAGAACAGACATGATCTAAGAAGTTCTATCATTAAAACTGGAAATTAATCATATCTAATATTAATTAAAGAAAATGTTTATCTGAGTCTAGATTAACCTTGGTGATTTATGCCGGGGCTGTTCCACGCTGAAATTAATGTGGGTCTCAAGTTCCAAGTGTGACCTTGGCATTTGGTCTGTTTTCAGTACATTTCTCTTCTGCGCTTCACTGAAAATAAAGGGATTTGCTCTTGAAAATAAATATTATGGTATAACAGCCTTCATTGGCCTTTCTGTTTAGCCAGCAAAACCTTAACCGTTTCTTTACCTGCCAGTGCAAAAGCCTTGAACAATTAGTGCCAGAGACCCCTTGTTTTTCCACTTCTTTGTTATTTGGTAAGTAATGTATATTTAATAAGAAATGACTATGAGGATGAAATTGCTGTATTTGTTCTATAACTGTTAGCAAAGCACTGAGTAAAGAAGGATGGTGTTTGCTTTTAAAGTTATAGGCACACAAGGAAATCACCCCTAATTGAGTTTTTAGGTGATTCTGACTTCTGACAGTAGAGGCGCTATCAAACATAAAAAGCAAAATGGCCCAAATGTCTAGATGTGCCATAAGCCTCACAGAGAATATACACCCCCCTTTTCTTAACTTCCACAAATAAATATAAATGTATTTTATACATTTATAATACACAAAAGACATGAATATCCTGCAAATTATATCCTTATAAATGGTGAGTTCTGATGTCATCAGTTATAAACGGTGAGTTCTGATGTCATTTCTGTCACATGACTCACTGAAACTTGTGTATTATAATAAATAAAGTACCCCCAGTTGAAAAATATGAGGATATTAGAAGTTACCTTGGAGTTCCATGACCTGTATAAAAGCACTCAGCCTTCGGCCTCATGTTTTTATATGGTCATGAAACTCCTCGGCAACTTATAATATCCTTATAATTTACAAAAGGGGGTACTTTATTCACTATAAAATCTGATTCCACAAATTAAAAAGAAACCATGAAAAACTGTACTTTGAATGTGCATGTAGGGGCCATCACCCCACCCCTTTTTGGTCCTTCTGATTTCCAGACAATCTGTACTACCCACTAGGAAAAACAGAGGGACCAAAAGCCCCAAAATCCATCACTTCACAAATGCGGTTGAATTACAATGTGAGCCTAAAGGGGGTTGGGAAATGGTTCATAGTCAAAGGCAGATGATCATGGTTTCCTTGTCGAGTTTCATGGTTTCTTGGGCCTGTGGGACCAATCACTTCTTGAAGCTTTGCCCCGGTCGCTGCAGATTGAAGGAAAAAGTACACCCGGGGAGGGGTGCAGAGGGGTTTTGGCTGGGATGGGGGACCAGAATGGGGTTTGCGGCTGGGGCGACAGAGGGTTTTGTGTGGGGGTCCTAATCTGACACTGGGAATGAGTTATGTCTGTGTACAAAATATAATCATTTTCTGCATAAGCCCAACAGCACCCTGTTAAAAATATCAAAAACATATCAAGCATATCAAAAAGAGGGTTTATTTTCTTTTTAAGATGTCCATTCACACCCTGAGAAAAACTACCAACTTTACCCCTCAAGGCCAGGTTGCCAGTTTATCATAATTGAGGCCCTGCTCGATCAATATCTGTCCAAAGTTTGCCAAAACCCCACTGAGACAAGGAACACGTGAGCAGATTGGTGCAGTTCTCTCTCAGCGGGTCTCTGTAGGTCCATTTTATGATCCAATCATTGGCCAAATCAGGTTTTATCAGGATTTAGAATTAGGCGGGCTAAGGTATTAAATGGGTGAAAATATATGATCCCAAGACTAGGCACACAAGCAGGTGCTCTAAGAGCTACAAAATCACACCAGTTTATTTTGCACTTTGCTCTTTTTTCTGTAAATGAAGTCCATTATTTAACTTAACAATTGCATCTGTACCATACTGTATATATCTGGCCGCCTGCAGCTTTCCTGCCATGGTTCCTCACCCCCCCCCTTAGTTTGAGCCATTTGCATTGTCTGGCTACATACATGATGAACCACATGATAAATACATATAGTAAGTCATTGTACTGGCATCTGAAAAATCTAAGTAGCTCCATGAAATGTCAGTTAGTCCTGGCAAATATAAACTACAGTATTAAACAGCAATTAATCCCACCAGCTGGATTTACACTGGAAACTCTCAGGGAGCTTTTTACCTCCCTATATGTTACATTATAACCTGACTCATTCATCTTACAGCTGTATATAATGGACTTTCTACATTCCATGCCCTGTTTATATAGGAAATCTTTGTACCAGTTGGTGCTGAAATATATACACTTTGTATGTTCATGGCAGGAAGAGGAGAATGCGAGTGAGCTAGAGAAGATGACAGATAGGAGCAGGAGGGTAGAATGGGCAAGGGAGAATGACAGTAGGATGGGGGATTGGAGTGGGACAGAGGCCCAGAGATCCATAGCACCAAGAACTAGCATGCAGCTACATCAAGTTGGAAGAGTTAAATAGGATAATGTTGCTGAAGTCAAATAAATCAGGGAATCAATATGTCACAATAAAAGCTTTTCTTAATTATAATAGCAGAGATAAAATACACAGTTGGTGGGGGGCGCAGTATGCTGGTGAATGAGGTTGAGGCTTGAAAGCCAACACTGCCTATGAGTGGATTTTTAAAGTGATACTGACACCCCCATTCAAAATGCTGACTGATAGAGAGGTGCCATCACCAAGGCCTGACATCCTATTTGTAGGGTTGATATTGTTGAAATCGTGTAGCAACAGAGCAGCCCTAAAATGTAACCTCAACTGTGGGATCTTTAGAAGTACCAAAGTGAATAATGAGCAGTAACCCAGCTTCCACTAGTATACAAAGTGTCATCCCAGGGGTATTGAATCCTGGGGGACATTCATGTCCCCATTTTGGGACCGTTTTTCTATTTAATACTTTCTATATTGTGGCTGAGAGGGTTTTTTTTGTCCTTGGCTGCGAGGGTTTGCTGTTACAGCTTTAGGGGCCTCATTTATTAATGGGCAATGCAAATAATTGGTGCATCTCACCAATTGGCGCCACCTGAGGTTCAGCACAAAATAAAACACCTGATGCTTTGCATGTGCAAACTGTGTGTCAGTTTATAGCACACAGTTACCCAAAAATGTAACGTAAGGCATCCCAAACACAGAACAAACCCCAAGGATCTGGTCTTGGCCTACAGCAGCCACCTTTGGCTTAGGGAGGAGCTCAGCTACTCAAATGCAGCCAGGTCCTAATGTGAAAGGACCAAGAAGAGAGTTCTGGACAGGCTAGGGAACCGAACATATAGTAGAAGAACGGGGAACCAAAAGCGTAGTCAATTCTGGGTTGGAAACCAATCTGCCAATACAGTACAAGATCGGCAGGCAGAGGCCGGGGTCAGAATCAACAGACAATGCAGAACCAAATCCGGAAGAGTAGTCAAGGTCACAGACCGTAGTCAACACCAAAGAGTAGCGCGGTACAAAATCAGGATCCAAAGAATGGTCAATAACAGGCAATGGTCAGTATAGGCAGCAAGTAATTAAAGTCAGGGACAGGCTATCGTACAGTACAAGGATCAGACAATATATAATGAACCCAGGAACTATGGAGAGCAAGCGCAAGCCCTTTAAATATTTGAATTTTGCTCCAATGCGTCCAATAAGGCCGAAAATACCAGAGTGCCGCACAAAGTGGCAATATCAGGAGTGGCACACGGAGGAGGAAGACAGCTTTCCGGCATTTAGCTCAGCGGGAGTCTCTGCTGCAACACTAGACCACCAGATATTCTTACTAAGTTGCATCCACACAAAAATGGGTTTTGATTTCATACCTTATGGGCACCATATGCTGCCATCTGAATCAGTGACGTAACTAGATATTACTGGGCCCCACAGCAAATTATTTTTCAGGCCTCAAAAATGTCTACAGATTTTACCAATATTTATTGAAATTGTATATGAACTAGGGCCTTGTGGGGCCCCTTTACCTTCTGGGCCCCCTGCAGCTGCAGGGTCTGTTTCCTCTGTAGTTACGATTCTGAATGACAGGTGTAGAGTAGAAAGCTTCCTTGCACCTTTGTACACACAGCATAAACAATTTTTTCAGTTCAGTTGTTTTTAGATTGTTCCCCATAAACAAAGACTTTTTTCAATTGCTTTCCGTCTTTTATTTTTTACCGTTTCTGCAAAATTTCACTTTAGGGGGCCCATTCATTAAGTTCGAGTGAAGGAATAGACGAAAAAAAACTTCGAATTTCGAAGTGTTTTTTTGGCTACTTCGACCATCAAATGGGCTACTTCGACCTTCGACTACGACTTCGAATCGAATGATTCGAACTAAAAATCGTTCGACTATTCGACCATTTGATAGTTGAAGTACTGTCTCTTTAAGAAAAAACTTCAACCCCCTAGTCCGTCACCTAAAAGCTACCGAAGTCAATGTTAGCCTATGGGGAAGGTCCCCATAGGCTTGGCTAACTTTTTTTGGTCGAAGGATAATCCTTTGATTGTTGGATTAAAATCCAACGATTATTCCTTCGATCGTTCGATCGAACTATTTGCGCAAAATCCTTCAACTTCGATATTCCAAGTCAAAGGATTTTAATTCCCAGTCGAATAATTAACCCTCGATATTCGACCCTTGATGCATTTGCCCCTACATGTTTAATGTTCGTATCTCTATTGTTTCAGTCTGGCAGATCAGTGATCCAGAAGCATCTGAACTGTTACAATTTGCTCCATTTAGTTGATACAATTAGTTGATACATTTCTCTGCAGCATCTGTGGAATATCAGCAACTATTGTATCAATTCTAACAGCTGCCATTAATGAAACTCAGAGATTCTGCTCAGCAGGGACAAAGATAAGAAAAATATCAACTAAGGGGCACAATTACTTAGCTTAAGTGAAGAATTAGAATAAAAAATAGTTTGAATTTCGAAGTTTTTTTTGGCTACTTCGACCATCGAATTGGCTACTTCGACCACGACTTTGAATCGAACGATTCGAACTAAAAATCGTTCGACTATTCGACCATTCGATAGTCGAAGTACTGTCACTTTAAAAAAAACTTCAACCACCTACTTCGTCACCTAAAACCTACCGAGCACCAATGTAAGCCTATGGAGAAGGTCCCCATAGGCTTTCTAGCCAATTTGGGATCGAAGGAAAATTGTTTGATCGATGGATTAAAATCCTTCGAATCGGTTGATTCGAAGGATTTAATCGCTCGATCAAACGATTATTCCTTTGATCATTCGATCAAACGAATTGCGCTAAATCCTTCGACTTCGATGTCGAAGGATTAACTTCGAGGGTCGAATATCGAGGGTTAATTAACCCTCGATATTCGACCAATAGTAAATGTGCCCCTAAATGTATCAATTTAGAACAGTTACAGAGTCGGCGATCCCTCCCATAGCTGCTTTAGAAGGTGATATACAAAATGGTCACAAATAAAAAATTTAAAGTAATTGGAAACATTTTTTATTTCTGGTGAACTATCTGAGACCAACTGTAAAAAAGTGTTTGAAGGTTGAACAACCCCTTTAATAAATAAACCACTCTTCATTTGTTTTAGATGGACACAGAGTTAAATGAATGAGGGAAATGCTTGGGACAGGGGCGTTTTTAGGTAGTAAAGAGTAAAGACCAAAAACTGTGGAATGAGAATGGCATGTACAGTACAAAGGTCAGAGTGGAGCGCAGGAATAGGCTGAAAGGCGATATTGCTTTCCCTGGAGCAGTTGCTTTTCACACTCCATTACCCGCTGCAGTGTTTGGGTATAAGGTATCAGGTACGACCTGAAGTGACTGACACCACCACTAACAAATCACATTTCTGGCGGGAGAGAGGAGATGACTGATTGGGTGGGGATAGAAGTTAAGGGCTACGATTTTCATAGGTTAATGTGTAATTGTGATTTTATCATCTATAAATCAATCACATTAATGCTGGAGAGAGAGAGCAGAGGGGTCCTGGAATGAAACCGAAACTCCAATCAGGACAAATATGCAGTGAGGGCCCTGAGGGAAGAGATTCTGGGAAACAGAGGTAAATCAGATGTGGAGTGACAGCACCTTGATGGATGAGAGAGAGGGAATAATGAGGACAGGGAAGCTGATAATGGGTAAAATGACAGATAAACCTGAAAAATTTGTGGACAGTTTCAGGGGCTAAAATACAGTATCATGTGGCACAGAGACTACTTTATGTCTTGCACAAACCCCACATATTTGTATGATATTCTATAGTCCCCTTCTGTTATTGCACAAGTCTGTCTTTCATTTTAGTATTCTTAGGGCTCAGTTACCATCCTCCTTATGACATGTAAGTAAGCAACATGCAGATGCACCGCCTTGAGCCTTCAGCAAGGGGAGTGGATCAAACCGAACAAGCGTAGAGCAGGCACTCAAATATGTCAATCCTCCAACCAGGCAAATAAAATCATACGCTCTACACTATGACTAAGTGTTCTTAGCACAAAACGTGTAAGGCTGCTTCTTCTGTGTACATAAATAAAGTCTCTGCTTGTTTTTATTCACCTGGTTGGAAGATTACCTTATTTGAGTGACTGCTCTACACTTGGGTAAGGGAGCTCTTTTGCTCCACAGATTTTACTGTACTACAATTCCTAGTCTCCTTCAACATATATCAAGCTACAGCATGCTGGGACTTGTAGTTTGGTACTTTCTGGGTACAGTAATATGACTCCTACCACTACAGGGTAGCACGATGCATTCTCTCTTCAATGTCAAAGATTGCCCCTTGTCCAGACCACACACTGACTGGATGTACCAGTCTGATTTCTGATACCATAATATTTATAGTGAAGGCTGGCATTTATTCCCAGAGATGTCTGTGACACTTTAGGCTTACTATGAGATTGCTCACCCCTATGTGTTCCCTATATTCCTAGACCCTTCATTCTGCCGTCACCCTAGTTACTGTACTGTACTCTTTTGTACTTCTCACTTTATCCCCTGTGTGTGTGTCGTACTTAATGTTTTCTTGTAATTGTAGTGTACGACACAAGTTTGGCAAAGTGTATACTGCTGTCATGTTAATTATATTCCCAAACCAGAGAGAGAGAGAGACACTTAGCAGATGTGAGCGAGAAGAAGCATTAGGATAGAACAAGCAAGGTAAGAGTCGGATGGAAAGGAGTGAGTGGGGAAAAAGAGAGAGAGAGGAAGAGATAAAAGCCAGCGTATGCCAGCAATGCAATTACTGTTAGTGATGAGCGAAGTCAGGGCTGGGGGGGGGGTGTTGCTGAGGGGAATGTGGCCGGATAGAGAAATCAAACACTCTCTCCCCCCTCCAATCACAGAATCAAAGACACAACAAGGACACCGCTCAATGTCTGGCTATTCTGGGACAATTACTAAACCAGAGAGGGACCCAAGATGTGTGCATACAGGGAAGGTGAGGACACATTAACCAACTCATACAGGGCCGTATTTAGGGATAGAACCAGAGGACATGAGTGCAAAGAAGGACCACAAAATAATCTGGCCAGGCCTGGATTTGTGGAAAGGCCACCAAGGCTCGGGCCTAGGGCAGCAGGATTTTAGAGGGGCAGCATATCCCCAACCACATCCACATTGGTTCAGACACACTGGGGATGCTTCGGAAAAACAATCGTTTTTAAAATCTCCTGTGTGCCAATCCCTAGTGCTGCTCCAGACCCGATGATGAAAATTTGCACATGTGCACTAATACAGGAGGAGGGGATGTAGAAGTGTCGGACTGGCCCACTGGGATACCAGGAAAATTCCCGGTGGGCCTTAGTGTCAGTGGGCCTCTTGCTTCTAACCTTTTGGCCTATTTCATGGCCATTCCCTATTTCTTTATAGGAACAAAAATGCTTAATAATGGAAGACTAGAGTATAGTATGTAGAGATAAGAGAAAAAGGAATTTGAAAATGGGGCCCTCAGAATAAGGTTTTCTGGTGGGCCCCTGGCATCCCAGTCCGACACTGAACGGCAGCAGACCTAGGGGGGCACCCGCTATGTAAATCCAGCATTGTATCTCTCTGCAACACTTAAATATGGTTGGGTTACAGCTGTGACTAAATATTGTTATAGTTGGACATACCTGACTTAAAGGAAAATGATACTTTCCGAACAATGTAGGTCTCTATAAAAATATATTGGATAAAACAGCTCATGTGTAAAACCCTACTTCATAAATAATAAACCTATTTCCTTATAATATACTTTTTCAGTAGTATGTGTTATTGGATAATCATAAATAGAAAAATTGCCATTTTAAAAAATAAAGGCCGCCCCCTGGGATCGTAGGATTCACGGTGCACACAAACAAACCATACATGTTAGGTCACATGAGCCAATTAAGAGACAGAGTTCTGTCTTTTGCTTCCTCACTTCTTCCTGTTACAATTAGAGCTGCAGTATTTCTGGTCAGGTGATCTCTGAGGCAGCACACAGACCAGCACGAAATGGTGGTTCAAGGCAAGAGATGTAAAAGGGCAATGTTTACTTAAATATATATTCCAGTTTGGTAAGATTCTTTAATACGCCACTTAATTTGATATAAACTATATGTTGCTTAAATATTCATTTTGGGAGTGAAGTTTCCTTTAAGTAGGTTTGTTTTTCTGCATTGCGCTTGGTCTTGTCTATATTGGACCCTGCTCTCATAAAGTTATAGGGTGATGCATAAAAGAAATGAAGGATGCACTGGCTTCACCTGCAGCTTCAGGCTTGCCTATGCATCCATTGTGTCTCTGTAATTCTGGCCACAAGCTTCTTTATCACTTCCCATAGGTTTCCCTTTGGGTGACAATTCCATTGCAACAAGCAAGAAGTGGTATGGCCTAGGAATCCAAGGAACGGGGTATTTCTTCAGGAATGTGAATCAAACAAGGCTGTAAATGGCACTTTCCATAGTAAATACACACACGTTATTAGATATACCATCAGTCTATGCCAGCACAGGTATCCCCTTGTACTAAGCACAATTCTGTATGATAAAATAAGAATATAATTTGCATTATAACCCACTTACCCTTGAACTATGTATTACCCCAGAATGAGAATTCCATTCACCTAATTTTAAATGAACAGATTATCATCATCTTCTTCCTTTCCCAAGTTATGGCCTGACCTTTCCAGACCAACATTATTATTATTAGTTCACTCACAGTCTCATATGCTTGTTCTTTACTATTCAGTCTCATAGTTGCTGCTGTGGCTGTTTGCACATGGAAGTAATCTGTAAGCTCTGTATGCACAATATCCCTGCATGCTGCTGTATATGGGGATGAAAGTAATTAATCCTTTGACCTGGTGGCAATGTTCAGAACTTGGAAGGGATTCTGAGGATGCTGAGAAATGGAAATACAGAAATATTTAGTCATCCAAAATCTGTATTTATTTATTTTCATGTGAAAGCTTTACAGTATGCTGCATTGTACTCAGCAGAGACGGCCAGCCTCTGAGATTTTCAGATGTTGCTGAACTAGCGTTGCCACCTGGCCGGTATTTTACTGGCCTGGCCGGTAAAAAATGATGGCTGATCCCAATGTATTAATAGGGAAAAAGATAAATATATAGGAAGGATAGTATTTTTTTCCGGAAAAGGTGGCAACCGTCTGCTGAACTAAAGCAGTTGTTCACTTTTGAGTTACCTTTCAGTATTCTAAGACAATTGCAACTGGTTTTCATTTTTTATTTGTGGTTTTGAGTTATTTAGCTTTTTATTCAGCAGCTCTCCAGTTTGCAGTTTCAGCAATCTGGTTGCTAGGGTCCAGAGCCGGACCAAGCTGGGCAGACGCCCTAGGCAGCCTGCCCGGCTGCTGCGCCGGCTAGTTGCGCGCTTCTGCGCATGAGCGAAAAGACGCTTCAGTGCATAGACGCGTCAGCGCACAGACGCTTCTGCGCATGCTCGAATCGACGCACAGATAGGCAGAGAAGGGACCGGACTAGGGGTAGGAGTAAGTAGGTGCCTGGCGCCCCTCCACCTTTGCGCCCTAGGCACGTGCCTACTCTGCCTACCTCTAGTTCCGGCCCTGCTAGGGTCCAAATTACCCTAGCAATTAGGGGTTTTTCATTTATCCTGTATTTAATATTTATAAAACCAACACATACCAGAATTAAATTCTTCAAGGTTAATTACTGAGTTGGCAGCTTATTGGCCCCCTGACGGGCTTCCCCGATCGAGATCTAGCCAAAAGTCGGCCAGATCTCGATTAGATGGGACTAAAAATCCCGTTGGATCGTGGCCAAATCTGATCATTGATGCGGTCCTGCGATCTGACCGCCTGTCCCCATTCGTTAGGATCTGATCGTTGGGGCCTAGGACCCACGATCGGATCAGCCCGATATTGGCCACCTCAAGATGGGCATATCGGAGAGAGATCCGCTCGTTTGGCGACATCGCCAAACGTGCGAATCTCTCCGTGTATGGCCACCTTAATGCAGCATGCACCTAAATTAATTGATAACTTGCCATGTGGTATAAGGCACCAGCATAAGGGTAAGGGCACACAATAAGATTTAGTCGGCCGGGAGATTTAGTTGCCCGGCAACAAATTGGCTCTTCTTCGTGCGATTAATCTCCTTCCCGCCGGCAAGAATATAAATCGCAGATCGATTCGTTTTCCAAAGGTGCCCGAAGTGCAACCTCGGGCGACTTCGGAAAACAAAGTGCTCCGAGTGCCATCCCGCCAGCGATTTAGATTCTAGCTGGTGGGAAGGCAGTTTGGGGAGATTGATTAAGGGATAACTCCCGAAAACGCGTTAGGTTTTTCCAGCAGGAATTTCAATAAACCCTCTCTTATCAGAAGTGCCGTCTTCCGTTGAATGTCTTGCCGTATACACAGTGGGGTCACTGTCTGACTGCGCACCTGATTGAAGGGGAGAGCGGTGAGCTAGTGCGGTCCTTCCTTTTTGTTTTTCTATCTATAGTTTGGGGAGATTAGTCGCCCGAAGAAGAGGCGATTTGTCGCCGGGCAAATAAATCTCCCCGAATCTCCACGTGTGTCTCTGCCCTTAGTCCTCATAGTCAAGAAAACACACTGAATGAAATATGAATGGTTGAACTGAAAGGGTTAAAATTGTTCTGTAACAGATACTTTAATTGTAAATCAGGAATTGAAACCTTCCAGGGCTTGTTCGGCAGTGCTAAGAATGTATTTCCCCTGGGCTCCAAACCTCAGATGGGCCCTATGGCCATACAATATCCTTGGTACAAGTTTTAAGTTATTAAACAGCTGCAGTTGCAGAATGGGACATCTTGGCTTTAAGTAGGTTTCTTCCCGGAGGCTGGGACCCCTACATTGTCAGGAGCCTGCTCTACTCTATCTCTGTCCCAATGGAATATATTTAATCAGTGGCATAACTAGATATTGCTGGGCCCCACAGAAAATTGTTTTTTAGGCCCCTAAAATGTCTAGAGGTTGACTTGTTTTACCGATATTTATTGAAATTGTATATGAATTAGGGCCTCGTGGGGCCCCTATAGTGCCTGGGCCCCCCTGCAACCGCAGGGTCTGCTTCCTCTGCAGTTATGCCCCTTTATTTAACCATTTTTCTTTAATTATTTAAGGGGTTTAGGCTGGTGGCCGAACCCCCAAATCCTTCACGAAAGATTCGGCCGAATACCGAACCGAACCCTAATATGCATATGCAAATCAGGGGTGGGAAGGGGAAAACATTTTTTACTTCCTTGTTTTCTGACAAAAAGTCACGCAATTTCCCTCCCGTCCCTAATTTGCATATGCAAATTAGGATTCGGATTCGGTTCGGCCAGGCACAAGGATTCGGCCGAATCCGAATCCTGCTGAAAAAGGCCGAATCCCGAACCGAATCCTGGATTCGGTGCATCCCTAGACAACACACAGCAAAACTACACTTTATGGCTGCAGCACTTCCAAGCCTTGTGAAAGATGGCAATTCATGTATACAGGTTTAGGACCTGTTATCCAGAATACTCAGGACCTGGGTTTTTTTTCCGAATAAGGGGTTCTTTCCATAATTTGGATCGCCATACCTGAAGTCTAGTAAAAAATCATTTCAACATTAAATAAACCTAAATGATTATTTTGTCTCCAATAAGTATTAATTATATCTCAGTTGGGATCAAATACAAGGTACCGTTTTATTAATACAGAGAAAAAGAAATCATTTTTAAAAAATGTGAATTTTTTATTTGATTAAAATGGAGTCTATAGGAGATGGCCGTCTGGAGCTTTCTGGATAGTGGGTTTCCAGATAAAGCATCATATACCTGTATATACACTATTGCATGTGTGTATAGGAGCTGTGCCCCTTGATTGGATTTCATTATTTATTTTTTATAGTTTTTTTCATTATTTGCCTTTTTCTCCTGGCTTAAAATGGGGGTCATCTAAAAACAAATGCTCTGTAAGGCTACACATTTACTGTTATTGTTACTTTTTAATACTCTATTCAGACTCTCTCCTATTCATATTCGAGTCTCTTATTCAGATCAGTGCATGGTTTCTAGGGTAATTTGGCCCCTAGCAACTGGTTGCTGAAATTGCAAACCAGAAAGCTGCTGAATAAAAAGCTAAATAACTAAACTACAAATACTAAAAGTTAACCGAAAGACGAACAACCCCTTTAAGTTTCAGATTCATGTGAGAGGAGTCGGAACAATTGCAGATGTACATGAAGCCAAATTAATCTGAGCATGTTTGCAATTGGTCTTTCTCTAGGGTTTTTCTTTGTGCTGCAATTTGTAATCTATTCATTTCTTATATATTAGATGAGATCAGTGACGTAACTCCTTGATCATATTTACATACATCTATCATATTTACCCAAATAATCAGGTCTCGCTGTATTTCCTGGTAACACGAGTATATCCTTTCTTCTTACAACTCTGTACCCCCCGTGTACGTGCCATGAGGCTGGCATGCAAGATTGGCTATTGGAGTGACACTAATCCCTGGTCAAGCAGAGGACTGGATGGGATTACTGATGAAGTCTGATGTGGTTACTAAAGTTTCTATACACTAATGTAGTGAAAAGTTGAACAAAAGCCTAAAAAAAGAATATGGCTAGAAATGCTTTATTTTGTTTATTGAACTTCCCTAACCAGCCCAGAGGAGTGTGTCAGCGACACTGCACATGCTCAGTGTGCTTTGGCATATGTTGAACAGCTAAATTTAGGGGTTGTTGGATGGCATCAAACAGATGGGTTGCCTGTTATAGAAGCTGGTGCTAGAGGGTTGATTATTATATTCTAATGCAGGGTTCACTGATTTCTGAGCTGCCCGCCATGTAATGTGAATGTGAAAATTCCGCCTTGTATTTTGACAGCTATCGTTAAAATTGTTTTCTGCCTTCCCCTAGTCTGCACCCCTCAGTCTTACTCCCCCCTCCTTCCCTCTGTCGTTCTCCCCTCCCTCCTGTTACCTTCCTTTCTGCCTCTCTCCCCTCCCTCCCCTCCGTCGATCTCCCCTCTCTCCCCTCCATCTTCTTTCCTCCCCTCTGTCGTTCTCCCCTCCTTCCCCTCCATCGCTTGCCCCTCCTTTCCTTCCCTTCCCTCCGTCACTCTCCCCTCCCTCCCCTCCATCACTTTCCACTCCCTCCATAGCACTCCCCTCCCTCCCTCCCCTCTGTCAATCCTCAAGCGTTAGGGGGGGGGCTGACTGGCCGGGTTGCTTAGGGCTCATGCTCATGGTTCAGGGTACAGGGTACATAATGCATATGATGGTGGAAGACGAAGGAGCACTGGGGCTTTAACTCCAGTTGCATAGAGCTGATAGCTTTGTGTCACAGTGGCCCAGCCCATATAACTACTAAATATATTACTACACTGATGACTAGAAAATACATAGTAAAGACCAGTTCTTTAAGTGAATCTGCAAGGGTCAGTTTCTGACCCATATAATCTCCAGAGTGCCATTCGCCTGAGCCAATCCCCTCTGTTCTTTTTGTTTTGGGTCAGCTAGTAATCCTACCCCTGGATTTCCGGCAGGTCAGACCCAAACCCCTGAGACTGACACTGAATTGCTAAGAAGCATTTGAAACTCAACCTTCTGGCACTAAAGAGCGCTTTCTAAATGGCCCGATTGTGCTGTGAGTTTTTGCTGAGGAAGTCAGTATTTATTTTACATTCTGTAGGATTGTTCTTCTTTATTAGAATTTCTTTGTTATTTTCCTGTCTTTGTTTATAGTTTCAGCCTGGAGCTCAGAGAGGGTAAAACAAATGGCAGCGTCCGCTAGGAACATCATGAAGCCACAAACAAAAGTTCATATACAGGTATGGGACCTGTTATCCAGAAAGGTCTGGACTTGGGGTTTTCCAGATAACGGCTCTTTCTGTAATTTGGTTCTTCATACTAGAAAATCATATAAACATTAAATAAACCCAATAGGCTGGTTTTGCTTCCAATAAGGACTAATTATATCTTAGTTTGGATCAAGTACAGGCTATTATTTTATTATTACAGAGATAAAGGAAATAATTTTAAAAATTTGGATTATTTGGATAAAATGGAGTCTATGGGAGACAGTCCTTCTGTAATTCGTAAGCTTTCTGGATAGCAGGTTTCCAGATAATGGATTCCATACCTGTACATGAAAGGGCACAGCAGTTTCCATATAAATAGTATCTTTCTAGTCTGTCTATTGATGATGCATTGGTAAATGCAAAACCTGTACAGAGAGAACCATGTCTGACCAACTGCAAAGCTGTTAAGCTTTCACGAATTTTATGGGGTAACGCAAATTAGATTATTCTGCGAGGCCCTGTAAGGCCTAGTTCCACCATCTACAGGTAGTTTAAATAAATAGGTTTATATAAGGCAGAAACCTTACAAATAATCTCAAGGGAGCTCAGCTACTTTACTACTTGGCTGGCAAATCTTATAAAAATCAATACCTGTAAAATGGCCATTATTATTTATTTACAAGAACAGACTTTGTCCATAAAGTAAAGGAAGGGGGGATAGGATATAGCAGTGCTGGAGAAAAACTAACGACAGAGCTTACTATCTAGAGGGATTAGGAAGAGATCCGTGACAGATGTACAGGTTTCCAAAAAAGACTTTGTCCATTTTGTTTTGGTTTAAAGAGACAGACCTTCTCCCAAAGCAAATTATGGTCACAAAATGCAGAGATTTGTTGTCCCATTATTATTACTTTGAATTTTTTATACAGGAAAATGGTGTTTACCTTATTGTTTTGTTTTTTTTTTGTCATTGCACAGGGAGCTTGGTTACTGCAGTCTTCAAGACAAATACCTTTAATCACCAGTGTTTTCTTTCTATAATAGTGTATGAGATGTGCAATGGGACATAGTGGGGTGAGTCTAAATAAAGTTGGAGAAACTTGCCTTTGTGTGCCATTGGCAGTTTGGCAGTTTGCTTCTCATATATTATAGTGAGAGGTTTGCTGTGGGTTTCCAAGAAAAGGTTTCCCTGATCAAATACAGAGTGTTCCAGTGGGAAAAGAGCCGCTACTAAGCACTTTGATCTTCTAAAGACAAAACTTACTGAAAATGCCCTGAACCACTGCCAGACACTTTCCACAAGCCTATATGATTGGGGTATTGCTTATTTCTCTTGGGAAGAAGTATAATGAAAGACATTGACAGTCTTTGGCTGTTTGGGGGGATACTGGGAGGCGCATCATAGCCATATTGGACAGTAGAATATTAAATAATACTTTTATGGGGTTTTTTTATCCATGTGATATTGTGATGAGTTTGGTACATGGTACTATTAAGAGAGTGTAAGAGGGCTTAATGGTTGTTTTTACACTTAGCAATAAGGAACTAGCTATAATGATGGGGAGTGTAAGTAGAATACACTCCCCACAGCATAAAGGTTTAATGGCTAAATGTATTCTCTCGTAATTACATATATCAGGCACTAGTTTGGCATGGCACAGGAATAGGGAGTCCATTTAATGTAGTTCAGTGGTTCCCAACTCAAGATCTGATCAAATGGTCAAATGTGGCTTGAACCGAAAAAAGTCTGTAAACCATTGGTTGTAGAGGGTTCTAAGAGGAGGTGGTTTACCAGAGTCAGGCTGGTTTAACTTGGGAAGGGGATATATGGGAGACATTCACTAACATTCGAAAATTTGCCAGCGACGGCTTCGCTCACATTGCAACACTTCGCCAGGCGTAGATTTGCCAGGACAACGCTAATTCGCTAAAATCTGAAGTTGCGTCCAGGGCACGGAACGCCGACGAGGTAGCGCTACTGTGACAAGCGAAGTTGCACTAGCATTGCCTAATTTGCATACGGCGGGAAGTTAAAGTTGAATGGACGTATATGTTGCAGCAAATACATTACACTACACAAGCCCGGGAAACCTTAATAAAATAAAATAAAGTTGTTATATTGCCCTACACATGAGCCCAGTGTATAGTTTATGTGCCATATGTTAGGAAATGAAGGGGGAAGCCGAGTAAGACAAAAAAAAATTACGATCTTTTGCAGCCTATCACCCTGAAAAATGAAAAGTAGCCAGCGTTTTTTTGGGACTTAGAAAAATGTTTAACTATCTTTTGAGGAAGTCCTATCCACTCTATCGCACTTCACCTGGTCTGAGGTGGCGAAGGCAAGTCTGGCGCAAGAGGTAACGTTCAGTAAAATTCGAATCTTAGTGGATTTGCATAGTTACGTCCATTCGCCAGAGTGCAACTTCGCCAGGCGTAAGGGAGCGAAGTACTGCTAGAGTCTATCTCTTTAGCTAGCAGTTACACCAGCGACCGTTAGTAAATCGGCAAAGTAACGAAATAAGATCACGCTGGCTAATTTTCGCTAACGTTAGTCAATTCGCCCTTTAGTAAATCTGCCCCCATGTTTGTCCCACACTGCTTTGGCTTATGGGGATAATTTATGATGGTAGAAGCCTCAGTGTTTCATGCCCAGGGGAAAGCAAATTCCACCACCATCTTTATTAGTCCAGTCAGCTGTTAATAGTGGAGTTTCTTTAAGCTGCACCATAGTTGAGAAAGGAACAAGGCCAGCTAGCTGAGCAGATTGGGCTCCACTAAGTAGTTTAGAGGGGTCAGACTCAGCACCCCTGTGGGGCACTCCATTGGTATAGTGCAATAGTAATATGGTCAAGGGTATACATATACTGAGATTCTGTACCCAGAAACGTTCCCAAACAAATATCAAGTCGACATCATTCAATGTCCCACAACAAACAGGATGGAGGTATCATACCTGGAGTTAGCAAGGCTGTAGAAAAAATATATATACCATTATGCCAGTTAAAAAAAATATATAAGATTAATGAATCAATTTATTCATCCATTTATAAAACAATAAGAGTCAATTTTTTACAGCTATTAGCAACGCAGAAGCAGAGGTATTGGGTTAAAGAGGCACTAGAGACCCTAGAAAATATTTTCTGTATGGATTAAGTTGGAGCATATGCTACAATAATTAGGCAGCACATTTGCTTTATATTATTCTCTACAACGATGCATTGTTTTGTATGGTAATGATTCCCAGCTTCATTCTGCAGTGCTGCTTGTTTGCACACGATCATCATGACAATAGGGGAATTTCATTAGCAAAATGGAGCTTGTCTAGTGTAATGGATTCTCTTTTCTGTGATCATGTCCTGAGAAAAGAGTCAGTGCATCCTTCTGCTGCATTTCCCTGTACCCCAACATGCAGAGCTGTCATTGCAGAGGTCCTCACAAAACAAATTAAAGGGATCCTGTCATCGGAAAACATGCTATATTTCAAATCACATCAGTTAATAGTGCTACTCCAGCAGAATTCTGCACTGAAATCCATTTCTCAAAAGAGCAAACAGATTTTTTTTATATTCAATTTTGATATCTGACATGGGGCTAGACATTTTGTCAATTTCCCAGCTGCCCTTGGTCATGTGACTTGTGCCTGCACTTTAGGAGAGAAATGCTTTCTGGCAGGCTGCTGTTTTTCCTTCTCAATGTAACTGAATGTGTCTCAGTGAGACATGGGTTTTTACTATTGAGTGTTGTTCTTAGATCTACCAGACAGCTGTTATCTTGTGTTAGGGAGCTGCTATCTGGTTACCTTCCCATTGTTCTTTTGTTTGGCTGCTGGGGGGGGGGAAGGGAGGGGGTGATATCACTCCAACTTGCAGTACAGCAGTAAAGAGTGATTGAAGTTTATCAGAGCACAAGTCACATGACTTGGGGCAGCTGGCAAATTGACAATATGTCTAGCCCCATGTCAGATTTCAAAATTGAATATAAAAAAATCAGTTTGCTCTTTTGAAAAATGGATTTCAGTGCAGAATTCTGCTGGAGCAGCACTATTAACTGATCCATTTTGAAAAAAATGTTTTTTCCCATGACAGTATCCCTGTAAGTAACAATTACAAAACTTTATTTTCCAGTGCAGAATTCTGCTGGAGCAGCACTATTAACTGATTCATTTTGAAAATGACAGTATCCCTTTAAAGTAACTGCTTTGCTCCCCATGAAAGTAAGTGTGCAGAGTTATGACCTTTGTGCCTCTTCCTCCCAAGTCCAGGAGACTTGTACAAAAGAAAAGCAAATCCATAGACAAACCACTCCTTTCATCAATCTTTTCTGAACCTGTTCCAGTTCTCATTTGTCTTATATTATATACAGAAATCCCAAAATGTACAGTGTATGACAACTTTGATGATAACACTCATTTATATACTGTATACTTTAATAACAAACGTTTTGTTGAGCCATTGCAGCCAACACCTGACATGGAGTCCTACTGCCACCGACTGTCAGGTTAAAAGAAATATAAATTAACTTCTATAGTTAACATATATCTATATGTCATTTGTCTAAACTGTTATATTTTAATATATAATTATTCCACTTAGGGTGATCTCTAGTGAAAAAAGTGAACCATTTGCATTCAGAAACTTCTACAGCCAAAGTTATATTGAGATATTAAAAAGGATCCGTGCCTAATCTTGACTCCTGCAGTATCCCACTTCTAAACCTGACCAATACCTTTCATTTTTCTGATCCCTAGCACAATTTTATACAGGTATAGGACCTGTTATCCAGAATGCTCGGGATCTGGGGTTTTCCGGATAACAGATCTTGGCTCTTCATACCTTAGGGGGATTATTTTTCAAAGGACAAATTTTTGGGGCAGATTTATCAATGGTCGAACTGAAAAATTCATTTTATTTAATTTCAAGGTAATTTAGTTTACTTCAACTAGGGAATAGTCCAAATTTGAATCGAATCTGAAAAAAAATTAGAAAATTTGAATATTTGAAATTTATCATGTACTGTCTCTTTAAAAATTCGACTTTGACTATTCGCCATCTAAAACCTGCCAAATTGCTGTTTTAGCCCATGGGGGACCTCCAAGAGCCATTTGGTGGAAAAATCTTTTTTGGAGGAAAAGCTTTGCATATGATCCAAATTCAATTTGAACGATCGAATACAGCCTATTCTCTCGAAGTTAAAAAAATTCGATTTTTTTAATAAATTTTGGTTGGTCTTTTTGATTCGAATTTTGAGTTGATGGGAGTTTAAAAGAACTCATTCACAATTCAAATGGTATGTTATTTATGAAAAAAATTGAATGTTTAAAATTCGATCGAATAGTTCCAACCTGAAAATTAGAATCTACTAGAAAACTTACTAGAAAATCTTTTAGCAGAAAATTCGAATTTACCATTTGAACCTTAGTAAATCTGCCCCTATGTCCACTAGAAAATCATTTAAACATTAAATTAACCCACTAGGCTGGCTTTACTTACAATAAGGATTAATCATATCTTAGTTTGGATCAAGTACAAGCGACTGTTTTATTATTACAGAGAAAAGAGAAATCATTTTTAAAAATGTGGATTATTTGGATAAAATGAAGTCTATGGGAGTTGGCCTTTCTAAAATTCTGAGCTTTCTGGAGGTTTTCTCAGACCTGTACTTGACTACAAGTCCTTTCCCGAAGCTCAAGTGCTTTACTGGTCAACTGTCTGAAAGCAAACATCTGCTATTACTATGAGCTACTGGAAAACCTTTCTTCTTATATTACCCAATATATCCCATCACCAGCCTTGTCCTGATCCACTTTTCTACAATTTTCTACAAATTTGGCCAAATCAAGCAGTCATTGTTTATATTGCCCCACCAGTGGTGTAACTTTAGGGGGCTCTTTGGGGTTACGTCAGGGCACCCAACCTTGCCTCATTGAGATGCCATCGTCATTGCCCTGAGGTTGTTTCTGAAACAGTTCAAATATAATGGAGAAATGTTATCTGTGCCAATGGCCTTAGTGCCCAAAGTCAGACATTGTCCAATTAGCATGACCAAAGCACCTTGGGCACGTTGGGCACATTGAGATATTGATCAGATACCTTAGGTAATATGATTGGCTGATGACTTCAGCTGCCGATTGATGTTGGCTAAAAATCATAAAAATAATTCCACACACATCCAGCTTTAGTATTCAGGGCCTGTGCAACCTGTGTCAGCTTTTATAGTCTCACTGCCTTTGCATCAGAATTGCTTGACTGCAGGTTTAACAGAGTTTATATTATATAGCAATTCTATAGACAGTAAGGCGGCACCATGCCCTGGGCATGCTGGGAACGGCTATAACAGATGTTAGTGAGCTCAGAGTTTTGGAGACGTTGAGAAGAAACAGATTATGTTTGTATGTGACCAAATGCCTATTTACAGTCGTGTCATGTAATCTATGCTCACTTTTATTCATACATGTTAGGAATGATCACACACACCAGCATCTCGTACAAACACTGTTGTTATTTATATCCAGATATTCATACCAGTGATGGTTTCTTGGCTGGTTGTGAATACTTGACATTCCCAACTGAATTTATGGGATGGCTTGCTACAGAACTAAAAGGACAGGGCTAACAGTGACACCTCGTGGCCATCACTGATACATTCATGCACCATGTTTTTATATAACGGTGGAGTAGGCAGATGCTTTGGGACATCATTTAGACAGGGTGTCTTGTTAATGTAGCTTATAGTTATTATATAGTTACAGTATATGTCTATTGATTATGTATATACATATATATATATATATATATGTGTTTGTGTGTGTAGCAGGGTTTGGGACCATGAGCCACTGGGAAAGGAAAAGTCCAACTGATTGAGCAGAATCTGACCCCGAAGACAAAAATAGTTTGTGAATTAAACTTAATGTGGATTTCTAAGCAAGCGGTGCAATGACTAGTTATTGGAAACCCCAGCAAAACTGTTGGGCCCATAAACTTTGGGAACAGGATATTTTCCATAAACATTTTATATTACCGTTACGTTATCAGTCACACTAGGCCCTTTATTTTCTTGTCCCCCCCCAACAGGTGCAGGATCTGTCTCCTTTATAGTTACACCCCCCTGATTTTAAAAAATGATTTTTGCATTTGTATCATAGTAGCTGTGGTTCAAAAAACACATCCATCATAGTTAACGTTTGGTCCCAGCAAAACTGGGGCAAAAAATGTGGCACTTTGAACTTGTGTCCATGGGGGACACCAGACAAATAACTTGTATGTTGCCCCAGGTTTTCTGATGGAGGCCCTGCCAGTAGACACAAGCACCCATGCCCTAATAGGCTTAAAATTGTGCCCTCTATAGCACCATACACTTTATATTTGGCCTACCAGGTGCAACTTGATTGAACCATCTGGAAATAGACATACAAGTTACTGCTACCAAAATCATCGTCAGGCGCAACCTTTGTATCACCATACACCAGCACTTTTTACTGAGCATTCAATATTATGTAGGGGCATGTCCTAGAGGAAACAGGTGTGCCGCCCCCTAGGAACTGTGTTTCCATTAGGCTGGTTTGTGCAGAAGGTAACACAAACATTTCTAGGTTTTTCCCATGATGTTTCTATCTCAGACTTGCTGCTACTGGAGTGGATGCAGTTGTTAGTTGTGTTATTTTAACTAAGCACTGCTGTTCTTTCTACACATAGTAATGATGCGGTGGTACTTATTTTCCTTTCTCACGGCACTAAGACAAACATTAAGTGGAAACAGCTGAGCAATACCATCCACTATAAGGTCTGTGCCACCACCAACTGTAGGGATTTTGTCTGCTGAGAGAAACACGTTTGCTACAACATTTGATTTCAGGGGTAACAGGATCTGGATTACAATTTCAACCTTGAAGTCTATGGGGTATCTGAAAAACAGTTCCTTGTTTATATACTCTATATTTATATATCCTGTTTTGGTGGGGGTGAAATAGCCTTCTTACTCGCATACAAATTAGACGCTCCCATAGAAGTCATTTGATCACTAGTAGGGCTGCCCTAAACATGATTGACTGATTCTAGTTTCCTTCTTCAAGTAAACTTGAACCATGCTGACAGTGGCGTAACTAGATGTTACTGGGCCCCACAGCAAATTCATTTTATGGCCCCCAACATAACCACAAGTTGCCCTTTTTTACCAATATATATTGAAATTGCTCATTAATTAGGGCCTCATGGGGCCCCTATAACTCCTGGGCCCCCCTGCAGCCGCAGGGTCTGCTTCCTCTGTAGTTACGCCCCTGCATGCTGATATGTTCCTTTATATATCTAGAAGTGACTGGTAGAGGGGTCCCAGATTCTGTGCTTTACATCCCTAGGAAATGGCAGCACCAGAAATTGTGAATATAATGAACTTCTAAAAAAGAGAGATTGCATAGCCTATATTGACTGAATAAACCACATATATAGGAAATTTGAGGCATGATACCCTAAAAGGGGGTTAAAGCAGACACACACAGCCCTTCCTTGTTGGCACCCTTGATTTCATGAATCCATAGATGCCAGTGATGGAGATAAGAGGAATAATTTGAAAAGAAAAATCTGCCTATTTTTTTGCCATTACATGCCCTTTAAAAAGATGGGTATCTTTTTAAAGGGCATGTCAAGGCAAAAAAAATAAAACACCATTTTTACTTTCTTCAATGAAAAAGAAACCTATCTCCAATATCCTTTAATTAAAACATGTGTACCGTTTTTATAAGAAACCTGACTGTATGCAGTGAAATTCTCCCTTCATTTACTGCTGTGGATAGGAATTGTCAGACGGTCCCTAACTGCTGAGCAGGGAAACAATCATACTTATGAACAGCAGGGGGAGCCCCCACCTTATTTCCCAGCCATGCAGAACTCAAGCAGCTTTGTTTGTTTCCCTTTAGAGCAGTCGGTGACTGTGTCGAGATTTGTATTGGATTTTATTTTTGCCTTTACATCCCCTTTACTGTTTCCAACTCCAGCTGCAGGGACAAAGATCATGGAGCCAGATTTAAACAGATAAACTGGGATTCTATTTGGAGAAAGTTTGTATTAAACAATACAAAAACTATAAAATCCACATTAGATTACATGACAACACAGGACCCAGTGCAGTCTGTATATTCTGATTATTAATCAGTCGTGCTGTATCAGCTTCTGGCAGATATTATTTGACTTGTGTTGTTTTGATAATTTATGACGATCCCTAAGCAGCCCAGACCACACTGAGCATGTGCATAGTCTTGGTCTTGCAAAGATGTTTAACAAAGTTACTAGATGGTGACCCCCTGTGGCCAACTTTGAAAGCATAAATCATTTGTTTGATTAGGCTTGTGCTGCAGTAAGTTCATGCTTATGCTTAGTATACAAAATACAGCATTTCTAGCCTTATTATATTTTAGACTTTAGTTCCCCTTTAAGCTGCATAGGGCTATTTTACCTGAAAAGTGATGCAGTATAAGACTTGAATTTACTTGACCTTTAAACTGCATCAGTTATTCTTGTAGAAGGAAACCCATTGCAACAGCCTTGACTGATATCACTTGTGTACAATATGTTCCATTTCTTTAGTCATGCAGTGTACCCCACCCATGCAAACTAGGGATGCACCGAATCCACTTTCTTGTATTCGGCCAAACCCCCGAATCCTTCACGAAGGATTCGGCCGAATACCGAACCGAATCCGAACCCTAATTTGCATATGCATATGCAAATTAGGGGTGGGAAGGGGAAAACATTTTTTACTTCCTTGTTTTCTGATAAAAAGTCATGCAATTTCCCTCCCCACCCCTAATTTGCATATGCAAATTAGGATTCGGATTCTGTTTGGCAGGGCAGAAGGATTCGGCCGAATCCGAATCCTGCAGAAAAAGGCCGAATCCTGGCCGAATCCCGAACCGAATCCTGGATTCGGTGCATCCCTAATGCAAACTAAGCCGTACAAATGGTGTTATGTGGAACACAGTATCACAGTACAATGCACAGGGAAGGCAATATAAAGTAAGCACATTTTGTTTAGATAAGGGTAACATTACCAAAAGAACGGTGTAATTTTGGGGTGAATGCTATCTTTCAGCGAGAAGTGTGCATGGGTCCAATATCACATATTAAAAACACGCACAGTGTCTCACTTAAACATTTTTTAATGCAATTTTAGATTACCATAAGAAACTGTTTATTTTAATAGAGCTGAGATGGAGAAGGCTTCTCCTGTAATGAAAACACGGATCATGAGCTTATAGCTGGTACGATTAAATGTAGCATGACTGTTGGGACTGCGATCCTTTATAGGCACAAGACTGATCAGGTAGAAAAGGATTTACATGGCTGGACTTGACACATTCCAGAAAACAATATGCTTTCTGGAGCTCAGATGCCAGGTCACTGGTGTAACAAAACCTCACCCTGGTGGTCTAGTGGTGGTGCGGCTGGGACGCCCACCGTGATGTCCTGCTCCTTCCTAGTGTGCGCCACGCGCGCGCACTCCCGTGCTTTATAGGCTCATGCGCGCTGGCGTGATTACGTCAGCGCGCAATGGCGCGAAATTCAAATAGTATTTAAAGGGACATTTTTTCCTATGTCATTGCCCGTGATAGGTTTTGTTCCCGGTGCCTTGTACTTTGTGCTGAAAAGTTTCTAGTTTGTCTGATTGCTGTGTTTGACCCTGCCTGGCTATTTGACTACTCTGATCTCTGGAACCTGAGCCTTGCCTGAAACCAACCTTGATTCTGCTTAACCCTCCTGATTGACATTCTGGTTTGACCTCTGCCTGTTATCTGACTCTGATTCTGCCTCATCCCATCTGATTGATTACCCGGTTTTCACCCTTGCCTGCCTGACGATTCTAGCTATCTGCCTGTCTCGACCCGACCAGTCTGACCACGAATCTGTCTTATCCTGTTATACCGCGACCTTCGGCCTAACTGATTTTAACAACTGTCGTGCCCCTTTGCTTGCCAGAACTCCTCGCCTTGCTCCTCTCGAAAAGTCCAGGTAGCATCTGAGTACACTGAGGGCTCCTCCCGAAGCCAAAGGCAGTCACACTACTGGTGAAGCCGAGACCAGGGAGCTTGGCACTAGTTCTGGTTTAGGGTGCCGACCGTGCCAACTGGCTTAAAATGGTCAATGTTGCACCCTTTTCTACTGAAAAGAAAAATGTAAAACATTTTGCTTTGGTTTGCACCCCTTGCAATCTCCAGCATGACACTCTCTTTCAGATCTCCTTGATGAAGGTTGAAGAAAGGGACAAAACTGTAAAACAGTGTATTGCTGGACCTTGTGCAAGAGACCCCTCTTCTGTGACTCTCAATCAGGTGTGTTCTGACACAAGGGCAATTCCTTTACTCAAGTCTTCCCTATATCAGGCTCTCTGCACCTACCATTTATAGCACTGTGTGAAATGGGAAATCTGCATTCAATTCATGAAGCAATGGAAATCTCACCAACAACCAGAGAGCATGTCTATACCTGAATGTATCTAATCCTCCTCCGTGCTTCTTGCCTACATAGAGCAGCCCTTTGTCTTAGACTATAGAACTTTGACAGACAGTGCTAACAATGTTGGATTGGAAGTAGGGTTACCACCTTTTCTGGAAAAAAATACCGGCCTTCCTATATATTTATCGATCTATTAATAACATTGGGATGAACCATCATTTTTACCAGCCAGGCTGGTAAAATACTGGCCAAGTGGCAACCCTAATTGGTCCAAGCTTGGTTTTCCCATTGGGACGTGGATGAGATTCCTGCTCCCAGCTTAGGGACTGGGATGGTGTCTCTCTTCTATGTCCAGGTAACAGGGCCAATGTTTTGTCTCCCCTGATAAAGAACACACACACACACACACACATAGAAAAAAAAATATATATACAATATAACATATGTGGAATTATATGGAAGAATCCCTCTCATCCCAATAACATTTCCAGGCAACTCTCATTGTATAGTAGAGGTTTGTCTCCATGCTTTTTTTAGTTGTCCTGGGAAATGCTTAGATTGAATGTATATGTGCATGCAGGGATTCCAACAGTAATAGGTATCCTACTACTAAGTCATAAGGGTGATCCCCCAATGGAGCAACAATTATTATCCCACTGGTGGTCACTATGGCCACTCTGGGCATGGGGCATTGAAAATGCCTCATGAATGCATGGCCACACACCCCCGGCCTGACCCACTATATACCATTACACCCTAGCCCTGTGCACATTTAAATCATACCCAGCCCACTTCTTTCCAGGCCCTGCTACTTCATGATCCTTGAATTGTACCTTCCCAACTCCGGAGACCTAGATGGAAGCCCATGATAGAGGATTCCCCACACTGTAACCAGATAACTGATTCCTTGTTTTTACTTATGCCCAGTAGCTAAACCAGCTGAACTATAGTAACATGATTATGTATTTCCCATTAGGCAAAGAGACAAAACTATTATAGAGGAATACTCCAGAGCAGCAATATTTTTGGGAGCCCATTACTCAGGAAAGGTCTTTAAATATTTGAATGAAACATTAAAAAATGCACATTAAAAACGAAATTTTTAACCCTGCCTGATTGACATCTGCCCGACTTTCAGACAGATATCGATTGGGGAAGCCCGTCGGAGGGCCCCACACACGGGCCATTAAGTTGCCGACTTGGTCTGTCCGCAGCTTTAATCGGCTCGTGTATGGCCACCTTTAGAGGCATATTTATGACATGTACAAAATTATTTATAATTGGACCAAGGCAATTCTCAGCAGCTTTGTTCTGTTTTGCCCTAACTGGTTTCCCCCTCTGTACTGCCTTATGGCGGCCCTGCAGGGTCATAGCTCCATGATTGAGCCCGTCTGTATATTCACAGCATTATGTGAAATGTATTTATAGTAAACAGGATTTTTGTGTTATTTTAGCAATATGACCATGCTAGAAACAAACACAACAGCATAAACCTGAACTGTACTAACCACATTTTTCATCTCATTCCATCCATGACTACAGAACGTACGGCTTTTGTTACATGAAAGCATTAAACTAGTATATCAGTACCACAACGGAACAGGCTCAATTTCTCATATGAGTGGGGTGGCTCTTGATATCACCCAGGTCAAGTTCATTTACCCGTTATTGCTATTATTACACCTCCAGTTTCCCCCTATTCTAGATGCCTCTCTGTGGGCTTTAACAATCCGATATCAGAAGCACTGGATGTTGCGCCATTTCTCATAAATTCAGTAGCATAATGCGCCATTGCTGAAGGTTGAAACCGCTAGCGTATTTACGCAGTGATCGCCTTTTTATTTTTCAAAAAATCCGCATGTGTGTCCGGGGAATAAGCCTGGATAAATGCTGGAACTGACTTAGGGAAAGAAGGTGCAACCCTAGGGATTGAAGGTTTTCCTGAGACACATTTTAACCTGATTCATTTGGCATCTTAAATATTTTGCAATACATAGAACTATCACTGCTTTATTTAAAGGGAGAATTGGAGGTGAAAATAAACTCTGCCCCATATATTGTAATATACTTTTTTCTATTGATAAGTGACCAGAATCTTATTCTTGTTTATAAAAGGATAAGATAAGGATACTTTCCGCACCTTGGCTTTATTACAACCCCTAACTTGCTAAATGACGTGCATGTTTGTGGATGGGAGGGAGTGCCTACTAGGAGGGAGGGGGTCTGGGCCTGCTGGGTATGCCATGTTGGGGCCCGAACACATCCCCAGGGCCCCATAACCCCTCTACCAAATGGTGGCCAATTTCAAATGTAAAAACACTTCTGGAACATTTATTATTTCTTGGTTTTATTAGACCTGTAAAACAAAAATGTGTAGTAAATTTTCCCTTTGGCTTATGCTTTATTTGGGATTACTTGCAATCTCAGTGAGTAAAATAAGTTACATCGATAGGGTTAATGCTCCCCTATGGCTTTAAATGCCTACACTTATTCTTATTCTGTAGTTAATGGGTAAAAGTCCATGTACAGACTTTTGATTATTAGCATAATTTGTACAGGGTATCATTGGCCCAGAGGCTGATGACAAGTTGCTGTCACATTTCAGTATAGTGCTGGGCAGAGGGTGGGGCTTCCTCTGGAGTTGATTCCTGGAGTGGATGCACTGGGAGCCTGGAGCTTAGGCTCCAGTAAAAGGAAGGCCCCTAGTAGGGTTGCCACCTATCCCGTTTTCACCTGGACAGCCTGGATTTTGGAACGGCTGTCAGGGTCTAAAACTGCCTGTCCGGATTTTAGGGTTGCCACATGTCCAGTTTTGACCAAGACAGCACTATTATTTGAAGGGCTGCCTGGGTCAAAACTGCCTACCTGGTGTTCCAAATTAGGAAAACCGGGCAGGATTCCTTATGATTAATATCAGCCTCATGATAACCTCGCCCCTGACATCACAACCCGCCCCAGTATGTCACAGCTCCACCCCTGTTATGTCACACCCCTGCCCGGAGTCAAATTGAGCAACAGGTGGCAACCCTACCAGATTGCCAAATTAAAACGTCCGGACAAGACATTGAAGTTAATGACATCGCGATCAGCCAATAACTGATCACCATGTCATCAATCCTGCCCTGATGTCACCAGCCCTAGCAAGCAAGAGCAGTCTGTGCTGTGACTAAGAGGAATAGCAAGGGGGTAACATTCCCCTCTGGCCTGTAGTGTCGGGATCACTGCCTAATAGGGATTAAGGGTAAGGTCACACTGGGCGATTCGGGGAGATTTAGTTGCCCGATTACCTATCGCCTTTTCTTGGGGCGACTAATCTACCCGAACTGCTTCCCCCTGCTAGAATAAGAAATCAACTACGGCATGGCACTCACCGCGCTTTGTTTTCTAAAGTCGCCCAAAGCTTCCTCGTGAGGCAACTTTGGGCGACTTCGAAAACAAATCGCCACGAGTGCCATGCCGCATGCAATTTCTCATGTCCAAGACGTGGAAGCAGTTCGCACTGCAAGTGCCATGCTGCAGGCGATTTCTGATTCTATCAGGCAAAAGACAGGGGGAAGCAGTTCGGGGAGATTAGTCGCACCAAAGAAGAGGCTATTTGTCGTCAGGTGACTAAATGTCCCTGAATCGTCTAGTGTGACCTTACCCTTAAGGGTTAGTGATTTCCCTGATCCAATGTGTAAGATTGAGGACACGGTACAGAGATGCTGAAGGTACATCTATCCATGTGATACGCTATCTCCACAGGGATGTCACAAGGCGCTGCCTCTGAAATGCTGTGTTGTTCCCTGACGTGTATATGAAAAACTTCAGAGGATTCTGAGTAAAAAAACCTGATTTTAAGGGATCTAATCACTGTTGTTCCACAATACTAAATTCTTAAAGCAACATTGCTCAATAAACATTTTCCCCAGCTACTTAGTTATTTTAATATAAAGGTCATCTTTCCCTTTAAACAACCACTACAGTGCTGATGTTGAGATGCTATTTATCATGCGTTGCAATAAAACTCACATTCTGCTGTGTCACATTTACCTTTGGTATTTCCTTTTGCACTTCTTCTTGTGAAAAGAATAACAGATAAGGTCAGAACCTGGAAACTCTATCCCCCATATGTAATTTAAAGGGCATGTAAAGTCTAAAATAGAATAAGGCTAGAAATGTTGTATTTTGTATACTAAATATAAACATGAACTTACTGCACCACAAGCCTAATCAAACAAATAATTTATGCTTTCAAAGATGGCTACTGGGGGTCACCATCTTGTAACTTTGTTGAAAATCTTTGCAAGACTGTGCACATGCTCAGTGTGGTCTGGGCTGCTTAGGGATCGTCATAAACAAAGCTGCTTGAGTTCTGCATGGCTGGGAAGTAAGGCGGGGGCTCCCCCTGCTGTACATAAGTATGATTGTTTCCCTGCTCAGCAGTTAGGGACCATCTGACAATTCCTATCCACAGCAGTAAATGAAGGGAGAATTTCACTGCATACAGTCAGGTTTCTTATAAAAACAGTACACATTTTTTAATTAAAGTATATTGGACATAGGTTTCTTTTTCATTAAAGAAAGTAAAAATGGGATTTTATTTTTTTGCCTTTACATGCCCTTTAAGGCACTAAAGTTTGCCCAGGAGCCAGGGCCAGATTTCTAATCGCAGCACCCGAGGCCTCGCGGTCCTATCGCCAGCGATGGCATGCTCCCACCAATCACGCGCGTGCACGTGTATGCGCCATAACGCTGGCCAGTGGGGAATGCTGTGTTCCTCATGCGGCTGGGCGGCATGCCACGCTTAGAATTTCGCCACCATAGGCCCCAACCAATAAGATGTTTGCATTTAAATAGGTGACCAGTAAATGGGTTACTGCCCTTGAGCAAATTTAGTGCCTTTCATTACTTAACCCCTTATATGGCCTAACTAATGGCCAATTGGCCATTTAATAGACTGACTGCAAGTGTGACCAATTGAAACTAACTGCACAATTGAACCACACACTATGCAAGGCCCCTTTGTTGCTTCTAGAGCAGGGATCCCCAACCTTTTGAACCCGTGAGCAACATTCAGAAGTAAAAGGAGTTGGGGAGCAACACTAGCATGAAAAATGTTCTTGGGGTGCCAAATAAGTGGCCATTTGGTAGCCCCCTATGTGGATTGCTAACCTATATTGAGACTCTGTTTGGCAGTGCACCTGGTTTTTATACAACCAAAACTTGCCTCCAAGCCTAGAATTCGAAAATAAGCTCCTGAGGCCACTGGGAGCAACATCAAAGGGGTTGGAGAGCAACATGTTACTCACAAGCTACTGGTTGGGGATCACTGTTCTAGAGTGGCAAATAGTGTTCTAGAGTATGTGTGTGTGTGTGCAGGCCCGGACTGGCAATCTGTGGGTTCTAGCAAATGCCAGAGGGGCTGCTGTACGGCTCCATAAATGTTACCATATAGTGGGCTGGTAGGAGGCTGTTTGGGCTGGTAGGAGGCAGTTTGGGCCTCTGAGTACTTGGAATGACAGGGCCTTTTTTGACTCCCAGTCCAGGCCTGTGTGTGTGTGTGTGTGTGTATATATATATATATATATATATATATGTTCTATTCTCGCAAAGAGTTCAAGTGTAAGATGCCACCCATACAACACAAATAGAGAAACATTTACCTTTATTATAAACAATTATGACATTGTCTCAGGTTTATTATTAATGTTCCATCACTGTCCCAGATATCCAAATACAACATATTTGCCAACTACCAAAAAGAGCCAGCGTTCCTTGTGCATAAAGTGCATTCTATGTGAAATACAGTGTAACGAGGGTCAAGTATGCACTAGAGCAATGTAATATTAGATTGCACCCAATCTAGTATCCCATAGCAACCAATCAGGTCATCTGTTTGAAAGCAAACATCTGATTGGTGGCTATGAATTAACAGACCGGTACATACTTCTATGACAGCACCCATGGGCTTTCTGTGGGTGTAGGTTGAACATAATGGGGTCTAAGCAGTGTGAAAGGAAGGCTGTCCCCTGTGTCTGTCCCATCTTATCCTTGGTGGGATCGGTGGAGTCCTGTTCATGGGGCCTCCAGAGGCTTCTGTTCTTCCAAAGATGATATCATTGGCTTGTAGTTGCAATCTCTGTGTTATAGGGGGCACAACTTGCAGCCCAAAGGGGGTTGGTGAATGTGAAAGAGAAGGAGGAGGGGCAGAAGGTATAGAGGGAGCTGAGGCCACAGGGATAGGTGTTGGTGGAAGGGGTCGCTGCCTGATCCAGTCTTCTTCGCTTGCTTCACTGGAGGCTGTTGTCTGTTGGGACAAGATCATGGCGGTAACCAAAAGAGGCACAATAAAGTAACTATGCATAGAGTAGCTCTAGTCTGGTATTAAAAGGATGCCGACCTTCACTGTCAAGCTATTGTTAAAGGGCCACTATATACATATGTTTAGATACATTGCGCTTGTACATGCAATAGAAGTCAATAGCTATCAGGGCTGCCATCTGAAACTATACTTTACTACCGTATTTAGATTACAGGCCCCCTAAGGGGACAGATTTATTAGCCCATTGTCTACCTGGACACCCTGGGAGCTATCTATGCCAACTAAGTAGAATGGGCCCTCAGTTAATAAAAAATACTCTGTACTATATGTTATGCCCCTTTCCATGCCTCGTTACACCTAAACATTCCTGATCTTTTCCACATCTGGATTATTCCATTACCAGCTACTTTTTAGATGGCCATACCTCAATAATGTCAGACACTTATTTACCCTCCCCAGTACTTTGTATAGTTATTGTAACACTACTGGGCAAATTCACTAAGATTCGTAGTTGCGCCAGGCGTAACTTCGTCGCACTTCGCCAGGCGTAGTTTCGCCAGCGCTCCGCAAATTCACTAAAATCCAAAGTTGTGCTCATGGGTAGCGTAAGGTTGCAAAGTTGCGCTAACGTTGATTCGCTAAGTGAAGCGAAGTTACGCTAGTGATGGTTAATTTGCATATGGCGCCAAATTCAAATTTCAATGGAGGAATATGTAGCAGCACTACAAATGCCTGGGAAACCTTCAAAACATCAAATAAAATTTTTATTTTGCCCTACACATGTGCCCACTGTATAGTTAAGTTGCCATGAGTTAGGGAATGTAGGGGGGAAGGAGGGGAGCCCCAAAATATCACCCATAATATAGAAAAAACGCCAGCGTTTTTTGGGACTTAGAAATTTTTTTTACTTTTTTTGAAGCAATCCCTATCTACTCTATTGCGCTTTGCCTGGTCTAGCGTAAAAGGTAGCGTTCAGTACAATGCGCGTGTTAGTGAATTTGCGTAGTTACGTCCATTGCGCAAATTCGCCAGGCGTAAGGGTGCGAAGTAACACTAGCGAATTGACGCTAGCGTTAGGTGCTTCGGCGCTTAGTGAATTTGCCCCTACTATGGGATAATCCAATACCAGATTAAGGGGTTTGGCATGGTGTGTATAGCAGTGCTTTACTACTACTTGTTTTGTGGTTCTGAATATATTAAAGCATTTGGCTAGGTGCCACTTAGTTATAAAGCTCAGAGATACATAAAAAACATTTTGTTATTGGTCAGATGGGCACCCAATAGGTGCAATCCCAAAAATTCATCCCTATTGGCCGTAAGACTGGTCTTTTATAGATAAACAGGAGGAGAGCAACTACACATCCCACACATATCTCATTCGTTTAGGCCTTCAGGATGGGCCCCCTGTCCACAAATGTGGGCCCTACAGTTCAGGAATCTCTGCTGTATAATAAGGCAAGATGGTGTCAGGCAAAGAGAATGCAGCTGTGGGATAGTGAGTGTAGTAAGACAAGTGGTTGTAGCTGTAAAGCAATATGGTAAGGAGGATAGCTTTGGGCAAGAGGAAGGATTGAGCTGTGGGATAGTGTGTATAGTAGGGCAAGATTTAGTTGTAACTATCTAAAGGCTGCTTTGGCATGCTGTGTTAGAAATAATGATGCCCGACCCCTATACAGGGAAGCCATGGGGATAGCCCACTGATACCACTCACCTCTTCTGCTTCTGGTTGGGAAAGGACATGCACTTCTTCTTTTCCTTGAATCTCACAGCGGCAGAAAGGGCAGGTGTGTCCGTCAGACTTCTGCAATGGAAAGCACAGTCAAACTGTCACATCTCATATAAATCTGTCAAATCTGGAAACATACACAAGTTTTCTGTTCTCAGCATTTTTGCACTTTCACCCACCCTGGAGTTGTTAATGCACCAAAATATGTGGATGACAGTTGCTGCGATAATACTGGAATTTTTTACACCAAAGATGAATGTGGCATGGGGAGTTTTGGGTGCTCCTAAAAATACTGGCAGAGAAACTGTCCTGCTTGCCATATTACTTAGACAGAAAAATAAACAATGGGTCAACAATAGTGATGAGCACCAGACATAGAAATCTGCATTTTTGCCATCTGCATTTTTTCGTGAAACTGAGGCAAAAATCCGCCAAGAAAAAGACGAAATTGTCCCTCAGACAAAAAAGTCGCCACAAGAAAAAACACCCATTGACTTTCATAAATTTGGACAAAAAAGTCGCAGAGACAAAATAGTCACCACAAGAAAAACGCCCATTGACCTCAATGCTTTTGGCGATTTTTTTTCACCCATTTTTCCTCATTTTCGTCAATTTTTCAGCAAACCAAAATGGGATTAATTTGCTCATCACTCGTCAACAATATTAGGGCAAAACTAATAGCTAGTGTTCTTCCCCCCCCTCCATAATTTATCAAAATATGAGAAAAACTCACCCACTTTCTATTTATTCCTATGGGATTATTAGAAGTTTATTTACCAGTGGGTGACAGTTACAGTTCACCATTTGATAGATACATCGTAGTGAATTCTAATCTCCCATTTTAATGAATATACCCCTAAGTGTTCTCTCTTACCTGCCATGCTAAGAGGCAGTCATTACACAGTAAATGCCCGCACGGCTTTATCCGGACATTCTTCTCATTGTCGACACAGATCTTGCACAGTTCAAAGGAGGAACCCATCTGGGAATATAAATCCCATTGCTCCTACAGAAGACACAAGTGGGTGCGTTTATGGGAGATGCAAAGAATGAGACAAACACGGAATAGGAGAGTATACTAATGTATTACATGATTTATATATATATATATATATATATATATATATATATATATATATATATATATATATATATATATATATATATATATATATATATATATATATATATATATATATATATACCAGAAGCTGTGGCATAGCTTCAGTGGTTGTAGCACCCCATACCCCCCCTTTAAACTAGTGGTGATCCTATGCTTTTAAAATTGGGCGTTTGTTTTGGGAATATCTCTCCTTTAAAAGCCTGATTGCTGGCTGGGGAGGATTTAGCCCTTCAACAGCGTTCAATGGACATTGATTACAGGTAATGCTAGAATGCACATAAAAAATAAAACAAGTTAGGGGTTTACCTTGACGTGGTATGGTGGCTTATCAATTTTATGATCATAACTTTGTAACAAAATAACCCCTATTTGGGTACATATGCAATAGCATTTATTATACTTATATATATATATATATACTTTAAAGCCTTTAGAGTGCTCCCACAACCCCCCTGTTTTGATATAATATATATATATATATATATATATATATATATACAGTCCAAATACTGGTGCACTCAAAACAAACGTTAATGCCTAAGTGCTGGTTAAAACAGAACATGTATATAACAAAGAAAAACGCACACACAGGTCTTTTCAAGGTGCAAAATCCAAAAAATGGTATTTATTCCAACGTTTCGGCTATTCACTTAAGCCGATGGCGGCTTAAGTGAATAGCCGAAACGTTGGAATAAATACCATTTTTTGGATTTTGCACCTTGAAAAGACCTGTGTGTGCGGTTTTCTTTGTTATATATATATATATATATATATATATATATATATATATATATATATATATACACACACACACACACAGGGTTCTTCGATTCTGTTTTCCAGATGCAGGTACAGGTCTGGCTTCGCTATATATTCTCTGAAATGCAAATGACATGCGAAAAAAACACAGTAATGCGGCGATAGACTGGACAGAGTGGTTCGACCGGCTTCTGCTCACCTGTGATACCTGAACCTTCGGGCTCGTTGAAGGGTTGCTCAGTTCTGATAAATCCGGATTACTGCTCAATCCATTAGGGTGTAAATACCTGCAACAGTGAAAAAACAGACAGTTTTAGGGCTCTTACAGATGAGCGGTTTTACCTGCGCTATGGTCAGGCCCGGATTTGTGGCGAGGCCGCATAGGCCCAGGCCTGGGGCGGCATCAAATAAGGGGCAGCATGCCGCCCAGCCGGCAAGTGATTTTCTTGCCAGAGCACTAGCATCGAACGGCTAATGCTCTGGAAACAAGGTGACAGTAGCCGCATGTGCAATCTTCAAGATAACATGATGCTTGTGCGCCATCTTCAAGCTGGGCGCAATCTTATGAAAGGGAGGGGGCGACGGAGGATGCCGGCCTCCAGGCGCCCTCAGGGCAAATCCGGCCCTGGCTACGGTTTCATGTGTTCAGCCGCAGGGGAGAGTAGGAGTAGGCGCACTGAATTATTTTCAATGGGGCTGGACTCAAACAGACTCATGTAAGCGTCGAACGTAGGTTGGGTTGCAGCATGTTGCATTTTACCTGCGTTCTGCGCTGACATGCATTTGTATGAGTACAGCCCCATTGAAAAGAATTCACTGCGTCTACTCCTGTGCTCCCCTGCGGCTGAACGCATGAAACCGGAACTCAGGGGAGCGCAGCTAAAACGCTCGTCTGTACGAGCCCTTATTATCTCAGCTCAGATTATGTATCCATCCTCTGTGCTCTTTTTCTATGGAGTTTAAGGAGCTGTTCACCTTTTTGTTAAATTACGTATGACATAGAGAGTGATATTCTGAGACAATTTGCCGTTGGTTTTCATTTTTTATTATTTGTGGTTTTTGAGTTATTTAGATTTTTCTTCCACAGCTCTCCAGCCTGCAATTTCAGGTTGCTAGGGTCAAAATTCCACTAGCGACCATGCATTGATCTGAATGAGAGACTGGAATATGAATAGGAGAGGCCTGAATAGAAAAAAAGAGCTATCAAAAGTTGAAATAATGAAACGTTTTTAGACTTCCAGAGCATTTGTTTTTCAGATGGGGTCAGTGACCCCCACTTGATAGCTGGACAGTCAGAAGAAAAAGGCAGGTAATTAAAAAAAACTTTAAAAAATAGATAATGAAGACCAAATGAAAAGTTGCTTAGAACAGGCCATTCTATAAATACTAAAATCAATACTAAAATGAGCTTAATGGTGAACAACCACTTTAACCTTTTAAACTAAACTGTTGCCTTTTAAGTCAAAAACTGATAGCTGATATGGGGGGAGTGGGCCCCACCCCTTCTCTCCCGTACTGAGGAGTTTTGGCCATGGGGTCTGCTCCCATTGCTGAGGCTTGTTCTTCAACTTACAGCCCCTCCTTCTGTCCTTCCAAAAGTGCCAAATATAAGGGCTTATTGTGTGGGATGGTCTGTAGAATTTCTCCTTTTGCCGTCACATAGCCAATAGCCCATTGGCCAAGGTGTGTGCAGCTTAGTCTGAAGATGTAACTGCGGGAAACAAGGAGACATTTGGTTAAGGGGCAGAAAATACTTTGCCGACGACTATGATATTAGAACATTACAGGGTATATTTATTATATAATTAAAAATGAGTTCACCACAGTTCAGAGGGGAAATCCCTCGTTTTTTACCCACTTGTTTTATCAAAGGCCAAAAGTAACCTTTGTGAATAGAGAGAGCAAAGAGCACTGGGCATCTCTTGTGAACATAGCTTGACTTTATTGTCACCCATATTTAAGCAGAGAACCTAACCTGGTTAGGGTGAGAGGCTAAAAGGAACTTCCTCTCGTGCAGGCCCGCGTTATCGGCAACTCGCGCATGTGCCCAGTCTGTGCCAGTCAGGTTGCCTAAGGCGCCTGGCCGGCCTGGCACTGGTCCCTGTAACCAATTATGCATCCAGAACCGCTGGTTTTATAGCACAGAACCTAGCCTGGTTTGTGGTATTAAGCAGTGCTATGTACATGGCACAAAGCAAGTTAATACCTTCTGTTTTCAGAAGACTTTATGTTGCACTTATATTTAAAGATACTCCTGTATAATTTTTATGCATTAGGGAAAAGTAGGGATGCAGCGAATCCAGGATTCGGCCTTTTTCAGCAGGATTTGGATTCGACACGAATCCTTCTGCCTGGCTGAACCGAATCTGAATTCTAATTTGCATATGTAAATTAGGGGCAGGGAGAGAAATTGAGCGACTTTTTGTCACAAAACAAGGAAGTAAAAATGTTTTCCCCTTCCCACCCCTAATTTGCATATGCAAACTAGGATTCGGATATGGTTCGGCAGAATCTTTCGCTAAGGATTGGGGGGTGCGGCCGAATCCAAAATAGTGGATTCGGTGCATCCCTAGGGAAAAGTTCAAAAATGTTATTAAAAGAGAAGTGTAAAGGTGGTCATACATGCACTGATAATAGCTACTCGTGTGGAGGCACATTTATCAAAGGTCGAATTTTCGAATTCATGTGAGTTTTTTAAAACTCACAAAAATTCAAAATTCAACTTATCTAAATTTATTATTAAAATCGAATTTTTCAAATTTGGACGAATTGAAACAACCCGAAATTCTAACAGAATTCGAATCAAATTCGATCAAACTCGATTCGAGTATTTTCTCCGAAAAAAACTCGAATGTCAGGAAAACTGCAATCATCTCCAAATTAATTCCTGGACCTCTCCCATTATCTTAATTCGGCAGGTTTTAGGTGGCGAATAGACAAATCGGAATTCTTAATGGGCCAGAGTATGATAAATCTCCAAAATCGAATTCACATATTTTTTTTTAAAAAACTTGAATTGAATTTGGATTACTCCCCAGTCGAATTTGACAGTTTTGACCATAACAAAAATTCAAAGATTCTTGATAAATCTGACCCTTGGTCTCTTCAGATCGAGTTAGCAGTAAGGTACATTTACACCTGCAAACGCAGTGAGTAGTGTGCAATATTGAACTCAATCGTCATGTTTCTTCCCTACATTGTAATGTTTTTTCTTTGAATTCCAACTTCTTCTCTTCAGTAATGTTCAGGAAGAGAGCAGCGTGTCGGCTCATGCCCAGTTGGAGCAATCTGCCAGTCCCAAACAACTGCACATGCGCCAAAAGCCATGGAAATTGCCGACGCACTGGAAGAAGAGCCGAAGATTACAGAAGAGAAGAAGATGGCGCCCGTGAAATCCGATGCCCTGAATCTGCAAAGAGGGCTAAGTAAAGAGATAGGGGCATTTTACCCAGGGTAACACCTAGGCTGGTGGAGCAGGAAGGGGGGTCTATGTAGGGTAGTGGGTAGGGGATTTTAATTTGGTCAGATGATAAAGAAGTATGGCCACCTTTAGAAAATTCACAGAACAAGACCAATGTGAGCCCATTCAGAGCATTACCAGGACTAGATTGTTATCGCCCTGATGACATGGAGTCAGAGGTCCATAATAATATATTTTCCAAACTTTGAATTTGTAATTAGATTACAGTTAGATGAATAAGCCCAGCATTAAGGAACTTAATTAGATTCTAAAGATCCAATTACTGATACATTCCAAACATGGCTTGCATTACATGGTAGAGAATCATTCCTAATAAGCCTAGATGGTGACATCATAAGGGCAGACAAACACGCTGCGATTCAGGGAGATTAGTCGCCCGGTGACAAATCTCCTCTTCTTCAGGGCGACTAATTGCCCCGAACTGCCTTCCTGCCGGCTAGAATGTAAATCGCTGGCAGGATGGCACTCGGACAGGCCCGGATTTGTGGAAAGGCCACCTAGGCCCGGGCCTAGGCCGGCAGGATTTTAGGGGGGCAGCATGCTGCCCAACCATAACCACATTGGTTCAAAAACACTTGGGATGTGTTGGAGATATAATATTTTTTTAAATTTCCCATGCATCAATCCCCATTGCTCCAGTCCAGATGATGTAAAAATTTGTACGAATAAAGGGGAGGGGACAGGGGCAACGAATGGCAGTGGACCTAGGGTCCCCCACTATGTAAATCTGGCCCTGCACTCGGGGCGCTTCGTTTTCCGAAGTTGCCCGAAAGTTTCTTCGCGAGGCAACTTCGAGCGACTTCGGAAAACAAATCGCACCGATTGCCATCCCGATTGCCATTAGCCGGCGGGAAAGCAGGGAAGGCAGTTCAGGGAGATTAGTCGCCCTGAAGAAGAGGAAATTTGTCGCAGCGTGTGTCTCTGCCCTTATAAGGGACAATTTGTAGCATGAAGCAGAAAGCCAAGTTTCTTAAAGGTCAACTAAAAATAACAATTGATCCAGTGTGAAAATGTATTCAGTAATATTCAAAAATGGTGGGTGAGAATACTAAAGCTATGGCAGACGTTGTTTGATATTGTAAGTAACTGTAGACTCAGGTGGCCATACAGGAATCGATTAAAACTGCCGACAAATGTGTATGGGGCCAAAAATGGGGTGGATGAGAATCAGGCAGGCTTACAAATGATGGAGGACCACATTGGCTCCTTGATGCAGCCCTTAATCCCACCGCCTGCATTCTGGCCCTCTGATTCAATCATTGGGCCCTAAGGCCCCGATCACATCAGTTCGATATCACATTCTCTCGGTGCAAGAACATGTTGCATGGCTATTATCCTTTATGCTCCAGTAATCAAGTGTTTTAACCTTTTGGCTGACTGAGCATCCAGCGATGAGTCCCTGATATCTATGATACCCAGGGCGTAACTACAGAGGAAGCAGAACCTGCGGCTGCAGGGAGAACAGGAGGTATAGGGGCCCCATTAAACCCTAATTAATGAGCAATTTCAATATATAATGGTAAAATATGGGGGCCCTAAAATGAATTTGCTGTGGGGCCCAGTAACATCTAGTTACACCACTGATGATACCAAATGGGCTGCAATTGGCTATTAGAAAAGTTAATATGCTGTTGCACTTTCTAGAGCTCCATTCATTAGATGCTGTTGGCCTAAAATAACTGAGAAATGAGTGGTGGCCATGTTTTGTGCAGATATTTTGAAGGATCATCTGGTGTACGGCCACATTTGGTTGTAAGCCCCAATGCAACCATTCTGCTGAACACCCCAGGAAAACAAGAGGAGGACTGCTGCTCCAGGGCAATAGGAGACAAGTGGTAGTGGAAATATGGCTTGTGACTACTCAAACCAGGCCACTTTTCTACTATTACTTTTTCATGCCCTTTGAGAAATATTTTAATGTATTTACTATATATTATAGAGTGAATTGTGGGTCCTTACAAATTACAATACCCGAGCCTTTGCAAAAGCACTCATTTATGGACAATGTTTGCATCATGTTAAGAACGCTTCCAGGCAGCACCTCTCACCTTTCTTTGTGTTCATTTCAATAGACTGCCAGTCCTGTTGTCCAAAACGTCCAGCAACCAGCCTTTCTTATTATTCATAGAACTGTACAAATACATGACCTAATTTAACCTCCCTGCTGAGTCATACCTGGCAGGTTTCTGGATGTGGCTCTTCAGATGCTCTCTGACCTCATCATATGTAAGGAATGCCATATAGCCAGGGTGAGTAACAGCTAGCAACATCCAGTTCTGCAGAAGAGTGTTCCATGGCTGGATGCAAGACAGAAGGATAAGGATATAGCAATTATAGCTGGAAAGGTAAGGGACATAATACTAGACACCAAGAAACCTAGCGCAACCAAAACTGAAGCCTCAAATTCCAAAGTGACACAAACATGGCACATGCAGGACATCATAATGATATGGTTACCATATTAAGGACAATGTTAGACACAGCGTACTGGTACATATAGTATAAGGCAAAATGATTGCCTGTCCAACCTATATCTGGAGATTGATCAGATATCTATCAGGCAGCTCAGAAAATCCCTAAGGATGAGGGACACATTGTGTCCCAATGCGTCGTAATAGGCCCCTATTATGATTTAATTACTGGCCATGGGGATAAAGATGGATCTGCCAAATGGATCTGCCACCATCTGGGTCCATGTCAAAGAAGCAAAGGTTTTCATTTATGACTAACTTAAGGCTCATGGCAAAAACCATAGTGTTTCACTGCAGACAGGTCCTTCCCATTCAAAAGAAATTACTCATTGGCACACATTTTTTGCAGATAGAATCAGTGTTTAGAAGCATACCCTGGTATTGGTTTTTTTGGGGGGTATTTCTGCTCCACAGAAAAATACTGTACTTTTGAAATATTTCTATTTTCTGGTTGACAAGCAACAGGGTACAGATTCTAGATATACATCTACAAGACAAGCAGGATTGCTTATCCTATATCTAATTTTTTATATATACTGCACCTGAACTACCTGCAACTAATTAACACAGAAGAGAAAAGGAATCTTAAGGCTAAAATTGCCTGCCAACTTGGCCTCTGTTGAGAAACCTGTTGATGCCTGTATAGACTTAAACAATGGTCTCCTGATATCTGGTCAAGATATAGTTTGGATTGGCTGTAAAATCTTTTATTATTAAATGATGACATCTGTCTATGGATGCTGATGGGTTCTTAAAAGTCCTTAATTCAGGATTTTTATTGCTCAAGCCCCTCCTTGGAGTTCCTACCATCCTTAATGTATAACAAGATTACAGACAAAGGAAAATATTGTAGTATCACCATCCAGCCATAGTTTCAAGAAGATCTGGAACCGCAAATAAGTATTCACCCCTTATCTCATCCTAACTGACTTTTAAGCTAGGCTTCCAGGTTTATCGAGAGCAAATAGGCTTTAAACCCAAATTGGCCTTCAGACTGAGCCTCCCCACCCACCCACTGCTCCAGGAACCACTGAGGGGGTCAGCCCCACAGTTTAGGAACTACTGCCTATGTGTAACCCAATTGTTAACCTGCAAATGTTTCAGATTTGGTCCACCACCTGGGAGGTGGTTGTGGTTAAAGAGAGGACAGTGAAATCAATGCAAGAAAGAGGATATAATTTTGCCACCCAAAAGTTGGACAAAATTTTTTAATAATGAATCTTTAACCTTTAGATGACATAGGGTTTGTGTATACCCATCAGACATAGACTGTATATACTGTCATCTAAATGTCTCGGCCAATGGGATTTCCCAGCCTCCCCAATCAATCTCTAAAGCTCCAAACAAATACTGAATGAAGTATTTAGCATTTATAGTTTACAGCCAATGACTGTGTACGCACGAGCATATGAGTGACGTCACAATTATAATAACATCACAGTCATCTGTCTTTGACTATATTAACAAATAATAGAAACAAGATTATAAATACATGAATTGAGGGTTTGTGACATCAGTGTATTTGCATTGTACTATTATAATGGATTAAATGAAAGCAGCAATAACCTACAGTATCAGGTTCCTTCTCTTTTTGTTACTCCTATTTGCATTATCCCTACATACAAAAGGCAGGAATGGCCGTACCTGAAACAGTCTTGTGAAGATGTCAAACTCAAACACAGACACGTAGTCATTACACGTGAGGTCTACAGTGCTGTGCAGGGCAGACTCAAGAGGCCCAGATCCAACTGAGTGCACATGGTTAAGTCCTGCTCGGAACTCACTCCATTGCACTAGGCATCTGTTAAAGGAGAAGGAAAGGCTAAAATTAAGTAAGCTTTATCAGAAAGGTCTATATAAATACACCAGTAAACCCTCAAAGAAATGCTGCTCTGAGTCCTCTGTCAAAAGTGACACAGCATTTCTTTCCTTCTATTGTGTACACATGGGCTTCTGTATCAGACTTCCTGTTTTCAGCTTAAACCTCCAGGGCTAGGGCTTGAGCATGCTCAGTTTGCTCCTCTCTCCCCCTCCCTGTTGTAATCTGAGCCCAGAGCCTATGTGCAGGGAGAGACTCAGGCAGGAAGTGATATCACACCAAGCCAATATGGCAGCTGCTTTACTAAACAGAGAGAGCTTCTAGAGCTGTTTACTCAGGTATGGTAATTCATTCTACAGAATAAATATAATCTTATAGCTTGCACTATTGTGACAAACATATTGGCAATAAACTGCTTCGGTAGCTTTCCTTCTCCTTTAAAGTAACATACAGAGGTAGCCGTGTTAGGTGCTGAAATGGACACTAAGCTCTACTTGTCACAGACCTCTCAGAGAAAACCAAGGGATCACATGATCACAAATGGGGTTTAATCTGTAATGATTAAAGGGGAACTGTAAAGGCTCATTTTGAAAACAGTATGTAGGTACTATGACTTTTCTTAAAACTTTTTCTCCAAGGCATGCTGATTAGTAAAAAAATATATTTTTACTTTCAGGAATGTAACAACAGCAATATACAGTATTTTTCCATTCAAGGAATAGAACAAATTAAGACAGGCATTAGAGGGGGTGATCTCTTTATCTTTGATGTGACGTGTTATATTTAACTATGTATACATGAACGTATCTCTTACATTTTTGTATTTGCCCTGTAACATGGATTATCTAACATATAGATCATTGTATTTGTACAAAGCCAGTAGCCCATTGGATGATACATGGCAATTGTAACATATGTTTGTGATTGGTTTTATTGAGGGGAGGGACTATATGAGCTAGTATTTAAGGATCAGTGAGAGAGAGACTAGTTGGATTCTGCCTATGACTAAGTGCTGGGTAAGCATGAAACGCGTTAGGCGTTAGAGGGTATACTCTTTATGTCTTTTAACTATTGATGTGAATAAAAATATATTTTTTTACTAATCAGCATGCCTTGGAGAAAAAGTTTTTGGATTTGCAGTTTCACCTCTGTTTGGTCACTAGAGGTCTCCGGTATGCGTCTTCATAGTATTTACTGAGTCTGCTCCCAATTTGATCTGTATACTATGACTTTTCTTGTCATGTAAAAGATTACTCCCATGTTTGAGACCCTTTGCTCAGAAATTATGGTTGAAAGGCTGATCTATAATTTGGGCACTTTGTGAATAATCTGTCCACTGGGAGGAACTCCATCAGAATCATAGTCAGAGGTCATAAGACACAAATATAAATTGCCAGTCTACCCTTTCTCAGACCCCCATAAAGAAATTTTTTTTTGTCTCAGTGTTACTTACCTTTGGCCAAATGTGTTTGTCCAGAACTGTGAGGCTTCAGGTTTGGAGATTTTATATGCGTTCCCCTGAAATTTCCCCCCAGGAAACAGGGCTTTGAGCTCTGCGAGAATGTGGCTGAAAATCAGTGAGAGCTTGGTGAGGTTTCTCCTGTGACAGAGACAATAATATTGTAAGAGAAAAATCCAGGTTGTTTTTGCAGTTATACACAAATCAAACAACCTACTTATATCCATTATGTTATAATGGACAAAGAAAGGCACCTCACTATTGAAATATTTACAATCTTGGGGTTTTTTTGGTCACCACAGTTTATAAACCATTTTCTAATATCCTGCAAGTGGATCTTTTGCATGTTTGACAACTGGGCCAACGCTTTCCGATCCAATTTTAGAGCAGAGAGGGGCGAAAGAGAGAAATAGAGCATTTAGGGGAGAGGGAGAGAAAGAAGTGGAGAATGAGAAAGGGTGAAGAGTTAAGCTGGCCATAGATGTTGAGATTTTTAAAAGATCAGATCCTGAACGTGAGACCACGATCTTCTCGGAAAGATCGTACGATCGTACGAATTTACCATCAACTAAAAAGACCAATTTGCCAGGAAAACAAAGGGGAACTGCCTGCTTGGCCCTGCAAACATAGATACATTGCACTGGGACCGACAAAGATTTTTTGACCTGGCCGATCAATTTCCTGACAGATGTCGGGGCGAAAAATCATAATATATACGATCGTTCGAATCCCACTAACCGGACGATAATTTTGAAGGATTGGTTGGACTTCCCTATCAGTCGTTCGGCAAGAAGAATCGTCGCGTCTATGGGGGCTTAAGAGACAAGAATGGATGAAGCAGAACTAAGATGAAGTAGACAGTAGACAGACAGGGAGAGGGGCTTGGGTAATGAGTCTCCTGGTGGGACACCACTACTGCAGCTTAGAGCTGTCCAAAAGTATTTCGACTGCAAAATATCAAATACATTATAACATAAAATTTTATTAAGTCCAAATCTATCTCAACATTTTCTGCTACAAACTCCGATCAAATCCGCTCGAGTTTTTGGCACTTATTTATTATTACATTTTCACGAAAATTTGCTTTGCGAAAAAAATCAAGTTTTTTTTTGGATTTTTCACCTGAAAACTGATTTCTTATGCTTTTTTTCCCCAAAAACGTCGGAGTATTGCACGAAACCCAGCGCACATCAAAAAATCAATGGGACTTCTCGCATTGATCTACTGTATATGCAACCTCAACAGCTCTGAGATGCCGGATTTTCTAATTCAGACTTTTCCATCCTCCGGGTTTAATAAATTCCAAAAAATTTGTGATGTTTTAATAGTCCGATTTTATAAAAAAAAAAATCTCGAATTTTTTAGGATTTTTGCATTCTGAGTTTAGTAAATAACCGCCTCAAAGTTAACACAAAGATGAACAACCCCTTCAACCAATGTCAAGGTTCACTGGTTATGTGAGATTATAAATCAAGCATCTTACACAATATTCCTAGACACCCATGTGTTCAGGGAGTTCTATCAGCTTCCCCAATCCTACCATTTCTCTCACCCTGAATGCCTATCTTTCACTCCACTCCCACCACTCCTTTTCTATTATCCCATTCCATCCAGCCAACACCCTTCTGCTGAATACGTCAACGTCAGACACCCTTCACCCTTCAAAAGGGATCAACTCCCAGAACCAACAGAAACAGAATCTATGGGTGATATTTGCTCATTCCTCACAACCAATAGCAACCAATACAATATTTGTTTTAGGGCTCTAAGGGCTCTTACTGACGTGCAGTTGAAGCTGCGCTCCCCTGAGTTCCGTTTTTCAGCGTTCAGCCGCAGGGGAGCGCAGGAACAGACGCATTTAGCTTTTTTCAATGGGGCTGTACTCACAGAGGCGTGTGTAGGCACCGAACGCAGGAAAAATGCAGCATGTTGCATCTCAACCTGCGTTCGTCGCCTACACGCGCCTGTGTGAGTACAGCCCCATTGAAAAAAGCTAAATGCGTCTGTTCCTGCGCTCCCCTGCGGCTGAACGCTGAAAAACGGAACGCAGGGGAGCGCAGCTTCAACTGCTCGTCAGTAAGAGCCCTTACTGCAGTAGAAAAATGAAAGATAACTGCTAATTGGCTGTTGCAGATTATTAGACCCAGAGAAAACTTTGCTCCTGTTCCTTTTAATCTCTTGCACTTTCTCCTCTGGTATCCCAGTCCCACACCCTCTTTTCTCTGTCAACAAATTGAGTTTGGTTCATTATTGATAAAAGTCCATATTTATCTGATCCTTTGGACACAGAGCCAGAGTTGGGGGTTGGGCAATAAAGCTGGGACCCCAAATTGCAGAAATCAGTAATGCCATTTGTACATTAAAGGAACAGTAACACCAAAAAAATGAAAGTGTTTTAAAAGAATGACAATATAATGTAGTGTTGCTCTGCACTGTTATAATTGTTGTGCTTGCTTCAGAGACTCTACTACTGTTTATATAAACAAGCTGCTGTGTAGCCATGGGGGCAGCCATTCAAGCACAGGAGACACAATAGATAACAGATAAGTTCTAAAGAATCCCATTGTATACTACAGAGTTTATCTGTTATCTGCTGTGTATCCTTTGGTTTTTTTCCTTTTTCAGCTTTGAATGGCTGCCCCCATGGCTACACAGCAGCTTCTTTATATAAAATATTCATAAACAAACACATCGGGTGTACCAGTGCAAAGCAACGGGATATTATATTTTCATTACTTTAAAACACTTCCTTTAACAACAGTTGCCTCTTAACAGCTTCTCACCTACTTTAGGGGTTCCAGGGATACATTGCTCAAAGCCCATCCCTTTCAAGTGAATATTTATTTATAAATAAAATGCAATAGGAATGTGTTACCGAGCACTTGACCAGGAGCCTAAAGGGGTATGTAGAGAACATGTATTCCTTTATCTGTTGCAGGAAGGAGCTGCATTGCAAATAACGTTTATTCTCTTCATATTGGTACAACTCTCATCACAAAGTTCAAATGTGTTTGTTAAAGGGATACTGTCATGGGAAAAAATGTTTTTTTCAAAATGAATCAGTTTATGGTGCTGCTCCAGCAGAATTCTGCACTGAAATCCATTTCTCAAAAGAGCAAACAGATTTTTTTATATTCAATTTTGAAATCTAACATGGGGCTAGACATACTGTCAATTTCCCAGCTGCCCCAAGTCATGTGACTTGTGCTCTGAAAAACTTCAATCACTCTTTACTGCTGTACTACAAATTGGAGTGATATCAACCCCCTCCCTTTTTCCCCCCAGCAGCCAAACAAAATAACAATGGGAAGGTAACCAGATAGCAGCTCCCTAATACAAGATAACAGCTGCCTGGTAGATCTAAGAACAACTCTCAATAGTAAAAACCCATGTCCCACTGAGACACATTCAGTTACATTGAGAAGGAAAAACAGCAGCCTGCCAGAAAGCATTTCCCTCCTAAAGTGCAGGCACAAGTCACATGACAATATGTCTAGCCCCATGTCAGATTTCAAAATTGAATATAAAAAAAACTGTTTGCTCTTTTGAGAAATGGATTTCAGTGCAGAATTCTGCTGGATCAGCACTATTAACTGATGCGTTTTGGAAAAAAAACATGTTTTCCCATGACAGGATCCCTTTAACTCTCCTGGCGTCCAATCAAACACAAGCATATTTTAGTGCACTGGGCAAACCATAAGGGCTGGTAATTTAGCACAATGTTTATCTGCATATTATAAAAACATTAATATGATCTAATGAAATAGTGCAGCCAATGTAGAAATCAGCTAAAAGATGGCAAAGGGGCAGAAGAACTGATATTATGTTTAGGTGATAAGTGAGCTTTCACTACTTTGCCCTTAATTTATAATCTCCTCCTTATTAACACCATGTAAATAACAACGTGGGTCATTACTCATCTTTCCTGACCCAAATATTGTTTTGTGTCACTTTAAATGATGGGCAAGGGTTTATGGAGGCTTTGAATGGCTACCAGCAGGGCCCCATATGGTTCCATGGATAATGTCCCAGGCTGTAATTTAGACACTTTACCCCACATGTAATAAAAGGCACTAAGTTTGCCCAGGAGCAGTAACCAGTAGCAACCAATAAGATGTTTGCTTTTAAACATGTGACCAGGAAATTCTACCTGCTGATTGGTTGCTATAGGTTATTGCCCCTGGGCAAACTTAGTGCCTTTAATTACATAACCCCAATTGACTCATGGCCAACAAGTACCAACAGCCAACAACACACTTTTGGGTCAAGCTAGTCCCAATGCATTACTGTGTGGCTTACTGATCCGCAGTAAATGTCAGTTATAACCTTTTCTCCCAGCTGGCATTATAAAGCAACTGCTAGATACTGAATTACTAACAAGAGCTAAACTGCAACAACCCACGGTAACCAAGAACACCTTCACTTTTATTTTCTGATTGAAATTAATTGCTGATTGCCATTAAGATTAATTAAAGGGGAACTCCATAAAAAACATAACGAGCTTTTTGAAAAGTAAACATAATTTCAAGCAACTTTGCAATATGCATAAATTAAAAAATATGCAGACTTTTTATGATTTTTAATGGTTTGGAATAGTTCCTTAAGCCTAGCCCCCTGCTCTCCTGCTGATGTCTCTGACTACTCTGCTGAGCTGGCTGACTACTGTTACTTTGTATCAGCAGCAATCTGTCCTCAGCCTGCATCCTCCAATCCACATAATTCCCTGCACACGTAATTTGAATAAGGAACAGAACATCACAGTGCAATGCATTGTGGGTTATGTAGTTCCTGCATGCTGTCTGTAAGCTGTGGAGAAGTTGTTACTATTTGTAACATCAGTGTTTAGTCCCTCCTTCCCTGCCAGGATTTCAAATGGTGCAGAAAGAGAAGAACTGTTAAACAGCTGGATTTCAGCATAGAAAATGGCATTTATTCATACTTTTTGAAGAAACAGGTAACTGTGATGGGTATATTAGGTGTTTCTGTTCAGTTTCAGTTCGGGATTCGGCCTGGAGTCGGCCTTTTTCAGCAGGATTCGGATTTGCATATGCAAATTAGGGTTGGGTAGGGAAATCACGTGACTTTTTGTCACAAAACAAGGAAGTAAAAAATGTTTTCCCCTTCCCACCACTAATTTGCATATGCAAATTAGGATTCGGATTCGATTCGGTATTCGGCCGAATCTTTCACAAAGGATTCGGGGGTTCAGCCAAATCCAAAATAGTGGATTCGGTGCATCCATAATTTTTGTGTTATGTGGGCCTCTTTATCAAACTTTGGTTTGGAAGCTGAAGTTCCCGTTTAATTAATCTTAGTCTAAAGACTAAACCTCTTTTCATGTCAGCCACCGGCACTCGTACCTGACCCACAAAATGCAAAAATGGGTTGATTATACTTTGTATGTGGGTATGACGAGGGAAGGTTGCTAAGAAACATATAATGTATTATATAAAAACAGGAATATGTTTTTTTCTCTTTCATTTGTTCAGTTCCAGTCATGAATGTGCGGTATGTGAGCACATAAAGAATACAGGTGGAAAGGTTTTTCTTAAGAAACATAACACTGAAGGTTTTCATAACAAACTCAGAGGGTTAGGGAACCTGCTTTAGTTTAAAAACATAAGAAATCACAAAGAAATTAGCTTTTTTCTATAAGGAAAGGATTTTTGTTTTTACTTTTAAAGTGAAATATCTAAAAAAAAATTACAGAATGTCATCCCCAGGGGCCACATTTTTAAATATCCCTTTTATTGAGACTACAGCAGTGCCAATCCCTTAGGGCAGAGACGCACGCTCAGATTCTGGAAGATTAATAGTTTTTTTTATTTTTATTTCACTTTATGCTGCAGCCAACGTTGGATGTAGCATGAAGTGAAATAAAAGATAAAACACATTGAATCACAAAACTGTTAGTGCTGGTTCTTCTATGCACTATATATATATAATTATAACTAGTACTAGCCTATAAGATCAGCCAGAGACACATATTGGTACCTATCAAAAAGGTGCATCTTGCCCAGCAAATTGTATTCTGTGCAACTATATATTATATACCTGATCTAAATACTAGTGATTCTGCTCAGATGGGATGCCCAACATTTTGGCACTCGCCGATGGATAAAGGCTTTCCTAGGGCATTGTAAAATATAAGGATATTATAAGTTACCGAGGAGTTTCATGAGGTCATGGAACTCCGAGGTAACTTCTAATATCCTCATATTTTGCAACTGGGGGTACTTTATTAATTATAATACACAAGTTTCAGTGAGTCATGTGACAGAAATGACATCAGAACTCACCGTTTATAAATGATGACATCAGAACTCACCCAGTTTATAAGGATATTTTAGACAAATAATCAACAGGTCAGTACTTTTACACAGGATGAACGTATATATATATATATATGCCACACTCTATCCTGCTAATTAGTCTCACTAAGGGGCAAATTCACTAAACGACGAACTTACAATAGCGATGCCTTCACCGCACTTCGCCAGGGTGCCGCTAATTCACTAAAATTCAAAGTTGCGCTCAGGGAGGGGAAAGGTAGCGAAGTTGCGCTACCGTTAATTCGTCAAGCAAAGAGAAGTTACGCTATCGATACCTAATTTGCATACGGCGCCAAGTTAAAGTACAATGGACAATGGCCTGGAAACGCTTCATAGAATAAAATAGAGTTGTTATTTTGCCCTATACATGTGCCCACTGTATAGTTTAGGTGCCATATGTTAGGAAATGTAGGGGAAAGGAAAAAAAATTTACGATCACCCTATCACCCTTAAAAAAGTAAAAGACGCCAGTGTTTTTTGGGACTTTTTTTGAAGCAAGCCTTATCTACTCTATTGCACTTCGCCTGGTCTGAGGTGGCGACGGCAAGTCTGGCACAAGAGGTAACGTTCAGTAAAATGCGCAAGTTAGTGAATTAGCGTCGTTATGTCCCTTCGCCATAGTGCAACTTTGTCTGGCATATGGGTGCGAAGTAGCGGCAAATTTATGCCATCGCCCGTTAGTAAATCGGCAAAGTAACGAAATGACATCACACTGGCGGATTTGCTCTAGCTGCACAAAAAGAGCATGTAAATAACTACAATAACACTTCATCTACATTATATTAAAACTTAATATTTCAGTCAATAGTCCCTTTAAAACAAGGAGTCTGCCCACCATGCTTTATTTATATCTTATTGCTTTTGAAAAGAGAGAGGCTCTGAGCTGTTGTGGGTCCTAAGGCATCTCTGGTCTATTTTTTAAAAGAACCCTGGACTATATCAGTAAATGATAACTTCTGATTGGCTGTCCTTGGTAACTAACAAACTAGGTTTGCTTGATGACTTCAAGCAAACCTTGAACCTTGTATTCCCAGAGAGTTGAGGTGCAGCCTCAAAACTTACGAAATTCAAACTTACTGTAGCACCCCCTGGGTTTGCAAATTGTAAAACATATTATCAGTCCACAGATAACCTTTCTGTGTAGCTGCTGTGTCTAAAGGCCCAATAAAAGGGGGAGGATGGGTTTGTTTATTCAGATCTCATTTTGACCAAATTACATTGTTGACAGGGAAAGGAATATTTTGTAGAAAAAACTGAACAGTTTTTTAAATTAGTGCTTTATATTTAAAAAGAACTAGGATTTGTATAATGCCGCCACAATCCCTGATTTAGATTTCAAGCAGGATCTAGACTTTTTTTTTACCACAATGGAATATATTGTTCCTGCATGGAAAAGAAAGTGTTAAATCTAGGGATGCACCAAATCCACTATTTGGGATTTGGCCGAATCCCTGAATCCTTGGTGAAAGATTCGGCCGAATACCGAACCGAATCTGAATCCTAAAAATTCTTAATTTGTGATGAAAAGTCACGTGATTTTCCTACCTGCCCCTAATTTACATATGCAAATTAGGATTCGGATTCAGTTCTGCCAGGCACGAGGTTTCGGCCGAATCCGAATCCTGCTGAAAAAGGCCAAATCCTGGCCGAATCCCGAACCAATTCCTGGATTTGGTGCATCCCTAGTTAAATCTAGAATAATGAAATGCAGTGGAATGAATGGGCAGAAGGGTGGAACAGGGCAAGTACTGACACAAGAGCTGCACAAACACATTCCAGGCTGTCTAATGTCACACTGTGGCTGTCACAATCTCTCTACATCTCTCACGTCACATCTTACAGTTGCTCATGTATCTTTTCCTACAAATCACTTCAATCCAATTAGCGGAATGGAAAATGGACGTACAGGAGAGTCACGGCTGGTTTAAGACAGAAAGGGATTTTGCCTGTGGCCCCTAAACTCATAGGGGGCCCTTGTACAGAAGATAAAGACATCGGGGCTCATTTATAAACACTGGGCAAATTTGCACCTAGGCATTAACCCATAGCAACCAATAAGTGATTAGCTGTTTGTCCAGCCAGCTGCAGGTTGAGCAATGAAAGCAACCATCTGATTGGTTGCCATGGGTTACCGCCCAGGTGCAAATTTGCCTAGTGTTTATAAATGACCCCCATTATGTAGTTTTTACATTAGGCATATTCAGTGTATGATATTCTGGTTGTTGCTGAAATACAACTCTCAACATGCCAAAGGGATGTCCATGGGGCTGGACATTATAGTTGGGAGGCATAACAGATCTAAGTAAGAGACTGTCCTATGAGCTTGTGCGCCATGATGATGTCAAATTCTATGGGTTTGTACATCATAGCTGAGCTTGTACTTAATGGATGAGCTTCCACATAATGACTGATGATCCTATGATCTTGGACAACATTTTTGAACTGGTATAACATGACTGAAGAGCCCACTTATTGCATAGTCACAGATAAAGACAAACCAACCCAGTGCAGCAAGTCTATCGGGTGCTCATTACTGGCATTCCAGAATCCTTTCTGTCGGCCCCGATTGTCACCAGGTGTCACATTAGATTATAAATCAGGAATCTGCCAGTAGAGAAGCATTTGTACAGATGCAGGTTCTACACAGGAGCCAGATGAGTAACTTTCTACTCTTTCATGTGACAGGTTCTTCAAAAATGGGACAAAATGTTGTGACAATATGTATTTTAGTGATAATTATCAGATAATGTGGCACAATGAAGCATAAAAAGCAAGGAGGTTGCTCAGGGTTGGGGTTTTGGTTTGGGGACATGGGCCCTATAAAGAGTCCTGGTGCTATGAAGTGATGCCATTTTGACCAAAGATCTGTATTTTCCATGACTACAGTGTTGTATGCATTTGGCAGTGCTTTATTGATGAGGGGTAGACTGTGGGGGGCATGGAGGCATCTCCCATCCCACACTTTACCCACCACTGTAATTTGTACATCACCCATACAGGTGAGGGGAGCTGGCAGCACATGGCAGATGGTAAGTACTGAGCTTCTGTTTGTTCACCGACACTAAACTATGACCTAGACGTGATTGTAGAACTGTAACTATCCTTGACTGGGCCCAGTAAGATCCTTGCACTTTCATTTGTGGCATTAGTAAAAGGTCCCCGGTAAGTACAGAGCTGCCCTGCATCAACCAGTGTGGTGTTGTGCCAAGCTGGGTAGGCAAACTAGACACCCTGACCAGACACCTTGCCCCCCTTCCGTGTGTCCACAGTAATGAGTGAGCACAAGCATGTTGAAGTCATGCAGGGGCGCCATGGTTTCTATTTTTAGCGTGGGGATGAGAGCCTGAAACAGGGGTAGTCAAACAGAAGAGGTACATGCCCAGCGCCCCTCTCACCTTTGTTCCCTAAGCAGGTGCCTCTTCTGTCTCCCGCTAGTTCCACCTCTGTGTTCTGCTCCGGTGCAGATATAAAAACATAGCAACAGGTGCAGAGTGACCCACCATGACTAAATTTTGACCTAAATCGTGTCCACGGTACACAGTTATAACTCAGGCTTTGTGGCAGGTCCATTTGAAACCATAAATACTGGCAAGCACTCTGTAGTCCACTCGTAGGGTAAAATCATTCAAGTTTATTTCAGCAGATTAAAAACATTGCACTCCTGACGCGTTTCATATGAAATATAAGTAGTCATAGGTATAACATACAATGTATCAAACGGCTATTTAAAGCCGTATCCCGTGTGGCAGGTCCAACAATGAATCCACATGCAGGGCACGGGGCACAAGAATGAGTGACCAGGTCTGGACTGGGATTTAAAAAAGGCCAAACAGCCCCCACAGGTCCAATGAAGAGTGTCTGTGACATCTTACAGCAGCCCCTCTAGCATTTTCCAGAATTCACAGATTGCAAGTCGGGCCTGGGGGGGAGAGCTTGGGGTAGGGGTGTCTCGGCTTGCATTCCCATCCCATGGGCCTCTATCCCCACCCTTAGGTGGGAATGCTGTGATCAGCATGAATGTAGATATGGGAACTCTCACCACACAAAACACAAACTTCTAAACATCTAATTAGGGTCTTCTGGGGAACAAGTGGGGATCCTGCTGATTTACACCATTGGTGTCACTATACAAAGAATAACTACATTCCCATCCAAGGTCCCAAGCTAAAAACCTCCTGCCTTACTAAAGCCAGTCCAGTGTTTTTGTACTGCTTATATATTCGCTGTACTCAATAGGCCTATTCCACAGTAGGCAAGGCTGTAAGTGTATATAGCAGCGATTTCCAACAGTGCCCTCCCGCTCTTGCACAGCTAACAACCTCCCATGCGGAACCCTACTCACCTGGCTGCGCTCTCTGCGCCTTGCGGAGCCCTGTTGAGGCCAAGGATCTCGTTGCAGTGCGCTGCCTTGCGGAGGATGTTGTTGAGTGTAACATGCAGGTATTCGTGTTGCCCATGATCAGACCAAGAGCCCTTGGCTAGGATGAGCTTGAGCTGTTCACTGGTGTCCCGAGCAATGTCTGGCAGGTAGGGGTGGCTCCTGTGCAGCAGGGGGGCCGAGCTTAATCGGGACAAGTGATCCATCTCACGGATAACCCTGCTCATGGTGCCTCTGTCCATGGTGTGGAACCTGTGAGCAAACATGTAGGTGCCTGTTGTAATGTGAGGGGCCGGTGAAGCTGGACAGGCAGGGTTACATGGAGCAGCCTGTTACAAGGGTTGGATATTTGTCCCAAGGAGTAGAGAAAGCGAGTGTGACTAGGCACAGAGAGTAGGTTTGTAGCAGCAGCCTCTGCTGTTGGACTAACAATAACAGCTCTGCCCCGCTGCTGCTCATTCTTCCTGTTTGTGGAAAGTGACACACCTACTGCTGTATTAACTGTCAGCTGCACCTGCCAGCCGAGTGTAGCACTGGCACCGGAGAGTGAAAATAAATAACTGGGCTCAGCACAGGGCAAGGTGAGGTACAGCGCAGAAGTATTGCCCAGGAGAGCTGGAATAGCTGGGTAGCAGAACCAAGAGAGAATAGTCTGGTACAGGACAGGGCAGGGGATAGGGTACAGGGCGAGAATACAGTCTGGCATAGGAGAGGGCATGTGAAAGGCCACAGAGTGAAAATTCAGTCTGGCACAGGAAAAGGCAGGGGAGCAGGCACAAGGTGAGAATAAAGTCTGGTACACAGAAAAACAGGTACAGTGTGAGAATTCAGTTTGCTACTGGATAGGACAGGGAACAAGGCACAGAGTGAGTGAAGTCTGGTACAAAGGAGAGCAGTCACAGGATGAAAATACAATTTGGCACAGGAAAGGGCAGGAGAGCAGGCACAGGGTGAGAATACAGTCTGGCAAAGTACAGGGCAGGGGAGCAGCCACAGGGTACAGATGAATTAAGGTACAGAGTAGAGCAGGTACAGGGGGGAGAATACAATTTGGCACAGGAGAGGGCAGTGGAGGGCAGGGGAGCCTGCACAAAGTGAGAATACAGTCTGATACAGAGGAGAGCAGGCACAGGATGAGAATACAGTCTGATACAGAGGAGAGCAGGCACAGGATGAGAATACAGTCTGATACAGAGGAGAGCAGGCACAGGGTGAGAATACAGTCTGATACAGAGGAGAGCAGGCACAGGGTGAGAATACAGGCTGGCACAGGAGATGGCAAGGTAACCTGCATAAAGTGAGAATGCAGTCTAATACAGACGAGAGCAGGCACAGGGTGAGAACATACCTCCCAACTGTCCCTTTTTCGGAGGGACAGTCCCTCTTTTGACAGCTCAACCTGCAGTCCCTCATTTGTACTGAAAAGTCGCTATTTTCTCTGCACTGAACAGCCAGAAAAAGAAACAAAGTTTCTAACTTAGTTGGTTTTTAGCAGAGAGCACAGAACAGCTAACAGGTGCAAATAAGATACTTTGTAACAATTTCAGACACAAAAAAGATAGATAGATGATAGATAGATAGATAGATAGATAGATAGATAGATAGATAGATAGATAGATAGATAGATAGAAGGAGAAATATTTTCAAACTTTCATAACCTGCCAAATTTTGTAAAATGAACATGGTAATTAGGGGGTGTGGCCACAGAAAGGGGCGTGCCCAAAACAATTGATGCACTGTGTGTGAAAAAAAAATTGTCCCTCTTTTTACTTCCAAAATGTTGGGAGGTATGTGAGAATACAGTCTGAAACAGAGGAGAGCAGGCACAGGGTGAGAATACAGTCTGGCACAGAAGAGAGCGCAGGGGGACCAGCCACAGGGTGCAGATAAATGCTAGTACATAGGAGGTTGAGAATCTAATCTGGAACAACAGAGGCAAAGGGAGCAGGTACAGGTTGGGAATACAGGGGAGGGTGGGGAAGAAGGTGTTGTCCTGTTTATGAGAGAGATAGTGGTACTGCATAACAGAGTGAGGCTGTATGTGATAAACACCAATTATAAATAAAGACCAATTTTTTATTGAAAAAAAATATACTTAATTACAATAATGTTTGAACTGCAACTCTTTTCAGAGATAGAATGATCTAGACATCATAAAACAAACAGAGGGGAAATGAAAGGGGATAGGTGAGTGGGGTCGGTGCAATGTCCCTGTGCTGGTTAGTCAGTCTGTCTAAAGAAACATTTTCCCAGGGAGGCTTTGCGGTGACACATGGGAGCCCTGGAATAGACTCCAACAAATCCTTGACTTTGATTAACTTGTGGATTTTCTTTGGTTTCCAAAATTCAGCCTTGACCCCCTACAGTTGGGGGCACTTTTACTATGCTCGAGTGAAGTATTTGAAGTAAAAAAAACGTCGAATTTCGATGTTTTTTTGGCTACTTCGACCTTCGACTACGACTTTGAATCATTGATTTGAATCAAGATTCGAACTAAAAACCGTTTGACTATTCGACCATTCGATAGTCGAAGTACTGTCTCTTTAAAAAAAACTTCGACTACCTACTTCGGCACTTTAAACCTACTGAGCATCAATGTTAGCCTATGAGGACCTTCCCCATAAGCTTTCTCAGCTTTTTTTGATCGAAGGAAAATCCTTCGATCGATGGATTAAAATCCTTTGAAACGTTCGATTCGAAGGATTCAATAGTTCGATCGAACGATTTTTCCTTTGATCGTTCGATCCAAGTATTTGCTGTAAATCCTTCGACTTTGATATTCGAAGTTGAAGGATTTTACTTTGATGGTCGAATATCGAGGGTTAATTAACCCTCGATATTCGACCCTTAGTAAACGTGCAACTTGGTGTTCCCTCACAAACTTTGTAGCATCCAGGTAAAAAGAAGGGATGTTCCAGTTGTAAGGGTAGGAGCTGTTCACCCTAGTGAACTCCAAACCACAAAACCAAACTCGAAGGGGGTTATTTACTAAAACTGAATATTTTCTCATTATTTGATTAACACAAATTCAGCTAAACTTGCATCCACAATTTCACCTTATTTATCAGTAAAATAGCTCCAAAAATTTGGTGCAGTAAAAGACTCGATAAAATCGTTAAAAAATGTAATAGTACAAATTCTATGCTTTTGATGCCTGAAAAGCTTTATCGGATTTTCGCCAGAAATCCAGCTTAATCATGATATCTTCCAATTGTAATACGGACATCTGCCATTGACTTCTACATGACTTCAGCAGATTTGAGATTTTTGAGTATTTTCAGATTCAGAGTTTTAGCAGTCTTGGGGTATAATAAATCTTGAAATTTTTAATTTTTTTCCACAATAAATTGTTTTCCCTTTTAAAACCCAGATCAGAAAAATGTGGGTTTTAGTAAATAACCCTTCTGATGATGAAGTCAGACTTGATGGAAAAGGGGACGGTGTTGGATGTAAGGTTCCACTCTCTGAAGGGCAGGGTCTCTGACTTCTCGTGGTTGATTTTAGCTCCTGATTTTAACCTTGTAGGTCTGGACAAGTTCTGGATCTAGAGAGTCCTAGCAGAGCACTGCAGTGATCGCTTTCAGGATCACATCTGATACCCTTAGCCAAGAGCTCTACGTAACAAAGGAAAACCAGAGGGGAAAGAGGGCATCCTTGTCTGACTCCAGACAAAACTAGAAAGGGGTCAATTGTCCAGTTGATTACAAAGACATGAGATTAAATGCTTTTTCCTGATGAAGAATGACCATGGCCGTGTTTACTTGGATCATTGATGTAGTGGATCATGTCTCGAATGAGTGGCTATCTGCAAGCCTGTGGCCAGGAATGCCAGTTCAAGTGGATGATCTGCCCAATGACAGCCTCCAGCCTGTTGGTTAGAACCTTGGCGAGAATATTGTAGTCCTCATTCAGGAGAGCGACGGCCAATTTTTAAGGTCATGTCTTTCCCCTTCTGCTTATAAAAGATAAGGATTGTTCCTTCCTTCAAAAACTGAATTATTCTACCTTTGACCTCATACAGGTTGAGCAGGTCTTGGCCAATGAGATCCCACAGCACCACACATCACAGTTTTTATTTATTTGCCTTTTTTTCTTTGAAATTGGGGTCACTGACCCCTCTAAAAACACAAATGTACTGTTTTTGCTACTTTTTATTACTCATCTTTCTATTCAGGACCTCTCCTATTCATATTCTAGTCTCCCATTCAAATCAAGCTCTTTTGCACAGGGCCTTCCTCGCCTTTTGTACCTGTACTGGTTGTTATGTATGTAACTCCGTATGTTATACTGTAATTCATGTGATAGCTTTGTATAAGCACGTTCATTTTACAGTGCTGCACAATATGTTGGCACTCTAAAAATACTTGTTAATAATAATAATAATAATAATAATAATGCATGTTTGCTCTGGTAATAAAAAGATAAATAACTCAAAAACCAGAGATAATAAAAAATAAAAGGCATTTTTAAAATTGTCTTGACTTAGACTATCACTCTAAACAACCCCTTCAACAATCTGAAAGACAAATACTGCACATAAATAATTCTGCAAATGTTGCATTTAGCGGTGGCGTTGAATTTGTTAGATCCAAGTACATTATTGCACTTCCATAGAACCAATAAGTTACATAGACCCACTGATCAGCCACAAGTTCTTGCCCACAAAAAGCTCTGTGTGCTAGTGTTTGTACTTAATATTAACCCAGTATGAAAGTCTTCTTTCGTGTTCTGCACTGTAGTACTTTTACAGTTCCGCCCGAGCCTAATGCAGGTATCACACCTCCTGCACATACTGAAAGAACAAGGATATTCACCGTGGGTCAGAAAAGAACCAGAGCATGTAGTGGCCCTTTAGAAACCCAGCTGGAATATTTGTACATCTGAAGAAGAGCATTATTAATTCCTGAGTTAATGTGAACTTTCCCTTTGAAAGCAGCACAAAGATTAGCTGTAAACAAAGAGCTAGTAGAAGCTGACCTGGCTCCTTATCTGCAGAGCCACCCCAATTCCAAACTCCAAATGGACCTTGTTCTGATAAAACTATATTTATCAACAGCCACGTGCAGCTGTAACCTCTGCCCGCAACTCTTTGAGCTGAAAAAAAGGGCAAATAATGTAAATAGAATTTACTTTCATGTTTTTTCCGATACAGGTTCAGTAAAGTCCATGGTGCATGAGTGTTACTCCCAAGGGGAAACCCAGCTGCAATATTGTATAGTGAGCACCAACCAGCTGGTAACTGAACAAATCCAAGCAGCCCGGGGGGTGGGAGTTAAAGACTAGTTAGGTGCTGATCCTTTATCCCCCAAAGCTACACACAGAAGCAGTGATATTAGTTTCTAAAACTTGACTGTTGGGGCTGTTAAGACAATAGCCCATCTAGCACCACATTGGCCAGAACCATTGACTTGTATGTCAGTAAATTTTGGGGTATACACTGGAGCAGGGGTCCCCAACCTTTTTCACCCGTGAGCAACATTCAGATGTAAAAAGAGTTGGGGAGCAACACTAGCATGTAAAATGTTTCTGGTAGTACCGAATAAGGGCTATGATTGGCTATTGGTAGCCCCTATGTGGACTGGCAGCCTACAGGGGGCTCCATTTGGCAGTACATCTGTTTTTTATACAACCAAAACTTGCCTCCAAGCCTGAAATTCAAAAATAAGCATCTGCTTTGAGGCCCGCTGAGAGCAACATCCAAGGTGTTGGGGAGCAACATGTTGCTCACGAGCTACTGGTTGGGGATCATGACTGGAAGGATGACCTTGATGGATCTGATAACCTTGGGTACCAACACGGAGGGGCTTTTATATCAAAATCCAAATTTTTCTCATTATTTTAACAAAAAAATGGCCAGCCAAACTAGAATCCATGATTGGACCTTATATATTATTTAAAAAAGAATGATTTAATTTGATCGGGGACAAACATGAAAAAATTGAGCAAAAATCCATATCCTATGAGTTTTTTGCCAAATCGCTTGATTTTTTTCTAGCGAGAAGCCCGAATTTTTTAGATTATTTCCAGATAGTCCAAAATAGTTGGATTTTGGGGTTAATTCCAGAGCAGACCACATTAACTTCCAAATAGGAAAGGGACCTCTCCCATTGATTTACTGTATATACAACCTCTGCAGGTCTGAGATTTTAGGATTCAGACTCTTTCCATCCTCGGTATAATATATCTTGAAAAATTTGAGGTTTGCTTCCATTGAAAATTCTGATTTTATAGTAAAAAAAACTTGAATTTCTAGAGCTTTTGGCATTCGGACCCCCTAGGAGTGCCAACCCCAAGCTTTTTTTAAAAAAAGGACCATCCTACAGAAGGGGTTTGAAGTGGATGAGGAAGGAAAAGAGCACAAATTATAATTATTCCAATAAAAATTAATGAAGATCAGTGCTCTACTGTCTGCCAGTAGATTAGAGTTTGGGGGCAGGAGGGGGGACAATTACATGCCAAATACAGTCAGCACTGTGTTTATGGGGTTGGCTGCAGGAATGCAGAGACCTAAAGCAATCCATTTTATTCAGATTCATTTCCAGACATTTTCAGCAAATATAATAAAACTGTGTTCCTCTTGCAACTGTTTTAACCAATATAACACATTGTTTTCAGGCAAAAGTAAACACTTCCAACGATGATCATCGCCAGTTCATACAAACTGGAAATACCGGAATCTGAAACCAAAGCTTGTGCTACTGCTGTAAGTGACACTTCAATAATCGCACAGTTTATGGGGAAAACATCCAATCCAGAGTTAACTCATTAACTTAGAGCAATGAACTTTTATTTGGAGAATATCGCAATCACATTGCATAAGGAAGTCTGTTTCAGTTATGAGATTGTAACTCCCAAAGAGTCTATACAAAGCATGGTTTATCAGTGCCTTTAACATGTCCTCAGGTTAAACTGTACGTGATGTTTACTCTAGTGATGTGTGCAAATAAAAATATCTCATACCTGTGCCCTATGCCTTTGAAACATCCTCAGACTATGCACTGGAATACATTAGGTCATTGTGCCAGATTTGCATTAGAATAAATTCTAAAACATAATACTATCGTTTGTGCAACAGATCATTGCAGGCCCAGGAGCATTTAAATGTAAAACTAGACTCTGGGATGGCAGTGGATGTGATCTACTAAGACTTTGTTAAAGAGATTCTGTCATGATTTTTATGGTGTAGTTTTTATTTCTAAATTACACCATGTAAAATTTAAATCCTAACCCAACAAGTGTATTTTTTTAGTTGTCATATTGATCTGTAGGCAGCTATCTCAGGTCATTTTGCCTGGTCGTGTGCTTTCAGAGTGACTGACGTTTATCAGAGCACAAGTCACGTGACTGTGGTTACCAGGGAAACTGACAATATGTCTAGCCCCATGTCAGATTTCGAAATGAAATATAGAGAAATCCATTTGCTCTATTGAAAAATGGATTTCAGTGCAGAAGTCTGCTGGAGCAGCACTATTAACTCATGCATTTTGAGAAAAAAAAACATGTTTACCCGTGACAGTATCCCTTTAAATCATTTGATACACTACCGCAGAAGATTACTGATTAAGAATACTGTTTCTATTTTTGCTGATGACACTAAATTGTGCAAAAGTTCCATGCAGGACAATTTCAGTTGGGAGACTGGGCAGTAAACTGGAAAATGAGGTTCAATGTTGATAAATGCAAGGTTATGCACTTTGGTAGAAATAATATAAATGCAAGTTTTACACTAAATGGCAGTGTATTGGGGTATCTTAAAAGGGGTGGTTCACCTTTACGCTAACGTTTAGAATGTTATAGAATGGCTAATTCTATGCATCATTGCAATTGGTCTTGATTATTTATTCGTTATAGTTTTTTTAATTATTTGCCTTTTTCTTCTGAGTCATCTAAAAGTCAAACACTTTTCTATTCAGGCCTCTCCGATTCATATTCATGTCTCTCATTCATGGTTACTAGGTTACTTTGGACCCTAGCAACCAGATTGCTGAAACTGCAAACTGGAGAGCTGCTGAATAAAAAGCGAAATAACACAAAAACCCCAAACAATAAAAAATGAAAACCAATTGCAGATTGTCCAGAATATCATGCTCTACATACTGTAACACTAAAAGGGAACAACCCCAGGATTTTAGGATGGAACTGTTTTCTGGCAGGCTGTTGTTTCTCCTAGTCAATGTAACTGAATGTGTCTCAGTGGGACCTGGATTTTACTATTGAGTACTGTTCTTAGATCTACCAGACAGCTGCTATCTGGGAGCTGTTATCTGGTTACCTTCTCATTGTTTTGTTGTCAGGCTTCTGGGGGGCGGGGGGGAGGAAGGGGGTGCTATCACTCCAACTTGCAGTACAGCAGTAAAGAGCGACTGAGGTTTATCAGAGCACAAGTCACATGACTTGGGGCAACTGGGAAATTGACAATATGTCTAGCACTATTAAATGATGAGTTTTGAAAGAAACTTTTTTTCCCATGACAGTATCACTCTAAACAATTGATTTTGTGCTAAGTAGCTACAAGTATTTGTTTTTTGACTGTTTGAGGAAGAACCAGCACACGGGGAAATCCCTTGCAAACTCCATGCACACAGTGCTCTGGAATGAATCAAACCCAAGATGTCAAAGGTGACGTAGCAATGTTATCCCCTAGCAGCTTTAAAACAGTTACTAGGGGGGGGGGAGGGGCTCTAGATTGAAGGAGGTCAAGCAAAATAGGTTTGCTGAGAGACCCAGTACCTAAAATTCTGACACTGCTAAGCACCAAGAAAATAATGGAAACAGTATTATGAATGTGAAAAATGTGAATTCATATTTGCTTGCACTTTGTTAAGTGTGTAGAGATGTGACTTGTCCTCCAGGGGCCCCCCTGCTTGGGCCAGGGCAGTAGTGGTGGGGGGAACATGGGTCCTTACAATGCCCAATCTTCCAGTGGTCCCCCTGTGGGGTCTGCTTCCCCTCAAATGATTGGCTAAGTGACAGTAATGTCTTCTGTGCTGTTCAATTGTCCCCATCAGGTCAGCTCACTGCTGCTTTGACAGAGAAGTACTTTGATAGGGCAATAACATACCAGGGAGGTAAATTGCCTTCTGCATCTGCCAGTACTAATTTTTGCATGAGAAAGCTGCCTGATGACTCACTACTACCTAGTATTCCAACTAATCCTTCACATCCCTTTCCGCTGCCTCCTTTCCAAATTTAAATTGATGGGTGGGGCAGAACTTCAGAACCAGCCACAGCCCTGGTATTGCGTTGTTTAACTAAGAGACCATTAAAGGGTCAATCTGGCACTCTGCATGCCACTAACTAATCAGATCCAAAAGTCAGATCTACCTAGTTGCAGCCCCATAAATTCCAGGCACATACACTGCCCCCATATAACAACCTCTGTTACTATGACGTTAATGAATGGGGATTGATTTGTATATTATAAAGGACAGATGAGTTGGAGGTAGAGGTTTATATTATGGGGAAAGGTAGAGCATTAGCAAGAATTGGATGGAATGTGTGCGGAGGGAGCTGCTGAACCTGAGGACAGATGGGCGATATGGGAGGATGGATAAAGACAGAGAAACTGATAGGAAGGGAGTGAAACACTAAGGAAGAGAATGATGAGCTGGGGAGGAGGGAAACAGATGTGGATGTGACTAATGAAGTGGAGGAGAAGAGACTTGTTGGACTGATACATGGTAAGGAAACTCCCTACTAAAGTTCACACCAACATTGTGGCCTCTCCTACCACTGACAGATCCCTCGATGCAGAGAACCCAATTAAACTTCCCCTTCACATACTGGAAATGTGACCTCTTGTTGACTATTCTTTGCCCAATGACCATACAAAAAACTTTATTCCCCCTTCTTTGAAAAATTGATTAATTCGGGCCCTGGATCTTTCGCCTATTCAATATATATTCACAGGCATTCAATATATACAGGTCACTCACCGCTAGAAGTTCCTGGTCCGGGTGCAGTGTCCTGAACCCGCAGCTTTGGTAGACTCGACAAACAGTAAAATCCAATATTGCGAGCATTTTCACGGATCAGTAGACAGCAGTGGTTTTAAAAGGCTTTATTTCCCCAACAATTCACCTAACACGTTTCGTGGCATGCCTGTGAGTACTTGTGATGCTCACAAAACGCGTTAGGTGAAATGTTGGGGAAATAAAGCCTTTTAAAACCACCGCTGTCTGCTGATCCGTGAAAGTGCTCGCAATATTGGATTTTACTGACTATTCTTTGCCCAACCCTGAAATCTTCTTCATACTTGACCTTTTGGTTCAGTGATTCCGTTCCTTGTGCCTTTCATTTTATACTGGGGTTGGAGTGATTACGATAAATGTGAGTACTGGTGTCTCTAAAGCCTACTCCTAAGGGCGAATGTGCTTTATGGCCACTGGTTCTTATGAACACCACAGGGTGACTAGGCTTGACTAGTTGGGCTTTAACGGGGTTGTTTACCTTTAAGGTAACTTTCAGTATGTTATAGAATGGCCATTTCTGAGCAATTTTTCAACTGGTCCTCATATTTTTTAATATTTTTTTTTAATTATTTGCCTTTTTCTTCTAACTCTTTACAGCTTTAAGACGGGGGTCACTGTCCCTATCTAAAAAAACAACTGTTCTGTAAGGCTACAAATGTACTGTTACTGCTACTCTTTTTATTCAAGCTCTCTCCTGTTCATATTCCAGTCTCTTATTCAAATAAATGCATGATTACTAGGGTAAGTTGGTCCCTAGTAATCAAATTGCTGAAACTGGAAACTGGAGAGTTGCTGAATAAAAATCTAAATAACCACAAATAATAAAAAAAATGAAAACCCCTTTGCGGACGACATCTTGCTAATAATGACAAATCCGCGAGAGGCCATCCCCTTGCTCTTGAATTATATCCAAGATTTTGGACGGATAGCGGGGTTTCTGATAAACACTACTAAAACTGTTGCATTGCCGCTTAACCCACGATTCCAAGTATCATGGGACGGCCCTTTCCCATTCCAATGGGCTACTTCCTCAATTCAATTTTTAGGAATCAAAATCCTTCCTTCGATACATGCTTTATATAGACTTAACATCACCCCTTTATTAAATGAAGTGCTACAGGAGGTTCAAGCTTGGTCACGCCTACCGGTTAATTATTTGGGTAAATGTCACCTGATTAAAATGGTCTGGTTCCCCCGGTTGCTCTATCCATTACATATGCTTCCAGTGTTACTTTCCCGTACTGACTTAACGAAACGTAATCAGGCAGTGAGTCGATTTGTCTGGGGGGGTAAACATCCCCGGATAAGTCGGAAAAAACTTCAGCAATCAAGAGCGTGTGGGGGGGTAGGCCTTCCAGATATATCGACATATAATTTAGCATGCAACATTCGGTATGTTTCAGATTGGGTTCACAACAGGGAACTGTACGCTGTTCCCTCGGCTGGAACAGGCCCTAGTACCAGATCTTTCTTTAGTCTCACTGTTACATTTGCCTGAGAGCCACCTCCCATCGCAGGTAAGAGACAATCCTTTATTACACACTACGATCAGGGCCTGGCGGCTGGCACGTCGCAGATTGTCTCTTTCGGCTTCTGATTCCCTCTTTCAACCCTTTGTGAGTAACCCTTATTTTCTGAATAATTATAGAGGTCGGCCATTCCTTGAGTGGGCAGCACAAGGGGTAACACAGGTGCGACATTTATTACGCACTCCAGACACTTTTTATACACTGTCAGAGCTAAGGGAAAAATATACCGGAGTGTCATGGGATATGTTTTCATATTTGCAGGCCAGACATTACGCTCATTCGGTTGTTCGTACTCTTTCCACTCAGGATAACAACAACCCAATGGATAGCATTCTCTGCTCTAGTGCAGTGAAGCCTTCCATCTCCCTATTATATAAAATATTGAGAACATCGTTGGCAGAGAGGGAGTTTGCGAGAGGAATAGGTAGGTGGACACACCAAATTCCGGAACTGTCAAAAGACAAATTGTTATCCTTACATGTAAAATCGTTAGCGCTTCTCCGATCCAGCCAGTTTCATGAAATGTTTTTTAAAATATTGCACAGGGGTTACTTCTCCCCAGAACTCAGAAAGAAGGTGGGCTGGTCGGAAACAGATTGTTGTCTAAAATGTTCAGCCCCTGGGGCGGATATCTATCACTGCTTGTGGACATGTCCACTTATTCAACAGTTTTGGAATGACGTGATGCTGTATTGTAAAACTAATTTATTAATTAACATACCGCTTACTTCCACTTGGGCGATATTTGGTGATGTAACAACAGTTCTGAAAGCAGATAGAAAATTAGCGGGCATTGTTTCAGCTGTGGGTAGAAAAGCTATATTGAACTGCTGGATTTCAACTACACCTCCAACGCTTCACCTTGCGAAGTTGAAACTGGATTTTGCATTTCAAATGGATTGGCTGGAGGCTAATCTTTATAGGGAACGCCTGGTAGCAAGTTTTTTCAACACTTGGTCAAAATATGTGTATACTTTGTCCCCTCACAGACAACGAGAAATAGCTTCAGTGTTCCGATTCACATCATGGTATATGTCTGAGGAATTGTCGGGGAGGCAAATAATACCCATAGGGAGTCTGACATAGGGACCGATAAAGGGCAGGCTCATTGATTATGAAGATGGGACAGGTTCAGGTAACTGTGGGAATATTCAATTACGTAAATTCTATTATGTTAACTCTGTGTTATATTGACCTTGTCAGGGAGCCGGGAGCCCCCTCTGGGGAGTAGACCGGATCTAGGAGGAAGCCCCTCAGGAGGGATCAGGGTCGTGGTATCCAGGGGTAAGGCAAGAGAATAATCAAAGTCCAGACACAGGTCAAAAGGCAGGCGGAACACAAACAAAGTCCAGGGCCAGGCAGGGGGTCTATGGCAGGCAGAGTATCAGCGAAGTCCAGGTCCAGGCAAGGGGTCACACCAAGGAATCAAGCAGATTATAGCAGGGGAAACAGCAAGGGAACCCAGGAATCTCTTAGGGAACAGGATCCTATTTTCGGGCGCCATCTTGGCGCCTCAGGCGTTCTTTTATCTTTGAATTTACGACCGGCGCGCCGTGCTGGCGTCACTGCACCGGCGTCGGAACCCACGTGGGTTGCCTGGGCGCCGCCATCTTGGATTCTTCGCCGCCGGGAGCGGACGCGACTCCTCGCGCTCCTGGCGGTCTTGACAGTACCCCCCCCCTCACGGGGGGCCTCAGGACCACCGGGACTTGGTTTCTGGGGAAACTTGGAGTGGAAGTCTCTTACCAAACGAGGAGCATGCACATCACGGTGTCCCTCCCAAGAGCATTCTTCGGGGCCAAAGCCCTTCTAATGGATGAGGTATTGAAGGGACCCTCTGGAGATTCTGGAATCAAGGATTCTCTCCACCTCGAATTCTTGTTGACCCTCCACAGAGATGGCAGGAGGAGGAGATTGGACACCAGAGAAACGGTTGGAGACGGTGGGCTTCACCAGGGAGACGTGGAACACGTTGGGGATTCTCATCTCTGGTGGGAGTTGAAGTCTGATAGCTACAGGGTTAATTATCTCCAAGATGGGGAACGGACCCAGGAACTTCGGACCCAACTTGGGAGATGGCACCTTCAAGCGAATATTCCTGGAAGAGAGCCAGACACTATCACCCACCGTGTAGGGAGGAGAGGGCTTTCTACGGCGATCCGCGAAAGTCTTGTGGACTAGAGCACTCTTCTCCAGGTTAGACTTGGTTGCAGCCCAAATAGCAAACATATGGGCTGCCAGATCATCTGCAGCCGGGACGTCTGACAACACGAAGTCCTGAGGAAAGGCTTGAGGGTGCTGTCCATACACCGCCATAAATGGAGACCTTCCTGTGGAGGAATGACATGCATTATTATGAGCAAACTCCGCCCACGGGAGGAGGTCAGACCAATCGTCCTGGCAAAGAGACACGTGGTTCCTCAGGAACTGTTCTAAGGCTTGGTTCACACGTTCAGCTGCCCCATTCGTCTGCGGGTGGTAGGCGGACGAAAATTGAAGTGTTATTCCCAAGTCTTTACATAGGGAACGCCAGAACTTGGCGGTGAACTGGGTGCCTCTGTCGGAGACGATCTCCACCGGGAAACCATGCAGGCGGAAGATGTACTTAATAAAGAGTTGGGATAATTCCACCGCAGAGGGTAACTTCTTCAAAGGGATGAAATGGGCCATTTTGCTGAAGCGGTCTATGACAACCCAGATCACAGTATTCCCACCGGAGGGAGGAAGCTCGACAATAAAGTCCATAGAGAGGTGCGTCCACGGACGAGAGGGAACCGGCAAAGGCTGTAACAACCCGCTGGGGCGGGAATGGCTAGGCTTAGAAGTGGCACAGACATTACAAGCAGCCACAAAGTCCTTTACATCCTTGCTGATATCAGGCCACCAGACTAGGCGCCTCAAGAGTTCAAGGGTCTTGGTCGGACCAGGATGTCCTGCTTGCCTGGAGCAGTGGGTTTGTTGCAGGATGGCCAGGCGAAGTTCTGGAGGGACGAAGGCCATGCCAATCAGAGTATCTTGAGGAGCCGAGGACTGCCCAGCCAGGATCTGGTCGGCAAATTGGGGATACAGAGAGGCAATGATCTTGACTGGTGGAATGATTGGTTCCTGCCTCTCAGGGTCACGGTCCACCGGAGTGAAGCTACGAGACAAGGCGTCGGCCTTCAGATTCTTGGAACCTGGGCGATAAGTCAAAACAAAGTTAAATCGGGAAAAGAAAAGGGCCCACCTGGCTTGTCTGGGATTTAGCCTCTTGAGGGACTGTATAAACTGCAGATTCTTGTGATCTGTGTAAATCTGGACAGGAATTTCAGAGCCCTCCAGGAGGTGACGCCATTCTTCAAGGGCAAGCTTGACTGCCAAGAGTTCTCGATTTCCGACATCATAGTTCTGCTCTGCGGATGAGAACTTCTTGGAGAAATACGCACAGGGGTGCAATTTTCCATCAGTGGAGTGTCTCTGAGACAGGATAGCTCCGGCTCCGACTTCAGAAGCATCAACCTCGATGCAGAAGGGAAGTGCAGGATTGGGATGTCGGAGAACAGAAGCGGACGTGAAGGCCTCTTTCAAGGACTGAAAGGCTTCTATGGCAGATGGAGGCCACAGGCTGGGTTTACCCCCTTTCCGGATGAGGGCCAGGATAGGTGCAATGCGGGAAGAGAACCCCCGGATGAACTGTCGATAATAATTAGCAAATCCGATGAATCTCTGGATTGCCTTGGTACTCAGTGGGAGAGGCCACTCCTGGATGGCCGACACTTTCACGGGGTCCATCTCAAATCCCTCTGGAGAGATAATGTACCCTAGGAAGGGGATCTTGGATACCTCGAAGACACACTTCTCCAACTTGGCGAAGAGAGAGTTCTTCCTCAGACGAGAGAGTACCTCCTTCACCTGGGAGCGATGACTTTCAAGGTCCTTGGAGAAGATCAGGATGTCGTCCAAGTATACGACTACGAACCTTCCTAGGAGATCTCGGAACACATCATTAACAAACTCCTGGAAGACGGCAGGGGCATTGCATAGGCCAAAGGGCATAACAAGATATTCATAGTGCCCATCCCGAGTGTTGAATGCCATCTTCCATTCGTCACCCTCCCGGATGCGAATGAGGTTGTAGGCCCCCCGGAGATCCAACTTGGAGAAAATCTTTGCCCCTTTCAGCTGGTCAAAGAGCTCGGCAATCAGGGGCAGGGGGTACCTGTTTTTCACGGTGATCTTATTCAGGCCCCGATAGTCTATACAAGGCCGAAGGCCTCCGTCCTTCTTCTCCACAAAGAAGAACCCAGCCCCTGCAGGAGAGGTAGAAGGGCGGATAAACCCCCGCTGGAGATTTTCTTGGATGTACTCCTTCATAGCGGTAGTCTCTGCAGGAGAGAGAGGGTAAGTGCGCCCTCTGGGGGGCATGGCTCCTGGCAGGAGTTCAACCGGACAGTCGTAGGAGCGATGTGGGGGAAGGAACTCTGCAGACTTTTTACAAAACACATCGGAAAATCCCTTGTAAGTGGAGGGCAAAGTCTTTAGTTCCGCAGTGGAGACATTCACCTTCTCGAGGGGTTTTGGCGGAAGGCAATGTTGCAGGCAAAATAAACTCCAACGAGAGATCTGCCCAGTGGACCAGTCTATGGTGGGGTTATGCAGACGTAACCACGGAAGACCCAATATTACTGGAGTAGAAGGACAGGGGATGATGAAGAATGAAAGTTTTTCTTGATGCAGCGCCCCAACTTGTACAGATAGTTCCGCCGTGAACATTGTGACGAATTCAAACTCCAGGGGTTTGTCATCTATGGCGGTAATTCGCAGGGGTGAAGACAATGGGAGCAGGGGAATCTTCATGCGTTCGGCAAAGAAGGCGTCCATGAAATTGCCATCCGCTCCGGAGTCGAGGAAGGCCCTTTCGAAGATAGTCTTACTTGCCAGGTGAATCTGCAAAGGAAGGAGAAGTCTGCGTGAATTTTCTTGATACTTCTCCTGAGGCCCTCGAGTGATGCCCCCTACGTGAGAAACCTGAGACATACCTCGGGGTACAAAACTCTTGGCTTTGGCAGGACAGGCGTTGGCAAAATGGGAATGCCCACCACAGTACAAACAGAGACCTGCCATTCGTCTTCGGAGTCTTTCCTGCTCGGAGAGGCGAGCTTTTCCTACTTGCATAGGTTCCTCCAGGGGAGACGTGGACACATGAGTCACAGGGACAGCGGGAGCTTGCAGAATCGGCCTATGAAAGCGAGGGGCCAACATGGGAGAAAATCGTCTGCTGCGCTCTCTCTCCACCTGGTGTTCTCTGAGGCGGGTGTCCACCTTAATAGATAGAGCGATCAGTCCTTCCAGGGTGTCAGGAGTCTCTCTGGAGACGAGATCATCTTTGATGCGGATGGATAGGCCTTGGTAGTATACGGCCTTGTAAGCGTCATCACCCCAGGAAGTCTCCGCCATCAGTGTTCGGAAGTCTATAGCGTACTCATTGACACTGCGGCTTCCCTGCCGGAGCTGCAAGAGACGGCAGGGGCGTTCGTGACCCGACCTGGAGCATCAAAGACTATGCGAAAAGCTTGGAGAAAGTCTTTAACAGCATAAGTCACCGGAGAATTTTTCTCCCAAAGAGACGTTGCCCACTCCAGTGGCTTGCCTTCCAATCGAGACATCACATACCCCACCTTGGAACGCTCACTTGGAAACTGCGTGGGTTGGAACTCAAATTGAATTTGGCACTGTGTGGCAAATCCTCTGCAGGCTTGTGGGTCCCCACTGAAGCGAAGGGGAGGTGGAATGCGAGGCTCACCTGTCGGGTAGCTTGCGTTCGTAGAGGCTGCCGCCATGGGGGGATTTCCAGTAGGTGGAGCAGCGGAGGGCGCAGAAGGCACTCGAGCAAGCAGGATATCGAGTGCTTGCCCAATGCGAACCTGCTGGTTTTCGTAGTCCTCCATGCGGGATGCCAGTCCGCGGAGCGCTCGTCCGACATCAGGTGTGGCTTCCTCAGAAGGATCCATGGCCCGAAAATAATGTCAGGGAGCCGGGAGCCCCCTCTGGGGAGTAGACCGGATCTAGGAGGAAGCCCCTCAGGAGGGATCAGGGTCGTGGTATCCAGGGGTAAGGCAAGAGAATAATCAAAGTCCAGACACAGGTCAAAAGGCAGGCGGAACACAAACAAAGTCCAGGGCCAGGCAGGGGGTCTATGGCAGGCAGAGTATCAGCGAAGTCCAGGTCCAGGCAAGGGGTCACACCAAGGAATCAAGCAGATTATAGCAGGGGAAACAGCAAGGGAACCCAAGAATCTCTTAGGGAACAGGATCCTATTTTCGGGCGCCATCTTGGCGCCTCAGGCGTTCTTTTATCTTTGAATTTGGCGCCCTTGCGCCAGCGTCAGCGACCGGCGCGCCGTGCTGGCGTCACTGTGCCGGCGTCGGAACCCACGTGGGTTGCCTGGGCGCCGCCATCTTGGATTCTTCGCCGCCGGGAGCGGACGCGACTCCTCGCGCTCCCGGCGGTCTTGACAGACCTGTAGTTGCATGTTATGCTATTATGGCTGGTGACGGTCAAGAAGGGTGTGCAGACCGGACCCAGTCTCAAAATTGCAAAGTTTTATTCACAATTGTAATAACATGTTTGCTTTGTAATGTTTGTTGGATATTTCTGGTGCAAATAAAAACATTTAAAAAAAAAAAAAAAAATGAAAACCAATTCCAAATTGTCTCAGACTATCACCCTTTAAATCATACTAAGAGTTAAATCAAAGGTTAACAACCCCTTTAAGAAACACCCTATGACTTCTTCCTTAAAGGGCATGTAAAGGCAAAAAAATAAAATCCCATTTTTACTTTCTTTAATGAAAAAGAAACCTATCTCCTATATACTTTCATTAAAAAATGTGTACTGTTTTTATAAGAAACCTAACTGTATGCAGTGAAATTCTCCCTTCATTTACTGCAGTGGATAGGAATTGTCAGACGGTCCCTAATTGCTGAGCAGAAGGGGGAGCCCCCGCCTTACTTCCCAGCCATGCAGAACTCAAGCAGCTTTGTTTATGACGATCCCTAAGCCGCCCAGACCACACTGAGCATGTGCACAGTCTTAGTCCTGCAAAGATGTTTAACAAAGTTACAAGATGGTGACCCCCTGTAGCCAACTTTAAAAGCATAAATTGTTTGTTTGATTAGGCTTGTGGTGCAGTAAGTTCTTGTTTATGTTTAGTATACAAAATACAGCATTTCTAGCCTTATTCTATTTTAGACTTTACATGCCCTTTAAGACCATGAAAGAAAGCAATTGCTCAAAGTGGTTACACTTTTATTGTGATTCTTAGCTTCCCTGCTTTTCATTCTAATGAAAGACTCTTCTGTTCATCTTCCTTACAAATCACTGTTCCCTTGCAACAGAAAGTAAGCACTAAAAATGTAAAAAATGAAGAAGTATGGCAAACTGTCTTAAAATACTGCTTAAAATGTATTTTAAGGGAACTTCCCCTTTAAAGAGACCTGTATGAGCTGCCATTGTTACCATGGTCTGCTGGAAAATACCAGAGAAGGTTAACTGAAGGAAGGGGGGAATGAAAGAAGGAAGTTGAGGCAAAAGGGGACACTGGTGTTGCTGGATGTATCACCTAGGGGTCTGAAGAATAGAAATACATTAATACACAAATGTTCCTGGTTGACTTGGTTTCTGACCCTAGCTTTCATCTCCTCCTGCCTCCTCCTGGGGAGAACGTCAACCAATGATCTCTGTGCTTATAGATCATTATCACATTTAATTATTCTTTGGGTTTATCTGAGTAAAGGGAAGGGTTTCTGAATTAAACTTGGGTACGTTTATATCAGCTTTAAAATGAAAAAAGTTTGGAGGTGCTCCCAGTTGAGAGATGGTATATTAGGGGTCAGGAAGGGAGAAACTGGGTCAACAGGAAGATGTGCAGTTATAAAAAGCAGTAGAAGTCGAACCATTATCCATTTGCTATTTATAGTGTTCATATTGTTAATATAGTAAATGATCTTCTGTTGCTTATCTGTTATTCCAACACTAGATGGCACACCTATACTATAAGAATATACTTATCTAATAGCCCCAAAACCCGAGCTTTCTGCTGGTTGTAGGGAAATTCAATGATATAATTTATAATAGGTTGTGTATGTCATGAAATAATGTAAACATTTACCACTGATATCAATTTTCCCTTGATAATAGGGACTTTTATATTTTTACTTTTTATGAGCATTAGGGCAGGGCAGAAAGTACCTATTTCGTCAGATAAATAGATAGAAACAATAGCATTCTACCTGTATGTAACGATTCAGCACTAACAATGGCTGAAGTTTAAGTGCCTTCAGAGGTGCTCGTTCAAAATTTTCTGGCCAGCCCGATAGATGAGCCGACCTATATCCGTCTTTTTTTGATATCGGTTTGGCTTGTCTTTCGCCATAGACACACTGAATAATCTACAAGGTCAAGATATTATTGTTGCGCCTATGGCCACCTTTAGACAAACTCTCCAAGTTACCAGGAAATATTCTGGTGGATACAGATGCCATTGGGCCTCCTAATCACCCAACCAGTTGGTCTTGTGTCATGGCCACAGGGCTGCATCTGCCACATTAAGAACCTTGCCTCAGACTGCTGTGAGCGGCCAGTTACTAGGGGAGGCAAAAATCCACCTCTGATAAATTCAAGAGCCAAATATCTATTTTTTAAAACTAAAATTGGTCTCTTCCTATTCAGATTGCACAATGATGATGCTGCTCCACTTGACTAGATGTTTGCTTTCAGACAGCTCATCACTAACCTGCTGATTGCTGCTATGGGCTACTAAACCTTGAGAACACTTTGCTCTGCTTTTGAATTATCTGTGACTATACATTAACTGCAACTATGGAACCTCTGCAGACTCTTATTTTTCCTGAGAGCAACGGGGGATTCCCCTGGAGCAGCGCCAGCACCTAATTAAAAGGTACGTTTGTCGTCTGCAACCACAAAATTAACTGCAATGGGCAGGAATGAACATGGTTCTGGGTGAGACATTAACTACCTAATGGCTATAAAAGAACCAACGTTCAGATCAACTGAGGATGTATCAGACATTATATCAAGACATTTACCTGGTTATGGAAAGACCATTCCACATTTCTCTGACTTGTTATGCTAATTGTCCATATTTTGCCCGAAGAGCAGCCAAAAACACAGAGGCATGTTTCCAAAAACAGGGACTCTGTGTCCTTACACTGAGTTCAATGATTTGGTTTCGGATTCAGCTAAATTACACCACTTTTTCAGTTTTTGGAAAATTGGCCCCAAATCCAAACATCATGGACAAGTGGAGTTGACAAATTAAAATGTATTCAAAACAGGATTTGATGTTAACGAAATGCAGACTTTCTCATAATTTTTGATGCAATAGGGTAATCCATCTGGATATGTCTTTGGAGGGGGGGGGTGAAAATATTGGGGTCAAACTGGCTCCCATAGGTTATACCTGCTATTGTAGTTGTGGTTACATTGGGCCTACAGAGTCCCACTCATAATTATTGGATATCATTTTTTTACTTCTTAAAGGGGACCTGTCACCTGAAAAAATCACTCCAAATCCTATTTTATCACATTAGTCAAGCAAAATATATAATTACACTATATAAATTATTTGAATCTTGTCTCCTTCAGGCTGGGAACTCATAATTATAACAAGCAGGCAGGAGCCATTTTGTCTACTCTATTATTAAGGCAAGCCTTGCATCATCTCAAAGTCTTGTTTGTGCGCCAGAATGGGGGACCTGATGTCCATCCCCATGCCCTGGCTACACAATTAAATGGTAAACACAGAGGGGGAATGTGGGGGGTGCAGTTAAATCTAGGAAGTGCTGAATGGAAAGTGAAAGTAGTTGCCTGCTCCGCCTCTATGCCTAAGACATAGAGGAGGGGCAGACAATATTTGATTGACAGCCGAGATTTTGAAATGAGTTTACAACAGCTATGAACGCTTTGATAAAAAAAAGAATTTGAATTTTATGTTTAATTTGAAAAGGACTTTCATTATACAGCTTTTTATGTCTGGGTGACAGATCCGCTTTAAGCTCACTCCTAGAATTGGGTTCTCATGGTTAAAACGTAAATGTTGAAGAAATGTGGCTGAACCTTACACTGCTCTCACAAAAACAGAATTATAAGACGTTGCCAAACACTATCCACCCTGTTGAAAAGTAAGCAATGAATTCTGGGATATCTTATAAACACAGGGGGTTATTAATCTTTGATAAGTGAATCATAATATAGGAAATAAAATTCCCTTTCTGAGCATAAAACGGAGTCCGTTTAGTATAAAAATATTTATTTATGACAAAAAATATTAAATAACTTTTTAAATGATAATCATTGTGTCACCTGACACACCCAACACAGACCTGAAGGTTTCTATTTTTTTTAAAACATGAATTGGATATAAAATACAAGGCTCTGGCTATTGGTTCATTTTACTTTGTAGTAGTGGAGTTGGTGTCCATGCAAAATTGTGGAGAGGTTTAATTGGTAAACATGTAGAATCACTGGCACAAAGAAAATTCAAGGGTCACCAAAAATCCTTGGAATTCAGATGCAGGTCTTAGGAGTAGTTCTTAGTGCTGAACTGGGCGCTAAAGACCTAAGATAAGAATTATTCTGTTTCAGCAATGGTACTCAAAGCAGGATGGAGAGGAGAACAGGGTTCTTTGTGTATTTTTGTGATTCCCAGTTCTCTAACCCAAACATTGTCTTTGCCATCATTAAAGACTTTTGATGTTGAACCATCATAATTCTCCACAGTGTAGGAGCCTCTTGTACTTGGCATGGTGGGTACCACAGGATAGATCAAGTCATTTCCAGGTTTGAATGTCTTTCATATATAAATGGGAATGAATGGCTTCCTCATGTCGAGGATCTGGCAGTGTTATATCCTGGTGTCGCTCTTTGTGGAGATGAGGAAACAGCACTGTTTTTGAATTCTCCCCTGAATCTCTCATTCATATCCCGTGGGGAGGAAGATTTTCCCCGCACGATATCTGAAATCTGGGAAAAAATAATCAACTTTTTGACGGCATAAAGGGACATTCTACTCTGCTTTAACTCCAAATTAAGGCCAATGTTGCCCCAAATGGTGATATGGAAGAGGGTCTTCAGAAAGCCTGGCCAATGTGAACGCCAGATTACTGCACAACAGAACAATGATCTGATCTTTACCTGTTCTAATGTGATAAAATGAAATGTGAGGGGCAACACCTTCATTGACCTGGTGAACTCAGATAGGATAGATGTTTAACTAGGGCAGGGCTACATGTAGGCAGAGCTGAGGATTGGCATGCTGGTGAAACTCGTCTGACTTTCTCTGATGTGCCAATTATTCAACAATTCTATAATCAAGTAGGGGAAGCACCTTATTATTAGCTTGCCACAGAGTGCATTTAACATACTTAACATATTAATCAATCACGTGGATCTTTCAGATGTTTGACCTAAATCGATCAGATCCACATAGAAAAACTACTGCCATGTATTCTGGCCGAATCCTCAAGTCTAATTGACACCATGACAGGCTGCATACGTCAGTGCAAATCTCAGGGAGAATGTGCCTATTGTGGCTCAAGAAATAAAATACCAGCATTTTTTTCAAGATAGAGATAATAATTTTTTAAGAAAAAATATTTCCATTCACTGTGGCTTCATTTTTGAAGGGCTTTCGCCACTGGTAACATGTGCTCCTCGTCATAATGCCACCTACAGGGGTTCATTACCTTCTGACATGGTTAAAACCCCACTTTGGTGTCCACTCACTAACCGGCGCCCAATACTACATTTTTTTGCAGAAAATCTCTATTGTATATTAGTACAGGTATAGGATCCGTTATCTGGAAACTAATTATCCAGAAAAGCTTCAAATTACGGGACAGCCATCTCCCATAGACTCCATTTTACCCAAATGATTACAATTTTTAAAGAATATTTCATTTTTCTGTGACATAATTAATCAGTACCATGCACGTTCTCACAACTAAGGTATAATTAATCGTTATTGGAGGCCTGTAGGGTTTAATTAATGTTTAAATGATTTTTTAGTAGACTAGTAGTCCTTTTTTAGATGGACCAGTAACATCAAAAAATTAAATAAAAAAATTTGTTAGTATATCATGAAAAAAAACCACCAAGACTAATTAAACTTTAAAATCTCACAGACTTTATTAAGAAATAACTTACCGAATCTCCTCTTCACAAAAGGCGACACGGCGACAATCCATCGTGCGGCACTCGATTTCTCCTCCCTGGCTATCTCCTATAAGGAAGGCAGGAAGTAGAAATTGAGCGATGCACGATGGATCGCCGGATCGCCTTTTCTGTAGAGGATCGCAAGTGGAGTTTCGATAAGTTATTTTTTTTAATACAGGCTGTGTGATTTTAAAGTTTAATTAGTCTTGGTGGGTTTTTTTTTTCGTGGTATACTAACTAATTTATTTTAAGAAAAATGTTGATGTTACTGGTCCTTTAAGGTATGAAGATCCAAATTACAAAAAAAGATCTTGAGCATTCTGGATAATAGGTCCCATACCTGAAGTAGTATTTCTGGCTTGAAGAACTGACAGTGACCAGGGCAGTCGGGTGCAGATTGGGAATAAGGTCCAATGGGATTGAAAACTGGACATCACAGAGTTGGGGTTGTATACTTTGCTACTATGGTATATAGCGTCATCCCTTGTTATAACCCAAGCTTTTTTTTGGTGCTGGAAACTGTACTCTTATTGGCTGGCTGTTTTGTGCCAGGAGAATCACCACTTAAAGGAAAACTATACCCCCAAACAATGTAGGTCCCTATAAAAAGATATTGCATAAAACAGCTCATATGTAAAACCCTGCTTCATGTAAATAAACAATTTTCATAATAATATACTTTTCTAGTAGTATGTGCCATTGGGTAATCATAAATAGAAAACAGCCATTTTAAAAAATAAGGGCCGCCCCCTGGGATCGTAGGATTCACTGTACTGTATGTTAGGTCACATGAGCCAATTAACAGACAGAGTTGTGCCTTTTGCTTCCACACTTCTTCCTGTTACAGTTAGAGTTGAAGTATTTCTGGTCAGGTGATCTCTGAGGCAGCACACAGACCATCACAAAATGGTGGCTCAAGGCAAGAGATGTAAAAGGGCAATATTTACTTAAATATATATTCCAGTTTGGTAAGATTCTTTAATATGCCAATTAATATGATATGAACTATCTGTTGCTTAAGTGTTCATTTTGGGGGTATAGTTTTCCTTTAACTCCTCACATACTAGTCATTATGCCAATGGCAAATTTAGCTGGAGAAACAAAAATGGAAGGAACCATTTCAGAAAATTTTTATCTGTGCTCACCATTCTATCCTTTGCCACGGTCACAGCGGTATCATTGTGACAGTTCTTTATGGTGCCATCAGCTCCGCTCCTCAGCAGTAACCTTGTGATCTCTACCAGGCCTCGCCCACTGGCCACGTGCAACGCTGTGTTACCGGCATACGTCTGCGCATTGACTTGGGAGCCCCTCTGTAAAACCAACATATGGGAAACACACAGGTTACTATGAAGCACACAGAGGTCACAGAGCTCTTTATTCCCTACCATAATGTGTCAATGATTCACAGACGTGTAAAAGAGTTGCACAGAAGCGTGCAACGCATTGTTCCTACACTATTGTTTCAATGTTGCATGTAGTTAGGAGCAGCAGTGCAGAGAATAGCTAATCATGTTGATTGTAAAAATTGACCAGAATTAGGTTTTGCTTTGTCTTTTGGAGATTATTTGACTCCAATTTAATACAAATTTAGGGATGGCGTAATTTTTGTTGGTCTCTCATAAATGGAAAAATCTGGCCCTGTGCAGTAAACCATAGCAACCAATCAGCAATCGGCTTCAGACCATCTGCTGTAGGTAAAATAATGCCTGACTGTTATGGATTACTTGCAATGGTGCAAACCTGCCCAGTGTTAGTATGTTTGGAAATGCAAAACAATGACAGAAAAATAGTTCTTTCTGCTGTCTCAACTTTGGCCTTCCAGTTGTTCTTGAATTCCAGCTCACATCGTAGGCAATTATAGTACAACAGTGTTGCAGTGGGAGTTGGATTTTACTATTGAGTGTTGTTCTTAGATCTACCAGGCAGCTGTTATCTTGTGTTAGGGAGCTGCTATCTGGTTACCTTCCCATTGTTCTGCTGTTAGGCTGCTGGGGGGGGGAGAAGGGTGATAGGGTGATATCATTCAGCAGTGACTGAAGTTTATCAGAGCACTAATCACATGACTGGAGGTAGCTGGGAAACTGACATATGTCTAGCACCATGTGAGATTAACAAATCTGTTTACTTTTTTGATTTCAGAACAGAATTCTGGTGGAGCAGTACTATTAATTGATGCATTTTGAAATAAAAAAAATTCCCATCACAGTATCCCTTTAAGGCTAAGTAACATTTTGAAGAATAATCTTGTCCCAGGTTTAGAAACCCATGTCACTCAGATGTTTTATTTCAGAGCTGATATGACTGTGGGTTACTATAGACCCAATGAACACCAATGCCATGTGACTCTGAACACTTATTTTGTGGTACGGGCATAAAAAAAAATAATTAGCATTTTGTAGGTGTAAACTTTGACACCCCTCCATCTGTATCAGACTCAGAGTTTCCATAAGGAACCTCACTTACCTGTAAGAGAAGAGAAACCAGTTCTATAGAACCACCTTCCACTGCTTGGATCAAGGGACTGCGGCCGCTCTTTATGTCCTGGAATAAAAAGGTACATAGGAAGTCTATGTATGTTCATCTAAACAGCAGCACTCACTGCTCACTAATAGAGAGTACATCTAGTGAAGCTACCTTCAGCTTTATTTTAAACACGGGGACGCACATTTATCAAAATTCAAATTTTTATGAATATTTTAATTAAAAGAAGTCAGACCAAACTACTCATAAATATATAAATCTTGTTTATTATTTAAAAACCACAATTTAATCAGGTCAGGGACAAACGCGAAAAAATCGAGGGAAAATCTGAATCATAAGATTTTTTCTGAGTTTTTGTAATAAAACTACCTGTGCGGCGGGGACACCCGCCACGTGGTTCTTTGTCCGGAGCCAGCGCCATCTTTTGATCCTTAGGGCGCGCGCCCCTTAAAGGTACAGGCGCGCTGGCGTGATTACGCCAGCGCGCATTGGCGCACGTTTTGGCGCGAAATTTTAATGTAAATAAGGCCCATTCATACTCCCAGCCAGTGCCCGTGATAGGATTTGTTCCTGGTGCTCTTAGCTGTTGCTATTCTGTTTGAATCTGATCCTGATTATCTGTTTTGACCCTTGCCTGCCTGTTTGACTACTCTGATCTCTGGAACCTGACCCTTGCCTGAAACCGACCTTGACTCTGCTTAACCCTCCTGTTTGACGTTCTGGTTTGACCAATGCCTGTTAATTGACTCCGATTCTGCCTCAGCCCATCTGATTGATTATCCGGTTTGACCCTTGCCTGCCTGACGATTCTGATATCCGCCTGCCTCGACCCAGCCTGTCTGACCATCCTTCTACCTAATCCTTTTGTACCGTGACCTTCGGCCCAAAAAGACTTTGCTAACAGCCGTGCCCCTTTGCCAGCCAGAACATCTCGCTTGCACCCCTCGTTAAGTCCAGGTGGCACCCAAGTAAGCTGAGGGCTCCTCCCGAAGCCCAACGGTGGTCACACTACTGGTGAAGCCTAGCCGAGACCAGGGTGCTTGCCATTTGTTCTGGTATCGGGTGCCGGCCGTGACAGTTTTTTCCTGAATCACTTGATTTTTTTGGGCTTCTTCCCGAAAAAGTCTAAATTTTTCGGATTTTTGCCAGAAAAATCCAAAATATTCAGACTTTTGGCCTAATTTCAGCACAGACCACAGAAAATTCCAAATGGGAGAGGGGACCTCTCCTATTGACTTATATACAAATTCGGCAGGTCTGAGATGGCGGATTTTTGGAATTTTTTTTTCCATCCTTGGGGTTTAATAAATCTCAAATTGTTTGAGTTTTTGGCATTCAGACTTTAATAAATAACCCTCTAAATGCTTCGTCCCTTCTCCCGTAATCTTTAAGATTGGATGACTACTTGGACAATCATGAACCTTGAAATGCAAGGCTATAGTGATCTCAATATCTACAGTTAGTTTATAGAGGTATGTGTATAAATAATGTTTGAATGCAGATAATAAATTCTACAGAAATAGGCAAATATGATATATATTTATATATATATATATATATATATATATATATATATATATAAATGTAAATTAGAGACGGTGCACACGGTCAAACAAACTCCAATGCCTGTGTGCTGGTTATACTAACAATAAGGGGCCGATTCACTAAATTCGAGTGAAGGATTAGAAGTAAAAAACTTCGAATTTCGAAGTATTTTTTGGGCTACTTCGACCATCGAATGGGCTACTTCGACCTTCGACTACGACTACGAATTGAAGGATTCGAACGAAAAATCGTTCGACTATTCGTTCATTCGATAGTCGAAGTACTGTCTCTTTAAAAAAAACTTCGACCCCCTAGTTCGGCAGATAAAAGCTACCGAAGTCAATGTTAGCCTATGGGGAAGGTCCCCATAGGCTTGCCTAAGTTTTTTTGATCGAAGGATATTCCTTCGATCATTGGATTAAAATCCTTCGAATCGTTCGATTCGAAGGATTTAATCGTTCGTTCGAATGAATAATCCTTCGATCGTTCGATCGAATTTTCTGCACTAAATCCTTCGACTTCGATATTTGAAGTCGAAGGATTTCAATTCCTAGTCGAATATCGATGGTTAATTAACCCTCGATATTCGACTCTTGATAAATCTGCCCCTAAGTATAAGTAGAAAAATAAACCGCACCAACAGGACTTAGAACAAAATTTTATTTTTCAACGTTTCAGCTCTACTACTTGAGCCGTCTTCAGGAACTAAATATATATGTTGTGTTATTCTATCAGAAATATTCCTACCACAGTATCCACATCTGCTCCATTATCCAGTAAACACAGTGCCAGGTCCTCATGTCCAGTACTGATGGCCACATGCAGAGCTGTCATACCTGAGGGAGAGGGGAGAAATATTGCTTTTATTTTATACAAAAAGGGACGGAAGCCATACACCAATGATAAGAGGGAGAGCCAACATGGCTCCCAAGGCACAGCGGAGCACAACAACATCACAAAGGTCATTATAAAGGAATAGAGTGCAGTAATTAATTGTATTATACAGTGACATGGTGGGGATATGATGCACTAAATGTTTGCTCCATCCCTGTATGAATTGTATGTCCCTGCTCTATATGCCAATCAGTGCCGCTGCCTTCTTTACCAGCGTTTCCATACTACCGTATATGTATAAATAGTTGTTTTTTACAGGTTCCTTATTGCCCAGACCACCGCTAAGTTAAAAGGGACATATTGGTTAAAAAAACAAGAACGTGCCAGTGTATTATATTCCTCTAATTATAGAAGAATGTGCTTAAAAAAGATGTGTTTTGTGTTGATTAATTGAAAATTTCTTCAAAACCCCTACCAGTCCCATCCATCTGTTCCTGCTGCCTCCTTTCCCAGGCTGCTGTGCAGGGTAGCAGAATTCAACACATTGCATTGCAGGATAGGAGCCAATCAGCAGATGGGTGGCCCTGATTGGAAACTAAAGCCTGGCTTTGCTTGTGTGAATGCAGGGCTGTGATTGGCTACTCACCCTCCTACTGTGCTTCCAGCAGGGACCCATAGGACACACCCACCCCTAGGACCAGAGATGATCTATGGGGAGCTCCAATAAAGGGGCTATTTTTAAAGTTAATCATTTACAGCTCAGAGTGAAACTGGCACTATATAGTAGTTATTAGTACCTATGAGATTAGGGGGATTTTCACTTAAAGGGCATGTAAAGGCAAAAAAATAAAAATCCCATTTTTACTTTTTTTAATGAAAAAGAAACCTATCTCCAATATACTTTAATTAAAACATGTGTACCGTTTTTATAAGAAACCTGACTGTATGCAGTGAAATTCTCCCTTCATTTACTGCTGTGGATAGGAATTGTCAGATGGTCCCTAACTGCTGAGCAGGGAAACAATCATACTTATGAACAGCATGGGGAGCCCCCGCCTTACTTCCCAGCCATGCAGAACTCAAGCAGCTTTGTTTATGACGATCCCTAAGCAGCCCAGACCACACTGAGCATGTGCACAGTCTTAGTCTTCCAAAGATGTTTAACAAAGTTACAAGATGGTGACCCCCTGTAGCCAACTTTGAAAGCATAAATCATTTGTTTGATTAGGCTTGTGGTGCAGTAAGTTCATGTTTATATTTAGTATACAAAATACAGAATTTCTAGCCTTATTCTATTTTAGACTTTACATGCCCTTTAAGCTTTATGTCTCCTTTAATGAGGGTTTAGTATTTAGCTGTGCAGAGTCACATTTCAAAGGGGGCTGTAGTTTTTAACTGTTTTGGAATGATATAAAGTTAATAGTAGTTGCAGCAGCCCAGGTATACTTATTGCCCTGAATAAAGCAAGGATTCTGAAATGAAGGGAACTGGACGTTTCCTGGTAATAAACAGATGTCACAATGATATGGGCTGAATGTACAATATTTGTCGCAGCAAATACGCCTTGCCTGCAGTTAGTTGCAATTGGTGATTGGGAGGAACAAGCCTGTTTGAGCCTGAACTGTGCATTTCTGGTAATAGGGGCAAAACTATATTTTATGGTGCATTTCTCACAAGGACTGACAGTATGGCTGAGCCTTTGTAAAAGAAGCATTGTTTTTCTCCTTGTTATCTGGCTGCTGGTCTGGACATGCATTGTAGCACAGACATTTCTAGGTCAGTGAGATCTTAATTGCATGGTGCACCCATATCCTTCCCAGCATGTTACTACACATCTAGGGAATCGGCCAACTAGGTGTGGGGGAAGGAACAATGCTATCATTTGCTCTTTTTTAATTATTCAGTAATTGTATTGTATATTCTTTGCCACAGTTGGGGTAACACTGATGTAAAGCCCCATTATTTGAGGATGTAATAACAGGCACCCCCTAGTTGCACCCCATCCAGAGATAGCTCAAGTTGAACACATTTATGCTTATTTCCATTTTACACTTCCAGATTTTTACTGGTGAAATATACACAATAGGGGTAATTTACGACCTTGAAGGCAGGGTGCAAAGCAGGTACAATGTGCCATGTATATGCACTTTTTTTTTTTATATTTAATTAAAGTTATTTTATTTTTTTTAACCAAATGGAGCTGTATCATTACGAGGGTTTTTTATTGAAGCCTGAATGCTAAAAACTCGAAAAATACAAGTCTTTTTAATGTCATCTCAGACCTGCCGAGGTTGTATATAAGTCAATGTGAGTGGTCCCTATCCTATTTGGAAGTTACTGTGGTCAGCGCCGGATTTCAATAAGGGGCGCCCCTAGGCTGCGCGGTCCGGCCAGGCGGCCGCGCGGTCCTAGCGCCCACCTCACCTCCCCTTCCCAGCGCGCTGGCGAAAAAACGCCGGCGCAGCTGCTGTAATTGAATGGGGACGCACGCGTCCCCATAATGCGGCTGGGCGGCATGCCGCCCCTATTTTTTGCCGCCCTAGGCCTGGGCCTATGCGGCCTTGCCGTAAATCCGGGCCTGACTGTGGTCTGCGCTGGAATTAGCCTGAAGATCCGAATACTTAAAGGAGAAGGAAAGCTCCAAGACAGTTTATTGCCAATAGAATAGCCACAATAGTGCAAGCTAGAACGCTATATTTATTCTGCAGAATGCTTTTCCATACATGAGTAAACAGCTCTAGACACTGTCTCTGTTTGTTCAGGATAGAAGCTGCCATATATGCTTGGTGTGACATCACTTCCTGCCTGAGTCTCTCCCTGCTTACTAACAGCTCTGAGCTCAGATTACAGCAGGGATGGGAGGAGGGAGGGGGAGAGGAGCAAACTGAGCATGCTCAAGGCCGTGCCCTGGAGGTTTAAGCTGAAAACAGGAAGTCTGATACAGAAGCCCATGTGTACACAATAAAAGCAAAGAAATGTGCTGTTTCTTTTGACAGAGGACTCAGAGCAGCATTACTTTGAGGGTTTACTGGTGTATTTATATAGACCTTTCTGATAAAGCTTACTTAATTTTAGCCTTTCCTTCTCCTTTAAGGTTTTTCAGGCAAAAATCTGGAAAATTCTGGCTTTTTCAGGAAAAGCTCGAAAAAATCGATCAATTGGGGAAAAAATTGTGAAAAAACAATGTTTTGGGTTTTCACTCGATTTTAACGAGTTTTCCCGATCCGATTAAATTGTGCATTTTAAATAATAAATAAGGTTAAATTGTGGATTCAAATTTGCTCGGCCTTTTTTTTTTTTTTAAAGGAAAAAAAATCAGATTTTAATAAATAAATCCTTATGAGTTGACTTTATTGCCCCCAAAATGTCTAGAGGTTGACCTATTTTACCAATATTTATTGAAATTGTATATGAATTAGGGCCTCGTGGGGCCCCTATACCTCCTGCCCCCCCCCCCCCCCCGCTTCCTCTGTAGTTACGCACCTCTGTCTGGGGATTTGTAAATGATCCCTAAGGTTTCGAGAGCTGATCATCTTCATTAGGTGAACCCAAGGCACGGGAGAGGTCCTAATTCCTTATATTCCTTATATTAGCGGCTTGGGAATGAGGTTTCTGACTAGATTGCTAAACTCAAGCAAATAGAAGACTGGAAGTGGTACTTGTTGCTCTGGGTTACTGTAACTGTCACTAACATTTAAGGGCCCATTAAATAATGGCAGAGGTGCATGCGCTTAAATGCTTAGTGTGTGGCAAAATTCTATTAAAGGAGACATATTACACAGCTAAAACCCCATTCTAATATTGCATACAATATTGTATAATATATGGTGCTGGTTTCTTTTTGGGCAAAAAGTTAATATTATCATTTAAAAAAGGCCCCTTTATTGGAGCTCCCTTTAGATCTTCTATGGTCCCTGTCCATCTTTCAAATGTGGGGTGGGCGTGTCCTAATGCTCCCTGCCAAAAGCACAGTAGGAGGGGGACAACCAATCACAGTGCCGCAGTCACACATGCAAATAAGGGCCACCAAGCTACTAATTGGTTCCTTTAATATAGTGTAGTGTGCTGAGTTCCGCTAGCTCCCCTGCACAGCCTGGGAAAGGAGGCAGCAGGAAGTGGAATGGAGGATGGGTGGGACTATTAGGGTTTTTTCAGAATTTTTCAGTAAAGTAACCAGAAATACCACTGTTTTAAGCACATTCTTTCACATTCTTGTTTTTTACACAATATGTCTCCTTTAAGTACTTTTGCCTATGCTAATGTGGGGAACAGCCTGCGCTCTGCCCCTTAGGGCAGGGTAAATTTCCCATTGCAGCTTTCAGCTTTGTCAGGTGAACAAGAAATCCTGTACCTAATACCTGCAACACTCCTAACACCCTCTCTGTATGAAGCAAAAGCAAATGAAGGCAATACTGCGGTTCAGAATGAGGTGAAACTATTTCACTCCACTATGAAAGCACAAACATGTAGAGCCATTTGCAAAATGCCAAAGACGAATGTAATATTGTGTAGCAGCTGGTGAATTAACAATTCTGGCTCTGGGCACAAGAGCCAAACACCTACATGCACATATACAGTAACAACATTGAACAAACAAAGTTTATATTTGCTTTTGATTAAGTCAGTTGCTTGTGAGACAGAGGTCAGTGTTGCCTCTTTAAGGAAGGTGGAATTTGCACGTTTCCTAGAACTGAAGCACAGGTCTGAACAAAAAGTCCCTAGAACTCATTGCTAACGCTAGTAATCCAATGGTAAAGTGCCCAACAACAAACACAAACAGCAGAAAAGGAGAAGCCAAGAAAGGGAAAGAGTAAAAAAAAACCCTACGACTGGTCTAATAAAAAGACGAGATAGTTCTCATGAGGGAGCAACTTGGGTATTTGAATTAGAAAACAAATAAATGTCACTACCTTCAGTTTCATTTGTATCTAGGGAGGGGGCATGAATTTGACTTTCTCACTCGCTACCTATAAGGCCTACGTTACTGTACAGAATAAAGGTATCCAAAGTGGCCATCACTCTTCCATTCTGTATCTGAACTGATTGCTTAACAATCATATAAAAAGTGTATTTCCTATCAGACCAATATTACAGCTATAAATAAACGGGTTAATCACCTTCAAAAACTTTTTTCAGATTAGTTGTTTTCAGATTGTTCCCCAGAGATTTTTGCAATTAATTTCTCGTTTCTATTTATGATGGTTTCTCTAATATTGAAGTGTAAAGTTTAATTTTTCACAAGCTCTGGAAGGTCTCGGTACTTAATTGTTCTAAATGGATACATTTAGTTGATATTTTTCTTATCTTTGCCCCTGCTCTGCTCAATCCCTCATTTTCATTAAAGGCAGCTGTTAGAATTGATACAATAGTTGCTAATATTCCACAGATACTGAGAATGGATAAACTAATGTAGCCACTAAATACAGCAAATTGTAACAGTGATTGCACCTGGATCACTGAGCTGCCAGACGGAAACACAAGAGACACAAACATTAAACTCGAATTTTGGGAAAAAGATAAAAAAAAAAATCAAAATTGGAAAGCAATTGAAAAAAGTCTTTATTCCTGGAGAACAATCTGAAAACAACTCAACTGAAAAAAAGTGTTTGGAAGGTGAACAACTCTTTTAATGGGTTTTATGGTAATCAGATCCTGTTAATCTATTTAGTTGCCACCCGGTCGTAAAAACACCCGCCAAGGCCGGGGCCGGTATTTCAAATTTCCCGGCAATGTAGCTGCCAGTAAATTTGTAATATCCCCAACTAAAGCCCTTGGCCCGGCCCAATCTGCTCAAAACGTACCTTTGGCCAATCGCACCCCTGCGACCCCGTCCCCTTTGACGTCACGCCCCGCCCCTTTTTACATCACACCTAGTCCCCTTTGCTCCTTTTTACTGCCCCCAGCACCGGCAAGTGCAAATTTTATTAAAAGGGGGCAACCCTAAGCGCAGGCCTGTGCCAGAATTCAGACTCATTTCTGGTAACATCTGGAAACAGGTTACCCAGGCTGTGAGGCCCTAATTGACAGCAGAACTAATTGGCTGTAACAGATGAAAAATGCTAGGCTGAGTAAAGTATTAGTCAGCTCTTCTAGTAAATGGATTCCAGGATTTTTTGGATTGACACATAACCTGGTAATTTGCAGCAACCAGGTCCTATTTTTCCTTCTGAACAAACTCCATCATCCTTATATTTGCTTGTCTAGCAAATGGATCCTAAAATGAGTCCTTTTTCCACATACCCTGGTAATTTGTTGCTTCCAGGCCCCATTTTCTTCCTCTCAGTAGGATTTCCAGGCACCTCATGCTCTCATATTCACAGGCTAGGTGAACGCAAGTCTGCCCATTGCGGTCTGGAATCTGAGGTGTAGCTCCATGTTGCAAGAGGAGGGAGACCATGGCTGGCTGATCTGTGATCACCGCAAGGTGAAGCGGGGTCTGGGGTTGGGTGAAGGAAACAAAATCAGGTCTAGACTGAGAATCAAAACAGGCCCTGGCATTTCAGGTACCCCGAGGCCCCAACAGGCCACACAGAGGCGCAAACAGACCCCCACCAGCCCACTAAATAGTGACTGTCTATGCCATCTAACAGCAGCCCCTCTGGCATTTGCCAGAACCCACCGATTGCCAGTCGGGGCCTGAACAAAATCATTCAGAGAGTGATACCATGCACATGTAAGTCAAAGCTTAAATTAATTGTTAGTTAGCCAAAAATGTAATGTATAAAGTGAGTGGATGTCTAACATAATTGCCGGAAACTACTTCCTGCTTTGCAGCTCTCTTGTTTCCACTGATTAGTTACCAGGCAGTAACCAATCAGAGACTTGAGGGGGGACACATTGGTCATAACTGTTGCTTTTACCCTAGCAATATATTTCATTAATTCCCAACCGATCCTCCAGATGACTTATGGTCAGGCTCAGCAACAGCTTAGTAGAGTAGCTATCTCCACAGCAGTATCATAGATAATGAAGAAAACTGGAGAGCCTTTACCCTAGCAACCATGTATTGATTTGAATAAGATACTAGAATATGAATAGGACAGGCCTGGTTAGAAAGATATAAAGTTATAAAAAGTAGCAAATAACAATACAATTTATAGCCTTAAAGAGCATTTGTGTCTTAGATGGGGTCAGTGACCCCCATTTGAAAGCTAGTAAGAGTCAGAAGAAGAAGGTAAATAATTAAAAAAAAACTATAAAAAAAACTAAAGACTAATTGAAAAGTGGGTTCGAATTAGCCATTCTACAACATACTAAACGTTAACTTAAAGGTGAAGCACCGAGTACCGTGTGATCATATCCCTCCTACAAGCACCTTTTCTCCAATCTAAAAAATTCCAATGAGAGATAATGTTACAAATAGCAATTTATGGCTTATGACTAAAGCAATGACTTGACATGGCAGATGGATGGAATAAAAGAGACAGAACTGGAGAGAGTCTGTACAATAATATAATGTATTTTGAGTGTTCTTGTTAAAAATGTCCTTGTGAGAGTCTCAATGGTGCTTTTTTTTATTACTTCTAGTGAAAAGTGACTTAGAAGGAAATGCACAGTGAGACGAGAAAGGGGAAACCCCAGTGCCACATGATTTCCCAGCAAGAGCATGTCTTAATAAGAGACGTAACACAATATTTATAATATAGGAGAGCAGGAGTCAGTTACAGTAACAGCTTTGTATAATTGAATTTAGCAATGGGAAAATACTTTACTTGACAGTGGAGTATATCAGAGACAGATAGTGGTGGATGTCATTTAAAGGACAACTAAACCCTCCATCTATATTGGAATCCCTCAAACACCCCCACCTTCCCTGCTCCCTCTCTGTGCCACCCATTAGTCTCAAAAGTGGACCTCTCTGTGTATCTGTACAATTTCAAAACGGGTTGGCAGGCACCATCTTGCACCCCTTTGGGTCCTCTTCTGTGTGATTGCTTACATGGAGCATGCACAGCGGAGGCCAAGTCTAGACCAGCTTCAGCTTTGTAAGCTCCTGTGACGAGCTTGCACAGAAAGGGACCAGAAGCGGAGCGAGAGTGATGTTAGACAACCAAACTGAGCTATTTTGCATATTTTAAGCAGATAAACAGATGGGTCCATTTATGAATGGGTAACCAATGAATAGGGTTGTCATCTGTCCGGATTTAGGGTTGCCACCTTTTCTGTAAAAAAATACTGGCCTTCCTATATATTTATCTTTTTTCCCTATTAATAACATTGGGATCAACCATCATTTTTACTGGCCAGGCCGGTAAAATACTGGCTAGGTGCCAACCCTATCCGGATTTGACCCAGACTGTCCGGTTTATGGAAGGGCTGCCCAGGTCAAGACCGTCTGCTTGTTTTCCAAATAATAAAAACTGGACAGGATCTCCCTTGATTGACAAGGCGATCAGCCAATCACTGATCGCCACATCATAGCCCCGCCCCCGTGGGATTGCTCGCTCCACCCGCAATGTCACTGACTCTGCCCCTCTGACGTCATGGCTCCCCTGCTCGGATCGTGGGCCACTGAAAGGTGACAACCCTAAGCCTGGGGTTGGAGTAAGGTATTTGTTTTGATATTACAGCAGGATTCAGGCAAGTGCCTGGCTGAACCGAATCCAAATCGAAAAAATGATCTGACTTTTTGTCATACAAACAAGGAAGTCAAAATATTTTTAACCGCACACTATGTGTGCGGTTATTTTATCCCCTCAGGTTTCTTAATTTGGGTATGCAAATTAGGGTTTAGATGGTAGTTTGGTATTCGGCCAAATCTTTCACAAAAGATTCAAGGTTCGGCAGACAATATGCTCTTATATTTTCAAAAACAATGAACAGAGAGTAGTAAATAGGCCTATATACAAAGGGCACAACTGCTAGAGAGCAAAAAGGCTTCAAAATCAAGGCCATGCACTAAACCTAAAGGTTTGCACCGAAACCTAGTGCTGCTAATGTACTCTGTATTGGCAGAGCTGTCAGGAAAAAAATTGTTAAAAGGAGAATTCAACCCTTTAAGAAAAAATCCGTATTTAAAAAATGGGTGCCCTGAAGCACATCCTGCACATCCCCCACCACACCACATCGCCCCCCCACACTCCCTCTGTGCCCTGTCCACAAATCCAATTTTTTCAAAAACTACAAATAATAAAAAATGAAAACCAACTGCAACTTGTCTCAAAAAAGCACTCTTTACAATTACATCATACTAAGTCTACAACTCAAAGATGAACAACCCCTTTAACACCTAGCTGAAGCACCTTGCACATTGTAACTAACACCCAAGCTAGGGGCATTTTTATTGAATACCATGTGCCAACCACCTCCTGCTTGTATCTCCTGTCCGGCAAAAGCAATGTAGATTCCACACTGCTGGCAGTTAGAGAGTTGAACTGGCAGCTCTGCTGCATGTATTTTATATGTTAACACTTCCCGATCTTCTGTTCACTCTGCACGAAAAGACAGTGCAGTACGACTAGGGGTTAATGTGAAGCTTCCAGCCAGTTTACAGGATACACTGAGGTTAAGCACTAATGAGAACTGACGTAGAGCCAGGGCTGCCATCAGGGGGAGACAGGGGGGACAAGTGGCCCGGGCCTGAAGGGGGGCCCTGCACTTTTCGAATAGCCAGGCACCCCTTGACAGCTCCCAAGCCGCACCGCCCGATCGAAGTCCCGAACAGCCAAATGCGGAAGTGCCAAACAGACAAAGTCCTGAAGCAACAGAAAGACCCGAAGTCACGAAAGGAGCCGACACTGAAGTCCTGAAGCAGCGAAAAGACCCGATGTTACGAAAACAGCTATAATTAAAGTCCAGAAGCCACGAGTTCAATTCTACTGACACCAATGTGTTTTTTTTTTTAATCCCCGGCCACCAATGTTTTATTTTAATACTCTATAGGCCCCTGCCACCAATTTTTTAAAAAAAATATTTTATGGGGCCCCAATTTTTTTTTTAACTTAGGGGGGACTTAGTATATTGAGCAATTGCACAAGCACTTGGAGGCTTACCTTAACTGGCTGCACAATAAGGAACTGAGTTCCAAACATATCAAGATATATATCATTTTACAGAAACAGATTGTTCTTACTCATCTCAGTCCCTTCCCCTGTGGAGCTTTTAATCATCCCCATCATCATATTCACATAACATGACAATTATTATATCAGCAGCCAATAAAACCTACATGTATTATTTTAGATTGTGGGAGGAAGACCTGTGGGATGAATTGGAGCACAGACTATCCAGGCCTGATCCCCCAACATCAGTGCCCAATCTTACTAATGCTCTTGTGGCCAACACCAATGTTCCATCATCGCAACTGAACTAGTTTACTGGGCATATATAAATACTGTATATCAAATAACCTGTAAAACGGTACTTACCTGCCTGAGCTTGTTCAGCATATCTAGATGTCTTGCTCCATGGAGGAGGAAAGCTATCACCCTCTGAGCAGCCAAAATGTTTCCATGAACCACAGCAATGTGCAGAGCTCTGCAAAAAACAAAGTGAAGGTGATGTACCTGAAGAATAACCAAAAAGTTCACATCTAAGGATGAGAGGAACATGAATACAGTGACAATCAGAGAAAGCTGATGGAAAGCAGGATGGAGAAACTATATAAAGCCTCAGTATGATGCAGAGGAAGATGTTTGTGTCCACAGTTTTCTAAACTGTTACTGTTTGTTTCTCCCATCCACATAATCACCCTCCCTTCAGCCATTCATACAATCATTTTCTGTCTTCACCATAATCACCTTCCCATAAGCTTTTCACACAATCAACTTCCCACCAGTATCCCACATAATCGCCTTATCTTCAGACCTCCACACAATTACCTTTCCTTCAGTTCTCCCCACAACCAACCACTTTCCCTTCAGCCTCCCATACATCCACCTTTCCTTTCAGACTTCCACACCACCATCTTCCTTTCAGATGTGAACACAATCACCTTTACTTCAGCCCTCTAAACAACCGAGCACTTTGCCTTCAGCCTTCCATAAAACCACCTTTCCTTTTGCTTTCTACACAACTGACCTCCTTTGTCTAAAAGTAGACATTGTGTTTGGTGAAAGATGCACCAAGCAATGTGCACTCTGTGGGATTGATTAATCATCCTTTAAAAATGTTTTCACACACACATTTAATTTAATTAATAACATGTTTTGTCATTTTGAGGTTTCCCACATTCTAGTCTTTTTTCCTCTGATGTTCATTTAAAAAAAAAAAAAAATCATTGGTCTTTCTTACTGGCAACATGAAAAAAAATCTGAAAGGAATTTTTTTTTTTTACATAATATTTGTAAATAGGTTCATGTGTCCGTTTGTGTGCTGCCACCAGTTCCTAGCCTACCTAAGCTACTTTTGCAAGTTTTCCAAACCGGACATTGCTATTGAAGGGGTGGGATGGTGGCATGAGGAGTCAATGTAGAGGTGGGTGGTGAAATCATTGGGCTGGTTGTTGAGAGAAATTGGGCAAGTCAGGGTGAGGATTGGGTGGTTTTTGTCTGGGTTTCAGAATGCTAAACCTAGACACACAATAATAAGGTTTTTTTAAATTGAAATTACATTCTAATTTAAATTATATAAATAATTTTTAAAAAATTAAAAAACAAGACCTGTTAAGCGCTGAACTTCATTGGACTATAATATTGTTTGCTACCAGCTCCCAGGCAGATTATATAGTTTTGCTGTAAGTGCTCCTCCATTGGGACTATACTGTATATATATATACAGCAAGAAGTCTAGTCAGCCATTTAAAATGGCCTCACCTTAATCTTTTGGAACAATGGTTGATTTGCTAAAACAGAAGTATTTTATTATGTTCGTTGGGAAAGACTACATTTTGAGCCTCAATGAGGGTAATGGTGGCCATAGACACACAGATCCGATCGTACGAATCGAGGATTCGTACGATTTTCGGATCGTGTGTGGCATGTGCCGACTTCTTTCGTCCGGCGGAGATCGGTCATTTGGTCGATCGGTCAGGTTTGATTTTGACCCGACCGATCCCGCCGGAGCTCATGGCACATCCTAATCTGATCGTTCTGCCGTACGTCCGAACAATCAGATTACCCACAATATAGCCATGCCTGTTATGGCATATCGGGGAAAGATCCGCTCGTTTGGCAACATCGCCAAACGAGCGGATCTTTGCATCTATGGCCACCTTTAGAACCAAATGAGTCTGGAAGACATACTGTATGAGAAGACATTGGCAGCAGATTGGAATACTTAAACCATGGATAAGAGACCACTTGGAGACAATGGAGAGATAACGCTGAAAGAGATAATTCTGGTAGACTGGACTACGAATCCCAGCATACATTAAGATATTATGTTAATATGTTACAAGTGACATATTGCCACTTGTAGTCTTGCAACGTCTCGGTTATTAAAATTTTAAAACGATTAAAAAGATTTCCAGGGTCAGCAACACCATTAAAATGCAAAAGAATCCTCCAATAACAATCCCATCGGATCTGTGTAAATCTGGCTCCATGTTCTTTATTACTGCAACTGGAACTGGAAGCTTTAAATGCAGAATTTTTATCACAGAACAACTAAACTCCCGAATGATGGTTGATGTCAATGTAATATCATGAAGCCAACAGTTTATAATATAATCTCTGTAGGTAACAGAGCAGGATGGCTGAAACGGCTGGTAATTGGCATTCTTATTAGTGACTTAGTAATTAATCTTTTGTTTGTTTTCTAGAGAACTAGGGGCTGCAGTAGGACAGTTTTATGGAGGGTTTAGATCCCCTATAATAAAAATGATATTGTTGTTTACTGTGGGGAGCATGAGGCAACCAGAGAGAGGCTAAAAGGAGGATAACAGAATATTAAGAATTAGTCATAAAAAGAAAACAATTTGGAACAAAAGTGGCAAACCTGTTCCGTAACCACAGCCGGACCTGATATCTAATTTACAATAACTTAAGGAGGAATCAACAAGCACGGAGTAGAAATGTGAGATGGAAAGGAAATATGGGGGGCCAAGTTGAAGAAATTTGAAGGCTCTAGCAGGAACAGAAAACAAGAAGGTGAAGGTGGAGATTCATGTAACAAAGGGATAAGGACAATTGGCCAAGGAAATGAAGAGACAATGTGGCTGTGGACACAAAGGGGAAATTATTACCTCAATTTGGGTTATTATTTTTCTTGTGTGCAACTGCACTGTCTTCCACTTACTGGGGTGGATTTACAATGTAGAGTTGTAGACATTTACAGATTTATCAAGGGTCAAAGGAAATTTTCGAAGTAAAAAAATTCGAAATTCAAAGTAATTTTTTGGATACTTCGACCATCAAATAGGATACTATGGGGCAAATTCACTAAGATGCGAAGTTGCACCAGGCGCAACTTCGCCGAGCTTCGCCGCACTTCGCCAGGTGTAGTTTCGCCAGCGCTGCGCAAATTCACTAAAATCCGAAGTTGCGCTCAGGGGTAGCGTAAGGTTGCGAAGTTGCGCTAGCGTTGATTTGCTATATAAAGCGAAGTTACGCTAGCGAAGGCTAATTTGCATACGGCGCGAAATTCAAATTTCAATGGAGGAACACGTATCAGCACTACAAATGCCAAGAAAACCTTCAAATCTGCAAATAAAATTTTTATTTTGCCCTACACATGTGCCCACTGTCTAGGTTAGTTGCCATGAGTCAGGAAATGTAGGGGGGAAGGAGGAATTTCGATCTTTTTCAGCCTATCACCCATCATGTAGAAAACACGCCAGCGTTTTTTTGGGACTTTTTTTTTTTTTACTTTTTTGGAAACAATCCCTATCTACTCTATTGCGCTTCGCCAGGTCTGACGAAGGAAGTCTAGCGTAAAAGGTAGCGTTCAGTACACTGCGCAAGTTAGTGAATTTGCGTAGTTACGTCGCTAGCGAAAATTCGCCTGGCGTAAGGGTGCGAAGTAACACTAGCGAAACTACGCCAGCGTTCGTTAGTGAATTTGCACAGTAGCGAAAATGCCAAACGCTAGCGAATTAACGCTAGCGTTCGGCGCTTCGCGGCTTAGTGAATTTGCCCCTATGACTTAGAATATACTTCAACTTCGATTCGAAGTAAAAATCGTTCGACTATTCGACCATTCGATAATCGAAGTACTGTATCTTTAAAAAAACTTCGACTTCAATACTTCGTCAAATTAAACCTGCCAAATTGCTGTTTTAGCCTATGGGGGACCTCCTAGAACCCATTTGGAGTCAATTGGTGGACTTTGAGAAATAGAAGTTTTTCCCAAGAAATATATACATTATATATGTAATTTTGTATGTTTTCTATATAAACCCATTTATTTTACACTGCTGCAGAATATCTTTGCATTCTAAAAATACATGTTAATCATCATCATCATCGTCATCATCATCAAGGATTAGCCCATATACAGTAAATATACAGGCTGTAATAACAACAAATAGCATGCGAGGGACTTAGAGACTGTCTGTACCACAAAGATGTAACATCCGCTGAAAGAGAAACAGCTAAGGGGAGGGGATGGTTAGATCTGCGTCATTTTTAGGAAGTTTAAGGGATTTCACAGAAATGCCTCTTACTATGAAATGAAACTTAATGGGGTGTGGGGGGAAGGGAGGGCAAGCAGATGAAGTGCGCGTCGGACATCAGCAACAGATGAGGGGGTTCACGGTGCCGTGAGAGGTGTCAGCAGCCGCTAGAAAGTGATGCCTTTGTTAAACCAAAAAAAGGAATCTTGCATGAGTGGAAGGTTTAAAGGGGAACTACACCTAAAAAATACATCCTGACTCTATTTTTTGTTTTTCTCTCTGTTGCCATAAGCGCTGAGCTATGTACAATTTTTGGATATTTTTTACACAGGGGAATATGCAGAACCCTTAGTTTGGGAAATGCTAGATTGAGGTTGCAGTCGAGAAGGTGCATGCATAGTTTTTTGGAGGGTAAGAATAATGACCATGTTGCTCCACCTGCCACAGCTGAGCTCTTGGTGCAGAGCATTTTCTATGTAACTTACCAAGTTTGCCTCAGGCCCTGTCAAAACCAGAAAGGTCCCTGGGTGGATGTACAGGCCTGGAGGCAGGGGGAGGAAAGTGAGTGACAAGGGACGATTAGGGGAAATCCTGTGGTGTAAGGAGAAGATGGCATAGACCAGGAGGAGGAAGAGTGTGGTGAGTGGGGGAGTAGTGAAGGGAGCAGGAAGTTTGTGGTGTCAGCAAGATGAGGAGAGGCCTTAGGGCTATGTGAGGTTTCTGAGCTGCCTGCTCGGTGCTTTCTATGCTTTTCCCCCTTTCTTTATTCCTGTAACCAGATGACCACTCAATACCAGAGGTCAAGGGTTATTTGTCAGAAATCCAATCTTGGAGTCTTAGATCAGTCACACTGTTTACACTGCAAATAATTCACTCTACAATATAAAATGTTATTCCTGAACCAGCAAATGTAATTTTTATAGTTGTAAATTGGTGTGTTGGCAGCCATCTCAGGTCCTTTTGCCTGGTCATACCTCCCAATGTTCTGGAAACGGAAAGAGGGACAACGATTTTTGACCACACCCCTTTTGTGACCACACACCCTAATTACCATGCCCATTTTACAAGATTTGGCAGGTTATGAAAGTTTGAACACATATCTGTAGCTATTATGTTTTATTATAGTTTTACTGTAAGGTGAATTGCCCTTTAAGTCTAACGTCTCCCAAGAGACAAAACTGTTACAAATGTATGTTAAGTATCTATTTTGGGCTCTCTGCCAAGAGCCAATTAAGTTAGAAACACTGTATCTTTTTTGGCTGTTCAGTGCAGAGAAATCGGGACTTTCCAGTACAAATGCAGGACTGCAGGTTGAGCTGTCAAAAGAGGGACTGTCCCGCTCAAAACAGGACAGTTGGGAGGTATGCATGTGCTTTCAGAAAGAGCCAGCACTTCAGAATGGAACTGCTTTCTGGCAGGCTGTTGTTTCTCCAATTCAATGGATTTTACTATTGAGTACAATTGTGGGTCAATGGGATTGGTGGCTACTTACGTGTCTCCATCCTCATCCGGGCGAGTTGCGGCAGCAATGTCAGCCTGGAGCTGTGTGTCTGCATGGAGCAATTTAGGGTGCTGGGTAGGAAGAATTCCTACGAGAGGTGTGTTGAGTAATGGAGGGGCAGGAACAGCGTAAAGGGGTAACGATGAGGGCAAATATGAAGCACCTGTTGAAATGACAGCAAGGACATATTATTAATAAGACACACACAGAGCATATTCATTCACACACTGCAGTGAGGTAAAAAAATAACCTTTATATATTTTCTCTTAAAAGGCAACGTAACCTCAGAAATAGCACAAATCTTCTACACAACTTCCTACTTACACATGTCCTTTTACTATTTGCTCACCCCCATACCTTCTAATTTGGAGTGCTCCCAAGCACTTTTGCGGCTGACATTATTTTTCTGCATTTTTTTGTCTCAGAGATATTAGCCGTTTTAGAGTGCAAATAACGAATTTGGCTCAGCAGTTCTCTTTCACAGTTAGACCCGAGCATGAAGTAACTGTGCACATAGTATATACAGTCAGGGTTGCTGACCTCTACAATAAATTTGCAAAAGGCTTGTATTGGCAAACAGAAAATATCTCAGAAGATATTAAAAATAGCAAATAAATGTATCCTGCAAAAGTGTCAGAGCAGCATCTGAATGTGAGTTCCTCTATCATTATTGTCACAATTATACATATGAAATAGACATATTTCTTGCACATGGCTGTAATTTATGGCAGCTCCCCCACTGTGTATAAATGCAGCAGTCAATGTTTCAGCCTGAGTTATACAGGGAACTCTGAGTATCACTCATGTATTATAAGGGATAATGTACCCCCTACTGTAAATGATAAGGATATTAGAAGTCACTAAGCGGTTCTGTGACCATATAGAGGCACAAGGCTGCAGTTGAGTTATGATGATATTAGAAGTCACTGAGGGGTTCTGTGACCATATAAAGGCGCGAGGCTGCAGGTTGAGTTATACAGGGAACTTTGAGTATCACTCATGTATTATAAGGAATAATTTACATCCTACTGTAAATGATAAGGATATTAGAAGTCACTTAGGGGTTATGTGACCATATAGAAGCACAAGGCTGCATGTTGAGTTATACAGGGAACTCTGGTATCACTCATGTATTAGAAGGAATAATGTACCCCCTACTGTAAATTATAAGGATATTAGAAGTAACTGAGGGGTTCTGTGACCATATAAAGGCACGAGGCTGCAGGTTGAGTTATACAGGCAACTTTGAGTATCACTCATGTATTATAAGGAATAATTTACATCCTACTGTAAATGATAAGGATATTAGAAGTCACTTAGGGGTTATGTGACCATATAGAAGCACAAGGCTGCATGTTGAGTTATACAGGGAACTCTGGTATCACTCATGTATTATAAGGAATAATGTACCCGCTACTGTAAATTATAAGGATATTAGAAGTCACTTAGGGGTTATGTGACCATATAGAGGCACAAGGCTGCATGTTGAGTTATACAGAGAACTCTGGTATCACTCATGTATTATAAGGGAAAATTTACCCCTACTGTAAATTACAAGGATATCAAGGATATTATCAGTCACTGAGGGGTTCTCTGACCATATAAAGACACGAGGCTGCAGGTTGAGTTATACAGGCAACTTTGAGTATCACTCATGTATTATAAGGAATAATTTACATCCCACTGTAAATTGTAAGGATATTAGAAGTCACTTAGGGGTTATGTGACCATATAGAGGCACAAGGCTGCATGTTTAGTTATACAGGGAACTCTGGTATCACTCATGTATTATAAGGGAAAATGTACCCCCTACTGTAAATGATAAGGATATTAGAAGTCACTTAGGGGTTCTGTGACCATATAAAGGCACAAGGTTGCAGGTTGAGTTATACAGGGAACTCTGGTATCACTCATGTATTATAAAGGGAAAATGTACCCCTACTGTAAATTATAAGGATATTAGAAGTCACTTAGGAGTTCTGTGACCATATAAAGGCACAAGGCTGCAGGCTGAGTTAAAAAGGGAACTCAAACAAACTTGCAAACAGATTTGCAATAACATCATCTATATTACCGCAAATGGCACTTTTCCATATTTCTTATTCAGGGGCTAAGAATAACACAAGAGCAAAATCAGTAAGAAGATCTACATCAGTCTAAGTAAGTGCTCTATCAGACTCTGACCCCTCTTTATCATGGGAAAGGATGGGGAGCCATGCCAGCGCTGGAAACTACCTGAATTTTGAAAGCACCCCATACATTTCCAGTCAGCTACTATGTATAAACTGCAGCACCAGGAATCCCCCGCAGGCAACACCCAGAAACCAGACTCATCGATACAGTAACCAGAATCACAACAAGATTATTTTAAAGGCAGCATATATATATATATATATATATATATATATATATATATATATATATATATACCCACTGGTGGCCAATAAAAGGGCAACCAAGTTTGGGAGTTTTACTTTGAAATGCAGGTAAAACTTAGTCCCTTTATAAAATGTATAATGAAGCAACAGAATTCTTAATGAATGAATGAATAGCAGTTGATTCTAGAGAAAGGGCTAAATTTTACAGGTGTTGTAGTGGTGGAAATAAGAAAGGTGTTGATAGGTGCCGTTCCACACTTGAGGACCACTAAGGCCTGGGTCCACTGGGAGATCCTCTGGTGATCCTCTACGCATGCCAATCTAACCCTGTGTGTCGCCCACTAACTCAGAAAGACAGCAATAATGGGGTGCTAGTACTTAGAAGGGGGAGGGGCACACAGAACATCACTCTTCACTATTCAGATATCCAGAATGATCAGAACCTAGGGTTTCTCAGATAAAGGGTCTGTAGTTTGGATCTCCATACTGTAAGTCTACTAAAAATCATTAATCCCAATAGGATTGTTTGCCTCCAATAAGGATTCATTATATCAAGTCAAGTGCACAGTACTGGTTAATGATGACAGTGAAAAAGGAAATCATTTTTAAACGTTTGAAATATTCAATTAAAATGGAGGCTGCGGGAGACAACCTTTTGCGTGATTTGGTGCTATTTGGATAACAGGTTCCAAATAACTGATCCCATAGTATTTAAAACCTTAATGACTACATAGTGTAACCCCAATGATTCCATTCCTCTAACATTAAGGGGGGTTATTTATCAAAGTCCGAATTAATCTCAATATATTCTGCTACAAACTCCGATCAAACCGTTTGGGTTTTTTACGCTTATTTGTTATTACATTTTCCCAAAAATTTGCTTTGCGGGGAAAAAATCAGATTTTCACAATTTTTTTCTGATTTTTTCATCCTATATTCACGATTTCTTTTCGGAAATTTCACAGAAAACTGCAGGGTAATGCACAAAATCATTGGGACTTCTCCCATGGACTTATATGCAACCCTGACAGGTCTGAGATGTCGGATTTTCAGATTCTGACTTTTCCATCCTCAGGGTTTAATAAATTCTGAAAAATTCATGATTTTTTAAAAGTCTGATTTTATAAAAAAAAAATCACAATTTTTTTGTGATTTTTGCATTCAGAGTTTAGTAAATAACCCCCTTAGTATGCAGTGCAGATATGGGACCCATTATCTGGAAAAGCTTTATCCAGAAAGCTCCAAATTACGGAATGGTTGTATTTTATCCAAATAATCCAAATTTTAAAAACGAATTTCCTTTTTCTCTGTAATAACACTAGCTTGTACTTGATCCAAACGAAAATATAATGGATCTTTACTGGGGGCAAGACCAGCCTATTTGATTTATTTAATGTTTTATAGTAGACTTAAGGTATGAAGATCTAACTTACAGAAAGATCCGTTAACCCGGAAAGCTCCGGGTCCCAAGCATACTCGTATACTGTATAGTGGGAACTGCAAGACTGGATACACTACGGGGCCCATTCACTTAGCTCGAGTGAAGGAATAGAGGAAAAATACTTTGAATTTCGAAGTGTTTTTTTGGCTACTTCGACCATCGAATGGGCTACTTTGACCTTCGACTTCGACCTTCGAATCAAACGATTCAAACTAAAAATCGTTCGACTATTCGACCATTCGATAGTCGAAGTACTGTTCCTTTAAAAAAAACTTCGACCCCCTAGTTCGCCACCTAAAACCTACCGAGGCCCATGTTAGCCTATGGGGAAGGTCCCTATAGGCTTCCTATAAATTTTTTGATCGAAGGATAATCCTTTGATCGATGCATTCAAATCCTTCGAATCTTTGCGCTAAATCCTTCGACTTCGATATTCGAAGTTGAAGGATTTTAATTCGGCAGTTGAATATCGAGGGTTAATTAACCCTCGATATTCGACCCTAGGTAAATTTGCCCCTACTAGTGAGAATTCCCCATCTTATCAACCCATGTGACAGCCCAGAAGAAGTCCATCTGTACACAAGGCAACACAACATACAAGTCCCCTCTAGTTACTCGCTTTACATACGTTATTTGTATATCAGACGGTGCCAGCAATATTCACTCCTAGACAACTTACAAATATAGGTTACTCATTGCCTGTCTGATATGGCACCATTCCCTTATTTAATTAATTTGAGTAAATGAGCAAATAATTACCTCCGTTTAACTTTAATGACTCATGTTGCTCAATAACAATATTCAGCCTTGGTTACCTGGTATTCAGCTGATCCAAATGGGTACAGAAAATTATGCCAATAAGTCAATGGCTCAGGAAAAATAGTTAAAGGGATACTGTCATGGAAAAACATGTTTTTTCCAAAACACATCAGTTAATAGTGCTAATTCAGCAGAATTCTGCACTGAAATCCATTTCTCAAAAGAGCAAACTGATTTTTTTTATATTCAATTTTGAAATCTGACATGGGGCTAGACATTTTGTCAATTTCCCAGCTGCCCCTGGTCATGTGACTTGTGGCTGCACTTTAGGAGAGAAATGCTTCCTGGCAGGCTGCTGTTTTTCCTTCTCAATGTAACTGAATGTGTCTCAATGGGACATGGGTTTTTACTGAGTGTTGTTCTTAGATCTACCAGGCAGCTGTTATCTTGTGTTAAGGTGGCCATACACGGGCCGATAAAAGCTGCCGACAGACCGTGTCGGCAGCTTATTGGCCCGTGTATGGGGCCCCCCGACGGGCTTCACCGATCGAGATCTGGCCGAAAGTCGGCCAGATCTCGATCGGATGGGACAGAAAATCCTGTCGGATCGCGGCCGCATCTATTCGTTGATGCGGTCCCGCGATCCGACCGCCCGTTAAGGCCTCGTTAGGATCCGATCGTTGGGCCCTAGGGCCCACGATCGGATCGGCCCGATATTGCCCACCTCAAGGTGGGCATATCGGAGGGAGATCCGCTCGTTTGGCGACATTGCCAAACGAGTGGATCTCTCAGTGTGTGGCCACCTTTAGGGCTATTCCACACGGGGAGATAGTGACGCGTTTGCGGTCGCCGCGACCGGCGCAGGCGACAGTTTTGTATGGGTGCCTATGTAAAAACGCCTGTGCTAACCACACGAGGCGATGCGCTTTTCAACAGTCGCCTGAAAATGCCTCGCCAGGCTTTTTCAGGCGACTGTTGAAAAGCGCATCGCCTCGTGTGGTTAGCACAGGCGTTTTTACATAGGCGCCCATACAAAACTGTCGCCTGCGCCGGTCGCGGCGACTGTCGCGGCGCTTTGTCGCCGCGACCGCAAACGCGTCGCTATCTCCCCGTGTGGACTAGCCCTTAGGGAGCTGTTATCTGGTTACCTTCCCATTGTTCTTTTGTTTGGCTGCTGGGGGGTAAAGGGAGGGGGTGATATCACTCTAACTTGCAGTACAGCAGTAAAGAGTGATTGAAGTTTATCAGAGCACAAGTCACATGACTTAGGGCAGCTGGGAAAGTGACAAAATGTCTAGCCCCATGTCAGATTTCAAAATTGAATATAAAAAAATCTGTTTGCTCTTTTGAGAAATGGATTTCAGTGCAGAATTCTGCTGGAGCAGCACTATTAATTAATTCATTTTGACATTTTTTTTTCCCATGACAGTATCCCTTTAAAGATATTTGAACACAATCCAACTTGATAATCAGGTTATTGATTTCACTTTGCTATACAAGTGACCCTGTTTGTGGGAACATGCCATTTAGCATGGGGTTGCATAATTTATTATATTATTTTGTCTGAATGTATCTGCCTGAATATATAAAATACTGAACTAAAAAAAATGATAAGGATGATCCCACCTTGCAGGTTACTACATGAAAATGTCAGTATCACTGTAGAAATCTGATCGAAGGCAGCTGGAATCCGGTAGTAGGAAGTCCTAGTGTGGAGCAAAGGGAAAGGTGCAAATACTGATGAGTGCTGTGACAAGGGGCAAAGCCTGATCAGTGCAATAGGCATGTGCTTGCCGCCTCTAAATGCACTGCTGGAACAATGCAACTTCCCCAGTGCAACCAGTTTGTGCAGATTCTGGGTGGTGTGGTTTGATTAGTGAAGTTTCTGGTGTTCTACCTGATATCCAGTAACATTTCAGTCCAATATAGGGACTTGGCTTGATGCACTGCTGGATAGTATGAAGGAAACTGGAGAGTCTTCAAATGAGCTGAGCTGACATCTAATATTCTAATATTTTACAGTAGGGGGTACATTACATCTTATAATGCTTAAGTTTCAATATGTCATTTGCCAGAAATGACATCATTAAGCGCATTTACCGATTATTCATGGCTGTTGTGTATTGTATTACTTTAACTTACATCTGATATACTGTATATCCTTACAAAACACAGGTGCCCAATAAAATGTAAAATAAACCTTTGAAATGACTGTAATTCACACCAAACAATAGGATAGGTGAATCCTACTCAGGACTAGGATTCCTTTAAAGCACTTTTGAGCAATACATTGGTGCAAGTGATTTAACTTTAAAGGAGAAGGAAAGGAACCAAGGCAGTTTATTACCAATAGATTAACCACAATAGTGCAAGCTATAACACTACATTTATTCTGTAGAATGCTTTACCATACCTGAGTAAACAGCTCTAGAAGCTCTCTGTTTGTTTAGGATAGCAGCTGCCATAATAGCTTGTTGTGACATAACTTCCTGCCCGATTCTCTCCCTGCTCAGCCATAGCTCTGGGCTCAGATTACAGCAGAGAGAGGATGAGGGAAAAGGGAGGGGGAGAAGAGCAAACTGAGCATGCTCAAGCCCATGCCCTGGAGGTTTATGCTGAAAACAGGAAGTCTGATACAGAAGCCCATAAGTACACAATAGAAGGAAAGAGATGTGGTGTTTCTTTTGACAGAGAATTCAGAGCAGCACTACTTTGAGGGTTTACTGGTGTATTTATATAGAACTTTCTGATAAAGCTTACTTAGTTTTAGCCTTTCCTTCTCCTTTAACATGTGATTCTTTAAACAGGAATTCATGGATAGTATTTTTAGGAACTTTTCTTAGAAATAATATTATTTGGGTATCTTTCACACCACACACACAATATTAGCCTATGTGCTGAAAATCAAAATTTTTGCTCGCACAACATAGGTTATCCCTGTGTGCAAGTGACATGGTGGTGGTGAGATACAATAGTGAACAGTCTGAACTGGACTGCACTAACACTACATCCAGTAGTACAAAGAGCCCTTCAGTCTTAACACTTGGTGCAGATTTCTTTTGGTTTGAATGGTAAATTCGATTTTGAATTTTCAAGTTGGATTTTTGGTCAAAACTCACAAATTTTAGTTGGGAATAATTCAAATTCAGGGTACCTTTAAAGGTTCCCAAACATGCTCAATCATCAGATAGAGATAAAGAATTATTTTAGTTTTTTTTCTGCATATCTGACGATGCAGCTCTTTACATCAGTACAGTGGATGAAAGAGTTTTCTTATGACCAATGGTCGTGGGAAAGATCATATCTGTAGCATGTATGGCCGCCTTAAAGCTAAGCTCACATTACAGTGGGCTTCTGTGGTCCTCACCCATATATATTTTCGAAGCTGTTAAGCCACATATTGATTGGGCAGGCCATCAGACAGGTTCTATACAACATCCAACAAGCTGACAACTCAGTCTGGAGTTGACTGTTTATGTTGGCCCTTGTATGACCAACTTAAAGGAATACTGTCATGGGGAAAAAAAATTCAAAATTAACCAGTTAATAGTGCTGCTCCACTACTGAATTAATTTCTCAAAAGAGCAAACAGATTTTTTTATATTCAATTTTGAAATCTAACATGGGGCTAGACATATTGTCAATTTCCCAGCTGCCCCAAGTCATGTGACTTGTGCTCTGATAAACTTCAATCACTCTTTACTGCTGTTCTGCAAGTTGGAGTGATATCACCCCCTCCCTTTCACCCCCCCCCAGCAGCCAAACAAAAGAACAATGGGAAGGTAACCAGAAAGCAGCTCCCTAACACAAGATAACAGCTGCCTGGTAGATCTAAGAACAAGACTCAATAGTAAAAACTCATGTCTCACTGAGACACATTCAGTTACATTGAAAAGGAAAAACAGCAGCCTGCCAGAAAGCATTTCTCTCCTAAAGTGCAGACACAAGTCACATGACCAGGGGCAGCTGGGAAATTGACAAAATGTCTAGCCCCATGTCAGATTTCAAAATTGAATATAAAAAAATCTGTTTGCTCTTTTGAGAAATGGATTTCAGTGCAGAATTCTACTGGAGTATCACTATTAACTGATGCGTTTTGAAAGAAACATGTTTTCTGATGACAGGATCCCTTTAATCAGCAGGAGAAAAAATCCATCTTGGTTTTAAGTTTAGAACAAGCTCAATAAGAGCCATGAATGTATACGTCCAAATATATAAAATACTGAACTAAAAAATAAAAAAGAGATGATCACTCCTTGCAGGTTCCTACAGTAAAGTGTCAATATAATTATATCAAATCTGATCAAAGGCAGCTGGAATCCAGTAGTAGGAAGTTCTAGTGTGGAGCAGAGGGAAAGGAATTTTTCTCAGTGCAAATGCAGTGGCTAAACTACTGGGGGTGCCGAAGGTTCTTACACACACCAAATTTCTGTGAAATTCGTCTCGGGATTGGGGTGGGGGCTACATTACTGTGCAAATCCTTATCAGTGTAAGATGCTCAGCTAGGTATTGGTTGAGCAGGCCATCTGACAGGTCCCATATAACAGCCAACAAGTTGCCAACTCAGGCTGGAGGGGCCAAGTTGGCTGTTTATGTTGACCCTTGTATGGCCAGCTTTAGGATATCTACAGGAGAAAAATTCCATCTTTGCGTTCAGCATAGAACAACCTCATTTATGCATGAGTGCTTGAGAACTTCAGGGAGCAGGTACCAAGGTGTTCAGGTTTCAGATCATTTTTACTCATCATCTATCCTCAGCAGACCTCTATTTGCATAGGGACATTCCCGGCATATTACTCGGTAGTGATTATATTTGAATATATAGATTCTGTGTTTTTCTTTTCACAAAGAAAAAAAAAACGTTTCTTTGATCTAAAAATCAGACAGATGCTTTTCAGGAGCTCAGTGTACTCGCTGGTTACTGCAAAAGCTATGAGAAACCATGTGATTTTCTGTAATTCAATGTTTTTGAAGTGGTTTTCTTTCTCAAAAGTCTTCTATTGCATTAAACAGGATGGAGAAGCCTAGTAAACACTATGACAGGTGAGCTCAAGAGCTGGGTGAAAGCTTAGTAGAGAACGCAAGTACTATAGCCACTATTTGCCAATAATTTGACAAGAGCAGAACTACAATCTCTAGGGAGCCTTATGATGGGCCTCCAAATCATAGAAATATTCTAATATCATAGACTGTGTCTAACAAACTGTATTGTAAAAGGTAAACTGTTTAGCATGAAACAGAACCAAAAGGGATACACTCTAATATAAGAAACTTTAATAAAACTGTAGGGGCTGAATCCTAGTTCTAAGGTGGCTTCAATGCAATTTCCATGCAATATGCTGAGACACCAAGAACAATACCAAAGTATTCAGCTCAGTATGAGAGTTCCCCGGGGATTCCCCATGTCAACCCCAGGGCAAACACATAACTTTTCTGTGTATAATTGCCAGGCCCTTTGATTACCAAAATCAAGTAAGGGATGCCCACTTGAACAGATGACAGTTTGACAAAAGAGACACAGGCAGAGGACGGATTGTTACATAAATGGAGAAGTGAGCTGCCTCACGAGGAAACTTCGGGTGACTTCAGAAAACAAAGTGCTCAGATCGCCAACCCGTCGGCGATTCCGATTCTAGCCAGCTAGAGACAGCTCTAGTCGTCCAGAAGAAAAGGGGATTTATCGCCAGGCAACTTAGACAAGGAGGCAATTGATTATCTAGTAATTTAGCCAATACAATTGCTGTAACAATGTCTGAAAGTTTGGCATGAGAGGGATTTGTGGGGGTAGGTGGGGCATTACAATAAGTTACAAAAATTTTGAAGAGGGCGGGTCACGTATTTTGCACTGAGCTATGGCCATAGACTCAAAGATCCGCTCGTTTGGCGACATATCCAAACGAGTGGATCTTTCCCCGATATGCCACTAACGTCATGGCTATATCGGGGGTAATTCGAATGTTCGGCCGTATGGCCGAATGATCGAATTACGATGCGCCAAGGGGCTCCGACGGGTCGGTCGGTTAAAAATCAAACCTTCCCGATCGATATCGTGGCCAGATATCGATCGGGAAGACCCGTCGGAAGCCCCCATACACGGGCAGATAAGCTGTCAAATCGGTCCAAACGACCGATATCAGCAGCTTTATCTGCCCGTGTATGGCCACCTCTACTTGACAAATCTGTTTCCAAGGTTTAGTTTAAATGTTCTTTTATGTTCTAAGGACAAACTGGACTGGAATGTATTGCTCAGTTTTTTTTTTTGTAAGTGTGTAATTTGCATGTGGTTAAGGTATATGGTGTATTCTGTGAGTTGTTGTTTCAGGGGGAGCCACCTTGTACTTCTACTACTGTAGATCACACGGAGGTGCTTTGCTAATGAAAACCAAGATCCACCCTTTCTTTGTTCCATCCTAGTGGCCTTGGGGTTACCTGGAATGAGTGTCACCTAGGAGCAGATTTATCAAAGGTCGAAGTGAAAATTCGAATTGAAAAAATTTGAATTTCGAGCTAATTTTTGTGTACTTCAATTAGGGAATAGTCCAAATTCGTTTCCAATTTGAAAAAAACTTGAAAATTCAAATTTCAAAATTAATCATGTATTGTCTCTTTAAAAATTCAAATTCGATCATTCGCCATCTAAAACCGAGTCCAGTGTGCTTTTACTTTGATTTGTACGATTCGAACGTGATTGAAAACAGACCTATTCGGCCAAAAAAAAACAGATTTCATTTGGTTGGTCTTTTTGAATTTGAATTTAGAAGTTTTTCAAATTCGAAATTCAAACCTTGATAAACCTGCCCCCTACAGTCAAATGTAGCCCCATACAGCTAAGATTCACTTAGCATCGAGCCAGGCGTGTGAATGAATAACATGGAGATGAATAAGTACAAAAATAAGTAATAATTATTTTATTATAGCCCTAGATTAAATCTGATCTCTGTGCTCCACTTACCCCCAGCAATACACAGTATTTATACACACCTTACAGAGAGAAATAATAGCAAATAATTCAGGAAACAGCATCTTTTTTTTTTACAGCAAAAACAGCACCGAAACATCAATTTCAGCACTTTATCATCCCCCTCTAGACACGTTTCGACACCTTATATAATAAATACCTATTTTTGATATGAGCTCATTTATTTGAGCTTATATAGAAAAGGTGCATAAATACTATGTTGGCGTCCAGAAATAATTATAAAAATACTTATTTTACACAGACTTACCTGATTCCACAGATTGAAATGAACCATATTAGTCTGCCTGTATGCTTGAATGGGATTACCCACAACCTTAGGCTCACAGTGTAATACAACCCCAGCCTCACCATATACCATTATGAAGTGATGGATTCTGGGACTTGAAGCACCCCTGCTTCCATAGTGCACAGATCCTGTGGAAAGCAGAATCACTTCATATAGCAGAATCCACAATGGAACGCAGTGCAAGGGTTACATTGCACTGTGAGCCTAAGGGGGGCGGTCCCATCCAGGACACAGACAAGCTGCCATGCGTCCTTTCGATCTGTGGAAATAAATGCAATAAATGGAGGGTGAACTGAGGCAAATATTCAACGGAAAAAATAGACCAAGACGGATATAGGGTCAGGGACACTTTGCAATGTGTGCCCTTGCTCTGTTCTTTACATTACATAGATACACACAAGCTCACATAATTCATCCAGACCATTTTTTTTCCTTAATCCAGAATTCACATTTTCAATAACTTTATTAGCATAAAACCTCCTTAGAATTTCAAGTAATGCCTTGGTGGCCTCCATACAGATATTTAGGTCATTAAGCACGGTGTATTTATATATATTTTATATATATGTATATATAAAATAAGCACGGTCCATCTACAGTATATATTTATATACATATAGAGTTCCCTTGTCTCAGGGGCAAATGGAACTCATAACTAATATTGTCACTGAGCAAATCTTTAATGATACATTTTACAGGATCATTTTACAAGGATCTGTATACAGGTATGGGATTCGTTATCCAGAAACCCATTATCCAGAAGCTCAGAATTACAGAAAGGCCATCTCCCATTTTATCCAAATAATCCAAATTTGTATAAATTATTTCCTTTTTCTCTGTAATAATAAAACAGTAGCTTGTACTTGATCCCAACTAATATACAATTATATTTTATTGGAAGCAAAACCAGCCTATTGGGTTTAATTAAAGGGATACTGTCATGCAAAAATTTTTTTTTTCAAAATGAATCAGTTAATAGTGCTACTCCAGCAGAATTCTGCACTGAAATCCATTTCTCAAAAGAGCAAACAGATTTCTTTATATTCAATTTTGAAATCTGACATGGGGCTAGACATATTGTCAATTTCCCAGCTGCCCCAAGTCATGTGACTTCAATCACTCTTTACTGCTGTACTGCAAGTTAGAGTGATATCACCCCCCCTCCCTTCCCCCCCCCCCCAGAAGCCAAACAAAAGAACAATGGGAAGGTAACCAGATAGCAGCTCCCTAACACAAGATAACAGCTGCCTGGTAGATCTAAGAACAACACTCAATAGTAAAAACCCATGTCCCACTGAGACACATTCAGTTACATTGAGAAGGAAAAACAGCAGCCTCTCCTAAAGTGCAGGCACAAGTCACATGACTGGGGGCAGCTGGGAGACATTATGTCTAGCCCCATGTCAGATTTCAAAATTTAATATAAAAAAATCTGTTTGCTCTTTTGAGAAATGGATTTCAGTGCAGAAGTCTGCTGGAGTAGCACTATTAACTGATGCAGTTTGAAAAAAACATGTTTTCTGATGACAGTATCCCTTTAAAGTTTACTATATATTGGTGTCTTTTTTTCTGTGGATACGATTTTTTTTTTAATTTTTTTTTGCTGTTACTGGTCCTTTAAGCAATGCAATTTTGATGATTGTCCTCAAACCTGAAAAATCTGTGGCAAATGATTTTTGGATTCAACCCTTTGCCTTTAGAAATGATGAGTGCAGCATCCCCTGGTGCAGTGATAACTAATAAGAAAGACACAGAAAGGTTGTATAAAATCAGACCAGCTTCTGGGGGGAGGGATCAGAGAATGGCAGGTGCAGGTTACTGAGATATTGTATATTTCATGAGACTTAAAGATTGATATCAACCAATTTCAACTATTACCTGTAATCAATCTGCTACAAATAAAATAACTGAAAGAAATGTTTGATTATTTGTTGTGGTTTCCAACCCCCCACCCTGTGCATTCTGATGGTCCCGTATTAAAATGACAGTTCCCAGGGTTTATACAGCATAATGGGGGTCTAACGACAATTATCCTGAATAACCATGGGCACAGCTTTGGGCCATTACATAAGACAATTAAATATTTTAATATTCAAACAAATCTGTTTCCATTTAAGTTAACTTTTATTATGTTATAGTATGGCCAATCCTAAACAACTTTTCAATTGGTCTTCATTATTTATTTTGTATAAGTTTTTAAATACTTGCCTTCTTCTTCTGAATCATTCCAGCTTTCAAATGGGAGTCACTGACCCCATCTAAAAATAAATGCCCTGTAAGGCTACAAATCTATTGATATTGCTATTTTTTGTTACTCGTCTTTTTAGTCAGGCCTCTTCTATTCATGTTCCAATCTCTTATTCAAAGCAGTGTATGGTTGCTAGGGTAATTTGGAGCCTGGCAACCAGACTGCAGAAACTACAAACTGGGGAGCTGCTGAATAAAAAGCTAAATAACTCAACAACCACAAATAATAAAAAATGAAAAATAAAACCAAATGCAAATTGGCTCAGAATATCGCTCTCTACTTAATACTAAAAATGTATTTAAAAGTGAACCACCCCTTTAAGCCTAAATCATAATATTTCTTCCTCCATTCACCAATGCACATCATTCTTTAACAAAAAGGCAGTTACCTTGATAATTGTCTGGCAATGGAAAGGTCATGCACGGATTTTGGCACCTCTTTGGCCACTCTAAGCTCCTATCTGTCCGTTTCACCAAGTGCCCCTCATGCTCCAGAGGCGGGTGGTACCTTCGCTTTCGGATGGGGAGGCTGGCTTGGTCTTTGCATGCTCCTAGTTTCTCCGATGACTCTCTGGGGCCCTCTGCTGCTGGTAACTGTACTTTTTCCAGCTTCACCACTTTCAGGCTGAGCGCTCCATCTTCTACTGTCCATGAGTGAAGTCCCGGGGGGCTGTGTGCAGCATCCACACTGGCTAAATTCATTTTTTTGCGGATGCTAAGATCCAAAGGAGATGCCTCCATGCTCCCACCACAAGGGCTTTTAGGGGTGCCCATTGGTCAAAGTGGGTGTTCTTGACACTCCATGCAGCAACAGCAGCTTTAATGGTCACAAAGCAGTGGGCACGATGTCCTGTTTCTGCCCTTCCTGTATTTGCCCTTTAGCTGCCCTCCTCTTGCATCTAGTTCACTCCTCCTCCCTCTCCTTTGCTCTACTGCTTTCCACCCCACTGCATTCTGTAGGCTATTTCTACCTACCTGTGTCAGTCTCTGCCTGTGTCTGCTTGTGTCTCTCCAACTATACCTCTCTGCTTTCTGTCTGTCCCTCTCTGCTGCTTGAATGCCTGAACCTTACTGTACTGATTCCTAAGATTCTACTGATACCTGTGTCTGTCTGTCTATCTGACCTAATACATTTTTAACTGTACATAAATTTGCAGTTCGATATACCTGTCTCTTGGTTCCAATACCTTTGCCTGTAGTTCTGTAGGGATTTATGTGCCCATGTATTGCACCTGTCTCACCTGTGCCTCTCTGACCCCTGCAGCACATTAGGAATCCCACAGTCTCTATCTCTTTGGTTATGCCCAATCATATCTCTTTCTTACTCCGGTCCCTGTGCATGACACTCCACTTCTCTGTCTAGCCCCTAATTGAGCCTTCCCTTAACTAGATTCCCCCTTAACTTCTGCAGCCCCAAAACTCCCCCTCCATCTAGCAGTTAACTCTGTAGCTCAGTTGCTTTCCTTGCACATTGTACTTTGTCTTATGCGATCACACCCCTCCTCTTCTTTTTTCCCACACTTGTCTCAGGCTTTCCCGTCCCTTCTCACTCCCCCGGTGTCCCCCCTGTCTCTAGCCGGCAGTCAGACTCTAGCTGTCAGTTTGTAGCAAGCAGTTCTCATGCAGGGACTTCCCCTCTCTAAGATAACACACCCAGGTGCTGTTTTGCCCTATTCCCTGAAGGTTCCCGCCCCCCAGAGAGAAGCCAGGAAACCAGGAGGGGGTCACCCGGTTGTATAAACTGCTCCCTTTGACTCCTCCTTAAGCTTGTTTTCCTCGCCCTGTGACACATACACTTCATAGCATTTCCTATTACTCAGTTGGGCACCAGCCAGAGCCTTTCTCTTACTTGCATTGTGTTGTAGTTAATTACATCGTTCTTATATGCACTATTCTTCCAGTAATCTCATAACTACTCCAACATGACCTACCATGCACTCAGTACTAGTCCATATTACCCCCAGCACTACAAACCCTTTACTCCTCACACATTCATACCTCACTACATGCCCCTTTAAACCGGGACCTTTAGGGAAATGCATTGTGCACCGCTGTTTTGAGATCTCTGCATTGGTTTGCCCATTGCAACATTTCATTGCAACTCAGTAAGCTAGAAAATTTACTAAAATTCGCCCGCGTGACGTCATTTTGGGACTTCACCGATTTACTAACGGGCGCTGGCGTAAATCTGGCGAATGGAGGTAACTATGCAAATTCACTAAGATGCGAATTTTACTGAACGTTACCTCTTGCGCCAGACTTGCCTTCACCATCTCAGACCAGGTGAAGTGCAATAGAGCAGATAGGAGTTCTTCAAAAAATAGTTGAAAATTTTTCTAATTCCCAAAAAACGCTGGCGTCTTTTCCTTTTTACAGGGTGATAGGCTGCAAAAGATTTTTTTTGGGGGTAACCAGGTTCCCCCCTACATTTCCTAACATATGGCACATAATCTATACACTGGGCTCATGTGTAGGGCAATATAACAACTTTATTTTATTAAGGTTTCCTGGGCTTGTGTAATGTAATGTATTTGCTGCAACATATAAGTCCATTCAACTTTAACCTCCCGCCATATGCAAATTAGGCAACGCTAGCGCAACTTCGCTTTGCTTGCTGCAGTAATGCTAGAGCAACTTCGCCAGCGTTCGGTGCCCTGGACGCAACTTTGGATTTTAGTGAATTAGCCTTGTCGAGGCGAATCTACACCTGGCGAAGTGTTGCGCAGTGAACGAAGCCGCCGCAGGCAAATTTTCTGAGGTTAGTAAATTTGCCCCATTGTCTTCAATGCTAAACCCTGGACCCTACAGGTGCAGTCAATGGTACATCTGTAGTAAACAAAACATTGGCCATTCATGAGCGATTATTGCCTCAGCCATTAGTGTACCACTAGGATCCAGGTGACTAGCATTCAAGTCAATGGTGGGGCAATTCTGGGAATCACCCCCCTGTGCCTTTGCCCTAATGAAGAACCCCCTCCCAGCCTTTGGGGTGTCTCCTCTATTTTACTACTTTAGATACCAGATAGAAGGGATAAAAATGACTGCCCATAGTTGTTATATGAAAACCAGGAAACATTTCAAATCAGTTTCTTGCGTTTCAACTCAACCCTGGATTTTAAAGTAGGTGACAAAACGAGGGGACTGATAGACTTTATAACCAATACAGTATATACATTATCTCATTAACGCCGAGATGCTCCATTGGTTTGTACATCTCCCTAAATATTCACTCCCATTATTTCTAGTATAGGTAAATCTAAAACAACTTGCTGAGTAATCATTGAAGACGTTTCACTACTCCTCCGAGTTGAAAATGAAGCTGCTCGGATGAGCAGTGAAACGTCTTCAGCTATTACTCAGCAAGTCCAGTTGTTTAAGATTTACCTATACTAGATATACCATGACCTGGATGAATGAAAATCTTTATAGTCGTTCACTCCCATTATTAGCTAGGGCATTAGCTTTGGCTTTTCTTTTGATTGTCAGCTTGTAACCTTTCCTCAATGCTGCCAAACTTTCTATAAACTCACAACTATAGCTATTCAGTACCTTTCCAACTATACCAACTGGGTGTTGGCTTAAGTGCCCTTTGTTTACCAACATAATTTATCTGCAGGAGGAACTCTATCAGCTTGTCTGAGCTTGCTTCTGGTGCCAGCATTTAGGTAGCCCCCAACTAAACGCAAATAGTAACAAAAGGGGAATGTTTGGGCATTAAAAATGTAGAATAAAGTCCACTTTGATCTGTTCCACCTAACGACACCTGTTTCACATGCTTTTGACTAAAGGAATAACTGGAAAACATTTCAAGTAATGGACCATAAGGGCTCTTACAGACAAGCTTTTTTACCTGCGCTCCCCTGCGTTCCGTTTTTCTGCGTTCAGCTGCAGGGGAGCGCAGGGATAGACACATTACATTTTTTACAATGGGGCTGTACTCACACAGGCGCGTGTAGGTGCCAAATGCAGGAAAAATGCAGCATGTTGCGTCTCAACCTGCGTTCGGCGCCTACACGCGCCTGTGTGAGTACAGCCCCATTGGAAAAAATGTAATGTGTCTATCCCTGCGATCCCCTGCGGCTGAACGCAGAAAAATGGAACACAGGGGAGCGCAGGTAAAAACGCTCGTCTGTAAGAGCCCAAAACCAGGAGAACCACCCTTGCAGAGCTTTCCTTCATAGCCGCATAACCCATTCACACTGATGAAATATAATGCAGCAAATGCATGTCAAATACTTTTCTGCAACAGATTATTATGAATATAACAAAGAAGCGTCTCTCAGAGGAGCAAGATACACTTTTTTTATTTTCAAGACTCACCTTCACTTCTCCTTTCTGCCTTAATAAACAATACTGCAACTCTGTGTGGTCTGAAATCCCCGTTCATCGTTCACACTTCCCCCTTTTCTCAGTCTACACCAAGAAACCTCTGTTTACCCCCAACTATCATCATAAAAACAAACATTTCACCATTTTGATGACCATATCAAGCTGCCCATTACTCATTTACAAATGTGTCATTTCATTTAAAGGCATAGGGGCAAATTTAATAAAGTGTGAAGCGCCTAGCGCTAGCGCCAATTCGCCAGCGTGACGTCATTTCGTTACTTCGCTGATTTACTAACGGCTGCTGGCGTAAATTCGCTAGGTAAGTGGACCTACTCTAGCGCTACTTCGCACTCTTACACCAGACAAAGTTGCGCTATGGCAAAGGGACGTAACTACGCTAATTCACTAACTTGCGTATTTTACTGAACGTTACCTCTTGCGCCAGACTTTACTTCGCCACCTCAGACCAGGCGAAATGCAATAGATTAGATAGGGATTGCTTCAAAAAAGTTGAAATTTTTTCTATGTCCCAAAAAACGCTGGTGTCTTTTCCTTTTTTAAGGGTGATAGGCTGAAAAAGAACGTAAATTTTTTTGGGGGTACCCTCCTTCCCCCCCTACATTTCCTAACATATGGCACCTAAACTATATAGTGGCCACATGTATAGGGCAAAATATCAACTTTATTTTATGAAGGTTTCCCAGGCTTGTGTAGTGTAATGTATTTGCTGCTACATATACGTCCATTGTACTTTAACTTGGCGCTGTATGCAAATTAGGCATCGCTAGCGTAACTTCCTTTCCTTGACGAATTAGCGCGAGCGCAACTCCGCAAGTTAGAGAATTTGCCCCATAGTGTCACATTAGCTCCATATTTAACATTCCAAAAATGTTACATTATAAAAGTTAGCATTCTAAGCAACCCGGCTGTAAAATAACTGACAAAATACACAAAAAGAGGGGTTGTGGCAGCACTGCAAGGTTGAATAAAATATACAAGAACAATGGAAGTGCGACTGATCTGGCCAAATTAGCTACAAGCATATAAAAGAGAATTCCCTGGTTCCCTGTTTTGTAAGTAATTTAGGGACTATGCAAGTCCATTATTTTAAAATAACAGGGGGTTTTAGTCTCTTTTCCTAACATATGGCAATGCCTGATGAAACCTTCACTGCTCCTTTAAAGGGATCCTGTCATCGGAAAACGCATCAGTTAATAGTGCTGCTCCAGCAGAATTCTGCACTGAAATCCATTTCTCAAAACAGCAAAGAGATTTTTTTATATTCAATTTTGAAATCTGACATGGGGCTAGACATTTTGTCAATTTCCCAGCTGCCCCTGGTCATGCTATTTCTCAGCTAACGCTCCAAAAAGGGTTTCTGCGCGTTTTAAAGCTACAGATCTCATATCGCGCTGCGTACATATTAGCTCGCGATTTGCATGAATCTTGATGTGTCGACGAAACAAACGACTTGGCGCCAGGACTCGCTTTTAAAAATCGCAGGCGACTTATCACCCAGTGTGACCTTAGCCTTAAGATCAGAAAATAAGAGATTCTGATGCCTTTTCGTTAGCAAATTAGAAAATACAAAGCTACTGAAGTTGACCCTTTGATTGGACAAAAGGGTAAGTAAGGAAAGTGCATCTCAATTATTCTACACAGACTGAATCCAAAAAATGGGAAAGATACAGTACCAATGGGCACAGAGGATCTGCTGCAAATGTGCCTTTATTCCCCACAAATGTTTTGAGCTATTTTTCAAGTGTGCAAAAAAAAAAAAGTAATCCACTATTTACGTACATTGACCCCTCCCTCCAGGTCTGTAAATGTCCAAACTGCTGGGAGGATTTAACAGCCTAGCCGGGCCACATAGTTACATGATTGTTCACACAAAAGTAATCCACAAGTGATGCCTTATTTTTGAAATCAAAAGCCCATCATAGTCCAACTTAGAAGTTCATAAAGTCCAATTGTGTATCATAAGGTGCCCCCATACTATAGAACAAACATAAAACATGTTACAAAATTGAACATATTATAAATAGAACCAAAATACTAGAAACAAACTTGACCTCAGCACTGATCCCCAGAGGCCTGTAAAACTAGTACCTGTTATCCAGAATGCCCGGGACCTGGGGTTTTCCGGATAATGGATCTTTCTGTAATTTGGATCTTCATACTTTAAGGGGCTGATTCACTAAGTGTCGAATATCGAGGGTTAATTAACCCTCGATATTCGACTAGGAATTTAAATCCTTTGACTTCGAATATCGAAGTCAAAGGATTTAGCGCAAATCCTGCGATCGTACGATCGAAGGATTATTCCTTCGATCGAACGATTAAATCCTTCAGATGGAACAATTAAATCCTTCAAATCGAACGATTCAAAGGATTTTAATCCAACGATCGAAGGAATATCCTTCAATCAAAAAAACTTAGGAAAGCCTATGGGGACCTTCCCCATAGGCTAACATTGACTTCGGTAGCTTTTAGCTGCCGAACTAGGGGGTCGAAGTTTTTTTTAAAGAGACAGTACTTCGACTATCGAATGGTCGAATAGTCGAATGATTTTTAGTTTGAATCCTTCGATTTAAAGTCGTAGTCGAAGGTCGAAGTAGCCCATTCGATGGTCGAAGTAGCCCACAAAATACTTCGAAATTCAAAATTTTTTTACTTCGAATCCTTCACTCGAATTTAGTGAATCGGCCCCTTAGTCTACTAGAAAATCACGTAAATATTAATTAAACCCAAATAGGATGGTTTTGCTTCCAATAAGTTATTAATTAATAATATATTAATTATATCTTAGTTTGGATAAAATAAAAGGTACTATTTCATTATTGCCGAGAAAAAGAAAATCATTTAAAAAAAATTTGAATTATTTGATTATAATGGAGTCGATGGAGTGGCCGCCTTTCCGTAATTCGGAACTTTCTGGATAATGGGTTTCCGGATAATGGATCCCAACCTATATAGCCAATGGATATGTATATTCTATTGAAAACTGATATTGGCTGCTGAGATAACCTTAACATTAATGTTCTATAATAGTCTTACCCTGTAATAGAGTCAAATCATAAGGCAGCACAATCTGTCAAGAAAGAGAATAAACATGTAAGTAGCCTACAAAAAATTTAAAACACTCCACTGATCATTCATTCCCTTTGGTTCAAATGAATGTAACCTCTTAATCCACAGAGTTTCTTTTTGTAAAAGAAATGAGTTTTATTCCCTCCTCCCTAATGTGTCTAAATCATATCAAACACAAGCCATTTTTTTTTTTAAATTTTTATTTTCCATTTTCATCAACAAACAAAAGGGAAAAACAACAAAACAAAAGAGAGAAAAAATGACATACATGATCCCTTTGTACATCACATTGAGGGAAGTGTATTATTTAGCCAGTTAATAAGACATCATTTGAAGGAACATAGCCTAACACAGTGATCCCCAACCAGTAGCTCGTGAGCATCATGTTGCTCTCCAACCCCTTGGATGTTGCTCCCAGTGGCCTCAAAGCAGGTGCTTATTTTTCAATTCCTGGCTTTGAAGAACATTTTGGTTGCATTATAACCAGATATACTGCCAAAGAGAGTCTCTTGTAGGCTGCCAATCCACATAGGGGCTACCAATAGCCAATCACAACCCTTATTTGGCAGTGCACCCCCAGGAACTTATGCTTGTGTTGCTCCCCAACTCTTTTTACATCTGAATGTTGCTCACGGGTGAAAAAGGTTGGGGACCCCTGGCCTAACATATCCCAATCATTTGGTATAGTGAAATACATAGGGGGTTGATATTCATCTTTCTAAGGAATGCTTCGCTTCTTCCGCTGGCGAAGGCTGAGTTTCGTCTAATCGTAAAATAATCCCAATGCTGCAGTATTTTGCAGGTCTAACCAAGGTCCCCAAATTGCAGTCAATTTGTCTCGGCAGCCCCTAGCTCTGTATACTGCTTTCTGTAGTATTTCATTTATGGATTTTTTTCAGCGGGTCAATGTGGGTGGCCTTGTGGCTTTCCACGTTAGTAATATAGCTTTTTTGGCATAATAAAACAATTGCAGAAAGAACAATCTCTGATTTGACTTTAGGGCTTTAGGGGATCTGTATGGCCCATTAGGCACAACTCAGGGGGTCGTATGTTGGGAAGGGCAAAGTTGGATTGTATAAATTTTAAAATATTTTTCCAGTTTTGCTGGATAAGTGGGCATCTCCAAAAAAACGTAAAATAATGTACCCACACTTATAACATGTATCTGGGGTACCCGGATTTATTTTCGCCAGCCGGTGGGGGGGTTAGATATGTTCTGTATAAGCCTATCTCTCTCTGAGATTGTAAGTTCTGAGACCTGGCCTAAGATTCCCTCCCAGGCCTCCTCGTCTATCCCCGAAATCTCAGCTGACCATTTTAAGCGCAGCTCCTCTAAAACACAAGCCCTTTTAATTGTGACATATTATGTCTGCATAGGTGAAAATGGTGAGAAATATAAGTATTGGAATTTGAATTATAATTTTTAATATTCCCTCTGTTTTGCACACTTGAAAAAAAGCTTGTATAGCTCAAAACATATTGTGGTTAATAAAGGCACATTTTCAGCAAATCCTCTGCGCCCATGGGTATGTTTCCCATTTCTTTGGATTTGGAAATATTTCACTTTGGATGGGAGCAAGGGAAATAGATACCTAATTGTATTCCTAACGAGGGAATTCATACTACTTAGTACAATAAAAATGAAAGAGAATCTCACATTGAAAAAACACATCTCAGCACCCTCCCAGAGGAAATAACTGCATTTTCTCAATCATTTTGGTGATATTTTGGGCAAAGTGGGTGGTGACATGGTTTAAAAAGGGAAAGTGAGTGAAACAGCTGAAGCAGAAGTTATTGATAAGGATATAACAATGAAACGTTTCTGCCAAAGCAGAAGGGGAAAGTTGCACTGTGTACATACAGATGGAGACCCCCTTACCCAGACCACTCTATCTGTGTCTAAATCAGTACCATAATATATAATATAAGCCTCAGCAGTTTCAGGCACATCTGGTGCACAAGCAAATCCATAACAGCTTGATTCATTGGGACAGATTTCATGATTACTCAACATCCGTCTTTCCTTGGGACAAAGTCAATTAATGTTGTAGGTAAACTGCTGCACTAAAACTTGTACCAACAGTATTGTGTTGTTGAAAAGCTGTAGAAATGTTCCTTGTGCTTAAAATAAGGGAACCCCATTGCCATCTGCACTGGTATTCTCCTAACTGAATTTGACATCTATCTGCCTTCTCCAGTAATAGGTAAACAACACTAGTGTATCAGTCATTTAGTCATAGTTCCAAGAATATGTTGGACATTATAAACAGTTTCCCCCCATGTCCCATCAAAATTGAACCGTAAGCTGGGCTTGCAGGTGTTTCTAGGAGAGTAAATAGACAAACATCTCCAGTTCTTACCATATCTGGCCTTCAGCCTGAGTTTCTCTACAATGGCTCCAAGCTCCCCCAAGGGGGAGGGCCCTACAGTTTGGGAACCATTGTTAGAAAGGTTATATCTGTTGGATGAGACGTTTATTAAAATGCCCTGCAGTGCTCTCCTATTTCCTGAACCACACTTGTAATATTGGTGTGTAGGCACCATGTCAGGTCATTTTGCCTGGTCATGTGCTTTCAGAAAGAGCCAGCAATTCATTATGGAACTGCTTTCAGGCAGGCTGTAGTTTCTCCTACTTAATGTAACTGATCGAGTCGCAGTGGGACTTGGATTTTTACTATAGAGTGCTGTTTTTAGATCTACCAGAGAGCTGTTATCTGGTTACCTTATCAGTGTTCCATTGTTAGGCTGCTGGGCAGGAGGGAAGGGGTGATATCACTTCAACTTGCAGTGCAGCAGTAAACAGTGACTGAAGTTAATCAGAGCACAAGTAACATGACTGGGGGCACCTGGGAAACTGACAATATGTCTAGCCCTATGTCAGATTTTAAAATGAAATATAAAAAAAATCTGTTTGTTCTTTTGAAAAACGGCTTTCAGTGCAGAATTCTGCAGTAGCAGTACTATCAACAAATTTTAAAAAGAACATGTTTTCTCATGACAGAATCCCTTTAAATAGATACCTCATGATATTACTGCTCATTGGTGTAACTGGGATGCCAGTCTTTGACTGCATTTTATTTGTGGACTGCATGTGGGCACGCCTGGGCAGAATGTCTCACACCCCACAAGACGCTACATTTGTTTGTTCTCTTAAATAGGCATAACATTCACAGTAAGATCATGGACATGCTGTGACTTTCTCAAATTCCTCTAGCCTTGCCTGTGACAGTATTCAGATTGACAATGCCATCTAGTGGTTGGTACAGTCTAAATAAAGGTTTCCTAAATATGACATATTTGTATATTCTCAATAAATCATAATACATAATTGAATATTAATTTAATTGCACCATTAGAGTTTATGATATGAGATCCCTTCTACATATGCATTAGAGTGAGCTCCTCCTATTATTATGCTTTTGAAGAAATTCAGTGCAGAGCAGATAGTGCCCCAGAACTCTGCAAGTGGCATCCACATTATAATGGGCATCAAAAGGGCAAAGCATGGACATTCTGTTTCACAGCCCCCGTTTCCATGTGATTTTGTTGGAAAATAGTACTAGGGCGCAGTATAAAGTACAAGGATCCTTTGGACTTTACAGAGACCTTAGGACCCACGAAAGGACATCTATGGCCCACTCTCTCTCTACTCTCTCATGGGGGCAAATTTACTAAATGGGCGAAGTGACTAACGCTGGCGTAAATTCGCTAGTGAAGGAGATAGACTCAAGCGCTACTTCACACTCTAACGCCAGGTGAATTTTCGCTCTGGCGTATGGACGTAACTACGCAAATTCACTAAGATGCGGATTTTAATGAACCTTACCTCTTGCACCAGACTTGCCTTCGCCACCTCAGACCAGGCAAAGTGCAATAGAGTAGATAGGACTTTCTCAAAAAAAATGTGAACATTTTTCACAGTCCCAAAAAAACGTTGGCGACTTCTCCGTTTTTCAGGGTGATAGGCTGCAAAAGATCATAATTTTTTTTTCGGGAACCGGGCTTCCCCCCTACATTTCCTAACATATGGAACATAAACTTACACTGGGCTCATGTGTAGGGCAATATAACAAATTTATTTTATTTTCCCGGACTTGTGCAGTGTAATGTATTTGCTGCAACATATATGTCCATTCAACGTTAACTTCCCGCTGTATGCAAATTAGCCAACGCTAACGCAACTTAGCTAGCTTGCTGAATTAACGCTAGTAAAACTTCGACATAATTCGGTGCCCTGGATGCAACTTCGCATTTTAGTGAAATTAGAGTTGCCCAGGCAAATTTTCACCTGGCGAAGTGTGGCGATGTGAGTGAAGCCATCGCTGGCGAATTTCCACAGGTTAGTGAATTTGCAACTTGGTTGGAGACATTGGTATAGAGGTTATATAGGACTATTGTGGAAATAAAAAAGGGTTGATGGAAATGTGTCCTTGGTTGGTGCCTGAGGCATGCAGGGTTGCCACCTTTTTGGCCAAAACTCACTACCACCTTTTTAGGGAGGTGGGGCAATGACATTGTGGGGGTGGGGTGATGACATGAGAGGGAGGAGAGTGGGCAGATTGGGGGGGTATGAAGTAGGGGGGTTGGGGCCAGGTAAAGAGTTGCCTGCTATGAAGTGCAGGTATATTTGCAATGCAGGTCACAACCTTAGCTGGTGATTTACCTGCTAGACAGGGAAATCAGCAGCTGGGTGTGAATACTAGAAGCATATCAAACGTTTCGGGACCACATGTCCCTTCCTCAGTGATCACATGTGGACATGCGGTCCTGATTGAAATGTGATCATGATTGCAGTGTCTGGTAGCACTATAGAATAAACTTGGGGTCACCCGTTGCAGCATACTAAGGTATTGGCGTTTTTTTCATATTGCTGGCGTGTGGCTTGGCCAGTGCCATTACCTTATACCCCATTAACAGAACTCTTTTGAATACTAGGAGCATAACTTGGATCTCCCCAGACACACTGTCCTCATTAGATTTGCTATATCTGCATCTATGGTATATTGTATGGTGTATGGACTAAGGCACACTGTATAATTTATTCTGTAAGCAGCGCATGGTTCAGGGGTATCCCAACAGCAACAGAACAGGATCAGTAAGTGGACAGGGGATTTTGGACAGACCCGGAACACCTCTATTCCTTTGGGTTGAGGACAGGAAAAGCATAAAATCCAGCGCTGATTGATGATGAGACCAGGTCTCAGATCTCTGCCAGTAAGTTTCCCGCAGGCTCCACTCGCTTCTTCTCCAAATATCTCTTGTCTGCACATGTATGGCATGCACGGCTAGTATATGATTTAGCGCAGAACAAAGGCAGCGTTTCCCTGCCCACGCATCATACTACAACTAACAGCACAGGCGTGTAAGTGTCACACAATAGTGAGCATTTATTGAATATAACCCAACATGCAAAGGGGCTCTGGGGTATCCCATAAGGCAGCAATACACAATATTTACAGTTATCCCAACCTAATCACACCCAGGGATGAAGCTTAGCAATAGAAAGTGGAAAACAGAAATAGAAACAGACAGAAATAACACTTGGGGATACCACTGGCTATAGATGTTAAGTCAAAATATCACCTCCCTGCAGTTCACCATTCCACCCACACCTGAGAAATTCTACCTTTCTCGCTGCTTTGCAAAGAAGTGTTTGGGTTATACAGGGCCAGCACTGGCTATATTTCTCCTTTAAACAGCCCTTGGCATATTTCTGTTCTCAGGGGGATTCCAGACACCTGTATCCCTGCTGGCTGTTGCCTATGAAATGATTAATGACAGGAGGTATAAGAAAATAGAGTAGATCCAATGACTACTGGGGAACCAGGTGTAGAGGGGACTGGAAGCAGAGCTGGTAGAGCCCCACCTGAGCCAGGAGACCCAGTCGTAGTCTGCAATATTGCCTATAATTTTTGTCATGTTAAAAGGGTGATTCACCTTTGTGTTAACTTTTAATATGTTATAGAATGGCCTATTCTAAGCAACTTTTCAGTTGGCCTTCATTGTTTATTTTTTATATTTTTTTAATGATTTGCATTTTTCTTTTCACCCATTCCAGCTTTCAAAATTCTGCATATGATACAGAATCACTGACCAGTGAGCTTACAGTCTAATTGGTTTACTGAATGCTTACGATTTGAGCCAGTTATCGAGGGTGGGGATCTATACTGCATTATAGATATGGGGGCAGGGCAAGTAATGACAAGATTGAATATTTAGCAGGCTTGCTGCCTTTCTACAGACATACAGAGCTATAAACCATAAAGGGAGCTGTAAAGCAATAAGTTATGTGACGGAGGAGACAGTGTCTGGGAAGTGCTGGGGACTTTCTGTGAAGGGGGGTTGTCTATCTGATTCATGGATAGGAGCAAAAGGAGGAATCTGAATCTAATAGGAGTGGTGTTAACCATTAAAGGGAACCTCAACCCCAAAATAAAAATGTGCCTAATAAAAGAAAACATAATCCTAAACAACTTTCCAATATAACCTATTAGAAAATATTCAGTACTTTTAAAGTTATTTGTAAAAACATTTGCTATTGAAATCAGTATTTGCTTAAAGGGGAACTCCACACAAACATAACTTAAAGCTTTTTGAAAAGTAATCATAATTTCAAGCAACTTTGCAATATACCTCAATTTAAAAATATGCAGACTTTTCATGATTTTTAATGGTTTGGAACAGTTCCCTAAGCCTAGCCCCCGGCTCTCCTGCTGATCCGTCTGACTACTTTGCTGAGCTGGCTGACTACTGTTACTTTGTATCAACAGCCACCTGTCCTCAGCCTGCATCCAATAGGACTTATATATATAAAAATCTGATGCAGAGCACAGAGAGCAGCTCATAAAGGTGCAGCAAAGCCCTTTATTTAATAGCATTTAGCAGTTGTTAAATAAAGGGCTCCCTTGTGGTAGAGTGAAAGCCAGGGGACACCTATGACTCAATCATGTGCCCCTATTTTTATTTATAAAAAAAATCCATTCTGGGAGTGCAGAGAGTTTGCACAACTCTGGAGGGGTGGGGGGGACAATAGTGTGGTTAAAGTATACACAGCAGACAACAGCAGACTCTTATATCCATGTATTTTTCAGCATCTTTGGTTATCACTGTGTCTGTGTGTTTGTGTGCGGATCCCTCTCTCAATCACACGACTGCACAAGCAAGTGTAGAACACCTTATATACAGTTTCTATATGTTTGTCAATTAATGAAGAGTATGTGAGCTGCATTCCAGGAGGTACAACATAATATCATTTACAGACTGATTGCCATTCAAAAAAAGGGTTAGGGAACATTTTAACAACCTGTCACTCTCTCTGTAACCTTAGATATGAAAAGTCAGTGCTGTAATATTTATCAGCATCCTGTGGACAGTTTTTGTAAGAAGCCCAAGCATGACATTTATCATTGATTGCAACACGAACAAGTGAGAAAAAATGGGCACATGGTAGAGTCCTGTACCAGGTCGGGTTTTGGCTAAAAAAACCCTGATACCCTGACCATATGGGTAGTCCGCAGGTAACCCGCCTGGGTACCTGGCAGATGTGTGGGACTGATCCCACCTGCACTCCGTAGTGCTATAGGCAATTTTTTGGTACCTTTACGGAATAATTGGCGCAGGGGTGACATCACTTCCAGTCTGTGATGACATCACTTCCAGTTTAGCGGCTCCAGGTTGGAAGGTAAGTTTAAGTTATAGGGTCTGGGTCAGGTAGCAGCTTTGAGTAGGGGGATGTGGCAGGTCAGGTTAGGGGTCCGTGAGTCAGAAAAAGTCAGTAACAGCAGAGTAAAGGGCTCCAGGAATTTGTTCAAATGTTCACTCTCAAACAACAGCAAAGAGAAATATTTATACAAGTAAGGGATCGCTTACCTGTAACGCAGGAAACCCATTTTCCATAAAGCTCTGACTAAAAGGAAGACTATCTCCCATTGAGTTAATTTTAAGCAAACAGATCTTATTTTTAAGAAATGAATTTCTCTTTCTCTGTAATAACAAACCAGTACCTTGTACTTGATGGTGAGTAAGCTGCATGAATCCATATTGGAGACAAAACTTATAGGGTTTATTTAATGTATTTAATTTTTTTTTAGCAGACTTATGGTATGGTGATCCAAATTATGGCGATCACTTATCCGGAAAACTCCAGGTTCCACAAATTCAGGATAATAGATCCTATACCTGTAGAAGTTTTAGTGACCACTTAAAATGTATGTTAACTTAGATGTAAATGTTCTGCCCTTAGCACAGCCTAACGCATGGAAGATAACACCCCTTCCATATTGCACATCAATGCAAGTATTTTAGATATGGTATCGGTGTTATCTTCCATGCATTAATCTATGCTAGATTTAAAAGGGGCAGGAGGGGGAAGGCATGTAGGCATGTAACGTCAACTAAATTGCACATAATTTGCATGCACAAGTATGGGTTGTCCAACTCAAATAATAGGGTTGCCCACATACTTTTGGGCACATATTGCAGAACATACTGTTACCTTTCTCTTGCATATCTTCTTCAGAATAACACACTAATTATATAACAGAATATATCAGCCTTGGAGATGTTATTTTAAGGACCCCTAAAGCTTAGGGACCTCTAAGGCCTATGGCGTACTTGGCAGTGTGACTGCTGTGTTCTCTCAAGCAGAACTGATGGTGCCAATGATCTTCTAAAGGTCTCTATTCCATAATCATCCTTCTAGATCTCTCCACAGCCTTTGACACATGAGTAGACATTTTGTGCTGATCTGGTTTTTAAATAGAGGCTGTTGGAGACAAAAGCCAGCATTGTAAGATCAATGAGTGCAAAAGGAAGAGCTCAACCCAAGCCCATCCCCATCCCGGCAATCTTCTGTGGAAGACGGGCAAAAATGGCACATCACTACAATATGACGTTTAGCCCTATAAAGTAGTCCAGGAGTGGTTAATATGCTGGCCAAATTGGACAGAGATTGGGACTAGGCTGGTTAGAGTAAAGTTAGAGTAAGAAAGTCTGTGACTGGTTGCTGTTTTGAGACGAGTTGGATTGTACAGGAATAAATATTCAATGTGTGTCTGTCTTTGAATGAGTGATTTCAGAGGAAGGGCTACCTCCTAGTCACTTCCTACTAGTCATCTTGGGTAGTTTCCTATAGAATATAGATTGTATATAGATTATATCCATGTATTTTTCAGCATCTTTGGTTATCACTGTGTCTGTGTGTTTGTGTGCGGATCCCTCTCTCAATCACACGACTGCACAAGCAAGTGTATGTAGAACACCTTATATACAGTTTCTATATGTTTGTCAATTAATGAAGAGTATGTGAGCTGCATTCCAGGAGGTACAACATAATATCATTTACAGACTGATTGCCATTCAAAAAAAGGGTTAGGGAACATTTTAACAACCTGTCACTATCTCTGTAACCTTAGATATGAAAAGTCAGTGCTGTAATATTTATCAGCATCTTGTGGACAGTTTTTGTAAGAAGCCCAAGCATGACATTTATCATTGATTGCAACACGAACAAGTGAGAAAAAATGGGCACATGGTAGAGTCCTGTACCAGGTCGGGTTTTGGCTAAAAAAACCCTGATACCCTGACCATATGGGTAGTCCGCAGGTAACCCGCCTGGGTACCTGGCAGATGTGTGGGACTGATCCCACCTGCACTCCGTAGTGCTGTAGGCAATTTTTTGGTACCTTTACGGAATAATTGGCGCAGGGGTGACATCACTTCCAGTCTGTGATGACATCATTTCCAGTTAGCGGCTCCAGGTTGGAAGGTAAGTTTAAGTTATAGGGTCTGGGTCAGGTAGCAGCTTTGAGTAGGGGGATGTGGCAGGTCAGGTTAGGGGTCCGTGAGTCAGAAAAAGTCAGTAACAGTAGAGTAAAGGGCTCCAGGAATTTGTTCAAATGTTCACTCTCAAACAACAGCAAAGAGAAATATTTATACAAGTAAGGGATTGCTTACCTGTAATGCCGGAAACCTATTTTCCATAAAGCTCTGACTAAAAGGAAGACTATCTCCCATTGAGTTAATTTTAAGCAAACAGATCTTATTTTTAAGAAATTAATTTCTCTTTCTCTGTAATAACAAACCAGTACCTTGTACTTGATGGTGAGTAAGCTGCATGAATCCATATTGGAGACAAAACTTATAGGGTTTATTTAATGTATTTAATTTTTTTTTAGCAGACTTATGGTATGGTGATCCAAATTATGGCGATCACTTATCCGGAAAACTCCAGGTTCCACAAATTCAGGATAATAGATCCTATACCTGTAGAAGTTTTAGTGACCACTTAAAATGTATGTTAACTTAGATGTAAATGTTCTGCCCTTAGCACAGCCTAACGCATGGAAGATAACACCCCTTCCATATTGCACATCAATGCAAGTATTTTAGATATGGTATCGGTGTTATCTTCCATGCATTAATCTATGCTAGATTTAAAAGGGGCAGGAGGGGGAAGGCATGTAGGCATGTAACGTCAACTAAATTGCACATAATTTGCATGCACAAGTATGGGTTGTCCAACTCAAATAATAGGGTTGCCCACATACTTTTGGGCACATATTGCAGAACATACTGTTACCTTTCTCTTGCATATCTTCTTCAGAATAACACACTAATTATATAACAGAATATATCAGCCTTGGAGATGTTATTTTAAGGACCCCTAAAGCTTAGGGACCTCTAAGGCCTATGGCGTACTTGGCAGTGTGACTGCTGTGTTCTCTCAAGCAGAACTGATGGTGCCAATGATCTTCTAAAGGTCTCTATTCCATAATCATCCTTCTAGATCTCTCCACAGCCTTTGACACATGAGTAGACATTTTGTGCTGATCTGGTTTTTAAATAGAGGCTGTTGGAGACAAAAGCCAGCATTGTAAGATCAATGAGTGCAAAAGGAAGAGCTCAACCCAAGCCCATCCCCATCCCGGCAATCTTCTGTGGAAGACGGGCAAAAATGGCACATCACTACAATATGACGTTTAGCCCTATAAAGTAGTCCAGGAGTGGTTAATATGCTGGCCAAATTGGACAGAGATTGGGACTAGGCTGGTTAGAGTAAAGTTAGAGTAAGAAAGTCTGTGACTGGTTGCTGTTTTGAGACGAGTTGGATTGTACAGGAATAAATATTCAATGTGTGTCTGTCTTTGAATGAGTGATTTCAGAGGAAGGGCTACCTCCTAGTCACTTCCTACTAGTCATCTTGGGTAGTTTCCTATAGAATATAGATTGCACTTCATGGCTGCGGTTGTATTGGTTGAACAGATTAATATTTAGAAGAGGAAAAAGTAAGCATGGAAATAACTGGAGACCAGTAACGTTCTAGTGATGCAACTTTAGCCTGCATTAGACTTTTTCCCACTTATTCAAGCCGGATTTCAGATTTTTTTTGTCACTAAAATTCATATCATGATTTGTTCTTTACTTTACTCTTTTGTTATACTGAATCTTAACCAGGACTGCGATAAGTGAAATCCAAGAATAAGTCCAATAACATTGCTGGCAATTTCAGCAGGGATATGATCTGTCCAGTTTTGCCTTGGTCTTGGCATTGGTCTTTGCCTAACAAAAATGGAAATCACTGCAATTATACTTACACAGGAAAATAATACTTACACAGGAAGTTTTAAAGAGCGAGACAAAGATTTTCAGCTGAATAATTCATAACTTGTGAACAAATTCAAGACCCAGCATAAAAATCTCTATTTAGACCCTCCTACATAGAAGGATATTTCACAGTTACTGAAGTTCCCTACAACCTGATCATCGGCCAGTGTTTACAGTCACCATTATAATGGTTTTGGCAATGTGACTTATAAACAGTTACAAACAATGCTTAAAAATAGGAGAACTTTCCATGATGATTTATGCAACGGGGAAGTGCAAAAAAGGAATTTCCTAGCGTAATAGTCCATCTAATGTTGGCTGCTGTGGGCTTGAAACAGAAATAATGAATAAAAAATATGGTGGAGGTAGACGGTTACTGTTCAAGGGGAAACAAAGGAGAACTTTTATACAAAACAAAGCTGTAAGAGGGGTACAATATGAAAATATTGTCTCTCGCTTAGGACCATCATGATAACTATAAGAATTACTCCATATTTCAATCTCTCCGTGTTCATTATTTCATACATATACAGCTGTTAGTAAACGAAATTAAATTAACTAGATTGGTATTAGTAATTAGTATTATATTATTTCTTAATTAGTATACAGTATACAAGTTAGTAAAGGGAAAACCAAACTGGTAACAGCTATGGTGTATATGGTCAGATTAAGGGGCCCATTCACTAAACTCGAGTGAAGGAATAGAGGAAAATAAAGGAAAAATAGTTGGAATTTCTAATGTTTTTTTTGGCTACTTCGACCATCGAATTGGCTATTTCTACCTTTGACTACGACCTTTGACTTCGAATCGAACGATTCAAACTAAAAAACATTTGAATATTCGACCATTCGATAATCGAAGTACTGTCTCTTTAAAAAAAACTTCGACCCCCTAGTTCGCCACCTAAAACCTACCGAGGCCAATGTTAGCCTATGGCGAAGGTCCTCATAGGCTTTACAAGGTTTTTCTGATCGAAGGATAATCCTTCGATCGCTGGATTAAAATCCTTCGAATCGTTCGATTCAAAGGATTTAATCGTTTAATTGTGCTAAATCCTTCAACTTCGATATTCGAAGTCGAAGGATTTCAATTCGGCAGTCGAATATCGAGGGTTAATTAACCCTCGATATTCGACCCTAGGTGAATGTGCCCCTAAGTGATTATCACGAAACGCGTAAGGCTGTGGACACAGTAAACTTCACTTTGATTTATTTGCCTGGTGGAAGATTGCCTTCATTGAGTGCCTGCTCCATAAAGTTTTTGTTCAAGTTCTAAGAAAGCCGACACTTGTTTACCCTTTATTGTTGTTAAAGTGATTAATGACCTTTGTTGAAAGGTCTTTGGTGTATGTAAAGCTGGGCCTTTGTGCTAGGCAGGTAACGCAAATCGGTGGGCCCATTTGTACATTCACGCAGTACCTCTGTAGCTCCCCCTGGGGAATCGTCTTTAGAGGATTGATAAATAGGCTTAATCCTGAAAGAGTTACATTTTGTCCTGCTCCATCTTCAGATCTCCAGAGTTTCTTGATAATTTCTACCTTTTGTGTAAAGTTATGCATATAGTAGAGGATGTCACTAGGCTTTCCTGCTCCAGCGCTGGCTACCAAATGATCTATTGCCAATTTGGCCAGTGAGTTGATACAATTGCTGGCCCAGGGGCCAACAATCATGTTTCCTGAGCCTGAAACCTAAAAACTGTGTCCCACTGCTGAAGTTTGTCTTTTCAGTTGAGATAACGTTGACAATAAGTTCTGACTTGATATTGCAGGTTTAGGGGCCAATGTGATCCTTGCTAGATAGAATTTCTAAACCATCTAGTTTGTCAAGTGTCCCTTACTAGTGATGAGCAGGTTGGCCCAAAACCAGCGTGACCCACGCAGGATTTTCAGATCACTGGTGAGTTTACAGTGTAAAATCCTAATGGTTTTTTTAAAAGGGTGTGAAACCACATAAGGTCTGATGATAATAATGTTCCTTAAAAACTTGTCTCCAAAGATAACACCTTAATAAAACACAACAGTTATGACGTTTGTAACAATCTAATTAAAGGTGAATTTGCCCCACAATGTCTATTGTATATATGGAATATCACTTAGGGGCAAATTCACTAACAGGCAAAAATTCGCCATCGATGGCTGTGCGCACATCGCAACACTTCGCCAGGTGTAAATTCGCCTGGACAACGCTAATTCAAGAAGATCCGGTTGTACACAGGGTAACAAACGCTGGTGAAATTATGCCAGCGAAATTACGCTTAGCAGTTCGAAGTTACGCTAGCGTTGGCTAATTAACATTCGGCGTGCAGTTAAAGTGCAATGGGCGTATATGTTGCAGCAAATACATTACACTACACAAGGCCAGGGAACCTTAATAAAATTATATAAAAGTTGTTCTAATGCCCTACACATGAGCCCACACTATAGTTTAGGTGCCATATGTTAGCAAATGGGGAAGGAGGATACCCAAAAAAAAAATTTTACGATCTTTTTCAGTCTATCACCCTTTAAATAGCAAAAAACGCCAAAATTTTAAACTTTTTTTTGAAGAACTCCTAGCTACTCTATTGCACTTCGCCTGGTCTGAGGTGGCGAAGGCAAGTCTGGCGATAGAGGTAACGTTCAGTAAAATCAAAAACTTTGTGAATTTGCGTAGTAACGCTCTTTCGCCAGGCCGTAAATTCGCCTGACGTTAGAGTGCGAAGTTGCGCCAGAATCTATCTCCTTGGCGAAATTAGGCCAGCTACCATTAGTAAATTGCCAAAATGACGTCACGCTGGCAATATTTTCGCCAGCGTTAGTCACTTCGCCCTTTAGTGAATCTGCCCCAGAATGTTTAAATTAAATTAAACAGAAACATTATCCCAAGGAGCCACCTACTTGTCACGATCAGGTCAGCTGAAGCTTGGTCCGGTGAATCTGCCTGTACCTGGATTGTGTAGGTATTACTGTATTCTTCCTTCAGGTTTGTAATCAGTAAGGAGCCGTTTGGAAGTCCAATGGCATCAGAAAAGTGTTTGGGTCCATTAGTGGTGGGAGGTGTAAGCCCTACAACGTAGTTAATTATCTGGTTTGAAGCACTTGGAGCATCTCCTAGATACCAGGAAAAGCTATTTAACTTCCCGTTTATTTCACTGACACTGAGAGTGACGTTCTTGCCGATCAAGGCACACTGTGGGATCAACTCAATGGTGAGGCTGCTGACTGCAACCATGAACAGAGACAGGAAAACTGGGAGAAAAAGAGAGAAATACAAAATGGATTACTGAGGATAATGTCTTTGTGGCCATTCTAAGTAGGCAGAACCGCAGGTGATAACTCGGAGCAGGACACTGCATCTACAAGTCTTGTGCTGGTGTACTTTTTCTAGAACTGCATGTCAGCCACAAATTAGGCTTGTCCTTGTTTTGGCCCATTCAATACACCTCAGCAACCAAACCCCAATTAACATTTATTAGTCTACTCTATTTAGAATAATTCAAACATCTTACTGGTTCGAATAAGTTTTGAAGACGGTATGGCTTTGTTCAGCATTTTTGGCACCCAACAAGCGTTTTGCCCATATCCATACACGAGGAGTACATCATTTTATATGTTTTGTAACTTTTTGAATATCTTTGTCACTGGCTCAGACTAGTCACAAATGAGGCAGAAATGAGTTGCCCATTTTTTGTTCAATTTCTAAAAATAGTAATGACGTGATCATTACAGGCCCTCATAGTAGTGTTTATGAAGCAAACACATCAGTTTTACCAGTGCAGGACAACAGTACATTATATTGTCATTCACACTTGTTTTTTGGTGTTACAGTTCCTTTAAGACTTCCTTTAAGACTTAGTAGTATATATATAATGTCCATATAGGTGAACACACTCTTACCGGATTCGATGAAAGTGGGTGCGTTGGTCAAAAGATTAATACATCATGACAAATGGACCCGCACTCCAAGATATTTTGTGAAAATAATTTTGTGTTTTATTTAGGGATGCACCGAATGCACTTTTCTGGATTCGGCCGAACCCCCGAATCCTTTGCAAAAGATTTGGCCGAATACCGAACCGAATCCGAACCCTAATTTGCATATGCAAATTAGGAGTTGGAAGGGGAAAACATTTTTAATTCCTTGTTTTGTGTCAAAAAGTCACGTGATTTCCCTCCCCACCCCTAATTTACATATGCAAATTAGGATTAGGATTCGGATTCGATTCGGCCGAATCCGAATCCAGCTGAAAAAGGCCAAATCCTGGCCGAATCCCGAACCGAATCCTGGATTCGGTGCATCCCTAGTTTTATTCACAGATGCATATCCAACGTTTCGGTCCCCTTTGGGACCTTTCTCATGGATAAATGGCATATGTACAAACAAGTGCTTAAATCCCTTTGCAAACTGGCGCCAAGCAGGACCGCCATCAGAAATCACAGGGCCCCATACGACAAAATTTCCTGGGCCCCCTGAGCTGCACTCACCGTAAGCCCCACCTACAGGTCCGCCCTCCCCACCCCACAGGTCTGCCCACCACCACACAGTAAAAAAACAAAAAACAATATTGGGGGCTAGGGTTCCCACATGTTAAAAAAAAAAAAAAAGATATTGGTGGTCAGGGCCCCCCATAAAAAACATTTGTGGCCAGGGCCCCCTCATTAAAAAATATTGGTGGCTAGGACTCCATATGAGAAAAAAAAATTGGTGGCCAGCCCCCCCCCCACATTATAAGAAAATTGGTGGCCAGGGCCCCTTAAACGTCCATGCCTTCCCGAAGTCAGCAGCTCTCAGAAAGATGGGGGGCCGGCTAATCAAGTAAGTGTGGAGTGGCCAGGCCCCCCTTACCCTCGGGGCCCCCTACAACTCTCCCCCCTGTCCCCCCCTGATGGCTGCCCTGGTGCCAAGTATGACGTCATAGCTAGAAAAAAACCCTCACAATTAGCAATCAAAGTATCTGTGTGGGGATAAAAAGTAATACATACAATTCACCACTAGGTGTCGCTGTTGTGCCAGTAGTAGAAGTGCTCAAATGAAGGTGATACAAGTGTCCATTTAAAAGTATCCATTCAAGGAAAAAAATCCATTGAAAAAATCTGTAAGTTCATACAAATGTGGAACCGGCAGCAGGACCTCAGACAGCGAGAGCGGCAGAAGTAGATCCGGATCGCCGCAGAGTGGATCGCCTCCTGTACCGTCCTCTTCTTTTTTAGGGGAGCGCAACTAGAGTGGAAGCGAGGAGGCAGCGAGGCACAGCAGCGCAAGAAAGCCACCCGCAGGAGTAAAAGGGCCAACAGTATCGACACCCTCCCAGCAGGCCCAGAGCAAGAACAAGAGAACATAATCTTCAACCTGTCTGCCTATTATCTGACGGTGGCGGAGAAATCCCTGCTGCAAAAAGGACTTGGATTTGTTCCAACGGTGAGTAAAACTCCGATTGCTCATATCATTGACAATTATAAGTTTGCTAGACAATTGCGCCTTAAAGAGCCTACGAGCTTAATAGGGGAGTAAAAAGGTCGGATTTTGACCCCCCACATGATGTTGAATTGAATGCTATTACTAATATGTCTGATAATGTTACACAAAGTGTTATACAGCAGGATGATAGCAGAAGGTTTAAATCCAAAAGTGACTGATCCAATCAGCACCAACGCTTCTATTAAAGACCTTTAATCGTATGCTTGACGTTGACATGACGGCAGGGTATAAAACCAAAAACGTAGGGGTAATTTATCATTGGAGCACAGAAATGCCCTCAAATCCCTGAAAGCAAATAAAGATATAATAATTAGAAAAGCGGATAAAGGGGGAGGTGTAGTGGTATTAGATTACAAGTATTATTACAAGTATGGATCAGAGGTGGGACATAGGCTACCTACATTCAGATCCATAGTCCCCCCTACTGAGGAGAGGTGATGATAGATCAAAAGTATTACTCCAGAGAGAAGAATTCTGGATTAAAAAGTTGAATACTTTGGCACCATCAGGACTTAATGAACACTGTTCTTTCCTCTGCTTTTTGAATCAGCGTTAAATGTTTGCTGCTATTTAACATTTTCAGATTGATTTCTTTGGTTATGTAATATCGTTTGATACTGGGTTGTGTAACATGTTCTGGATAATCTATTGCTTTAGTGCTATTGAAGGGAACTGGTCTGTATGAAGTTGATTTATGCAAGTCCCCCTTAGGTGGGGTTATGTCCACTGTCATATGACCACTAGGGTAGCACAGGTTGGGTGAGTGCTGTGATGTTTTATCTATTTGTGTAACATTTTATTAGCAGTTTATGGTCTTGAGGAAGGTCTTACTGTAGATACAGATGAAACGTCGCTTTTTAACATGTATTAAATAAAGAGTAAGATTTTTTAACTTCTCTAAAAATTCCCAGTGTGCATCCTGAATTTTCTGTTTTTTTCTGAATACAACTTCAGTGGATAACACCAGGGTTACATTCTTGATACTTTGTGGTGTGCTGAACATTTCCACTACAGTGAAACCTCAATTTTACATCCCCTGATTTTAAGTTTTTCCTCATTTTACATTGATGTTTGGTTGTCCTACTAATATATTATGCATAATACCTTTCCCTGGATTTTACACCATTTTTTTTCTGGTCCCCTGAAAAACATAAAATGGGGGTTCTACTGTATATATATATATATATATATATATATACACATACACACAAAAACCTGGGGCAGATTTATCAAGGGTCGAATTTCGAAGTGTGAAATACTTTGAAATTCGACCATCGAATAGAATCCTCCGACATTCGAATTCGAAGGATCTTATTCATCGTACGATCGTACTTCAGGGTACGATTCGAACGATTTTATTGTACGGTCGTACGATTTTCCTTCGATACCCAAAAACTTAATATATGCTCTGGCAGGTCCCCATAGGCTAACATAGCACTTTGGCAGGTTTAAGTTGGCGAAGTATTGAAGTTTTTTTAAAGAGACAGTACTTCGAATATCGAATGGTCGAATATTCGAACGATTTTTACTTGAATCGAAGTCGAAGTAAATTCACAGTATCCTATTCGAAAAAATTACTTTGAAATTCAAACTTTTTGTACTTCAAAATTCACTCGAACCTTAGTAAATCTGCCCCTCAGTGTTATAAATGCTAAAATTGTAGTGTATTAGAAAAACCCACAGTCCACAGGGCGACGTTTTGGGGTACCCAGGCCCCTTTTTCAGGCCAAGGGCACAGGTAGCAACAACAACAGCCGATTCTCTCCCCTATATCTCAAAGCAGGTACTTAAGTTTTAACAGACATATATTACAAGGTTGTTTTATGTAGTGCTAAGAATCTATAAATACACTTTTAAAAAATGACTGTGCATGCCCTTTAAAACATGTAAAAAAAAAATGAAGAATATGTATTACCTGTCAGTAGGTATCCCCTCATGGTCTTATCTGGGTTTTCTTCCCCGCACTTCTGGTGCTACGACAGTTGCAGTTAGTGTGCTGTTATCTAGCTGTTTGGTCAGTGTCCTGGTGGGAATGGTTTATATAAACAGATCAAACAGTATTTGCCCAATCATTACACGAGCAAACAAAAGCAAATTCTACCTGGTTTTATAATATTACTGGATCCTTTATGGATTTCTTATGCACTATATCAATCAGTGCATCGTATCAATTTAAGACATCTTAATTTGGAGAAGATACATCGATGTGAATTGTGTATCATGTATATCATGTATATTCATGAATGTATTCCCAGGCAGGAGGATTCATCCATATACTGTATATGTGAATTGTTACCCTCTTGGGTTCCAAAAAACCTGTTTATTGAAAAAAATATCCTGCCTCTTTGACTCCTTTTTTATATCCCCTCTGTGACAAGCTGGCTGCCTGTATACGTAATTTTTATGGGAAATTAGCTATGGTAGGGAGCTAAGCGTAGGATCAAGAGTATAAAGACAGGGGCAGTGGGTCTTCAGGCAAAACACAGGTTTATTTAGGCAAGGCAACTCTTCCCAACATAGAGGTACTGACATACAGGAACACAGTTCATTAGCTTCACCTTACCTAGTGGCTTCCACACTCTGGAATATTCTGGGCTTCTCACTAAGCCCTTCTGACTGTCCCCTCCAGAGATACAAATTCACAAGCCTCTGGCCTGGCTCACCTTCTGGCTTTTCTCAATCACTCCTGACTCGGAGTCACCTGGTCACATCTCCCTCCAGGGTCAGACTGGCCCTGCGGGACACTGGGAAAAAACACAGTGGGCCCCCGCCGGGCCAGACCCCCTTTTCCAATTTTCTGTCCCTACAAAAAAAACTATTTGCAGTGCTGCGCATGCGCGATGCAGTAGTGGGGCCGGGGGGGGGTTCTGTCCGACCCTGTCTCCCTCTGCTCCTTGCAGTAGCAGGCAGCACCCCCAGCCCCTCTGGGAGTTCCTAATACAGACAGTCAACCTCTCCACGTTCTGTGCCCTTCTCAGAGAGACTTTCCTAACACTCTCACTACCATTAAATACATTTCCACAGGACAGCCTTACTATAGAAAGTGAGCTCCAACATGTGAACTGGACCACTGTAATGGATTATCTGGCTCGCCTGTTCCTTCCAGAACACTATAGCTTCCAGGGCCAGACAGCAAACATCTCCCACTATGGAGAAATTAAAGGCAAAACACACCTTTTTACACTTTTCTGTGGTCACTCTACCACACCTCTTTAAAGAAGAAGGAAACCTAGTCTGCGCAAAAACCCTCCCTCCCTCCCGTGTTGCCCACCCTCCCTCCTCCCCCCCCTGGCCTACCTGTCCCGCTGGGCAAATGCCCCTAACTTGTTACTTACCCTTCTGTGCAGGTCCAATCTAGGCCAGGGGGGAGGAGGGAGGGTGGGCAACACACGGGAGGGGGGAGGGTTTTTGCGCCGACTGGGTTTCCTTCTCCTTTAAAGACAAAAAATACAACCTATGTATAATTGTTGTATCCCTGGCCCCAGTTTTAATAAACCTGTAATATATTTATGCTAAATTGGAGCTTGTTCTGTATATGGAGACATTATTTCCAGCTGTGGCCTCCATTATACATCATTATAGTCCTTACTTTTTGGTGAGCGTTCCCTCTGCAGCCTCTACCATGGTTCAATATTCTCCAAACTGCATCATTGGCTTTGTGGTGGAGATGGTTTAACCAAGCTTATTCACTACTGAATAATAATACTGCCATTTACATAAAACTTTGAAGACAAAACACTAAACAAAATCATGCTGAAACAAGAATGTCTACATGTCTTCTATGGAAAAACAACATTCGTCAACGAATGTTCTCTTTCAACGATTATTGTTATCAGTACATACATGTACTGATTGGATTAAGCAGTCTGGATCAATATTGATCATACTGTCAAGATTGTCTAGGCATGTATTTCAGTTCCAGGGTTAGTTTGACAGATCCTATCAGACTGCAGTTATATGTAAGGGTCAACATGAGAACCAAGAGCACTTTTTGGTGGGTTGTTCTGTGTCAAACTGTTTATATGAGCCAATGCAGAGACAGCATATGGGATTATTCATAGAAAGCACCATTTTTAATGGGAAACTGTTTTTCTTTGTAAATAATGTAAATACTGTTATACAAGTATGGGACCTGTTATTTAGAATGCTCAGGGTCTGGGGTTTTCTGGATAATGGAACTTTCTATAATTTGGATCTTCATACCTTAAGTCTACTAGAAAATCATTAAATAAACCTAATAGGCCGGTTTTGCTTCCAATAAGGATTAATTATATCTTAGTTTGGATCAAGCAGAAGATACTTCTACAGCGAAAAAGGAAAATTTGGATTAAATGATTATAGTTGACCTTTCCAAAAAGCAAATTTCATCAGCCTACCATGGGGAACACTCATACACTTTGTTTGTGCTGAGGTGTGTTTTTTAATTAGTTGTTGTGACCTTGACCACTATGGAAGATCACATCCATACATTGCATTTCAAACTAGAAAAAGCCTTTCCTTTTTTGGATGCCCAGATAGAGAGAAAGTCAACACTGACAACCTGTGGTTAACGAAGATGAATTGAAACATAAAAACTGGAGATGAGCTGTGTGAAGTATTGAGAGCAATCAGAACTCCTTGTACAGCAACTCATATCAGGGCAAACCAAAACAAGGCCTTTATAACGGGTTCAGTAATAAAATATTTGCTGTTGTTTCTCTCTCTCTCTTTTCCCTAGACTGCTGCCCTTACCTTGGGCTTCTCAAGTCTGTTCAAAAAGCCAATGCATTGTCACTACTTTACACACACCAAAGTTGCCAGCGTTGTGATGTCATTGCGCAATGGCGCAAGTTTTAAAGGTATTTAAAGGGGATTTTTATTCAAACTCACTGCCCGTTGTTTGGTTTTACTTGCTACATAGTTAAATTGGGTTGAAAAAAGACAAAGTCCATCAAGTCCAACCCCTCCAAACGAAAACCCAGCATCCATACACACACCCCTCCCTACTTTCACACAAATTATATGCACCCATACCTCTCTATATATATATATATAATGTTTAGATAGGGACCCGCACTCCAATGTTTCCGTGAAAAAAGGTTTTTATTTTAACTTGTGCATCATTGGAGTGCGGGTCCCTATCTAAACATTGTATGCTAAAGCTTTGGCCCAGCACCCACAGCGACTTCAAGACTGGATTAGAGTGCGAGCGTTTTATTGATATATATATATATATATATAGAGTTTAGTATCACAATAGCCTTTGATATTGTCTGTCCAAAAAGCTATTCTTATAGTCATTAACTGAATCAGCATCACAACATCACCCGGCAGTGCATTCCACAACCTCACTGTCCTGACTGTGAAGAACCCCCTACGTTGCTTCAAATTAAAGTTCTTTTCTTCTATTCTGAAGGGTAGGGAAGGTCCCCTGCTGTTTGTCTTTAATGTCCTCTAATGTACTTGTAAAGTGAAATCATGTCCCCTCGCAAGCACCTTTTTTCCATAGAAAACAACCCCAACTTTGACAGTCTACCTTCATAATTTAAGTCTTCCATTCCTCGTTTCCTGGGTGCTATATGCTGTATTTGATTCCTGTTTTTGACTCCTGCCTGCCTGACTACCCTGTATTCTGTGATCCTGACCCTTGCCTGCTGTCTGACTATTCTGAACTCTGTTATCCTGACCTGTGCCTGCCTGACCATTCTGATTGATCTCCTGGTTTCTGACCCTTGCCTGTCTGACTCTGATTGAACTCTGCACGGACCCGGCCTGTTTGACTACGGTTTGTCTGTTCCAAGATCTGGGCTTTCCGTCCTAATCCTCGCTAACAATCGTGCCCCGTTGCTCATCCAGAACCTTCACTTTGCTTCTCTCTTAAAGGGGACCCGTAACCCAAAAAAATTATTCAAAATCCTATTTTATCACATTAGTCAAGCAAAATGAACTTTAATTACACTTTATAAATTAATTGAATCTTGTTTCCTTCAGTCTGGGAATTCATAATTATAGCAAGCAGGCAGGAGCCATTTTGTGCACACTGTTATTAAGACAAACCTTGTATCATCTCAGAATCTTGTTTGTGCACCAGAATGGGGGACCTGATGTCCATCCCCATGCCCTGGTTACACAATTAAATGGTAAAGAGAACAGGGGAATGTGTGGAGAGCAGTGACATCTAGAAAGTGCTGAATGGAAAGTGAAAATAATTGTCTGCCCTGTCTCTATGCCCGTGAGCTTATTTTTTATTAAAACATTTTTATGAATGCTTTAATAAAAAATAGAAATTGGATTTCATGTTTAATTTGAAAAGGACTTTTATTATACAGATTTGTGTGTCTGGGTGAGAGGTCCACTTTAATACAGACAAAAATAGAGTAATAATTAATCTCATGTTATCTCAGTTACTTTGTTGTTTTAATATTTGCATGTGTTGATTGAGATCAAAAGTGGTGTGTGCAAAGTTCACCATTATTTAAAAGAGTCAAAAGAGATGGGCACAAGCTGAACCCATATGGAACCACAGGTGCATGTTTGGATGCAAATAACTTTTGAATTGTGTAAATAAGGAATCTCCAGAGTTGTGGTGCCACAGTGTGTTCTGATGTCAGAAGATCATCTATACACGAAATAATAAACCCCCTACTGTAATTTCTAAAATTATTACAGGTCACCAAGCAGTTCCTCAGGTCATGGAACTCCAGGATGACTTCTGAAATCCTCATATTTTACATCAGGAGGTCCATTATTTGGTATAATGCACAAGTTTCAGTGAGTCATGTGACTCTGATGTGATATCATTAAAAACTATTTCTAAGGAAATATGTTACAGGATTTATTAGCTCCTGTGTAGTATGTCTTTTACAGTTTAGGTTAATGGAAAATTGCCATACTTATAAAATGTTTAATGCAGTACTCTTTCAAAACTTTGGACTTACCCTTGCTTTTATTACTCCAACAGCATCCCCTTGGCATACCAAAGTAAACATCTCGAGAAGCGAAGACTGCCGGGTTTTCAGTGTGCATAGGGATGGACCATTTATTTGCATCAGTAAGAATCAAAAACTGCAGCTAGTAAGCTGAAAAAGCCATTCATGTATGGAAGGTTTAGACACAGAAAAGATCACAGTATATCAAATAGTTTCTAATAAAAGGGCATTGTTTCTGGAGAATGAACTGTTCATGCAACAATAAAAAGCAGCTTTGTAAAACAAAACATTCAAACATGGTTATAATAGAAATAAAGCGTTGAGATAAATACCTCCCTTGTTCCAAAGCAGCTAAGTCATCATAACTGTCAAATTAAGTGCAAGTCCTATGTCACAGCAGATTTAAAGGTTCCAGATGAAGTCTGATATTTACAGTTTTACAGTGTCAGGACAGAAGCTTCTGAAGGCACCATTGTACCATATTTAAAAGTAGGGTTTAAGATGCAAAAAGGCATGAGATAAATGCTTAGTAAAATACATATGGGGCAAATTCACTAAGCAGCGAAAATGCGATAGCGACGCATTCACCGCACTTCACCAGGCGAAGTTTCGCCAGGGTGCCGCTAATTCGCTAAAATCCGAAGTTGTGCTCAGGGAGGCGAACGGTAGCGAATTTGCGCTAGCGTTAATTCGTCAAGCAAAGTGAAGTTACGCTAGCGATGCCTAATTTGCATATGGCGACAAGTTAAAGTTGAATGGACGTATATGTAGCAGCAAATACATTACACTACACAAGCCTGGGAAACCTTTATAAAATAAAATAGAGTTGTTATATTGCCCTACACATGTGCCCACTGTATAGTTTAGGTGCCATATGTTAGGAAATGTAGGGGGGAAGGAGGGTACCCCCAAAAAAATGTACAAACTTTTTCAGCCTATCACCCTTAAAAAAGGAAAAGACAGCGTTTTTTGGGACTTTTTTTGAAGTAAGCCCTATCTACTCTATCGCACTTCGCCTGGTCTCAGTTGGCAGGCAAGTGTGGCGCAAGAGTTAACGTTCATGAAAATCCGCAAGTTAGTGAATTAGCGTAACTTCGCCTGGCATAAGGGTGCGAAGTAGCGCAAGAGTAGGTCCACTTTGCTAGCGAATTTACGCCAGCGCCTGTTAGTGAATTGTCGAAGTAACAAAATGACGTCACGCTGGCGAATTTGCACCAGCGTTAGTCACTTCGCCCTTTAGTGAATCTGCCCCATAGGCATAGAGTCTACTGCACAGGGAGGCTTATTCATCCATGATCCAATAGGACCAGAATAGGCAAAATAAATAGCACCATCATTATTGGTCTTTACTATGTCTTCTTACAGAAAGAAGAATCTCAGAGATGAAATGAGGGGTCTCTTAACCATCCAGTCTAAGTTGGAATTTCACAAAGGTCAATAAAATTGATACTGATCATCTTATTCTCGTTTCAATCCATTTCGTAAGGGCTGGTTATCTGGCATAATGAATTGCACCATTTTTTAAAAGTTCTGCGTTGAAACAGATTTTATTAACCTACCCAAATGTTAGCACAGGGATGGAATATAAAATAAAAGATAAAGTAGGAGTAAGAGAAGGACAACCTTTGCTTTTAACTGTCTTCCTGTTAATTGTAGTCCCCAAATATATCCCTGGTTTTTAAACTGGCCAATTTCATCTAAGTAAATAAAAAGCAGCTCTCCCTGCCTGTTTTCTCACTCTATAGCTCATAGCCATTGGAAATGGGACTAAAACCCAAACTGCTTTAATATAAACACGATCATTACACTTGTGGAAGGGATGGCACACCATCCTGCTTTTAGAACACAAAACAAAACCCCAGTGTCTCTGGAAATAATATTTGTTTATGGCTCTCTATTTTTAGGAAGCCATTATGTAGAAATTGTTGACTGCAAGAAATAAATAAAAGCAATTCTATAGGCTGCCTTTGGATATTGAGGTAGCTCGCCTAGTTCATGCAGGTCTTGAATGGATTGGCTCCTTTGCTCCCAAGACCCGCCTTTATATCCTAAAAGTTGATGAGGCATCTGTTTCAGTGAAAGCCATTTACACGACTGGTCACTCATTTTCATTCATGGTGAGATCTCTTCTCTCTTCTCTCCCTTGTGGCCCTCTGTTTGTCACAATGGCTCACAAGAGAGACACTTTTTTTTTTTTTTAAGAAAAACTTGAAATTAACCAACAGAACTTTCGATCAATTAATGATAAAACTGGTTTTCAGTCAAAGGTGATATTTTTGCTCTTCTGGACTAAGGGACTCGTCTTCTTTTTAAATGTTCTGCAAAACAGAAATAAAAAATTAGTCAACAACAATTACCTTATTTAACAGAAAGGGCTAGTAACCCCCAAAATAGAGAAGCTTTATATACATATAGATACACTATATGGCCAAAAGTATGTGGACTCCTGCCTGTCCTACATCCCATTCCAAAAACCAAGGGTATTGACGTGAAATTGGTCCTCCCTTTGGTACTATAACTCTTATTAAAAGCCCAAAAGGCTTCATTGGCCACCAGGGTATCTTCACTCCTGCTCCTTCACAATAATTAGTATTGCCACGTGTACAACTCTAGGCAGACTACTCAGGATCACTACGGGGTATATATATCAAGGGTCGAATTGAAAATTAGAATTCTCAAGTTTTTTATGATCAAAACTGTCAAATTTGACTAGGGAGTTATTCAAATTTGATTCGAGTTTTTAAAAAAATTACATTTTCGAGATTTATCATACTCTGCCCCTTTAACGACTCAAATTCGACTATTCGCCACCTAAAACCTGCTGAATTGCTGATTAAGTCAATGGGAGATCTCCAGAGGGAAAATTCACTAACGGGCGAAAATTCGCCAGAGACAGCTTCACCGCGAAGTTGCGCTAGCGTTTCTACGGCAGGCATAGAGAAGTTGCGCTAGCACTAGATAACTTGCTTAAGTTAAATTTCAATGGACGTATATGTAGCAGCAAATACATTACACTACACAAGCCCAGGGAACCTTAATAAAATAAAGTTGTTATATTGCCCTACACATGAGCCCAATGTATAGTTTATGTGCTATATGTTATCAAATGTAGGGGGGAAGGAGGGTACCCAAAAAAACAAATGTACGATCTTTTTCAGTCTATCACTCTGTAAAAAGGAAAAGACGCCAGCGTTTTTTGGGACCTAGAAAAGTCCTATCTACTCTATTGCACTTCGCCTGGTCTGAGGTGGTGAAGGCAAGTCTGGTGATAGAGGTAACGTTCAGTAAAAACAAAAACAGTGAATTTGCGTAGTAACGCTCTTTCGCCAGAGCGAGAATAACCCTGGCGTCAAGAGTGTGAAGTTGCGCTAGAGTCTATCTCCTTCGCTAGCGTAATTATGCCAGCGCCCATTAGTAAATCGGCAAAGTGCCGAAATGATGTCACGCCGGCGAATTTTCACCAGCGTCAGTCACTTCACCCTTTACTAAATTTGCCCCCAGTGATCAATTCTGAGTTGTTTGTGCAGCCTTCCTGACTTTCGAGTTTTTTTCTGAGAAAAAAATTCAAATTCAATTTGAGTTTTTGGGTCGATTCTATTCATCCGAGATTTAAAAATTTGATTACTTGTAATAACTTTCGGCCGAATTTCGAGTTCATGTGAGTTTATGAGTTTTAAAAAACTCACCTGAATTCGAAATTTGACCCATGATAATGTGCCTCCCCTTGTAATATGTTTTACATGCGGTAATTCTGGCAAAGTCGGCAGGATTAACCCTTTTGGTGCTGTAGAGTGTACTAATAAAAGATAGGAAAATAGTTCTACTGGATGAAAAGCAAAGTTATACATGATCAAACCAGTACCCTTTCCTTAAAGGAATACTGTCATGGGGAAAAAAAATTTTTTCAAAACGCATCAGTTAATAGTACTGCTCCAGCAGAATTCTGCACTGAAATCCATTTCTCAAAAGAGCAAACAGATTTTTTTATATTCAATTTTGAAATCTGGCATGGGGCTAAACATTTTGTCAATTTCCCAGCTGCCCCATGTCATGTGACTTGTGTCTGCACTTTAGGAGAGAAATGCTTTCTGGCAGGCTGCTGTTTTTCTTTTTCAATGTAACTGAATGTGTCTCAGTGGGACATGGGTTTTTACTATTGAGTGTTGTTCTTAGATCTACCAGGCAGCTGTTATCTTGTGTTAGGGAGCTGTTATCTGGTTACCTTCCCATTGTTCTTTGTTTGGCTGCTGGGGAGAAAAGGGAGGGGGGGTGATATCACTCCAACTTGCAGTACAGCAGTAAAGACTGATTGAAGTTTATCAGAGCATGAAGTCACATGACTTGGGGCAGCTGGGAAATCGAAAATATGTCTAGCCCCATGTCAGATTTCAAAATTGAATATCAAAAAATCAGTTTGCTCTTTTGAGAAATGGATTTCAGTGCAGAATTCTGCTGGAGCAGCACTATTAACTGATTAATTTTGAAAAAAAATTTTTTCCCATGACAGTATCCCTTTAAAGGCTAGTTCCAGACCCTGGACCCATGTTGCTTGTGAATTGGTTAGAAGCACGAGGCCCACTGACACCTGGGCCCATCAGGAGTTTTCCTGGTATCCCGGTGGGCCAGTCTGACACTGGTCCCACACTAGTGATGTGCGGGTCGGGATTTTTTAGTCTTCAATGGACATCAGTTGAGTGTATAAGAAGCTGGAATTTATATAAGGTGCTGGTACGTGAGAAGATTGGCATTCATAATTTCCAGTGATTATGTGTTTTATGATTATGAAAGAAAGCTTTTTCAAGGGAAAGGCATTTTCAGGATATTTCCCTCTTTGTGCCAGTACCCTAAGAATAAACAGTCTGCAGACAGCCCTCGCTCAAGAGGTACAAATAACATAAACCATCCAGCACTTGGTATAAAACCCTCCACATTGTGTGCTTAGCTTCACCTCAGACTCCCGAATGAGTGCCAGGATCTGGGTCATCACTCGATTTTCAGGAACCTAAGGATCACACCAATGGTTGATAGGCTCCCAGAGTGTGCTGAAAAAATTCAGCATTGGCTATCCTATCATACAAAGCTAAGTAAACGTTTTAAAATGCTACTTTCACATGTGTATGTGTAAGTCAATGCTCACTAGCAGCAAAAGGCTTACTCATTGATACTGCATATTTTTATTAGAGTTAAGTAATAAAACTATTAATAAAGATTCACTCCTTTATTACACCCTTGATGTGATCCTTGTTGGTCGACCACTCCTGGGGATTGTAACATTGGTGTTGTATTGACTTTATTTGTACATAGACAGTGGACTAGTGGAGTCGGAACACTTTAGAAATAGTTTTGCAACTTTTTCATCCTGGTGAGCATCAATATGTTTTTTTGGTAAAGTCTTTAGAAAACTCCTTTGTTGGAACGATGACATTTCCATAAACTTGGAATGTTAAGATTAGACTTGGATAGTGAAGACACACGTTAACAAATTAAGGCAGGGCCTCCCTCACTCACACCTGATTATCATCCCACTGAGAAAAACACCTTCAAATGAACCTAGGGGCAGATTTACTAAAGGGGAAGTGGCTGTAGGCGTAGAGGACAATTTGCTAGCAACAGAGACCACCGCTAGCGCCGCTTCGTGCCCTATCGCCAGGCATATTTTCGCTCAGGCGAGGGGTCATTACTCCACAAATTACAAATTTTACAGAACGTTAGCTCTTTTGCCAGAGTTTTCACCACCTTAGACCAGGTGAACTTATAAGATGAAGCTGCATCCTCCTCAATCTTATGTCAGTGACATCATATCCTGTACGCCGGAAAGTCAAAAAAGTTGTAAAAAACGCAGGCATATTTTACATTTTTAAAACAGGGTTGCCTTCAAAAGTCCTAACTATTAACGATTTTTGTGGCCACTTTAAGCATTTGCACCAACATCACTAATAAAGTCATATATACAGTACAACCTATATGTAACCTCCATATTCAAATTGACCTAAGCGTAAGTGTACTAACGGAGTTTCGCTAGGTAGAAATGAACACTAGCGAAAGATCGATATGAAACGGATTAACAGTAGCGACACTTTGCCAGTGTTCGGCTACAGAGATGCAACTTCGCATTTTAGTGAATTACGTACTGGTAATAAACGTATGCCTTGCAAAGTGGCGCAAAGTGTTTCGGATATGAATTGTAAGCAGCTTCGGGGTATAAAAAATCTCGAAAAATTGGACTTTAAAACTCGAATAGAAAAAAAAAAGAGTTTTGGTTAATAACCCCGTAGTGTATAGTATATTTTCTCTTGAAAATACGATCTTCTTCAAAATAACTTACGCTGTGTATATCACATAAAATATTTTAGGTACTGGACCTGTTATTAAGGGACCTCTAGAGCTTTAGGACTAAAGGAAGTGGGTGAAAACATTTTGAGCAGCAAAATGAGGACCAACTTTATATTTAAAGGCATGGAAACCCTGGCTATGCATTCTTTAAAAATGAGTGCTGCAATTTGGGTAAGAGGAAAGGAATTGGAGTCACCAGTTGGAATGCTTGCTCTCGTGAAAGTGTCCTAGAAGCTGCAGGGAGCAGTGGCGGAACTACCGGGGGAGCAGGGGGTGCGAGTGGGCCAGGGCCCGCACCCCCTCAGGGCCCCCCCGGCAGCCCGTGCCCCACTGAAAATGCGGGCCATATGGAGGGGGCGGGGCCCGGCTGCACGTCACGCACCAGGGCCCACCCCCTCTAGTTATGCTACTGGCAGGGAGAATTGCTAGAGGTATTCCCAGCTAACTGTCCAAAAAATGTTGGACAAGGATTGGACAAGAGCTTTATCTTTCATTAGGCATGTACCCTTTTATCTGCTTGTACCAGTTATTAAGCAAGATTTCATATTTGTGTGGCACTAAAACTCAGATCATGATTTGTTCTTTAACTTTCTTGCCATGTTACAGATTTTACCATACAGAATCACTTACGTCTCTGCTCTTCAAATGCTTGCATATAAAGTAAATCAGGCCTGCGATTAATGCGACCCCAAGAAGAACTCCAATAACAATGCCGGCAATTGCACCAGGAGAAAGGTCAGATGGGCAGCCCGCTATCAAGAGAAAATGGAAATCACTGCAATTAATATAATACTTACACAGGAAGTTCTAATGTGCTGAGAAAGGGAATTTTGTGGCGCTCTGTGAAAATGCAGGACAATCCACACCACATCCCTGAGTTTCCTGACTTCTCCCACTAGTGGTATCTCTTAGGTCTAGTTATTAATTCAGGTGAGATAATAGTATTCTTTTGGGATACCTCCATCCATGAATTATTCCATATTTCAAAAGAATGTTTCAATTAATATTCGGCAAACTGGGATTTACGTTGTAATAACCAATCGTCTTTTAGCACAGTGCACAAAAAAAGCCTGAACAAATGGGAACTGCAGGAAATGAAAATGAGTTGCAGCTCCTCTTCACTCCCTCATCTGCTGTTGCACGATATATCGGCAAAAATCATTGTCAGATTAAATTTTTAGTCTGGACAGGCTGACTGCAATCCAACAAAATCATTGGATGGTCCCAGTTGGCCGGCACGGACAAACTGCCTGACCAATTATGGTTATGGACGGGCAGTTTTGGCTTGCAGTTTTTTTTTTTTGCTTTTAAACTTTTTATTGAATAAAAAAAAGTTTTGTACAAAGTGTCTCAAAATGTTGATATAATAGGTTAATGTGTAAATTACATCAATAAAGGTAGATTTCAAATTGACCCCTTTCATTTTGTTTTTGGGTAAGGGGGCAGAAAGGGATTGGTAAAGGAAGGGGGAGGGTATTGGGAGTCATGGGACTGTATTTTACAGGCGTCCGACTTCCAATAATACCGTTGTATACCTTATTGTAACATAGTGACTTGTTACAGTATGTTTGTCAACTTGTACAGTAATGAATCTTCAACATCATGGTCATAGTCAAAATCTAAACCTAATTGGTGCCTCCTTAAATTCTACCCTGGTTTTAACTTAATGTTTGGAATAAAAATTGTCTATCTATATATTATATTTTATTGCTCTTTCCGTTTTGCCCTGACTCATATATTTTCATTCATCTTTGTGTTTAGGATTCCCATTCTTGTCTAACCATTCAGTTGGAGAGGAGGGCACGGCCTGCACCAGACGGGGTAGTGTATAGTACCCATGGGTCCCAAGTTTATTTTGGAATTGTATTTGTCCATCTTGTAGTATACTCGTTAATTTCTCATTAACAAAGATCCAATTTAGTTTATTTTTGAGTTGCTGTATTGGTAATAAGGGGGATTTCCAGGCCTTGGCTATAGTTAGTTTAGCCGCTGTTAATATGTGGGTAATAAGTTTCCTTGCATATTTATTGATGTTTGGGATTCTATTCCCTAACAGAGCTTGGTCTGTTTTTTTACTTAAATTTATTCCTGTTATTGAGTAGATAATTTCGTATACTCTAGTTCAGTATCTCTTTACTTTAGGACATTTCCACCATATATGGAAGGCCGTGCCCTCACCTCCAAATCTTCTAAAGCATGTTGAGTCATATTGATTGTTTAGTTTGTTCAATCTGGATCGAACCAGATACCACTTCAACCACTTCAAGTTTTTAACATTGGCTAAACTGCAACTGACTGGCAGCTGTGGGTTGACTGCCCTTCCATTGTTGTTAGAATCTAGGCTGGAATCTGGTCTACCAGTCTAGGGGAGTGGAATGAGGGGACACAATTATCCAAACATTAACAGAACTCACCTTAAAGGGATCCTGTCATCGGAAAACATGTTTTTTTCAAAATGAATCAGTTAATAGTGCTACTCCAGCAGAATTCTGCACTGAAATCCATTTCTCACAAGAGCAAACAGATTTTTTTATATTCAATTTTGAAATCTGACATGGGGCTAGACATATTGTCAATTTCCCAGCTGCCCCTGGTCATGTGACTTGTGCCTGCACTTTAGGAGAGAAACGCTTTCTGGCAGGCTGCTGTTTTTCCTTCTCAATGTAACTGAATGTGTCTCAGTGAGACATGGGTTTTTACTATTGAGTATTGTTCTTATATCTACCAGTGAGCTGTTATCTTGAGTTAGGACGCTGTTATCTGGTTACCTTCCCATTGTTCTGTTGTTTGGCTGCTGGGGGGGGGAAAGGGAGGGGGGTGATATTGTAAGAAATTGCCATCTTGATTTTGTTAATATGAAAGCTGTTGTTCAGGGAACTTACATGAAGCCCTGATTATCATAACAAAGGTTTTCCTGTGATTACTAAGGCCTATGTCTGCTGTGGGGACCATAAAACTGATTGTGTATGTGAGAAAACTTGCTCAACAGGATTTAGGCAAGTTGGGGGTTTATCACAGCATCTTGGCAATTGGGAGGGTTTCTGTGGGGGCAGGTGAGAACCCAGGATAACAGGATAACACTAGACAACATGAAAATCTGCGAGAGACAGCAGTTTACTTCTTGTGTTGTTCTTTGGTTGTTAAATAACTCTTGTGTGGGGTCTGTCCCAAATGATCTCTCTTCTGATAATAATGCTAATTTCTGTTTTGTTGGGTTGTGATAATCAGGCATGAAACTGATATGGAAATATTGAGAAAAAGGCGAGAAACATCTCACTAGTGATTTGGCCAAGATAATGGTGCACACTTTAGTGTAGTGTATCTTCTGAATCTCCTGAGGCCAGTATTGGTATTACATTCACACCTATTGCTGAATTGAGGTGCTCTTTCAAGCTATGCTGATTAATAAAATGTGCCACAGACATTTACACCCTACCCTAAAATAATAAAATGTTTTCCCTGTGTGGTCTCTTTTATATGAAAACTGTGGTAAGCAGAAATGTGTTGGGTGTTGCAAACACCAAAGTGCAAAGACCATGGTTTGTTAAAAGTAGAGGCCTAAGATGGGATCCAGCCCAGACCTGGGTGGAGCAGGGTCAGGTGGTAAGTGGGGCACAGACAAAGCAGCGCAATAAGCTGGATATTAAACCTCTAAAAAATGGGGTGTGGGCTCATAACTGGCTGAAGGGTTATAGATTATGAATATGAACAACTGTGAGTGTTTATGTAATTAGGTTAAAATTCAACTCACAGTACCCCAAATTTAAAATATTTGTGAGTGTTACATCATTTGGGTCTCAATAATCCTATCACTTTCAGCTCCAATACATACAGTAACAGTGTATTAATGGGTGTCCCTGCATTGGCAATGTTATGATTTTTGTTAATTTAGAGGGCTCTTTCCTTGTGAAGTCCTTCGCCCTCTAGGTGGGGATTTGTAAGAAATTGCCATCTTGATTTTGTTATTTAATATGAAAGCTGTTGTTCAGGGAACTTACATGAAGCCCTGATTATCATGACAAAGGTTTTCCTGTGATTACTAAGGCCTATGTCTGCTGTGGGGACCATAAAACTGATTGTGTATGTGAGAAAACTTGCTCAACAGGATTTAGGCAAGTTGGGGGTTTATCACAGCATCTTGGCAATTGGGAGGGTTTCTGTGGGGGCAGATGAGAACCCAGGATAAAAGAACACTAGACAACATGTGAAGGGGCTGGGCAGTAGAGAGGGAGCTGGGCAGCTGAGAGGAGGCAGCTAGAGAGCTGGAGAAGCCAGAGGAGCCTGGGACAAGACAACATGTAAGGAATGAAGACCAGAGGGGAAGGCAGAGATGAAGCTGAACTCTATTCCCCTACTTTTTGGTAACAACAATGTAGACTTGGGTAACTGTAAATATTGTAATTATTGTTTCGTCTAAGTATAATCATTTATGTAGAACAATCAATTGATTTATTTTACAATACATCACTTTAATATACGCTCGTTGGTGTGGATTCATTGTCTGCTTGCTCAAAAGAACCAGAAACCCTAGTAAGTGGGTTGAGGTATATTATTAATATTGATATAATATTATTAATATTGATATATACTATATAGAAACTTATAATATCACTCCAACTTGCAGTACAGCAGTAAAGAGTGATTGAAGTTTATCAGAGCACAAGTCACATGACTTGGGGCAGCTGGGAAATTGACAATATGTAATTTTGAAAAAAAAAATTTCCCCATGACAGTATCCCTTTAACAAGAATAGCTCCGTACATTTTTTCATACTCTGTGCTACAACATACAACAAAAACCATGCCAACATATTTGGCTGTATTAGCACAATTCAGAAGGAAAATATGATGGTCCTTTTATGTAATAAAGTTTGCTTCAGTTTCAATAAATCACTGCGGGAAGCATTAACTAGTCTGCTGTTTAAATGCTATGGGTTAGTAGACCTGCAGGGGTGTTTCAGGGGCTGCCGTCTGAAGCAGCAGCCCTGATGCGACCTCCCCCTCTCCTACTCCAAAACGTTGCCCTGCTTTTGAATGTTTTGGATACAATAAACTTCACACTTCTTCAAATCCACGGTGTGCTGCATCTTTCTTCATTGGATTATCTGACCCTTGAAGCAGGCGTGGGTCCTTCAGCATAGCACCTGATACCACAAAAGGTATCTATTCAGGGGTATAAGATCTCTACCTTTGATATCGTGATTAAAAATCAGCATTGAAGTGGGTCAAATGGGGGCAGCATTGCTAGTTCAATGAGCACAATAGTGTTCTCTGCACTAGCGGAGCTAAATTTCCAAGTTAAAACACGGAGATTCAGCTCTTAAAGTTACAAGAGGCGACTTTTTGCCGCCCCTTGTAACCGGCTGCTCTCTGCTGCCTGAGGCAAGGTTCTCACATTGCCTAATGGCAGCAGCGTCCCTGTAGCAAACTTTGCACCCAACTGCATTCAAGGAAATATTTTGTCCTACTTCAGTAATTATATTTACCAATACACTGTGTGGGTTATTTCATTCCATTTGAGTCATGCCATAGTATACCATGATTCATGAAATGGCAATGACAAAAAAGTGGGAGTTTGATAAAGGACATCGGAGATCAGATCATAGTTCAGGACAAATTTATGCAGGAGTATAGTTATTTCAAATTTGAAAGAATTACCAAATTGTGTCTCACAGGTGGATGGAGTGACCATGTGAAGATTCCCATTCGACGCAAACCCATTTGACATACCCCAAGGCTAGCCATACACGTGGATAGTCTCTTGTTTGGCGAGGTTCTCATATGGCCGCCACCTCTCTTTAGCCTCCAATATGCTGACCTACACTGATACTGCAGTACAGGAACCATAAAAACTGGCAAGATCAGTTGTTCTCTGATGAGATTTAAACTGGTTGGGCAGGCACCCCAGATGCCCCATACACGGGCTGATAAGTTGCCGATTCAGCTTCTATTAGCTCTTGCACGGCCAAGCTTTAGCCAGCGGCTGCAGTCAGGCTTTAAACTCCAATGTTCTTTCAAAAGTTAACTTTGTTTTGACTCTGCTAATGTCTGATGACATTACATTTCCTAAACAAACTGTCTGAATTATATTTATTCTCAATTGAAGTCCACAAACAGTCCACTGAGTATCCGCACTCCAAGGTAAACTTATTCTATGTAACCAGGGTGCACAGTTATATTTTATGTATAACCACAAATACCAGGAACCAGCACACCCATGTAAAAAAATTTTCACCTCTTTATTTACATCATATTAGGGCCAACGTTTCGGTCCTCATTAGGACATTTTTCAAGGATATTGGGTGTGGCGGTTCCTGATATTCGTGGATATATATATATCTGTTTGCAATCAATAAAGTAAACAGAAAAGACCACTTACTTGTTACAGTCAGTTTTTTTGTAGCTTGGTCCGGTGAATCTGCCTGTACCTGGACTGTGTAGGTATTACTGTATTCGTCCTTCAGGTTTGCAATCAATAAGGAACCATTCGGAAGTCCAATGGCATCAGAAAAATTTTTGGGTCCATTAGTGGTGGGAGGTGTAAGCCCTACAACGTAGTTAATTATCTGGTTTGAAGCACTTGGAGCATCTCCTAGATACCAGGAAAAGCTATTTAACTTCCCGTTTATTTCACTGACACTGAGAGTGACGTTCTTGCCCTTCAAGGCACACTGTGGGAACAACTCAATGGTGAGGCTGCTGACTGCAACCATGAACAGAGAGAGGAGCACTGGAAGAGAGACAGAAATATGAAGTGGATTAGAGAGGATACTGTCCTTGAGACTATCTATGTTGGCATAACCGCTAGTCAGCCTAAAATTATGATTATCCTTGTGGTGACCCATTTGGTATCACTCAACAATCTGCAGGTAGCACTTACTGGTCTAGTATAGCAGCTCAAATAATGCAGTTAAATATGTTGTTTAAATGTATGGCTTTGTTCTGAATATGTTGGCAGCCAATTAGTGCTTCTGCCCATATACATTAACAGGAGAAATTTGATTTTTGTAGTTCTTTGTAAACAGCTCTCTTCACAAATGAGGCGGAAATTCCCAATTCTCCACTACATTCCTGACAATATGGGATCCCCATCTTATCGGATTCCACTCTGCCCAACTCAGGTCTACACATCACCACCTCCCAGGGGTAAATGGTCCCTAGGGACCCAAACAAATATATTTCCTAAATCTAGAGCAGGGCAAAAAGGAAATGTTGTGGTGTCTGTTGGGCCCCTGCTTCTTTCTTTATACTGCCCAATGAAAAGGAAAAGGGGAGCAAAGCATCGCAATCTTAGGTACAGCAGGCCTAAAGGACCAACACTTGGTTAAAATGCAGCAACATACTGTTAGATAGTAAGCTCTTAGGAGCGAGGACTCTTCCTATTTTTATTCTGTATCTCTTGTTTGTATATATAATTGTAAAGCATTGCAGAGTTTGATGGCACAATGTAAATAACTGATGATGAAAAGTTATGTTATTTGTTTGCATATTTTTGCTTTTTACTAATACCGTACCTAATATGCCTTTAGCAAGTCACGTCTTGTTTGGGGAAAACCCATGTTGTAATATTTTCACTGACTCCAGGAAGGTAGTAGATTGTCAATAAAAACCAAGTAACCGAATGCAAGAATGAGCAAAGCCTGACCCCTGGCTTCTAAAATCAAGGGAATCATTGCATATATCTGCTTCTTAAACCAGTTCACCTGATTTGGAGCATGTTCCAGGGTAAAATATGGGCATTTCCATGAATCTGACAGCAGAACTAATAAACTGACTTGTGTACCTATTCTTTTTAGCTACTTCATTTTAAACATTGGAAATGGAGCATGGTTAGTATTAAAGAAGTAAAGTCATTTTCCACTTGGGGGTGCCAAATGTTAGACACCCCCAAGTGATTGAATTTACTTACTTAACACCCGGGGCCGGTGCTCCTATAGGAAGAAAGCTGCACCGGTACGGGGTTATTCCAGCGAGCATCACGGAGCGATCAGCTTCCTTCTTCTTCTTTCTTCAAATTTCCCGGGGCAGGCGCATGCGCAGTAGAAATAAATAGCCAACTTCTTTGTTACAGTTCAGACTTTTGCTCTACTGAGCTCCGAGGTGCTTGCTGGAATAACCCCAGACCTGTGCAGTTTTCTGCACCAGCCCGGGGTGTCAGGTAAGTAAATAGAATCACTTGGGGGAAAATGACTTTCCTTCTCCTTTAAGAACCCCTTCACTCCATGTTGCATTCAAACTCTTCTGTCTTCAAAGATACAGTAAGTGCCCAAGGGGTATATTTATCCAAAGGTGAAAATAAAGCTCAACACAATTCACCAAAGAGAACTCCACGATATTACATTAATTGCTACAGTAATTTTAAGGATAAAAGCATGAAACCCCTCTTTTAATCAAGTGTTTTGACCACCGCCCTGGTACAGTTCCTACAACAATTCAAATGGATACATGTATGGGATTATTATTATTATACAGAACGCTTGGGAAGAGGGGTTTACTGGTTAAGTGTCACAGTTTGGAGCACTGTTCCCTTAAAGCCACTGAATTATTTCAATGATATAATTGTTCCTATTTTTTTAGGGAAAAGGCGCATCAGTGAAATATAACAATTGATTGATTGATTGATTCAATAGGATTCGTGATAAAAGGCATGCCAGTATTTGGAGAAGGCAGCATTACAGTGGTGGGTTTCTGCTTAGATTTGGAGTTTCTGCTAGGCCATACTCCTTTCTGGTTTTTTTCAGAGAATTATATTTCACATTGGCTATGGGAGGAGTAAAGGAAGGCTGTGGCCCAACAGAACAATAACAACGTGTTCAAACGTGAAACTGCAAGCTGAATTACACATTTTAGGATATTGGATTTAATGCAGCGGTTATCAACCTGGGGGGTTGCGACCCCTTTGGGGGTCAAACGACCCTTTCACAGAGGTCACATGGGCGTCCGCAAATAGGGGCAAGGGGTGCCCCCCCTGGAATCTTGCCGTAAAACAGGACCAGCTGCCTTACTGTGTGACACCTTTTGGGCTCGGGCAGGACTACTGTATGCTGGGTTTGGGCTCTGCAAGGTGGAAAGAAAGGGTAGCTGTGCAATAACTGCGTAGTTGCGGCAAAAATGAAGTGCATATGCGCAATTGCGCACACACGCGCCAAGGGAATGTTGCTGGAAACTGGAGGCAGCAGCCTAGGGGGGCCCTGAGGCAGAAGCCTCAGTGGGCCCTAGGCCCCCCAGTTCAAACCTGGAGCTGTGTGCAATATACGAGCAAAAAAGGAAACGGGCTCGTAGCCTGGATAACATAGATCTGTCGGCGCGAGTGATGTGAGTGATGAGAGAAGGTGAGTGATGCCTCTGGGGTTTCATTGTGGGAAGCTGCTGCTACTGGATATCCAGCACTTTTATTGTGCCAGTGCTAGTGGAGACATGAAGAGCTGTCTATTACAGCTCACTAGCATATACTAGTAGTGCATACTCATGTCATTTGCTGCTGTCACTGCACCCCTGTTGTAAATGGAAGGACCTAGCATAATCGTGGGTGACAAATTGCACAAAGCCACTCGCTATTTTATATATCCCCTTTAATCAGCCAATTACACTTATATAAATTCGAATTGTACTTTCGTTTTAAAGTTATTTGTAAATGCAATTGAAAATAATTTTATGGTTGGGGGTCACCACAACATGAGGAACTGTATTAAAGGGTCACGGCATTAGGAAGGTTGAGAACCACTGATTTAATGGGAGCCAGTTTGCTAGATGCCTCCCTAATGATCCTAAATGCTGTTGCAGTACAGAAATTCAGGTAAGTCTTAGAGGGTTTTTTGTACTCATGTTCAAACAACAATGAATGAATGGATCTACAAAGCCTGCTAAAACCATGAAGGAAAGACTGATCTTTGCAAGAAAAGAAGGGCAGATATACACTTCTACATAACCTCGGCAGCTTTTGCTTGGCAGACTTTTGTATTTGCGCATTTTATGGCTTGGGCACTTGATAAATTATGACGTATTAGTGGATTAATGTACAATGGGAAAAATAAAACCATTTGAACTAAAAAGCCCAAATCGGAGAAATCAACATTTCATTAACGTATTTATTGGCCTGCTTCTATATGGCAGTCTATATGGCAGTCTATATGGGTTTACACAGGCCCAGTAGTCCAAAAACATTGTATCCAAAAAGGATGTGAGGATCTTCAAAAATAAAGAAACAAATGTAAAACGTAGAAAAATGTATGAAGACATAAGACCTAACGCGTTTCGTGCCTATTGGGGCACTTACTCATAGGCCAGTAGTCCACAACAATCGGATGCTTGGTTTCATTTTTCAAACTACTCAAGACCAATGGATACTTATTGCTGATTGGCGTTAATGACTTAATATATAGGTAAGTAGACCTAAATTCACTTTAACTGTGTTACTATGCCTCATAACCATCTAAAAGCACAGGAAATGGTAGATAAGACTGTTAAAGGGATACTGTCGTGGGAAAACATGTTTTTTTCAGTTAATAGTGCTGCTCCAGCAAACTTCTGCACTCAAATCCAGTTCTCAAAAGAGCAAACAGATTTTTTTATATTCAATTTTGAAATCTGACATGGGGCTAGACATATTGTCAGTTTCCCATCTGCCCCAGTCATGTGACTTGTGCCTGCACTTTAGGGTGGAACTACTTTCTGACAGGCTATTATTTCTCCTACTTAATGTAACTGAATCAGTCTCAGTGGTACTTGGCTTTTACTATTGAGGGTTGTTCTTAGATCTCCCAGGGAGCTGTTATCTTGTGTTAGGGAGTTTTTATCTGATTACCTTCCCATTGTTCATTTGTTAGGCTGCTGGGGGGGGGTGATATCACTCCAACTAGCAGTACAGCAGTAAAGAGTGACTGAAGTTTATCAGAGCACAAGTCACATGACTGGGGGCAGCTGGGAAACTGACAATATGTCTAGCCCCATTTCAGATTTCAAAATTGAATATAAAAAAATCTGTTTGCTCTTTTGAAAAATGGCTTCAGTGCAGAATTCTGCTGGAGCAGCACTATTAGCGGTTGCGTTTTGAAAAAAACATGTTTTCCCATGACAGTATCCTTTTAAAGTAAAGTAAACAGACCGTATTTGTGTTGAGGCAACAAAGGCCTGGGCTTAGAGTGCAAAAATGCAGGGGTGGTATGCCGCCTAGCCGCATTGTAGGGATCATTGAGGAGCCACAGCTACCCAGCATTCTGGTGCTCTCACGTGGGGGCGGGGTGCATGGGAAAGTTGGCGGGAGCTAGGACCTGGTGGCCTAGGGGTGCCAAAAAAGAAAATCTGGGCCTCTAAGTAAAGGGTTCTTGTACAACTGCACTCTAACTTTGTACGCTGTTGTAGGGTATATATATTAGAAATTATATTAGATTAAATTATTCCCAGAAACTACAGCAGTGCAGGCAGACACAGCCAAAGATTCTATAGGTTGTACTAGGACTAGGAATAAAGTCACAAACTAGGTTGCTGAAAGTTTCCCTTCTCCCTATTTCCCTGTTGGGTCAGTGCCAGTTTCCAAGGGTTTTTATTGTCTTTTCGCACATATTAACAATCTGACCAGTACAAGCTAAACACGTTTAATCAAACACATATATAGTTTTTTCAAAAAACTGCAGGTTTTAAAAAAATCCCTTACTTTGTCAAATGGGTTCTTTCACTGAGGGAGGCCATATTGAGACTATAACAGAGACTCTAATGTGCAAATTTCAGGAGCATGCTCAGATTGTAACAGTGCTTTGAGTATTCTACCCAGAATGCCTTGTTTTAGTAAACTCCTCCACTAGAAGTATCAGGAGATTTCCCTATCTTGTCCCCTGCTGGTGATGTTATTATGCAAATGAAGGGCACACAGTAACTTCAGCAGGTGGCAGCACTACTGAACAGCAGCTAACACACAGGTTTGGCTGATTTGAAAATAGCTTAGAAGGGGATTAAAAAAAATACCGGCCTTCCTAAATATTTATCTTTTTCCCCTATTAATAACATTGGGATCAACCATCATTTTTACCGGCCAGGTCAGTAAAATACCGGCCAGGTGGCAACCCTACTCGCAAGGTGCCTTAAGTTCTTTCACAAATGCGTGAGTTTTCAAATATTTTAAGTCACTGCTAAATCAGTGGAAAAGGCAGCCTATCCAAAAGAGCTCCTGAAAACCCCCTGAAACTGGGCTTAAAGAGGTGGTTCACCTTTAAGGTAACTTTTATTAGTTATAGAACGGCCAATCGTAAGCAACTTTTCAATTGGTATTTATTTTTTCCGTTTTTTGCCTTTTTCTTCTGAATCTTTGCAGCTTTCAAATGGGGCGTCGCTGACTCCCTTCTAAAAAAACAAATGCTCTGTAAGGCTACAAATGTATTTTTTACTACCAATCCTTCTATTCGGGTCCTCTCCTATTCATATTCCAGCCTCTTATTCAAATCAATGCATGGTTGCTAGGGTAATTCGTACCCTAGTTACCAGATTGGTTAAAATGCAAATTGAAGAGCTTCTGAATAAAAAGCTAAATAATTCAAAAATCACAAATGATAAAAAATGAACCCCACTCTCTGAATATCACTCTCTACATCGTACTAAAAGTTAATTTAAAGGCGAACAACCCCTTTAAGCATTTGCCTTTTTATTTTGTAAGGGATGGGGCTTATTTCTGCATAAAACAGGAGCATGTAGAGTGTAAGCTCAATGGGGCAAGGTCCTCCTATCCAGTGGTCCAACACATGCCTCATAATCTCTAAACACACACAATTTGCTAAATCAATGGAGAAAATACTATTTTGATTTAAATCAAAGCTCAGAAAAAGCTGCTGATGGCTTTTTGATGTTTTTTTATAAAGGATTTCACCCCTGTCATGTTGTGGCTCTGCTGCTTCTGTAGCAAAGAACTAAAGATAAAAAGGAGGGAACAGGACAGAAGACAAGAGGCCATATCAGGGTGTGTCCAGCTCTTGCGCTGCTGTGTTTTGGGACGTGACTCGGGTGTTGCTCGACTGAGCCACTTATAGACACAAATAACCCCTTTACCTTTAAGCTGATAGACCCTCACAGAGAGTGTCCTTCCGCGGCTGTACATGGTGCTCTGGGTACCGAGTCTCCGCTGCTCAGGAAATGGTTTGAGAACTACTTTGACTTTGCTTCGCTTCTCCCTCCTGGGAGCCGTGGGCGTGGCTGCAATGAAACTGCTTTGTGCTCGTCATAAACCTGCTGCACAGACTGTACAGCCGGAACTACAGTGATCTTACTGAGGCGGCAACTGATCGCCGCTGTGTGAAACCAAATCCATGACTTATGTTGCTCACAATTACTGTATTGCCTTTGTACTGTGTGCTCTGATATATTCCACACACAAGTACAGAGGAAGCAGTAAAGCACTAGTTAACCAGTAAAGCCCTAATTAATAAACAATCCTACTATGTCTTGGTAGATTATTAGGGATGGGCGAATTTGACCCGTTTCATTTCGCCATAAATTCACCGAAATGTCGCCGACGTCCATTAAAGTCTTTTGTCGTGCGATGAAATTTTTTTTGACGCACGCCTTTTTATTTTGACGCACAAGTCTATGGGTGTCATTTTTTCCTGCGAAACAAGGCCCAAAAAAATTCACCCGTCCCTATAGTTTAGGTCAATGACAATTTACCAATCTTTTGGAGCCCTAAATTAAATATACTATGGGGCCCAGTTAGGGTTGCCACCTGGCCAGTATTTTAGCGGCCTGGCCGGTAAAAATGATGGTTGGTCCCAATGTTATTAATAGGGAAAAAAGATAAATATATAAAAGGCTGGTATTTTTTTCCAGAAAAAGTGGCAACCCTAGGCCCAGTAATATCTGTTTATTTAGGGTTGGCACCTTTTCTGGAAAAAAAAAAATACTGGCCTTCCTATATTTTTGGCATTTTTTTCCTATTAATAACATTGGCATCAAGTATCATTTTTACTGGCCAGCTGGCAACTCTAGCCAATGTACATAGCAGCGGCAGGCCAAGCAGACGCCCTAGGCAACCTGGCTGGTCTCAGCCAGGGCCGCCATTAGAAATCACGGGGCCCCGTACAACAAAATTTTTGGGGCCCCCTGGGCCCCGCCCACACTGACGACCAAGCCCCACCCCATATCCCGCCCACTCCACATTTCGCAGTTAAAAGACCATACAGACATCAGCGCTAAAAAAGTAACCCCCCCCACACACAAGTTGTAAAAAGCTATTGATGGTCAGGGCCCCCTTATAAAAAATTGGGGCCCCAAAAAAAAAATTAAAAAAAAAATTTTTATATAAAAAAAAAACCATTGGTGGCAGGGGCCCCCTTATAAGTTAAAAAAAACTTGGGGCCCCAACAAAAGAAAATGTAAAAAAAAAAAACAAAAAAAAAAAACATTGGTGGCAGGGGCCCCCTTATAAGTTAAAAACAAATTGGGGCCCCAAAAAAAAATTTGAAAAAAAATAATTCTTTTTGAAAAAAAAAAACATTGGCGGCAGGGGCCCCCTTATAAATTAAAAACAAATTGGGACCCCACAAAAAATGTAAAAAAAATAATTTTTTTTTTGAAAAAAAAAACTGGTGGCAGGGGCCCCCTTACAAGTTAAAAAAAATTGGGGCCCCAAAAAAAATGTTTTAAAAAAAAGATTGGTGGCAGGGGCCTATAGAATATTAAAATAATACATCGGTGGCCAGGGGATTTCGGCTTTTTCCGTGACTTCGGGACTTTTCGGCGCATCGGCTTTTCGGCACTATTCGGCAACGCAAGAGGCAAGACGTACGGCTCGGGCGCTCGTAAGGGGGGCCCGAGTCTTCAAAAAATGCAGTGCTGCTGGGCCCCCCTTCATGCCCGGGCCCGGTACGCTTGTCCCCCCCTGTCCCCCCCTGATGGCGGCCCTGGTCGCAGCACTCAGGTGAGCAAATGTGCACAGGGTCGAATTTCGTTTCCAGCCGCGCCCCTATTCCGTGTGATCCTAGTGCCCCTGGGCCTGGTGGTCCAAGTGCTCGCATACCTCCCAACATTTTGGAAATATAAAGAAGGACAAAAAAGTTGCTGTGCAATTTTTTGACCACGTCACTTTTGTGGCCGCACCCCTTAATTACCATGTTCATTTTACAAAATTTGGCAGGTTATGAAAGTCTGAACATATTTCTGAGTTTTTTTTCCCCCAGTTATTACAGTTTTGCTAATGAAGGTGAATTGCCCTTTAAGCTGTGAGTCTAACTTCTCCCAAGGGAGCTGTTATCTTATATTGTCACAATTACTTATTTGCTTATCTCGAAATTGTTACAAAAGTATCTTATCTGCAGTTGTGGCTGTTCTGGGCTCTCTGCCAAAAGCCAATGGAGTTAGAAACTTTGTTTCTTTTTCTGCCAGTGCAGAGGAAAATCTGGACTTTCTAGTACAGGAATGTCCAAAGTGCGGCCCGGGGGCCAATTGCGGCCGTTTTCAAATTTATCAGGAATCCCATTGCAGTAATATTAAGGCACATTAGTGAAATGATCTGCCACTTGGTCTATACTGCTGCCTGTGTGCTGAAGGTGTTAGTAATAGACACGTACTGGCACGTAGAGACGCACTGTTTTCGCATACCTTAGGGCTGAAGGTGTCAATCAGGTCCGGACTGGCCATTTACTGGTTCGAGCAAATGCCCGGCGGGCCGTTTACTTTGAAATGTAAATGTAAAGCTTGACTGAAAATGCTAATTATGCCCGCCTTTAATATGTAAATGAGCTGCCCCCACAACAGATTTAACACCTTCGGCAATCAACAAACTGAGTAATAGAACAAACAGCCTGCTTTGAACAGAGTGGCATCAGAGGTGGAGAGACTGGAGAAATGCTAATCACTGTTCTAATGACAGAAAATGCCTCGCCATCTAGTGGAAGTGTAGGGGAAGTGCATATACGGTTATGTAAGGTCACAGAAGAAGGCCAGTAACCTTTTCCAGTTGTGTTAATAAAGAGCCGAACGAATGTGTCTCATACCTCCCAACATTTTGGAAGTAAATAGAGGGACAATTTTTTTTTCCCACTTAGTGCATCAAGTTTTTTGACCACACCCCATCCTGTGGCCACACCCCCTAATTAGCATGTTCATTTTACAAAATTTGGCAGGTTATGAAAGTTTGAAAATATTTCTCCTTATCTAAACAGTTTTTTTGGTGTCTAAAATTGTTACAAAGTATCTTATTTGCACCTGTTAGCTATTCTGGGCTCTCTGCTAAAAGCCAACTAAGTTAGAAACTTTGTTTCTTTTTCTGGCTGTTCAGTGCAGAGAAAATAGGGACTTTTCAGTACAAATGAGGGACTGCAGGTTGAGCTGTCAAAAGAGGGACTGTCCCTCCGAAAAAGGGACAGTTGGGAGGTATGTGTGTCTGTGTGCACCCAAAGATAGGCATTAGCATAAGATCTGCCCGACTTCTCAGGTAATTGCAGGCAGTTGGGCGGAATAGGAGTAGCCACAGGGACAATCTAAGAGGCAATTAGATGATAATATATAAACCATATAACATTTTGTACTGTGACACGTGGTGATTAAACTCTCTTAGGCCACGAATCCAATCCACAGAATAGCTGTGATAGAAACTAGGGTGAGAGATTTGTTGCAAGGGTCAGTTTAAGCACTTAGGGTGTATAATAATGCTGGTGATTATATAATAATGGACCCTGCTTGGTACAAGAAATAGAGCTCTTAAAATATTTATTAATAAACACTAGTTCTAGTTCACCCCAGGCCCGGACTGGCAATCTGTGGGTTCTGGCAAATGCCAGAGGGGCTGCTGTATGGTTCCATAGAAAGTTACCATATATTGGGCTGGTAGGGGGCTGTTTGGGCCTCTTTGTACTTGGAATGGCAGGGCCTATTTTGACTCCCAGTCCAGGCCTGGTTCACCCTAGTCCTTGGGGTTGAAAATATATATCATGCTTTGCATTGGCGAGAATACATGGGCTGCTTTGATACTTTTGCCAGGGCTGCTTTTTCCTCCCAGTCCGGCCCTGGTGTCAATAGACGTACTGACGTGCCAGTACAGTAAACTAAAGAAGTATGGCGTCGCTACGTTCCAGTAAGCGTATATTACTAACACCTTCAGCACACAGGCAGCAGTATAGATCAAGTGGCAGATCATTTCACTAATGTGCCCAAATATTACTGCTACAAATACTTGATTCCTGTAATTTAATGTTCATGGTTCAAAGAACCACCTCACCAAATCTGGCCCTCATTGCGAAAAGTTTGGGCACCCCTGTTCTAGTACAAACGAGGGACTGCAGGTTGAGCTGTCAAAAGAGGGACTATCCCTCTAAAAACGGGACAGTTGGGAGGTATGTGCTCGCACTGCCCCCACCCTCGCAAGCGCATTCGCCGGAGCAGCTGGGAGCTGTGAATCACCAGTGCTCCACAGAAAGCAGCTGGACGGCCCTGCCACCCCTCATATTTTGCTGCCCTAGGCCTTGGTGGCCTCGGCACAAATCTAGGCCTGTATGCGCAAATGGTCCGCAGAGCACAGAAAAGGAGACCTAATTATATACCAGTCTTCCATGTATCACATATGATTCATAAACCAGCAGGGCTGGATTTACATAGCAGGCACCCCTAGGGCCGCTGTCATTCGTTGCCCTGTCCCCACCCTTTTATTCAAAAAAATTTCATCATCAGTCAAGGCCAGTGATTACAGCTGTATATTACAATGCAGTGTACAGCCCATTATAAACAGTGTATGGAACAGTACATGGTATAAAACACAGGTACGAATTAGGGATGCACCGAATCCACTATTTAGGATTAGCCCGATTACCCGAATCCATTGTGAAAGATTCTGTTGAATACCGAACCGAATCCGATTCCTAATTTGCATATGCAAATTACGGTCAGGAAAGGAAAAAATGGAAAACATCTTCTTCCTTGTTTTGTAAGGAAAAGTCACATGATTTTCCTCTCTGCACCTAATTTGTATATGTAAATTAAGATACGGATTTGGTTCTGCCAAGCACAAGGATTTGACCGAATCCGAAATCCTGCTGAAAAAGGCCAAATCCTGGCCGAATCCCTAACCGTATCTTGGATTCAGTGCATCCCTAATACGAATGGAGTATGACAAATAGGGGTGTGCATCAATGTAGTACAGTACTGTAATACAGGTATGGGATCCGTATTCCAGAAACCAATTATCCAGAAAGCTCTGTATTACGGCAATGCCGTCTCCCATAGACTCCGTTTATCTAAATAATCTTAATTTTTAAAAATGATTTCCTTTTCCACTGTAATAATACAACAGAACAAACTAAAAAAGAATTAATCCTTATTGGAGGTAAAACCAGCCTATTGGGTTTATTTAATGTTTACATGATTTTCTAGTAGACTTAATGTATGAAGATCCAAAGTATGGAAAGATCCATTATACGGAAAACGCTAGTTCCCAAGCTTTCCCATACCTGTAGTATGACTAGTTCCACTTTCTTAAAACAGACAAACTATTACAAGATACCGGATATGTAAATAATAAGGAAGTAAAAGTTGTGTGCTTGTGCATTTGCCTTAGCTGTTTTTAATAGTGGGAAAATAGATTATACCATTTCAATTTCTTCCTTTTATGTAAATATACTTTAGACTTGACCCTGATTCACCTTCTGCTATTGGGGATTACCAAAAAAAATAGATTGTGGTGGATGTGTATGGACTTGGTGTGTTCCGAATGAAAACAGGGATGTGACAGGTAGAAGTTCTTGCAGAGAATTGACTTCTGGTGTTGCTGGCATTTAAACCACCAAACTAAAGCAGGAAGAACAGTGTCGCTCGGACTCAGACCCAGATTGGTGGCAAGGACACAAAGGCCTGGGCCTAGGGCAGCACACATAAAGGGACAGCATACCACCAAGCTATATGTAAGACAATATGGAGTCTAGGCACACAGATCTCTGCACTTACTGACCCCTCTGTATCATCAACTGCTCAAGCTTGCACGCAATCCTTGGGGGGGGGGGGCAGAGGATGCCTTATACTGAACCATCTCCAATATGTTGGTAGTATTTATAGCCTTCCTTCTTTGGAATACAGCTCCATAATCCCCCTGCATAATAGACTCCTGCTAACAAACAGGGTTGTTACCTTCTCTGGATCAAAATACCAACCTTGCTATACTTTTAGCATTTTTCTCTATTATTAACATTTCTCTATTATTAACATTAACAATCATCATGGTCGGACTGGCCTGCCGGGGCACTGGGTAAGAACCCGGTGGGCCCAGTATTGGTGGGCCCTAGGCCCTTTAATTACATTGGCGGTGCAGTACATCCTGTGCCAGAGCCAGCCACTGCGATAGTGGAGGGGACCCAGTCACCCGGACAGGCCCGGACTGGCAATCTGTGGGTTCTGGCAAATGCCAGAGGGGTTGCTATAAGGTCCCATAGAAAGTCAGTATTTAGTGGGCTGGTGTGGGCTGTTTGGGCCTCTATGTGGGCTGACTGGGCCTCTGTGTAACTGAAATGCCAGGGCCTATTTAATTCTCTGTCCGGACCTGCGTGACCGGACATGACAGCTGGCTGGCTCCTGTGGAGTGTGCTGTGTGCAGTCCGATCATTTCTACCAGCCAGTTGGCAATCCTGCTAACAAAACAACAAGGGTAGAGGAAGGGGTTCAAGAAAAAAAAACAAAAACTGTATATTTTTCATGATTAAAACAATTGCCAAAAAGTATATTCAGCACAGTTACCAGTGCCAGATTTACAAAGTGGGCGCCCCAAGGCTCACTGCCGTTCGTCGCCCCTGTCCCCTCCCCTTTAATCATGCAAATTTTTCATCATTGGGACCAGAGCAATGGGAATTGGCGCATGGGAAATGTAAAAACTGATTGGATCTCCAGAGCATCCCCAGCTTTCTTCTGAACCAATGTGGGTGTGGTTGGACAGCATGCCGCCCCCTAAAATCCTGCTGCCCTAAACACAGGCCTTGGTGGCGTTTCCACAAATCTGGACCTGTTTATTACACTTGTGTTGAACAAGGGGGAATATGCCCCTGTAACTTTTAATAGAAAAGCATTTTTGAAGGGCTTCCAATGTTTAATGCATGCTAATTCTATTCCGTGCGGCGGCTCAATGCAGTAGCTCTTGATGAAGAAAGCAGCTCCTCATAAAGCAGAATTGTGGGGTGAGTCAAAAAACAGGGATGGTAACTCAATATAAAATAGCTACAGACAGGGACACCAGATCCAAGGACCTGAAACCGTGCTGTTCCCATGAGATAGGGACTGACGGGAACCTTAGCTTGCACCTCTACAAAGGACCTAATATACCTCACTAGTGGGGCCGTTCTAGCTCTCCCAAACTAGGGAAACACTCACAACTGAGAGGAAGGTTCTTGCAGCTGCCCATGCTGCATATAAATACTGTAAGATATGTTTGTCAAAAGGGCACAATATTGTGTGCATTTCACCAGCATCAGGCCCGGATTTGCGGCAAGGCCACATAAGCCCGGGCCTAGGGCGGCAAAGAAATAGGGGCGGCATGCCGCCCACCCGCCGTTCAACTGCACCAGCTGCGCCGGCGTTTTTTCGCCGGCGCGCTGGGAAGGCGGGCGCTAGGACCGCGCGGCCGCCTGGTTGGACCGCGCGGCCTAGGGGCGCCGAGACCAGCATTAGGCTGGTGAAGTGAAAACTCCAGGGAAAAGTCTGTGTGGCTGCAGCAAGTAATGCTGTTTAATTCTGCACAGGCTTGGAAAAAGATGGATTATGGGTCCCTGGGGTGAATGGAAGATAGCAGGGTGGGTTCCCATTCCTTGCTCCATGAAGGGTTTGCAGCTGCCTAAACTAGGTAGGTAGCTAAGTAATTAGCTAATTAAGTGTAGTTAAAAGGAGGTGTGGAGCAACACCTCAGGGCTCTTACCCGTTGATACCTCCTGGAGCTGGAGGAGGGTGAGGGGCCATGGACACCACCAAGTGCAGAAAAGAAAGCTAACCAAGGTAGAAACTCCACTAGTGTTTAGAAACGTGTATACATTTTATTGATTAGTAAACTGTAAACTGTGTTGCACCAGAAGTGCATAATGAAATAGAAGTATTTAAGATGGGGTGTTTAATAGAATAAAATTACCTTTCACAAACAGATACAAAATACACAGTATTCATTTTACTCCTATATTACATAGCACTGTCACAATAAAGTATAAAGGGGACCTGTCACCCAGATATAAAAAGCTGTATAATAAAAGTCCTGTTCAGATTTTTTTTTTTATCCATACCTGTTTTAAAGGCATATAAAAATCAAAGATGTCAATCATAAATTGACAGCCCCACCTCTAAGCTTTAGGCACAAAGACAGGGCAGGCATTACTGTCACTTTCCATTCTGCACCTCTGAGATGTCACTGTACACCTTGCAGTTCCTCTCCATTCTCATAGTCTAAAATTGTGTAGCCAGTGCATGGACATGTGACTCAGGCCCCCGTTCTGGGGCATAAACAAGATTTTGGGAAGTTTGCCTAAAAGTTTTTACAAAATGGTACCTGCCTGCTTGGTGGGTTGTCAGTTCTAAGTCTGAAGGAAACACGGTTCAATAATTTATATAGTGTAGGTAATGCTGATTTTGCTTGACAAACACAATAGAAAATAATTTAGAATTATTTCTTAGGGTTACAGATCAGCTTTAACATATGAAATGGTCACAGCAGGGGAGCCCATGATGGGGGGCTGATCATACATGATTTGGGGAATTACCCAACCCTAAACCCTTCCCATCCCAACCTTACTTTTTAAAAGTTTTTTTAGGGCAATGCTCTTCACACCCATCTGATAATGACATTACCAAGCCTCTCCGAGTTTTGCTGTTTTGTCCCTGGACTCACACAACTCTTGTGGGGTCTACTGCCTCTGGCCTCTGCACTCAACCCATTAACAATATATTTAAGACACAAAGACATTTGTGCCTTAAGCTACCAAGAAATGCCTTACCCTTTAAACAAAACAGGGATTGTTTGTCCATATATTGCATTATATTTAAGCTGGCCAACTACATCAAAATCATCCCTGGTATGGCCAGTCCTACACTCAACTTGCATCTGATTCATTAAGAATTCTACTGCTTCATTATACATTTTACACAGGGAATAAGTTGAATCGGCACCTTACTTGCTGCTTTCAAGGTTAAAACTCCCATACGTGGTTGCCCTTTTATAGGCCATCACTGGGATCACCTGACTACAGTTTGAAAGGGTGGGAGCTCCTTTTAAAGGGCAACCTAGTGCCATTGCCCCCTTCAAGGTACAAACTTTGTTCAGGGTTCCCTTAGTTACTGAAATGGGTGCAGATATTGGAAAATATTGGTGTAGTAGTCATTTAGTCATTGTTCCAAGAATATCTAAGACACCCTAACTGACCATCAATCTTAATTTCAGGTGTATCTAAGTGAGTAAATGTTAGTGCTCTAATCCAACCCAGCTAGGACATCCCCACAGTTTGAGAACCAGTTTTTTTTTTAACAATATTGGGTTTCATAAAAAGTAGTAGTGCCAACTTCTTGTCTACTTCCAGTTGGATTGCCCCAAAATATTTTCCCCAGCGTTGCAGGGACATCGCCAATTCACTAACAGAAGCAGGCGCCAATTCGCTAGCGAACAGGACCATCGCTAGTGTTAATCTGCACTCTATCGCCAGGCGACTTGTCGCTCTGGCGAATGATCGTTACTCCGTAAATTCAATAAAGTGTGGATTTTACTGGACATTACTGCTTTTGCCAGGTTTGACTTCGACACCTCAGACCTTACGAAGTTCTTAAAAGAAGCTAGATCTTCCTCAATCTTCTGTCACTTACATCTGTGCCGAAAATGCATTAAAGTTCCAAAAACGCTGGCAACTTTTCCTTTTTGAAGTAGAATTGCCTGCAAAAGTCCTGATTTTTTTTGGCTGACTTGAACTTTTTTTGGGTAACTGGTTTTCTCCAGATATTTGATAACATTTGGAACATTAATTTTTATGGTGGGCTCATGTGTAGGGCATACATATATAAGAAAAAGTGGTAACTTCAAGCATTTGCACCAACATTTATAATAAAGACGTCCATACAACTTTAAATTACCCGCCATATGCAAATTGACAAATAAGTGCAAGATCACAAGTGCATTTTCTCTAGGTACAAATGCGAAAAGTCGCCAGCGTTCAACGCCCGGGACAAAACTTTGCATTTTAGTGAATAAGTGTATTCGTAGTGCTTTTGTGCCTGGCGAATTGGTGTGAGGGGTGTGAAGCTGACGCTGGCAAAAATTTCCCTTTTAGTGAATCTGCCCCATAGAATCTTAAATAAAATGTTATAGACACAATGTTTCGTTGACAAATGGCTTGGCAAAATTGCTTTTAGAATTCTGGAAAATTGCCCTTGCACAGTGCAGATGCAGTGCAATTTGCTCTCAAGCATAAATAAGTGGATGGGTAGTTGATGAGATACATTGTAGGTAAAAAGAATTTCACTTTGCTCCTAGCCTCCCTCTTAAAATAAGTATACCATACAATCTGTAGAAGATACTGATTAGGGTGGATTAAAAGTCTGGATTCTTTTAGTGTGAGGAACAAACTGAAAATTGCAGTATGTTTAGTGGGGAAACATACATTACTGAAAAAATAAAATGTATTATAGTCATCAACTGCAAATTGAAGGAAAAAAAATTTTTGCATAGAGGGAAAAATGTTTAAAAAAATATTGATCAGGTATTTAAAAGATAAATTGGTACTGAAGGTAATGAAGATGCGGGGGAAGTCTTTACTTATTTGTATTATGTATTTTACTTATATCCCATTTTAAGGTCGCAGTAGGCGTTATCTTGCTGACGCTGCAGCCCCTGCAAAAGAGAAATACATATTATATGAACAGTTTATTCCTCCTTTAATTTTCAGTGCCTGTAGCATTTATTCTTAGCTGGAGCCATTCCTTAAATATAAAACTCAGAGTGCATGGACAGTAAACCTCTAAGGAGGGTTGAAAGCAGCATCTGAAAGAAAGTTGATGCGCATATGCAATAACTCTGGCTGCGTCATCGCAATGAGCAGAACAATTGCGCATGTATTGCAACAAACTTTATACAGTCAAATTAGAGAGCAGACTTGAAATGTGGAACATTTAGAAACAATCAATCAAGTTTTTGTTTTTACTGCTTAAGCTGCAACAGGCTAAAAAAAGGTAATCACTGATTGGTTGCTATAGATTACTGCCAATGTGCAAATCTGTCCAGTGTTTGTAAATTGTAGGGAAGCTCTTTCTATAGGCCACAGAGTGAAATATCTCTGTACACACAGTATCCGTATACAATGGTAATACTGGTTTAAGCTTGTTCATTGCTAAGTTTGGTATAAGAAGTGAAAGGCGAATCTGACCCTTTTCGCTTTACTGAAAATTCGGGAAATGGTGAAAATTTGCCTAAACGCATTGAAGTCTATGGCCGACAAAAACATTTTGCGAAATTAATTTTTGAAACAGTCAATTTTTTTCACCCATTAGAGTCTATGGGTGTCATTTTCACAGCAAAACTTGGCAAAAAAATGTTGCTCATCACTAGATATAAGCACCAAACTCCATAAAGCATATTTGCTGTGGTTTGTTTTGGATTGCAGGTGTATTGTAGTATGAGGAGTCCTGTAGAATTCTGCTAAAATCTATAGCAAATGCAAAAAACATAGGATCTCTGGTGACACTAAATCAGAGGGTTCATAGGGTCTATAAGCACCCACAAGATGCAATTGCTTCTTGATTATTGTTGGCAATCGCTTCTTGAGTATTGTTGGCTCTTGGATAAAATATATGACTTTTCCTCTGCTGACAGTCTCATCACACCAATGGGCAGATTTATCAAGGGTCGAATGGGGTAGGTGACAGAGCAGGTATGTACCTGGCATCTCCCAGCTTTGTGCCCTAGGCACGTGCCTACTCTGCTACCCCTTGGCCCGGCCCTTTTCAAGAGTACATGGTTAGATTATGTTTACTCTGAGATAAAGATCTTAGAGGAAAAGATCTTACCGTGTATGCAGATTCCACCGTGATGTTTTGTCCCTGAGGGAAAGAAGGAATACATAGATCTAGGTCTAGTGGATATCATTCTTCAAATATAGCAAGGTTTTATTACCAGGAGCCTAACTACAGAATGGGAGACCAGGAGTGTAGAGGGCCCAGTAAGGCCCTAATTAGTGACCAATATATATAGTGGATAATGCACCCCCTACCTTAATTTATATAGATATTAGAAGTCACCGAGGAGTTGCGTGACCATATAAAAGCACAAAGTAACTAATACATTTCAGTAGGGGGTACATTATTCATTAAAATCTACAGTGTTTCTATGTGTTGTGTCTTCAAGGAGCTCTCTGCTCTATTTTAATATGCACAATGCCACACTTCAGTTTATTCCCCCTTTGTTCCCCTGTGCTTTTCAATTTTATTCTCTCATTGTACTCCCTCTGTACCATTGTACTCCCTCTGTGTGTTATAGCTGCATTTTTGTCCTTCTTTTGATATGACTGACTTCTGTGGTATCCTGACCATGCATGTTATATTGCTGCAGATTGCTGCAGTGGTAGAAAGGGAAAGAAGACAGAGGGTAGAAGGTGCAGGGGAAGCAACGCCAGAGAAGAATGAGAGTCAGAGGGGGAGAGGGACATATGGTTGAAGGGGCAGAGGGAGCGATACAGACAGGGGATTAATGGTGGATGGAGAGTGGGAGTCACAGAGGGCTCAAGACCTGAGAGGAACCTGGGTGGGTGGAACAGATTGAGCGAGGCACATTGTGAGCAAGACTGGATTGATAGATGGAAGTTGATAGTGGCAGACAGAACAAGACCTATTCTATTCCATCCATTCTATTGCCGGCCAGGTGACAACCCTAAGTATGTCTCAAATCATTTACTCTCTTTTTTTACCTGTCTCTCTATATATCATCTGAATAAAAAATGTTTTGGCATTTTGCTTTAGTTCTCTAGACTGTAAGCTATATTCAAACATATGGTGAAGTTCTTTCAAACCACAAAATAGATGTCTAGTGAGTGGCAGATAAAGATGTAGGTTAGAAAAGAGAAAATTGTATCATAAATATAGTGATTTTCCTTTCCTGGACACTCCATGTCATAAACTCGGGATAGCCCCACCCCAGTGCTCCTATCAGACGGACCATCCCCAAAGCTTTAAAAGCTCTACCCCACCCCCAATCTGGTGTCTCTAGAAATATTGAAAAAAGGATGGGAAACTATGACATGGAGTTATTTATTAAAGTCTGATTTTTTTTCTGGTCGGGGAAAAACACAATTTTTTTCTAAATAAAAAAACAATTTTGTTTCGAGATTTATTAAACTCAGATGGTGTTTAAAGTCAGAATAAAAAAGTACTCCATCTCAGACCTGTCGAGTTCATATAGAAGTCAATGGCAGATGTCCCATTAACATTTTAAAGATATCCTGAGCTGCACTGGGCTTCGTACAGTAATTCGAATATTTTGCGGTTTTGTTTGGAGTGGTTTTCAGAAAATAGTGAGAAAATTTTGGATTTTGATAACTGTACTTATACTCTGATCATAAACCCAAGCATTATGTAAGAAAGAGTACCACATGGTAATACTAAAGCAACCACAAGGAGAAACCCTTGTTACATAGTGAAAATCATAATCTGAATGGTTGGGCCTCCAGGACATAACCGGGTATATAAAACTAGATAAACCGGACAAACAAAGGAAGTACAATATCTCAGCAGGATTTACAGTAAATCTAATGCTCAGGGTAATACTTTGATAGAAATGTAAGACATATAAGACAGCTTTGTTGTTGTTGAAGTGGGCTCCAGGCAGTTTTGATAATGATATGAGCTCATTGTTTACTCCCCATATTGTTGGCAGAGATCTCTCCTATGGAGTAAATGCGTGTGCTGCCCTAAGCCTTTGGTTCTTGCTTGAGACCTCTCAGCTGACTGAATCAGGATCTCACAGTCTCTTAGTGCAGATGATGATGCTGACTCAAACGGCGAAGCATTTTTTTACTTTTCTTACGAACTTTATTAGTAATAAACGTTTGTTTTGCATACTAATTGTGGTCTGTGAATTACTTCACAGAGACTCCATTTTTGAACCATAATCAAAAACATACCCACATGCTGAATCTGAAATGGTGCCCTGCACTCAAATCCTGCAGGGTCCCCAGTTGGATACACACCACACTCTATAAATGAAGGGCTTGCTGAGACTGACTCACAGAGACCGCTGCCACTGTAAGCATTTTATACCTGCCCTATGACATACCCAGGAGCCTCTAGCAGCCTAGGTCCAATTTCCCACAATCTGGCAAAAGCAGTTTGGATAGTACGAAGGCTCTGCATTCCATCTGCAATGGGCATTGCAACAGAATACATGCAGACATTCATATGCTTTACCAGAATACAGTCCAAGGAAGATACAAGAATATGACTTGGTCAGAGCCAAGTCTTCATATAGCCTGTAGATTGGGTCTAGAACCAAATATCTTATTTGGCCTGCTCCAAACAAACTCCCCCAAATAGGAAGTGGAAAGACTGAAGCCTGACACAGATAATCCATGTGATAATGCTAGAGACAACTCTTCTTTGATTATAAAATACTTAAAACGACTTCCTTATCCTTGGGTTCCAGCCCGGACCATTACAGATTCTTCACTAAATTATTCTTTAACAAGCATCCAAGATCTGTATAGAAATTAATCTAGTAATCTACCTATTACTATGGAAGTGTACCACATCCTACTGCTCGTAGGCAGTCAAGCCATAACCAGGACCCTACATAAAGGCCAACACTGACCCCTTGGTCCAATCAGAATATTATACATAGGACAACTTACTGTAAAGCACCCTGTCCTAAAGGCAAACCATAGGTTTCTTAACACCCACTAGCAATGCCGATCATTGGCAGTCTGAAAGATACTCCAGCTCATGCCCTTAATGCATGCTTCATGAGCAAAACCATTGTCAAACATAAGGATAACAACCACTGAAATTATCTCTTATTATTATTATAACAAGAAAACTGCAAACATCAACCTGGATGAAGGCAGGGTTTTTTTTTTTAAATTTAAATTTACCTCAACTTGGAAACAATTTGTGAGAGAGCCAGCTGGCTCTGACACCTACTTTCCTCAATTCAAAGAAAAAAAATTATACCACACTAAAAAGAGAAGGAGGTCATAAGGGTCAGACCTGTAACTAAACCTATCTACCTCCAGAGATCTCTGCTAACCCCAATTCACCAGGGCAACTATGACCCCAATGAATTTGGCCAGCTGAAACCTCTGAAAATAATAGACACCTTAGCTAACTTCCACCTCCCTCTTGTATCCACAAAAATCATAAGGGGTGTAGGGGCCATACACACCACTGTTGATGGATGTTTTTTCAGACTGGTAAGGCACACGGATGGGGTGGGAGACAGAGCACTGGCCACTGGACAAGCTAAGAGCTAAGTGATATCAGCCTCAGTACCACTGTGTCTATCTGATCCAGAAGATGGAACCATGAGGACTCAATACAAATGACGTTTGGGAGGGGATATCTCAAGGACTAAAAACTCCCAGGACACTTTCCAGCAAGCCCTAATGCTTTCCCAAGGCTTGAAAGAAAAAAAATTGCTTCCATTGGGAGCAAAAAAGTAAGCTGGAGCAGAAGGACCAAAAGACACTGGATTGGGGTGAGCTTTTAAAGCTCTGGGTAGGATCCATCTGATGGGAACCCTGGGACAGGCTATCCCGTGTGTATGACACGAAGTGTCCAGGGAAAAGGCTTCACACAAACACTTACCACTCCTCCATCGATAACATTGTCGTATGTTGCAGATGTATCTTGTTTGTTATTAAATTTCCCTGCTGTTTAAATAAAATATGGTTTATCTTTGCAGCCATGAAATAAAGGAAGATAAAAGCAACAACTTTGTCTGTATGTGCAAGTTTGCTTGTAAATTCAGCTACAGAGAAACCTCAATTTTACATCTCCCCGATTTTATGTGTTCCCACATTTTATATTTTGGTAGTCCCACTTATATTTAATGCACAGAATATTTCACCGATTTTAAACCATATCATTTTGGACCCCTGAAAAACATAAAATGGGGTTTCTACTGTATATACTGTCTATATATTTATATAAATATAATACTGTATACACACTTTCAGAGACTGCTTGTGAGAATGAAAGATAATAAAGGGGTGTTTGAAAGTCCTCATTACTGTATCACATTATGGACCAATTCAATGAGAAAAAGGTTTATCATGTGACAACTCATGAGATTCAATGATGCAATTTAATTCAGAAAAACTTATCCCATGGTTTCTCATATGAAAATTCTATTGATGTCTATGGGGGAAAAGTAGAACTGAATTTGGATAAAAGTTTTGTCCAGTCTAATTGAATTTTGTTCATGAGTTTTCATGGGAAACCTTGATATCATGTTTTCGGGCCTATAACTGATATACATTGGTGCTACATACACACCAGGTACACATAGAAACCAATCAGCAATTAGTATTAATCAGATTACTACTATTTAAATGTATCACCGCAGGTGACTTAAAGAGTCAAAAAACTGTTTTGCTTTTGCAAAATAATATTGTTTTCTATTCTACAGGCATGGGACCTGTAATAATTTGGATCTCCATACTTTAAAATTACTAAAAATATAATTAAAACATTAAATAACCCCAAAAGGCTTGTTTTGCCTTCAATAAGGATTAATTATATTGTATATCTTAGTTGTTATCAAGTGCAAGGTACTGTTTAATTATTACAGATAAAAAAAAATTGAATTATTTGATTAAATGGGAGTCTATGGGAGACTGCCTTCCCTAAATTCAAAGCTTTCTGGATAACAGATCCCATACCTGTAATTGTAACTAGGGATGAGTGATCTTTTTCTGCTCTGGGAAAAAAAACAGAAAAGACACCTTCCCATTGACTTTGCTGCTTTTGGCAACAATTTGGCAAAATTTCCCATTTCACAAATTTTTCCAAGGTCTTGCAAATAATTAATATAATTTTACCAAAGCAAAATTGGACAGTTTTGTTTAACACTCACAGTAAGTAGTATCAGAAATACCACTATTGATAACTATGTGAACATCTGCTAAATATTACTTAATGTTTATTTAGTAAAGGCAGAAAATCTGGGGAACATTTTTTTTTTTATTCTTAATCATCGATTAGCAAATTTACAAAATAAAATACTTGATTATTTTTTTCAGGAGTAAAACAATTGGTTGTTCTCATTTGCTTTTAATCCAAAGATTTTTATCTAATTCTTCACCTCAGATGAATTAATTTTAAAAACATTGATATTTAATGAATGTATATTGGTAACTTGCTTGTAATTGCATTTTTTTTCAATGTGCAAGATCCCTTTACTGCCTAGAAATAATTGTTATTGATGATATATATACAGTACACACATATATATATATATATATATATATATATATATATATATATATATATATATATATATATATATATATTATAAACAAAATAATTTATTATATAAGGTATAATACGAAAATGCAATCAGAACTAAATCAATAATAAGAGCATATTACTTTATCCTTATAGGTGAAATAGCTTTTTTTACATTTCCTTTGGCCATTTTTTAAATTTTTCCCATATTTACATGGCTTTGGAGCCTTTGTTTGAACCAAGGTACAAAGATGAACATTTTTAAGATAAAAAATGTGAAACCAGGCAAAATCAAATGAACTGGGTGGTAAAATGTGGTAAAGACTGAGGAGAGGATGTACAGTACTAATACCTGAGCTGAATTGTAGCAGTGCAGCTGATTGGTTGCTGTGTTTAACTGGACTGGGTCCGGTGATGTAATCCACCGTCATTAAATACCCATAAGCATCTCATACTATACAATCGTTGACCTGGTGGCAAAATTATGGGAAACCTGAACTGATCCACATCCTGAAAACTGGACATAAATCTACCCAGGGGCGGAACTACCGGGGGAGCAGGGGGTGCGAGCGGGCCAGGGCCCCCCGGCAGTCCGCCCGCCGCATGTTCGGTGGCCAGTTCCGGGTGTACGGAGGGGGGCGGGGGCCCAGCTGCGCGTCCTGCGCCAGGGCCCGCCCCCCTCTAGTTCCGTTTTTGGATCTACCAGTTCAGCAACTTTGTTAAATGAGTGGCTCTTTTAGTGTATGATTAGCTTAACTCAGTAGGATAACTCACCTGTATTTGCTTGTCTCACTGGAAGGATATACCTTGTGTACAGTAGAAATGTTACACAAGCGATCAATGCAAGTCCCGCAAAGGTACCACAAATGATTCCGGCCAAAATGCCTACAGTGTTATCGACTGGAGTATCCACACAGGCACCTGCAGGATGTAAACTCTACATTATAACTAGGAACCTTCAACCCAACATAAGTGAAAACAAAAAAATGATAGGTAATAGAAAAACAAAGATGATGATAGATAGATAATAGATAAATAGATGATAGATAGATAGATAGATAGATAGATAGATAGATAGATAGATAGATAGATAGATAGATAGATAGATAGATGATACATGATAGATGATGATAGATGATTGATAGATTATAGATAGATAGATAGATAGATAGATGACAGATAGATGATAGATGATAGATTGATAGATGATAGATAGATAGATAGATAGATAGATAGATAGATAGATAGATAGATAGATAGATAGATAGATAGATAGATAGATAGATAGATGAATGGATGGATAGATAGATACCGGTAGATGATATCATCAGTTATAAATGGTGCTTAGGGGTGTCATCAGTTACAATAGTTGCTCAGTGGTGTAACTTCTGTCACATGACTCACTGAAATGCATGTATTATAATAAATAGTACCCTCTGTTGTAAAATATGAGGATATTAGAAGTCACCTCAGAGTTCAATGACCTGCATAAAAGCTCTTGACCTTGGGCCTTGTACTTTTATATGGTCATGGAACTCCTTGGTGGCAATATACTTATATTTTACAACAGGGGTTGCATTATTCTCTATATTATGGATATTTTATATTGTTGTGAAACACTCTAGGACAATAGTTCTCAAATAATGGAATTATTGCTTCCTCTTTCTAAGTACTCTCCAGCAGGAACAACTTCCCAGCCATAACACAAATCCATTGTCTTCTCTTATTTTATGTTCAGTTATGGTTTTGTTCAGCAACATGTGAATGTTTACCAGTTAGACATCAATTAATTCCTGCTCTGCAAACATGTTCTCTGTAGATTCACATAAATGTGCCCAAGGTTCCTTCTCTAGAGCTACAGAAATGATAACAAAATAATCATAGGAAAACAGACTGCCATGGTCAGGATTGCATCAACAAGCCAATGCAGTCCTCTCCCAATGGGATTTTTAATTCTGCCTGATCCATATTTGTCTGATTTTTGCTCAGATAGTGGTCAGACAGGCCTATTGGGACGGCGTCATGCACAGGCCAATAAACTGCTGAATCGGTCACAATATATTTGTTGGGGTGTGACATAAATAGCAGTTGATTATACAGATGGCTTCTCATTGGATTGGCGAGAACTGGAAATAGATATTAGAGGGGTCAATGCCAGCTTAGTGGTTCCATGCTTGCAAGCAAAGTGCAAAAAGTTTATTTCCAGTAGGGCTGTATTCATGTCTGACAACTGCCCTATCCTTGCCCTGCACATTAATTTTGCCTTTATGTACAAATAACATGCAGTAATATTTGTCTTCCATGAGGGGCACTACAGCACCACAAATCAAAATTGTACCTCTGGGATTGAAACCTTAAATTATATCCCACCTTTGCTTTATTAGATTTAATTGAGGGTGATAGTTTTTTTGACAACCCAACTTTGAAAATAGAGAAAGAGGTATTACATTTATTACATCGTTTCATGTTTGCCATGACTTATATCTCTTTATTGGATACAGAAGGAAATTCATACCTTAAATGAGGTTCTTCCTTCACTAAGTCAGTTATGCTTGCAAGAAGCTTTTAGATGTAATTTTGAGAAAGAAAAGTCTTCCTATTCTTTTTATTGTATATGGTCCAGATATCTAGACTTATTTATTAAACCCAAGAAAGAATTGCTAACTAAATTGGGATTCATAAGATCTTCTGAATACGGGAAGTGAATAGTCAAATATTTCCTGGAAATTTTCAAATTTCTAAGTGCTTTAATGTTTCTATTTTTTCATGTATTTATTTTTCTTTGCTCTAATTTGATTTTATATTTTGTTCAGTTTTACTTTTATGATCTTTTGTTAGATCTTTATTGCTCTTGATTTGTCCATGAAAAGCATCATTTACTATTGTATTTTTGTGCTTTTACATCTAATTTTCGTACTGCTTCCTTATTGACTAGTTTATGAATAATAATAATAAACACATTGCAAAATGAAACCTTAAATTACTGTTTAGTGTTCTGATACCTGGTTGGTTTTACCATAAAATATCAATATTGATTTTAAAGGAGAATTCCACCCTTTAACAAAAAAGCCCTCACCCCCCACCCCATGTAGACCCGCCTCCCCCCCCAGCCTAACTGCCCCCCAGGGAAATGACTCATACTTTATACTTACCCCTCAGCGCAGATTCCACAAAGCCATCTTCCGGGTCTTTGTGTCTTCTTCCGGTGCTTTGCCAATTTTTGTGAGTTTCGGCGCACGCGCAGTTGTTGCAAACCGGCAAATTGCTCCAACTGCGCATGCACCGACATGCCGATCTCCCACTGAGCTTGCCGAAGACCCGGAAGACGGCTGCGTTAAACTCCAATGCCAGAATCGGCACCGAGGGGTAAGTATAAAGTATGGGGCATTTCCCCAGGGGGGCAGTTAGGCTGGGGGGAGAAGGGAGGGGGGTATACGTTGGGTGAGGGGGGCACAGGTTTTTGGTTAAAAGGTTGAATTCTCCTTTAAGGAGTGATACTGATATTCCAGCAAGTCACCAGCTGCAGATTACTCACCATAAGCACGCAGGTAAATAGTGTCCTTTGTTAAACTGTCCGCTTTTACTTGTACAGTGTAATTTGTCTGGTCTGAAGTATAAAGTATCGAGATGCTTAATGATCCATCTGAATAAGCAATGGCTCGAGGGAAGTATTCTGGCCCTTGCGTCACCACATTAGAAGATGAATTATAAGTTAAGATTAATGAGGAATTGTCAACAGATGAACTTCTATACCAGGAGAAAGAGAGAATGGTTCCACTGACCCCTATAACTGTGAGGGTGACAGGATGATTGACCACTGGATATTCAGGAATTGGCTGAATATTGATTCCATGGATCAGATTTATCCAGACACTGAAGAGAGCTGAAAGGGAGAAAGGAATGAGTCATTCAGAAGACTCTGGCACAAGGTGAAACACGTTACTAAATAAAATATCCAATTGTTAGTGAGGCTGCCAAATGAGTGAATCTTTCCCCACCTTAGGTGGACGATATTGGCTTTAACCCAATTGTTGGCCCTAGATTGGATTACAACAGCAGGTATATAAGACATTGTAGCGAGGACCACATCAACTAGCCAATGTAGTTCCCAAACCAATGGGAAAATCAAACTTGCCTGACTGACATCTGCCCAATTTTTTTGCATGCACCTTCCAAGCCCATTGTAAACAAATAGCACTGTTATCAGAAAATGTGGTAGGCTATAGCAAATGGATCAAAGCAATTTTAATTATGCAGATTATCTAAGAAATTAACCTTTGATTTATTCAAAACACAAGGAAAGCCCAATTCACTGCCCATATTGATACCCCCCAGTGAATGGAGTTGTCCAGAAGTCCTGGCTATTCATCATGTCTTATTTTATTTAGTCAAAGAGCAATGAATCCTGCCTGGAGGGAACCTGGGATTCAAGATACTACATCTGTTCCTGAAGCATTTATCTGTTGACAAACCGTTTTTTTCTCTTAAGGGCAGAGACACACACTCAGATTCGGGGAGGCAACTTTGGGCGTCTTCAGAAAACGAAGAGCTCTGGAAGGCAGGGGAAGGCAGTTTGGGGAGATTAGTCGCCAGGAAGAAGAGGAGATTTGTCGCCAGGTGACTAATCTCCCCGAATCTGAGCATGTGCTTTAAAGAGGAGGATGTGCATGAAGGGCCTTGAAATACCCCCCCCCCTTTATCAGTACTTAAAGTGGACCTGTCACCCAGATGCAAAAATCTGTATAATAAAAGTTCTTTTCAAATTAAACATGAAATCCAATTTTCTATAGCATTCATAGCTGTTGTAAACTCATTTAAAAATCTCAGCTGTCAATCAAATTTTGTCTGCCCCTCCTCTATGCCTTAGAGACAGGGCAGATAATTACTTTCACTTTCCATTCAGCACTTCCTAGATGTCACTGTTCTCCCCACATTTCCCCGTTCTCTTCAATGTTTAATTGTGTAGCCAGGGCATGGGGATGGACATCAGGTCCCACATTCTGGTGCACAAACAAGATTCTGAGATGATACAAGACTTGCCTTAATAACAGTGTCCACAAAATAGCTCCTGCCTGCTTGCTATAGTTATGAATTCCCAGACCGAAAGAAAAAAGATTCAAATAATTTATACAGTGTAATTAAAGTTCATTTTGCTTTACTTATGTGATTAAATAGGATTTTGATACATTTTTTTAGGGTGACGGAGAAAGGAAGATAAAATCACTGGGAAGTGGCAATTGGTTAGGCCACCCTTAGTAGCCTAGTGCCTGGGGATCTCTGCATAGAGTCTGCTGCTACTATTTTTCAGTGCTTTCGGGTATCCTGTGTGCCTGGGCAACTGCACAATACAGAAATCTCAGAGAAAGATTGCACCTATTCATTTATTGCAACTGTAGACACCCTGAGGTTTAGGTATGTTTTACTCAGGCAGTTTCCCCTGTATTTGGACACCCATGTCCTCTTATTCACCAGGGCAGCTATGTCACATTTCCTGGCTCCATTGTAGTTTAAGGTTTGCCCAATAGTTGTCAGTTGTCAGTGTTTAAAAGACAGGGGAACACACATGTGCTTAGGGCTCCCTCTTCCTGGATCCCACCCTGTGAGGAGGTGGGTACAGGAGAGGGTCTGAGGGGTGACCCTGGCTAGGGAAAATTTATTTAGCAGCAGACGTTTATGTAATAGTCACTCTAGGAGTGAAAGTTAGGGGCAGTGTATTTAGTGAGCAGCTTTCTGGCTCCAACAAGAACAGTAGTTGGGGTTAGCACCCTTGCGGTGATCAAGCTACCAGACAGGGATACAAGTGGGTGAGCTCAGGAGCAGGGAAAGTGCCAAGGAGCAAGTTACCCCGTGGGGTCCCTAGTACTGGGGAAAAGCACCAACACAGGCTGCACTAGGACCTGTGAGGGATCTACTGGCAATATCAGAAAGTGTGAAGGCTTTCCACTTATTGCTGTGATTGTACTGGAAGATCTACAGCAGGGATCTCCAACCTTTTTTTACCCATGAGCCACATTCAAATGTAAAAGTAGTTGGGGAGCAACACAAGAATGAACAAGTCCCTTTCTGTGCCAAATAAGGATGTGATTGGCCATGTGGTAGCCCCTGTGTGGATTGGCAGCCAACAGGAGACTCTACTTTGCACTATACTTAGTTTTTATGCCATTAAAACTTGCTTCCAAGCCTGGAATTCAAAAATAAGCACTTGCTTGGAGGCCACGGAGAGCAACATCCAAGGGGTTGGTGAGCAACATGTTGCTCACAAGCTACTGGTTGGGGATCACCGATCTACAGTATGTTGCCTGATTGCTGTGAACAGTTCCACTGCCTGCCTTTTCAATTAAGAAGTTTATCTGTTTGAAGCAACCCCTGGACTGCTGTTATTCCCAAACTGGTTGGTCCGTGCACCAGGAGATATCCATGATCATGTAACATATATTATATAAGAACAACTGGGTGTCTGTTCAATTACTAATTTATAAAAAGTAAAATATCTCATTACCTGGTAGCAGGGATCGCCTCATGTTAAGGTCCTGGCTGGTGGTTGTCTCATGCACAACAATCTCTGTTACTGTGACTGGATAGGCGCTGTGATAATCTGCTACCAATCTCTTTGTTATTCTGTATCTATAGCCAAATGACTAAGAGGAATCATCTACAGTATGTACATTGACTCCCTGGACAATCAAAAAGGAACTGTAGGTTATAAACACTGCAATTATGACAGTGCTAGACAATATAGGTTCCCTTTCCCAGATCTTGTTATAACTTTTTTATTCCTTTGTTTTTTATATTAATCTGCTGCACCACAAAGGGTGTGTGTGGAGGTCTATTTGTCTTACATACATTTGTCTTACCTGATTATCTAAAGGACATAGGAATTATTCAGACATTTCTACAGTACAACAATTTTTACAGCACTGTATTCTATTTTATTTGCTGCTTGGCCGATTTGTAACTCCATGACAGCACCATTATAGTGCAACAGTCTCCTTATACCCAAATGCACACTTGATTGCAGATGATTGGCAGTCAAATTAATGGGTGAAAAAAAATCTAAAATCATGAAGGGGGTTATTTATCAAAGTCCAAATTTATCTCAATATTTTCTGCTACAAAATCCGATCAAATATGCCTGGGTTTTTTGCACTTATTTATTATTAAATTTTACCAAAAATTAGCTTTGCGGATTTTTGGATTCTTCACCCGAAAACGTTGGGGTATTGCACGAAACCCATCGCACATCAAAAAATCATTGGAACTTCTCCCATTGACTTATATGCAACCTGGTCTGAGATTCTGACTTTTCCATCCTCTGGGTTTAATAAATTCAGAAAAATTTGAATTTATTAAATGATTTGTTTAAAGTCCAATTTTATATAAAAATAAATTTGTGATTTTTGCATTCGGAGTTTAGTAAACAACCCCTTAAGAGTGACAATGCTTTTAAATTGACACCAATTTAGCCTTACTTTTTAGTGAATTGCACTGATCTACACCAATGCCCTTTTGGGGTCAATGGAACTTTCTGCTATGATGCCAACAAGAAACTCACAAGGAAATTGTACATACATACCGCTGGTGTACAGGAGGAATATCTTCCACATTCTGGTCTTTTGCTCAATTCAATAAAATACTGTAGATATGGAATTATTTCTGAGAGTGACAGTTCCCCTTTAAGTATCATTTGATATGGTTCACACTCATCCCTAGGGCACATTTAAATGTTAAATATCTTTTATGCAAAATAGTGCACCGGGCACACACTGAAATTGGAAAGCCAGTGCGGAACGTTTATAAACTATTTTTCCTTTTCAATGTATTTATATAGGAGCCAAAATGTTGAAATATAAAATTTACTGTATTCTAACAGGCATAATAGACTTTTATGCATCACCCTGTGTTGCATGACAAGTTGCCTAATCTATTAAGTGATGTTCAGATGCTCAGCCTGGCAGCCTTACAGACACAATGCATCAAGTCCTCAGAGGCTTATCCTCAACCCTTGTTACAAGTATACCAATAATGAGGAGAGCACCAAACGTAGACTAGCTGCGTCAAATGACTTATTGTTAACTACAACACAACATGTTTCAGGTTCAAATGATTTATTGCTGACTACAAAACAACACGTTTTGGGTTCCTTTGAACCCTTAAAGCATGTCATGTGGTAATCAGCAATATATAATTTGAAGCAGCTAGTGTGAGTTTGGTGCTCTTCTCATTATTGGAATACTAAAGTGGCTAATCTGAAGACTCCATCAAGCATTTCCCACCCACCAATGTAAAATATATACAGTAAATTATTCAAACTGATTCAGCAGGAGGCAGTTTCTTATCAAATTGAATCTGGTCCTATATTTTCTTTGTATTTTTAACCACATACTTCTGTGTCATACTGGACCCAGCCTTTGGTACAGCGTGTAGAAATGCAGAGCTACACACATATGTGCAGTGTTGTGTACACAGAAATATAAACTAAGTAGATGCTGTGAAATTTGAGGTTTGGAAGTTAAAAAGCACATTTTATAGTTGCTTTTGACTGTGAACCTTCACAGTGGAAGAATAAGGGTTGTGATGAACTTCAATCAAACACAGTAAATTGCTGCAAAATTGGTTGTGCTTTATTTCACACTACATGTTTCGAGACTAGCTTTATCAAGTGTAATGGATTTCATAGGAAGTACTTTTGACTGCAAATGGTGACCCATTGGGGTGCTCAAATCAATGGGTCTATCAGACCTGCCCCTTGAGCAATTATGGATACAGTCATTGCATGTATTGACCCATCCATTAAAGGAACTTTATTTTCAAAATACATTCCCTGCCCTTGCACATATTAGTGCCATGCTCCATTGCACCTACTATCTATTCTGTTCTGTTGAATTGCACCAAGTGCACCATCTGAGTCAGCAATTCAAAACTGCCCTGCAAAAAAACAAGACATTTGGAAGGAATGTAAATGAAAGTAAATTGGCTAACATCCCTTCCAACACTTTCTCTTTGTTTTAATTCCCTTCCTTCTCATGGAATTCCCTGTTCATATTGTTATGGAGGTGCTGAATCCATAGATAATACAATTCAGAGTCGTTTCTACTTAAAGATCAATAATTAAATAATGAAAAACTTATCAGCATACTGTACATTTAGTTTATTGTTTGAGTTGAGCTTTCTACATGAATGTTAAATAACCAGATCTATCCATGTTAAAAGAATGCAACATTTAACATTAATTAATTAACTATTATTGCTACTTTTTATCTACTAATATGTATAGTCACATTCAATTCTTATTCCAGTCTGTTTGCATTCCCAAGATGGAGTGAAAAGAGGAGAAGAGAACAAAATGGAGTAAAGGAAAAAGGTGAATTCTCATGGGATAGAAAAGTAGGGAACAGTGTCATTATGAGAGAAGTGTCTCAGGAATAAGAAAAGAAAAAGGAATGGTGCAGCATTTGCACATATCCAACTACTGCTGCCGGTATAGGAGCTCACAAAACACATTTTTGTGCACATTACCTACCTAAAAAGCACTGGTTTTCCCTTAATGGACACTGAGATGAGAACAAAAAAAAAACTTATCCTTCTGGACCAAGTCTGAATCAATCCTATTGTTCAATTTAGTTACATGTTCTTCTATTTTATACAGTATAGAGAATATCTATATAATTCCAGTGAAAACCTAGTGGCACCATTTCTTTAGCATCTACTTCCCTTACATCTCCACATTGTCTATATATTAACGATAGCGAACGTTACCAATCTTTTCGCAAACTCTGGTCACAAGAAAGCCAAAAAGATAATGGTGGTAAATGGAATTACCCATGGCAACCAATCAGATTGTTGCATTCATTGTTATACTTGCAGCTGGCTTTTAAAAGCTAATCACTGATTGGTTGCTATGGGTAACGGCCCATGGGCAAATGTGTTGATAAATGAGCCCCAGTCCTACTGAGTCAGTGCAATAAACTGACAGCACTATGAGGGATGACTTCCGATGTTATCAGGCTTCTGATTAGTAAACAAGTAAATAAGATAAATCACTGAATCCCCTCAATGCAGCAATCTTTGTTCATCGGCAGGAGGATCCTGAGATGAGTACTGCAGTCCCTATAAACATAAAATAAATATTTTGCTGTAAATCATTTCTGTTTGCCTTGTATTTTTTGTTATGTAATTAGTAGACAGGAGATCTGAATGGATTTGAAATATGCAGTTGTTTACTGTCCCTACTCAAAAGGCCCAGGGCACAAAACACATACACACACACATAGGGGCAGATTTATCAAGGGATACATTTTGAGTTCATAACAGTTATTTAAAACTCCCATGAACTCAAAATTCGACCAATTGCAATTTATTATAAAAATCTAATTTGACACACTCAGGGGAATAGAATTGACCTGCAAATTTGAATCAAATTTGATTTGCATTTTAAAAACTCGATTCAAGTTTTTTTCTCTAAAAAAAACTTGAATGTCAGGAAAACTGCAAACAACTCCAAATTAATCCCAGTATGTCCTTCATAGACTAAAACAGCAATTTGGCAGGTTTAAGATGACAAATTTGAGTTCTTAAAGGGCCAGTGTATGATAAATCTCGGTGCCCTGAAAGTAGGTTTCTCCTCACATTGCATGACAATAGTGTCTAAGAAACTGCAGGGATTAATTATAGGGTTATGGCTTGAAGTTAAATGGGATTTTGGAGATATGGGTAACATGCCATGTATGGACCTTCTTCATTTGCAGAGTGAGCCTAAAAATATTAAATGAGAGACACTGATTCATGGCGAACAATTCATAAAAGGCTTCTTATGGATACATATACAATGCATTCACCAAATATATTACTATTACATTTCTACATACAGGTCAGATTATATTATTTCTAACCAACAGACCAATGGAAACCAGAATAACAATTCAAACCCCATGACTTATTTTGTTAGTAACCCAACTTAATAAGTGCTCTACATGGCCAAAGAGATAGACTGCAGGCTATACCTTTCGAGAAGAGTCTCTAGGTCCCATACATTGTCCGTTTTAGGGGAATGAAATGACGCCTGCACAATTTTTTGAAAACATAGTTTAGAAGACTGCAAAACTACAAAGAAACCCTTCCTCATTCACATTGTGTATTTGCAATGACACTGGAAATTAGAGGTCATAGATAAATTCTAATTAACTCAACCTAACTGTTGTAACATAAAAGGAATGGAATCATTTATATAATTCTTTTCTCCAATGGGGAGCAAAGTACTTCATAGCAAGCAATGCAGCCATTATAGGCTTATGAGGAGGCTTATTTCTCAAAATTCTAGTTTGTGAATTTTAGAGGTTTGTTTGCTTGATTGTTTATTTTAAAGATATGTACATATGTAAAAAAAATGTAAATGTATTAAAAAATATGTATAACCCTCGGCTTGGAAAGTTTGGAAGCCCAGCTTGAGGATTTTAGACACTGTGGATGCGTGACCCATCTTTGTGAGTCCCCTGTGAGTGTTCTGTCTGAAAGAGAGTATTGAAAGGCTCCAGTTTGTGTCCCCCTGTGTGAGGACAGGTGTTGTCCGTGTGTCTGCCACATGGGAGCAACTACCTCTGTCCATTAGGAGAGGTATTTGGGCAGGTAGCGCTACCTGGGTAAAGTATAAGAGCTCTTGTGCGAAAGGGACTGTGACGGTCTTTATCCACCCAGAGTGGAGTTTGGGACTTTGCCTTGTAAATACTATGCCAAGGTTAGACTTACCACCAGGTTTCCCCAGAGCAGGGGATTATTGCTATATTAGATATAATTGCATTTTACCTTTATTCGGTTATATAAAGTTCATCTTGGTTTATTGCTACTGGTGTGTTTAGTTATTTGTTCCTAGTGCGGCCACCCATAGGTGCATCACCCACTAGATGGAGGCACTGCCATTGAGAGAAATTCTCAGTACCCCTTCATTTAGCAAAAAAGATTCAGGACCTGTGTATGGTAAGATATTAATGATATTCATCCTATAATATATGTGGTATTATACATGCTTTTAGAAGATGTCAAAATATAGAGAATCATCACATTCCAATACATTCTGCTTCCTCTCTGGATTAATTGCCACAAAGGGACAAGGTTAGGGTAGAAGCAAGTGACTCACATATATAAGTGCTGTAAGGGTTATTGTCTGCTCTGATGTCATGTATCCACCATAAATAAAAAACAATGAAGCTGTAAAGGGTAACATACAAAATATATGTTGCACAGACATTGTGAAAAATCTGAATATTCTCGATAATAGGTCCCATACCTGTACAAAAGTAACTTACCACTGTGGTGTTGGGAACATTATAATATATTTGGGATGGGTCCTCCCCTCTGTCTTCTGATTGTCCTAAATGATGGATAATATATGTATAAAATACTCAGAGCACAAAAAGTATATATTTTCACCAAGCGACAAGATGCCTGTCCACTGTTTTTACTGTCCACTGTTATAATGACTGAAATAATGACTGAAATAAATAATGAGCCAAAAGTATTTTGTTTACTTGTTTTCCCTGTTTGTCCCCATCTAAGGGGCAGATTGGGAAACTGGCTAACGCTAGCGACTTTTTGCCAGAAATTACTAGCTAATGGGACCGCCACTAGCGTTCATTTGCACTCCGTCGACAGGCGACTTTTGTCGTTACTCCACAAATTCAGTAAAGTGAGAATTTTACTGAATGTAAAGAGTTGAATTCACCACCTCAGACCAGGTGATCGCCTTAAATGAAGCTACATCCTCCTCAATCTTTTGTCACTTACATCATATCCTGCATTAAAGTTGTAAAAACGCTGGCGACTTTTCCCTTTTTTAAGCAGGATTGCCTGCAAAAGTCCTAACTATTAAACTTTTTTGGGTTAACATTTTTCCACAGACATTTGAGGGGCATGTAACATTTGTTTTAGGGTGGGCTCATATGTAGGGCATTAGAGAATTTCTTTTGTCTTTATTCCGGTTCCTTGGATATTTTTAATAAAAAGTGGACACCAAGGGGCAAATTTACTACCCTCCGAAACTTCGCCAGCGACGACTTCGCGATACTTCAGCAGGCATATATTCACCATGACAACGCTAATTCACTGAAATCCGAAGTTGCGTCCAGGGCGCCGAACCAAGTTGCGCTGCTGTTACTGTGCCAAGCAAAGCGAAGTTGCGCTAGCGTTGCCTAATTGGCATATGGCGGGAAGTTAAAGTACGATGGATGTATATGTTGCAGCAATTACATTACACTACACAAGCCCGGGAAACCATAATAAAAGAAAATAGAGTTGTTATATTGCCCTACACATGAGCCCAGTGTATAGTTTATGTGCCATATGTTAGAAAATGTAAGGGGGAAGCTGATTACCCTCAAAAAAATGTATGCTCTTTTGCAGCTTATCACCCTGAAAAAAGGAAAATAAGCCATCGTTTTTGTTTTCAACTAAATTTTTAGGAAGTCCTATTGCACTTCACCTGGTCTGAGGTGGCGAAGGCAAGTCTGGCGCAAGAGGTAACGTTCAGTAAAATCCGCATATTAGTGAATTTGCGTAGTTACGTCCATAGGGAGCAAAGTACCGCTAGAGTCTCCTTCGCTAGCGAAGTTACGACCGTTAGTAAATCGGTGAAGTACTGAAATGATGTCACGCTGGCGAATTTATGCCAGCGTTAGTCACTTTGCCCCCAAGCTTTTGCACCAACATCTCTAATAAAGACATCCATATGACTTTAACGTATCCGCCTGATTCAAACCTAAGCGTAAGAGGACTAATGAAGTTTTGCTAGGCAAAAGCGATCGCCAGCGTAAATTTCTATTTGAAACGCTCGCACTGCCGAGGTAACTCTAGCGAAAAATCGGCAGCTTTTGGCACTCAGGGGGCAACTTCGTATTTTAGTGAATTAGCGTAGTTGTAACGAATTTTCATCTGGTGCAAAGTCGTCTCTAATGAAGTCTCAACATCTCAAATTAGTTTTCTTTTTACCATTTCTGTTCTGCTCTAAACAAACTTATTTCATTTTATTTCTGCCTCACCTTTTAGGGAAAGAATATATTTTCTGAACAGCAGTCCTGTTATACAGATGATGAATAATGTGCCCAAGATGGACCCATAGATTAAAGCAACTGTAAAGGCTGCAGAGTTGACTAAATCAGATTCATTATCTGCAAAAAAAAGACAATTTCGTAAAATGCACAAAACAATAATGTTTATAAGTTCAATGCAGTAAAAGAACAAGGGGGAAACTAAACTGATAAAAGGGGTGGAAGAATTATACTGTGAGGAAAGACAGGCAAAAGTTAGGAGTTGTTTTCTCATGTGAAAAGGTGCTTGTGAGGTGACATGGTTACTCTTTAGCGGACTTTAAAGACACATAGCAGGGGATAGAACCAGATGCCACCCCTTTAGACTAGAATAAAAGAACTTTCATTTGAAGCAACGTAGGGGGTTCTTCACAGTCAGGACAGTGAGGTTGTGGAATGCACTGCCGGGTGATGTTGTGATGCTGATTCAGTTAATGACTATAAGAATGGCTTGGATGATTTCTTGGACAGACATAATATCAAAGGCTGTTGGGGTCTTAAAGGACACTTGTTCCCAAAAAATATTATCCCAACCAAAGGTGTAGGCATTTTTTCTTTGTTAAACACAGTGAAATATTTCACTCATCCCTAATTTTTTGTTTAGATTTTGCATTTATAACCCCTTTAAGTTTTTTATTCCGTGCCAACATAATGAATTTTGTAAGAACAGTGCCAGCTGCTTGTCAGTTCCTGTAACTGTACAGTTAAAGACATATACCTTCAAAATGAAAACATTCTGATGTTATTCTGTTCAGGAAGGAGATGTGGGTGTCTTAAGGTGGCCATAGAGAAAAGTGATCTCTCCCCGCTGTGCCCACATTGAAGTGGGCGATATCGGGCTGATCCGATCGTGGGCCCTAGGGAACAAAGGCCAAATGGGACCACATCAACGAAAAGATGCGCCCGCGATCTGACGGGATTTTCTAACCTGCCCGATCGGCATCTGCCAGACTTTTGGCCAGATATCGATCTGGAAAGCCTGTCGGGGGGCTCTACACATGGGCAGATGTACTGCCGACTTGGTCTGGGGGCCTTTAGTCTTCTGATCTCTTTCCTGAGCAGAGAGACATCAGAGCACTTCTGTTTTCCTTTTGAAGGTTTATGTCTGTTTATGACTGTACAGTTATAGGAACTGACCAGCAGGTGACGTTATTGTTACAAAATTCATAAAATAAAATTGTACGTTCTTCTGAAACTGAAAAATATAATTAATGTAAAATGCAAAAATGCTAAAAGATCTTGAGCAAATTTATACTACAGTTTTTAAAGTTTAAAGTCCTGCTTAAGGTGTCATATTCTTTTGATGTTTTGATGCAAAAATGACTTTCCAATAAGAGGTTTTACCTACAATGAACAAACTATAAAATTTTCTAAATCCTTTCTTGGTTTGCAAACAGTATATTGTATTGATGCTGGCACACAGCATGTTTTAGGGAGTCAATGCTAACAAATGGGCACCTGGGAAAAATATGGAGTTGCAGCGCCTGCTAGGAAGCAGAAGTGGGTGATTGCTCGTGCAGCAAGTTTTGTGAGAACTAAGGAGAACAGAGTGTAAGTTTAATATCTCATTTGTATGGATGTAAAATGCCTTTGTAATGGCTGTTCTCTAAGTCCTATCAAATAGTAGTAGTCCCGTAGTCCCGTAAAGACAGGCTGACAATGAACACTTCTGTTCTAGTTACAGAGGAATGAACGGTGAGTTGCATATGTTGAGTGCTATTGAAACTTTCTATCTGGAAGAAAAATAAACTGCTGCAAAAAAAAAAAACAGGCAAATTCCTGTTTAAATAGTGTCACTTTTTCGAAATAAGAAGTTACATATAAAATTTTCAGTTTTTATCCCATTTATTTGTGCTAAAGTGGCAGAATTCAAACAGAGAAAGAGCTCTTTACTGAGGGGCAAAACATAAATATATATATACATCTGGAAGAATAGCCGGCACACCGAGGACGCTTCAACAACGAAATCAGCTTGAAAACATTGTGTAGGTTTATTAAACCAACGTTTCAGTTCCTCACTGGAACTTTCGTCAGGGAAGGAGGAAAGGAGTGCACAGTGTGGCGTTTAAATTCAAACAATGGCGCCAAAGGTCGGTTGCTAGGCAACCAGAAAGTAGAGTAAGCGAGTGTGCGAATATGTTACAGAGGCCGACTTTTACCCCTCACTTAGTGATCACTAAAATAGCCAGCCACTAATTCCTCCTCACCAACCATATTTAACACCTGTTTGACTGATAAGCACCTAGTCTGAAGCGAAAGCGAAGGAGTAGGGGGCGTGTCCTAAGACCCGTCCAAGGTCCTGTAGAGATGTCCTGTAGAAAAGAGAAAACATTTTTTACTTCCTTGTTTTGTGACAAAAAGTCAGGAAATTTCCCTCCCCGCCCCTACTTTGCATATGCACATTAGGATTCGGATTGGTGAAAGGATTCGGCTGAATCCGAATCCTGCTGAGAAAGGCAGAATCCTGGATGAATCCTGAACCAAATCCTGGATTCGGCGCATCCCTAATATGTTCATGCAGTAAAAGTCTATTAATTAGCAATGAGCACAATTAATTGCCACTATTGCCACAAAAATGATGTCCATATTCTTTAATGGGTGAGAAAATTTGTTGCACTATTTGTTGCGCATCAAAACTGTTGTCGCCCATAGACAGTTTTGCAAATTTTTTGCAAAGCGACACGAGTCACATTCACCCATCACTACTATTATTGGTGAAGTTCACCGTTAGAAAACAAACATGCACTTGCCTGAACTCATATTTGCATTAAGATGCATTATATTGTCCTGTTTCTTTCACTAATAGTGATGGGCGAATTTCTCCCGTTTCGCTTTGCTGGAAAATTCGAAAACGGTGAAAAATTTGTGAAACTCTAAATTTGACGCCAGCGTTAAAGTCAATGGGCGTCCGAACAGTGTTGACGCGCAACGGTTTTGATGCGAGCGACTTTTCTGGCGTGCATCCAAAATTTTTCAACGCAGGCAAATTCGATTTTAATTCGTGCCTGCCAAATTTATTCACCTATCACTACTCCCTAATTGTTAATTACTTTAACTTAATTGCTGGGGTTTCCCCTTGAGAAAATCTAATTTGTGTACAGAGGTGAGTCCGGTATAGTTGAAATGTTTATTTGTACTGATCTGTAACCAGCGTAACCAATCAGTAATAAGTCCACCTGCAACTTCAGTCTAGAGAGCTACAACATGGAGCTGGTCACTGCTCCTGTATAACTATAACAAACAAGGGAAAGTTGTGCTCACCACTAATTTTTAAAACCATTAGGCGGGGGTGCAATGAGGGTGTGACCACAAAAATGAAGCAATAGAATTCTTAATGAATCAGATGGAAATGGAGCATAGGACTGGCCAGATATGGGATGACTTTGACGTAGTTGGCCAGCTTAAATATATTGCAATATATGGACAAACAATCCCTGTTTTGTTTATAGGGTAAGGCATTTTTTAGTAGCAGTATGCACAAAATGTCTCTGTCTTAAATATATTGATAATGGGTTGAGTGCGGAGGACCCATATCTGGCCAGTCCTATGCTCCATTTTCATCTGATTCATTAAGAATTCTAGTTTCATTATACATTATACAGGGACGACTACGTTTTACCTGCAACTTACAAGCTGCTTTCAAAGTAAAACTCCCAAACTTGGCTGCCCTTTTATTAGACACCAGTGGGATCACCTGACTATAGCTGGGAAGGGTGGGAGCTACAACATGGAGCTGGTCACTGCTCCTGTATAACTATAACAAACAAGGGAAAGTTATGCTCACCACTAATTTTTAAAAACATTAGGCGGGGGTACAATGAGGCTGTGACCACAAAATACATATAGACAAATACAAGAGTCCTCTGCACTCAACCCATTATCAATATATTTAAGACAGAGACCTTTTGTGCATACCAGCTCCATGTTGTAGGCCGAAACGTTAGTCTTTTGTTAATAAAACATTATTTAATTTTTAAGTCCTGAGAGTGTGGACCTTCTTTACTGAATAATTATTTGAAAAATTTTGGACACTGCACCCAGGCAAGTTGAACCTAGTGACGAGAGTGCCGACTCTTGTGTATATATATATATATATATATATATATATATATATATATATATATATATACACAAGACTTCGTAGGATTTCCGCACATCATTACTGAAAACAAGCACCCGAGTGCTACTCACAAATATATATATATATTTATATATTGGACTTGGCACCATTAGGTTGTAAAAGCGAGAAATGTTTTCTTGTTTGGGAATGGATAGGACCAAATTAAGCTGATCAAAGATTCAACTCTTGGGTTAATGAATGGATGACATGAGGGATCTCGACAAACTCAGTGACTGGGGACTTTATCCAAAGCCCAATCAAGTCCTCAGTGAATAGGAATTTCCAGGCTGCCTCATCAACCATTGATCATTGAAGGAATCATTTGGGGCCCATACATAAAAGACTGCCAACATAGTCAATAGTGGCTTTGCTAGGAGCAAGTATTGGGCTGGAAACTGCAGGGGTTAATTATAAAGTTGTTCTATAGTTAAATGGGATTTCAGAGATATGGGTGACATACCATGTATGGAGTCTCCTCTTTTGCAGGACGAGCCTAAATATAGGGAAATTAAAGGAAAATTAAAATGAGAGGTAGCGAGAAATTACCTTCAGTCATTCATGGAGAACATAGTTCACTGGGAGACACATATACAACACACTGAACAAAAATGTTAAAAATGTGTATAAAACATCTATATAGAGGGTAAATTATATTATTTCAAATCCAACAGACCCATAGATATCCAAAATATCACCCCTATCCAGGTCCGGACTGGGATTCCCAATAGGCCCTGGCATTCCAAGTACACAGAGGCCAAAGATGCCCCCAACCAGCCCAATAAATAATGCCTGTCTATGGCATCTTATAGCAGCCCCTCTGGCATTTGCCAGAACCCACAGATTGCCAGTCCGGGCCTGCCCCTATCCAAGTACATATTTTTGACCCACCATACTGAGTGTTGTGGCTGAATGGAAAGAGTCACAGACAACCTCTAAAAGTGAGATGTGAGTCATGTCCTCAAGTGTTATTTGGGGGGAATCGATTGATGCCTTCATAATCTTTGCTATAGACATTTTCTCTTAGCTGTGATATTAGAGGCTAGTGGGCATGGCTAATTTACATGGACCGAACTGATTTGAAATAACACTTTATGCCATTTAACCACCACAGCTCCATTCAGAATCAACACATTCAGGATCAATACCAATATGAACCTCAATCAGAAATTGTGGGGTCCTGTACGATATTTTCTGGGCTCCGAACAAGTTAAAAAAACATTGGCACCAGGTTCCCCTACAAGTTAAAAAATATAATGGCGCCACTGCAAATTTAAAAAAAAAAAACATTGGTGCCAGGGCCCCCTTCAAGTTCAAAAAAATTATTGGTGCCAGTGCCACTGCAAGTTTAAAAAACATTGGTGGTCAGGGGTTACCGACTGGGTTAATTGGTGGTCAAGAGGTTAAAAAAAAACATTGGTGTTACCATTGGTGTTCAGTGGAATTTACCCTTTAAAGTTCCTCCCCAGCAAGTGGTCTTCTTCATTCTTCTCCGGCGACAACTTCTTGGTTGTTTTCTGTTGTGGCTCTTTCGTTCTTTTCTGTTGTGGCTTTTTCGTGGTTTTCTGTTGTGGCTTTTTCGTTCTTTTCCATCGCTGGTATTCTTCATTCTTCTCTCGAGCATCTTCTTCTGCAGCAAGGATGGGCCCCCCTGAGAACCAGAAGTCGCCCAGGACCAGGACGACAGTCACCCTTGTGCCCCCCTGATGGTGGCGCTGTGAACCTGATATGAATCAGGTTGTTTGACTGAACCCATTGCATTCTGCCTGTTATACTGTAGCAGTGCTCCATTGGCAGACATGAGTAAATTGTTTCAGATTCAGGTATGGTAGGAAGTTGGGGGGCTGGGCAAAACCATTTTCCAAGTTCAGATGTTTAACGAAATTGTATTTATCATGCTTAAAGGGAATGGGAAACATGTTTTTTTCAAAAGGCATCAGTTAATAGTGCTGCTCCAGCAGAATTCTGCACTGAAATCCATTTCTCAAAAGAGCAAACAGATTTTTTTATATTCAATTTTGAAATCTGACATGGGGCTAGACATTTTGTCAATTTCCCAGCTGCCCCTGGTCATGTGACTTGTGCCTGCACTTTAGGAGAGAAATGCTTTCTGGCAGGCTGCTGTTTTTCCTTCTCAATGTAACTGAATGTGTCTCAGTGAGACATGGGTTTTTACTATTGAGTGTTGTTCTTAGATCTACCAGGCAGCTGTTATCTTGTGTTAGGGAGCTGCTATCTGGTTACCTTCCCATTGTTCTTTTGTTTGGCTGCTGGGGGGGAAGGGAGGGGATGATATCACTCTAACTTGCAGTAAAGCAGTAAAGAGTGACTGAAGTTAATCAGAGCACAAGTCACATGACTTGGGGCAGCTGGGAAATTGACAATATGTCTAGCCCCATGTCAGATTTCAAATTGAATATAAAAAAATCAGTTTGATCTTTTGAGAAATGGATTTCAGTGCAGACTTCTGCTGAAACACCACTATTAACTGATTCATTTTGAAAACATTTTTTTTCCCATGACAGTATACCTTTAATGTAACTGAATCAGTCTCAGTGGGACTTGACTTTTACTATTGAGTGCTGTTCTTAGCTCTACCAGGCAGCTGTTATCTTGTGTTAGGGAGCTGTTATCTGGTTACCTTCCCATTGTTCTGTTGTTAGGCTGCTGGGGGGGAGAGGGAGGGGGATTGTATCACTTCAATTTGCAGTACAGCAGTAAAGAGTGATTGAAGATTATCAGAGCACAAGTCACATGACTGGGGGCAGCTGGGAAACTGACAATATGTCTAGCCCCATGTCAGATTTCAAAATTGAATATAAAAAAAATCTGTTTGCTCTTTTGAGAAATGGATTTCAGTGCAGAATTCATTCTGCTGGAGCACCACCATTAAGTGATTCTTTTTGAAAAAAACTTGTTTTCCCATGACAGTATCCCTTTAAGAAAAAGCCAAAATACAAGAATTTATCACATTCCAGTACATTCTGCTTCCTCTCTGCATCACTTGATTTTATACCACCGGGGGGCAAAATTAGGATGGAAGTAATGGACTCACATATAACAGGAAGGAGGAAGGGTAACTGTCTATTCTGCCTGCATCTATTGACGCAAGGATTGGTAGCACCAGATATGTGCCCTAGTTACAGGAACAAATATATTAGTGGAATATTGGAAAGGTTACTCTGCATTCATTGACAGAAATAGAGATCTGAAACAACAAATTTTTTTTTGCCAGAAATCTGTGGTTTCCAGGTTATTCTGAAAGGTTCAATTGCAAAACAAATGCTAAACACACATGTTTAATTAACTTCAAAGGTGTTTTATAATATTTTTCTTATGCTGAACCAACTGTCATTAGTAGTCCTGGAGCTATGGTAAATAGTATGGGGAAACATGCCTTGTACTATGTATTGCAAAGCATTACGTTCACTTACCACTGAAGTGTTGGAAATGTTATAATATATTCTCCTCTGTCACCTGATTCTCTTAAATGATGGATATATTTTTTTCAAAAACAAAATGTTCTTCGATTAACAAGATGCCTTCCTACTGGGTTGACACTATCATTGGCTAGCAACTGGACTATGTATTTCAGGTTGCTAGGTTTTAAACTAAAATAGATTAGTTAATGCAAATGTTTTGGTAAAGATAACTGCTAAAGATAATAGAAATTATTGAACATGTATTTTTGTCTACTGCTATGCCACCTCCTAAGAATCGGTTTTGATGGTTTAAAATCCTTTGAATTAACTTGCTAAATACAGTCTAATGTTGAGTAACAATGGATAAAGTCATGGTGCTTGACCACCTGTTCAATCAAATAAGGGGATTATAATTCAGATACATAGGGGGTTATTTTTTTTTTAAGTCCAATTGCTAAAAACTCAAAAAAAATGTAGGTTTTTTTTACTATAATATCCGAATTTTTAGTGGAGAAAAAAATTGAGTTCTTCGAGATTTATTATACCCTGAGGCTGTAAAAAGTCAGAATTCAAAAATCTGCCATCTCAGACCTTCTGAGGTTGTACATAAGTCAATGGGAGAGGTCCCTATCCTGTTTGGAAGTTTCTGTGGTCTGCGCTGGAATTATCGCAAAAATCCGACTATTTCTTGCTTTTCGGGCAAAAATCTGAAACTATCTGACTTTTCAGGAAAAAGTTAGAAAAAATCAAGCGATTTGGGTTGTAACTCGATTTTATCGAGTTTTCCCCGATCCAGTTACATTTTTGCTTTTTTAATTATAAATAAGGCCAAATTGTGGATTCTAGTTTGGTCAGACTTTTTTATATTAGATTATTTTAAAAAATCAGATACATTCAGATTTTGATGAATAATCCCCAAAGTGTATGATTTAGATCCTGAGAGCAATCTCATTTTGAAAATGATATCACACTCTGCATTTCTTAAAGGGCATGTAAAGGCAAAAAAAAAATCCCATTTAAACTTTCTTTAATGAAAAAGAAACCTATCTCCGATATACTTTAATTAAAAAATGTGTGCCATTTTTATAAGAAACCTGATTGTATGCAGTGAAATTCTCCCTTCATTTACTGCTGTGGATAGGAATAGTCAGACGGTCCCTAACTGCTGAGCAGAGAAACAATCATACTTATGAACAGCAGGGGGAGCCCCTGCCTTACTTCCCAGCCATGCAGAACTCAAGCAGCTTTGTTTATGACGATCCCTAAGCAGCCCAGACCACACTGAGCATGTGCACAGTCTTAGTCTTGCAAGTTACAAGATGGTGACCCCCTGTAGCCAACTTTGAAAGCATAAATTATTTGTTTGATTAGGCTTGTGGTGCAGTAAGTTCATATTTATATTTAGTATACAAAATACAGCATTTCTAGCCTTATTCTATTTTAGACTTTACATGCCCTTTAAAGCACAATCAAAGCAAGACTGTTCTCTTTTCTCTTTCCTGAACTCTCTATAAATTATTGTTTTGGAAAGAATTATCCCCATATAGTCCCAATAAAATACTTGCTGTTACTTCAACCCTATTTAATTCGGCCTCATCTTTCAGGGAAAGAACATATTTTTTGTACAGTAGGAACGAGGTACAGATGATGAGTACAGTCCCCAAGATGGATCCACAGACGATGGCGGCTAAAATGACTACACAATTGTCTGAATGAGGTTCATTATCTGTGAGATTAAACACACAATGCAACAATTTGGTGAAAAAGGCTGTCTTGCTATATATACTTATGATCAATGACATAATACAATACTGTTTATTGGTTCTATACATTAAAAGATTATTGCAAAATAATCACACATTTAGCTTTAAAATATCATACACAAATTAGCTCCATTGTGTCTATTGGTACAGTCATTGAAAGCCTGTCCATATTTAGCATAAATAAATACTGACCTGCCAACTGAACCGCAAATTAAATTAATTCATGTGTGTAATCGTTTGAAAAAATGAGTATGCATATATGGCATTTAAAAGTAAATACAAGATGTACAAAAATGTACAGAATCACAAAGTACTGAAGCAGAGCAGTAATTCGCACATATACAGTATCAATTAAATATCAGTCTCCTTCACTTGAACCACCAAGAGTAGGAAAGTGCTAAGAGCAGGCATGAAACGTGTAGGGTGTTGTTGCAAGTAGTAATTTTATGTTTATGGTTTTCAATTTAAAAATCAAATTATATATATTAATACATTCTGAAAAAATCTCTCACTGAGTCCATGTCTTGTATCTATTTCAAAGACTGAGGTGGTGCTACACGTAGGCGGAAGTAATATTAATAGTGCGGAGACAGAGGGAATGAGCCAGACGGGGGACGGATCCACATGAACGTGTAAGTAACCAACCAGCCTTTGATAATTGATAATATCCTGCACTTGAGTTTCTCTGTCTCTTTCCTTAGAGATTGTTGGTGGTACAGTACGTGCCAAGGTATGTGCCGCACGTCTCCGCTTTAGTAAGTGTAATCGAAAACACAGCAGGGAGGTTAATACTTTCACTGTTGGTAGATATATATACTTGTCTGTCTGAATACACTAATGAACAGATGTTAGCAGGCAGGGAGCTTTTGCATGATCAGTTATACTGTGAAATCGACACAGGAACTTTAATAGAGGCAAGAGCGGAATAAGTCTAGCATCGCAAATGTGAGAGGCTGGAAGGCAGATTAGACTCAGCAGGTTGCTCTAGTGAGGGTCTGGTACAATGAGTGCATGGGTGAGTTTTTTTAAGCTGCTTTATGAGAGAGAAGTACAAATCTTGGCAATGTAGGTTATGACAGTGGTGCTGATGAGATTAGAGAAAGAAAATTAGACAGCTTGTAGAAGTATGGTGGACAAATGATCATTTATACATGATCCGAAATATAAGGACAGTGACAAGTATCAGAATTTAAAACAAAAGCTGGCTCTCGCACACCCAGTGTAAGATGCAATGTCTGGTGCTCAATGGTAGAAGTTCAGCCACCTCACACTTCATTCAATTACAAAAATATCCACGGCGCACAGGCTGCTGCAAGCAAGGAACCCCTTGCATGTTTATTGTGGAAGTGAGCAACGTTTCGGGGTCACGCCCCTTTGTCAAGCCAGTATCAGAATTTACCATTCACAGTCACATATACAGAGGTTTCCCGTGAGAGCTTTGTCACCGAATTAGTCACTATACACGTCTAATTTCCTGAATTCTCGTATGTGGCCTGGTGGATGTGCAATATGTGATTTTGTATTTCCAAACTTGTAGCACAATTGTAATATGCAGGTTCTCTGGACCATCTGATATAACAAGAGGCCGACACATAATAAACCATGGGCAGAAAACAGGATTCAAAAGAAGCTGATGGAAGCAAAGATTTCCTATCTTATAAATACATTTCTTACACAGAATTTGGTAACATACAGCTACAGATTCTTTTGAGAATTTGTGCAACGGTACAAAACACTGATTTAGTAAGAGAAAACTTCGGATTGGGATATTTGGGATTGGGATATTTGATGGCAAAAATAAAGTACGACTTTTTCAGGATTTATTATGCGACAAGACTGTGACAATTTCGAATACAAAAATACTGCAGCTAAAACCTGTTGGAAACATGTAGAAGTCAATGGCAGATGTCCCTTACAACAGCTGGAAGATCTTTGATTTTTATATCATAATATTAAAATATTTATAATATTTTTGACGCTGGCTTAAGTGCAACAATAGAAAAAAAGTCACCTGCTTTGATTTATGAGGCTTTTCCTGCAAGCTCCAGTGTGGGTCACCTGCCATCTGCCCGTCCAGGGTTCCTTTTATGGGTTTTCTCCCAGTTTCTAATGCTGAATTGCATCGAATGGCATTACTGATTCTATTCACTCTTGCATAATCATGTACAGGTACGGGCTCCGTTATCCAGGAAGTTCTGGAAAGGCCGTCTCCCATATGGGGCAAATTCACTAAGATTCGTAGTTGCGCCAGGCGTAATTTCGCCACACTTCGCCAGGCCTAGTTTCGCCAGTGCTCCACAAATTCACTAAAATCCGTAGTTGCGCTCAGGGGTAGCGTAAGTTTGCGAAGTTGCGCTAGCGTTGATTCGCAAAGCGAAGTTACGCTAGCGATGGTTAATTTGCATACGGCGCCAAATTCATATTTCAATGGAGGAATACGTACAATCACTACAAATGCCTGGGAAACCTTCAAAACATCAAATAAAAATGTTTTTTTGCCCTACACATGTGCCCACTGTATAGTTAAGTTGCCATGAGTTAGGAAATGTAGGGGGGAAGGAGGGGAGCCCCAAAATTTTTTTCGATCTTTTTCAGCCTATCACCCATCATGTAGAAAAAACGCCAACATTTTTTGGGACTTAGAAAAAATGTTAACTTTTTTTTGAAGCAATCCCTATCTACTCTATTGCGCTTCGCCTGGTCTGAGGTGGCGAAGGAAGTCTAGAAAAAAGTAGTGTTCAGTACAATGCGCGCGTTAGTGAATTTGCGTAGTTACGTCCGTTGCGCAAATTCACCAGGCGTAAGGGTGCGAAGTAACACTAGCGAATTTACGCCAGCATTCGTTAGTGAATTTGCAAAGTAACGGAAATGACCAACGCTAGCGAATTGACGCTAGTGTTAGGCGCTTCGGCGCATAGTGAATTTGCACCATAGGCTCCATTATAATCAAAAAATCCGAATTTTCAAAAATGATTTCCTTTTTCTCTGTAATAATAAAACAGTACTTTGTACTTGATCCCAACTAAGATATAATTAATCATTATTGGAAGCAAAACCAGCCTATTGAGTTTATTTGATGCTTAAATTTTATTTATTTATTTTTTATTACTAGATTTTCTAGTAGTCTTAAGGTGTGAAGATCCAAATTACAGAAAGACCTGTTATCCGGAAAACCCCAGGTCCCAAGCATTCTGTATAACAGGTCCCAGAAGAAAAAGATAAATAACTATAAAACTATAAAAAATAACTAATGAAAACCAATTGAAAAGTTGCTTATAATTGGTCTTTATATAACATAATAAAAGTTAATTTAAAGATGAACCACTCCTTTAAAGTCAATGGGCGTGTTTTCTCATGGCAACTTTTTTGTCATAACGCATTAAAATCAATGGGCGTTTTTTTCTTATTGGTGTTTTTTCTCAGCGAATTTTGCACATAGCGAAAAATTTAGCCGTGAATCCATGTCTGGCGAATAAATTCGCTCATCATTAGTAATAAATGTAACCCAGCTTAATTAATCAAACCAGACCATACAGTACTTACATTTTACAGTTAAAGGAAAACTATACCCTAAATATGAACACTTAAGAAACAGATATTAAGTGGCATATTAAAGAATCTTACCAAACTGGAATATATATTTAAGTTAATCTTGCTCTTTCACATCTCTTGCCTTGAGCCACTATTTCGTGATGGTCTGTGTGCTGCCTCAGAGATCACCTGACCAGAAATACTGCAGCTCTAACTGTAACAGGAAGAAGTGTGGAAGCAAAAGACACAACTCTATCTGTTAATTGGCTCATGTGACCTAACATGTATAGTTTGTTTGGTATGTTTGTGTGCACCGTGAATTGTACGATCCCAGGGGCGTTTTCTATTTATGATTACCCAATGGCACATACTACTAGAAAAGTATATTATTATGAAAATGGTTTATTTACATGAAGAAGGGTTTTACATATGAAGTGTTGTATGCAATATCTTTTTATAGAGACCTATATGGTTTGGGGGTATACAGTAGTTTTCCTTTAATGTGTAGGGATCACTGATAATCTTACTGACGGCATTTGAAGCTTCACATTGAAATTGTCCGGTATCTGAGCGAGAGACACTGGAGAAAGTGACAGTCCTGAAATAACATCACTAAGCTATTGTTTAAAATTATTGTTTAGTAGATGTAAGGTATGGAGATCCATATTATGGAAAGACCCTTTATCTGGAAAACCCCAGGTCCCGAGCATTCTGGATAACAGGTTCCATACTTGTAAATTCTTTTGTTTGTTTAGACCTTTTGTGCTGTGTTTTTGAGTTGAATATGTTTTCTTTCATTATATGCTAGGAGAAACAGTGGGTTCCTTAAATAATACTCATCAGAACATCACCAACCTATTATCGATAATATTTTAAATCTTCATCAGTTGAGAATGAAGCCGACAAGCTTTGGTTAAGAATCAAATGATTTTTTGCTGCCCTTGGTAACTAGTTCGGCACAGAAGTGATTCCACTCATTGGCGCAGCGCCCCTGTATATGGGATCCATGACATTACCCAGACCTTCATATTGATTGAACACCTTGCCAATGGCCTGTATTGTCAGATCAACATATACATGTATACATATGTAGGGGCTGATTTATCAAGGGTCGAATTTCGAGGGTTAAAAAAACCCTCGAATTCGACCCTCAAAGTAAAATCCTTCGAATTGGAATATCGAATTCGATGGATTTTAGCGCAAAAGGTTCGATTTTTATTCGATCATAAAAAGTGCCTAAAACCTACAATGTCCTAGGGATGCACCGAATCCACTTTTTTGGATTCGGCCGAACCCCCGAATCCTTCACGAAGGATTCGGCCGAATACCGAACGAATCCGAACCCTAATTTGTATATGTAAATTAGGGGTGGGAAGGGGAAAACATTTTTTACTTCCTTGTTTTCTGACAAAAAGTCACGCAATTTCCCACCCTGCCCCTAATTTGCATATGCAAATTAGGATTCTGTTCGGCCGGGCAGAAGGATTCGGCCGAATACTGCTGAAAAAGGCCGAATCCTGGCCGAATCCCGAACCGAATCCTGGATTACGTGCATCCCTACAATGTCTATGTCGCACCATTAAACTTTAAAGCAAGGGTTTTTCACCCTGCCAGCAATACCTGTGTGCCGGTGAATCTTTTCTTCGTACAATTGCGGGGTTACCGAAGCCCCTTTTTTCCGAGCACCAGGGTTAGTATATCCTTGAGAGGGCCTGGGTGTGCGTGGGCAGTTTTGATTTTTTCCCTACAATGTCCCCATAGGCTAACATTCAATTCGGTAGCTTTTATTTGGCAAAGTATTGAGTCAAAGGTTTTTTTTAAAGAGACAGTACTTCGATGGTTGAATGGTCGAACGATTTTTTACTTCGATTCAATCGAATTTGACCAATTCGATGGTCGAAGTACCCAAAAAATTACTTCGAAATTCAAATATTTTTGGACTCAAACTATTCACTCGAGCTTAGTAAATCTGCCCGTAGTCATTAGTTTTTCTTAATTATGATATTTTTCTGCCCACAACGTGTACCTTAGTAGCTTTCCAAAACTCTGTGAACTTATTCTTTTTGGACTATTTACTTTTAACCATGAGGTGGCAGTGCTGATAAATATTCCTGAGAACACTATGTAAGAAAGGGAAGATCTGAATCACCCGCTCTGACTCCTCCGGTCACTTGTTCCCTGCAGATCTGACAGTGCAGAATAAGGTGGTACTTTGTGTTTACCTCCCCCATACAGTGGGTGGGGGGCACAGACGTGATGCTGTGGGCTCACAAGAGAAGAGGGAGCAGAAATCGAAGCCGGAAAGAGACAAGTTATGTTTAGCGAGTCAGAGAAACAGAAGGATAAGCATTAATATGGATGAAAGAACAATGTATTGCTGCTCTGCATCTGCCTCAGTTACAGGCACAGAAGTATGACAGAATGATAAGGATTTCACCACTGAAATGCCTTAAAGTAGAATAAATCCTTGGCTAATCTTACACCAAGTAGATAAATTGGGCTGCTGCCAGAGAAGTTCTGGCTCTAGTCCAGTCTGAAAGTTCTTGACTCAACTTCTTTCCTTTGGGATTGTAAATATGACACAAGTAAATGAGACACAAAAGATTGCAAAGATGAGAATAAATCTAGTTCTCCCATTATATCAGCAGACCATGGGACACATCTTATACATGATGCCTGTGTACCTGTACAGGGGTTGTAATTGCACAGGGTCTGCTGGATGCAAGCACCAATGTAAAACTAGCATAAAGATTGCATCTGGAGGGGCCCTGGGTGCACAACCTGCACCCGGAACTACTAGTTCCATAATTAATGTGAAGCCGACATACTGTAAGTAACATGTTTTGGTTAAAATCTCAATGTAGTGATACAATATTAAAAAAAAATATGCACATTTTAAAGGGGCCTTGCACCTTTAGCAGTTTCTTCTCCCTGCTCCCTCCATTGTTGTATCACCACACAAGGGATATTATTAATAAACTGGACACCTGGTCATTTATTCACCTGCATGACTCCAGGCACAGGGAGACTGTGATCCAGTCTAGGCCTTTAAAGGAGAAGAAAGTCATATCCCACTTGGGGTTGCAAAATGTTAGGCACCCCCAAGTGATTGTATTTACTTACCTGAAACCCAGAGCCGGTGCTCAAATCAACAGAAAACTCCACAGGCCCGGGGTTATTCCAGTGAGCACCACAGAGCGATCCTCTTCCGGCTTCTTCTCTCTTCTCACACTGCGCATGCGCATCAGAGCTACAGCCGAACTTTAATGGAAAAGTCGGCTATTTCGTTCTACTGCACATGCGTCTGCCCCGGGAAATTTGAATAAAGAAGAAGAAGCATGTGGTGCTCGCTGGAAGAACCCCTGGGTTGGTGCAGTTTTCTGCTGATAGGAGCACCGGCTCAGGGTGTCAGGTAAGTAAATACATTCACATTGGGGTGCCTAACATTTGGGATACAACATTCCTTCTCCTTTGAAGTATTTAATCCATATTCACCATTTGGTAATAGAATAAGGTTCTAAAAACTCCAATAGAATGGATGCTTTGAACCTTAAATGAGAATTCAACCCTAACGTTAAAAAACCCCTACCCCCTACCCTACATAGACCCCCTCCCTTCTCCCCCCAGCCTTAGTGTTACCCCTGGTGAATGCCCCTAACATTTTACTTACCCCTCGGTGCAGATTCAGGCATCGGAGTTCACGTGCGTCAACTTCTTCTCTTCGAAAATCTTTGGAACAATTGTTGGGGCCCATTATTCTATAATGCAGAACTTTCCAACCTGTGGCCCATTATTCATTTAATCACAGGAGGTTGAAGTAACTGAAGGGCAGGTTGGAAAACAATCATGCAGTTTTACCTTTTCATCTTTTTGTTTTTACTGTATCTGCCCTTCCAGTTTCTTCCTACCTACAACTGCTGCTCCGCAAGGCCCACTAAAGGCGACTTTTCTCTAAAATGTGACCCCTCAAGGCTTGCCATGCAGCAGTTAAGTGAATGAAATCCATTAGTTTCTGCCTCTGTGCAGAGCTGGATTGGAATGCCAGGGAATTGGAGGATGCATGTTGCTCATCAGGCCCTACTTACAGTTCATTCTTATTTAATTTAATTCTCTGTTCATTTGACTTTTCATCCATTTCATTTGACAGATTTGCAGCGACATTTCTTTTTGCAAAATATCCGGTTGAATCTAATCCAGTTATGATCTTGGAACATTTCATTGTGTCTCTTTATCATATTAACGTGATAGCTCGTGATTGCTTTTATTGACCAGCTCACTGCTTTTACATTGCACTTATCTTCTGCCTACCCTAAGCCTCTTACTTAAGGTTGGGTGGATGAAAGTAGAGAGGGGGAAATAGCTCCTAAATTCTCCTTTTGTAATACAAAACTGCACCATGTACAAAAAGTAGCGTATGACAGAGATAAAATTGCAAAAACAAAACAATTTGCAAGCTGAAAGGAAATTAAACCCTCAGAATTTTTTCCTTTGCCGATCTTTTTCACAGTTCCTCCACTGGATCACCAAATCAAGATACAATTATAGATCAGCTCCAGGCTATGGAAAAAAAATGATTCAGTGCAATATTGTTAGTATTCAATGCAGTTACCAAAGTATTGTGTCTAATCTGTGTGTGTCATGAAACATAAAAAGTCTATGCACAGATTTGTCTTGTGTGTTCTAAAGTGCTATAGTGATTTCTACAAAGTGCTATCTCCAAAATAAAATTATAGTTCAGTCAAACAAGGTGCTTGTAGTGCTCGCTTCAAAAGGTAAAATTAATTAAAATAAGGTGCAATGGTGTTTTCTTCAGTAAGTAAAACTCAGCACGTGGCTTCTCCACTCTCTCGTGGGATTGGCAACTTACAAGATTCCTGATTTCAATACAGCATATCAATAACAACTCCAGGGTCTGATGTGACATCACGTCCGGTCTCAGCAGTGAGTAATTGCACAGGTGGAACCAGTGTCCCAGACCTGCTCCCCCGACCCCAGGTGTGCCATTAAGAAATAAACATATGCGCTGTTTTCGCACATGCGCGAGCAGTGCGACATGTCTGTGCATTTGGGAGCAGCGTCAAGTGTCTGCGCGTGTGTGAAAAGCACGATGTGTATGATCGTTTACAAACAGCGCGCGGCAGGCCAGGGACTTGGAGCTCGGGAGGGGGGCCCCCGGGGACTGCCAGGAGGGCCTTCTGTTTGCAGCCCCGGCGGGCCCCCAAGGCTCCAGTCCGACCCTGGGTGGAACACACTGGAGAGGGAGACGCCGGCAGAACCCATCTGTTTGTATTGCAAAGGTTCCACAAACTGCACTATAAGACTGGATTCTTTGATATACGCTCAGAAGTGTGACTATGTAAGTGCAATAAGTTTTAAAACCTTTTTTAAAATAAAGGCAAACTACACTATGGGCTCTGTCCCTGCTTTTTTTTTTTTTTACTAATTGAAGGAAACACCATTGCACCTTATTTTAATTTATTTTACCTTTTGAAGCAATCACTACACCTTGTTTGACTTAAATTTAATTTTATTTTAGAAATCACTATAGCATTTTAGAACACACAAGAAAAATCTGTGCATAGACTTTCTATGGTTCAAGACACACACAGAGTAGTGCTGCAACTCTTTGGTGACTGCATTGAATATTAACAATATGGCACTAGGTTCTGTTATTTGTTTTTCCCCATAGCCTGTGGCGCTGATCTACAACTCGTCTCTGCATTTCTTCCTGCAGTTTCTATTGCCATCGTGAAAGTTGATAATCGAATTTACAATGAGTAGCAATATGACATCATGCCTTTGCTGTTCAAGCCACACTTTGTTTTGGCGAGCTGGTGGAACAATCCTAGGGCAGTTTGTACATTTGTGCACAGTTTGACAATAGTGGAGTAGACATTGGTGCAACACGGTTCACAATGCATCCCTTTAAAACTAGTGGCAGATAAAATCCATGTGCTGTGAGGTTAATTCAGACGTGAATGGAATGGTAACATGCTGGATTAATTCATTAAGCATGAGGCAGAAGGTAGGCATCTGGAAGGCATCAGGTATTTTACCCACGGAATGCCTCTGCCTTGACCCTGGCACAGTATTGTGGGCAGGGAACTATACACAGTTGAAATCACAATGTCACACTGGTTGCCCATGCTGCACAGAGTAGGTACTAGATAGAGTTCAGAGTACTAATTGTTGCCCCCCTATAAACCATGGATAGGGTTGCCACATTTTCTGGAAAAAAATACCGGCCTTCCTATATATTTATCTTTTTTCCCTATTAATAACATTGGGATTGACCATAAGTTTTACCGGCTAGGACGGTAAAATACCGGCCAGGTGGCAACCCTAACCATGGATATGGGTTGAGGTAAAATGTCTCCCTGGGGTATTGTCCTACCCCTCCCTCACCTAAGAGAAATGGGTTAGATATGAGTAATATATTTGTGTGCTCTGAATATGTGGTAGGAAAAATGGAGGAGGGTTAAAAGGACTTCTGAGATAAATAAAGGCTAGTAAACAATATTGGTGCTTAGTAAATATGCTCCTTATCTCAAAATCATCAGCCTTATTTGGCATGATGTACTGCAATAAATATCTGTGCTATTGGTCACAGCTTCTATCTGCTGCACTAGTTTAGTTATGTGTTTTACTTTCAATATAGCAATAGCCCTTTAATCCGTTTAATCCAATAATCCTTTTTTAATTAGTTCAAGTATCTCTGTGTCTAACTCTACTCTGATCACCAGGTAAGTACTGTTCCACTTCTGCACTCTGCAAGTCTTCAGCTCAGAGATTTCAGTTTACATTAAATTATCTCCCCCATAAGATTAGGTACCAAGATAAATCACTGTAAATAGGAGGGCCAGGTGTCTGCTAAACAGTTTTGTGCCCAATGTGCATAGTTTTACCTAAGTATGTGGCCTCTAGGGGCCCCAAAAGCTAGACACCCCATATGCTCTATCATTTTTGTCATTCCAGCTACTGCATTTTATGTGGGGTAAACTACAATAAAGTACGCTAACCCAAGGAAGTCATATATTTTTGGAAAATACACATTCCCCCGAATCCAAAATGGGCAAATATGACTTTCTACTCCAAAGTACCAAACAGCAAAGCTTTCCTAATTTTTTTTTTTTTTAAATCTCTGAAAATCACCTCAAAGCTTCCACTTTGTAGTATCCTATCTCTCAAGTATCATTAGGTATCAAGATAAAACCCCCTTAATGTGCATAAGTTCACCTACGTATGTGACCTCTAGGGGCCCAAAAAGGAAGAAATCCCATATGATCATTCTCTAACACCATAAATATGAATGCTAAGGGTTCACATAACACTTTGATGCCCAATGCACTAAGGTTTACCCATTAATGTGGCATTTACGGTCCCCAAAATTTACCTTTTGCATTTTGATTTCATGCTTAAATTTATAATAATTGAAAAACACATCACCAGTGTTATGTGTGGTAAAAGCTGCAAAAAAGTACAGTGACCCCAGAAAACCAAATATTTTTGGAAAGTGCACATTCTAATGAATCCAACATGAGTAAAGAGCCTTTCTACATCAGACTACCAAACTGCAAATCCTTCTTTGGTTTTTATACATTTCTGCTAATCACCTAAAAATGTTGCAATTTGCCACATTTTTCTCACACATGTTTTATGTACTAGTTAAAATCACCCTAAATATGAACTGAACAGTTTGATGCCCAATATGCATAGATTGACAAAAGTATGTGGTATGTAAGGACCCCAAATGCAAATTGTGCATATGAATTTTCTCGCCTGCCAATTCAGCTTTTGCAATCTGGGCCCCTGACTGCGTATTATGTGCTGCAAGACCCCCTAATTGTACAAAGACCATCAGAAAACCATTCTGATGAATCCAACATGGGTAAAAATACCTTTCTACACCAAACTACCAAACTGCAAAGCTATACTATAAAAAGGAACAAAAGCTGCAAAAAAACCACAGAGATTGCGCAAGCAATGAAACAACAAAATAACTGATCCAACAGCTTAATTAAATACCTGATCCAATCGTCACTCTGCCAAAATAATCAGTTATTGGTGAAAAACAAAAGATAAGAGTAAAATGAATAGGGATGCACCGAATCCAGGATTTAGTTTGTGATTTGGCCTGTTTCAGCAGGATTCGGATTTGGCTAATTTGCAAATTAGGGGCGGGGAGGGAAATTGTGACGTTTTGTCACAATACAAGGAAGTTATAATGTTTTCCCTTTCCCACCCCTAATTTGCATATGCAAATTAGGATTTGGTTCAGTATTCGGCCAAATCTTTCACGAAGTAAAACATAAAAACCCTGTTTGTTTTTGTGTATACGGTACATGTGTGTACTCTTCTTAAAGTTGTCTGATTGTGTAAGTGAATATACTGTATGTTAGAGTCCTGCAGCGGGTCGGATACCCGCAAAAACCTGCGGTACCTTGCGAGTTAAGGGGAGAAGTTCTGGATGCGGGTAAAGACGCGGGTCAGCGCGCGGGTCTTCCCATTAACGATATTTACTCCTTTTTCTGGTCACGGCTACTTTCGATGACGTCACTTCAGGTTTACAATGACAGCAGTTCCTGATTCTTCATGGTCAGCAGGTCACGGGTCCGGGTTGCGGATAAGGTACTTGCGGGTAGGGTCGGGTAGCGGTTCTAAGCGGGTAAGAATGTGGGTTGCGGGTCTGGGTTGCGAATTGCAGGTTGCAGGTACGGGTCCCAATAAAATGGACACACGCAGGACTCTACTGTGTGTGAATAAATGTGGAGAAAAAGTGTGCAAAATAAAAAAAAGAGCTATCTTCACCAAAATGTGTGTGTAAATGTATGTAAGTGTTTGGGGCCCATTTACTTAGCTCGAGTGAAGGAACAGAATAAAAAAAACTTCGAATTTCGAATGATTTTTTTGGCTACTTCGACCATCGAATTGGCTACTTCGACCTTCGACCACGACTTTGAATCAAACGATTCTAACTAAAAATCGTTCGACTATTCGACCATTCGATAGTCGAAGTACTGTCTCTTTAAAAAAAACTTCGACCCCCTACTTCGCCCACCTAAAACCTACCGAAGTGCAATGGGAAGGTCCCCATAGGCTTTCTAATGTTTTTTAGGTCGAAGAAAAATCGTTCTATCGATGGATAAAAATCCTTCAAATCAAACGATTGAAGGATTTAATCGTTCAGTCAAATTATTTGCGGTAAATCCTTCGACTTCGATATTCGAAGGATTTACATTTGGCAGTTGAATATCGAGGGTTAATTAACCCTCGATATTCAACCCCATGTAAAACTGCCCCTATGTGTTTGCAAGTGAGTAAATAAAGGCCACTTAGCGTTTTTGGAGCAGGAGGGACGTTGTCACCACTGAAAGGGTCCTGGAGGTCCTTGGTGCAGAGCTGTTACGCAGCAGTAAGTGAGCGGGCGGCACTGCAGGCAAAAGGAAGCCGGAAGAGCAGGAGATAGCCTTGTAGCCCAGGGGGCTGTCATTCCTCCCCACTCTCTGTGAAGGTGACAAAAGCTGCAGAGGACTGTACATAGTATGTTCTTGGCAGATTGAGGACTTGACTGCCAGCATATAAGGAGTACGTGCTTGGCAGAAAATGGGTTAAAGGGGTTGTTCATCTTTGATTTAACTTTTAGTATGACGTAGAGATTGATATTCTGAGACAATTTGCAATGTATTCATTATTTGTGGTTTTTTTTTTTTTAGTTATTTCGCTTTTTATTCAGAAGCTCTCCAGGTTGCAATTTCAGCAGTCTGGTTGCTAGGGTCCAAATTATCCTAGCAACCAAGCATTGATTTGAATAAGAGACTGGAATATGAGTAGGAAAGGTCTAAATAGAAATATGAGGAATAACAAAGTAATAACAATAAGGGGCACATTTACTAAGCTCGAGTGAAGGATTCGAAGAAAAAAACTTTGAATTTCGAAATTTTTTTTTTGGGTACTTCGACCATCGAATAGGCTACTACGACTTTGATTCGAACGTTTCGAACTAAAAATCGTTCGACTATTCGAGAGTCGAAGTACTGTCTCTTTAAAAGAATTCAACTACCTACTTCGCCACATTAAACCTACCGAGCTTCAATGTTATCCTATGGGGACCTTCCCCATAAGGTTTCTAAGCTTTTTTTGATCGAAGGAAAATCCTTCGATCGATGGATTAAAATCCTTCGAATCGTTCGATAAGAAGGATTTAATCGTTCGATCGAACAATTTTTCCTTCGATCGAAGTATTTGCGGTAAATCCTTCAACTTCGATTTTCGAAGTCGAAGAATTTTACTTTGAGGGTTAATTAACCCTCGATATTCGACCCTTAGTAAATGTGCCCCTAAATGTTTAGCATTACAGAACATTTGTTTTTTAGATGGGGTCAGTGACCCCCATTTGAAAGCTGAAAAGAGTCAGAAGAGGAAAGCAAATAATTAAAAAAAACTTTAAAAAAAATGAAGACCAATTGAAAAGTTGCTTAGAATTGACTATTCTATATACTAAAAGTTATCTTAAAGGGCACCATTTGGGTAAAATGTTATCCCCAACCAAAGGTGTGGAATAGAGAGAACAGTAGTTTTTTTAAAAAAAAGAGGCTGATACGCTACCCATCCTGGGAGGAAGCTGCCGGTGGGAGCAGCCATGTCCGGTCACTCGCAAGTGCATAATGAAAATGTGCCTTTGGTTGGGGATAACATTTTTACCCAACAGGTGCCCTGAACCACCCCTTTAAATGAAACTTTCCATAGTAGGGACAACACATGGGGCACTAGGGCAGGCACTGATGTGAATGGTATAAAATCTCTCTATAAAACACTGTGCCATATATTAGCGCAATATAAATAAGGGATAGATATTCTGATTCAAAGTCTCTTATCTTGTAGCTTAAGCGGTGCCAGCATTGGCATTGCCCTCTACTAATCACACTTTTGTTGCACAACGTTTATTTTATGCTGATTTCATTTTTATTCTTTCCTGATAAGAAACAGCAATAATCTGCTGGGCGCAATTATCCCGGGAGTCGAACGTCGGCATAAATTATTTTATAAACATTCTGCTTTGATTAACAAAAAAAAGCCAAGAAATCTATCCTGCAGCCTTCGGGCCTTTGTTGAATGAAAACTCCCAGCATGCCCCTCCGCCCGGGCATTTAAACCGGCGTATGACTTTTTGTTTTCATTTGATCACTAAAAAAGATATAATCCTGCTGCTACTGCTGCTGCTGTATGTGCCGGACAAAAAGCAATTTATTTATGCTCCTCTCCCAGAGCTCATTGAATGCAGCCTCTTGTTTTGTATCAGTAGAATTCATTGTGTCTCCCCCGGCTATAACTGGCTTTGCTGCATAATCCTACACTCCGCCCCCTCTCTGTCCCCCTCCCTGCCTGCTGTCTCTCTGCCTTTCTCTATGCACTGCTATAGCAGCTGGAGAAGGAGCCTGCTTGCACGGTGAGTAGCCTCATGTGTCCCTATGCGGGGTTGTGCATGCAACATTGTAGTGTGTGTCATTGTGCATGTGTGTATCACTGCATTACACTGCGTGTGTGTGTGTAAGGGAGGCTGCATATCAGTGTTGCAACTGCAGACCTGTGCAGTCTGGGGGGGGGTGCAGTCTAGCTGCATAATTATTATTATTATAATAACTTGCCTATAATAGTAAGCCGGTTGAGTTACACCCCCATTAAATGCAATTACTTTTAATGGGGTGGAACCCAACCATCTTTTGTAAAAATAACCATTTTACATAGATATTGAAATAGTGCATCAGTTGGGGCCCTTGTAACTCTGGATCCTACCCCCCTATACAGTTTCAGGGTCTGCAGTTTCAGTTACATCCATGTCATAACCCCCATGTGTGTGCATCAGGCAGCAATATCCTAGAGAATTTCAGCTGATAATTTCCCATCATCTTGTTGGAATCATCATCATCATCTTGTCTGAAATCAGGGGTGTCCAACCTGCCCAGGGTCGATATGAATCTGGCCCAGCTTGAAGGAGAGAGAAAAGGAAGAGAAGGGGGAACAAAAAAATAAAGAAATTAAGAACTAAATGTATAGAAATACGAGAGTGAAAACGAGAGTGAAATAACACTTTGTGCTCTCTAAATCCAGACACATTAACCACCTCAGTCTGTCGTCTTGTTAGGAACAGGCTTATTATGCCACGTTGTAACAATGTGGTGACCTATGAAGTAGGGAGGATGGGGGACTCTGCCCATTGCCCAGTTAGTAATAATAATATAATAATAAGTCTGTTTAATATCCAGGTGTCCCATATTCCAATGTATAGCTCCATCTGGTTATCCAACTGGAATTGTTGTTCTTTTCTCTGTATTTTCTTTAATTTTACAAATCAAAAGTGTTTGTGTATTTCATGTGTGGCCCCAGACAATTTGGTCCCAGAGAAGCCAAAAGGTTGGACACCCCTGTCTTAAATCAATGGCCTGCAGGACCCCGTCATCCGTCGGCCATTGTTTCATAGGCACCGCATCACCTGCAAGCGGAATCATAAGGTACAAGAAGCTATTGATGGTTTGACCTCCAGTATTCGACCTACGTCGGCTTAATTATCTGACTCGCATGGTCACCTTGTGTGACCAGCGTTGGACAACTTTATTCCATATAGTGGGCCAATTATATAATGTACAATGTGCCTGCAGGCTGGTGATGGCATTATGTATATACTGAAATTCCAGGACAAGCTCTACTGCTAATTCTGCCCAGATATGATGAATTTAGAGCAACATTCTTTTATTAGTTGGGTGTCTGTCACTTTAGTTGCCAGTGACTTTTGACTTGATTCACCTTGACATTAATGGAAGCCAATTCAGGTCACCCAACTCTCAGCATTATCCACTGTATATATCCTTGTGCATGCTTTATTGCAATGGGTTTGGGGTGACCTGCAGTACATAAGAAGATACCCACAGACTAGAGGACAGTTTGATGGTCGCTACCTAAAGGGACAATTAAAAAACCCCTATGACACTTGCACTCGTGTTGGTTTGGAACCATCATGTTCTCCTGTCTGTTCCTCAGTTGACATGAGCCAGTGTATTTGTGCATCCGTTACTTTATTCCATAATCATGTCTGACAGAGGGAGATCCTTCGGGATCTGTAAAGTCTGATGTGTAATGTTGTTAATTGTTGGCAATCGAGGCTGAGACTGCAGACACTTTTGTGCTTTGGATAAAAGGTCATTGTGATGTTGCAATTGTCAAAACGAAAAGCATTACAGGTCTGATTCTGCACTTTAGCCTTCAGCAAATGTCTTCCTTTTCCTAAATGCGGCATCCGCTATCTGGTTATTTAAGTGCAGACACCACAGGGGGAAGAATTGTCTATCCATAAGGCAGTGCTGTGTAACGTGGCTGATATATAAACGAGCCAGGCTTTGCTTCAGCTTTATATTCCCTTTATTCTCAGTATACCACATTCTACTGTATTGTTTCAATGTCTTTCAATATGCAGCTATTAACCGCCACAAAGGATTTTTGTCTATCATGGCAAGACATTTTATGCATACAGTATTTATATGTATTATACATGCTATTTTTTTTATATTTTAATTCAAAATACAGTTTAAGACTTTGACAATAGAACAGGGACTAGATGGCACGTGCAGGGACGGATAACAATGGGGCAGAAGGAGATGCAGCTCCAGGCTACTTTGTAAAAAGGGGGCACAGACTGAGGAAAGTCCGATATTATATAGATTATTAGCCTCAGTGCAATGTATATCTGTGCCAGGGGGTGGGCAAATGTATATGCATTTAGCTTGGGGGGCTGCAGATCTGCTAGAAAAGGATCACACCCATAGAGGCATGCAGTGAAAGGGGATGTAGTCCAAAAGGGAAATGTTGCCTAAATAACTTAAAAATATATAATTCTAAGCATCTAAGCTTTCCTACGTACATGAATCAAAATGCCAGTGGTTATAATTAATTGTACAGTAAATGATATTGCTATTGAAGTAATATGTGTCTGTCTTATACTGCATTGCTTGTTGTGACTAATGAGAACTAAATAGCAGTAGTCAGCTCTCCTATAGCCAAGATAATATGGATAAACATGGGAGTATCCCAGATTAATCAGCTGGCTGCTGCTGTATTGAAGCACCAGAGCAGAGAATAGAAAGAGACAGTGCTTTCAATAGCAAAGTGCAGATGTGCAGGGGGATCTGAGCCCTACTTTACATACAGTACAGACGGAAGTCTGATTGCAGTTGGACAGACTGTGGTTGAGAGGATAAGCAGCTTACAATATACATTAGTTTAAAAGGCAGTTCCACTTCTCTTTCGTTTTTTATTTGACTTTTAAAGAGTGAAATTTTTCCCCTCATTTATCTTCCCCAACCGGCTGCTGCCACTGCATCTTTTCCCTAAAGATAACACCTCCAACATGATACGGCTAATCTCCCATGTGTCAGCAGTTTAAAGGAAAGTGAGCTCTTGTGCTGTTGAGGCAGAATTATCAAAAATCCTTAGCCAACCTAATGGCTTTTTTCTTTGTAAAATGTTTGTCAGCTTCAAAATGACGTTTGCACCCAATTCTTTAGGCACAATGATGCTGCCCATATTAATGCTGCCCACTGTGGGAACCCAACTTTGAAGTGGAGGTAGTTGTCAGGGTTCCCCTGCATCCAAGCCCGGATTTGTGGAGAGGCCACAAAGGCCCAGGCCTAGGGCGGCATGCTGTCCAGACGCTTACTGGTGAGCCCATCGCTCATTTGCAGGCGCGCAAGCTCGCTCACACCGGAGGGGGTATGCGGACGGGCCATGTGTGTGGCAACTGTGGGCCTGCACTCGTGGAGCCCAAAGCCTGGTTAAAGTAAAATAAGTGGAATATGTCTATTTGCACCCCTAGGTACTCTAGGAAGATCCCTTTGAAGGTCATTTAGGGTGAGATTTGGGGTGCTCACCTAGATAATCTTGCAAACATGGGGCAAATTTACTAAGCGGCAAAAATTTGCAGCGACGGCTTCGCAGGCAGTGCAACACTTCGCCAGGCTAAAATTCGCTCAGACAAGGCTAATTCACTAACATGTGAAGTTGCATCCAAGGCACCGAACGCTGGCAAAGTTGCGCTAGCGTTAATTCGGCAGGCAGAGGGAAGTTGCGATAGCGTTGGCTAATTTACATACGGCGGTAAGTTACACTACACAAGCCCGGGAAACCTTAATAAAAGAAAATAAAGTTCTTATATTGCCCTACACATGAGCCCAGTGTATAGTTTATGTGCCATATGTTAGGAAATGTAAAGGGGAAGCCGGTTACCCCAAACAATTTTACGCTCTTTTGCAGCCTATCACCCTGAAAAAAGGAAAAGACGTCAGCGTTTTTTGGGATGTTATCAACTAAAGTTTGAGGGAGTCCTATCTACTCTATTGAACTTCGCCTGGTCTGAGGTGACGAAGGCAAGTCTGGCGCAAGAGGTAACGTTCGGTAAAATCCGCACCTTTGTGAATTTGCGCAGTTAAGTCCCTTCGCCAGAGCGCAAATTCGCCTTGAGTGTCGAATGAGCGCCAGCGTCAGTCTCTTTTGCTAGCGAAGTTACGCCTACGCCCTTTAGTAAATCGGTGAAGTGCCGAAATGACGTCATGCTGGTGAATTTTCGCCAGCGTTAGTCACTTCGCCCTTTAGTACATTTGCCCCATGACTGAATGGCTGAGACTGTAACCTTGTAAAAAGCAAAGGGAGACCACTTTGAACCATTGCCCTAGAGCCTCAGAATCACACATTGAACCATTGCCCTAGAGCCTGAGGCTGAAAGAGACAAGTTTGGGAGACTGATGTGAAAGTAGAAGCTGATGTAATTTGCAAGAGGTGCACCACCACCCACAATATGTTGTTATGGTTACATCTGAAAGGAAATGCAGTTATTGTTATTTATAAGAAAGAACCTCAAGCCACTACTGAGTATTACCACAAAGTTATTTCTAAACAATGCTAAGAGCTTGCACTGCCTCTTCCTCAAATAAAAACTTATAATACATAAAAAGATATTCACCGCAAAGTTCAGTGACCTGAATAAAAGAACTCAGCCTGTGGCTATTGCATTGGTCTTGGGACTCCTCGGTAACTTCAAATATCCTTATGATTTACAATAGGCGGTAAAGTATCCCTATATATATTCTGTATAGGCCTATTTCTCAGGCCTGAATAAATTACAAAGGACAATAATAGGGAAAGATTTATCAAAATGCAGGTGACCCAGATGGTCTGTGAATTGACGTCATTCATTAAAGGGACCTGTGTCCTAAAATCAGGAACAGGTTGGCATTTCTGCTTAGTAAAGGTAAATGACATCCATAACCACAGTTGCGACTGCTATAAAATCTCCATAGTTGTTGCTCAGACTGACATCCTTCGATTAAAGGTACTTGCGTCTAAAGCTGTGTATGACTCGTGTGCCAACTGATGCAGCCTACACAATGACCCACAATAGGACCAGGATTAAACGTTAAATCCTCCATCGCTACAATTTCTAGTAAGTTGCTTTAAGCAGCCTGAGCTTTGCTGTAAAGGCATTATAATGCATCCTTTCTATAGACACGAGTACGCTTCTTATAAATGATTGTCCTGGTTTTATAACGGCATGTATTCTGGCTTCTGCTTCTCCTTGAATCATCAACAGCTGAGCATGTTGCTTTTCCAGTATTTAGATCCAAGTTGTGAAGATGGTACAGTACTGCCAAGAGCCAATTTATTGTTGAGTTGCAATACTTGTTCCAATCTATGGCCTTGGAAGCTATTATGCCTAGCAAAGGAATGCTCCAGTCGTCCTTTATTGCTAAATTGCATTGTGTAGCTCCTTTATATACAGCAGGTTTCAATGGTGTAACTATTTGGCAGCAGGTTTCAGTGCATTCCTATGGCACAGAATAAAGAATGATGAACGGTGTGTAAATCGATACTCAAATCTCTAAGGATATACGGTTCTATGGTTCTAACTGCATTTGCTTCTCTGTGTGTTCTGAGCAGATACAGCTAAAACAGATACAACTAATGAGCAGATACGGCTAACAGGCTCCTAAGATACTAAACCTTCAGACAATGGGCTAGGTTAAGAAAATACTGCAATAAAAATCTTACTAATTAAGTAAACACCATGGTAACTGGGCTGTGCACAAGACTCTTTTATTAGCTGTGAGTTACCACAGGACAAGAGAAGGTTCCCTGAGGACATAGCTGCTGGTGTAGATATTGCAGTATACAGGTTAGATGTCCGTCTATGGAGGAACCAAAGTATATAGATCCCTGGTGCTACCGAACAGTGCAGCAATGAATCATAAAAAAATGCCATGGCAAATGTAAGCCCCACCTGGCATGTTGAATAATAAAATAGCAATAAAAATGTCCATTTATGACCACAAGAGCCCATGATCCAGTTCTATAGACGTGTAAGGAGCATGTTAATTAGAAATGTCAGTATGAGTGTCCACCACCCCAATTGTGGCTGGCTTTGTGAATAACCCCAAACATTTGGATGGTGAAGTTATTTTGCGCGGAAAGCAAAAGATACCCCATTTTAAGACAGGCCTTAAATGTCTTGCATAGAACATTTTGTCTCTATTATAACTGTTTTCCCCATGATATTTAATTCAGCACTACAGAATGTTATCAGAACAATTATTTCAAGGTGTCTGGTAAATTATTTTCAATTATAAATTTAGTCAGACACAGCAGAGCAGGGCATTGGAATGATTATGTGCAGGAGAAAAAGGTTTTACCTCCATTTTAAAGGAAGGGGTGGCAGCCATAATCATTTCTAATAATCTTCTAGTATTACTATTGCAATGTCTATTACTTTAAAAGGGAACTATCACAAAAATGAAAAATTAATATAAGCTTTATAATACCAAAAAGCGAAACCACTGTGTATAAAATGAGCCTCAAAGTAGGCATTATCTATGCAAGAGCAATAAGCTTACGGATTAGATGAGCCGTGACTTAGGGTAAGGTCACACTGGGAGATGTGGTCGCCTGGAGACTAATCACCTCGTGATTTACGGTGACCAATCTCCCCAAACACCTTCCCTGACTCTGCACCGGCTAAAATGAAAAAAAACGCCGGCACTAATCACACGCGGCGATTCGTTTTCTGAAGTCGTCCGAAGTTTCCTTGTGAGGCAACTTTGGGCGATTTTGGAAAACGAATCGCCCCGTGTCAGAGTCAGGGAAGGCGTTTGGGGAGATTGGTGAAATCTCCCCAAAACGCCCAGTGTGGCTAAATAATATTTCATGCCTTTCAGTACAGATAAGGACATTGAGTAAAGAACCGAAGTTAATTCAGTTATTTACTTAATGCCCATATCTTTTCATCCCCTGTATCAGGTTAGGGCCACACTAAGTGGATCCAGAGGCTGAGAATACATTTCTCCGCTGCTGTTCTTGCTGATGTGCCTGCAACTGAAAGCATTGTCTCCACTCGGGTGCATGCAGATGCGGCAGATCTCGGCAGTGAAATGGAGACTCTTGCTTTTTTTTTTGCCAAAAATCTATCATGTCTATCTGCACCAATGCGGAGACAACACTTAGGGCAGGGGCACACGGGCAGATCGCCTCTTCTTCGGGGTGACAATCTCCCCTATTGCATTCCCCCTGCCTTCCGCCTGCTAAAATTAAAAATCACCTGCAGCAATGCACTCACGGCGCTTCAATTTCTGAAGTCGCCTCGTTAGGCAACTATGGGGGACTTCGGAAATTGAAGCGCCGCGAGTGCCATTGCGCTGGATTTTTCTCATTATAGAAGGCGGAAGGCAGGGGGGAAGGCAGTTCGTGGAGAGTGTCGCCCCGAAGAAGAGGTGATTAGTTGCCAGTCGACTAAATCTCCCCGAATCTGCCCGCGTGCCCCTGAACTTATGGGTGAAGACAGAGCAACAGAAGAAAATCAGCAGGAGAGCGGATCTCTGACTGCATTTCTCCACGGGCCGAGATCCACATTTGTGTGTCTCTAGCCTTAACAAAATAAAAGACAATAAATGGCAGTTATTTAAGGAGAACATTTAGTTATGTTACATAGTACATGTTGGGTTAAAAAAAGACCAAGCTCCATCAAGTTCAACCTTTCCAAATGAAACTCAGTGCACATATAAACACCTGTCTCTAAACTCACATATATAACAAGTATTTATACTAAACGAACTGTAGATCTTACGATCACAATAGCCTTGGATATTAATCATCTGAGCCAATTAATAGATTGTGCCATAACAGCAACGGGGCATTCCACAACCTCACTGCCCTCACCAGGAAGAACCACCTACACTGCTCCAACTGAAATTTCTGTTCCTCTAATCCAAAGAGGTGGCCTTTGGCTCATTAATCTTTTCTAGGGGGAAAAAGATCACCTGCTACTTGTCTATAATGCCCTCTAATATAATTATAAAGAGTAATTACGTCCCCTGGCAAGTCCTTATTCTCCAGAGAAACAAAACCCCAACCTTGACAGTTTACACAATGAGTATCTGACAATTCCACGTAGAAAGCAAAACAAGCAGCTGCCATAAAACATACAGTATATACAAACCCAATGAAGCATTACATGACCTCAAGCAAAATATGTGATTTACATTTCATGACTTTCTTCTACATTTTCCATATGCAACGAGCACTTGTGTAACTAAAGGATCTTGCTGGGTGCTGGCTGTGAGAAATAAACATCTAGTATTAAAATCACTTGAGACTTATGAGTGAATCACTTAACATTCACAAAGGGTTCCTTGCGGTGCTACTATACTAGAAATATTCCAGCTATACATGACTATACTGGAACTACTCTATGTATTCCATTCTCTCAGGAGTTAAGCCATATGTAATACCCTCTTAAATCTTTCATTTTATTACAATTCTTTTGTACAGTACATTACATTTATTTATTTATTATATTTAGGCTTATTTAACCAATTAGATGTGTTTTGCTGTGGTGTTTTCCATGTTTAAAAATCAGTCTTACCAATATTAGTGGTATTTATGTAAAATGTATTCTTGGGTTATTTTTATTCAGTTCGCACCATCTGGTTCCCTTCTCATTAGTAAATCTTTCCAGAAGACTAAAGGGAATGGGGCCTGTTATCCAGAATGCTTGGGACCTGGGGTTTTCCAGATAACGGGATCTTTCCCTAACTTGGTTCTTCATGCCGTAGAAAATCATGTAAACATTAAATAAACCCAATAGGCTGGGTTTGCTTCCAAAAATGATTAATTATATCTTAGTTTGAATCAAAATCACGGTACTGTTTTATTATTACAAAGAAAATTTTGAATTATTTGGATAAAATGGGAGACGGCCTTTCCATAATTTGGAGCATTCTAAATAAAGGGTTTCTGGATAACGGATTCTATACCTGTTTGAGAAAGAATGAGGTTTCATCTGAAAATACATAAAAAAAGTTTTGTTACAGAACCATGAAGTTGTATATTTTTTCCCTCAAGTGGTTTTTTTGGCAGATATCATAGGTATCTCCTTGAAAGGTTTGGTTGGAAGACGTTAGTAGAAGGCTGAGTCAGGGACTATTGTCACTTTGTCAAGAATAAATACCTTCAGTTCATTTAACTTCAGCTCCCTGTAGCCCCACCAGGCAGAAGAATACTTGCACAGGAGCTCCCTGTAGCCCCACCAGGCAGGAGAATACTTTACCAGGAGCTCTCTGTAGCCCCACCAGTCAGGAGAATACTCTACCAGGAGTTCCCTGTTGCCCCACCAGGCAGGAGAATAATTCCACTCTGTTGCCCCACCAGGCAGGAGAATAATTCCATCCTGTTGCCCCACCAGGCAGAAGCACACTTGCACAGGAGCTCCCTGTAGCCCCACCAGGCAGAATACTTCCACAGGAGCTCCCTGTTATCTCACCAGGCAGAAGAATAGTTGCCCCGCCAGGCAGGAGAATACTTCCATCCTGTTGCACCACCAGGGCGAAGAATACTTGCACAGGAGCTCCCTGTAGCCCCACCTGGCAGAAGAATAATTGTACAGGAGTTCCCTGTTGCCCCACCAGACAGGAGAATAATTCCACCCTGTTGCACCACCAGGCAGAAGAATACTTGCACAGGAGCTCCCTGTAGCCCCACAAGGCAGGAGAGTTATTGCACAGTTCACTGAACTGAACATTTTCAAGATAACCCAGAAATTCCAGTTGCTTTAGACTTAACTCTACTAGATACCATATATCATGACCTGTCCTGGATGAATGAGAATGCCCATAGACATACAGCCAAGAAGTAGCCATTTAGAGCTTCCAAGGGTTTAGATTATTTTTTTTTTTACCTTCCTCTGGATCAATTAGGAGGTGAACTTGATAAATATGCTTTTCAACCTTAGCTTTAATGTAAGTGTGGGAGAATTAAAATCTTTGTATAACGAGCTCCAAGTAACAGTGATGAATTTTTCAGTGTGACATGAATAGAGTAGGCAGTCTTGTACTTCACCAAGGAGATAGTGCTCATCAGGAAATGTGCAAAGTGATTGCTATTAACCAGTTAGTTCGTGTAGATAAGTATAGAGCTCCTTTTCTACCTACTGAGAAATGCCTTTTTCACCTTAGTGTAGTATAGGCCACCCCACTAGGGTTGCCACCTTTTCTGGAAAAAAATTCCGGCCTATATTCTTGCAATTTTTTTCCTATTAATAACATTGGTATCAAGCATAATTTTTACCAGCCAGGCCGGTAAAATACCGTCCAGGTGGCTACCCTACACCCCACACAGGTCTGTAGCCGTTTATAACAACCCTTCTCACATTTTCCATAGTATCCGAATTGCCAGTTTGAGCCTGCAGTAACCATTATCATGCCTAACTAGCTGGTAGTGTCTGTGTTTCATTTCCAGGGGCAGACAATTCATTAAAGGATAATTAAAAGCTTAACTTAAGAAGTAGCTAGAAATGTTGTATATTATGTTTTGTGCATCTGTGCCAGCCCAAGGCAACCACAGCCCTTTAGCAGTAAATATCTGTGTCTTCAAAGATGCCCCAGTAGCTCCCCATCTTCTTTTCCACTGATTCACTGCACATGCTCTGTGCTGCTGTCACTTACTGAGCTTAGGGACCCACTCACAATATACAGTACACATAGAATAGAAATGTCACAATATAAGGCTGATTAGTAATTAATATACATAATTACTACATGGCAGCACAGAAACTAGGGATGCACCGAATCCACTTTTTTGGATTCGGCCGAACCCCCGAATCCTTTGCAAAAGATTTGGCCTAATACCAAACAGAATCCGAACCCTCATTTGCATATGCAAATTAGGGATGGGAAGGGGAAAACATTTTTTACTTCCTTGTTTTGTGACAAAAAGTCACGTGATTTCCCTCCCCACCCCTAATTTACATATGCAAATTAGGATTCGGATTCGGTTCGGCCGGGCAGAAGGATTCGGCCGAATCCGAATCCTGCTGTAAAAGGCCGAATCCCGAACCGAATCCTGGATTCGGTGCATCCCTAACAGAAACCAGTGCAATTAGCATCAGAATTTAATAATCAGCCCTGTAGCATCAGCTTATATTACAGGGGAAGCTCATTTTCTGCTGGATAATTAGTGATGAGCCCTAAGCTTAGCTTCTCAACAGCTGCTCAGAGCCCACTGAGCATGTGAGTGTCACAGACACTTTCCAAGATGGTGACCCCCTGTGACAAGTATGAAGTCCTGGATCATTGCTGCTATTGACAAGATGGAACTTTAGGCTGGTGCAATACGTTCAGCATATAAAATACGGAATTTTTGGCCACATTCATTTTTAGGGTTTAGTTCTCCTTTAATCTTCCGTGTGGAACCAGACTGGAGATATTTTCCTTTAAACAGTATTTTGTTAAAATACATTTGTGCATCATTCAGGGCATTGATTTACACTTGGATGGCATCTTTGCACTGTTCAATAAATCTTCTCTTTGGTTAAGAATCACTTTAGCCTACTCATGTTATACTAGTACTAGTGTTGCAAGTTATAGTTCAGAAGCATATAACCCTTCCTCCACTCATTTGCGAGGGCTGAAATAAGAGAGAGAGGGTCCAAGTGTGTTCTGCCTAAGAAAGGGTTAAATCTGCAAAGCAAGGGGGCAGAAACTATGGCAAAGTATTAAAAGTGTTGTATAGCACCATTGAATAAATTTGGGATCACCCCGTTTGCTGCAACCACAGGTATTGGCATTCTTTTCTATTTGGACTATGGCAAAGTATTGACAGCTATAATTTACTTTCATTCTCCCCCACAGAATTAATAACTGGAAGTAGTAGCATAATGTAATCTAAGTCAATAATTGCCTTCTTTGTACCTTGTGCAATTGGTCATCATTAATTCTGCTAAACTGAAGAGAGGCTTGTTTTTTCTAGAAATAGTTATAGTGATCCTGCCACTGCCATTGTACAGTTATAACTTATAACAAAGGGAAAAATAAGGTTCAATTATAAACAAGAAAACCCACTGACGGAGAATGTAATACAACTTGTCCTTACTTTAGTGAAGGTTTCAGCAGAAGTTAAATCGAGTGTAGGCACCTCTTTTCTCAAGTGGTCAAGTAACCTGTAGCTGAAAAAAAGATGTTCCCTTGCTGCGTGTTGGCTTTACATGTATATTATAAGAAATATAAATGAATATATACTAATACATATACTAAACTAGCCGTAGATCTTTAGATCACAGTAGCAGTAAATATATGTTTTTTTAAGAAATCATCCAAGCCATTCTTAAAGGCATTAACTGAATCAGCATCACAACATCACCCGGCAGTGCATTCCACAACCTCACTGTCCTGACTGTGAAGAACCCCCTACGTTGCTTCAAATGAAAGTTATTTTCTTCTAGTCTAAAGGGGTGGCCTCTGGTACGGTGATCCACTTTATGGGTAAAAAGGTTCCCTGCTATTTGTCTATAATGTCCTCTAATGTACTTGTACAGAGGAATCATGTGCCTTTTCTCCTGAGAAAACAACCCAACCTTGACAGCCTGCCTGTAAGGAAAGCCCATTGGCGCTCCTTTCCCCTTCAGCACCGCAGGCAAGATGGTGGCGTCCAAACGTGCGGTGTCAGCGAGTGACGTGACATTAGCACTCTCGTTTTGGCGGCAAATCCCCTTAAAATAGATGCCAAAGACTTCGTGACCTTGCACAATTATAGGTTGAACTCATTGTGTTCCTGGGTGCATTATTACTAATTCTGACCTTGATTCCTGATCTTGACCTTGGCATGTTATAGACTAAGAACCTTCCTGAACTGACCTCTGCCTGGATTTGATTTCACTACTTCTTAACCCCTTGGATACTGTGAACTGTGTTTGTTGCCTGCTGCTTCCTCCTTGGTCTGCAAATTCTAAGCAGAGCCTTCAATCCCTCACACTACCTTCATTAATATCTTTTTTACCATTTTAGTTGCACGTCTCTGCACGCTCTCCAGCTGATTTGTGGCCCTCTTCAAGGAAAATTCAACCGTTAACTAAAAAAACCCTACCCCCTACCCTAGGTAGACCCCCTCCCTTCTCCCCCCCAGCCTAGCTGCCCCCCGGGCAAATGCCCCTAACTTTTTACTTACCCCTCGGTGCAGATTCAGGGATTGCAGTTCACAGCAGCCATCTTCTGGATCTTCGTGTCTTCTTCCGCTTCTGCAATTTCCATCCATTTCGGCGCATGTGCAGTTGTTGCAAACGGGCAAATTGCTTCAAATGCCCATGCGCCACTCATCCAGTCGCATTCTCAGATTACCGAAGACCCGGAAGATGGCTGCCATGAAATGCGATCCCTGAATAAACACAGAGTAAAAAGTTAGGGGCATTTCCCGGGGGGGGGCAGCAAGGCTAGGGGAGGAGGGAAGGGGGTCTATATAGGGTAGGGGGGAAGAAGATTTTTTTAGTTAATGGTTGAATTCTCCTTTAAGGACTGGAGTCCAAAACTGCACTGCATACTCCAGGTGAGGCCTTACCAGGGACCTATACAGAGGCAAAATTATGTTTTCATAAATACATTATGTGTTTTAGTAGCCACTGATTGACACTGCCTTGCGTTACACATCTTGTTACCCACAACAATTCTTATTCCTTCCAACTAATGGTTTTCTTATGAACATACTGTATATGTTTCCTACTGTTCATACATACAGGGTACATTCATACATACAGGGTACATTCATACATAAACGTCCACCTATAATAATTAAATTATGTTTATTCTTGGATTATTAATGACATCATTTCCTTGATATTTTTCGGTATGTAGAAGTATAGCATGACAGTGGTTCTTAGGAAGGGCAGGAAGTATAATTGTATATTCAAAGACTTACTTTTCAACCATTGCTGTGACTTCCTGGCAGTACCTGAGTAAGACGGTGTAACACAGGTGTGGCAGCAGTATCAGGAAAGCTATTGTAATAAAAATTCATACGAAGTACAGTATTACACAATTAAAAGACAAATAATACACAGCACAGAAACTAGATTGTTCATCCAGTTCTGTGTCTGGCTATAGAAACTATTATTTTTCACATAGTGGAGATGATATCATATGCCTATCATTCAAAACAGAAGAATACATTTCATTTGTATGGGCTTCAGGGTAACTTACAGACTTTCAGTTTATACTGAAATATATGCAATTACATACAGGTATATAATTTTAAAAGAAATTTGGCCATTTAACAATTTACTATATATATATATATATATATATATATATATATATATATATATATATATGTGTGTGTGTGTGATTGTGCATAATCACAATGGGGGTCATTTATAAAGTTCGCACAGCGCATACAGTATTTATTTACAAATGGTTGTATTTTTCTAACGCTAAAATATTGCTATGCCAGTCTTTCCGTTGTTTGGTGAATTCGCATTGAGATTAAATTTTCGCAAATGGCTTGCAAATGAGACAGGTGTTTGCATGAGTGTTTGCATTGCGTAATTCAAATACAGAGAGTGCGCATAAATATTCGCAATTTGCGATTTTTGCCATGTTTAAAAAGCTCTTATAGACATTCGCAGTGTGAGAAAAAAAAATTTTTGCAATTCTGTTTGCTTTATAAATGTAACCATGTGCAGGGCAAATATATTCACTGTGCGAACCAATCTGCCCTGCACGAAGTTTATAAATAAGCCCCAATGTGTTGTATTGATACAGAAATTAACCTCAATGGTAGAGCCAAGGAGATGGGATAAAACTGGAACAGTAAGGAAAAAATAGGAATAGGCTCAAGAGAACTGACCTCAATATGTGGGTTCAGCTTTATGATTCTAAACAGAATGATATATAGGCATGATACTAATGATATGGAACATACATGGTTGATTTATGACTGATTACATTCTTAATTCAGTCTCTTTGGAAACAAATACCAAAGAAGGAGAAGGTCCGTACTCTCAGGACTTATAAAAATCATAATATTTATTATAAATGACTAACGTTTCGGCTAGGTCCCTAGCCGAAACTTTAGTCATTTATAATAAATATGATTTTTATAAGTCCTGAGAGTGCGGACCTTCTTGTAGTAGTTATGGATAATTTATTGGCACTGCACCCAGGCAAATAACTTTATCGAGAGTGCTGGCAACCCTTGGACGTGTGTGTGTGTTAGGGATGCACCGAATCCATTATTTTCGAATCGACCAAACCCCTGAATCCTTTGTGAAAGATTCGGCCAAATACCGAAACCTAATTTGCATATGCAAATTAGGGGTGGGAAGGGGAAAAAATTAACTTCCTTGTTTTGTGACGAAAAGTCACGCGATTTCCCTCCCCACCTCTAATTTGCATATGCAAATTAGGATTCGCTTCAGCCAGGCAGAAGGATTCGGCTGAAAAAGGCCGAATCCTGGCCAAATCCCGAACCGAATACTAGATTCGGTGCATATATATATATATATATATATATATATATATATATATATATATATATATATATACAAATACAAGAGTCCTCTGCACTCAACCCATTATCAATATATTTAAGACAGCGACATTTTGTGCATACTGCTACTAAAAAATGCCTTACCCTTTAAACAAAACAGGGATTGTTTGTCCATATATTGCAATATATTTAAGCTGGCCAACTATGTCAAAGTCATCCCATATCTGGCCAGTCCTACACACAAATTGCATCTGATTCATTAAGAATTCTATTGCTTCATTATACATTTTACAAAGGGACTAAGTTTTACCTGCAACTTACTTGCTGCTTTCAAACTTGGCTGCCCTTTTATTGGTCACCACTGGGATCACCTGACTATAGCTGGGAAGGGTGGGAGCTACAACATGGAGCTGGTCACTGCTCCTGTATAACTATAACAAACAAGGGAAAGTTGTGCTCACCATGTGAACATTTCATTTATAAGTACTACACTATATTATTTTTCTGTTTTTTCCCTCCTCAATGGCTTTTTGCCTTTGAGATATACAGCAATCTCTCTTTGAAAAGTGTTCTTTTAAGGGTGGAGGAGAGCCCTTTTTGATTGCCGGAGTGGGGAGACACCATTCGTTTTAGAGGATTAATCATTTATATAACATAAAGAAGTCCATACAACTCCCGCCATATGCAAATTAACTTGAGAGCAAGATCTGTAGCAAATTTTTGCTAGGCAGAAATAAACGCTAGAGTATCTTCACTTTGAAATGCTCGCATTACCGAAGTACCGCTGCGAAAAGTCAACAGCATTCAGCACCCAGTACGAAACTGTTAGTGAATTGGCGTTGTCAGAGCGAATTTTCACCTGCTGAAGTGTTGCGCTGAGTGCGAAGTGGATGCTGGCGAATTTTCGCCAGTTAGTAAATCTGCCCCATGGACAAGATTCAATTGAGAAAAACTTATCTCACTGTTTATCACATGAAAACTTTCTTGAAGTCTATGGGGAAAAAAACTGGAGCTGAATTTGGAGAAAATTTTTCTTCTCAAATTGAATCTCATCCATGAGTTTTCAGCTAATAAACAATGAGAGAGCTCAAATTAAATCTGATCCAGTATTGGGGGAAAGGAGGTTTAGCTTTTATTAAAATGGAAATGCCATACTTGGGATGTAAATGTGGGGGAGATATCAGTTCCTGTAATTAAATATATCTGGAACGGTCTAAATCCTATGACGGACGAATGGCTAGTGTCAGAGGGTTGATATTTGTCACCCCCGCCCTCTATGATGCCATAATGCTATAGGGCCCAAGGCAGGATGGACTATAAGGGCTAATGGTCTACTGTGGACAATGGTCACTCATATAGCTTATACTAGGCCATACAAACAAAAGATCATCACTCTGTTACTTAAATTCCAGAGTGTCAGTATAATGTCAGTCTGTCTGGTGAGGCCCCTTACTGCTGAAGTGCTGCTCAAATTACTGGAAATACCACAATGGCCTTGGTTAGCCGATAGCTGATTGCGAGGCTGTGGACCGTTGGAGCTAGGCACAGTATGTTACAACATTCCTTTGATAACTTGTAAGACTAAGTAAATCATTTAGACATGAGGGAGTCATGGGTGGAAGGTGACTGAGGTGCAGGTAATCACTGGTGGTGGAGGTCTCAATAAGGTGCTGTTGCAAAGCAACAACTCTTGTTCATTTTTACTCCACTGTGTTTGGGCCCAGAGAATGATAGGTCTATGGAAAAGTACAACTCCAGACTCATTTGGATTCTTAAACTTGCCCTGGCAACGCACTGCATATTTTACTTATGGGTGTGCCACTGTGGAAAAGATCACTTGGCTGACACAGTGTTTATAGTTTTACTGTACTTGATATTTCCCTTTTTATGGGTAACTTTTCTTAGGAAAAGTCCATGATAAATGGCAAGTGAAATGCTTTATGCACTTCCTAATACAAAATTACCCACAAGTATATTAAACACACATCCATACCCCATGGTGTCATTATCAGTCTATTAAGCTCCATCCCACATAGCTGGCCATAGACGCAAAGATCCGATCGTTCGAGTCGTTGAACGATCGGACTTCCCCATCTCCCGACCTGCCACTAACCATTAAGATCAAATAAAGTAGTAAAAGAACAGATCAGCCCATGTTCTGCCCCTGACAGCAATCGTACGGAAGTTATGTCTGACAAAGCTAGTGACAGTCTCCCTCTGAAAATCATCAGATCGGCAATACACGCAGAGATATTATCGGCAGCCGACAGAAATCTTTTAACCTGGCCGATCGACCAAACGACAGATCTCCCGGGGACGCAAAATGTCAGGACTCTCCACACACGGTCCGAAAATTGTACGAATCGAGGATTTGTACAATTGGATCTTTGCGTCTATGGCCAGCTTAACATTTACCCTCTTCTATTCAAAGCCTTAAAGACAGTACTCTTGACCTTTAGGGCAGAGACACACAGTCAGATTCGTGGGGATTAGTTGCCCGGTGACAAATCTTCTCTTCTTCGGGTCTAATCTCCCTGAACTGCCTTCTCGTCGGCTAGAATGTAAATCCCTGTCATGTAAATTGCCGGTGGGATGGCACGCACGCTTAGTTTTCTGAAGTTGCCTCACGAGGAAACTTCAGGTGACTTCGGAAAACGAAGTGTTCCGAATGACAATTTACATTATAGCTGACGTGAAGGCAGTTCGGGGAGATTAGTCACCCCAGAGAAGAGATTTGTCGTCGGGCGACTAATCTCCCCAAATCTGACCGTGTGTCTCTGCCCTTACTAAACACAAATTGTACAGAACTAAATGAGCCTATCCAATAGAGGCAAAGAGTCTGATTTTGCAGCATTTACTGTAGTTGCATATTTTTGCACTTGCACTTTTTGTCTGTTGTCCGGTACATCTATGCTGTGTTGTGTAGCACCATGGTCCATTTCACTGTGTACTGTAGAAACGTATATGGATGAAATGACAATAAACTCACTCTCTCTCTTGACCCTCTTGACTCTAGTTTATGCTGGTATTAAAATGTGATTTCACAGAGCCTGCTCCTCTCTTACTGTCAATCTGATACCGACGGTGCACCCTTCTCGACCAGACGCAGGCCCGGCAGTACAGATAAAAATAAATATAAAAGAAAATACCAAGAATGGGCCCCTTGTGTCTCCAGGTGCACTGTGATCCTGCTTAATTGTTGTATATTTCTCAACTTTTGGTAGTGGGAGTAGCCTAGATGGTAGGTGTGTAGGATGCAACTACAGTCTGCCAAAATAAAGCAATAAAGCAAGTGCTGTTTATCCCCAGCTGCCTCTTCACAATAAGATTATATGAAGTTTAAATATTTGTTTGGACTAAACATTCCTTTCCAGTAAGTGTCTCTTTATTGCTATTGCATCATAAGGAACAAAGTCTTGGGCACCAGTGATATCAGGGGTGGGTGTTGCCGTGGCAGGTTCTGCAGATATTAAACAAACCATTGTCATACTTAAGGTTACATATGCTTTGTACATTCTTCATATCATTGCTTTTTTCCTTTCTGTAAACTCCGGACAAGTACCAGTATAGTAGCTACTAAGGGCAATACTAAAGGAATAATAGGATTGATTTCTTTTACTGCACAAACAGTAAGTACCAGCATTTATCATTACTTACATTGACAATGTGACGGAGCAGTCAGGAGGAGAGGTCACATGGTGCCGCTGTATTGTGGGAGAACACTTTCCAAATAAATCAATTTTGGGTGCTGCTCTAGGCTGCTAAGTCAGCAGTCTATGGTGCAGATTTACTAAAGGGCGAATAGTCGACAGCAACTGCTTCGCACTCATCGCTACGCTAATTCCCTTAAATGCAGAGTTTCATTGTGGGCGGTGAACACTGAAGACATTTCGCCAGCATTGCTTTAGTCGCCTGGCGACTAATCTCCCTGGACTGCCTTCCCTGCCTCCCGCCGGCGATTTTCATTCTGGCACTCGGAGCACTTTGTTTTCTGAAGTCGCCCGAAGTTGCCTGACGTCTCTTTCACTAGCGAATTAGCGTCTGCGCCCATTAGTAAATTGCCAATGTCCCTGCAGGTGGCAACGCTGGCGAAAAGTCGCTAGCTTTAGCCACTTCACCCTTTAGTAAATCTGCCCTCGTGCTTAGAGGGATTATTGAAATACTGTAGATCAATGTTCTACAGATCCCTGAGGGCTTATGATGTGTAACTTTTATATAGTATCTATTCTTTTATATAAAATAGTATAGTTATTCATTAAAATTATCCCTCTTTTCTGTAAAAGAGGGACTAAGTTCTGATAACGATTGTAAGCTCTATTGAGCACGTACCTCTTTATCTCTGAATATCTATATGTAATATGTATGTTCGATGTATACAGTATATACACCTACGTATATATTGTAGACCACTGCACCATATCTGTGTGCTTAATAAATACAATAGGTATAGGATTCATTATCCGGAAACCTGTTATCCCTTAGACTCTTGCCTTGTCTGACTCCCAACTCCTGTATGAAAAGAGAATGAAGAGAGACAGATACTGAGAGTGATTATTTCAACTTGATTATTTCAGAACAGGTTCGGAATCTTTAATAGATTGTATTTAGCAAATGTCTTATTTCAGTATGATGAGGCTTAGATCAAGCATGGCATGGCGTCATTTCGGAACTTCACCGATTCCCTAATTGGCACAGGCGTCACTTCGCTAGCAAAGGAGATAGACGCTAGTGTTGCTTCGAATTTTCACTCTGGCGTACGGACGTAACTCCCCAAATTCACTAAGATGCAGATTTTACTGAACGTTACCTCATTCACCAGACTTGCCTTCGCCAGCTCAGACCAGGCAAAGTGCAATGGAGTGCATAGAACTTCAATTTTTAGTGCAAAATCCAAGAAAACGCTGGCGTCTTTTCCTTTTTTTCTGAGTGATAGCCTGCAAAGGTCTGTAAAATATTTTCTAACATATGGAACATTAACTATACACTGGGCTCATGTGTAGGGCAATATAACAACTTTATTTTATTATATTAAGGTTGCCTGGGCTTGTGTAGTGTAATGTATTTGCTGCAACATATACGTCCATTCAACTTTATCATTTTCCGCCGTATGCAAATTCTAGCGCATCTTCGCTTTGATTGCCGAAGTAACGATAGCAAAAATTCGCCATCGTTCGGTGCCCTGGACGCTACTCCGCACTTTTAGGGAATTGGCGTTGTCCTAGCGAATTTACTCCTGGCGAAGTGAAACCGTCGCTGCCGAATTTGCCCCTTTACTATTTATGACATTTTTATTTTATGGCGTAGGACTGCTGTGCCATTTCACACAATGATGTGCCAATGGTGTGTCTTGTGTGTCACAAAAGTGCTTTGCATCAAGTGAAAGTTTGCTCCAGTTCAAACATTTGATCTAATTCATACATATTTATATATGCTTATAATTTCAGGATCTTAGATTGACTAATATGTAAATCGTATTAATTATAGGTTGGGAAAAATACCCGCCCCCACAAAAGTGTCACTTCTCCAGTCGATTGGGAAATACCTTACCTAGTAGCATCTGCAGTCACCGCTCTCACCTTCCCTTCTCCAAATCAGCCTGTGCAAAAGTCATGTATTCTTTCCAGAGCTGTCTACTCTTTGGCAGGCCCACGGGTTTATAGTCCACAAGAGACGATAGCTGGCACTCCTCTAATTAGGTACGCCAATTTATAAAGTTCCAATTGTGTGTTGATCAGTTTTTTCAAGTTATGAAGAGATGGAGGTTGTGAGTTCATCCAGTGAATTCCTATGGGTTTCTGCCCATAGAACAAATGAGACAAGTCTCATGAACGCCATAGAGTTATTCAGTATGGTACTGAGGAGTCTACTAGGCCTAGCAGACAGAATTTGTGGTCAAGTGTCTGTAGGAAGTTCAGTCCCTCCTGCCGTAAGATTTTAGAACAGGACTTCTAAATATAGTGATATCCCCAGATCAAATGAATAACGTTACCTACAATTGGGAGAGGCAAGTTATATATAGTACAGTTTCAACGGTGCAACGTATGTTTGGTGCAAGACCTTATACTGTAATGTATGAGTCTGTCCCTGGTACTGATTAGCGACTCTTGAGTGGAGCCTGCTACAGGTATGGGAACTGTTATCCAGAATGCTCGGGACCTGGGGCTTTCCGGATAACAGATCTTTCCTTTATTTGGATCTTCATACCTTAAATCTATTAGAAAATCATATAATCATTAAGTAAACCCAATAGTCTGGTTTTGTCTCACATAAGGATTAATTATATCTTAGTTTGGATCACGTACAAGCAACTGTTTTATTTTTACAGTGATCATTTTTTAAAATGTAAATTATTTGGATAAAATGGAGTCTATGGGGCAAATTTACTAAGATTCCAGTTGCGCCAGCGTCCGCTTTGCCGCACTTCGCCTGGCGAATTTTTGCCAGCGCTGTGCAAATTCACTAAAATCCGAAAATGCGCTCAGAGGAAGCGTAAGGTTGCGAAGTTGCGCTAGCGTTAATTCGCCAAGCAAAGCGAAGTTACGATAGTGATAATTAATTTGCATAAGACGCAAAATTGAAGTTACAATGGAGGTATATGTAGCATCACTACACAAGCCTGGGAAACCTTCAAAACAGCAAATAAAATGTTTATTTTGCCCTACACATGTGCCCACTGTATAGTTAAGGTGCCATGAGTTAGGAAATGTAGGGGGGAAGGAGGGGAGCCCCAAACAATTTTTTCGATCTTTTTCAGCCTATCACCCATAAAAAAAGAAAAAACGCCAGCGTTTTTTGGGACTTAGAAAAATGTTTAACTTTTTTTGAAGCAATCCCTATCTACTCTATTGCACTTCGCCTGGTCTGAGGTGGCGAAGGAAGTCTGGCGTAAAAGGTAGCGTTCAGAAAAATGCACGCGTCAGTGAGTTTGCGTAGTTATGTCCGTTGCTCAAATTCGCCAGGCATAAGGGTGCGAAGTAACACTAGTGAATTTACGCCGGCGTCCGTTAGTGAATCGGCAAATTAATGAAAATGCGCTATGATAGCGAATTAACGCTAGTGTTAGGCGCTTCGTCCTTTAGTGAATTTGCCCCTAAGGGAGATGGCCTTCGGAGCTTTCTGGATAATGGGTTCCCAGATAACAGAGCCTTTACCTGTACTTATTCCCAATCAATGTCATCCACTGCAATGTAAACAATTTCCTGCAGTCATGCACAGTCAAAGCGTCCTGCAAGACATTATGAGCCAGGCTTTGCCAAAGGAACATTAATGGCGATTGATTCAGGGTGTCTGGGAATGTGAGAGCAGTCTCTTCCTCAATAGGTCGCAATGTAAGCAGGACTGACTGTTATGTAATCCATTATGTAACTCATCACAAGTCACACATAATCAATGGCGTCCTGCTTTCCAATACCATTGCTACAAGGCTGGATGATAGTGTAATGCAATTTCTATGTTGGCACTTGAGTAAGTGCTGCATTTGGAACTAAGTCAAACACAGGGCAAATAATCAATGAGTTTTGTTCACAGACTACAAAAGAAATCAATGTTTATTTTGTGTTTAATATAGATTGGATTCTATTGCACATTTCATTCTGTTCATTGTGAAACATATCCCAGGAAATCACCTTGATCAATCGCTCTGATTTAATTGACTGCTGAGTGTAGAATATATGTTAATTTTCTGCTTCTACCTGCATGTCCCCACCTACCTATTTCATCATTTTACTTCCCTTAAAGTGATTCAATATATTAATCTACATTAAGGGGCACATTTACTAAGGGGCAGATGTATCAAAGGTCGAAGTGAATTTTTGAATTGAAAAACGTTGAATTTCAAAGTAATTGTTGGGTACTTCGAACATCGAATAGGCCAAATTTGACTTCGCTTCGAATTGAAAAACCCTCGAAAATTCGACCACTCGAAAATCGAAGTACTGTCTCTTTAAAAAACTTCGACTTTGACACTTCGCCACCTTAAACCTGCTGAATTGCTGTTTAGCCTATGGGGGACCTCCTAGAACCTATTTGAAGCTTTTGGGCAAGTTTTTTCTTTTTTTTTGAAAAATCCTTCGAATCGTTCGATTCAAATGGTTAAATCGCTCGAGTGTACGGTTTTACTTCGATCGTACTTTGATCGAATATGGTCGTTTTCGCTGGAAAAAATACTTTGACTATCGAAGTACTCAAATTCGATGGTCAATTTTAGAAGCTTTTTTACTTCGAAATTCGATTCTTGATAAATATGCCCCGAAGGGTCGAAGTGAATTTTCGAATTTAAAAACTTCAAATTTCGAACTAATTTTTGGTTACTTCGACCATCGAATAGGCGAAATTCGACTCGAAGTAAAAAAGTTCGACTTTGAAAATCGAAGTACTGTCTCTTTAAAAAAGTTAAATTTTGCCACCTTAAACCTGCCGAATTGCTATGTTAGCCTATGGGGACCTCCTAGAACCCATAGCCAACCTATAGCTACGTTTTTTTAGAAGTCGAAGTAAAATCGTTTGATCAATCGATTAAATCGTTCGATCCAAAGGATTTCATCGTACGATCGAACGATTTTACTTCGACTGAATATGCCCTAATTCGATAAAAAAAAAACTTTGGCTTCGAATATCGAAGTAATGCAATTCGATGGTTGAATTTCGAAGTTTTTTACACTTCGAAATTCGACCCTAGATAAATCTGCCCCTATAAGTTACCTACGTATCCTGTTTATCATTTTTTGCTTTTTTTTTTTCTGCTTTTGTAAGTAATTGTCACTTGAAGTTCCTAAATCTGACTGTTTTGTCAACCTGACTGTCCCTTCTTAAACTGTCAGTTTGAATTTCTAATGCTAATGGTTAGTGATGGGCGAATTTATTTGGCAGGTGCGAATTTGCGGTGCATTCGTGCGATTCGCCGGCGGAAAATAAATTTGCGAAACGGCCGCAAAAATTCACCGGCTTCCAAAAAAATGGATGCCGTTCCGTGAATTTTTTGCCGTTTCTAATTTTTTGGCGAAGCAGAGCAAATTCGCCCATCACTACTAATGGACTCCTGCTGCACAAATATGGCAGCCCCCTCATAGAGGAACAGGGTAGTAAGAAAGGTAATGTAAAAGCATCAGGCAAATACTTTTATGGCAAAATTATAAATATCATTCAAAGACAATGTTATGATAGATAATAAAAAAGGTTATTTTCTGGTGTCAGAATCTCTTTAAAATAAAAGATCACTCCCTTTACTGATGGTTATATCTCTATTAAACATATTAAACAGGAAAAGAGAACTGAAACAGTGGAATGTAATAAAAGTTGGTAAGGGAAAAACTATTCGCAATGCGAAAAGTTATGCTTTGCGCGGACAAATCTTGCAATAACAGTTTAAGGAACAATATTACATTGCGAGATGTGGATTTTTATTTCTATTGGTGCGAATTGTTTTTCTCTTTGCGACTAATTACATTCCCCCAATAATGCAGTTTTAGCCATTTTCCATTAATGTTACAGACTGTAAAGTAACATAGTAACATAGTAAGTAAGGTTGAAAAAAGACACATGTCCATCGAGTTCAACCTTTTTTTTTTTTTTTTTAATTAACTACCTATCTGCCAGTTGATCCAGAGGAAGGCAAAAAACCCATCTGAAGCCTCTCCAATTTGCCTTAGAGGGGGAAAAATTCCTTCCTGACTCCAAAATGGCAATCAGACTAGTCCCTGAATCAACTTGGACTATGAGCTATTTCCCATAACCCTGTATTCCCTTACTTGCTAAAAAGCCATCCAACCCCTTCTTAAAGCTATCATCTGCAAACACTGATACATTACTTACAACACCCTCCCCTAAGTCATTAATGAACAAGTTAAATAAAAGTGGACCCAATACTGAGCCCTGGGGGACCCCACTAAGAACCTTACTCCAAGTAGAGAATGTCCCATTAACAACTACCCTCTGTACCCGATCCTGTAGCCAGTTTCCTATCCATGTGCAAACGACTTCATTAAGCCCAACAGACCTTAGTTTAGAAAGCAGTCGTTTGTGGGGCACAGTATCAAACGCTTTGGCGAAATCCAAATAGATCACATCTACTGCCCCCCCACTATCCAGAATCTTACTTACCATATCATAAAATGCAATCAAATTCGTCTGACATGACCTATCCTTCATAAAGCCATGCTGATTGTTGCTCATAATGCCATTCATTAGGACAAAATTTTGAATGTGATCCCTTAACAAGCCTTTAAATAATTTGCCCACCACAGATGTCAAGCTTACTGGCCTATAATTGCCAGGCTGAGATCGTAATCCCTTTTTAAATATTGGAATAACATCAGCTTTTCTCCAATCCATAGGCACCATACCAGATGACAGTCAATCTGAGAAAATCAGAAATAAGGTCTGGTCTAAAACTGAACTAAGCTCTCTTAGAACCCGGGGGTGTATGCCATCAGGCCCTGGAGCCTTGTTTACATTAATTTGTATTAAAGCTTTTTGAATCATATCCTGAGTCAGCCACTGACTAGATTGAGCTGAACCATTCGTGCAGTTATTAAGTGAGCCTGTGAACCCAGACTCCTCTATTGTATACACTGAAGAAAAGAACTGATTTAACACATTTGCCTTATCTGTATCTGTTACAACCATACTGGTACCATTATTTAATGGAGCAACACTCTCAACCTGCATCTTTTTACTATTAATATATTTAAAAAACTTTTTAGGGTTAGTTTTCACCTCCACCGCAATTAACTCTTCATTTCTTTTCTTAGCCTTCCGGATTGCTGATTTACAACATTTATTACAGTGTTTATATTCATTAAATGCAGCTTCTGTCCCTACAGATTTGTAGTTTTTAAACGCCTTTCTCCTCTGTCCCATTAACTTCTTTACTTCTGTATTAAGCCACACAGGATGATTCTTAGAGCTTCTACGTTTAGTCCTTAAGGGAATAAATTGAGAACAGTAATGATTTAATATAATTTTAAAGGACAACCATTTCTGTTCTGTGTTTTTAGCTGAAAACCTAATGCCCCAATCAATGCTCTGTAGGGCAGCCCTCAAGGCACTAAAATTAGCTTTTGCAAAATTCATGGTTTTTGTTGCCCCAGTATATTTTTGTTTTTAAACAAAAAGTATTAAGGTATTTCTGTTTGGAATACTAATTAAGGTATTTCTGTTTGGAATCTGATTTAGCTTTGGTGCAGTCCGGTCTAGAGGCCTAATGTTTATTTGCATGTGATTGTACAGAAATCAATGAAGAATAACTCAGCTCACGCACTAACACAACTATGTTTTCCCCTAGGTCTCTGTCTGACAAAAGTCATTAATCCAAGATGGCCTCAATACCAGGCAATTGCCTCTTTAGGGGGGTTTTTATCACAGGTGAGAAAAGGAAAAGCCCATGTGATGCATGTCTTCTAAACCTACTGTACAATGAATATTAATGTCATGTGACAACACTATGCTGTATATCTGTGTGCCAATGGCACAATTAAATTAACCGTATCAACAGTGGCATAACTATATGTTACTGGGCCACACAGCAAATTCATTTTAGGGCCACCACATATCCAGAGTTTGCCCTTTATTACTAATATATGTTGAAATTGCTCATCAATTAGGGCCTCATGGGGCCCCCTATACACACTGGGCTCCCCGCAGGGTCTGCTTCCTCTGTATATCAGGAAAATAACATAAGTGACTGTAATCGTATTGGAGGCTTTTGTTTGGTGCATTATTTATAGAGCACATTCTCTATAGTAGCGGTCCCCAACCTTTTTTGGCCCGGGGACCGGTTTAGAGCCATTTTTTTGTTGCAAGGACCGGGAGGAGGGGGTTGGGGGTGTCGGGAGGGAGTCAGGATGGGGTCGGGAGTGGTAGGCGTCCAATTCTGGCGTGCTGTTGTCTAATTTGGGCACGCTGCATTAATTGGTCGCTAGGCTCAACCTAGGTCAAAACTGTCCACGAATTGGTTCTGGGCAGCGGCCCAGTGGTTGGGGGCCCCTGCTCTGTAGGGTATATGCATTATCAAACTGCCTGTAGCACATACTATGAGTATACCAACACTGTATAGTAGTATCAGCTTTTAAGACGATTTACTGCTCAGGCTGCTTAAGACCAGTGTCGGAAATACCGGGGGAGCAGGGGGTGCGAGCGGGCCAGGGCCCGCACCCCCTCAGGGCCCCCCAGCAGTTCACCTGCCACTAATTCCCGGCCAATTCCGGGTGTACGGAGCGGGTGGGGGGCCCAGGTGCGCGTCCTGCGCCAGGGCCAACCCCCCTCTAGTTACGTTTCTGCTTAAGACTTACTTAAAACTTACTTAGCTGTTCCTTCAACACCTTAACTGGGTGTAGACAATCATTGCAGCATTGCGGTTAACCGGGAGCTTTTACTGACAATGGAAACCTCATAGCAACAGACTGAATATAACATGCAAAGGCTGATCAAGGCTGATTGCAAATGGTCACTGCGCTAGATTAAATCTGCTCAGTGATTATAAGATATAATGGGAAGGAAGGGGGTTGTATACTGGTATTCTAATGATTTATCTCACATGACCCAAACATGAAGTAGCTATTTGTTGAGTTTAACAGGGCCTTGTGGGATAAATCATTAGAATTATACCAGTTTACACAACAGATATGGATCCTTTAGACTGATCCGGCAGCTTATTTGATTGTGTATAGGGCCCTCCACAGGCCTCCCAATAGCTGTGTAGCCAATAATCGGACAGAGATCTCAATCGGACACTTTTCTGATGGATCCAGACTGCATTGGCTCAATTGTTGGCACTTATGGTGGGCATATTGGGGGAAAACATACGCTTGTTTGTGGCCTTGCCAAATGCTCAAATCTTACCATGTATGGCCACCTCTATAACTAGAAATTTATGATTAAACAATAGGCAAAAAATATGTAAACAAAAGGCATATTCTTGACACTCCTGTTTAACAAGGCAGTAAAGTGCCCCATTACAAGTGTTATTTATCACTGGTCAAAGTCTTTGTGGATTCTGCCTCCCAGAACCCCAAATTGGTCTGTGCTATCGTATCTCATAATAGGCTGTGGGCAATATATATGTTTTTTAAAATTAATTCTATATCGGTATCAGTATGAACCACAAATGCGGCCAAATATTGTTAGGAATCAATTGCCAAACCACTATGTTTTCACAAAGTTTATAATATAGTATCCCTTGACAGGTGCCGCATGGAGATTGCACCCCTCTCCCTCCCCATTTCACCCAACTTCATACCACCTTAACCCCCAATAAAAAACTCCCAGAAACCTTGGTTGGAAAGAGAAGGCTGCAGATGTTTATTTATAAACCGTAACACTAAAATAAACGAAGATGTATAACGTTGGCAAATTGTAACCAGACTGTTTGTATAAGAAACATTTTCCTCCAATGGTCTTGACATGCTCGCCCCAAGAGGACTGACTCTGCTCCCAAATATAAGGCCTGGTTCTTGCCGCCTTTTGCCCCAGTCCTAAAGTGAGACTGCCTACCTTTCCATCAGGGCCCCAGGTCTGAAAGCTACTTAGATTCCAATTTATCTTCCCCTGGGACTCTTAAGTAAAGGTACCCTCCGCCAACGGTGACAACAAACACCATCCACCTAAAGATAGGGAGGATGGGATGCTGCAAGTTACTGTTCCTTCTTGTGTCCAGCATTGACTGAAGAGGTAGGCCCATGTCACCTTGGGGGGTGACATCCTAACCCTGTCAAGCCCTGCTTCCTTACACTTTGCTACAGATCATTGGGCCCCCTTATTGTATTCTTAACTGTGTGTACACTATACCAATGATGACTCGTTTATTTCAGCTCTCCTCAGCTTGTTGATGGACACGACAAGAGGAATCACCATTGAAGTGATCCCTAAACGTCCAATTCCCAATTCAGACGTTACTCTCAAAGTTAAAGGTGTCATTGGGACAATAAGAAGCTTCAGCTGGTACAATGGATCCAACCCAAGCGCTTCAAATCAAATCTTAAACTATATCCCATCTCTTACACCACCACAGACCAAAGGACACATGTACTTCGATCAGGCCGAAGGACTGGCAAATGGCTCACTTCTGATCAAAAACTTTGTGAAGGCATTTGAGGGTGTTTACACAGTGCAGATACAAGCAGAGAGCCCACTACAAGCATCAGTGTCTGTAACTATGAGTGGTAAGTTATCATATAAGATAATAACATTCATAGCCATGTCAATATTGACACCTTAGCCATTGTTAAAATGATAATGATAAAGTGATATTTCGAGGCACAGAGACAGAATCCCTCCAGCCCTAGCTTTAAATAACATTGTTTGGAGTCACCTAATACTACCTGTCACATAAGGTTAAGTGGTTTACTCCTATAGGAATTAGTAAATAATGCTTAGCAGATGCTTCTGTACTCCACAGCCCACTGTATAATAATATTGTGCCAAGCACACAAGAATAGCTGCAGGTTATTAGTGGCTATTCTGTCTATATAATTACATTGCTGGACATTTATGGCTGACTAGATCACCAGTGATGTCAGATGAGCAGTCGGCCTCCTGTCCTTTCTGGTTTATTATAAGGGGCCTCTGACACTTCAGAAGGGCGGTAGGAGGGTACAAGAAACAGTGGAGACTATATTTTATTCTTCTAGTAAACTCTCTCCCTTAAGGAAATGGTTCAGTATGGTTCAGTCTAGGCATAAAATATTCGTAAACAGTTGTTATAGAACCTAACAAGTTAATGGCAAAGATAAGAATAAACTGGTCACTATTCTCCCCATAGTCACAGGCAAAAGGATGCAAGTAACACATATTTGAGGATAGGAGGCCTCACTAAAGTTAATACGTCACCATATGAAGAGTGATTAAAGAACAGGCATCCAATGCACATAGATGTTGACTTGACTTGCAACTAAAACAAGTGGCTTTCCTTGACCATCAAAGAATATATATCAAAGTAAAGAGGGCGCAGTCATTGCACTTTCTAAAAGCGATTATCAGTGGACCCCAACACCTTTATGTGTTTGTAGGGTTTCCCCTGAATCAAAATCAGTCCATATGTGACCCGGTGCAAGCAGAACAATACAGGAATACAATAAAAATATAAAAGATATAAAATAGTGCCCAGACTGCATAAGTCTTTAAGGTAAATATATATTCACAGTATAAAGAAATCAAACCATGCTATTCAATATAACAAACTTTTGTGACATTAGAACATCCAGATGGAAACGTTCTCATGGGAAGAGGAATTCAATAACAGAGTGATTGTGCAACCTGGAAAATCCATTAAAATGTGTATCATATTTATGAGCTAATATCCCCTAATATTATAAGGGAAAAAATTTAATGTTGAGGAATATATATATATATATATATTATATATATATATATAGATAAATATATATATATATTTATCTATGATTATGTTACCCTATTGGTGTAATAATTTTATTGGTATTAGAACTATTTTCCTCTTGAATATAAACTCTTGTTTGCTGTTTTTTTTTTAACATATAATATGGATATTAGCTCAGATAATATGATACGCCATTTAATGGTTGCAGTGTTGCTGAGCAATCATATTATTGAATGCATTATAGATGCTGCCACATATGGTCCAATTTCCAGGACCATATATGTTTGACAGCTGATTGGATAATATTGCAATGCGGCCCCACATGTGGATAGCCAGGATGCCACATCTTTTAAATCTCTACCACTGAACCCCTACTTGCACTGAATAACTAAATAAAAAATGGATCAAACTGTACAGGATTGCCCTTCTGCCAAGTGATCTGACCAATCAAACCAGAGGCCCGGTAGTGACCACATTAGTTTATTAAACTTTGTACCACCCACAGTGTTAGCCTTGCACATAAGCAGACATATCTTTTATAGCTAACATAGATTTTTTCCATAATGAGTTCTATTATTGTCTTTTTAGATAAAATGCCAATATGCGCTAGACCAACTAGTCTGTATCTACCTTGAAAACCACACAAACATTTTGCTGTATGTGTGGATACATAGTGGAGAATATAGCCACGTTCTATTTAATATTCAAGCTTTATACACTAATAAAACTGGCAGAAATGGTGCATTATTTTTTCCTCCTTGTCTTGTTATTTGATGCACCGAGTCTTTCTTCTTCTTCAATCCTGCCACATGCTTCCCCTGCTGCTACAGTGTCCATCTCTTCTTAGAATTGTACTTTCATTCCCATGCTTGTTTCTCAGTGTCTTTGTGCAGGGTCCATTTTTTTCAAATGCTACTTGCACTTTTTGATTGACCACACTGTGATGTTTCCAAAGTCTGTGGCGTTCAGATAATGGCCCATAATTTCTCTTTGATGCCCTACTGTCTCTGCTTGTTATATGGAGCTTGCTAAATGGGTCTCATTGTATGGGTCTTTTATTCTCAACTACTGGAAAATCTACTAATATTTCTAGTGATACATGTTTTCTAGAAAATCCAACTACTCCCAACCAAAACCTAACATCTATTACCAATCCCCCAACAGGTAGGTAAAACATAAAGCTAAAAAAGCATGATTCCCTGATTTCATCATTGTATTCAGAATACAAAGATTATGTACAGTCTTTGCATGTTTATGTATAACAATAAGTTTGGGTTTCCGCTATTTATCTTAAGGTGGCAGGTGAGTATAAAGACCAGTGTCTCTATACAATAAACAATTGTGGTTTGCTACTTACATTTTGCCAAAGATTTGCATGCCACTAATTCAAATATGATTGTTTTTCCCCTTAAAATGAAGACAAATGACTGCTTGTCAATGTATAATATACATATTCTATATAAAAACGGTACAAAAACATGAAAAAAACTTGATAAGACTTTTTGACTGTTCTTCGATGTTGTAGGCTTAAACTTAGCAAGCCAAATTGATTGCAGTTTTTATAATAAACAGCAATAGTAACGATTGGATTGTCAATTCTGTATATGGACTCTTAAGTTATAAAAACAGTTTTTTGGAGAATCTAAGGCCAATGGCACACAGGTGGAATTTAGATCCCTCTCCTCATGGGCAAAGCTGCAGTAATCATAATCCCTCTTTCCTGCCTGCAGCCACTTTCCATTCTGTTGAGCAGGAATGGCTAGACTATGGCATAATGGTATGTTTTATAAGGAAAAGCTACTGAAAACAATGCACTGCAGCACTTGGTAAAGAAAAAGTGTTAATTTGAGCCAAATACTAGGCAACATTTTGGGTATCTGCTCTTTAGCAAGCCTACACATTTTTAACATGTATTTATATAGTGCCAACATATTTCATAGCACTGTAAAGTAATTGTGTTTTATACAACTAAATCACATGAATTACATACTTAGAACATATGGAGTTACATACATCACAATCAATACTGTACAAAAAGTGAGGAAGGTCCTGTGCAAAAAGAGCTTACAATCTAAAGGGAAGGGAATAATACACAAGGTGTGGGAGTGAGCAAGAACAGAATTAAGTGGGTGAGAGATGTAGTACTGTATATGGTATTGCATTTGGTAGTTAAGAGTGAGGGTAGGCTTCCCTAAAGAAGTGTGTTTTAAGAGATTTCTTGAAAGCAGAAAGGTTGGGAGAAAGTCGGACAGACCGTGGGAGAGAATTCCAGAGGAGGGGTGCAGCCCTTGCAAAGTCTCGAATGCGAGTATGTGAGAAGGTAATGAGAGCAGAGTTGAGGAGCAGGTCAGTAGAGGAGCGTAGTAAGCGGCTTGGGGAGTATATAGAGATGAGTTCAGAGATGCAGGGTGGGGCAGAGTTATGAAGTGCTTTGAATGTCAAGGTCATCAATTTGAATTTAATTCTGAAGAGTAGTGGAAGCCAGTGCAGCGATTGGCACATACTTGTGTAACACACTCACTTAAATCAGTGTAATAACTGAGTGTGTTACACAAGTTTCATTTAAGTGAGTGTGTTCCAAAAGTATGAAGGCTTGATAAAGGGCAGGTGAATGAAACATTGACTAGCCTTTGGCACAAATAAAAACCTTTACATTGTTATGACGTTGTAAAACTTTTGCTCTGTAATGTTATATCCTCACAAAAGGATTTCAATATCTCATTGATAATAAACATCTTCTCCCCCATTTAAAAGAAAAAAACCACATTTTCTTCACCAATTGAGAGACCTGCAGGACCTTTTCTCCTGAGATATACAGTTCCTTTGGCAGTGGGATAAGAAGCTTATACTCAAAACTACATAAGACGGTCAATATACAGTAGTTGGGCAACTTCTTCTTGGATATGAGAATAGGGAACTGACCTCACGTTTGAGTGATACTCAAGCAAATGTAATGTGCCATAAGATTGCCATATCTGCTTTGTTCAATTGGAAGACGCTGTCGGTGGAAAAGGGTATTTAGCTCATGCTTGTTCTCCCTGAAAGGATTGGGGTGCTCAAAATGCCTGTGAATCATTACCCTTAGGGACCCTTGTGTTCCATATAACATGTTATGTTTGCATGCATACTAGTAGATGCCTGTTACCGAATGTGTCTGTTTTAACATCCATTATCATGTATGTCCATTTGTCTCCATCTGCTGTACATGTCCAACTTGCCACCTCCATACTTTTATTGGTATCTTTATCACAACCTCTTACCGCCTGTCCTTATTTATCTGCTTTTCATGTTTGTGTCTTCATTTGTTGATTTCTACCTTTTGCCACTCTTTGCTCCAAATAATATATATGAATGTAGCTGATGCAGACTATTCATTTTAGCTGAAAACCACTTGACTGTATATGTTAGATTAAACCACATCTGGGTCTTTCCTTGCCTTCAGTTGCTTATTTCTGTCCTTCTGCGCTCCAGTCTTTCAGCTCTTTTTATGCATCACCAAAAACTCTTGGCTTCACCTCCTACCTTGCACATTTCCTTCCTTTGTCTTTGCTATAAAGACATATTCCATAGATTGCTTTCAGTTTCTTCTTCATACAATTCAGGCCTTTTCCATTTCTTCTTCCTATCTTCTCATTTTCCAACTAATCTCCGGGTAAAACTGGGAATTTATCTGCTGATAAAAAAAAAAAGAAGCTAATCCATAGGCTGCAGTACCACAACTTCTACTAATGTCTGTAGTGATACCTGTTTTCTAGAACATGCTACTGCTCCCAGCCAACATGTTACATCTCTTTCTATAACCCCAACAGGTAGGTATGATATGTAGACAATGTAAGCTAAATGTATACATAGATTGCTATTGTGCTTCTAAAATCTATAGCAGGAGTGCCCATACTTTACTAATGTGAGGTCTACTTTTTGTGATGTTGTCCCATGATGATCTACATCTATAAAAGCATTTTTAGCATTCTGTTCCATGGAAAATATTACTTAGATATTGATTTATGAGAAAATGTGTATTGCTATAGTTAAAGGAGAAGAAAAGGCTAAAACTAAGTAAGCTCTATCAGAAAGGTTTATATAAATACACCAGTAAACCCTCAAAGTAATGCTGCTGTCCTATGTCAAAATAAATACCACATTTCTTTCCTTCTATTTTGTACACATGGACTTCTGTATTAGACTTCCTGTTTTCAGCTTAAACCTCCAGGGCCAGGGCTTGAGCATGCTCGGTTTGCTTCTCTCTCCCTTTCCCCCCCTCCCTACTGTAATTTGAACCCAGAGCTATGAGTGAGCAGGGAGGCTCAGGCAGGAAGTGATGTCACACCAAGCTAATATAGCAGCTGCTATCCTAAAAAAAACAGAGAGCTTCTAGAGCTCTTTACTCATGTATGGTAAAGCATTCTGCAGGATAAATATAGTGTTCTAGCTTGCACTATTGTGGCTAATCTATTGGCATTAGTTTTGGTAGCTTTCCTTCTCCTTTAACAAACTGACCAACAAGGTCTACTGGTAGATCCCAATCTACCTTTTGGACACCGCTGATCTATAGCCTATTATTATCCTTCTATTTAAAGAACGTGTGGTTAAGCAATTTGTAGGCACTGTTCAACAGTATTGAATAGAACATTATGTTTTATTGTATAGTGTGTTGTAGGAGCATGATACAGCCCATAAATGCAAGGTGGATCAACGTATACGTTCAATGTATAACAATGTATACGGTTTAAGTTTTGAGTTGCAGATACTGATGGACAGTTCAGGAATGAAGCAATGTCTAAATAATAACAATGAATAAAAGGGTTGTAGAAACCAAATAATGGACCATCCCCACAGTGCACTTAACTATTTGGGACAGGTTACATAACATGTTTCGAGAATTCTTTTCAAGTGTAACAAAAACCAGTGATGCAAAGTATTTATAACCCCACCCACATTTTGGGGGTTTGGTCCATTTTTTTGGTTTAAACATATGAATACACCCTTGGCGAGAGCTGGTATGGAACTAATTTGACCTAAAATATCATTAATCAAGACTGGATAGCTGTTTTCAAATTGGACAGTAAAGGGTTTACAGCAAAGACAAAAGATGCCAAGATTGTCAATTATCCTGTTACCCTAGATTAGGGATTCACACCCTATGTGAGAAGACATAAAGATGGGACCCCATGCTGTTTTTATGGGTCACCATGATCTCCTTTAATATAGCAAACCTTCTTTCTGTGATAAACGATATTCATTAAAATAATGTCCATAATTGTATAATGGAAATTATTACTAAATATACACATTTCTTGAGACGCATCAAGAAAATAATCCATACTTGCATATACTCGACTGCTTTCTGTTGGTGAATGCCTTCCCCAAAAAATAACCCTTAATCTTTTTCATCTGTAACATATACAGTATATAGCATAGAACAGCACACCAGCGTTCCAGTTGTAGGATCAATACTTGTAGTTGGTAGTTGCATGTCCTGATGGCTCCAAAGACTGTTAAAATTCATATGTATCATTATATTTGTCTTTATTTTCCTTTAATTTGGCAGTTGGTTTACTTTGCATTTTTCATTAACTGTTGTTATTTTAGTATCTTTTGTTGTTTTTTTTAGTATATTATTATTTTTATTATATCTGTAGATTTGTGGTTCAGAGTAGAGATCTATGGGAACAGCAAAACACGGCAAGGACCTATCCAGGACTATTAGACTGATAATAGAGGTTGAAATACATTTGTAGAGGGGCATGATTTAATTATCTCTTTGTTGGCCTTTGGTCAATGACAATGACTGAGGTTAAAGTTGGTTTGGAGGCAATGCTTAGAGATAGAATTAAGACATTTTGCTAGAAGAAAACTCTTAATGTTTGAGTTGAAATATATTCATGAAGACTGGATGTTAGTGAACAATAATAGACATTTTCTAGAGAGGGCTGAAAGGTTGTTGGAGCTGTGATCTGAGGACCATGAAGGATTCATGTAAGCAAAGCTAAGGTGAGGAGACCAGTGAGAATTACATGAATAATGGTGTTTGAGGATGAAATATGTATGTTCAAGGACAAGTCAATGATAAATCACATGTAGTGACAGAAAGCCAATGTTGCTAAATCTTTGGAGTTGGAAAAACTCAAGTTCATAATGTCATCAACATAACACCTCGATCCCATCACAATTCAGATGCAGACTGCAATATTCAGCTATGTTTCAAGCATTATGTAGCATATAGTATTCTCATTTCACCTTGTTGTTTTTTAATTTCTTAGGTATAGCTCCTCTTGGGGCGTCATCTACTAGTCTACTTATCGGAGCACTGTTATTTTATACCCTCACCATCCTCTGACAGTAGGAGGAGAATAATGCTAAGGTAACTCCATTGACAAACCCAACTGATTTACTTAATGTGACCTTAAAATCTGAAGGTGACAACTTTTTGTTCACAGCTCATCCATTTTGAAATGTTTTTGTCAAATGTAAATAGTACAAATTATGGTTCAGATTCACTCTGGTATTCAGTCAAACTTTTTTTTTTTTTTTTTTTTTGGAAAATTACATTTATGGCCAAATCCAATAATGATGGCTTTGGTGCATCCCTAGATGGGTCCCTAGATACCCCTGGTCTACAAATGTCAGTAAAATCCAACATATAACCAACATACAAACAAAGGTTTTAAAAACTGTAATTATTTTTTAAGTTGTAAAGTCTGTATGTTTTCATCAAGCACCAACAAACATGAGGCTAATGGTACATGGGTCCACTTTTCCTGGATTCAGCAGAATTCCAAATCCATTCTAGTATTCAGCTGATCAAATTGAATCAGAACCCATAAAATCACAAGACCAAGGAAATTGTCCTCAATATTCCTCAAACTATGGCTAAATGACCGATACTGTGATATTTTCTTATATCTGTCCCCGTTTCATGGCATAAGGGGGCCCTGGTCAAAGGTTGGACCATCAAGTGAGGGTTAAAGTAAAAAAAAGTCTAGAGTGTGTTAGAGAAATAGTTTGGAATGCTTCCATTTCAGTTTTCACAGTTACAATTGGGTTACAAAATGTGTAATTCCTCATTTGTTTGGTCTTGTTTTTCCAACAGAATTTCTGATGAATTTCATTTAATATAAAGGATGGAAGCTCACTAAAATTAAAGAACCAGGATAAAAGAGCAACAAAAGAACCAGCAACCTCTCATTTTCCATGAATTTGGTGTTACATTATAAGAGACGGCGCCAACTTTTTTTTCTTTAAAGGTTCTTCAGACCTATCGGGTAACTTCAAGAAGCTTCAATTAACTTTTTGGGAAACTCTATATAAAACGTATCCTACCAAACAACAGATCCTATTATTTATTTTTAGTCTATACTCTTGTAATGCTTGCTCTTACATGTCTGGACTCTAATATGAAGGATGGGATACTAACACGTTGCAGAATGATTCTACTGTCACACTACTTATAGAATGATCTATGCAGAAGAACATTCCAATAGAGGAACAATGTGTGGGTTGGGGCGGGTGGGGGGATGGGTTAGCACAACATAGAGAAATCACATAATGGGCTGTTATGTGCATGACTAATGTGAATTACATTGTAAGTATTATCTAACACAGCCAATAGCCACTATACAGCATGTTCATATTTTAATGCACTAATGATTTCTGAGTCCATATGAGTATGGGGACAATGTATTGGAGGCTTGAACATCGTCCAGTAGTTATTTATGTACAGCTCCGCGGGAGACATCTCAGCTTATGATGGAAGTTCATAGCAACCGTTTGGAACCCTACAGTGGAAACATAAAAAGATAACCCCAATACAACCAATACATGATTTGTATTCATGAACCTCCATACTTTATTAATCATAACAGGCAGAATAGAGTGATCTACTGTGTGAACTGCACATTCCTTAGACAATACAGTGGCTATAGTTCCCTGTGTGCGCTGAACCTTTCTTCTTTGTATGTTTGAATTTATGCAGTATAGTACAAGGGTACAGATTTTTTGCACACTCAACTAACCTTCTCTGTATATCTGTATTAAGACACGTATGGGAGCATTGCCATATTGCATCCCAGTATAAGGATATAGCTCATTGTGCACCAAACACAATTGTATTGAATATGAGTGGGAGGTGATGTATTGTTTCCTTTAAAGGAGAATTCAACCGTTTTTAAAAAAAAAAAACGGCCCCCCTAGCATAGCTGCCCCCAGGAGAAATGGTCCTAACTTTATACGTACCCCTCCGCGCAGATTCAGGCATCGGTGTTTCACGCAGCCATCTTCCGGGTCTTTGGTAAGCTGAGTGGGAGACTGGCGAAGCGGCGCATTTACAGTTGGAGCAATTTGCCGGTTTGCGACAACTGCACATGCGCCAAAACTCACGAAAATTGCAGAGGCACCGGCAGTAGACGCGAAGACCTGGAAAATGGCTGCATGGAACTCCAATGCCTGAATTTGTGCCGAGGGGTAAGAATAAAGTTAGAGGCATTTCCCTAGGGGGCAGCTATGCTGGGGGGGGAGGGGGGTCTACGTGGGGTGGGGGGTAGGGTTTTTTTTTGAAAACGGTTGAATTCTCCTTTAAGGGGTACAGCATGATAACATAATTTATGGTATGTACAAAGATGTTCCAATCTATATATCTGTCTTTATACAGAGAGATGAGTGGAAGTTGCCACATTGAGTCCCCATTTAAGCACTTTAGTTGTTTTCATAGAATAAGGGGTGTAAATGAATCACTGGCCACTGTTAGAGAACCAGCCCAACACCATTCAACCACATCCACTTTATGAATGCTGCCTGCTCGTGGTCCCTCCTCTCCTGCCTTAATTTAATGGTAGACCTCCTGTCCGGCAAGTCATTATGATGCTGTGAAAATGGTGCTGCTGTGTGTCTACGATTGAGTTGCACAGCACTGCCCTCTCTCTTACACAGAAGGTACTGCATTTCCATTAAACACAGGACCATTGTTCCTAGTGGAGCCAACAGCACAACTAACCCAAAGCCTGTGCACCTTATTATAGCCAAGAATAACCAGCAAAAGACATGCAAGGGGCTGGCACGTACCTACCGATGGTTTAGTTGTATGACCGAAGATAAGAAGTAGCAATAAATACATTCATTCAATTTCATGGCACTAAGATAACATTGTTCTGAATATATAGAACTATAACAGAACAGGCAGTATTTATTTCGTATATCTCCCAACAGCACAGACTGGACAATGTAGGCCCCTGATTCTCCCTACGACACCCCTATTCCGTCCAATTCTCTACACCATTTTTTTGGTAAGCACTGTTTTTAGGTCCTTGAAAAAGAGACTGTATTTCCTAAACAGGAACAATGGGAAGGTTTGATTTCTTGTATCTTTATTATAATGATGCTGCTGCTGTGTTCCTCATGCTGATGTATGAACATGTAAATAAATGCCATTTTATTATTAAAGCATAACAAATCAGAGTACTTATAAGGGCTGCACACTTTCTAACACGGAATCACATGTTGCCATGATCTGCAGTGATCAAAGTGACTGTATCGTCAAAACTAGTGATGGCCAAATCTGACCCGTTTTTTTTTCATACGCCACAATTTTATTTCACACATTGCAGTCTATGGGCATCTTTTTTGCTGCAAAACTTGGTGAAAACTTTCGCACATCACTAGTCAAAACTACATTTTGTATACTGTATGCGCCTTTAAGGAGAACTAAACCCTAACAAAAAATATGGATAGAAATGCCATATTTTATAAACTGAACCTACAGCATGAGCCCCAAGTTGCATTAATGATCCACACATTCAGAGCTGTGCACAGGGAGTCACCATCTTGGATTTTGTTAGAAATGTCAGTGGCACTTGACGTTCTCAGTGGGCTCTGAGCAGTTGTTGAGAAGCTAAGCTAATTGTTTGAGGACACCTCAGCCACTCCAGCTCCTGGTTACTTCTTAATTTAGTTTGCTCTGCTTGAGATATAGATATATAAATATCATGCCTCCCAACTGTCCTGTTTTGATCTCGGCTTTGGCAGAGATCCCAGAACAGCCACCAGGTGCAACTGAGATACTTTTGTAACAATTTATAAACAGGTCTCTTGGGAGAACTTAGGGGCATGTTTACTAACATTGGAGATAAATATTTGGAGAGATTTCTGGAGATGTTGCCCATAGCAACCAATCAGATCTTTGCTGGCTGTTTAAATCTAATTGCTGATTGGTTGCCATGGGCAACATCTCCAGAAATCTCTCCAGATATTTATCTCCAATGTTAGTAAACATGCCCCTTAGACTCACAGCTTAAAGGGCAATTTACCTTTATTAGCAAAACTGTAATTAAAAAAACACAGAAATATGTACAAACTTTCATAACCTGCTACATTTAGTAAAATGAACATGGTAATTAGGGGGTGGCCACAAAAATGGGCATGGTCAAAACATTTTCACCTCACTACGCGCAGCAACTTTTTTGTTCCTCTTTTTATGACCAAAATGTTGGGAGGTATATATATATATAGTATAGTATATTGTGTCATTCCCTAAGCTCAGGTAAGTGACAGCAGCACAGAACATGTGCAGTAAATCAGCAGAAAAAAAGATGGGGAGATGCTGGGTGCATATTTTAATGATGTATGGTTTGAGTTTTTCCCGACCCTAACTCGCCCTTCCTTAGCCCGCACCTGACCCCGGTTCCTTTTAAAGATGCACGCCAAAGCTACAGAGCCGGAACCCAGCATTTGCCACCCGCGAAGAGGAGTGTGGGGTCGGGCCGCACATCACTAGCATATTTGGAGACACAGTTCTGCACTGATAAAGGTCTATATGAGCATTGGGCTGGTGTAGATCCCAAAACATAATGTACAACTAGGGTTGCCACCTGTCTGGTTTTGAACCGGACAGCCCGGTATTTTGAAGGGCATGATTCCTTGATTGACACAACAATCGGCCAATCACTGATAGCTGCGTCATAGCCCCACCCACCTATGGCACAACCCGCCCCCTGATGTCACAGCACCGCCCCCTGCCTGTTCACCACCGTTGCAAAAGGTGGCGACCCTATGTACAACATTTTTAGCCTACTTAGTTCTTTAAGCACACTGAGTAGTAAAAGTTTGGGGAGTTGGGTGGATTAAGAAATCACTGGCACTCAAAGGGCAGGTGCAAGCAGGGACAGTCCCTTGCATTTTATTATGCTTGACCCGAAACTTCGCATTTTCTGCTCTTTGAGTGCCAGTGATTTCTTACCTACTTGCAGTTGGAGGGTGCTGATCCCTTCACCATGCACCGGGCAATCAACACGTAGGCCAGGGAGTGCGAGAGGAGCTTCTATTCAAACCAATTTGGTGCTGCCTGAGGCGAGTTTTTCAATTCGGCTCATTGGTGCAGCTCCCCTGCCCGGAACCTTTGCATTAAATACGTTTCCTGAGGATTGCATGCGCCATCTGGTGACAGAATGCAGAATCTATTAATAATATTAAAAATGGTGTAAACCCCAAAATTTGGCTTAATGAAAGAGAATGAAAATCCAAGCATTCATGACACATGTTCTGTGTTTTTACGTTTTGTAATTTCATCTGGTATTGAAAGTCCCCCTCTGTCCCCTTCTATTCCCTGCCTTGGTGGTTCTTATTTTTATTTTGTTCTTATTTTTTTGGTTCTTATTTCTTTAAAAATAACACTGACATTTCTTACATGATGGGCTGGGGCCCACCGGGGCTGCTGTCTCAGGGCCCCCCTCGCCTTCAGAACCCGCCTCCCTCTGTCGTCGCACGCAAGCCTTTATTTTTGCCAAGACCGGCCTGCAGAGGAGGTCGACAACAGGAACAGCAGACTTGGACAGGGAGCGGGTCTGGGCCAGCAGAGACCACAAGAATCAGTGCCCACCAGGTTTTTTCCCAGTGTCCCACCTGCTCAGTCTGACCCCACTTGGATTACTGACTGTCCTAGAGACCAAAGTGTCCCTTTTATCTGCTCATATAAAGCTGCAGACACCTAATTGGATTATACAAGGGCTTCTTTTGTTCCCACACATAATACCTTTAGCCCCTGTCACTTCCCAGGAATATTGCTCAGCTCATACTGTGAATCTATCAGTCCAATTAGCATTGTTATAAACTGATTTCCAACCAATGGCAAGAAATATGTTCCACTAGTGCTGTGACAACGATCACTGTGACACATTAAAATCCCACTTTCAGTTAATCATCCATCAATAATCCGATTAGTAAGGTTAATGTATTATTATGAGGCAGTTTTATTGTTGTGTTTATTATAGTTTACTATCATTTACTTTTGAAATTCAGGGTATCTCCATTTCATTGTCTAGACTTTCATTTAAACCCCAAGCTGCAGAAAAAATAATTTTAAGTAATTAAAATAAATATATTATAAATATATAATATAATTATATTATTTATAATATAATATAATTATTAATAAATATAATATAAATAATTATATTGTCGGCATATCCTACCACAAATACCACAAACAATCGGTAAATGCAGGCAAATGTAACCACACATATACAGTATACACACACACACACACGTGTTTTGTAACTATGGAGGCCACGCCCACCATCAGGAATTATAAAGCCCCCATACTAATAGGTTATCAGGGCAGTTCTTCCTGGGGGCCCCAGTTATTAAACAATTGGTCACTTGGGTTACTGGGCATAGGGCCATGTCAACTAGTATATTTGGGCCCCAATGGAAAAAAAAAAAAAGACCAGCGCACTTACAACCTGATCCACCCAGCCATGCCCTGTTATGGTGAAACCTTGCCCATGATCCACTCAAAGTCCACCCACTCCCAACAAGCTCCAATCACGTTGCAACTCACAAATCACACTTTTACTTCTCTTGGGACCCCCTCTGCAATGGGGCTCCTGATTACCCAAATCTGTCTTTAAATATAACTTACCAAAGGTTCCAATAAATGTTTTATTTGGGTGGACCAGTGTTCTGTTTTGCATTTTGAAACCTAAGCAGAGAAAAATTGGGGTAATTCCAAACCCGATAGCATAATTATTTCCCATATTATATATATATATATATATATATATATATATATATATATATATATATATATATATATATATATATTTTTAGCAATGGACTGATTTCAACTCCCTGTGTGGCCCTAGCCTAAAGCTACAGTACAATGGTTCTCTTTCTCTGTCTGTGATGCAATCTATTGCCATCTAGTGGCAGTACTTTAGAATGCATCGGATAAATAAACCCAACTGATTGAATGTATATTGCACATAAGGCACATGACTACCTAAACCAGGGGTCCCCACCCTTTTTAACCCGTGAACCACATTCAAATGTAAAAAGAGTTGTGGAGCAGCACAAACATGAAAAAGACCCTTGGGGTGCCAAATAAGGGCTGTGATAGGCTATTTGGTAGACCCTATGTGGACTGGCAGCCTACCGGAGGCTCTACTTGGCACTATACTTCGTTTTTATGCAATTAAAACTTACTTTCAAGCTTGGAATTCAAAAATAAGCACCTTTTTGAGGACCCTGAAAGCAACATCCAAGGGGTTGGAGAGCAAAATGCTGCTCACAAGCTACTGGTTGGGGATTACTGACCTAAACAATGAATGGTACAAGGTGGCATTTTACACAAAACAAATCTGTAGAATTAGGGTCAGGGCACACCCTCAGATTCGGGGAGATTAGCACTTTTACACTATTTTATTACAATGAGACTTTGAGTTTATCAAGCACATTAGCTGTAAATGCCCAGCACCTTCCTGGCACAGACACATCAACGTTACCCTGATGTTTATGTAAAATGTAACATAGAGCAAGGCAACTACATGCATGAGTTCTGGGAATGCCCCAAGATTCAGCGCTTATGGACCTCAATACTCACCTTCATGGATTCCTTTTTGTGTCTGCCTAACATCAGGGATTTTGATTATTGGGTCATATAGAAGACCTAAACCTAATACCTCCAAAGAAATATATAGTTATTTCTTTGGAGGTATTGGCGTTTTTTCATATTTTAAAGCAGAATTGCCTTCAAAATTTGTAACTATTAAAGATTTTTGTGTTAAAATGTTTAACCATTTGAGAGTCATGCCACATTTGTTTTAGGGTGGGCTCATGTCTAGGACATTAGAGTATCTCTTTTGTCTTTATTTTGCTTCCTTGGACATTTGTAAATATAAGTGGTAGGGATGCACCAAATCCAGGATTCGGTTCGGGATTCAGCCTTTTTCAACAGGATTCGGATTTGGCCGGATCCTTCTGCCTGGCTGAACCAAATTCGAATCCTAATTTGCATATGCAAATTAGGGGCGGGATGGAAATCTCGTGACTTTTTGTCATAAAACAAGGAAGTAAATAATGTTTCCTCCTCCCACCACTAATTTGCATATGCAAATTAGGATTCGGTTCGGTATTCGCCAAATCTTTTGTGGAGGATTCTGCTGGATTCAAAATAGTGGATTCACTGCATGCCTAATAAGTGGCCACTTCAAGCATTTGCACCAACATCTCTAATAAAGACATCCATACAATCAATATGAAGTTTCACTAGGCAGAAATGAACGCGAGTAAATGATCTCTATGTAATGCTCGCTCTGATGAATTTACGCTAGCAAAACTTCGCTAGCGTTCGGCTGCTGAGACACAACTTCGCATTTTAGTGAATTAAAGGGCATGTAAAGGCAAAAAAATAAAATCCCATTTTTACTTTCTTTAATGAAAAAGAAACATATCTCCAATATACTTTAATTAAAAAATGTGTACTGTTTTTATATGAAACCTGACTGTGTGCAGTGAAATTCTCCCTTCATTTACTGCTGTGGATAGGAATTGTCAGACGGTCCCTAACTGCTGAGCAGGGAAACAATCATACTTATGAACAGCAGGGGGAGCCCCGCCTTACTTCCCAGCCATGCAGAACTCAAGCAGCTTTGTTTATGACGATCCCTAAGCAGCCCAGACCACACTGAGCATGTGCACAGTCTTAGTCTTGCAAAGATGTTTAACAAAGTTACAAGATGGTGACCCCCTGTAGCCAACTTTGAAAGCATAAATTATTTGTTTGATTAGGCTTGTGGTGCAGTAAGTTCATGTTTATATTTAGTATACAAAATACAGCATTTCTAGCCTTATTCTATTAGACTTTACATGACCTTTAACGTAGTGGTAAAGAATTTGCACCTAAAAAAAAGTGGCGCGAAGTGTGGCGGATTGTTCGCTGGCTAAAATTCGCCCTTTAGTGAATTTGCCCCTTTGTGTTGTCACTCAAGATAAATTGGGGTATGTTTATTCCCTAGTAGCTTCCATTAAACGGATTTTGAGACACATATATACATAAAGCAACATATGAAAAAATTGACCTGCCCGAAATCTTTTCACTACCATACAGGTGTCTGAATGCTATAAAACTGAGCCAATTACAAATTGTATATTTTTTATAGAGCACGTTCTGCCAGCCCTGCACTCAACATTCCCCTTTAACAAGGCTACATTGTACAGAGCCGTGCCCAAGTTCCTACATGTCTGGAAGAACAGTTGATGTTTAGACACGTGAAACAATTAATGTGAATGCTGGAAGGAACACATCTTTTGTGACCCTACAGAGATTTCAAACTAGGCAATCACAATGCATTTTTAATGTGTTTTTCTTTATGGGTCATGCAAGGGAGGGGTTGGTTGCAAATGAAATGCACATAGAGGAAGCAGAAGAATTGAAATGCTGCTGAATAATTATCAGTGCAGTTTTGCTGTACTTTTATGGTTACGCTTGATCCATTAAGCCTGTGGCTTTTGTTAATGTTGTTGCCTTACTGCTATAACTTCAGTTATTGTTAATGATATATGTGGCATAGGAAGCGTGTGCTTTATGTATGGTAATACAACTGACATAAACAGAAAAATCTGTGTTAAGGACAAATTCTTGTTGCTGCATTGTAGCACAGGCCTTCCATAGCCTGAGTATTGAAAGGTAACAGCAAGGGGTTAAAATATAATATAAACTTTAGTATATGCCAAGTCAGTTGTCACTAAGGGAAAGAGCTAGGTCTTAGGGGGGTAATGTTGTTAGTTGTGTTGTTCCCCACTAGATGCTAATAGGGCAGCATTAGTAGAACGAAAGGATTCCCTCTACCAGAATATGACACCTTTGACTTAACAGTGAAACAGGAGTCATTTTGCAATTGGTCTTCGTTTTCTATTTTTTTGTTGCTTTTTCGTTATTAAGCTTTTTGTTCGGCAGCTCTCCAGTTCAGTATTTCAGCAGCTACCTGGTTGCTAGTGTCCAAATGACCCTAGCAGCCAGGCAGTGGTTTGAATGAAAGACTAGAATATGAATTGGAGAGGGACCAAACAGAAGGTTAACTAATACAAAACAAAACAAATAATAGTAATAATAATAAAATTATAGCCTTACTGAGCAAATATACTTCTTTGGCTGGGTCAGTGACCTCCATTTGAAAGCTGGCAAATGGCAAAAGAGAAAGGAAAATAATTCAACAATAATAATTCAAATAAATAATAATGAGAACATGTTGCAAAGAATAGGACACTAGTCTATAACATACTAAAAGATAACCAACCTTTTAGACAGAGATGCTGTCTAGCTGCATACAGGCAGTGCCCGGGTTATGTATGAGATAGGGTCTGTAGGTTTGTTCTTAAGTTGAATTTGTATGTAAGTTGAAACATATACATTTACTTATTAAATGCAACAGACGTTTGTCTTAACATAGTGTTTATTTTCACCTTTCTGTGCTCTGCAGTAGACTACACACACCAGAGGGGATTGGGGCAGATGGTTTATTAAAGCTAAATTCTAATAAAAGTCAAGCAAATCACAGTATGGTGATGTAATAGCCCCCGTATGTAAGTTGGGTGTTTGTAATTAGAGGATTCCCTGTACCAGTCCCGGGTCTGTGTCTGCATGCTTTGGCCTCAGAGAGCGGCACCCGCTTAACCTATTTCAGTGGCGGACTAGAGCTAGGCTGCTGAGGCCTGGATTTGTGGTGAGGCCACAAAGGCCCAGGCCTAGGGTGGCAAAATATTAGTTCAGTTCAACTGAAAAATCTGCTTGGATGAGTAGTGAAACGTCTTCATTGATTACTCAGCAAGTCCAGTTGTTTTTAGATTGACCTATACTAGATATACCATGACCTGTCCTGGATGAATGAAAATCTTCATAGTCACATTAGCCAGTAAGAACCAAAACTGTAGTGTCGTCCTGGAGCTGAGCCAGGCACTGGCATTCTAATGTGTCTCTTGGGATCAAAGCAAATAGGGATAAGTCTCAGCGGGCGTAACAGGTTCATAACACTTAATTTATCTTAAGCTGGCAGCATAAATCAATTAAACCTTGTTAGGTACATAAAGTTATCTAGATTGGCCTTCTGATGCATAGTGCGGGTGAGACACTGTGAAAGTAAAAAAAAAAATCTGGAATAAAAATTTCAGGATATCTGGGTACGAAAACTTGTGTTTCCTGCTCCTGCATTGCCATTGCTCCACCTAGAGAGTGTCTAGCAGGTTGCCACTGTACAAAGAACATGGAGCCAGAGTTACACAGATGAAGTGGGCTTCTCATTGGTGGATTATTTTTAATGCAGCCACTGGCTCTGGGGAGCTGGTCAAAGGGTTACTGGAGAATATTTCTTTGCAATACAGGTCTGATGGCTCTGGACATAGTTGCCAGCATGCCTTAACCTTTTTGTTATGTTATTTAGGGATTTGTAGTCCAGCAGCAACAGAGTAAAGTGTGGCTGAGCAGTACAAAAGTGTTTAGATTCCCTTTAATAGAATCTTAAGAAGACTTTAGACTTCAGCCTACAGGAAACAAAAGAATGTGATTGCTCAAGGCTGGAGAATACTTTGTGGCAAAAAGGCCAGTAAGGAAACGGAGGAAACACCTTGATAAATGTGATTCTAGAAACACTTCAGGATTTAATAGCAGGCTGTGTGAAGTTTATTTGTATAAAAAACCCTTTAAGCTATTTTTTTTTTTTTACAACAAACAGAGCTTATAGAACAACAACATGGACAAGGTATTGCTTCCAGGCCATCAGAAAGCTCAGATACTCTGCAGTACTATGTGAGACATTCTTTTCTATGAAAAGTAATCATCATATGCACTTTGCAAAAAAAAAACACACGTAAAAAAAAATTTGCCACGCAACAAAACTTTTTTGACACCCATGTTACGTCGGCAACATTTCGCTGGCGGCTAATTTTTGATGAAACGGGTCAAATTTTTTGTTGCTATATCCTTTTGACGTTGACCAGTCTCCCTGGCATTGACTTGTTACTCAAATATTCTTTTTGGTCCTTGCCGATCAAGATAAGTTTTACATTTAGATATACACACAAAAAAATGAGAATTTTTCTTGCATAATTAAAGAAAATTTAATTCTGCCTTCCCTGACATTCCACACTATACACCAGGGGTCCCCAAACTTTTTCACCCAAGAGCAACATTCAGATGTAAAAAGAGTTGGGGAGCAACACAAGCATGAAAAATGTTGCTGATTGGCTCAAAATAAGGGATGTGGTTGGCTATTTGGCTAACCCTTATGTGGATTGGTAGCCCACAGGAGACTGTATTTGGCAGTACTGGTTTTTATACAACCAAAACTTGTCTCCAAGCCTGGAATTCAAAAATAAGCACCTGTTTTGAGGCCACTGGGAGCAACATTCAAGGGTTTGGGGAGCAACATCTTGCTCACGAGCTACTGGTTGGGATCACTGCTATTGTACTGATACTGTAGCTCACCTCCAGCCAAGACTCCAATCCCCACAATGCCTTGCATGGCCGGTGAGGAAGGCAATGGACAGCCATGCAGGCAAGGCATTGTGGGAAGTGGAGTCTCGGCTGGATGAGAGCTGATATTCTGATACCTTGTTCCTGTAGTCTGGCAAGATGGGAACGGTATTGCAAAGGGCAGACAGGCACAACTTTCTGTCTCAATTACATTTATTAAATTATTTTAAAATAAAGTTTACACTTTAAAATGCTAAGAATGACCAAATATTTTATCATAAAACATATATTATTAGTTCAGTGGTCATGCAACTTGCTACAGTATTTTGAAGCCTTGAGAGGCAGCCAGTAGTTAACACAGTTACTAGCCTGAATAGGGAACAGCAGACAGTGGCTATTTAGGGTGCCACATTGTACCCTGTAGTACATTGGGAAATTGCATTGTGACATTAGACTCCGGCTGAACCTCACCAGAGTCTGTCACACAGCAATATTTCCCAAGCTGTAGGGCTGCCCAGTCTTCCCTCGCCTTGTGCATAGTAGAGAAGGGAAGAAAAAGAGACTGATATCTTAGAGGGAGGGAGTTCTAACTGCCTGATCTTCAGACTCCTGGGAGCAGAGCAGGGAGACAGTCACAATGATGAGTCCATCTGTAACCTGATTAGCAGCTCCAGGGCATTGCTCATATTGGGCAGTGCTGAATCTGCACTTTACATGGGCCAGCAAAACCCACGTGAGCTGAAATTGCATTTTCTTACTGAAAATTGGCCTCTTAGTGCAGAGTGGAATTGCTGGGTTAGTTGCCTCTTATGTCAGTAAACTCAGAAAAACCACAAAATTTTGGGGAACAGGGGGGGGAGGGATGGAAGGGCATTGCAGCACTAATGCTAAATCAAGCTAATCGACAGAAATCCACTTTTTGCACTGCGGGCCCTTTCAAGGAAACCTTTGATGCTTATTAGCATATTGAAATTGATTTCCAGGGCCTTTGGAATCAAAAGGTACTGTGGTGTTTGTGCAGATGGCCTATAGATGTCACTGTGCTCAGACTTATACTGTGCATGCTTCCTGGATAGCTTAAAAAGTGAAAGTTACTGTTGTATAATGGCTGCACGACTCTGCTAATAAAGTATACTCTACTCAACCTCGGCTACCCAAAACATAACAGGTACCTCCCCCACAGGCAATGTAAGGGGCCCCAAAGGGAAGGGTCTAGGCAAATTTTAGGAGTGTTCTCTAAATCAAAGCTCCCCTTGAAGGGCCCCCAGAGTAAAAGGTTGGTTGCCATCGATAGTCCTGCAATTCCTGCAGATTCATATAATTACCCCCTGGTAGTGATGGGTGAATCTGGGCCGTTTCGCTTCCCTGAAAAATCGGCGAAACACACTGAAGTCAATGGGCGTCAAAATAATTTTGACGCGAGCGACAATTTTTATACACGCGACTATTTTGTCCAAATGCATTAAAATCAATGGGTGTCCGAATAATTTTGACGCAAGCAAAAATGTAAACACGCGATGGTCTGACTTGTACATTTCCACTCATATATTGGGGTTAAACTGCAAAAATTTATGTGCATAAAGAGCTGCCTTTCTCAAGTGTAATTCAATATGTTAAAGATTCTGCAGCCTTGTGCCTTTATATGGTCACAGAACAACCCCTGAGTGACTTCTAACATCCTTATCATTTACAGGGGTACATTATCCCTTATAATACATGAGTGATTCTCAGAGTTCCCTGTATAACTCAGCCTGCAGCCTTGTGCCTTTATATGGTCATTTACAGTAGGGGGTACATTATCCCTTATAATACATGAGTGATACTCAGAGTTCCCTGTATAACTCAGCCTGCAGCCTTGTGCCTTTATATGGTCATTTACAGTAGGGGGTACATTATCCCTTATAATACATGAGTGATACTCAGAGTTCCCTGTATAACTCAGCCTGCAGCCTTGTGCCTTTATATGGCCACAGAACAACCCCTCAGTGACTTCTAATATCCTTATCATTTACAGTAGGGGGTACCCTAAGTCATTATGGTTAATAAGAGAACAGGTCCCCATTACTGGATTCTTTCTGAAATAAAGATCAAGGAATTAAATCTTATGGGCTCTTTTCCATTGAGCGTAAGCTATCTGCTGATGTTTTTACTGATCCCTAAAATGTATATTGGGCTTGGCATTTACCCCCCTAACACCTGACCCCTGACCTTTATATTGGACTATGGCTTCTGTCTGGCACCTGACCTGACCTCTGATTTGTGCTCTGGACTCCTTTAATCTACTCACCATCAGCAGGTTCTACTCTCTCTCTCCAGTTCCCCACTGCAGACTGTTCCATTACCCACCTTACCCATACCTCCCAACATATTAGAGATAAAAAGAGGGACAAAAAAGTTGCAGCACATATCGTGCCAAATTTTTTTGACCACGCCCATTTTTGTGGCCACGCTCCCTAATTACCATGTTCATTTTATAAAATTTAGCAGGTTATGAAAGTTTGAACATAAATTCTGTGTTTTTTTTCCACTTATTACAGTTTTGCTAATGAAGGTGAATTGCCCTTTAAGCCGGGAGTCTAACTTTTCCCAAGGGACCGGTTATCTTATATTGTTACAATTACTTATCTCGAAATTGCTAAAAAGTATCTTTTCTGCTGCTGTGGCTGTTCTGGGCTCTCTGTCAAAAGCCAATTAAGATAGAAACTGTTTCTTTTTCTGGCTATTCAGTGCAGAGAAAAAGGGGCTTTCCAGTACAAACGAGGGACTGCGGGTTGAGCTGTCAAAAGAGGGAGTGTCCCTTTGAAAAGGGGACAGTTGGGAGGAAAGCCTTATCTATTCCGTGGGCTCTGTGCCAGCTATACCCAACCACTTCATTGTCACTAGTCAAGTAACCCATCACTTGCTTTAGTTTGAGAGGGGACTGAGACTCTTTAAGCAGCTGCAGTATCTGCTGGAGGCCCTGTTCATCCGGCTTTCACACACACAGCACGGGAGCAGCAGCAGCAGCAGCAGCAGAACAGAGAGGAGTCGGAGGGGCGGAGCTACAGCGGGAGATAGGATGGAGGAGCAGTCCTAGAGCACATCTGATGCATTGAAAGGCAGTTTCTAATTAGGATAGATCAGGAGCGGCCCACTTGAAGAAAATATAGAGCGGCCCCTCATTTGCCTGAACAGACAGATTGCCAGTTTCAGCCTGTGACTGTCAGACAAGGGGCAGCCCCGGGGGCAGTCACCGAGGCACGTGACCATGGGAGGGAGGGAGAGAGAGTGAAAGCGCCGCTAAAGGAAAGCAGGTCGGTGGTGGTGAGGGGCTGTGGTGCCATACTGAGGGGATGCCACAAACCAGTGCCGGGCTGAATTACAGAAGGATCCTCCTGGCAGAAGGGAATTTATATTGATCTGTGGGCAAGATGTGTGGCTGCTGCTGGCACCTCCTCACTCACTGCTGCTGGATACTGGCAGGTAAGGGCACTGGTACACAATGGGTTGGGGGTGGTCGTGGGTTTGGGGTTCCCTCAGTGTGACAGCTTTGCCCCTCAGTCACTAGAGATGGTGATTTAGAGTCAAATGAAATGTGGGCTGTAGAGGTGCTAATCTGAGGGGCATCTGTGCAAATGCCATGGAGTGTGTGTGAGGGTTTAATGGTGCTGCGTTGGACCGGGCATCGGCTGGTTTGGTGGCACTGGCCTTTTATTCAGGTGATCTGATGCCATTGTGTATAAGGATGGTGAGATAGAACAATAGAGCGGTGCGGCCTGAGGGCACTGCTTATTGCATTGTGCAGGGTGTGCTGGGAATGGTACTGTCCATGGGAGTGGTGAGATAACAATATACACTTGGGGCTAGTGGGATAGAGCTGTACATGCCAATGGCGACACAGGACTGTGCTGTGGGCTAGTGAGACACAGTGAAATGTACCTATACTTGGTGCTCATCCTATAGAACTGGACATGGCAGTGGTGTTGCAGAACTGCACCTATGGCTAGCGAGAGACAGCAGGTATGTGGTAGCAGTGAGGTGAAACAGTGCTTGGGGCTGGGGTAATTGTTGCTAATGAGACACGACTGTACATGAGAATGCTGAGATGGATCAGAACTTGTTGCTAATAAGAAACAACTGTACACGAGAAAGCTGAGATGGATCAGAACTTGTTGCTAATGAGACACAACTGTACATGAGAATGCTGAGATGGATCAGAACTTGTTGCTAATAAGAAACAACTGTACATGAGAATGCTGAGATGGATCAGAACTTGTTGCTAATAAGAAACAACTGTACATGAGAATGCTGCGATGGATCAGAACTTGTTGCTAATGAGAGAAGTGTACGTGGGAATGGTGACATGGAACTGTATGTAGGGGCGGGGTCACATCGCTGTACATTACATAAGGGTTTAATAATCATTATCTGTGAATTCAACCAGGACTGTAGAGTTCAATCGATACATTTACATTCTTGCTGATGCTTGGGCAACCTCTCCCTTATAAAATCATGAGAATGAATGAAAAAATAAACTCGTACAATTTCTTTGCAATCCCAACCCTGGTACATGCACATACAGTGTATGTTTCCCATTGTATTCCACCAGCCTGCTGTCCCTCCATATGTTTCCTTTAGGCCCTGTAGAATTTTTGGCACTCCCGGGGGTTTAATTATCCTTCTTAATTTTATCTCACTGCATCCCTACCTCCCTTGCTTTGTAATTTACACCTTGGCATCCCTGATCCCATTCCTTCTGTCATTCTTTAATAAAGTGTAAACTCAAGCAGTGGGATAACATACTGGGGTCTATGGGGCAGATTTATCAAGGGTCAAAGTGAATTCGAGGGAATTTTCGAAGTAAAAATCGTTCAACTATTTGACCATTCGATAATCGAATTACTGTCTCTTTAAAAAAAACTTTGACTTCAATACTTCGCCAACTTAAACCTGCCGAAGTGCTATGTTAGCCTATGGGGACCTGCCGGAGCATATTTCTAAGTTTTTGGGTTTCGAAGGAAAATCGTACGATTTGAAGTACGATTGTACGATCGGAATACGATCGTACGATGAATAAAATCCTCCGACTTCGAATGTCAATGGTCAAATTTCAAAGTATTTTTCAAATTGAAATTCGACCCTTGATAAATCTGCCCCTATGTGTTAAGTGGTAATTTTCGAAAAACATTTACAAATAAAGTTTATTGCGTTATGACATTATGAAGCATTTAATAAATAATGTAAAGTAACACACATACAACTAATACATCTATGTGTGTTTCCTATTTATTATCATATTGCCTTTTTATTGATGCTGCCAGCTGGGTTTGTTAATATTTGTGGGCCTTGCGATGCTTTAAGTGATGTAGACTTCCAAAAGTCACCAAATGTAGGTGTATTATACAGAAACACAGGAGGCAAAACATATGATTGTGGTTTCGGTGATATTGTTAAGGAGGTGGTTCACCTTTAAGATAACTTTTAGTATGTGATACAATGGCAACTTTTCAGTTGGCCTTCATTTTTTCTTTTTTATAGTTTTTAAATTATTTACCATCTTCTTCTGACCATTTCCAGCTTTCAAATGGGGGTCACTGACCCCATCTGAAAAAATAAATGCTCTATAATGCTACAAATGTACTGTTATTGTTACTTTTTATTAGTCATCTTTCTATGCACACTCTCTCCTATTCATATTGCAGTCATGTATTCAAATCAATGCATGGTTGCTGGGGTACATTGGATTCTAGCAAACAAATTGCCAAAATTGCAAAGTGGAGAGTTGCTGAATAAAAAGCTAAATAACTCAAAAAACACAAATAATAAAAAATGAAAACCAATAGCAAATTGTCTCATAATATCACTTTGTATATCATACTTAAAGTTAATTTAAAGGTGAACCACCCCTTTAACTTTTGAGTTTTGAAGAGTCTTATATACTACAGGTATAGAACCTGTTATCCAGAATGTTCGGGACCTAGTGAATCTTTCTGTAATTTGGATCTTCATACCTTAAATCTAGAAATGTAAACATTAAATAAACCCAATAGGCTGGTTTTGCTTCCAATAAGGATTAATTATATCTTAGTTGGGATCAAGTACAAGCTACTGTTTTATTATTACAGAGAAAAAAGAAATAATTTTTAAAAATTTGGATTATTTATTTAAAATGGAGTCTATGGGAGACAGCTTTTCCTTAATTCGGAGCTGTCTGGATAACGGGTTTCCGGATAACCGATCTCATAACTGTACCATATTTTGACATATGAAACATACTTTATATATCAGCTTGGGGCATTGTTGTAATTTGATGGTTCATTTGTTTTAATTATGATTGCATGTTGATGTACAGTAGATTGGTGAAAGGTGCATTGTTGTGATTATATTAATGTTGGTTTGGTAATGTGATGGCTCTGTTTGATTGGATACAGTCTGGTTTAACCCTGAGAATATTCGAATTCTTTGATTGGCTGACATCTCCCAGGGTTGCTATAGGGTTGGGGTACAGGCAGGAGCCCTTTAACGGCCAGGGTCCTACTTCAAACTTTTTAAAAAAAAACATTGGTGTTCAGGGCCTCCCTACAAGTTTAAAAAAATCATTGGGGGTCAGGGCCCAATTAGCATTTTAAAAAAAAAAAAACTATTGGCGCAAGGTTCCCCATAAAAGGGTTTTAAAAACACATTGGTGGTCAGGGCCCCCCTACAAGTTGAAAAAAAATCATTGGTGGTCAAGGCTCCCCTATAAATAAAAAATTGCGCCAGGGAACCCCCATAAAAGTTTTTACAAAAACATTGGTGGTCAGGGCCCCCCTACAAGTTTTAAAAAAAAAAATACCTGGCAGGGGCCTATAGACTATTAAAATAATACATTGGTGGCCATGGGTTTACAAATAATAAAAAACCCACACATTGGTGTTCAGTAGAATTGAACTCATGGCTTCGGGACTTCAGCTTCGTCTATTTTCGTGACTTTGGGTCTTTGCACCGCTTCAGGACTTCAACTTCGTCTGTTTTCGTGTCTTCGGGTCTTTTCACCGCTTCAGGACTTCAATTTTTGTGACTTTTGGGTCTTTTCGCTGATTCAGGACTTCATCTCCGTCTATTTTCGTGACTTTGGGTCTTTTCGCCGATTCAGGACTTCAGCTTCGTCTAGTCTATAGGTGGCGGGGCCTATAGACTATTAAAATAATACATTGGTGGCCAGGGGATTAAAAAAAAAAACAAAAAACACACACATTGGTGTTCAGTAGAACTGAACTCGTGGCTTCAGGACTTCAGTTTCCTCTATTTTTGTGACTTTGGGTCTTTTCGCTGCTTCAGGACTTCAGCTTCGTCTATTTTCGTGACTTCGGTTGTTTGGTTATTCGGCGGTTCGGGACTTCGGAAGAGGCAGCATGGCTTTGGCGCTGTCAAGGGGGGCCCGGCTCTTTTGAAAAGTACAGCCCGGTATAGAAGTACCCCCTGTGCCACCCTGATGGCGGCCCTGCAACAATATGACCAGTATTTATCTGATTACAAAAGAGTGATCCTTCTTTCTCAATCTTTGCTAAGAAAAGTCAGAGAGGTACAAATTGCATCATAAGTACATAACGCTGTGGCTTAAAATACAACTTGAGACAGTAACATGCTGACTTGTGTGCTTGGACTCCACCTCTTTTGTCTGTAGCACTTTAAAAAAAAAGTTGCTATTTACTGTAAATGCGTTTGGGATTTTCACCTAAAAACCTGTCTTGCAGAGTGTAACTAGATGGAATTCTATGCGACTTTTCTATTTATATTCATTCAAACATTTCCATGGTTTGAAAGTTATTTGTAAATATAATTGCAATTGAAAGTGGTCAAATCAAAGAAAAAAAGAAAGAGCAGATCTGTTAATTGTTGGATTCCGCTGCATTGTTTCAGGAGTAAGAACCTGCAGTGCAGAAAATATTAGCAGCCAGATCGATATTGATTTCTATTACATATTCATTTACATATACCTTTAAAAATCACTGAATTGTTTAAATAACTATATATTGGAAAGTTTCAGTTTCTTTCATTATGCAAAGTACATATCTGGTGGAGGAGCTCTAACTTTCATTTTCTTATATGTTTTAACACCAATGTCAAATCCTGGTACGGATATATACTTCTAATCATATAGCATACCTCCCAACTGTCCTGTTTTTCGCAGGACAGTCCCGATTTTGACAGCTCAACCCGCAGTCCAGGATTTTTAATGTAGGGGCAGATTTATGAAGGGTCGAATTTCGAGGGTTAAAAACCCTCTAATTCGACCCTCGAAGTAAAATCCTTCGAATTCGAATATCGAATGATTCAAACGATTTTAAGCGATCGATCTAATGCTTTTTATTCGATCATAAAAAGTGCCCAAAACCTATCTACAATGTCCCCATAGGCTAACATTCAATTCTGTAGCTTTTATTTGGCAGTATTGTTAAGTATTGAGTCAAAGGATTTTTTAAAGAGACAGTACTTCGATTATCGTCGAACGATTTTTACTTCGAATCGTTCGAATCATTTGATTCGATCGAATTTGACCAATTCGATGGTGGAAGTACCCAAAAAATTAATTCGAAATTCGAATTTTTTTGGATTCTAACTATTCGCTCGAGCTTAGTAAATCTGCCCCTAAATGTCCTGACTTTCTCTTTGATCTCCTGCACAGAACAGCCAGAAAAAGATACAAAGTTTCTTAAACTTAATTGGCTTTTGGCAGAGAGCCCAGAACATTCAGCAGGTGCACTTGGATACTTGTGTAACAATTTAAAATAAGCAAAGAAACAATTGTAACAATTTAAGATAAGCAGGTCTCGTGGGGAAACTGTAATTTGCAATTCACCTTCATTATCAAAACTGTAATAACACATAAAACCACAGAATTGTGTTCAAACTTTCATAACCTGCCAAATTTTGTAAAATGGACATGGTAATTAGGGGGTGGGGCCACAAAAAAAATGGACATGGTCAAAAATGTCACCACTCTTTGCAAGCCAAATCTTTTTGTTCCTCTTTCTATTCCCAAAATGTTGGGAGGTATGGTATAGTGAGGGATACTAAATTCTATCAGTACAAGCTTCTAGTTCCCTTTAAAACCTCAGATCCCAGGAGTCCAGTGCATATTAATGCTGCTTAATTGCAAAAAGTCACATCATCATGTATTTTGAATTTGGTATCATCTTGGACAGAGTAGCGTGTATCTACGTTATGTTAATGGGTATGTTATGGAATGGGTAGATTCCTGGCACGGCTTCAGTCTAAAGCTGTTCTCTTGGCTGCTACCTCACTTGTTTCTTTTCAAGCAAAACTCTGCTTCCTGATTACAGAACATTCATAACCGAGGGATAATTATGGGAAATATAGAACTTATTATGTGCCCAAGCAACCTGTTTAATAAGGATTGTGGAGGAGAATTTTTTTAATCTGAATTTTACGTGTAGGCACTTGCAGTATATGTATGATGAAAGTAGCTGTATTTCTGAACTTTAACTTAAAGGAGAACTAAACCCTAAAAATGAATATGGCTAAAACAGCTATGTTTTATATACTGAACTTATTGCACCAGCCTAAAGTTGCAGCTTGTCAATAGCAGCAATGATCCAGGACTTCAAAATTGTCACAGGGGGTCACCATCTTGGAAAGTGTCTGTGACACTCACATGCTCAGTGGGCTCTGAGCAGCTGTTGAGAAGCTAAGTTTAGGGGTCGTCACTAATTATCAAACAGAAAATGAGGTTGGTCTGTGATATAAAACTGATGCTACAGGGCTGATTATTAAATTCTGATTTTAATTGCACTGGTTCCTGTGCTGCCATGTAGTAATTATCTGTATTAATTACTAATCAGCCTTGTGACATTTCTATTCTATGTGTACTGTATATTGTGAGTGGGTCCCTAAGATCAGTAAGTGACAGCAGCACAGAGCATGTGCAGTGAATCAGCAGAAAAGAAGATGGGGAGCTACTGGGGCATCTTTGGAGACACAGATCTTTTTTTGCTAAAGGGCTGTGGTTGCCTGGGGCTGGTGCAGAAGCTCAAAACATAATATACAATATTTCGACCTACTTCTTTAGTTTAATGTTCCTTGTCCTTTAAATTGAGTCATTTATGAATACTGGCTAAATATGCACCTGGGCAGTAACCCATTTCCAGTCTGAAAAGATCTGGAAAAGCCATGTCCCAAGCATTCTGTATAATATATTCTATACTTATATAATTTTATATCTAAACTGTATATCAGTGAATGGTATTGTATATCTACACTGTGTATCAGTGGACGTTCCTACAGTTTATATCTATACTGTTTATCAATGGAAGTTCCTACAGTTCTATACTGTGTATCAGTGAAAGTTCTTTTATATCTTTACTGTATATCAGAGAAACGATCTATACATCCAAACTGTATATCAGTGGAAGCTGCTTTATATATATACCCCTAACCCTAATACTGTATATTACTGGATGTTTCTTTAGATCTGTACTGTATAATCAGTAGATGTTACTGTATATCTGTATTGTATATCAGAAGAGGGTGCATTATATATTTACTGTATATCAGTGGAAGTGCCTATAGATCTATAAACAAATCAGTGGATGGTACGCTATGTCTGTATTGTATATTAGAGGAAGTTCCTACAGATCTATATTGTATGTCAGTGGACAGTACAATGTCTATACTGTATATCAGTGGAGTGTGCTATATATCTATACTCTGTATCAGTGGACAGTACTGTATAGCAGTGGAAGTTCATTGAGATCTGTATAATGTATGTCATTGGAATACTGTATATAGGGGATGGTACTGTGTATATCAGTGCAAAATGCCATTGAGTGTAGAAGCAAAGACATAATCATCATGTAATTATATATAATTATAGCGGCAACTATGTAGTATATAGCAGCAACAAGTACTTTACAATTGTTCTGTTACAAACAAGGCTATTGTGATAAATTAACAAACATCAGTGAAAGAATCAACCAGTAGCATGTGAGGTTCCAGTTCTCAAGAACTGACAGTCTACCAGGATGCAGAACAACTGATGCTTAAGGTTTAGGAATGAGTTAGTATTAAATGTTGACTTCTAATAATTCAGGGCATACAAAATGATTTTTTTAATTTAATGAATTAAGTGGGTGTTAAATGTACATATCACTGTGTGTTTAATTTCAGCAGGACTGGTGTTCCTTTTGAGATTTTCAGGCATTTCTCTGTAAAGCAAACTATATGGCAGTTGCTGCTGAAGAAGAAATATTCTGTGCATAGACGTGACATGAATGACATCACTAAGCACCATTTATAAGGATACATTTGACACAATATTCATGCTCTTATTTATTATACTTATAAATCTGCAGCTTTGACCTCATAATTCACATAGGGAAACCAATATGGCAGCTTTCAGCCATATTGTAAAAGGATGATCATGTGGCTGCATTCGCTAGATACCCAAATCACGTCCTCCCCACCGCTGTGCTCTCGTACTAATCTGCTTTGGGGTTAAATAAATGGGTGTTATTATTATCCATTATGTATATAGTGCCAACAGATTACCTAGAGCTTTACAGAGATTGTTCATCATTCATATAAGTCCCTCCCCTGGTGGATGTTGCTAATATCATTTCAGTTCTGTCTCAAAGCAAAGGATTTATATCTGCTATAGTGTGTGCAAAGGATAATAGCTCCCTGGATCAATCACTAGTGATTTCGCTTCATATGCTCGTTTTTAATAAAGCAGCCCACAGCCTATTCAATTCCCCATCTCCTCATTATCCCTATGTAAATAACCCCAGCTTGGGCAGCTCACTCCTATAACATACCTCTGCTCATTGTGTTATCTTAGATTCTCTTCTTCTTCTTTTTTTCTGTCCCTTTTCTTTTGTGCATTGGAGAATAACGCCGTACCGTGTCCTTAGAAATGATTGAGGAAGAACAACATTATATTTTTTCCTCTGTATCCCCCTCTCATACAGAAAGCTATTTTGCTATCTGCAGCTGATATCAGCCACACTGAAAAGAATGGGGTCAAATACTTATCCCTGCGGTGCACAAGCGTTGGCCCAGTTGGAACATTTTATTTTAACTCTCTGCTGTTGATACAAGCCTAGAGCCCAAACTGTATTCCCAATATATTATTTGCTACAGAATCGTAAGCAGAATGAAAATATACATTTTATAACCGGTCCTATCCTGATCCAGTTTCTCATTTTCCTCCCCATATGAAGGTAATCAGATTAGCCTGACGCAAGCAATCCTCCATAAAAGCATGATAATTCTTGTAATCAGTTCCCTGGCTTTGATTTATTCCTCAAAAGCCTCTTTAATATGCAGTCAAAAGCTTCCCCTGCTTCTGATGGAAGGCTCTTTGTTCTGGCCTTTACTGCTTGCAGTCTTGTTGCATTGTTCCTGAAACATTGGCACCACATTGACTTTGCTCGTAATTCCTTTACACTTGCCATGATATAAAGTCATCCATATAAATAGAACAAATTATGGGCTGTGTATAAATCAATGAATTCAATTACGATTGACAGATTAGAATGGAAAGAAAACAACACTAAAGGAGATCATATGAACATACCAACGGTATCAGAGGCAAAATCCAGTGTGTTGGAACCCAACTAGAGATTCTGTTAATATCGCACATTTTCTTTGGGGCTTTAGTTGTACTGCGGAAGCCTGCTATGCAAAAGTAATGGATATTAAAGAGATTCTGTCACAATTTTTATGGTGTAGTTTTTATTTGTAAATTACACTGCAAATAATTAACCCTACTATGTAAAATTTAATTCCCAACCCAACAAGTGTATTTTTTTAGTTGTAATATTGGTGTGTAGGCAACAATCTCAGGTCATTTTGCCTGGTCATGTGCTTTCAGAAAGAGCCAGCACTTTAGGATGGAACTGCTTTCTGGCAGGTTTCTCATACTCATTGGCAGGTTTCTCATACTCAGTGTAACTGAAGGAGTCGCAGTGAGACATCGATCCTTACTATTGAGTCCCTATATCTACCAGGGAGTTGTTATCTGGTTACCTTCCCATTGTTCTGCTGATGGGTTGCTAGAGGGGGAAGGGAGGGGGGTCCATTCCAACATAAAATAAAGCAGTAAAGAGTGACTGAAATTTATCAGAGCACACGTCACATGACCGTGGGCACCTGGAAAACTGACAATATGTCTACCCTGTGTCAGAATTCAAAATTAAATAAAAAAAAACATTTGCTCTTTTGAAAAACGGATTTCAGTGCAGAAGTCTGCTGGAACAGCACTATTAACTGATGCATCTTGAAGAAAACGTGTTTTCCCATGACGGTATCCCTTTAATGCCATTTAATAAAAATGACAATATACAGATGCAATAGAAATGATATAACATCAATGTTTTTTAAAGGAGAAGGAAAGGTTAAAACTAAGTAAGCCTTAGCACAAAGGTCCACCTAAATATACCAGTAAACATTCAAAGTAATGCTGCTCTGAGTTGCCAAAAAAAAGCACAGCATTTGTTTCCTTCTATTGTATACTCATGGGCTTCTGTATCAGACTTCCTGTTTTCATCTTAAACCTCCTTGCCCCAGGCATGAGCATGCTCAGTTTGCTCCCCTCACTTATCTGCTGTAATCTGAGGCCAGAGCAGGAAGAGACTCAGGCAGGAAGTGATATCACACCAAGCTAATATGGAAGCTGCTATCCAAAACAAACAGAGAGAGCTTCTAGAGCTGTTTACTCAGGTATGGTAAAACATTCTACAGAATAAATATAGCATTCTAGCATGAACTATTGCAGCTAATCTATTGACAATAAAATGCCTCTGTAGCTTTCCTTCTCCTTTAAGATGGCTTTGTGTCATGGCCAGGGGTTGGTGGAAAAAAGATGAGTTTCTGGAATGAGGAGCTATAGACATAGATGAAGCAGTAGCATTATGAGGCAGGCTTATATCAGGATTAGAGAGCAGAGTAGTCAGGACCAGTCCATGGGTCTAGGTCTGGCAGGAAAAAGTAAGATGTGATAGCAGGCAAAGTTCCATAAGTGGAAGGGTCATGCACCAGAAAAAGACAAATTCAGAAAACATGGCTGAATGCAGGAATTCAGTTAGACATAGTAATGCCCAGGAACTCAGCAAGTGCAGAGACCTTAAATTGGGTGCTTGCACAAAGACAGCCTGACATAGAGGAGTTGTGGTTCCCCACCATGTTTGAACTATTGCATTATATATGCACATTATAGTGACTTCATTGTGGCATGATAACACAACTGCAGTGGTGCCCTGGCATTTGCATTCACTGAACTAAAACCAAACTCAAGTTCAATTTTGTACAACTTTTAGTTAGAGTATCTGCTTTCCTTTGGAATGAGTTAGATCCAACTATTTACCTGGCTGCTCTGTGCTATGTACTTGGGTTCATTTTTCCGGCAACAGGGAACCCTTGAGCTTCTGTAAAGCATCCCAGTGGCATATTAGCCAGTACATGGATCCTGTGATGTGTGGACCAGTGACAGCTGGGATTACGCCGGCTGCCTGTGACAGAAGCGGGTGCATGAATAATTTAGGTTTCTGAATGAATAACTGAATCAAGACTACACTGAGCTTACACATGCTGGTTATGAGAGGGAAGATCCTTTATTCCTGCAGTGTGTGCAGATGACATATATAGCTTATTGTATTGGGCTTAATGCCTGCTGTGACTTTTTCTTTCTGTGGGTGAAACCACATCACATGTACTGTCATCCTTAATGCCATTCCAGCAAAATGTCTGTGTGATATTTGGGAGTTTTACCTGGCAGTGGACGGCAGATGGTGGAGAAGTCTGAGGAGCTGCCCATGAAGCTTTTCAGCCTGAATTTACTCGTTAGGCATCACAAGACTGGGAAGAACTGGCACTGTCAGGTGTTTCCTATAGAAGTGAAAGGGAGAAGGCAAGAGCCGTTAGTTTATGTTCCCCTAAAAACATTATTCAAGCTGATAAATAGCTAGAGAGTACTAACTCTTTTTTTTTTTTTACTCATTTCTACATTGCCTTAATGGAAAAAGTCAGAAAATCTTTAGGACATCTTTCAGGACAGAAAGGCTAACTAGATTTCCTACTGTGACTTATTGTGGTGTTTACCAACAACCTACTCTGCTGCTGGCAATGTTCAAGCTGGCGCTGGCTTGCCTGACTACCAGAAGACTAGGGCAAATTCACTAAGATGCGAAGTTGCGCCAGGCGCAACTTCGCCGACCTTCGCCGCATTTTGCCAGGCGTAGTTTCGCCAGCGCTGCGCAAATTCACTAAAATCCGAAGTTGCGCTCAGGGGTAGCGTAAGGTTGCGAAGTTGCGCTAGCGTTGATTCGCTATATAAAGCGAAGTTACGCTAGCTAAGGCTAATTTGCATAAGGCGCGAAATTCAAATTTCAATGGAGGAACACTACAAATGCCAAGAAATCCTTCAAATCTGCAAATAACAATTTTATTTTGCCATTCACATGTGCCCACTGTCTAGGTTAGTTAGTTGCCATGAGTCAGGAAATGTAGGGGGGAAGGAGGGGAGCCCCAAAAATGTTTTCGATCTTTTTCAGCCTATCACCCATCATGTAGAAAACACGCCAGCGTTTTTTGGGACTTAGAAAGAATGATGACTTTTTTGGAAACAATCCCTATCTACTCTATTGCGCTTCGCCAGGTCTGAGGTGGCGAAAGAAGTCTAGCGTAAAAGGTAGCGTTCAGTACACTGCGCAAGTTAGTGAATTTGCGTAGTTTCGTCACTAGCGAAAATTTGCCTGGCGTAAGGGTGTGAAGTAACACTAGCGAAACTACGCCAGCTTTCGTTAGTGAATTTGCGCAGTAGCGAAAATGCCAAACGCTAGCTAATTAACGCTAGCGTTCGGCGCTTCGCGGCTTAGTGGGCCACAGCCCAACTATTTCCATCATCTTATTTCTGCATAGGCCACTATAAAAGGGGTCGTTCACCTTTGAGGTAAATTTTAGTATGCAGTATTCTAGAATGTCCAATTCCTAGCAACTTTGCATTTGGTCTTCATTATTTATATGTTTTACGTTTTGAGTTATTTGCCTCTTTCTTCTGACCCTTTCCAGCTTTCAAATGAGGGTCACTGACCCCATCTAAAAAACAAATGCTTTGTAAGGCTACACATTTGGGGGCAAATGTATCAAGGGTCGAATATCGAGGGTTAATTAACCCTCGATATTCGTCTGGGGAATTAAAATCCTTCGACTTTGAATATCGAAGTCGAAGGATTTTGTGCAAATAGTTTGATCGAACGATTAAATCCTTCAAATTGAACGATTCGAAGGATTTTAATCCATCAATCGAAGGATTATCCTTCGACCAAAAAAAGATTGTTGAATAGTCGAATATTCGATTCGAAGTCGAAGGTCGAAGTAGCCCATTCGATGGTCGAAGTAGCCAAAAAAACACTTTGAAATTCAAAGTATTTTTTCTTCTATTCCTTCACTCGAACTTAGTGAATGGGTCCCTTACTGGTATTGCTACTTTTTTATTACTCATCTTTCTATTCAGACCTCTCCTATTCATGTTTCAGTCTCTTATTCAAATCAATGCATGGTTGCTAGGGTAATTTGGGCCCATGCAACCAGATTGCTGAAATTGCAATATGCTAAATAAAAAGCTAAAAAACACAAAAGCCAAAAATAATAAAATCAATTGCAAATAATCTCAGAATTCCAATCTCTACATCATTATAAATTAATTTAAAGGTGAACAACCCCTTTTCACATTTACATTTTGTGAGAGTGGACCCTGAATGTCAGGTGATCCCTAGGAGGCCCAGTCCAACACTAAGGGGGTTATTTATCAAAGTCCGAATTTATCTCAATATTTTCTGCTACCAACTGCAATCAAATCCGCTCGGGTTTTTTACACTTATTGATTATTACATTTTCCCGAAAATTTGCTTCTTGATTTTCACGATTTTTTGGGGGGATTTTTCCATCCGATTTTTGCGATTTTTTCACCCTAAAACTCAGAAAACTTGGGGGTATTGCACGAAACCTGGCGCACATCAAAAAAGCATCGGGACTTCTCCCATTTACGTCTTATTTTATAAAAAAAAATCACAAATTTTTTCATGCTTTTTGCATTCGGAGTTTAGTAAATAACCCCCTAAGGAAGTTTTACCAGCAGAAATCAGTATCAAGTGTCTCAGGTGGAACTTTAAGATTTAGTTGAGAATATTTGCATGTACAGGTATGGGACCTATTATCCAGAATGCTTGGGACCTGGGGCTTTCCGGATAATGTGTCTTTCCGTAATTTGGATCTGCACACTTTAAGACTACTAGAAAATCATGTAAACATTAAATATACCCAATAGGCTCATTCTACTTCCAATAAGGATTAAATATATCTTAGTTTGGATCAAGTACAATCTACTGTTGTATTATTATAAATAAAAAGAAAATCATTTTAAAAAATTTGGATTATTTGATTATAATGGAGTCTATGGGAGACGGCCTTTCCGTAATTCGTAACTTTCTGGATAACGGGTTTCCGGATAATGGATCCCATACTTGTACTGTCATATAAACATCACAAAAGAAGAAGAGAATAAAAGCTCTCCAGCTGGTTCTGATAAGACATCACTTGCCTATTCAATATACATTGTACAGTCACACCATCTGTGAGCTTTACTTCAAATGAAATGTAGGGAGTTGTGTATGTGGGTGTGTGAGTGACATATGAGTCACATTATTGTGTTGCTTTATTCCCCTTTCTGCTCTTAAACTGGTGATTATTATTGCAGGAGAAAAGCTATTTATTATTGCTTGCATTTGATTCTAGTGAATGAAAATCAAAACCAGTTTCCAATATAAACCATTGGTTTGAGATATAGAACTGTCTCACTATCTCACTACTGACCACAAATAGTGATGGGCGAATTTGGGGTGTTTTGGCGAAAAGTTTCAGAAAAATTCCCGAAACTACGAAAAATGCCAGAAACGACAGCGGCGTCTCGTTTTTGACGCCAGCGGGCTTTTTCTGGACACCGGCGCAAATTCAAATTTTCTATAATTTATTCGCCGGCGGCGGATCGCGGGAATTCACGCCTGGCAAATAAATTCGCCCATCACTAACCACAAACAAAAAGGTTTTTGACTACATGTCCTGTTACATCACTACTATGCCCCTTGCTATATCCTAAACTGGACATTCTGAAATGATATGGCTGACACATCTTCTGACACTCTTGGTTTTAAAGGGGAACTTTTGTGAAAATTAAAATTTAATATAAGCTTCATCATACTGAAATAAGAAACATTCTAAATACAATAAATTAAAAATGCTGCATTGTTTCTCAAATAATCAAGTGTATCTTCACTATCCCTCTCTCAGCGTCTGTTTCTCTTCATTCTCTCTTCATGCAGCAGTTGGGTGTCAGATATTCATTGACAGTTAGATCCAATATATCTTATAGGGGGGCTCCCTTTCCTAGCAGATGTATTAGAGCTCACTCAAATAATTGATTCCAGTACAAACAAAATGTAACAAATAACTGGGGGTCATTTATCAACACTGGGCAAAATTGCCCATGGGCAGCAACTTATGGCAACAAATCAAATTGCTGCATTCATTGTTCTACTTGCAGCTGGCTTCAAAAAGCTAATCACTGATTGGTTGCTATAGGTAACTGCCCATGGGCAAATTTGCCCAGTGTTGATAAATGAGCCCCACTGTCTGTTGCAAAAATCCTGCATGTAGAGAGACATGATGTCTGATGAAAGCTGGTAATGGAGGTTTTGATGGGTAACACTTCCTAAGTGCACAGCAAGGTTACAGATACAGTAAATAAAAACTTGGTCACAGCAGTCACCCTGCTATAGGCCTGTGAATATGTGAGGAAGACGACATTATTTCATAAACTTCAATTTAATTTGCTTATAGAATGGGACCTCCCTCTAATTATAGCCAGATGTAGTGCCCCTTTAAGGCTGGGATGACCAATATGACACGTACAAAAAGCCCCCCTACCATTCCATGCAACATTGTGGTGATTATTTACAAAAATCCGAATGCAAAAATCCCAAAAAATGTTGTTTTTTTTTTTTTTATAAAATTGGACTTTTAAAAAATCACGAATTTTCAGGAATTTATTAAACCCTGAGGATGGAAAAGTCTGAATTAGAAAATCCGGCATCTCAGACCTGTTGAGGTTGCATATAAGTCAATGGGAGACGTCACAATGATTTTTTGATGTGCGCTGGGTTTTGTGCAATACCCACAAATTTACGCGCAAAAAAAAATAAGAAATCTGAGTTTTCGGGTGAAAAATCCGAAAAAATTGCGAAAATCTGATATATTTTTTCCACAGAACAAAGATTTGGGAAAATGTAATAATAAATAAGCGTAAAAAAACCCGAGTGGATAAAATCAGACATCGATAAATAATCCCCTTATTTGTGTTCAGAGTCCTGGAATCTTCTGGCTTAAATCAATTCAGCAACTTTTGTTTATCATTCCCTTTATTGAGCACTGGGCAAAGGTTCATCAGCGCAAGTTACATTTATCTAGATAATCTGTCCAGCAAAACGGACAATAAAAAAACATGTATCCTGAGAGCAAATGATACGTATGTGCTCAGCAGTAGCGATGGGCGAATAAATTCGCCAGGCGTGAATTTCCATGTTTTGCCGCTGGCGAATAAATTTGCGAGATTGCGGTGAAAATTCGCCGGTGGAATAGTCAATCACGTCAAAACGGTTGCACGTCAACATCAATCGGACATCCATTGACTTTAAAATTGATGTGAATTGACGCGGGCATCAAAATTCGCCTTTCGCACGGTGAAGCAAAATGGGACTAATTCGCCCATCACTGCTCAGCAGGTCATTCCTGCACCTTCCTCACATACTGTATTTTATTGCTTTTCCTATAGCAGTTGGCATTTTCCTAAATTAAAGGGCACCTAAGGTCCAGATTTAAGATGGTAGAATTCTACCAGTCCTATAGCTGTGCCACTTTAAAGACCACAAAGAATAAAAATCGCACATTTTTTCAGAATACCACTTACATACATCTAACCAAGAGTTAATTTTGCCTCTTTAAGTGACATGCCCAGGCTCTATGGATTTCTAATTACTGCTTGTTGCTCTGCTGCTTGAAAGACTGTTGCTTCAGTTGCTATGGTAACAATGGTTTAAAGAAATTCTTATATTTAGCAGAGTGTGAATTATATCTAATAGGGAAATAATGCTTAGCTCCTGTAACCAAGCTTGGCTTGTCATGTACATTTACAGTTTTGTGTTTCAAAATATGGATAAGCCTATCCCAATTAAATATATTGCAAATTCACACACAGGGGCAGATTTATCAAGGGTCGAATTTCGAGGGTTAAAAAACCCTCGCATTCGACCCTCGAAGTAAAAAACGTTCGATCGAACGATAAAATCGTTCGAATCGAACGATTTTAAGCGATCGATCTAAGGATTTTTATTCGACCAAATAAAGCTTAGAAGTGCTGGGGAAGGTCCCCATAGGCTAACATTGGACTTCGGTAGGTTTAAAGTGGCGAAGTATGAAGTCAAAGTTTTTTTTGAAGAGACAGTACTTCGATTATCGAACAGTCGATTTTTACTTCGAATCGTTCGTATCATTCCATTCGATCAAATTCGATTGAATTTGACCAATTCGATGGTCGGAGTACCCAAAAAATTACTTCGAAATTCGAATATTTTTGCATTCGAAATATTCACTTGAGCTTAGTAAATCTGCCCTACAATGTCCTTCCTGGGTGTCCTGCTCAGTTATTCTCTCCATACCTCCCCCTGCACAATAGATTGGACAAGGCCTGGAATGTCAAATGGTTTCTGATGGTTGCCCTTTTTGGTACACTCCATTCTGTCATTAAAAAAGGAGGTTCAGCTTTAATCTCCTGTAGTGGCCGTGGATACGAATGGAAATTGTGAATAGGGTTGTCACCTGTACTTTTAGAACAGTCCAGTTTTTGTACGGGCTGTTCTGTTAAAAACGACTTGCCTGGACTTTAAGGGGCAGATTTATCAAGGGTTGAATTTCGAAGTAGAAAAAGCTTCGAAATTCGACCATCGAATTGGAATACTTCGAATATATAAGTCAAAGTTTTTTTACATCGAATTTGGCCATTTGCAGTCGAAGTAAAATCGATTAAATCAGCAATCGATCGAACAATTTTACTTCGTAGAAACGTAGAAAAATGCTCTAGAAGGTCCCCATAGGCTAACATAGCACTTTGGCAGGTTTAATTTGGAAAACTATTGAAGTCGAAGTTTTTTTTTAAAGAGACAGTACTTTGATTATTGAATGGCCGAATATTCTAACGATTCAAAGTCAAAGTCGAAGTATCCTATTCGATGGTCGAAGTATCCAAAAAATTATTTCGAATTTCGAATTTTTTTACTTCGAAAATTCCCACTAACAGTTCATTTTACACCCAGACACACATATATACTGGCATTCACAATGGTTCCATTTTGGACAGCGTTGAAAAACGTTTTTATTTCTGGTGAGCTATCTGAAACCAACGGAACTCAAAAAAGTGTTTAAAGGTGAACAACAATTTAAAACGTAAGCGTTGGAGTGGATCAAAAGGGGGCTGTGACGCTAGTGCATCGTTAGTGTTAGTGCAATAGTGTAAAATTACAGGAGGTGGCTTTTTGCTTTCCTGGTAACTGGAAGCTCATTGCCTCATGGCAGCAACGGCCCTGATTTTCATTGGATCTGACTCGGGATGAGTGAAGTATTTTACCAAGTTTCGCCCAGAAGAAAACGCACATAGACTATAATGGATAGTAAAAAAAATGTTTGAAAAATTGACAACAAACAAAATGCCCATTGACTTCAATGTACTTGGCAAATCGTTTGCTGTTTAGAGAATTTTAGGTGAAGCAAAACGGGTCAGATTCGTCCATCACTAGGGGGCCCATTTACTTAGCTCGAGTGAAGGAATAGAGGAAAAAAACTTCGAATTTTTTTTTTGGCTACTTCGACCATCAAATGTGCTACTTCGACCTTCGAATCGAACGATTCGAACTAAAGATCTTTGACTATTCGACCATTCGATAGTCGAAGTACTGTCTTTTAAAGAAAAAACTTCGACCCCCTAGTTCGCCACCTAAAAGCTACCGAAGTCAATGTTAGCCTATGGGGAAGGTCCCCATAGGCTTTGCTAGCTTTTTTTGGTCGAACAAAAATAGAAAGATTCGAAGGATTTAATAGTTTTTTCGTTCGATTGAACGAATAGCACTAAATCCTTCGACTTCGATATTCGAAGTCGAAGGATTTAACTTCGACAGTTGAATATCGAGGGTTAATTAACCCTCGGTATTCGACTTTAAGTAAATTTGCCCCCACAAGTGATCATTCTCTGCCTTATGTGTATATTGTAAGTCAAAGAATGAATTTCCTCTACTTGGCCTGCAAGAGCTCTGTGCCGAAGAGGAGTAAAGCTGGCCATAGACGAGTAAAATATCGGACGGACGATTGGTCAGTGCCATTTCCCGACCTACCACTAACCATTCAGATAAAATAAAGCAGAGAAGAGAACAAACCAGCCGATGTCCAGCCCGTCACAGCAATCATGCGAAAGTATGGCCGACAAATTCTACTGGGAAGATCACAGCGATATCGTCAGATCGGCAATACATGCAGAGATATTATCATCAGCCGACAGTAATCTTTTAACCTGTCCGATCATCCAAACGACCGATCTCCATGAGACGAAAAATGTCGGGACTCTCCACACACGGTCAAAAAATCGTACGAAACGAGGATTCGTACGATCAGATCTTGGCGTCTATGGCCATCTTAAGGCAGGGGCTCCAGTCCTTTTCAAACATAAAGTTGAAGGATAGATAAAGAAAAGAAGATAATAGTGGAAATATAGAAGGACTTTTTCCAAATGAATTAAAATGAAGGATCTGCTATTCCTCTAGGGGTGCTTTATTCAAGTTAATAGATTATAGTGGCAGATGTCCCTTTTACCCATTTAAAGGAAAATCTTACTCCCAAAATAAATACATAAGCAACAGTTTATATCATATTAAGTGGCATATTAAAGAATTTTACCTAACTAGAAACTTTGTGTAATAAATACCAAACATTCAAGTTTTTGAAAATATAATTCGAGTTTTTTTGCAAAAAAATTTTTAATTGATTTTGTAAGTTTTGAAATTTGAAAAATTCAAATTTGAACCTTGATAAATGACCCTCTACATGTTTTAGCAGAGGAAATTCTCAGTATTGTCTATGGCAGGTCATTTTGTGGCTGCAACAAGGGGGTACAGGTATGGGATCCCTCATCCGGAAACCCATTATCCAGAAAGCTCAGAATTACGGATAGGTTGTCTCCCATAGACTCCATTATAATTAAATAATCCAAATGCTTAAAAATGATTTTCTTTTTCTCTGTAATAATAAAACAGTCGTTTGTACTTGATCCCAACTAAGATATAATTAATCCTTATTGGAGGCAAAACCAGCCTATTGGGTTTATTTAATGTTTAAATGATTTTCTAGTAGACTTCAGGTATGAAGATCCAAATTGCAGAAAGAGCTGTTATCCAGAAAACCCCAGTTCCCGAGCATACCAGATTACAGGTCCCATACCTGAATTTACTAAAATGTGACTTTTTCTCACTATATAATAAAAAAATTCAACCATATTCCCAAACCCGAATGCCCTTATTTTACCAATAAATCTGAACGGAAAAAAAAACCACTGTGCTTCGTATGACTTTTTCGATTCGACACCAGAAAACCTTTTTCAGATTATCGAATGAAAACCAGTTCAAAACCCTTGAAGATCATGAAGGCAAGAAACATCTTCAAATTGTTAAAGGGACCATCTGCCATTGACTTTTACATGATATCGACAGGTTTTAGCTGGAGTATTTTTTGGCTTTGGATTTTTAGCAGCTTTGGAGCATGATAAATCTCCAAAAATTCTATTTTTTTTTTTTAATTCAAGTTTTCCCTCTAAAAAACTCGACCATAAAAAACCGAGGCTTCATAAAAAAAAAATCAAGAGTGAAATCCACTAGAGTGAAATTCCTCCACTCTCCATTCATTTCTATGGGATTTCAAAAGGCATATTTATCATAGGATGAACTTTCACTTTCATCCATTGATAAAAATCCCAAAGAAATGAATTTGTGGCGGAATTTCACTCCAGTGGACTGTGGAGATCTCTAACTTTACTCTTTGATAAATATACCCCCAAGTGTCTTAGCAAAGCCTATTATCACTATTATTTTGTAACCGTGACAAGTAGCTGGGTGTCCTACTGTGCATTGTTTGGGGGTATAAGTTTCCTTTAATAGAGCGTCCCTGGGCTAATGGCACACAGACTGCAGTAAATGTCCAAGTAATGTAATGTAATGGCCAAGACTGCCGTAAAACACTTTCGGTTGCTGCCAGTTTTTCCTTATTGATCTCAATTTTTGAGTTAAATTAACTGACACTGGAATTTTCACACAATAGACCCATTAGAATATCACATGGACTTATAATTTTATGCCATTAACATAGGCTCCAATGGACAGGAGGTACATTTTTGGGAACTTTACAACAGATATAGTCGATAAATAAATATATGCTAACTATTTTGTGTTACTGGCCATGTCGCTGAATTTTTATTTATGCCAAATGGTTCAAGAACCCCTTGACTCGACACGTGAGCAATAGATAATTTGGCGAAAATGTGGCGGCAGCTCTTGGTTATCGACATTATTAAATACAAGCAGTTACAAGGGTTTTTCTTTTCTCTTCTGGAAACTAATGAGACAACAGTGACACAGTGGCTCTCCGGGAATTGCAGAAGCTTAGAGAAATAATAATCAGACCGAAAGGGCTAAAAGACTGATGCAATACAGATACTGTTACCGTGGCAACACACGCAGCAGCATCATAGCGCTCGAAAGAAAAGATTAAAATGAAGAGCTATAAATACTTCCAGCACGTGTCATAACAGATGAAAAGTATAATAATATAGGGTAAGGCCTATGATGTGATGACACATAAACCAAGAGAAGGAATTATTAAAACTGGTTACATTTACAGGGTGGGATTAGGAAAAGGCAGTGGCTACTGCAAATGAAAGCAGAAGTAAGTACATTGGGCCCCAATAATAAAAACCCAAGGCCTGTATGTTTTACATGCCTATAGCATAAGTGCACCGAATCCACTTTTTTGGATTCGGCCGAACCCCCAAATCCTTCTTGAAAGATTCGGCCGAATATCGAACTGAATCCGAACCCTAATTTGCATATGCAAATTAGGGGTGGGAAGGGGAAAATATTTTTGTACTTCCTTGTTTTGTGACAAAAAGTCACGCAATTTCCCTCCCGCCCCTAATTTGCATATGCAAATTAGGATTCGGATTCGGCCGGGCAGAAGGATTCGGCCGAAACCGAATCCTGCTGAAAAAGGCAGAATCCTGGCCGAATCCCGAACCGAATCCTGGATTCGGTGCATCCCTAATCTAGATCAATCATATATAACATCTTATCCCCAAACCCTCATGCCCGTAACAAACAGAAATATCAATTAATTTCAAAAACATTTCTAAAGCACACCACTTTCTTTTAAGAACATTTAAAATGTATTTTCTTATGCTTTTTGGGGGCAGTCATGAATATGGGGATGTTGGTGCTTCCCTGGGTGAGGTTTACCCTTCTTCCACTTGAGCAGATAAATATTGGACTCATTTATAAACAGGAAGGCAAACTGTGTGCAAACTGCAAAAAACAGGCACAATCCTTCACGTTTTTTTTTCTGTTTTATAACATTGGCACAGGTCTCTGAAGTAGAGGTTTGGAGGAGGCATGTAGATGTTCCCATCTCACCCCTACCTGTCTCCTAACTTGTGCATCATTCAAGTGTGCTGGGAGTGGAGCAAACAGGACGTAATAATTGTAATTGTAAATAATTGTAGTAATTGTAATCAGATTCGGACTGGGGGGCCTGGGACCCACCGGGGCTCCTGCCCCAGAGCCCCCCTCTGACCCCCCCATGCTGCTCCGGTGCTGCGAGTCTGTGCACAAGCGCCGGGGGTCCAAGTTTGTTCACATGTGCCGGCGCGCAATGTTATTCCGACATTACCAAGGCTTCTTATCTCAAATGTGGGTGTGGATCTGGGTCGACGGGCCCCACGAGAGCCGGGGGCCCACAGGGTTTTTTCCCGGTGTCCCGCCAGCCCAGTCCAACCCTGATTGTAATCCGTGCCCCATTACAGGGCAGGTCCATGTTCAATAACACTGAGCTCTGAACCGCACACCAGATTTTATATCTGGCACGATTTTGTAGAGTGCGGCCAGACCCAGGGAAGAAGCACTGCCTGAATGAGCATGATTGCACTTTTTCACTGATCTTTGTATATGATCCCTTTTGTGTTAAGCCAGTGATTGTACAGTCCATCTTTTGATCTGTGAGAAAGCGGTGGTGGCCTTTTGCACCTCCACCCAGGACTTGCAGTGCAATTTTTTGGCTTATCACTGGGTTGAAGCTAGGGGTAATGGAGCTCATGTTTTACATTTTGGACTATGAGATGCTATCTTGATGTAGCTCTGATCAGAGCCAGGTTGCCTATTAACTCTGCATATCATTATAATAAAACAAAAGAGGGGTAACTCAGACATTCATGGACTCCAGGTAATGGGTAAGCATTTCCAGGTCAGAACTTGCAGTGCAACCCAGACTCCCAGTGTCAGAATCACTTTCACTTCTGTTCCCCAGTCTGTTAACATGTCACATAATCTCTGTAACTGTCTATATTTCTATTTATTGCAGTGTTTGCAAATGTATTAATAAATGTACAGTGCTTTGTCAAAGCAGTATTTTGGTCTGTTTCTGCCCTAGGCATAAGACCTCACCACCTACTTTAGCTTCCGGCACAAGCACCATACAATTTATATACTGCGCAACATGTGCTGGAAGCCAAAGCACCAGCTACCCTAGCATTACAGTTTAAAAAATGGAAATTTTGCCGATACATTTGTGTTTGGGTGCATAAATCCCAAAAACGTAAAATGGTAGTAAAAAAGGTGTGAACTGTAAAAAAAAAAAAAACTGCTTCAAATGCCATAAAACTGACATTCACAGGGGGATAAACAAGGGCCCAAATATTTCTCATTATTTTATTAAAACTACTTTGACCAAACTCCCATCCACATTTTTTCCTTATTTATCAATAAATAAATTCTAAAAAATCTGTTGCTGGAAAAGACTCCATAAATTTGTGAAAAAATCTGAATCGTACAATTTATTTGGAATTCATGCAAAAAAACTCAGATTATTGTCCAAAACCCACAAATTATTCAGATTATTGCCCAAAACCCAGCGCAGATCATGTTATCTTCCAGTTGTAAAAGGAACATGTTTTTTTTAACTTGAAGGGGGTGCTGGCCGCCAATGTCTCACATTTATACTGCTTTGATTTTTTTTAGCCAGGGCTGCTTTTTACTCCCAGTCCGGCCCTAGCCAGGTCTATTTCTCTAACATTTTTCACCTGTAAATAGTTCTGACAGTTACATCATTGCTTTATGGTGGTAAAGCTCCAGCGTTATTACCCATCACAACTGTAGAGCGAGCTATTGAGTAAGCAATTATATGCTGACCTTGCTATTTACATGTATTGCTCACTGGCAACTGTGTTCCTTTCTTTGTAGCCAATCGAAAAATACTCTGGCATAAATATGCAGCATATTTTTCTGAACAATTTTTGGCCCATTATGCTGGCATCTGCAAATATTATAATTATGATATGTAGCACATTTTGGGTCTTGGCGTGAAAATACAACTGATGTTTGAAGAAACTTTGGCAGTAATTGACAACTTGGGTGTACTAATCTTAGTAAATATGCCCCTTTGTCACCAGAGAGGTGTCAGATAACATAATATTTGAAAACACCCGACATAAATGCCCACACTTATCAATTTGGTTGATTATTGCCTGATCTAAGAGGCAGTTACCATATAAATAGATCCTGATTCTGAGTCTTTTGTTACCCACTAAGTGAGAAAACACCTGGGCGACAAAATGTGCGAAATCACTCAGTGTCCCATTAACCATTACAGATGTGAATATACTGTAATCCTTGGATAGAAGCAGTCAACTTCTAGATGTATGTTGTCAAACAGTAAGTGCTGCCAAGGCGCAACTACTGATATTTTATACAGTAGGATAGAGTCCTACAGCGGGTCAGGTACCCGTGGGTTACCTGAAAAAGGTTTCAGGAGGTAGGCGGTTCTTCGGTTTTGTGGGTCAGGTCGCGGGTCTTGTCAATAGCAAGTTTTACTCCATTTTTTTCTGATCACGCCTACTTCTTATGATGTCACTTCGGTTTACAATGACAGCACTTCCTGTTTCTTGATGGTAAGCGGGTCGCGGATGGGGTTGCGGATAAGGTACTTGCAGGTCGGGTCCACTTGGGTAAATAAGTGGGTTGCGGGTCGGGTTTGGGTTTAACAAATTGGTTCCACATAGGACTCTACAGTAGAATTCATATTTTACTTTTTGCAAGGAAACAGGACAAAATGGTGTGAAGGAAAATCTAAAATCAGGGACATGCATACCACGTTATAAACTGTGGAAAAACTTAAAATCATGACTTAAAATTGAGATTTCATTATAATATATTTATTTCTCTCTTTCAGTTTGCCTCAGTGTTTGGATGGATTCAGCCCATGGAATTGTGGTTCAGCTGATCCCTCAGAATCCGGTGGTTAATCAGTCTGTTACCCTGAGTGTTACTGGAGTCACTGGCACAATACGACTGTTCACATGGTATAAAGGTTCAAGTACAGATGCTACTGTCCAAATATTCAGTGTTATTCCATCTGTAAACTCAGTGACAAATGGGCTTCAGTATTTCCCTCGGGCCAGTCAGTTCCCAAATGGCTCACTGCAGATCTCAGGCCTGGTTCCTACAGACCAGGGGAATTACACAGTGTTTATACAGACTATAGAAAGTACAGCTCAACATACAGTTCTCCTGACAGTTTATGGTGAGTAATCTGTGCACTTTATACAGCTCAATTACTGAAGTAATGCATGTTTATGGAACCATTGAAAGCAGCATTTGGATGGATGCAATTTTACACTTTACACTCAGTCTTTGTATATAAGCTGTTATACCGGTAATATAATTTAGGACTTAATAATTTTTATTTTGCCTTCTGCTCTTTCTTTTCAATTATGTTTATTGGCATTTTTAATAAACAAAACGAATAAAAGCAGGAAATTATTAGCTCATCAAGACATTTGTAGATTTTTGCAATAAAAGGAATATTACATAACAACTCATTTTGAACAAAACACCAAAGATTGACCTTAACAATATTCATCAAGGAAAATCAAATAAAAATAAAAATAAGATAAAATAAGATCCTCCTCTCTACCAACTAGACAAACAAGCATTTATTTAACCAGACAACAAGCATTTATTAAAATAATATACTAAATCATCACATCATCAGTTAATCCTGGAACTGCAATGGATATAAAGAGAAGAGTCTTCGTCAGAATTATACAGAAATTTATCTATATAGACTTTATCCTCAGGCTCCAGAATTTGAAGATATGGAGACCATGTAGTTTGTAGCTGCAATGTTTTTGTATTATATTCGGCACCTCCGACTGGTCGCCTACGTTTCCTCTCGCCAGGACGTATTGCAGCCATCGCTTTGTGGAGTTTGGCAGATTTTTCCTGTTAAAGGGGATCTAAACCTCCATAAAATTGTCCCACTATGTCCCTTCGTTTTCTAAAGATGACCAAAAACGCAATTACAGATGCAAAATAATTAACCAATGAGAATGCTGCTCCCTAGCAATATGGCAGCCATCTTTATGTTATGTCATTTTGGCTGTAATGAAACATCAGGATTAAGGACATACTACTGTTTCGTTTTTCTGTGATAAAAACACTGGGTTAAACTTTTAGTTCCAGTTTCAAGAACAAAAAACATAAAGCTAGATTTACACAGATCATGAAGGGTTCTCATTGGAGAACTCTTTTGCATTTGAATTGTTTTATTGGGGAAAATATTCTAAAGTTGCTGAACTATAGTTATGCTATAACCCTTGATAACACGTTGAAGTATGCAAGGATATGTAGTTCACCACCATGGAGAAAAGTGTTGCTGAGTAACAGTGTTTAGATCCCCTTTATGTAAAACAAGGATACTCCCATTTCTGAGAAAAGTTCTCATTATTTTACTTTATTTATATAGCACTGTAGTAGAAATAGCTATACACTCACAAACGGTGCCAGATTAACCTCAGCGGGCAAATCAAGTGGCTTTAAAACCCTAGCTGGTCAGTTTGATAGGAGACTGAGAACGACTTTTTGCAGCTTCCGTTTTGAAGCTGAAAATCTGAAAAAGGTGCAGTAAAAAAAGATGTTTTTTTGTGATTTATCATGCCCCGAATCTCTTCCAAGTTTGAATATGAAAATTCTCCATCTAAAACCTGCCTACTCTTTGCACAGTACTTACTTGTAGATTATATATATCCCAAATTAAGGGTTTGGGATAGACTTTGTAGACAAAAATCTAAAACAAAACCTCACAACACAGTCTGGAGCATGTTAAAAATCTTGAGTTCAGCAATACAGTTTCTGCATCAGCATATCTGTTTCTCTGCAACCTATTGAATTTATACATAATGCTTGGACAATAGATACCAGAAACAGGGAATTTAGGTCCAACATCTCCTCTAATGACAATGGACAGAATGGAGACCATTAACAGACTACTGATTTTAATGTCTGTTCACTGAAATTCAGAAGAAGCAGTGGAATTTATAACCCCCGGGCCTCTGAAAGCCATAACCATCTCAAGAGCATTTTCCTTCATAAGCTATCATATTTCATGTATAGCAAGTGACATTTTTTGGCATGGAATAAATGTAATCATAATGATTTGTATGCAGAATTATATATTTGACACCTAAACTTGTTTTATTTGCCTTGTTTGTTGCCTTGTTATTTTATAAAATGATCTTTTCCCCAAATCTTTAACCAGTTCTTCCACTGTGACTTTATACATTTGTATCTCCAGAACCTGTCACTTCCTCAGTGATCAGCACAAACAATAAGGAACCCCAGGAGAAGGAGAAAGTCACCCTCACATGCAGTGCAAATAATGCTGAAAATATCCTTTGGAGCAAAGATGGTGCCCCTGTCCCTCCCGGACTGATTCTGTCTGCAGATAACAGGACTGTCACTTTCTCCAGTGTCTCTCGCTCAGATACTGGACAATATCGTTGTGAAGCTTTAAATGCCGTCAGTAAGATTATCAGTGATCCCTACACATTAACTGTAAACTGTAAGTAACTACTGTATGGTCTAACATATGAATGTGTAACTGGCTCAGCCTGTAGTTTCAGCCTCACTGGGGTGTGACAAGACAAGTGCAGCAGAAGAATCCTCATAGATCATGTCAGCATTGATGTACCCCTGCATTAAAGGGGTTTTTCCCCCATTCCAAACACCATTTTCAGTACTGGTGTTTTCAGATTGTTCACCATAAACATAGAGTGTTTTCAGATTGTTCACCATAAACATAGACTTTTTTCAATTGCTTTCCATGTTCCCAAAATTTAAAGGAGAACCAAACCCCCGCAATGTTAAGTCCCCACTGGCCCGCCCTCCATTGGCCCCCTCCCTGTCTCCCCTCTGCACAGTCTTACCCCAGAATACTGTCACCTCTTGAAATAGTGACTGCACATACAGAGATAGTGCAGCCGAGCTCACGGGTGCCATCTTTGGAATTGGTGCATGCGCAGTTGGAGCAATATTTCAGTTCGCAACAATTGCGCATGCACCAAAAGAGAAGGAAATTGCTGAAGGGGAGGAGGAAGTCATAAAGCTTGCCGTAGAGAAGAATATGGTGCCCATGAGCTCCGCTGCACATAATCTGCATATGTGGTCACTATTTCAAGAGGGGACAGAATTCTGCGGTAACACTGTGCAGGAGGGAGGCAGGGAGGGGGGCCAGTGGAGACTTAAAATTGCCGGGGGGTTTAGTTCTCCTTCAAGTTTAATGTTCATGTCTCTAGTGTTTCAGTCTGGCAGCAGGTCCATTTTTTTGAACCAACCCGTACCCGACCCATACCCGCAACCTGCAATCCACAATCCGGACCTGCATTCTTACCCGCTTGGACCCGCAAGTCCCTTATCCGCAACCCGGACCCGAGACCTGCTGTCCATCAAGAATCAGGAAGTGCTGTCATCAGAAGTAGGCGTGATCAGAAAAAAGTAGTAAAAATCGCTATTGAGAAGACCCACGGCCCGACCCGCAAACCCGCAGAACCGCGTCTATACCCGCACCTGGAACTTCTACCAGCAACCCGCAGGGTACCGCAGGTTTTTGCCGGTAACCTGCGGGCACCCGACCCGCTGCAGGGCTCTAGCTCAGTGATCCAGGAGCATCTGAACTGTTAAAATTTGCTACATTTAGTTGATACAATTAGTTGATACATTTCTCAGCAGTATCTGTGGAATATTAGCAACTATTGCATCAATTCTAACAGCTGCCTTTAATGAAACTCAGAGATTCTGCTCAGAAGGGACAAATAAATGTATCAACTAAATGTATCATTTTAGAACAGTGAAAGAGTCGGCGACCCCACCCTCCCACAGCTGCTTTAGAAGGTGAAAAATGAAACTCTACACTTCAGTATTAGAAAAATGGACACAAATAGAAAGTCATTTCAAAAACTCTTTATTTCTGGTGAACTATCTGAAACTAACTAAACTGAAAAAAGTGTTTGAAGGTGAACAACCCCTTTAAACAAAAACCAGTGAAAAGTGTGCATTGCACCTTTCTTTGGAGTCTCAGAAATAGTATGCCAGAAATTAAAAAATATGAAAAAGAAATAATAGTAATCATACATTTTATTCAATAAAGTCAGTGCATTCAGTAGCAAAATTAAAATTTATATTAGACATTTATCAACATTCATATTATAGGTTTGTGTGGCCAAATACATACAGTATAAGTGTTATATATTCACAGCTTTTGTCTCAAGTCAAAGTATATGCCAAGGCCCCTGGCAGGTTTAGGGACTTGTCCAGTAACACAGTGATCAGTTTGCGCTCAGTGATGAATAGTGAATTTGCGCGTTTCGCCTCCGGCGAATAAATTCACAAATCTGCTGCAAAAATTTGCCGGCATCCGGTGTTTCGCTAATTTTTCGCTGTTTCACAAATTTACGATTCGCCCATCACTAGTGATGAACAATTCTAGAAGAGGCCTATGGAGTCGGCTGATGAGCAGTTAAATGAGTAGTTCATCAAGTGGAAACACTCAAAGGTGTTTAACACCTTAAATTTACCACTTCAGGTGATTAGTGGGAAGGATAGGAAAGACTAATGACTGGTGGGTTAAGGCACTTCTGTGCTGCTTAAACCTGCTGTACACAGTTGTCAAAATTATTAAGAGTTATATATAGTCGCACTTTAACATTTTCACTCATATATGTGCTTGTTTATAATGATGAACAAATAAATTTGCCAGACACTAATTTGCGGCGAATCTCCGAGTTTCACTGCAAGCGTATTAATTCGCGTTGACAATTCACAAAAAATCCGCCACATCAAAAACAATGATTACTCGCGCGCATAAAAATTGTCGCGCCTCAAAATTATTTGGACGCCCATTGACTTTAATGCATTAGGACCAAATAGTCACACGTATAAAAATTGTCAAAATTGATGCAGGTCAATTATTATGACTTCAATGTGTGTCGCATAGATTCACCCATCACTACTTGTTAATGATATATGGGTTATGTGCCTTATTCTGCCTTGTTCCTCCTATGGTTTGTGATATGTGGGTCTTGTGTTATTGCAGATGGTCCAGAAAATCTGAAAATGACAGATCCACAACAAGTGACGATTGGAAAATCCTTCTCATTAGAATGTTCTGCTGATTCTGTTCCTGCACCAGCCTACCTGTGGAAATTCAATGGGACTAACTTAGACTTACAAAATAACATATTGCACATCCACCAGGCCACATATGAGAATGCAGGAAATTATACCTGTATAGTGACTAATTCAGTGACAAAGCTCTCGCTGGAAACCTCTGTATATGTGACTGTGAATGGTAAGTTCTGATACTTGTCACTGTCCCTCTGCAAATATACATCAGATATACAGAAAGGATACACAGGAGTCAGCTTATATATGTAAGATGTAAAAAAGTACTCCAACTCAGACCTGCCAAGTTCATGTAGAAGTGTATGGCAGGTGACCCGTTGACATTTTGAAGATATCATGATCTGCGCTGGAACGAAACGTTCAATAATCTGAAGATTTCGTGGTTTCTGGCATCAAATCCAAACAAAACACGCAGGTTTCGGGCAGCAAATCCGAAAAAGTAGCAGTTTTCAGTGTCAACTCCTGCACAATTAATTTTCATAAACATTTCCTGATAAATAGGGGGTAAAAGTCTGTGCTGATTTGGTCTGGGTGGTTTTCAGAAAATAGTAAGAAAATTCAGAAAATTTGAATGATCCCTAAACGCACTTGAAATGCATTAAAAAAACTGGACAGTGATTAGTATATTGAGTGTTTGTTTATAAGCATTTACATTTGCGTTTTTCGACCATTAAGGGCCCTTACACATTGGCAGTAGTAAATGTGTTATTTCGAATGCATTCCAATTTGTCCAAAGGAACTAGGGGTAAGCAGCCAAAACTATTTGGCACCTGCCTCTTCTCTGTGCATTTTAATGCACAAATAATGCATTTTCCTATTTTATATATCATACAGTATATAGGTAGGGGACCTGTTATCCAGAATGCTTGGGACCTGGGGTTTTCCAGATAAAAAATATTTTGGTAATTTGGATCTTCATACCTTACTAAAATCCGTAAATTTCTCATTGTTTTAGTAAAACCACTTTGACTAAACTCCCATCCACATTTTACCTATTTATCAATAAATTAACTTGGAAAAAATCTTGTCTCGATAAAATCGTTAAAAAATCCAAATTGCACGTTTTTTTTTGGATTTGATGCCGTAGACTCAGATTTTTTTGGATTATCGCCCGAAACCCATGAATTATTAGGGTTATTGTACAAAACCCAGTGCAGATCAGGATATCTTCATTGTAAGCGAGACATCTGCTAGTTTTTCCCTTTGAAACTCCAACCAGAAAAAAATGGACTAATAAATACTATAGTAAAATACAATAGGCTGGTTTTATTTCCAACAAGGATTAATTACAGTATAGCTTTGTTGGGATCAAGTACAAGGTACTGTTTTATTATTACAGAAATATAGGAAATTGTAATTTGGAACTTTCTGGATAACAAGTTTCCAGATAACTGATCCCATACCTGCTCACATTAAAAACATATAAGAATATAGCAAGTTGCATTGTAAATAATGAAATGTATAGTCCCTTATCCTTCGGTGTATCTTAGGGAACTGATACTAGGTCCCCACATGATAGGGTTGCACATTTCACTTAATTCTCAGAAAAATAAATTGTCAGTAGCAGGAGAAATTATATTCTCTAACTGCCATTTTGGTTCCGTTATATAGAAGGAGAATAATGGGAAATTTGAAGAACAGAGACCTTTGAAGACATAAGGAGATTTCATTTAAAGGAGACATTTTGGTTTTTTTTATGAAAGTCCAAATTTATCTCAATATTTTCTGCTACAAACTCAGAATACATCCGCTCTGGTTTTTTACACTTATTTTGCGGTAAAAAATCAGATTTTCACGATTTTTCAGATTTTTTCATCCTATTTTCACATTTTTTTTTCAGATTTTTTCATCCGATTTTCACGATTTTTTGGAATTTTCCCCCGAAAACTTCGGCGTATTGCACGAAACCCAGTGCACATCAAAAAATCATTGGGACCATTGACTCCTATGCAACCTCGACAGGTCTGAGGTGCCGGATTTTCAGATTTGAACTTTTCCATCCTCGGGGTTTAATAAATTCCGAAAAATTAGTGATTTTTTAAAAGTCTGGTTTTATAACAAAAAAAATCATGAATTTTTCCTGAGTTTTGCATTCAGAGTTTAGTAAATAACCCCTCGGTGTTAAAAAAAAAAAACAGTGCATTATTAAATATAGAAGGAATGTGCTTTAAAAAGTGTTTTAGGCTGATTAATTGAATATTTCAGCATAAACCCTAATAATCCCTCCCTTCTCTTCCACTTCCTGCTCCTTGAATTGTCTGGCTGTGCAGGGGAGCCGACGGCACTCAGTTCACTGCACTGTATTATAGGAACCAATCAGCAGCTAGGCTGACCTGCCTTTACTTGTGTGACTGCAGGACTGTGATTGGCTGTTCCGATCCTACTCTGCTTCTGGCAGGGACCGTTATGACACACCCACCCCTCATTTGAAACTCGGACATTGACCAGAGAACATCTATGGGGAGTTAAACCAATGGGGCAATTTTTGAAGACAAAATTAATTTTCAGCCAAAAGTAAAATCAACACCATATATCAGGGGTGTCCAAACTTTTTGCAACGAGGGCCAGATTTGGCGAGGTGAAAATATGTGGGGGCCGACCATTCAGTCTTACATTCTTTCAACCATTAGGAATGAAGATCCAATTTACAGAAAGATCCCTTATCTGGAAACCCCCTGTTACCGAGCATCCTTTATAGGAGGTCCCATACCTGTATTCTGAATAGCACTTTGCAACTTTTTTGTAAATTAAGCACGTTGAATGCACATATATGTTGTCAAGTGAAGTGAACTTTCCGCACTAAAAAATAATTTTCTTGTCCCTCCTCTTTTTTTTCCATTTTTTTATTTTTTCATCTACTGTATATACTTATTTAAAACTTTTATTGTTTTCTCATTTAGGCTATATTTTCTTTTCTTATTCCTATCATTTCTATATTCTATTTTTCTGAACTTAGAATGATATTCGGTGAGACCCAGTCTGATGGTCCGTTCAGAAGGGAGCCTTCCGATTAATTTGATTATATTTTCTGATATGTTGAAGCATATTTTATAAACATTTTGCCTGGGGGGATGAGTGGGTGACCATGCTCATGTGCATTCACAAGAAAAATTAGAAGGCACATGGGTGGAATCGCAGCCTCCTGTGAGAACTAGCGCCTAATCCAGTGATGTCATGAATGTATGATTACATCATTGCATGCAGCCGGTTTGGCAAGAAGATAGACGGCACTGCTCATCGGGCTGGCCAGTTGCATGCCAATTTTTATCGGGTCTGCCCTTGAATGGGCGAATCCTTGTTTAAGGCTGCGGGCCAGTCTAAAATTGGAAACGGACCGCAATTGACCCACGGGCCTACAAAATTAGGGAGTTTAATTTATCCTATATGTATCCTTTAAGGTCTAAAGGTGGCCATAGACACACAGATCCGATCGTACGAATCGAGGATTCATACGATTTTCGGATCGTGTGTGGCATGTGCCGACTTCTTTCGTCCGGCGGAGATCGGTCGTTTGGTCGATCGGTCAGGTTTGATTTTGACCCGACCGATCCCGCCGGAGCTCACGGCACATCGTAATCTGATCGTTCGGCCGTACGGCCGAACAATCAGATTACCCCCGATATAGCCATGCCTGTTAATGGCATATCGGGGAAAGATCCGCTCGTTTGGCAACATCGCCAAACGAGCGGATCTTTGCATCTATGGCCACCTTAAGACTGTAGATTTAACATGTTACGGTTCAGCAAACCTCCCAGCATTGTTGACTTTATCCATTCTTCACTTGGGCTAGGTCTAATCACATTTATGTTCCACTAAACCAAGCCTTTCTTTATTGCCGTCATACGAACATTCTCTGGTAAGCACCATCATTTTCTTTTGCAGATTCTGGGCTGTCCCATCAAAATAGGTATAAATAGACGCTTGGGAGTAATAATATTGTTATACAGATGTTTCAAAATGCAATATTTTGTTCTTTCAGAGAATGATCCTAATGACATTCCCATTGGAACTGGGCCAATCGTTGGCATTGTGATTGCTGTTATACTTGTCGTTGCTCTTGTCACTGCATTATTCTTACTGCTGGGCATAAGAAGACGTCACAGGTATGTTCTACCTACACATTAAACACACAAAAAAACTCCATTACAACTATGTTTCATTTCCTCTCTGCTCTTCTCCTTTTTTCCATGACACCTTAGCGTTTCTCAGCCGCAGAAGAAAAAACGTCCAGGGCAAAGTTTTTTGTTTTTTTTTAAATATTGCATCTCGCTTTTTGAAAAATGTAGAGATGAAAAATGTACTAAATGAAAAAGGTTGTTTAATTGACCTGACAACCCCAATCCTGGAAATAATTAAAAATAACAAAAATTATGATCAGTTGTAAATTGTCTTAGAATCCTGCGGTCTACAATAACAAACACATGAATGTAAGGGGAACGAACCACTATCATAAAAGATGAATGAATATTCATGAGTGGTTGGTTGGTCATCCCTGTTAGTAAAAATATATCAGCCAGGCAGTAGCTTGGCAGAATAACTGTAGAGGACCAGAATAAATAAATAAAAACAAGAATAACTATTAAAATAAAGCTGCACAGCCATTCTGTTGTATTTGTTTGCTGGGGTCAGTGACCCTGACAACCAATAGCATTTTCAGTTGCAATCTGAAAAGACACAGGACAGGAAGGTTTATACAATAGAAACCATACAAAACCATTGCATATAAATAATATAGACCAGTTAAAGTATTGTTAAGTGTAGGTCAACCTATAATATGCTAAAAGTTGAACTACCCCTTTAAGGAACTATCCATTTATTAAATGGCCCCAGCTTTTCTGTATTGTCTAGGGCTTTATTCTTTAGTAGTTCTTGTAGCAGATTTAGAAACGAAGGTACAGGTACGGGACCTAATATCCTGAAACCCATTATCAAGAAAGCTCAAATTACGAAATGTTGTCTCTCATAGACTCCATTTTATCCAAATAATCCAAATAAATCAAATTTTAAAAAATTATTTCCTTTTTCTCTGTAATAATAAAAAAGTACCTTGTACTTGATCCAAACTAAGATATAATTAATCTTTTTTGGCGGCAAAACCAGCCCATTTGATTTATTTAATGTTAAAATGATTTTCCTAGTAGACTTAAGGTATGAAGATCCAAATTACAGACAGATCCATTATCCGGAAAGCCCCAGGTCCCGAGCATTCTGGATAACAGATTTCATACCTGTACTAAACTTCACCAGTTTAGTAACCCATAACAAGCAATCAGAGCTTTGCTTTCATTTCCTAAATTGAGTTAAAGGAACATTAACACAAAAGATGAAAGTCTTTTAAAGTAATGAAATATAATGCACTGTTGTGCTGCACTATTAAAACGGAGGTGTTTGCTTCAGAAACTCTACAAAAGTTTATATAAAGAAGCTGCTGTGTAGCCATGGGGGCAGCCTTTCAAAGCTGAAAAAGGAGAAAAGGCACAGGATACAGTGCAGATAACAGATAAGCTCTGTAGTATACAATGGGATTCTTCAGAACTTATCTGCTGTGTATCCTGTGCTTGAATGGCTGCCCCCATGGCTACACAGCAGCTTGTTTATATAAACTATAGTAGAGTTTCTGAAGCAAACACACCAGTTTTACAAGTGCAGGGCAACACTACATTATATTGCCATTCCTTTAAGATACTTTCAGTTTTTGGTGTTACTGTTCCTTTAAGCTGATCCAAACTAAGGTCTGATTGGTTGCTACAAGAAACTGCACTTGTGCAATTTATTACAACTGTCTTCAGCCTTCTTTGATTTTTCTTTTCTACACTGCAAACAGTATGGTCAGTGTTCCGGTCTTTCTTTACAGCTCCTCCAAGAAAGATAAGAAATCTACCGAGAATGGTAAGAAAAGTTTTCCACGTTAAATTTCCTCTAAGGGTAGTTATTTATCAAAATCCAAATTTATCTCAGTATTTTGGAAAGCCACTCTGACTCAATCCACATGGACTCCCCCCCCCCCATTTATCATTACATTTTCCTGAAAAATTCTTGTGCGCAAAAAGTCTCAATAAGATCGTAAAAAAAATCTGAATCCGCGAAAATTGCTGGCGCTAAGCACACGCGCCGATTTGTTTTCCAAAGTTGCCCAAGGTTGCTTCATGAGGTGCCTCAAGTGTGCTTATCACCGGCGATTTTTCATTTTAGCCAGTGCAAGAGTGAGGGAAGCCGTTCGGAGAGATTGGTCACCGCAAAGACGAGGCAATTAGTCGCCAGGCGACTGAATCTCCCCGAAACGCTCAGTGTGACCTTACCCTATGTAACAAGAATCAGATTTCCTTTAGGTCTTTTAATGCTCAACAGGCTTTCAACTAAGTTTCAAGGACAAGGAATGGCCAAAATATAAGGCACCCCTTAGTGAAATAAATCACAAAGTAGCAAAGTGCTACTTTTCAGTTAAACCAACACCAGATTATAATGTAATACTGGTTTCCACACTTCTGCAAAATCGAGCTTCAATTTGAACTGTGCAAGCTTTTTGAATTGACACTCGAAACGTACGACTTTTTTGGAGTTGTCCGAAAAACTTGAGTTACTTGGATTATCGGACAAAAAACAGCGTTAAAAGCCAGAAACTTTAGAGAACCATGAATGCATAAACCATGTTCCAATTGTAAAAGGGATCATCTGCCATTGACTTTTACTTGGTTTTAACTGGAGTATTTTTGGATTAACATTTTTAGCAGCTTTGGAGCATGATAAATCTCAAAACATGTTAGGGTTTTTTCCCCTTTAAAAACCATAAAAAATTGAGGTTTAATAAATAGGCCCCTCAGTATTATGTCATTCATCAGTATAAAGCTAGGGAAATATAAGGGTTTTTAACACCTACAGTGGGAAATACCCTTATGTATAAAGATGGTATGAAATACACTAAGGGGCACATTTACTTAGGGTCGAATATCGAGGGTTAATTAACCCTCGATATTCGACTGCCGAAGTTAAATCCTTCGACTTCGAATATCGAATGCAATTCGTTCGATAGAAAATCATTTGAATTGAACGGTTCGAAGGATATTAATCCATCGATCGAACGATTTTCCTTCGTCCAAAAATTTGTTAGAAAGCCTATGGGGGCCTTCCCCATAGGCTAACATTGAGGTTAGCCTATGGGGAAGGTTACGTTTTACTTGGCGAAGTAGGGGGTCGAAGTTTTTCTTAAAGAGACAGTATTTCGACTATCGAATGGTCGAATAGTCGAACGATTTTTAGTTCGAATCGATCAATTCGAAGTCGTAGTCGAAGTAGCCAATTCGATGGTCGAAGTAGCCAAAAAAATCATTCGAAATTCTAAGTTTTTTTTATTCTATTCCTTCACTTGAGCTACGTAAATGGGCCCCTACCTATTGTAGGGGGAAGGAAGATTGTGGGGCATGATCACAGACAAATAAAGCTTTATTTTATTTAATATGCAAATGAACTATATATGATAGAAAAGCAAGAGGTGTTTAATTGGTGAGAAAATGCAATGGAGTATCTATACGTTCTGCCTAGAAACAATAACTTACATTGTAATTGTGACAGTAACACTCACTTTCATTACCCTTCTAAATGTGACTATTATATTATTCCACACTGTCTTATTAACAACTGCAAATGCAAAATGCCATTTTAGACACAATTCAACATGCTTTTTATCCTGAAAAAAGTACCACAATTCCGGCGTAATCGGGTTTGAGCCCAAATTTTTATTTCTCAACACATATTGTCATGAGAACCCTGGAGCTTTCACTATGGTTTCCCTGTGTCAGTTAGCCCCAGGGGCGTAACCATAGAGGAAGCAGACCCTGCAGCTGCAGGGGGGCCCAGGAGGTACAGGGGCCCATGAGGCCCGAATTCCTATACATTTAGAATAAATACTGGTAAAATATGTCTCTAGACATTTTTGGGGCCTGAAAAATAATTTGCTGTGGGGCCCAGTAATATCTAGTTACAGCACTGGTTGGCACACTTGCATGTCATTCATCCAAACAAACTCACAGGCATGAATGTGAGGTGTTTTTTTTTCTTCAATTTCACATTTGTTAAAAATATTGTAAAGGAAAGCCCTGTGCACACTGCAGGCTATTGTCCTTACCCACATATTGACCAAATATGGCTGGCTATGTACTGTATCTATCATTCTGTTTATCAGCCGGAATGAGCAGAACAGCTAGAGGGGAAGAGGAACTACAGCTTCTTCCTCATGTCCCTATTAAGGTTGCCACCTGTTCAGTATTGACCTGGACAGCCCGGTTTTCAGAAGGGTTGCCCGGGGTCAAAACTGTCTGCCCAGTTTTCGGAAATTTGGAAAACCAGGCAGAAATGACTAATAATGGAAAATTTATGTAAATTTCAGACATGCTAAGAGAAGCGGCCAGAATAAGTTTACATAAACTTTGTTTTGATCACATTTATGCGTATGTGGTCATTTTAGGCACAGATGAACTGTACGTTGTGCCTTTCTAAAAAGATAATAAAGGGTCTAGTTACCTATAGCAACCAATCAGCAGGTAACATTTACAGGTCATCTGTTAAAAAGCCAATATCTTATGGTTGAAATAGGACAAGACACCTGGATAAGCTTTGTTCCTTTTTATTAAATAAGGGGGTTACGTTTTTTAAACCTTTGCACATGCATATGCATAGATGTGCAGATAAAGGGGCAGATCCCCTAAAGGGCGAAGTGGCTAACGCTAGCGGGGGCTTCACATATTTCCTAACAGACGCAGGCGTCACTTCGCTAGCGAAGGAGATAGACGCTAGCATTGCTTCCCACTCTAACGCCAGGCGAATTTTTCCTCTGGCAAGTCCCAAAAAACTAGGGATGCACCGAATCCAGGATTCGGTTCGGGATTCGGCCTTTTTCAGCAGGATTCGGATTCGGCCGAATCCTTCTGCCCAGCTGAACCGAATCCGAATTTGCATATGCAAATTAGGGGCGGGAGGGAAAACGAGCGACTTTTTGTCAGAAAACAAGGAAGTAAAAAATGTTTTCCCCTTCCCACCCCTAATTAACATATGCAAATTAGGGTTCGGATTCGGTTCGGTATTCGGCCGAATCTTTCACGAAGGATTCGGGGGTTCGGCCGGATCCAAAATAGTGGATTCAGTGCATCCCTACAAAAAACAATGGCGTATTTTCCTTTTTAAGATTCTTATTACCATACTGATCCATGGACTGGTCTAATTGCCCTGTTGGGAAATTATTCCAATGCTAAGGCAAAATGGTACCATTTTCAGTTAGATTTTGTGAGTAATTCCTTGCCTTAGGAAGGAGGAACTGAAATTGTCTGCTTTGTGGGCAAGACACAGCTAATTTTTATTTAACATGAACTCTATAAAGGAATTGTGTTGAAATTCTGTTCTGCCTGTTCTTTTTATTTAAAAAATCCTGATATTTTTTTTTTAAAAAAAAAATATTTTTTCAACATTGTTTTGGCTTTAGGTATGATTCCTACACTAATAAACAGTTGTTTTAAATAAGAACTACAAATAAAAGGGTTGTTTAAACAACAGTCTAGACCAGGCTTTTAGATAAAGAGGAGTTTGTTATAGAGAGCACTTACCTCTTGACTTATAATGATTCTTCTTTTCTTTTAAATCTCCATTTATTCTTGTTTTTTAACCATGTGGAGCTCAAAAGATTTTTCAGAATAGCTCAATTTCAGTTTATCTAGAAGTGCTTATGTTTCAGCCACCTTGGAGTCCCGTTTGTTCACCTTGGGGAAAGTGATCAGCAAATTGATTCAATATGTTTTCAGATTTGCCTAATTCCTTAATTTAATAAGTTGTAAATTGTTTTGGTCAAATAAAAAGAATTCTCATTTCCAGGTATGAAAAAAGAACATAAAAGAAACATGTATAAAAAGAACAGAGGCGCCAAAAGAATAAAATGATATAAACGAGTTAAAAAAGGAGGCAGTAGTGGACTTACCTACTCCAACCAGACACAAAACGACTGTAATTAAGCAGTCAAAATTTATTAACGAACTCCAATCAGTACAACGCGTTTCACGGGCTCAGACCCGCTTTTTCAGGCAATAAACATAGGAGTTACAGCATCTGGCAGTAGTATACACACTTAGCGCCTTTTTGTTTATAAAAGAAACATGGGGCAAATTCACTAACCTCCGCTCACAGCGCAACACTTCGCCAGGCATAGATTTGCCAGGACAATGCTAATTCACTAAAATCCAAAGTTGCGTCCAGGGCAGCGAACGCTGGCGAAGTTGCGCTAGCATTACTGCTCCAAAAGAAGCGAAGTTGCGCAAACGTTGCCTAATTTGCATACGGTGGGAAGTTAACGTTTAATGGATTTATATGTTGCAGCAAATACATTACACTACACAAGCCTGGAAAACCTTAATGGAATAAAATAAAGTTGTTATATTGCCCTACACATGTTAGGAAATGTAGGGGGAAGCTGGTTACCCCAAAAAATGTTACACTCTTTTTCAGCCTATCACCCTGAAAAAGGAAAAGACGCTCGCATTTTTTGGTTCTAAGAAAAATCTTCAACTATTTTTTTAGGAACTCCTATCTAATCTATTGCACTTCACCTGGTCTGAGGTGGTGCAAGAGGTAGCGTTCAGTAAAATCCGCATCTTAGTGAATTTGCGTAATCACATCCTTTCGCCAGATCGCAAATTCGCCAGGCTTTAGGGAGCGGAGTAACGCTAGAGTCTATCTACTTCGCTAGTGAAGTTACACCAGCGATCAGTGAATTTTCGCCCGCGTTAGTCACTTTGCCCTTTAGTAAATTTGCCCCATGGCCTACTAGACCATAATCCCAAATTTTCTATTTATTGAAAACCACTCGGAATAAATACGTATTCCCCCCATTTATCAATACATTTTCACGAAAATTTCCTGTGCAGGAAAATATAAAATCATGAAGAAAATCAGAATCCTGGATTTCTTTGGATTTGATGCCAGAAAACTCTGAATTTTTCAGATTATCGCCCAAAATCTTCAGATTATTGTAGGAAACCCAGCTCAGATCAGAATATCTTCAAAATGTCAACGGGACATCTGCCATTGACTTCTACATGAAATCGGCAGGTCTGAGTTGGAGTACTTTATTATTTAGATTTTTAACGCCATCAGAGTTAAATAAATCTTGAAAAAAATCGTTTTTTTCCATCTACAAAATTGTGTTTTTCCCTTAAAAAGTCAGACCTGAAAAATGGGAGTGTAATAAATAACCCCCTTAGTGTTTGAATTACTAAATTAGGCCTTAAATCTCTGAACCTATTTTAGTTTTATTGCAGGTGAAAAGTATGTATAAAATATATATCTAAACAAATTGTGTCCAAATTAATTTTTTGTTACTTTTTGAATATATTATAATGAATTATGTCAGTGAGTTCGTGGTGCATCAGAAGTTGAGGAAGTGAAGAGGAGCCCCAACTATTCTTCACTTCCTGATGTTCTGATCATGTCTTTGGGTGGGCTGGCTATGTGGCCTCTTATATGCTTTCTGTATTTTCACTCCATGGGCTTATTGGGTGGAGAGGGTATGTGGTTGGCTTGGTTATAGCCACATTACCCATTAAATAAGATTGAGCAATTTATATAGTGTCAAAATAGTTTCAGTGCAGTTGAAAATACACATGTGATTCAGTACTGGACTGGAGAATTCTTTAATGTAACTGAAGTTCCATAACTTTTAAAGCAAATCAAAGACAAATAAAATGATTGATGGACAATAAGCAGGCACAAATGTAAAAATCTATCAGCTTCAAAAATAGATTTCCCCAGCACCAAAAATGTAGCCCTGTCTCTTGCAAGCTCTTTACATTTAATTCCAGCCACTTTAGATTCCTGTACTCTAAATCAGAAAATTCCTTGCAATACATTCTTGAGTGTCTGTAGATACAATCTGACCGGTCTGTGAGGAATATAATTAAATGTCAGTTACCATGAAACTCTGTAGCCACAGTCTCACGTCTGCAAAGTCTTTGGATGGCGAAACATTGTTTTGTGGGGTTTATAAGTGGTACACACTGAAATAGATTTTTAAAGTTGAAGGAAAGCTAGCAAAGCAGTTTATTGCCAAAAGATTAGCCACAATAGTGCAAGCTATAGCACTATTTATTCTGTAGAATGCTTTACCATACCTGAGTTAACAACTCTAGAAGCTCTCTTTTTTGTTTAGGATAGCAGCTGCCATATTTTCTTGATGTGACATCACTTCCTGCCTGAGTCTCTCCCTGCTCATAGCTTTGGGCTCAGATTACAGCAGGGACGGGAGGAGGGAGGGAGAGAGTAGCAAACTGAGCATGCTCAAGCCCTGCCCTGGAAATTTAAGATGAAAACAGGAAGTCTGATACAGAAGTCCACGAGTAAACAATAAAAGGAAAGAAATGTGGTGTTTCTTTTGACAGAGGGCTCAGAGCAGCATTACTTTGAGGGTTTACTGATGTATTTATATAGACCTTTCTGATAAAGCTTACTTAATTTTAGCCTTTCCTTCTCCTTTAAGAGACTGAATGTATTTTTCTCATTTAAGACTAAATAAAATTGTTTCCCAAGCAGGAATTAGAATTTGTCATACTTTTCGTGTACATAGAATAGAGTAATATTTTTCCTCTGTTTACCAAAGTGTTCTTCAAAATTTCCCTGACAGTAAGCATTGGCACATGAAATGTTCTAACCAGCTCAAAGCTGTATATTATGCATTTTATTATTTAGATATATGTATTTTAAAAAGTAAACCATGGGGTCCATGGATGTATCATTATAGGCACCACACCCAGTGGCTGCTAGCCTCATACAAAAAGGTTCCAGTGACTGTGCAATTTGAATACGTGTGTAGAAAGCTCACAGGGGTTTAGGCTGGAGTCAGATTGTAAAATAATTTAAAAGCTTACATTTTATTCACCATAAATAAGAACCAAGGCCTCAGTTCTTAATTATGGAAAATAAAATGTAAGCTTTTTAATTTCTTACAATCTGACTTTGGCTTTACTACTGTTGTGGGTCCAGGCCTGTGCCAGCCTCCTTTGATGTTTTCTGGTGTCTGCTCCCTTTGCTGAAGGTCTGGGGCGTGTGCACCCGGGCCCACTGTGGACAGGGGTAAGCTCAAACAACGCATTTAAATACAGCAAATACTGGTTACTACTATTTTCGTATAGTTCACAGGGATTTAGGTCTGGTGGACACTCAGGGATACATGTAGTAGTTATCCCTCAATGTGCTTTCTGGCATTGGTTCATGTTGAAATGAAGGATAAATGTGATATTGGTGACATTAGAGAAAGTGAGTGTTTTCTGAGAGTACTGAGTTCAAAATGCCTAGCATGCTATAGGTCTTAGCCTCACCCGAGCTGCCATTGTCTTAGGCTATCTGTTCACAAGGTTCCTAAATACTTCTCATAACTCTTGTATTGTGTTATAAGTGGGAGCAGGCAGCAGGGGCTAATGTAGACCTTTGTGTGTCTAGCTTAATTAAATTTTTGTCCCTAATGTTAAATGAATGAAGAGATAAAAAGTGAAATTGAGTGCATTATTTCATAAAATGTGATTTTTGAATACAGGTATGGGATCCATTATCCAGAAAACTTGGATTTATGGGAGGCCCATCTCATTACATTACAGTACCTTGTACATGATCCAAACTAAGATATATTTAATTATTACATGAGGCAAAACAATCCTATTGGGTTTAATTAATGTTTACATAATTTTTAACAGACTTAATATATGGATATCAAAAGTACAGAAAGATCCCTGATCTGGAAAACGACATGTTTTCTGCATTCTGGAGATCAGATTCAATACCTGTACACTTGGGGGTTATTTACTAAACTCCGAATCCAATTGTGATTTTTTTTTGTTATAAAATCTGACTTTTAAAAAATCACACATTTTTCAGAATTTATTAAACCCTGAGGATGGAAAAGTCTGAAAATCTGGCATCTCAGACCTGTCAAGGTTGCATATAAGTTAATGGGAGAAATCCCAATGATTTTTTGATGTGCGCTGGGTTTCGTGCAATACCCAGAAGTTTTTGGGTAAAAATTCGGAAAAAAGCTTGAAATTTGTGAAAAACGGATCAAAAAATCAGAAAAAAATGCAAAAATCAGATTTTTCCCACAAAGCAATTTTTTGGGAAAATGTAATAATAAATAAGTGTAAAAAACCTGAGCGGATTTGATCGGAGTTTGAAGCAGAAAATATTGAGATGAATTTGGACTTTGATAAATAATCCCCTTGGTGATATATTAATAATTAAGAATAATAAGAATAAATGGATAATGCATATGCTTCTTGTACTATGATCTTCCGTTGGAATTCAAGAGACACTTCAGTGAAGGCGATAATGCACTGAAGGCATTTTTATTTTTGACAGCGATAGCCTGCCAATCATTACTATTATATATATCTTAACAATGTTCTCTTCTCTCTCCCTCAGGTCATACGAGCGCACAAGGAATTGAGATGGTAAGTACAACACAAAGAGAGCGCAACCATTAAAAAACCTCTTCAGAGATATACAAGGTGCCAGGGGAAGAACTGTCTTATTGAACTTACATAGATATATCCTGTTTTTTGTAAATCCATCTTTCTATAGGATTTTCAATTTAGGTCATTTAGAATGAGCTGCTTTGAGTATATTAAGAAGAGAGCATAAATTTGAGTGAGTTTTTAATGATTTAAGGATGGTGAATTACAAATGGATGAGATTTGTTTTATTCTTGGCAGCACTGTAAATTTCCAGGTGGGAATAAATACCAAACAATTCAATAAAAGCAAGCCAATAAAATCCCAGGTACAAATGAACCCTTACCCTATGATTGATTTTAAAGCACTGCAATGTTTTGGAAAGCCTGATAGTTCCAGGATGTATGAAGATGTTACAGGGCAAAGGCAAAAATGATGGGGATGAAAAATTGTGAGTGGTCTATTGGAATTAATGTGAGACTGTGCCTCTTAATGGAAGTTGAAGACGAGGTTGATGTCCATTTCATTTCATAGCTACATAGTTAAATCAGGTTGAAAGTCCCTCAAGTTTAACTCCTCCAAATGAAACCCAGCATCCATACACACACCCCTCCATACACTCACATAAATTATATATATACCCATATCTATACTAACTATAGAGTTTAGTAATAGGCTTTGATGTTATGTCTGTCCAAGAAATCATCCAAGCCAAAATCATTAACTGAATCAGCATCACAACATCACCCGGCAGTGCATTCCACAACCTCACTGTCCTGACTGTGAAGAACCCCCTACGTTGCTTCAAATTAAAGTTATTTTCCTCTAGTCTGTAGGGGTGGCCTCTGGTACGGTGATCTTCTTTATGGGTTTTTGTCTATAATGTCCTCTAATGTACTTGTAAAGTGTAATCATGTCCCCTCACAAACACTTTTTTCCCAGAAAAAACAACCCCAACCTTGACAGTCTACCCTCATAATTTAGATCTTCCCTCCCTCTAACCAGTTTAGTTGCACTTACTTTCTGCACTCCCTCCAGCTCATTTATATCCCTCTTAAGGACTGGAGTCCAAAACTGCACTGCATACTCCAGATGAGGCCTCACCAGGGACCTATAAAGAGGCATAATTATGTTTTCATCCCTTGAGTTAATGCCCTTTTTTATGCAAGAACTTTATTTGTTTTAGTAGCCACAGAATGACACTGCCCAGAATACAAGAACCCTATATCCTTCTCATTTAAGGAAACTCCCAACACACTGCCATTTAGTGTATAACTTGCATTTATATTATTTTTGCCAAAGTGCATAACCTGCATTTATCAACATTGAACCTCATTTTCCAGTTTGCTGCCCAGTTTTACAAATTAGACAAATCACTGTGCAAAGTGGCAGCATCCTGCATGGAACCTATAGTTCTGCACAATTTAGTATCATCTGCAAAAATAGAAACAGTACTTTCAATGCCCACCTCCAGGTCATATACAATAAACAAGTTGAAAAGCAAGGGACCTAGTACAGAGCCCTGCGGTACTCCACTAACAACACTGGTCCAATTAGAAAATGTTCCATTTACCACCACTCTTTGTAATCTATCTTTTAGCCAGTTCTCTATCCAGGTACAAATACTATGTTTCAGATCAACATTTCTCAATTTAACCAGTAACGTTCTGTGTGGCACTGTATCAAATGCTTTAGCAAAGGCTAAGTAAATCACACCCACTTCCAGCCCAGAATCAAGGTCCCTGCTTACCTTCTCATAAAAAGAAATTAAGTTAAGTTAAGTCTGGCAAGCTCTTTTACGCATAAAACCATGCTGGCACAAACTCATACTATTATGAGTTGCTATGAAGTCCAGTATCTTATACTATATTAACCCTTCGAAAATTTTCCTACCGCTGATGTCAGACTAACTGGCCTATAGTTTTGAGGCTGAGAACAGAATCCCTTTTTGAATAAAGGCACCACATTAACATCTTGCCAGTCTCTCGGCTCCATGCCATACCTCCACGAATCCTGAAAAATTAAGTAAAGAGGTTTGGCAATCACAGAGCTAAGCTCGCTAAGTACCATGGGTGAATACCATCCAGCCCTGGTCATTTGTTTATCTTAACATGTTCTAGTCTCTTTTGAATTTCCTCATGTGTGAACCATGCATTATTCGTTATATTACTAGAATTGGGACTATTAAGAAGAAAACCTTTAATAACTGGTTACTCAGTTGTGTAGACAGATGAAAAAAATCTCAGATTTGTTCTGTTCTCATCAACCAGCTGACCTCCACTGATATTAAGGGTCAGGCCCTTCCTGCTTCTTTTTTTTTACTATTTACATATTTAAAAAAACAATTTTGGATTCTTTTTACTTCTTGCTGCAATATCCTTTTCCATATTGATTTTAACTTGTCTTTATATTGATTTATTGGCCTCCTTGTACCTTATGAATGTTTCTGCTGTCCCAGCTAACTTGAAAGCCTTAAAAGAACGTCTTTTCTTGCTGTCTTCAGACAGTAAAGCAATAATTTAGGGAGTACAATTACAAAGGAAACAATCAATTCCTCTTTCGATATCAAATTGAGCAACCCGCAACGTGATTTGCAATGATATCCCGTCAGTGGCATGTAGTTGCTACATGTCTCTTAGTTATTAAGGTATTGCTGAAATCTATAGAAAGCAGAAATAATAATAATTATAAAGTGGCATAAAAGGGAAAATATACCTCATTTATTAAATGAGCTCATTCAGTTGGGTTTATGAAGAAAAGGTGAGTAAACATGGCCTAAACCTAAAATTACCTGATTCCTCAAGCTGAAAGGAAACCATGTTTTTTTTCAACTTTGAAATGGGGTTACACAAAACATTTATTTTTAGACATTCAGATAGTGTTTACTCAACTTTTTAACCTAATCCCAGCTGAGGTCATGTCAAGAAAGACATATGTTTATTTCTTTAAATAATAACCACTATTCTCTTCCATGCTGGGCTGACACTGGGCAAATGCAGCCTGCAGTAGACTGACTGGTTGCTATGGTTTATATTAAGGTACATAAACAGAATATAATGCTGATCCAAGAGTAGAAGCCTAGCAAGTATAACATGGGATCATGCCCTGGACCTTCAGCAAGGGGTGTTCCATCAGCAAAAATTAAATATAGCAGACATACTGTATATATATTTCCATCACCAATACCTATCAGTAGATGCAAAGCAGAATAATATAATAATATACAGTGCTACGCAATATGTTGGCGCTATATAAATACATGTTAATAATAATAATAATAATAATAATATTATTAAGCCATGGATCTATCTTTCACATTTGTAGAGTGTGGTGAAACATGAGTGAGCTTGCTTACTGTATGACCCATCTATAGATTGGGGCTGTCTACAAGGATGACCAATGCAGAGCCACAGCATAGCACAATGTGATTTAATAACCATTATGCATATCTTCTTCCAGGATGAAGCTGCTTTACAGTACAGCTCCATAGATTTCAGTGCACAACAGGGTCTCCAAAGTAATGATCACATTGTACCTCCATTTGACAACACTGTGTATGCTGAAGTGAGACACCAGTGACTTCCTGCTCTCAGGATTCCATACGTAAGGATACCTGAATTTTCTGATATGTCTCCACAGGGGTCTGATAACGGCTATTCATCATTACAGGGATTGGACATAAACAAGACATATCTGGGGCGGGTTTGGAGAAGACCCAAGCACAATAGTTTCTGGCGTACCACTGTGGGAGTATGGTCATTACCATGTACTTTGGTACCTGCAGGCTGGTAACTGACTCAGGGAGAAGGACAGATGATTGCAGCTCAGACTAATCCATGAGCTAATTAAGAATGATTCAGGACCCCCAGCAGTGCACTTTTTACACCTAATTCACATTATCAGTTGGATCTTAGCATCATCTATTACTATTACTTTTGTAATGTTCTAATCACCCTGTACACAATTCAGTATTGAGCAGCAGATTGGGTTGCATTATACAGCAATGTTTGCAAATCAAGGATCACACTCCACCCATCTCTGTTAATTACAAGGACTGCAAATACATCTACCTGAAACACTGATTATTTTTCTCTTTCCTGTGCAATGGGATTCAATCGAAATCTCAAGATGATGGACCTGTTTGTTTTTATGCAGATGTTATTTCCATGTTGTCAGAGTCACACCAAAGAATTCTGTAGGAAACAAGACCTTCGATTCTTCACTATGGGACCACGGGCTCTTCATTAGCAAAAGACCATTAACAACCCACCCTCAGCCATAACACATTTTAAATAGAAGATATCATATACCAGAAATGTTCATTGTGTTACTCCCTTAATTGCTCCGTTGGGAGTCCTGAAGCTGAAGGCCAGTACATATCTGCCCCAGATGTAACATTTTGTGACATTACTTTGGCATTGGTTCCATCTAATGCAGCAACTATAGGATCATAAAATCCAGTATGTAACCAGTTAACATGTGCTGTACATTGAATTACTCATTATGCTGCTTCTCTTTATTCCTATAAACTTCATTTTAAATAGTACAAATACATCTGGGTGCAGCAGAATGTTATATATTTCGAATTTTTGCCTCTTCTGGATTAAGAGGTTAAAGCTATTGTCATGTCTGGAAGCTTCTAGTGATGTATTTCAGACTTCTTTTAAAATGTGAAAGCGTTATCTATTGATTTATTTACTGTTGTCTGCATAGACTGTGCGGCACTACTGGTAGCCAAGAGGAACAGTTCACTCGGCCCTTACAGAGGGCATTGTCCAGTCAGTAGGAGTAGGCCTGCAGCACATAGGTTCTCTGGGCAAAACTAGTACTTTGTTGTTCCCTCCCCTTCCCATCTTAATGGTGTGAGCCTTAGTAATTGGAATAATTTATATGGTGCTGTTTAGTGCGTGTTCTAGTACAGTGCTTTGATGAGTTGATGGGTGCCAGGAGTATTTATTAAGGGGCAGGTGTGCTTCAGATCAATGTAGGCTTGCATTTGCTGTCTTTGGTAATCACCTGTACAGTAAGCGACTATACAGCTTTTAATTCAACACAGAAATATAAATATTGATCTCACAGGCAGAAATAGCTCTTAATGTACTCAAGAAGGAAGCCATATTATTACCCATATTAGAATGCACTGACGCTGAGTTCTCCTAAATCTGTTGCATGTATGGAAGCATAGGCAGATGGAGATTTTTGTCTATGAAGGGTCTACAGTACATCAGTCCCCTGTAGTACATACCAGAATACCTAAAGTTCCACGTGATGCATTGCAGCACCCCAGGAAAGGAACATCACTAAATTGTAGGCTTCAGTCCAGTCTGCTGATAGACTATGGGCCTGTCTGTAGGCAGTATTAATGGGTCCTGCAAAGAGTGAATGCAAAAAGACAACTTAATACTCTGTGTCCTGCACATCTGTTATAGATAGAAATATCTTAGAATTATGTAGTGTGTGACTATGGGGCACAGTATAGATATTGTGGGTATTATTCAGCTATTTTGTGCGGTATTTGTTACCTGCCCGGGAGCAGCCCCTCATCCATCCTGTACTTCTTGGGGTGGGTTAGGGGGCTGAGACTCTTACTACCAAATTATTTTACAAGCTTAGGTGTAAAATGAGGATTTGTTTGATTTACTCAACTATAGCCACCTCTAATAAGAATAAAAGCTTTACATTTGTTGGTTTGGGTCACCATCATTACCCCCAACTAGACACAAGATGGAGCTACTCTTTAAGGGCTGGAATTGGAAATTAGTATTGTTAGTATTATTTTTATATACTGTTATGGTTGATGGACAGGGTTTTAATAATGTGAAATACATTATGGACCAAATATATGCAGATTTGTATGTGTAGCCCATAGTGGAAGCCTCCATATTGATTGTGCCATCATCTGAGATTGTCTCCAGAAACTTCTATAAAGAGCTGTTTCCTTAAGGTCTTCAGAGAGACGAGACAAAAAGGAAGGCATATCTATTTTGTAATGGTAATTAAATGGGAGGTCTATAACATATGGAGGATTTCAGATGGGACATTCCTAAATTAGGTGATTATTGATCTAATGGAATATCACCCCCCCCCCTCCAAAAATATAAGAGGCAGGTTGTGACTTGAGTTACAGGGGACTTATTTGCTTAATGGTATACATTATTTTTTTAAAGGTACCGGTCCCACTGGAGATGTGTAATATATTTTCTCTTAATATCCTTAGTGAATGTGGACCTAGTGTGTACGTTCTTGCCAGTAGTGCCTTCTGACCCCTTTGTTACTCATATGTTTTCTTTGTACCATTCAGTCTCTGTGTGTGCCTGCTTTCTATTGTACAGCACTTTTGGAAAATGTTATTACTGTATAAATACAAATATATACTATTAAACTATTTTTGTCATGTACCTTGTTGCAAAGGAAATGAGAAACAGCCTCTTGTTTATTGTGATGGAGGGTATTATTGTGTTCATTTCCAGATCCAAAATTTATTTGAGGCTTGCGACACATGGGCAGATTCGGGGACTGCCTTTGCGTGTCTTCCCGTCCGCTATAATGACTTGTAGTCGCCTGTACTACAGAACACACAGCTCTTCATTTTCCGAATTCGCCCGAAGATGCCTCGTGAGGCACTCAGCATACAGCATGACTGCCATCTAGTGGTCGCCAGCGTCCCATGTGCAAAAGAGCAAAGCTTGATATTTTATTTAACAATTTGATTGGATCATGGAGGCTGATCACAATCGGAGAAAAGTGTCAGCTATGACAGGCATATAGAAAGCAAATTGATATGCTGGCCCTAATTCATATCAAAGGCCAAGACCAAATGCTATGAGGTGTGATTTACTAGGGCTTATTTACAGAGTTGGACTGGAGCCGCTATCCCAAGGGCCCCCACACCACTCAGGGGTCCCTATGCCTCAACAGGGGCCCCAACCCCAGTTTTGAGCTTCTCCAGGTGTTATACACAACACTCCCCCCACACATATATTTTATTTTTCCCTGAAAATGGTGGGAGGGGAAGCTTTTTTCATCAGGGAGTGTGAGCATAGGGTATGATACACACAACTCCTGTAGGGAATAAGGCTCTTTAATGCAGCATGGACTTCCACATTACAAGTTTCCTGAGAGTATGGATGGTAGCCAGCCTGTGGATGATGCCAGGGTTGGGTGCTGTTATTATTGGTCACTTGAAAATGTGGGAACATCTGTGATGGTTACAACTGGGCAGTATCTGTGACCTTCCTTGAGTAAAAGACTAACAACATTAGAATTTTTGGTAGCCACATATGTAAGCCAGAAAGGGAACAACTCCTTTCATTAATGCAGAACAGGGTTTGAATCTTTCTGCCAATGACAAAGTCAGCTTCCAGAATGGGCCAATCATGTGACCCCAGATAGGCCATTATAGGAACCAATGCAGCCCTGAATTACAATAGTTCAAAGCGAATACTGCTTGGCCAATTGGGTGCCATTTGGTGAACCTGTCAAGTTTAGTCTACATGTAGGATACACACAGTACACAGCTCTTACAGGGGGTAAAGACCCGCTCCCTGCCTGAAACCATTGCTGCTGACCCCAACCTCATTCCCTGAGAAGAAAAAAGGTATGCATGGTGGGGCTGGAGGGTAGTTGCAGCTCCTTGCTCTTGTGTGGGATGTCAAATCTAAAAGCTATCTATCTTTTTTAATGTTCCTTAATTAAGTGTTTTTAGTATAAAATCTAAAGCAACTGGCAAAAACAACAACCATCTAGTGATGCCTTCCTGTGGATTGGCAGTTGCTATCAAGGGTGTACCTGAAATATGTGTCTTTCTTCAGCATCAAGAGCTGTGATAAGTTGGCCATATATGCTACAATTACAATCTTTCCCATGGTCGTATGAAAGATTTTTCCTCCATTCTACTAACATCAAGAGCTGAATTGTCAGATATGCAGATAAACACAAAAATAATTCTTTAGCTCTGTCTGATGATTCAGTGTACAATGTTCGGAAACCTTCAAAGGTGTCCAATCAAAATTTTCAGTCCTGCCCGATCGACGGGACGACCAATATCCAGGCCTGGATTTGTGGAAAGGCTACCAAGGCCTGGCCTAGGGGGGCAGAATTTTAGGGAGCGGCATGCTGCCCAACCACACCCTCATTGCTTCAGAAAAAATGGCGATGCGCAGGAGATACAATTGGTTTTTAAACTTCCTGTGTGCCAATCCCCATTGCTCCGAAATTGTGGGAGAATAAAGGGGAGGAGATGGCCCGGCTGATATCCCAGGCTTTTACTGATATCTGACGCCTTGTCTCCCAACACACACACAAAACAATTATCATACCTATACTGGGACATTTCTATTTCTTAACAGATGAGGGTAACATTTTTGTTTGGGTGGGCTACAACTGTCCAAATACCATTTTACACACTTTATTAATTTGCAACGTTTAGAGCCTTCATATCAAAATGGAACCTATTCTCATAGATCTCACCTGTCATATCTGACCATTTCAGTTTGCCTCTCTAGATCACCCCATTTCAGTCTGTTTTCTCCCACAAATAAGAAATTATTTATCAAAATCCAAAATGTTCTCACTATTTTCTAAAAACCACTCCAATCAAATACGTAGACTTTTTTTGTCATAGTTATCAATAAACTTTCACAACAATTTGTTCTGCAGGAAGAGACTCGATAAAATAAGGAAAAAATCTGAATCGTATGAAGTTTTGAGATTTGTCACCGAAAACGGATTTTTATTTTCTGATTTGACGGCATTATATCACTTACATTAGATTGATGCCTGAATGCTACCCACTACCAACACCAACCCTCCTCCGCCAGTGGGATTTAGTGAAGAAGTATCTTGGGGATGGCTCTCCATTGCCTTAATGCTAAATAATTTTTTCCATTCTGCTCCCCCACCTCTGTTACAGTTGCTAGCCTAGGCATAGACCCTTGAGTAATATATGCTGGATGCACCTACAGTAATTGCATCCAATCCCCCAAAATGAATGCAGCTGCCCTTTTGACAAATTCCACACAATTGCACAGAATATTTTAGAAGCCTGTTTGGTGTTATTTCTGGTGTGCAAGTGATGCTTACACCCAATTATTTTGGTGCAACTGGACCACAGCTATTAACACAAGGTACTGCAGGGACCGTGGAGCTACCACCTGGTCAGGAGATGCTCCTCTGCATTAATTGGGCAGCAGCACGAGGCACTAAGCGGTTTTTAACATGATGTACTTAATTTATTAAAATAAACATTTTACATTGTAGTACTGTTGCTTAACCCTAGGCAGTTGCAACAGTCTGTCTGTCTTTCTGTTGGTGTCTCTGTTTCCTGACAGAACTGACCATAGTGCATGTGAATGCATCAGTGATGTCGAACATGTCAGCACTATATAAATGATGATAATACACAATTATAAAAACGTTTTCATTTCATATAAACAGGACCTTCTATTTCCACATAACGATAAGTATAATTGTTTGAGGAAAGCTCCCATAAAAAAATGCAGGAGATTATTGTTGTATTTCTAAATAGGATCCCTTCCATGGACATGTTTTCCCTGCAGATCTCATTAGCAGGTAACTTTTCACATGTCTTGTCTTCTAGATTATTCCCAGTGCTGAAGTCTCAATACAGGATCATGAGCTAAAATGCAACCATGTTCCTACTAAAAGGAGCATGTGAGTTGCAGGTCAAAACACAGACTTTTTTGGTGTGTCAAGAAAAAAATATCCCTCCTTTTTCCACCCACCCTGTCTCCCTAATAAGCAAACACAGCAGGTCATTGATAAAGGTGGAAAATTTATTGTTTATTAATGGTGGTTCCAGGACTTCCATCGGGGACCAATGTTTCTTCTGGGGCCCAGTACCAGAATGACAAATGGGCCCCTAGATTTATGCCCCTGTCCCTCCCCCCGATGGTAGTCCTGGTTTTTTGAAGCACAGTAACATCAAAAAAAAAATTATATTTAAATAGTATACATTGAGGAGAAATAGAGCGCCACATGATGGATCATCACCTTTTCTAAAGAGGACCAGAAGCAGAGTTTCAGTAAGTTGTTTCTTAATAAAGGCTTCTCGATTTTAAAGTTTAATTTATCGTGGTATTTTTTTTTCTTATATGTTTTCTGTTTTTTTAAAAAATAATTTTGATGTTACTGGTCCTTTAACGCCTTGGTGGTAGTTCTGGCTCTTCAACGTCTCAATGCTAAGGAAAGAATGGTCAGAGTTAGACATGGATTCACTTTGCTTATAATAATTCTGAAATTTGCTTTTGTTATATGAGCAAAAAAAAGAGCAATTTCCTTATTTCTTTGTAGGTGTTTTATAATGTTCTTTCTTATGCCACCCTCACCCCAGATGTTGGTGACATTTTTTTGATGTTATATTACATGAACATTTATAATTTTGTTTGTATTTAATTTTGTAGGAGTAATAACTTCTACTTCTTTATTGATGAGTGCTTGCAAAAACAGCCAGCAAGAAGACCAAGTGCAAGGCAGCTACTTACTCACCCACCTGCATACATATTAAATGACTTCAAATTCGCTATAAAATAAAAAGAGAAGAGAGACAACAATACCTTATTGTCATATTCAGCCCCGTTCTTGTAATTACAGGCAAGAACTTGAAGAACAGGTGCCGTGTATTTGGTTATTCCGGCAGGGCTGTTACTCTTTTCACCCATCGTGGCAAGGCTAAAATTAACTGAAATTATAAGAAGAATAAATATAAGTAAGAAGTATAATGTAAGAAAAATATTTGTGAATACAATGCATTTATGATTTTATTTGTGAACACTTCCCATAAAGCTAAGAGGCCCATTTATCAAAGGTCGAATTTCAAATTCATGTAAATTTTTTAAAACTCCCATTAACTCGAAATTCGACCAATCGAAGTTCGTTATAAAAATGTAATTTTTTAAACTAGGGTGAATAGGATCTACCCGAAAACTCGAATCGAATTCGATTGGAGTTTTAAAAACTCAGAGTTTTTTCTTTGAAAAAAACTTGAATGTCAGGAAGGCTGCTAACAACTCAGAATAGATCCCTGGACATCCCCCATTGACTCAAACAGCAATTTGGCACGTTTTAGGTGGCGAATAGCCAAATTCGAGTTCTTAAAGAGCCAGAGTATGGTAAACCTCGAAAATCGAATTCAAATTTTTATGAAAAACTCGAATCTAATTTGAATAACTCCCTAGTTGAATTTGCCAGTTTTGACCATAAAATAACTCAAAATTTCAAATTTTCAATTAGACCCATGATAAATCTGTAAGTGTCACTTACTTATTTTTACATCTGCGTCAGCTGTTAGTATTATATTGTTGGGCGTCAGTTCATGATTGATTATGACATCTTCAAAATGGACTTTCCCATTAACTTATACTTGAACTTGAACTGAAGTTTTAGGTGGGGAATAGTCAAATTCGATTTTTTAAAGGGGCAAGGTTTGATAGATATCAAAATTTTAATTAGAATTCGAATCAAGTTTGGATTATTTATAATTTGAATTTGAGAGTTTTTACCATATTTTCAATTTGACCCTTAATTAATCTGTCCCCTAATATATATAATGGATTCATTTGGCTATTAGTATTGGTGGAATAGGGCCTATATAGGAGTTTGAGGGATCTAGTAAGAAAAGGGGGGTCTGCAGGGGCCTAATTATGTTTAAAAGGGTTTCATTCTCCTTGAGAGAAAAAAAGATTTTATTAGGGAAGTAAAGCTGAAACCTTATTAATAGTTGCAGGTTGTGCCTGTCTATTTGCACTGCTCGATGTTCCAGAGCTTTTCGTCTGCTTCTTTTCATATTCAAAATTCTGCAATACAGAGGTGACATTGGTCAAAAATCTATTTGAGCTGATTACATTAATTAAAAACACTTTTTTACATTAACTCAGTTCTAATGCTAAAATAAGGGGGTTATTTATCAAAGTCCGAATTTATCTCAATATTTTCTGGTACAAACTCTGATCAATCCGCTCGGGTTTTTTATGCTTATTTATTATTACATTTTATATTTTAAAAAATTTTAATTTCTTTAATTATAGTTGTGTAGTCATTGATTATTTTCTGCTTACTTGGAAGTGGCAGGAGGTGTTGCTGGATGTTTCATCCTGCTCACTTATTTGTTCATCCTGGTTAGAACAGAGAGAAGATGAAAAATACATATTTCACTGCTCAAATTGACGATATGTAGGGCAATCTGATGCTGGGTTTGATATTTTATCATAACTTGTCTTTTCTGGTTACCTCAGATGTTTTTCAGCAGTCTCTTCTCTGCTGTTGTCCTGGTTAAAAAAGAAAACATTGTTGTATAAGATCAACTCAGTTCAGGAGAAAGTATGATAAAAACCAATTTCTTTAATTTCTTTAATTATAGTTGTGTAATCATTGATTATTTTCTGCTTACTTGGAAGTGGCAGGTGGTGTTGTTGGATGTCTCATCCTGCTCACTTATTTGTTCATCCTGCTTAGAACAGAGAGAAAATATAAATCTCACTGCTCAAATCACTGTTATGTAGGGCAATCTGATGCTGGGTTGAATTGTCTTTTCTGGTTACCTCAGATGCTTCTTCAGCAGGTTCTTCTCTGCTGTTGTCCTGGTTAAAAGAGAAAACATTATTGTATAAGATCAACTTAGTTCAGGAGAAAGTATAATAAAACCAATCTCTTTCATTTCTTTAATTATAATTGTGTAGTCATTGATTATTTTCTGCTTACTTAGAAATGGCAGGTGGTGTTACTGGGTGTTTCTTCCTGCTCACTTTGTTGTTCATCCTGGTTAGAACAGAGAGAAGATAAAAAAATACACATCTCACTGCTCAAATTGACGATATTTAGGGCAATCTGATGCTGGGTTTGATATTTTATTATAGTTTAATTGTCTTTTCTGGTTACCTCTGATGCTTCTTCAGAAGTCTCTTCTCTGCTGTTGTCCTGGTTAAAAGAGAAAACATTATTGTATAAGATCAACTGAGTTCAGGAGAAAGTATGATAAAAACCAATTTCTTATTATAGTTGTGTAGTCATTGATTATTTTCTGCTTACTTGGAAGTGGCAGGAGGTGTTGTTGGATGTTTCGTCCTGCTCACTTACTTGTTCATCCTGGTTAGAACAGAGAGAAGATAATAAATACATATGTCACAGCTCAAATAAATGTTATGTAGGGCAAAATCTAATGGTGGGTTAGATATTTTATTCTAATTTAATTGTCCTCTGCTTACCTCAGATGTTTCTTCAGCAGGCTCTTCTCTGCTGTTGTCCTGAATAAAAGAGAAAACATTATTGTATAAGATCAACTTAGTTCAGTTAGAAGAGAGAGAGAAGATGATAAACAAATATTTCACAGCACAAATGAATGTACAATGTAAGTTTTTTTCTGTTTACCTCTTCAGTGCTTTCCTCAGGTTTTTCATTGAATTCCTGGTGAAAAGGTGAGAAAAAGGGATTAAACTCAGTTGTGTCAATTCAGCCACTCAAAAAAGAAATAAAATTTCTCGAACAATCGAAGGAAAAGGCGCTTGATCGAGCGATTAAATCCTTTTCGAAGGATTTTAATCCATCGATCGAACGATTTTCTTTCTATCAAAAAAAGCTAGGAAAACCTATGGGGACCTTCCCCATAGGCTAACATTGGTGCTCGGTAGGTTTAGCCTAGGTGGTCGAAGTTTTTTTTAAAGAGACAGTACTTCGACTATCGAATGGTCGAATAGTCAAACGATTTTTACTTCGAATCGTTCGATTCCAAGTCGTAGTCGAAGGTCGAAGTAGCCAATTCGATGGTCGAAGTAGCCAAAAAAAATACTTCGAAATTCGAAGTATTTTTTATTCTAATCCTTCACTCGAGCTTAGTAAATGTGCCCCCATATAGTTATAGTGCTGTGGTTTAATATCTAAAATATACCTTATTCATTAAGCAAATAAGCTCAACTTCAACTGTTTCTTTACTACTTACCTGGCAGTTGTTGGGGCCAGTTTATTGAGGTGGTTCCTGTTTAAGAGATAAAAAGACATGTTATAAAATGAAATCAGCTTTTTTTATTTAACATTATCGGTACTATGGGAGATTTGAAATGTTATTATTATTATGTGTAGTGATGAGTAAATTATTTTGGCCAGGCATGGATTTTTGCTGAAATTCCACATTTCGGCAAATTATTTTCGCAATCATTGGCAAAAATTAACAGTGCAAAAAGTTTGCAGAGACAAAAAATTTGCCAAGACAAAATAGTAAATAAAGGAAAAATACCACTGACTTTGATGCATTTGGAGGGGGAAAAAAGATGCACACATAAGAACACATTTGGTCGCCTATTAACGTCAATGGTTTTTGTGAATTTTTTGTCGTTTCGAAAAATTTTAAGCAGTTCCGCAAATTTTTTGCAAAACACAACACAACAGATTTACTCATCACTATTACGGGTTATTTACTAAACCTCAATTCTCATTTTTTAATAAAAACAAACAAATTTTTGCTAATTTACTAATAATTCAGGTTGAAAAAATTAGATTGAATAATCTAAAAAAAAAAAAAAAAATTAAAAGAACTAGCAAAAATTTGAATTGTGCAACTTTTCAAGTTTGCCACCCAAAAAACTCACAAAATTGCTATAGTTTTCAAACAAAAAACAGCGTAAACAGTCCAAAATGTTTAGAATTATGAAGGCATAAAACATGTTTCCCGAAGGTAAAAAGGGACCATCTGCCATTGATTTTTACATAATTTCAAAAGGTTTTAGCTTGAGTATTTATAGATTGAAATTGTTAGCAGCTTCAGGGTATAATCTTGAAAAGTTTAAGTTTTTTTTTTTCCCTTAAAGGGCATGTAAAGGCAAAAAAACTAAAATCCCATTTTCACTTTCTTTAATGAAAAAGAAACCTATCTCCAATATACTTTAATTAAAAAATGTGTACCATTTTTATAAGAAACCTGACTGTATGCAGTGAAATTCTCCCTTCATTTACTGCTGTGGATAGGAATTGTCAGACGGTCCCTAACTGCTGAGCAGGGAAACAATCATACTTATTAACAGCAGGGGGAGCCCCGCCTTACTTCCCAGCCATGCAGAACTCAAGCAGCTTTGTTTATGACGATCCCTAAGCAGCCCAGACCACACTGAGCATGTGTGCACTGAGCACATTTACTAAGCTTGAGTGAAGGATTCGAAGTAAAACATTTTTTTGGGTACTTCAACCATCGAATAGGCTACTTCTACCTTCAACTACGACTTCGACTCAAACTAAAAATAGTTTGACTATTCGACCATTCGATGGTCGAAATGCTGTCTCTTTAAAAAAAACTTCGACAACATACTTCGGCAGTTTAAACCTACCGAGCTATAATGTTAGCCTATGGGGAAATTCCCCATAAGCTTTTTTTGATCAAAGGAAAATCCTTTGATCGATGGATTAAAATCCTTCGAAATGATTTTTCCTTCGATCAAACTATTTGCAGTAAATTCTTCGACATTGGTATTCGAAGTCGAAGGATTTTACTTCGAGGGACGAATATCGAGGGTTAATGAACCCTTGATATTCGACCCTTAGTAAATGTGCCCCTTAAGCTCCCCATAGACGTGATGATTCTTCTTGCCAAACTACCGATTTTAGGCAAGCCCGACCAAACCTTCGAAATTATCGTGTGGTTAGTGGGATTTGAACGATCGTACATCTTACGATTTTTCGGCCGACATCTCTCTGAAAATTGATCAGCCAGGCCAAAAAATCTTTGTCTATCTATGTTTACAGGGGCAATCTATCTATGTTTACAGGGGCAATCTATCTATGTTTACAGGGCCAAGCAGGCAGCTCCCCTTGTTTTCCTGGCAAATTGGTCTTTTTAGTTGATGGTCAATTCGTATGATCGTTCCGAGAAAATCGTGGTCTCACGATGAGGATCGGATCTTTTAAAAATCTCAACATCTATGGCCAGCTTAAGTCTTGCAAAGATGTTTAACAAAGTTACAAGAATGTGACCCCCTGTGGCCAACTTTGAAAGCATAAATCATTTGTTTGATTAGACTTGTGGTGCAGTAAGTTCATGTTTATATTTAGTATACAAAATACAGCATTTCTAGCCTTATTCTTTTTTTGACTTTACATGCCCTTTAAAAACCTCAACTTGAAAAAAGTGAGTTTTAGTAAAAAACCCACTTAACGTGTGATGTGCAATTTCGTAAAAATTTTTTTGTTAATAATAGTAATAGTGCAAAGATGCCTGTCAGGAACAATGTTACTTGATAAATTAACAGTTGGGGGGCAGATTTATCAAAGGTCGAGGTGAATTTTTGAATAAAAAAATTAGAATTTCAAGCTTTTTTTTGATTACTAGAGAATAGTTAAAATTCGATTTGAATTTAAAAAAAAATAGAAAATTCGAATATCGAAATTTATCATGTACTGTCTCTTTAAAAATTTGACTTCGACCATTCGCCATATAAAACCTGCCGAATTGCTGTTTTAGCCTATGTGGAACCTCCTAGAGATCATTGGTGGACTTTTGGAAAAAACTTTGAATCAAATTCAATCGCATGCGCTATTCCTTCAATTCGAACGAATATGGACCTATTCGATTGGAAATGGACCTATTCGACCCAAAAAAAAACTTTCACTTAATTTTGGTTGATCTTTTTCAATTCGAATTTGAAACTTTTTTCAATTCGAAATTCGACCTTTGATAAATCTGCCCCTTAAAGTCAACACGGTAAAGCGAATAATAATAATGTACGATACCAACGCCGCTTCTGCTTACCAGGCAGATTTCTGTGACCTCTGGTTCAGGCTGGGTACAAGATAAAAAGGTTGTTTTACTTTATAGAACAAAATCATCTTTCAAGATCAATTTAGGGTGAGTAACTGCTAAAGATATATTTCATTTTGAAAAATGTGCTTTTAATTTATGTGTATAAATAAATGCAGGGTCAGTATAGGGATTTCTTCTGATATTTATTCAAAGGTGAAATCTCTTGCCAGGAGGGGAAAGCAGATTTACTTTGCAAACATAACATGTTTATTACTGTCATACAGTGAAATAATCTTAGCAAAAGTTGGATGGAAATAAAATGCAGTAGAACAAATTGTACTTTGCAAAAATAGCAAATTTAAAATAAAATACACTGAAATTACATAAACTAAGTGAACAATAGCTACAAATTCCAGAGCACAGGGAAGCATTAAATATATGTAATATGTAAGTACCAAATATACATAAACACACATATAAATATATATATATTTGATACTTAGAAGACTATAAGGATAAGGTATATTTCCTGGCGTTAACTAGAAACTGGGTTGATTTCACAACTTTCCTGGTTATCAAACATTTAAAAGGGTTTCACCAAAAATATATATTAAGGAATGTGCCATATTAAGTTAATGGTAATGGGTGATTTGTAGTTTAATTTCAATAGGAGCTGGGTTTAAAAGTGGGGGAAGGTGGCCGTGATTATAGATCCAGGGGCGAGTCTGATTATTATTCAAAGGAGAAATGAGAGGAGATTTGTTTAGTTCATATTGATACTTACCAAAGCAAGAATGTCGACGATCTCAATATTCTAGAGAAAAATAAAAATATGTTTTATTACAAAATTAATTAGCAAAATGGCAAACTAGAATTGTAAATACAATGGTTTGAATAGCACAAATAGTTAGCAAATTGTTTTTTTTCATATAGTGTTAACCAGTTCTTTGCTGCTTACCATAACGATTTCATTGGATGTTCCAACGCAGTGTTTCTAGAAAGAAAAAAAAGAAGTCAGTAAATAGATAACGATACAAATCAAACTTGCCTCAGTTAAGTGAAATGACTAAATACATAGTTTAATATATACATATAAATATAAGAACTATTGTAAAAGTAAATAATCACATTTTATATCCATTTTGTTTTCAATTGAATATTCATTAGACCATGCCATTGAATCACACAGCCTTTTATATTGTCTCTGAATATTTGCATTGAAGTAAATGGTGTCCTTATTGCCCTATGCAGCAAATTAATTCTCCATCCACTTCCATTCCTTAAAGGAACAGTAACACCAAAAAATGTAATGTTTTAAAGTAATGAAAATATCATGTAGTGTTGCCCTGCATTGGTAAAACTGATCTTTTTGCTTCAGAAACACTACTATAGTTCATATAAACAAGCTGCTGTGGAGCAATGGCGGAATTTGAAAAACGGCTAAATGGCACAGGTTAACTAATGGATAACAGATAACACCATTAAACAGACAGAGCTTATCTGCTATCTGCTGTGTAACTTGAGCCTTTTCTCATTTGAATGGCTGCCCCCATTGCTATACAGCAGCTCATTAATATAAACAATACTAGTGTTTCTTAAGCAAACACAGCAGTTTTACTTGTGCAGGGCAAGAATGCATTATATTTTCATTGCTTTAAAACATTTTTATTTTTTGACGTTACTGTTCCTTTAAAGGAACAGTTCAGTGTGAAAATAAAAACTGTGTAAATAGATAGGCTGTGCAAAATAAAAAATGTTTCTAATATAGTTAGTTAGCCAAAATGTGATATATAAAGGCTGGAGTGAACAGATGTCTAATAAAACAGCCAGAATCCAACTTCCTGCTTTTCAGCTCTATAACTCTGAGTTAGTCAGCGACTTGAAGGGGGGCCACATGGTACATTTCTGTTCAGTGAGTTTGTAATTGATCCTCAGCATTCAGCTCAGATTCAAAAGCAACACATATGACCGATGTGCCCCCCCCTCAAGTCTCTGATTGGTTACTGCCTGGTAGCCAGGGTAACCAGTCAGTGTAAACCAAGAGAGCTGAAAAGCAGGAAGTAGTTTTCTGACTGACATGTTATACATCAATTCACTCCAGCCTTTACACATTACATTTTTGGCTAACTAACTATATTAGAAACACTTTTTATTTTACCCACTTTTTATTTTTACACTGAACAAATCCTTTAAAGGGCATGTAAAGGCAAAAAAATAAAATCCCATTTCAATTTCTTTAATAAAAAAGAAACCTATCTCCAATATACTTTATTTAAAAAATGTGTACAGTTTTTATAAGAAACATGACTGTATGCAGTGAAATTCTCCCTTCATTTACTGCTGTGGATAGGAATTGTCAGACGGTCCCTAACTGCTGAGCAGGGAAACAATCATACTTATGAACAGCAGGGGGAGCCCCCGCCTTACTTCCTAGCCATGCAGAACTCATGCAGCTTTGTTTATGACGATCCCTAAGCAGCCCAGACCACACTGAGCATGTGCACAGTCTTAGTCTTGCAAAGATGTCTAATAAAGTTACAAGATGGTGACCCCCTGTAGCCAACTTTGAAAGCATAAATTATTTGTTTGATTAGGCTTGTGGTGCAGTAAGTTCGTGTTTATATTTAATATACAAAATACAGCATTTCTAGCCTTATTCCATTTTAGACTTTACATGCCCTTTAACAATTTGCCAGTGGAGATGCGGCTATACTGCAATATTTTATATAGCAAGGCAATTCTATGAACAGAATGAATGAAATGTGTGATATTATAGTAAAATAAAGTCCCTACCTTTCGAAAGAAAGGTAAACATCTACAGATGGAACGCCACATTTTGGAAAATCTTTCTGTGGAGACAAAAAAATGGATAATGTTAGCAATAGTATGTTCTATGCACATTCCAGGTGTATATACATTTTCAGACTGACGTTTAGGCCTGATCCCAGGCCTTTCTCAGCAGTCGATGAATGGGGCCAGGCCAAAACATCAGTCTGAAGCTTTAAAATAAAATTGTTTTAATTCAATAAGCCCTGAGAGTGCGGATCTCATTGGATTTCGAGTGGATAAATATGTTGAAAACTGCCCCCAGGCATGTAAACAATATTTCGAGAGTGCAGGCAACAATAGGTTATATATATATATATATATATATATATATATATATATATATATATATATATATATGTGTGTATGTGTGTGTGTGTGTGTGCAAAGAGGACCACAACATTAACTGCCTGGTTGCTGCTCAAATAAAATAAATATAGAGACAGAGTACAACACACACTGGGAAAAGTTTTATTATTAAAAAAAAAAGAACTATTTAAGTCCCAGTATGTGCGGTACTTTGTCTCTGTCTCTCTCTCTCTCTCTCTCTCTCTCTCTCTCTATATATATATAAATATATATACACATATTTATCATTATAGTAGAGATATGAGATCCATTATCCGGAAATTGATTATCAAGAATGGAAAGGATGTCTCCGATAGACAATTTATCAAAATAATCCAAATTTTTTGTAAATTATTTTCTTTCTCGCTATAATAATAAGCAGTACCTTTTACTTGTTGCAAACTAACCCTTATTAAAAGCAACACAACCCTATTTTGTTTATTTAGGGGCAGATTTATCAAGGGTCGAATTGAAAATCTGACATTTTTTAATTTGAATTTCGAGTTTATTTTAGTGTAATTCTATAGGGAATAGTGCAAATTCAATAAAAATTTTAAAAAATGTAAAATTTAAATTTTGAAATTTATCATGTACTGTCCCTTTAAGAATTTGAATTAAACTATCTGACTAAAACCTTCCAAATTGGTGTTTTAGCCTACGGGGGAAATCCTGCAATCAATTTCAAGTCATTTTTTAAAAATTGTTAAATAAATTTCAATTGGTCATTTTTTTTTGCAAATTTCAAGTTAATGGGAGTTGATGGGCGTTTTAAGAAACTCCCTTAAGCTCAAAATTCAGCCCTTGATAAATCTGTCCCTTAATGTTTAAATTAATTTTAAGTAGTATGAAGATCCAAATTACAGAAGGATTTGGAAAAACCCAGGTGCCAAGCATTTAAAAACCCAGGTGCCAGCACTCCGTATTTTCAATCATCTAGGGGCACATTTACTAAGGGTCGAATATCGATATTCGACCCTCTAAGTAAAATCCTTCGAATATCGAAGTCGAAGGATTTACTGCAAATACTTCGATGGTCGAAGTACCCAGAGAAAAACTTTGAAATTCAAAGTTTTTTTTACTTTGAATCCTTCACTCGAGCTTAGTAAATGTGCCCCCAAGTGTTTATTATCACATTACTGTGCATCCAATGTTTCGGCCCCCAATGGGGACTTTATCAAGGATAATCCTTGATAAAGGCCCCAGTGGGGGCCAAAACGTTGGATGCACAGTAATGTGATAATAAACACTTGATGATTGAAAATATGGAGTGCTGGTCCTTCCTGCATAATTTTATATGAAAATTTGACCAAGCACCCATCATAGAAAAATTTGGGAAGAGTGCGGGTACATTCTAAACAAATATATATTTATCTATATGCTGCTATTGTATGTACATAATATGAGTAAATACCATTATAGTATGCATATTATATTGTAAATTAGCCTAGGGGATGGTGCAATTATATGTATAAAGTATCAGCATAGGGGTTGGCACAGTTGTTGTATGTAGGGCCAAGTACAAGCTCTCATATTCCCCACGCCACTAGCAGTCTCTAAGCCCACACAGTATAAAATGACTATTTTTGCTTATTTTCCCACCCAGATATCCTGAGCTCCACTCACCTCAGTTGCCTGATCAAGAATGAGTCAAGCAAGTCTGGTGTTAGAGACTTTGACTGTGTCTATTATGACATCACTATGACATCACCTGTGCAGCCCATGGTCACAATGTGGGCTTAAGTGCCTATTATGACATCACATTGATATTACATGCAGCACAAATGTTAAAGGAACAATACTGAATACTGAAAATGTAAATGTTTTAAAGTAATGAAATTATAATATATTGTTGTCCTAAACTGATAAAAATGATGTATTTGCTTCAGAAAGGCTACTATAGTTTATATAAATAATCTGCTGTGTAGTTATATGATTCTGAAACAAACACACCAGTGTAGAGCAACAAAACATCATATTTAATTAACTTTAATTTCTTGGTGTTGCTGTTCCTTTAATGGAAATTCTATTTATTCTTTCTAAGAGGTTGATATCATTGTGCCCTCATATATGCAGCCAATGGATAATATGTGGATTAGCAATTAGATAATGATTGGTGGGCCGGTATAAAATAATGCAGCTATGTGGGTTGTGTTTGTTCCAAATAAGTTTAAAATGTGTGTGTTTATAGGGCATGAGTATAGGGAACAGCATAATATATCTGTAGAAGGAACAGTGCCATCATTGTACCAATAATATATCACTGCAGAGACTACCCAGTAGTCATTTATAGAGTATAGGGAATACAACATTGGCTTGTACCTGATATTAACTGATATTAACTGAGCTAGCATGGATCCTTGCTAATAGCAAAACAATTGCATATAAAATCAGCAGAGGAAATACTCAGTTATATGAATAAGATATCAGCACAGGGAATGGCGTGAGAATAGGAGGAGCAAGTACTATATCCCAGTTCAAAGTTAAATTCCCACATTCAAAAACATATTCACCATATTCCACAAACCACTAACAGTCTCTAAGCCCACACAGTACCATTATAAAATGACTATTTTTGCTAATTTACCCAACCAAATATGCTGAGCTCCACTCACCTCAGATTCCTGATCAAGAATGAGCTATTCTGGGCTGCTGCTAGACACCTTGGCTGTGTCCATTATGACATCGCACATCTCAGGTGCAGTCCATTATGACATCACAATGACACGTCACATGTGCAGTCCGCATGACACGTCACATGTGCAGCGCATGGCTTAGCAAGTTATATATGATTGGATGGCAGTTATAAACGAATGCAGATGGCTGTGTTCGGTTAATTACAAGTTACGCTACAGTTTATGTTTAAAATTTAGGGGCAGATTTATCAGAATAGGAGATTAGAGCTCACTGCAAAATAATTCTTCCACTTTCTATTCATTCCTATGGGATTTCTTCATTTTGTCATAATTTATTACAAATCCACTCAGTTACACAATGTCCCAGTTATTGTCCAGATCTTTATTTTTGAACAGGGAATGATGACATTACTGTCTGTATAATAAATTAATACTTGGACGAAAACGATGCCATAAGCAAAGCTCTTGCATCAGCTGACATGAACACTTGTTTAGTAAGGCCTGCAGTGGAAATGTGCCTCTTAAATAACAGAACATATTAATGGAATTGTTCATATGAATAATAACCATTTTAAAGCAAAAACATATTGTGCAGCCCTGTACCGCAGAACGTTGAACATATATGGATTTTACAATGGTCGAATTTTGAATTGAAAAAACTTCGAAATTCGAATTCAGAAAGACCAACCGAAATTAAGTCAAAGGTTTTTTTTTGTAGAATAGGTCTGTTTTTGATCGAGTAGGTCCGTATTCCGCTGAAGTTGAATCGTATGAATCGAAGGAATAGCACAAACAAACAAATGAATCAAACAAATTCACAGCTTTTCCCAAGAAAACATAGATTTTTCATAGTCCACCAATTGACTCCAAATAGGTTCTAGGAGGTCCCCCATAGGCTAAAACAGCAATTCAGCAGGTTTTAAATGGCGAATGGTCAAAGTTGAATTTTTAAAGAGACAGTACATGATAAATTCCGATATTCAAATTTTCTAATTATTTTCAAATTCGAATTGAATTTGGACTATTCCCTAGTCGACATACACAAAAAATAGCTCAAAATTCTTTTTTTTTTTTTTTTTTATAAAATTTACCTCGACCTTTGATAAATCTGAGAGGGGCAGATTTATCAAGAGCTGAATTTGAGTTTATGGGAGTTTCTAAAAACTCGAAAGAAATGACCAATCAAAATGTACTAAAAAATTAACATTTTTCAATTCGGGTGAATAGGATTGACCTGCAAAGTCAAATCTAATTTGAATCAAATTCGAGTTTTTCAATTTTTTCGCAAACAAAATTTTTTCTCCCCCCCAAATGACTAGAAACTGATTGTAGGAGGTCCCCCATTGGCTAAAACACCAATTCACCAGTTTTAGATGGCGACTAAATGAACTCAAATTTTTAAAGGGACAGTACATGATAAATTTTGAAATTTGAATTTCAATTTTTTTTTAAACTTGAATCGAATTTGGACTATTCCGTAGACAAATTACACTAAAATACTCAAAATTTTAATTCAACATTATAAAATTTTCAATTTTGATAAATCTGCCCCTTGGTAATGAAAAATGAGTCACATACATGAAAAAGGTGTTTAACCCATTTATTTTAGCCAGAGATTGTGACATAAACAATGCAACACTGGATGGACTGTGTGCTGCATCTTGTTGCACCATGTATACCAGATGCAGCAATAAATCCAGAGACATCTATAATTAGCACATATGCTCTAAAGATTATGAATACAAGAGACAACTCCTTCACATTCCCATATATTTCCATTGTTCGTTAAGCACATACAGCAAATTCAAGTCAATTCTAGAGCTGTTACTAGTGATGGGTTGCATGAGTCATGTGACTGATTGCTGCACGTTTACTGGCTCTACATTAGGTAAGGGTTAAAAAAAAATAGCCCTGTATGAAAAAAACCTCTCCATTCTGTAAGCTTGGTCTCAGGCTTACAGTTAAGGAGGATTTATATTCCTCCAACACTTGCCCTCAAGAATCAGGAAATTACAAAATGAAAGCATTTTACTAGGATCGGAATTTATATCGGTATTTCTAAGATAAAAATTTTGTGCAAATCCGAATTCTCGAATGGACCTTATTTATCATGCAAAAAATACGTTTGGGCAAATTGCGGACCTTTTGCCGAAAAGTCTGGGTTTTTATACCATCGGGCTTCAGATTTTTTTTTGTTTTAAGTCCAAAAATTCAGAATTTTTGTGATTTCGGGTATTTGGAGCTTAATAAATAACCCCCTTAATGACACGGTTTCCATGTTTAGTGCAAAAAATACAAATAATAAATATTTCATTTATTTAGAACCAGAACTTGGATTGACAAGGGGATATACTGGAAAGTAGCCAGTTATTCTGATGCAGGCTGTGTATCCCTGTGCAGGAAGCCTTCACACACTGGAAAATAAACATAAAAGTAGTAAACAATGAAAAAATAAATACACACCACCCAAATTAAAAATGTATGTTCATTTAAAAATGTAACGACTGGACAGGGGTCTTCAGCCAGTGTCACTTCTAGCACTGGTTCAAAAACAATTCCAAGGTTTCTGGGAATTCTGATTCTACAAAATAATTAAAAATGGGAATTTACGTGGCAACTGTCAAAGAGTGCTCAGACTGGTTTTGTTTCTTTGTGAATATCTATGCGGATTTTTACTGAAATGCCAGTTTGTGTTCAAATATTTTACTTGCTTTTTCACAATAAACTGCAAGAGGAAAACAACAGGACGGCTACGATCCTGCAGTCTCACAAGTAACAAATAGGTGTGCTCATTGTCGGACTGGGGGGCTTGGGGCCCACCGGGGCTACTGTCCCAGGGCCAACCTGCAGGCCCTGCTGCCGCTCTGGTGCACTTCATTGGGCTAGTGCGCATGCACTCGGCGCCGTGTTTGTGCGCATGCTCGGAGCGCTACCTTTGTGCCCGTGCGCAGATCTTCTATTCTACCGCGAGCCCCGACGCCCAACTAAGTAGCGGATCTGGCCCGGCGGGGCCCACAAGAGCCCGGGGCCCACCGGGTTTTTTCCCGGTGTCCCGCCAGCACAGTCCGACACTGGGTGTGCTAGTTCAAAATGAACAAAAACATGAAATGAAAAATATTCAGATAGTCAACACATTTTCAGTAATTTAGCAAACAGGATTGTAATAAAGTAAATATATAAACAAATAATAAAATATATAAGTAAATAGTACCAGTATAAGTAACAGTACCATCTTTCAAGTCTCCGACTGCCGGTGCATTTCCCGTTACTTTATGATCTATTTACCGCCACCTGTCGTCTGGCAAGATAAAGGCGTCCAATGGGCAAAGAGTTACGAATATTTTTGGCAACAATTTTTAGAGACTAGGAAGCAGTTTGTCTCCAACTTCTTTTAGGTTATACAATCAGTAATTCCCTTCTGACCTGTGATAGTTTTCAATAAAACAATGAGTGAGTAGGCGGAGTCTATATTAAAAAAATAAGAATTAAACATTTTTGTGGTGTCCTAGCGGGGATATGATTATTATATGCAAATATTCTCATTTATTTCAAATTGCTCTATAATGGGGCTGGAGCCATAGAATATTTAGAGAGAATTTTAATTGACCTTTCACTGGTATTCATCAATATTCTTTTTGAGTAAAGACCTGCTCATTGGGTGAGGTCAGCAGACAAACTGATTTTTCTGATTCAGCCACCAAGGTAGAGACCAAATCAAGCTAATCACTTACCCATTGGCCCAAATATTGGATCATAACAGCACCCTATGCAGTTATTTTAAAGGAGAATTCAACCTGTAGTTTAAAAAACTCCCCCCCCCACCCTGGGTACTAGTTTTGTACAGCACCAACATGATTCCTATGAGATTACCCATCATTCATATCATACCAGGCTCCATCCTTACATTACACCCCAAATATAAAAGGGACACTATACAGCATTTCTAAGTTTTGAATTTGGGTGATTCCCAAGGAAATTACTCACCTGTTTACTGATTGTAATTCATATAATTAGGATAAGCCATGATTAGTAATCTCATTTTAAGACTCTGATGACCTCTTAAAAAGTGCTCTTCAGCTTATTAGGATAAATGACTAAATGCTTGTTGATCTCTGCCAAGCAAAATATATTTTATAATAGACTGGTCAGCAATAGTAAAAGGTCTCAAGTACAACGGGGATTGTCCCTGGTATTAGCACCAACAGCATTTCATGGCACATTATAGACTGTTTGGCTCCTCTTGCACTTACATCTCCTGCTCTTGGATTGGGGCAAATAGATACCTGAAATGCCAGTATACAGGAGGGCTCTTTGTATTAGAACCTACACATGTAGTTCCTCCAGCCTCCACAGATTGTTCCTTCTATGTCAAGGATCATGGTTGCCTTTCGCAGGAGATTATCACCTGAAATTGTGAGCTGGTTATGGGTATCAAATGTTTTGATCATCACTACCAGGAAAGCAGATACATCAAAATTCCCTGTGTACATGTGTTCTAGTCTGCCCCAAAATGTGTAGCTCCCCCCTGAATGACCATAAAGACCAGTTAGGGAAAGCTTTGTCAGGAATGCCTATTTGCACACCTATGCTCTTAAGAAAGACCACAATGAAGGTTATTAAGAGTTGGGCGAGCAAATATTTTGTAACCTAAATAATTCTGAAACCGAGCCAGACACACAGCAAATTTGTTTTATGGGGCCCTGTCCTCATAGTGGGTTTTGGACTGAAAGTAGAGGTTAGCATGATACAAGGTGCATGGGGGGGGGGTAAGTGTAGGCCGGCTCAAAGTTTCACGAATGATGGGCCCTGAAGTGACAGCCCTGTTGGGCCCTGTACACCCCAGTCCAACACTGCTCTGAGGGATGACTGCCTAATATGAACATGATCAGCCATGATATTATGCCTCCAACTACATAACATAGATCTCTCAATGATACAGGAATGATAGAGGATTTTGGGGATAGTAAAGTTAAAGAAGACATACTGTACTTGGTAACAACAGTATCCAGTTGACTCCAGCAGTCCTGCTAATGACTCCCCAGGGCATGTCCTCATGGGCTTCCTCGATAAACTTGAGAAAGAAAGTGTGGGCCAAACCATTCTCAAGGGAGATTTCTCTATCGCTATTGATAGTGACTGTGACACATTAAAGGCAGAACCTTCCACCAGGGAAATCTCCACATGGTCTAAATATAGATGAAACAGCAGCTCCTTGCCGGGCCCTGATGTTCCAAAACTGCAAATTCAACAAGTTTATATAGTTTTAACTGGCACCTACAAATGAACTGTTTCTTGCCAACAAATGTCCTTTTTCTTTTAGTTACCCTCTGGACAGGCTTTAAGAAAATTTAGGGAATGTTCCTAGTAATATTATTACACTTTAATTCCATTTTCAGCTGGCCTGGTTCTTCCCCACAAGACATCACACCAAAATTGCTAAGCTACACCACTGCTACTTCTTAAGAAAGAGGGGAATTTGTAAGGGGTAAATTACAGTTGACATTGGCTGTCCCCAAACTTTTTAATAGACATGAGCCACATTCAGATGTAAAAAGAGCTGAGGAGCAATACAAGCATGACAAATGTTCCTGGATGGTGTAAAATAAGTCCCATGTGCACTGGCAGCCTACAGGAGATTCAGTTTGGCAGTGCACATTTTTTATGCAACTAAAACTTGCCCCAAAGCCTGAAATTCAAAAACAAGCTCCTGCTTTGAGGCCACTGGGAGCAACATCCTGGGTCGGTGGGTCGATGAGCAAAATGTTGCTCACAAGCCATTGGTTGGGAATCTCTGCTCTATGGTGGATGTCTCAGCTAATGCTACTGATTGTGAAGCAGCATGTGAAGCAGATCGAGACTGCAGGATAGTAGCTGCCGTTATGTTATCTTTTTGCTGTCCATTGTGAAAATCCAATAAAATATTTAAAACACCATGTGAAGCAGACAGGCAGACCTCTACTCTACTCTACAGATCAGGGGTCCCCAACCTTTTTTACCCGTGAGACACATTAAAATGTAAAAAGAGTTGGGGAGCAACAGAAGCATGAAACAATCCCTTGGGGTGCCAAATAAGGGCTGTAATTGGTTATTTTGTAGCCCCCATGTGACCCGCAGCCTACAGGAGGTTCTACTTGGCACTATACTTCGTTTTTATGCAATTAAAACTTGCTTCAATGCTGGAATTCAAAAATGAGCACCTGCTTTGAGGACACTGAGAGCAACATCCAAGGAGTTGGGAGCAACATGATGCTTACGAGCTATTGGTTGGGAATCACTGCAGTAGATGGACAGATAGACAGGGATGTTTGGATGCCCGTATAAGAGAAGTGATACCTGTATGCTGTAAGCCTAAACCACTTTGTAGTGAGGAAATCAAACAAGAGGAACATAATTGTACGTTACACACTTCCCGTTTAATAACCTCCCTGGACCATAAAAACAGATTATGAAGGGAATGAATTGGCCTTTTTACGAGAGAAAGACTGGAGATGTGTGTCAGCCAGGTTCTGCACAATATAAACAATTAGAGACTACAGTCCAAAACCTTAGATCAAAAACCACTGCAGAGCTGATAGTTGGCAGGGATACAGCCTTCTATAATCACATTATGCCCTTCACTGGGCTAAACATATGCAGAGTCAGTACAGCCTTAATGCAGTATGGGGAATACTGCTGTGCACGAAAAGCCATGTCCAGATATATATATAGAAATCCAGTAGTTACACGCACTCCGATGTTAATATAAACGTTACTTTATTAGGAAGTCATTAAATATATTGCATCAACGTTTCGGTTCGGAATTTAGAACCTTTCTCAGGATGCTTTTCCCTCGAACAAGCTGTGTTACAGTTACAAAATTTAAAACTTACTTTCCCCGCCCAGATGCTGACATGGCAGCTCCCAATTGGAGCGGCATAATTAGCAACAATTAAAGTGCTCAGTATATATATATACACAAAATCAAAAAAAGAAACTAAATAATAATTCACACAAAATATACATCATGTATCTTGTTTTGGAGGACAAAAAGATGTTTAGAATGCAGAGACTAACGTTTATCAAGGAAACAATTAAATGAACAATATTCATTTAGCCCTCGTGGTGCAAGTGTATCCAAGGTTTTAATCCAAAAGCATTCACGCTGCAGCAGCAACCGTGAACGATCTCCTCCCCTGCGTGGCATGGGGACATGATCGATCCCCATATATTTAAAAGTGGGCAAACCATGCGCCATCTCGAGATAATGTTAAGCAATAGGCTTGGAAGTCTTATTGTCCCTGAACGCCGTATTGATGGCCGACCTGTGGCCATCTATACGGAGTCTCAGTGCCATGTCTGTCTTGCCGACATACAACAAACCACAAGGGCAAGTAATCAAATAAATCACGTGTGTAGTAGTACACGTGATATGATGGCGAATTGAATACCGCCGTCCGTCCGGGGATGAACAAAGCTTCCACCTGGGGTCATATATCGGCAAGACAGACATGTTGGACACTTAAAACAACCCAATTTCTTAGAAGGAAGCCAGGTGGAATCAACATTTTGTGTAGAGTAACATTGTACTGGGTCATCTAATATATATATATATAAAATTAGTATTTTATGCTATGGGACAATTATATCCTGCCATCCACAGATCTGGGGGTTTTTGTTTGTACTATAGGGTTCCTTGCATCCATTTGTATATTTATTAAAATAAGTTAATAGGCATTGCATTCTGTTGCTAAATGGCGCATGATTCAATGGAGGACAGGGATGACAATCTTGATTGATAGATTATAGTATATAAAGAAAAAAGACTAGAATAAAGAGGTTGAGTGAGGAGAGGAATAAAAATAGTTTGGAGAGTGGGCCCATGATCTAAGGTTTTCTGGGCCCCTGGCCAGGGCCAGATTTGCCGCGGGGGTACCCGAAAGCCGGTGTCCTCCATCGCCCCCTCCCTCTTAAAGGATACTGCGCATGAGTTTGCTGAAACTATACATAAACCTTATCAGCCCATGTGGAGCTGATATGGCTAGGGATGGGCGAATTTTTTTGCCTTGTTTCGCAACGGAAATGACGCCCATAGACTTGTATGGCGGTGTGCATCAAAAAAAAAAAAATGACGTGCGTCAAAAAAATGTCACCGCACCAAGACATTTCTTTGACGCCCATGGACTTTAATGGGCGTCGCCTACAATTCGCCAGAGGCAAATTTTTGGCGAAACGAAACGGCTCAGATTCGCCCATCCCTAGCTATGGTCAATTCTATCAGGAAACAAGTAACCTGGCTGTTTTTTGTATTCATTGTAAAGGATACTGTCACCGGTTACGTTTCTTTCTAGAACGTAACAGTTAATAGCGCTGCTCTAGAAGAATTCTGCATTGAACTCAATGTTTTTTTAAAAGAGCAAACAGATTTTTTTATATTTAATTCTGAAATTTGGCATGGGGCTAGACATATTGTCAGTTTCACAGGTGCTCTCAGTTCATGTGACTTGTGCTCTGATAAACTTCAGTCACTCTTTACTGCTGCACTGCAAGTTGAAGTGATATCACCCCCTTTTTCCCTCCCCAGAAGACCATCAGGAGCCCATCAACAGAACAATAGGTTGCTAACCATATAGCTACCTGACACCTCTGAGTGGTATTTGGTAGTCAGTAATAAAACACTTTGCAGCAGAATTCTGCTTCTGGATTGCTCTCCTCATTTTCCTAATTTATGGTTACATTGAAGACCAGCAGTGAGGTCTAAGAGCATAGAACCACCACGGCACCTTAACTTGGGCAGTGCGCTGGAGCACCTCTGCTGAAGGATTTGTATTGCTAAAGGTTCTAAAAACCCTGCTTTTTCCTGCTTGGAGCTATTCTTATGTCTAACACTAGGTGGGGCAAGGGAGTACAACCTAGGTCGTGGTAAAATACAATGGGAAGGGGAGAAACAATAGCTGTCTCAAAGCAGTTCCATCCTAAAGTGCTGACTCCTTCTCAGAATCAGGCACAATGCATGGCCGCCTCCACACCAATATTACAACTAAAAAAATACATTTGTTGGTAGAAGAATAACATTTTAATGGTAGAGTGAATAGTTTGCCGTGTAAACAGTGTAATTTAGAAATAAAAAGTAGCCCATAAAAATCATGATATAATCCCTTTAAGATCTTACAGAGACACAGTACTTTTGCTGGCTTAAATAATGTCTTTATTGTGGTTTATTAGAAGAATTTAGTTTGGTTTCTATAGCAGCAGGAATATGACTATTACACTTAGTTCCTCTAGTGACAGTTCTTCCTCAGACTCTGACTTTGTAAAGTCATTAAAGGTCATAATAGATATTCCTTACATAAGAATCTGGAAGATGAGCATCTAGAAAGGGGGTACAATATGATATTACAAATTATGCAAAGAGAAGTGGGTACGTGTAATATTGAAAATAGTGACTGGCCAGAGGTTTGTAAGAAGCGAGACCCCACAGAGCAGCACTAATTGAACTAAACCAAATAAACAGGTAATTAAACCTCAGTGTACACATGACCCTGTGCCAATCTTTGTTACTCTATAGAAACATGCAAAGAATGTAAGGCAGTTTATGCTTCCTTCTTGTGATTTCTGTGTCTGATTTGGATGTCATTATTAAACGCCATTCAGAATGCATGCAAATGACATCTGCTTTTGTATTGTTCGGTCACCTTTGTTTTGTAAAAGTTTATTTTTATTTGCGTTATGAAACACTTCCAGCCGCACGCACTTTCACCTCATATTTTAGCAAGGCCAGACATTCTATAACATTCCCAGAGCTGGCTCCACTGATGTTAATAACACTCATGTACAATGTAAAGCCGGCCGTACATTTAAAGATCCACCTCATTTGGCCACCCACATGCAGGGCTGATCCAATACTGTGGACTTACAGGGAGCCATTGGTCGAGGGCTGCATCGGTTGAGGCTTATGTATGGCCAGTTTCAGGCAATAAAAATCTTCACGCAAAGCAGGTTCTTATCAGACCCTGTTGGTACAACTGTTTGGGTGATACCATTAGTGTTAACCATTTTCAGGCAGGTGGCAGGGTCTGATGTAGGTCAAGAAGTAAAAGGCATGGGCCCACAGATTGAGCCTTGGCCAAAAAATGCCCAGAATAAAAAATAAACATAACTATTATATTCTGAAGTAACTTTATTTTGATTTGTATGTTATCTTGCTGTTACCTTACAGATGAAGTTTATTGGGTAATTTTATGTTCATGATATTACACTGTAAACAAACATGGAGGGCTATTGGTCTCCAACACAATAATGTTGGCTTTAAAGCCTCTAGTTAAAGCATTATAAACACATAATGTTTGTTGAGTAAGCCTTGAGGGGAGAAGCAATGTGGAAAAAGAAATGGCATGGAGATGTGGAAAGGAACACTGAAGAAGAGAAAGCTTGGAGATGAGAGAATAAGTAATAAAGACAAATGGAGAAGTAGCAATGAGAAAGAAAGGAAAGCATGGTGAGGAGGGGATGATCAGTCATAAGAAAGAAAAAGAATAGAGACGAGAAAAGGAGAAAATAGGATGAAATAAAGCATGGAGATGAGAGAATGAACAAGGAAGAGGAGAAGGGAATGGATATGAAGGGAAGTAGCAATTGGGAGGAAGGTAAAACATAAAGGCCAGGGAAGGAGCAGTGAAGAGGAATAGTATACAGTATATGGAGGGGAAGATGTGGAAATGTGGGAACGGGCAATGAGGTGGAAGAGAAGGCATGAAGGTAAGAAAAAGAGAAATGAGCAGAAAGATAAAGCATGTAAAATGGGCAATCAGCAATGAAGAAGAAAACATAGATATGTGGGAAGGAGCTATACAGAGGAAGATAAGACATGACTATAAAAGATTTTTGGACTGACCAAGCAAATACCTGCAAATGAAGATCTCCTATTTCATATTCAGTATTACTCAAAGCTTAGGTTGAGTTCACTCTAACTTCCTACATACAGTAAGCCAATAAAAGCTGTCAGCTCAGCATTAGCAATGATATCTATAGTAATAAGTTGGATTTGCTGTGGTTTTTTTCTTACTCCAATCAGCATAATCTGTTTAGTAGAACCAACATGGGGTCAGAGACATCATGGAAGTATGGTGTTGATTGTATTAGCATGATTGGATCTATGATGTTTTTATTGTCCAGGGAGAGGTGCCAAAACCAGCATTGTATGTGGCAGATGGGCAGGTCTTCCAAATATTAGGTTTAAAAAAAGCTTTGCACGTTTACCCCCATTTGTAAATTGGCCCTATAATGACAAATTCATAAAGCCAATTGAAAAAAGTCTTACAGATATGTAATACATATGTATATAATTTATTTTAATTAATTTTAGCAATTGAAAAATCTGCAATTTTAGCAATTTAAATATAAACAATTTATCACATACAGTAAAGGATCACCATGGTTTCCTTAGCTAATATAGTTTATAATTTGACAGTTCAAACAGCAGGACCTCCCTGCAGCGTACTAGTGGTGTTTCAGATGATGGTTTGGTACAGAGCTCACCTTATGGGGGTCTAAACAGGGGCACTGCACATACTTTGGGGGCCCACAGAGCGGCAGTTTGAGGTAGGAATTATGGATGCACCAAATCTAGGATTCGAACCGTATCCAAATAATCACCTGAGTTTTTGTCACACTTTCTCCCTGATTTCCCTAATTTGCATATGGATCAGTATTTGGCTGAATCTTTTGCAAAGGATTCGGGATTTGTCCAAATACTAAAATAGTGTGTTTGCTACATCCCTAGTAGGAATACTATGAAAAAGTTCAGCTGTGCTCTAGCCTTTTGACTATTTAGACAGAGCAGAGCCTATAATAACACTGGAAATAATAGCCTGTGACTGTGGCATAGCAGGTATAGTAGGAGAGATGGTGCCTATAGTAACAGTGGGATAATAGTCTCTGGGAAGGGAGTGTGACTGTGGGATAGCAGGTATAGTAGGGAGAGATGGTGTCTATAGTAGCAGTGGGATAATAGTCTATGGGAAGGGCCTGTGGCTGTGGGATAGCAGGTATAGTAGGAGAGATGGTGCCTAAAGTAGCAGCGGGATAATAGTCTCTGGGAAGGGACTGTGGATGTGGGACAGCAGGTATAGTAGGGAGAGATGGTGCCTATAGTAACAGTGGGATAATAGTCTCTGGGAAGAGAGTGTGACTATGAGATAGCAGGTATAGTAGGGAGAGATGGTGCCTATAGTAACAGTGGGATAATAGTCTCTGGGAAGGGAGTGTGACTGTGGGATAGCAGGTATAGTAGGGAGAGATGGTGCCTATAGTAACAGTGGGATAATAGTCTCTGGGAAGGGAGTGTGACTGTGGGATAGCAGGTATAGTAGGGAGAGATGGTGCCTATAGTAACAGTGGGATAATAGTCTCTGGGAAGGGAGTGTGACTGTGGGATAGCAGGTATAGTAGGGAGAGATGGTGCCTGTAGTAACAGTGGATAATAGTCTCTGGGAAGGGATTGTGGCTGTGGGATAGCAGGTATAGTAGGGAGAGATGGTGCGTATAGTAACAGTGGGATAATAGTCTCTGGTAAGGGAGTGTGACTGTGGGATAGCAGGTATAGTAGGGAGAGATGGTGCCTATAGTAACAGTGGGATAATAGTCTCTGGGAAGGGAGTGTGACTGTGGGATAGCAGGTATAGTAGGGAGAGATGGTGCCTATAGTAACAGTGGGATAATAGTCTCTGGGAAGGGAGTGTGACTGTGGGATAGCAGGTATAGTAGGGAGAGATGGTGCCTATAGTAACAGTGGGATAATAGTCTCTGGGAAGGGAGTGTGACTGTGGGATAGCAGGTATAGTAGGGAGAGATGGTGCCTGTAGTAACAGTGGATAATAGTCTCTGGGAAGGGATTGTGGCTGTGGGATAGCAGGTATAGTAGGGAGAGATGGTGCCTATAGTAACAGTGGGATAATAGTCTCTGGGAAGGGAGTGTGACTGTGGGATAGCAGGTATAGTAGGGAGAGATGGTGCCTATAGTAACAGTGGGATAATAGTCTCTGGGAAGGGAGTGTGACTGTGGGATAGCAGGTATAGTAGGGAGAGATGGTGCCTGTAGTAACAGTGGATAATAGTCTCTGGGAAGGGATTGTGGCTGTGGGATAGCAGGTATAGTAGGGAGAGATGGTGCGTATAGTAACAGTGGGATAATAGTCTCTGGTAAGGGAGTGTGACTGTGGGATAGCAGGTATAGTAGGGAGAGATTGTGTCTTTAGTAACAGTGGGATAATAGTCTCTGGGAAGGGACTGTGGCTGTGGGATAGCAGGTACAGATCCTCAGCTGAACAATGGTTAGGCTTTCTAATTTTTGCTCCCACTACAACTTCTAAGGGCATTCTGCCCAACACTGCCTCTTCAACTTTAGCCCAAAACAACTCTTGTGCTTCCAGTTCAGCTGACCAGGTAACATATCTTTTCTTCAGCATCAGCTTCCTCATCCTGTGATAAGTGGAAAGCTCTCTGTCTGGGATATCATCTAATAAGATAAGTACAAGGACATCCCACATCTCATCAAAGAGTTTGTAGCTGGCGAGCTGCATCTCTAGGGAGCACCACTCACTCTGCAGGTAGCTCCGGCTCCCAACACAAATGGTTTTATGGCAGTTGTGTATACTGTCCTCAATATTGTCTATGATGTCTCTACCAAGCTGGAAGTCCCGGTGATGGAGGCAGAGATGAAGAGCTGAGGTCTTTAGCATAGGTAGCATCATTTTGTAGACCCACTCCTCATCATGGGTATTGTAAGAAACAAAAGCATCATATTTATAGAGTTCTTTTTTTGACTTCCATCGTTCATGTAGCCAGGCAACAAAGAGAAAGTAATTGTACTTGATCTGCCAGTAGAACTTTAACTGTATACAATGGGAATGATGATCAAGAGCAAAATGTTGGGAAAGAGCAAAAGAGCTTCAGTTTAAATTCCTTATCACAGACATAGGTGTCATGAAAGTAAGAGTTTTCATTGCCAGGACATGTCAGGTTATAAGGATGGACAATCTGCAGAGGGGCCTTTCTAAACCACATTTGCAGTTCAGCATTGTTGCAGGTGCAGCTAAGGGGGCATTTGCGCAGGTCCAGGAATTTCAGTTGAGTCAAGTTTCCAAAAACTTTGATATTTATATGTATATATACCATACATTTGGGGGGTTTTTTTGCTAAAAGCCAAAAAGTCTTATTATTTTATTAAAACCACTGTGACCAAACTCCTGTGCACATATTTACTTTTTTTGTCAATAAATTAACCCAAAAAAAATCTGGTGCATGAAAAAGTCTTTATAAAATTGTCAAGAAATCCAAATCGGATTTGACAACCGAAAACTCTTCAGATTATTGTACAAAACCCATCATAGATTAGGATATCTTCAAAATGTCAATGGGACATCTGCCATTGACTTCTACATGACCTCGACAGGTTTGAGATGGAGTACTTTTTTAGTCTGACTTTTAACAGCCTTGGGGTTTAAGAAATCATGAAAAATTCTATTTTTTCCACATGAAAACATGGCATTTTCCCCTTTAAAACTCTAACCAGGCAGCCCAAACCCTAAGGGGGTTATTTATGAAAAATCGATATTTTCTAGTTGAATTTTTTCATGAAAAAACTCAAATTATTAGAAATACAATTTTAAAGATGTATTATGCCCTGAAGCTGAAAAAATCTGAATCTGAAAACCTGTCAAATTCACATAAAAGTCAATGGCAGCTGTCATATGATTCGAATTTCAATTAGAATTTTTTGTTTGTAAACGCAAAGAAATAAATCAAATTTTTATAATCTGATTTTTTTCAACCTGAAATATTAGTAAATGAGCCAAGTTCATGGAAGGGAGTTTGGTTGAGTTTGTTTCCGGTAAAATATGAAAGAGAAAAAAAAATGAGTTTTAGTAAATAAGCCCCTAAGTGTTACTCTATCCTCCTGTTCCAGGCACAGCAAACAAATGCTGCCTCTAAAAGCACAGAGAACACTTGGTGGTCTGTCATTTCTCATCCACTTGCACCTGACACTGGGTTATTACACTCACTTACTTTAGCTATGATCATCACTGGGGTAAAACAACAGGTGTTTGTCAATGGACACAACCCAAAGGATTTTCTTGTATTTGGTGGCAGCCCTCACTCTTTTACAAAAAGTAAAAATAAAGAGACCAGGTCAGCTTGATTGCCTCTCTGAAAAGGTTTTCTCTTTTCTATCTATATTGATAATATTGGTGCATGTCTGGGCACCTTTACTGTGGAACTGTTTTGTGACCTCTGATATCCTTAGACATAACAACATGGTGCATAATATTGTCCATGTAAGCTGCTATGGAGAATGAAAATCCCTGCTACAGTGCAAGCTCTCAGACTGATATTACAATCATACATAACACCAATGTGCCTGGCCAGGAAAAAGTAGGAAACTGAATTATTATGAAATTGCAGATGGCGTCAACACACAGGACAGAGTAGGTAATATCCCTCACACACACTTACAAGAAAAGAAATAAAAAAATAAACAAAACACTTTACTGGATCTCATTATAGCTTCACTTAACTTGCACTTAGGAGGCTTACTAGAAAATTAATATACAGATACAATGCAGAACTTCCAAAACAATACATTTCTGCTTCATGAGTTTTGAATCAGACTATTTCTTCTTGATTGACACTCCAGCTCCCACAAATCTTTTTTTTTTAAATGCAGGTGCTCAAGTACCAAATACTTATGAACGTATCATTACAGGTTCCAGGGTGTAATCTGCTCCCATTTACTACTGCTATTTCTTTGTAGGACTAGTATAGATAATCATGTACAGGTATGGGACCTGTTATCTGGAATGTTCGGGACCTGGGACTTTCCAGATAATGGATCTTTATACCTACTAGAAAATCTTATAAATATTAAATAAACCCAATAGGCTGGTTTTGCTTCCAAAAAGGATTAATTACATCTTAGTTTGGATCAAGTACAAGGTACTGTTTTATTATTACAGAGAAAAAGGAAATTGGATCTTTTTGGATAATGGGTTTCTGTATAACAGATCCCATACCTGTAATATAAAATCAGTAGTTTGGATCTTTTTGGATAATGGGTTTCTGTATAACAGATCCCATACCTGTAATATAAAATCAGTGGTTATTTCTGGTTCCTGCTGTCAGACAATGTCCTGGTAACAGAAAAGTAAAACAGCAGCAATAACAACACTAAATTAGGCAATTTAGTAGGGATGCATCGAATCCACTATTTTGGATTCGGCCTAACCCTGAATCCTTTGCGAAAGATTCAGCCGAATACCGAACCAAATCCTAATTTGCATATGCAAATTAGGGTTGGGAAGGGCAAATCAATTTTTACTTCCTTGTTTTGTGACAAAAAGTCACACAATTTCCCTCCCGCCCCTAATTTGCATATGCAAATTCGGATCAGCCTGGCAGAAGGATTCGGGCTGAATCCGAATCCTGCTGAAAAAAGCCGAATCATAACCTGCCAAAGTTTGATGAACGTGGTTATTAGGGGGTGTGGCCACAAAAATGGGTGTGGTCAAAAACCAATTCATTGTTTGATGATCAGCTTTACCGAAGGTCCTACATCTGGATATCACTGGAGACAATCCAAGATAATTATAACAATGGCAACCAACAAACTGCTGGGCAGGTTCATTCAGTAAGCAGGAACTTTCAAGCCTGTTAAGATGCCACTGTAGTTGGTGTTCTGTGAATGATCTGTTGTCTCCAGAATCACTTGAATGAACATTTAACCCATCAATAGTAAACAATATATGAGGAGACTTTGGTTGTGTTGGCTGCAAGATCTCACATATTTTAACCCAACACTGTCCCTTTGTTTACGTTTTCAAAAGACTTGAGCAGTGAATGATCATTTAATGATGATTATCTCAAAGTACCGTCCACTCACCAATTTCATCATCTCACAAATAAAATGTTTAAACCTGTCTGATCGTCTGTTGGGAGGATTTTGTTGAATCGATACAATCGTGTGCACCCCATCAATGTAATGTCAGACAAAATCTGCCGGTATATGGGCCACCTTTAGTCATACCTATACTGGGACATTTCTATTTTTTAACAGTAGAGCAGGGTAACATTTTTGTTTGGGTGGGCTACAACTGTCCAAATACCATTTTACAGACTTTATTAATTTGCGGCATTTAAAGCCTTTATTTCAAAATGGAATGTATTCTCAGAGATCTCACCTGTCATATCTGACCATTTCAGTTTGCATCTCTAGATCACCCCCATTTCAGTCTGTTTTCTCTAGGGATGCACCGAATTCAGGATTCGGTTCGGGATTCGGCCAGGATTCGGCCTTTTTCAGCAGGATTCGAATTCGGCCGAATCCTTCTGCCTGGCCCGAACCGAATCCTAATTTGCATATGCAAATTAGGGGTGGGGAGGGAAATCGCGGGACTTTTTGTCACAAAACAAGGAAATAAAATCATTTCCCCCTTCCCATCCCTAATTTGCATATGCAAATTAGGGTTCGGATTCGGTACGGTATTCGGCCGAATCTTTCACAAAGGATTCGGGGGTTTGGCCAAATCCAAAATAGTGGATTCGGTGCATCCCTAGTTTTCTCCCACAAATAAAAGGTTATTTATCAAAATCCCAAATTTTCTCACTATTTTCTAAAAGCCATTCTAATCAAATCCGCACAGAATAAAAACTGACTTCTACCCTGCAGTCTGGCATCTCTGTGTGCATTCTTCCAGTTCCACAACACCCTGCACCGGGTTATCACAAATGCTACTCACTACCCCCACCAACCCTCCTCCGCCAGTGGGATTTAGTGAAGAAGTGTCTTGGGGTAGAGTCCTGCAGCGGGTCGGGTACCCGAAAAAACCTGCGGCACCCTGCAGGTTGCGGGTAGAAGTTCCGGGTGCAGGTGTGGACGCTGTTCTGTGTGTAGCGGGTCGGGCCGCAGATCTTCTCAATAGCGTTTTTTCTGATGATGTAATTTCTGGTTTACAGTGACACCATTTCCCGATTCTTGATGGTCAGCGGGTCGCGGTTTCAAGTTGCGGTTAAGGTACTTGCAGGTCAGGTAGCGGGTCCAAGCGGGTAAGAATGCGGGTCCGGGTTGCGGTTTGCAGGGTACGGGTTCCAAAACATGGACCCGTGCAGGATTCTATCTTGGGGACAGCTCTCAATTGCCTAAATGCTAAATACATTTTTCCATTCTGCTCCCCTCACCTACGTCAAAATTGCTAACCTAGACATAGGCCCTTGCGTAATATACGCTGGACGCACCTACAGTAATTGCATCCAATTCCCCAAAATGAATGCAGCTGCCCTCTTGACAAATTCAGCGCAATTGCACAACTGTATACATTTCTGCAACACGTCAGCACTATATAAAGTATAATCATGTCAATATTTAATATCAAATTGTTTTCTTATAATGTTGTATTACAAGAAGAGCTTATAACAGATTTCTTCAGTTCAAAGTATAAATGAATAAATACACAAATATAAAACCTTTTTTATTCCATATAAACAGGACCTTCTATTTCCACATAATGATAAGTATAATTGTTTGAGTAAAGCTCCCATGAAATAATGCAGGAGATTATTGTTGTATTTCTAAATAGGATCCCTTCCATGGACATGTTTTCCCTGCAGATCTCATTAGCAGGTAACTTTTCACATGTCTTGTCTTCTAGATTATTCCCAGTGCTGAAGTCTCAATACAGGATCATGAGCTAAAATGCAACCATGTTCCTACTAAAAGGAGCATGTGAGTTGCAGGTCAAAACACAGACTTTTTTGGTGTGTCAAGAAAAAATATCCCTCCTTTTTCCACCCACCCTGTCTCCCTAATAAGCAAACACAGCAGGTCATTGATAAAGGTGGAAAATTTATTGTTTATTAATGGTGGTTCCAGGACTTCCATCGGGGACCAATGTTTCTTCTGGGGCCCAGTACCAGAATGACAAATGGGCCCCTAGATTTATGCCCCTGTCCCTCCCCCCGATGGTAGTCCTGGTTTTTTGAAGCACAGTAACATCAATAAAAAATTATATTTAAATAGTATACATTGAGGAGAAATAGAGCGCCACATGATGGATCATCACCTTTTCTAAAGAGGATCAGAAGCAGAGTTTCGGTAAGTTGTTTCTTAATAAAGGCATCTCAATTTTAAAATTTAATTTATCTTGGTATTTTTTTTCTTATATGTTTTCTAAAAAAATAATTTTGATGTTACTGGTCCTTTAACGCCTTGGTGGTAGTTCTGGCTCTTCAACGTCTCAATGCTAAGGAAAGAATGGTCAGAGTTAGACATGGATTCACTTTGCTTATAATAATACTGAAATTTGCTTTTGTTATATGAGCAAAAAAAGAGCAATTTCCTTACTTCTTTGTAGGTGTTTTATAATGTTCTTTCTTATGCCACCCTCACCCCAGATGTTGGTGACATTTTTTTGATGTTATATTACATGAACATTTATAATTTTGTTTGTATTTAATTTTGTAGGAGTAATAACTTCTACTTCTTTATTGATGAGTGCTTGCAAAAACAGCCAGCAAGAAGACCAAGTGCAAGGCAGCTACTTACTCACCCACCTGCATACATATTAAATGACTTAAAATTCGCTATAAAATAAAAAGAGAAGAGAGACAACAATACCTTATTGTCATATTCAGCCCCGTTCTTGTAATTACAGGCAAGAACTTGAAGAACAGGTGCCGTGTATTTGGTTATTCCGGCAGGGCTGTTGTTACTCTTTTCACCCATCGTGGCAAGGCTAAAATTAACTGAAATTATAAGAAGAATAAATATAAGTAAGAAGTATAATGTAAGAAAAATATTTGTGAATACAATGCATTTATGATTTTATTTGTGAACACTTCCCATAAAGCTAAGAGGCCCATTTATCAAAGGTCGAATTTCAAATTCATGTAAATTTTTTAAAACTCCCATAAACTCCCATTAACTCGAAATTCGACCAATCGAAGTTCGTTATAAAAATGTAATTTTTTAAACTAGGGTGAATAGGATCTACCCGAAAACTCGAATCGAATTCGATTGGAGTTTTAAAAACTCAGAGTTTTTTCTTTGAAAAAAACTTGAATGTCAGGAAGGCTGCTAACAACTCAGAATAGATCCCTGGACATCCCCCATTGACTCAAACAGCAATTTGGTACGTTTTAGGTGGCGAATAGCCAAATTCGAGTTCTTAAAGAGCCAGAGTATGGTAAACCTCAAAAATCGAATTCAAATTTTTTTGAAAAACTCGAATCTAATTTCAATAACTCCCTAGTTGAATTTGCCAGCTTTGACCATAAAATAACTCAAAATTTCAAATTTTCAATTAGACCCATGATAAATCTGTAAGTGTCACTTACTTATTTTTACATCTGCGTCAGCTGTTAGTATTATATTGTTGGGCGTCAGTTCATGATGGATTATGACATCTTCAAAATGGACTTTCCCATTAACTTATACTTGAACTGGGCAAGTTTTAGGTGGGGAATAGTCAAATTCGATTTTTAAAGGGGCAAGGTTTGATAGATATCAAAATTTTAATTAAAATTTGAATCAAGTTTGGATTATTCACAATTTGAATTTGAGAGTTTTTACCATATTTTCAATTTGACCCTTAATGAATCTGTCCCCTAATATATATAATGGATCCATTTGGCTATCAGTATTGGTGGAATAGGGCCTATATAGGAGTTTGAGGGATCTAGTAAGAAAAGGGGGGTCTGCAGGGGCCTAATTATGTTTAAAAGGGTTTAATTCTCCGTGAGAGAAAAAAAGATTTTATTACGGAAGTAAATCTGAAACCTTATTAATAGTTGCAGGTTGTGCCTGTCTATTTGCACTGCTCGATGTTCCAGAGCTTTTCGTCTGCTTCTTTTCATATTCAAAATTCTGCAATACAGAGGCGACATTGGTCAAAAATCTATTTGAGCTGATTACATTAATTAAAAACACTTTTTTATATTAACTCAGTTCTAATGCTAAAATAAGGGGGTTATTTAGCAAAGTCCGAATTTATCTCAATATTTTCTGGTACAAACTCTGATCAATCCGCTCGGGTTTTTTATGCTTATTTATTATTACATTTTATATTTTAAAAATTTTTAATTTCTTTAATTATAGTTGTGTAGTCATTGATTATTTTCTGCTTACTTGGAAGTGGCAGGAGGTGTTGTTGGATGTTTTGTCCTGCTCACTTATTTGTTCATCCTGGTTAGAACAGAGAGAAGATGAAAAATACATATTTCACTGCTCAAATTGACGATATGTAGGGCAATCTGATGCTGGGTTTGATGTTTTATCATAACTTGTCTTTTCTGCTTACCTCAGATGTTTTTTCAGCAGTCTCTTCTCTGCTGTTGTCCTGGTTAAAAGAGAAAACATTATTGTATAAGATCAACTGAGTTCAGGAGAAAGTATAATAAAACCAATCTCTGTCATTTCTTTAATTATAGTTGTGTAGTCATTGATTATTTTCTGCTTACTTGGAAGTGGCAGGAGGTGTTATTGGAAGTTTCATCCTGCTCACTTAGTTGTTCATCCTGGTTAGAACAGAGAGAAGATGAAAAATACAAATCTCACTGCTCAAATTGACGATATGTAGGGCAATCTGATGCTGGGTTTGATGTTTTATCATAACTTGTCTTTTCTGGTTACCTCAGATGTTTTTCAGCAGTCTCTTCTCTGCTGTTGTCCTGGTTAAAAAAGAAAACATTGTTGTATAAGATCAACTCAGTTCAGGAGAAAGTATGATAAAAACCAATTTCTTTAATTTCTTTAATTATAGTTGTGTAGTCATTGATTATTTTCTGCTTACTTGGAAGTGGCAGGTGGTGTTGTTGGATGTCTCATCCTGCTCACTTATTTGTTCATCCTGCTTAGAACAGAGAGAAAATATAAATCTCACTGCTCAAATCACTGTTATGTAGGGCAATCTGATGCTGGGTTTGATATTTATTATAGTTGAATTGTCTTTTCTGGTTACCTCAGATGCTTCTTCAGCAGGTTCTTCTCTGCTGTTGTCCTGGTTAAAAGAGAAAACATTATTGTATAAGATCAACTTAGTTCAGGAGAAAGTATAATAAAACCAATCTCTTTCTTTTTTTTAATTATAATTGTGTAGTCATTGATTATTTTCTGCTTACTTAGAAATGGCAGGTGCTGTTACTGGGTGTTTCTTCCTGCTCACTTTGTTGTTCATCCTGGTTAGAACAGAGAGAAGATAAAAAAATACACATCTCACTGCTCAAATTGACGATATTTAGGGCAATCTGATGCTGGGTTTGATATTTTATTATAGTTTAATTGTCTTTTCTGGTTACCTCTGATGCTTCTTCAGCAGTCTCTTCTCTGCTGTTGTCCTGGTTAAAAGAGAAAACATTATTGTATAAGATCAACTGAGTTCAGGAGAAAGTATGATAAAAACCAATTTCTTTAATTATAGCTGTGTAGTCATTGATTATTTTCTGCTTACTTGGAAGTGGCAGGAGGTGTTGTTGGATGTTTCGTCCTGCTCACTTACTTGTTCATCCTGGTTAGAACAGAGAGAAGATAATAAATACATATGTCACAGCTCAAATAAATGTTATGTAGGGCAAAATCTAATGGTGGGTTAGATATTTTATTCTAATTTAATTGTCTTTTCTGCTTACCTCAGATGTTTCTTCAGCAGGCTCTTCTCTGCTGTTGTCCTGAATAAAAGAGAAAACATTATTGTATAAGATCAACTTAGTTCAGTTAGAAGAGAGAGAGAAGATGATAAACAAATATTTCACAGCACAAATGAATGCACAATTTGTAAAAGTTTTTTTCTGTTTACCTCTTCAGTGCTTTCCTCAGGTTTTTCATTGAATTCCTGGTGAAAAGGTGAGAAAAAGGGATTAAACTCAGTTGTGTCAATTCAGCCACTCAAAAAAGAAATAAAACTTCTCGAACAATCGAAGGAAAAGGCGCTTGATCGAGCGATTAAATCCTTTTCGAAGGATTTTAATCCATCGATCGAACGATTTTCCTTCTATCAAAAAAAGCTAGGAAAACTTATGGGGACCTTCCCCATAGGCTAACATTGGTGCTCGGTAGGTTTAGCCTAGGTGGTCGAAGTTTTTTTTAAAGAGACAGTACTTCGACTATCGAATGGTCGAATAGTCAAACGATTTTTACTTCGAATCGTTCGATTCCAAGTCGTAGTCGAAGGTCGAAGTAGCCAATTCGATGGTCGAACTAGCCAAAAAAAATACTTTGAAATTCGAAGTATTTTTTATTCTAATCCTTCACTCGAGCTAAGTAAATGTGCCCCCATATAGTTATAGTGCTGTGGTTTAATATCTAAAATATACCTTATTCATTAAGCAAATAAGCTCAACTTCAACTGTTTCTTTACTACTTACCTGGCAGTTGTTGGGGCCAGTTTATTGAGGTGGTTCCTGTTTAAGAGATAAAAAGACATGTTATAAAATCAAATCAGCTTTTTTTATGTAACATTATCGGTACTATGGGAGATTTGAAATGTTATTATTATTATGTGTAGTGATGAGTAAATTATTTTGGCCAGGCATGGATTTTTGCTGAAATTCCACATTTCGGCATATTATTTTCGCAATCATTGGCAAAAATTAACAGTGCAAAAAGTTTGCAGAGACAAAAAATTTGCCAAGACAAAATAGTAAATAAAGGAAAAATACCACTGACTTTGATGCATTTGGAGGGGGGAAAAAAGATGCACACATAAGAACACATTTGGTCGCCTATTAACGTCAATGGTTTTTGTGAATTTTTTGTCGTTTCGAAAAATTTTAAGCAGTTCCGCAAATTTTTTGCAAAACACAACACAACAGATTTACTCATCACTATTACGGGTTATTTACTAAACCTCAATTCTCATTTTTTAATAAAAACAAACAAATTTTTGCTAATTTACTAATAATTCAGGTTGAAAAAATTAGATTGAATAATCTAAAAAAAAAAAAAAATTAAAAGAACTAGCAAAAATTTGAATTGTGCAAAAAACTCACAAAATTGCTATAGTTTTCAAGCAAAAAACAGCGTAAACAGCCCAAAATGTTTAGAATTATGAAGGCATAAAACATGTTTCCCGAAGGTAAAAAGGGACCATCTGCCATTGATTTTTACATAATTTCAAAAGGTTTTAGCTTGAGTATTTATAGATTCAAATTGTTAGCAGCTTCAGGGTATAATCTTGAAAAGTTTAAGTTTTTTTTTCCCTTAAAGGGCATGTAAAGGCAAAAAAACTAAAATCCCATTTTCACTTTCTTTAATGAAAAAGAAACCTATCTCCAATATACTTTAATTAAAAAATGTGTACCATTTTTATAAGAAACCTGACTGTATGCAGTGAAATTCTCCCTTCATTTACTGCTGTGGATAGGAATTGTCAGACGGTCCCTAACTGCTGAGCAGGGAAACAATCATACTTATGAACAGCAGGGGGAGCCCCCCCGCCTTACTTCCCAGCCATGCAGAACTCAAGCAGCATTGTTTATGACGATCCCTAAGCAGCCCAGACCACACTGAGCATGTGTGCACTGAGCACATTTACTAAGCTTGAGTGAAGGATTCGAAGTAAAAAAAATTTTTGGGTACTTCAACCATCGAATAGGCTACTTCGACCTTCAACTACGACTTCGACTCAAACTAAAAATCGTTCGACTATTCGACCATTCGATGGTCGAAATGCTGTCTCTTTAAAAAAAACTTTGACTACATACTTCGGCAGTTTAAACCTACCGAGCTATAATGTTAGCCTATGGGGAAATTCCCCATAAGCTTTCTAAGCTTTTTTTGATCAAAGGAAAATCCTTTGATCGATGGATTAAAATCCTTCGAAACGATTTTTCCTTCGATCAAACTATTTGCGGTAAATTCTTCGACATTGGTATTCGAAGTCGAAGGATTTTACTTCGAGGGACGAATATCGAGGGTTAATTAACCCTTGATATTCGACCCTTAGTAAATGTGCCCCTTAAGCTCCCCATAGACGTGATGATTCTTCTTGCCAAACTACCGATTTTAGGCAAGCCCGACCAATCCTTCGAAATTATCGCGTGGTTAGTGGGATTTGAACGATCGTACATCTTACGATTTTTCGGCCGACATCTGTCTGGAAATTGATCAGCCAGGCCAAAAAATCTTTGTCTATCTATGTTTACAGGGCCAAGCAGGCAGCTCCCCTTGTTTTCCTGGCAAATTGGTCTTTTTAGTTGATGGTCAATTCGTACGATCGTTCCGAGAAAATCGTGGTCTCACGATGAGGATCGGATCTTTTAAAAATCTCAACATCTATGGCCAGCTTAAGTCTTGCAAAGATGTTTAACAAAGTTACATGACGGTGACCCCCTGTGGCCAACTTTGAAAGCATAAATCATTTGTTTGATTAGACTTGTGGTGCAGTAAGTTCATGTTTATATTTAGTATACAAAATACAGCATTTCTAGCCTTATTCTTTTTTTGACTTTACATGCCCTTTAAAAACCTCAACTTGAAAAAAGTGAGTTTTAGTAAAAAACCCACTTAACGTGTAATGTGCAATTTCGTAAAAATTTTTTTGTTAATAATAGTAATAGTGCAAAGATGCCTGTCAGGAACAATGTTACTTGATAAATTAACAGTTGGGGGGCAGATTTATCAAAGGTCGAGGTGAATTTTTGAATAAAAAAATTAGAATTTCAAGCTATTTTTTGATTACTAGAGAATAGTTAAAATTCGATTTGAATTAAAAAAAAATAGAAAATTTGAATATCGAAATTTATCATGTACTGTCTCTTTAAAAATTTGACTTCGACCATTCGCCATATAAAACCTGCCGAATTGCTGTTTTAGCCTATGGGGAACCTCCTAGAGATCATTGGTGGACTTTTGGAAAAAACTTTGAATCAAATTCAATCGCATGCGCTATTCCTTCAATTCGAACTAATATGGACCTATTCGATTGGAAATGGACCTATTCGACCCAAAAAAAACTTTCACTTAATTTTGGTTGGTCTTTTTGAATTCGAATTTGAAACTTTTTTCAATTCGAAATTCGACCTTTGATAAATCTGCCCCTTAAAGTCAACACGGGAAAGTGAATAATAATAATGTACGATACCAACGCCGCTTCTGCTTACCAGGCAGATTTCTGTGACCTCTGGTTCAGGCTGGGTACAAGATAAAAAGGTTGTGTTACTTTATAGAACAAAATCATCTTTCAAGATCAATTTAAGGTGAGTAACTGCTAAAGATATATTTCATTTTGAAAAATGTGCTTTTAATTTATGTGTATAAATAAATGCAGGGTCAGTATAGGGATATCTTCTGATATTTATTCAAAGGTGAAATCTCTTGCCAGGAGGGGAAAGCAGATTTACTTTTGCAAACATAACATGTTTATTACTGTCATACAGTGAAATAATCTTAGCAAAAGTTGGATGGAAATAAAATGCAGTAGAACAAATTGTACTTTGCAAAAATAGCAAATTTAAACTAAAATACACTGAAATTACATAAACTAAGGGAACAATAGCTACAAATTCCAGAGCACAGGGAAGCATTAAATATATGTAATATGTAAGTACCAAATATACATAAACACACATATAAATATATATATATTTGATACTTAGAAGACTATAAGGATAAGGTATATTTCCTGGCGTTAACTAGAAACTGGGTTGATTTCACAACTTTCCTGGTTATCAAACATTTAAAAGGGTTTCACCAAAAATATATATTAAGGAATGTGCCATATTAAGTTAATGGTAATGGGTGATTTGTAGTTTAATTTCAATAGGAGCTGGGTTTAAAAGTGGGGGAAGGTGGCCGTGATTATAGATCCAGGGCTGAGTCTGATTATTATTCAAAGGAGAAATGAGAGGAGATTTGTTTAGTTCATATTGATACTTACCAAAGCAAGAATGTCGACGATCTCAATATTCTAGAGAAAAATAAAAATATGTTTTATTACAAAATTAATTAGCAAAATAGCAAACTAGAATTGTAAATACAATGGTTTGAATAGCACAAATAGTTAGCAAATTGTTTTTTTTCATATAGTGTTAACCAGTTCTTTGCTGCTTACCATAACGATTTCATTGGATGTTCCAACGCAGTGTTTCTAGAAAGAAAAAAAAGAAGAAGTCAGTAAATAGATAACGATACAAATCAAACTTGCCTCAGTTAAGTGAAATGTCTAAATACATAGTTTAATATATCCATATAAATATAAGAACTATTGTAAAAGTAAATAATCACATTTTATATACATTTTGTTTTCAATTGAATATTCATTAGACCATGCCATTGAATCACACAGCCTTTTATATTGTCTCTGAATATTTGCATTGAAGTAAATGGTGTCCTTATTGCCCTATGCAGCAAATGAATTCTCCATCCACTTCCATTCCTTAAAGGAACAGTAACACCAAAAAATGTAATGTTTTAAAGTAATGAAAATATCATGTAGTGTTGCCCTGCATTGGTAAAACTGATCTTTTTGCTTCAGAAACACTACTATAGTTCATATAAACAAGCTGCTGTGGAGCAATGGCGGAATTTGAAAAACGGCTAAATGGCACAGGTTAACTAATGGATAACAGATAACACCATTAAACAGACAGAGCTTATCTGCTATCTGCTGTGTAACTTGAGCCTTTTCTCCTTTGAATGGCTGCCCCCATTGCTATACAGCAGCTCATTAATATAAACAATATTAGTGTTTCTTAAGCAAACACAGCAGTTGTACTTGTGCAGGGCAACAATGCATTATATTTTCATTGCTTTAAAACATTTTTATTTTTTGACGTTACTGTTCCTTTAAAGGAACAGTTCAGTGTGAAAATAAAAACTGTGTAAATAGATAGGCTGTGCAAAATAAAAAATGTTTCTAATGTAGTTAGTTAGCCAAAATGTGATATATAAAGGCTGGAGTGAACAGATGTCTAATAAAACAGCCAGAATACAACTTCCTGCTTTTCAGCTCTATAACTCTGAGTTAGTCAGTGACTTGAAGGGGGGCCACATGGTACATTTCTGTTCAGTGAGTTTGTAATTGATCCTCAGCATTCAGCTCAGATTCAAAAGCAACACATATGACCGATGTGCCCCCCCCTCAAGTCTCTTGGTAGCCAGGGTAACCAGTCAGTGTAAACCAAGAGAGCTGAAAAGCAGGAAGTAGTGTTCTGACTGACATGTTACACATCAATTCACTCCAGCCTTTACACATTACATTTTTGGCTAACTAACTATATTAGAAACACTTTTTATTTTACCCACTTTTTATTTTTACACTGAACAAATCCTTTAAAGGGCATGTAACGGCAAAAAAATAAAATCCCATTTCAATTTCTTTAATAAAAAAGAAACCTATCTCCAATATACTTTATTTAAAAAATGTGTACAGTTTTTATAAGAAACATGACTGTATGCAGTGAAATTCTCCCTTCATTTACTGCTGTGGATAGGAATTGTCAGACGGTCCCTAACTGCTCTGCAGGGAAACAATCATACTTATGAACAGCAGGGGGAGCCCCCGCCTTACTTCCCAGCCATGCAGAACTCAAGCAGCTTTGTTTATGACGATCCCTAAGCAGCCCAGACCACACTGAGCATGTGCACAGTCTTAGTCTTGCAAAGATGTCTAATAAAGTTACAAGATGGTGACCCCCTGTAGCCAACTTTGAAAGCATAAATTATTTGTTTGATTAGGCTTGTGGTGCAGTAAGTTCGTGTTTATATTTAATATACAAAATACAGCATTTCTAGCCTTATTCCATTTTAGACTTTACATGCCCTTTAACAATTTGCCAGTGGAGATGCGGCTATACTGCAATATTTTATATAGCAAGGCAATTCTATAAACAGAATGAATGAAATGTGTGATATTATAGTAAAATAAAGTCCCTACCTTTCGAAAGAAAGGCAAACATCTACAGATGGAACGCCACATTTTGGAAAATCTTTCTGTGGAGACAAAAAAATGGATAATGTTAGCAATAGTATGTTCTATGCACATTCCAGGTGTATATACATTTTACATATGTGTATATATATATATATATCCACTCCAAAACCAATGAGATCCGCACTCTCAGTGCTTATTGAATTAAAAAATGTTTTATTTCAAAGCTTCAGACTGACGTTTAGGCCTGATCCCAGGCCTTTCTCAGCAGTCGATGAATGGGGCCAGGCTAAAACATCAGTCTGAAGCTTTAAAATAAAATTGTTTTAATTCAATAAGCCCTGAGAGTGTGGATCTCATTGGATTTCGAGTGGATAAATATGTTGAAAACTGCCCCCAGGCATGTAAACCATATTTCGAGAGTACAGGCAACAATAGGTTATATATATATACATATATATGTGTGTATGTGTGTGTGTGTGTGTGTGTGTGTGTGTGTGCAAAGAGGACCACAACATTAACTCCCTGGTTGCTGCTCAAATAAAATAAATATAGAGACAGAGTACAACACACACTGGGAAAAGTTTTATTATTAAAAAAAAAGTACTATTTAAGTCCCAGTATGTGCGGTACTTTGTCTCTGGCTCTCTCTCTCTCTCTCTATCTCTCTCTCTCTCTATATATATATAAATATATACACATATTTATCATTATAGTAGAGATATGAGATCCATTATCCGGAAATTGATTATCCAGAATGGAAAGGATGTCTCCGATAGACAATTTATCAAAATAATCCAAATTTTTTATAAATTATTTTCTTTCTCTCTATAATAATAAGCAGTACCTTTTACTTGTTGCAAACTAACCCTTATTAAAAGCAACACAACCCTATTTTGTTTATTTAGGGGCAGATTTATCAAGGGTCGAATTGAAAATCTGACATTTTTTAATTTGAATTTCGAGTTTATTTTAGTGTAATTCTATAGGGAATAGTGCAAATTCAATTAAAATTTTAAAAAATGTAAAATTTAAATTTCGAAATTTATCATGTACTGTCCCTTTAAGAATTTGAATTAAACTATCTGACTAAAACCTTCCAAATTGGTGTTTTAGCCTACGGGGGAAATCCTGCAATCAATTTCAAGTCATTTTTTAAAAATTGTTAAATAAATTTCGATTGGTCATTTTTTTTTGCGAATTTCAAGTTAATGGGAGTTGATGGGCGTTTTAAGAAACTCCCATAAGCTCAAAATTCAGCCCTTGATAAATCTGTCCCTTAATGTTTGAATTAATTTTAAGTAGTATGAAGATCCAAATTACAGAAGGATTTGGAAAAACCCAGGTGCCAAGCATTTAAAAACCCAGGTGCCAGCACTCCGTATTTTCAATCATCTAGGGGCACATTTACTAAGGGTCGAATATCGATATTCGACCCTCGAAGTAAAATCCTTCAAATATCGAAGTCGAAGGATTTACTGCAAATACTTCGATGGTCGAAGTACCCAGAGAAAAACTTTGAAATTCAAAGTTTTTTTACTTTGAATCCTTCACTCGAGCTTAGTAAATGTGCCCCCAAGTGTTTATTATCACATAACCGTGCATGCAATGTTTCGGCCCCCAATGGGGACTTTATCAAGGATAGTCCTTGATAAAGGCCCCAGTGGGGGCCGAAACGTTGGATGCACGGTGATGTGATAATAAACACTTGATGATTGAAAATATGGAGTGCTGGTCCTTCCTGCATAATTTTATATGAAAATTTGACCAAGCACCCATCATAGAAAAATTTGGGAAGAGTGCGGGTACATTCTAAACAAATATATATCTATCTATATGCTGCTATTGTATGTACATAATATGAGTAAATGCCATTATAGTATGCATATTATATTGTAAATTAGCCAAGGGGATGGTGCAATTATATGTATAAAGTATCAGCATAGGGGTTGGCACAGTTGTTGTATGTAGGGCCAAGTACAAGCTCTCATATTCCCCACGCCACTAGCAGTCTCTAAACCTACACAGTACCATTATAAAATGACTATTTTTGCTTATTTTTCCACCCAGGTATCCTGAGCTCCACTCACCTCAGTTGCCTGATCAAGAATGAGTCAAGCAAGGCTGGTGTTAGAGACTTGGACTGTGTCTATTATGACATCACTATGACATCACCTGTGCAGCCCATGGTCACAATGTGGGCTAAAGTGCCTATTATGACATCACATTGATATTACATGCAGCACAAATGTTAAAGGAACTGAAAATACTGAAAATGTAAATGTTTTAAAGTATTGAAATTATAATATATTGTTGTCCTGAACTGATAAAAATTATGTATTTGCTTCAGAAAGGCTACTATAGTTTATATAAATAATCTGCTGTGTAGTTATATGATTCTGAAGCAAACACACCAGTGTAGAGCAACAAAACATCATATTTAATTAACTTTAATTTCTTGCTGTTCCTTTAATGTAAATTCTATTTATTCTTTCTAAGAGGTTGATATCATTGTGCCCTCATATGTGCAGCCAATGGATAATATGTGGATTAGCAATTAGATAATGATTGGTGGGCCGGTATAAAATAATGCAGATATGTGGGTTGTGTTTGTTCCAAATAAGTTTAAAATGTGTGTTTTTATAGGGCATGAGTATAGGGAACAGCATAATATATCTGTACAAGGAACAGTGCCATCATTGTACCAATAATATATCACTGCAGAGACTACCCAGTAGTCATTTATAGAGTATAGGGAATACAACATTGGCTTGTACCTGATATTAACTGATATTAACTGAGCTAGCATGGATCCTTGCTGATAGCAAAGCAATTGTATATGAAATCAGCAGAGGAAATACTCAGTTATATGAATAAGATATCAGCACAGGGAATGGCGTGAGAATAGGAGGAGCAAGTACTATATCCCAGTTCAAAGTTAAATTTCCACATTCAAAAACCTATTCACCATATTCCACAAACCACTAACAGTCTCTAAGCCCACACAGTACCATTATAAAATGACTATTTTTGCTAATTTACCCAACCAAATATGCTGAGCTCCACTCACCTCAGATTCCTGATCAAGAATGAGCTATTCTGGGCTGCTGCTAGACACCTTGGCTGTGTCCATTATGACATCGCACATCTCAGGTGCAGTCCATTATGACATCACAATGACACGTCACATGTGCAGTCCGCATGACACGTCACATGTGCAGCGCATGGCTTAGCAAGTTATATATGATTGGATGGCAGTTATAAACGAATGCAGATGGCTGTGTTCAGTTAATTACAAGTTACGCTACAGTTTATGTTTAAAATTTAGGGGCAGATTTATCAGAATAGGAGATTAGAGCTCACTGCAAAATAATTCTTCCACTTTCTATTCATTCCTATGGGATTCTTAAATGTGTATTTATCAGTAGGTGATTAATCAGTCATTGTGATCACATTGATATAATAGGACAGATTCAATTTGACAAGAAAAGCTCATTTTATGGGTTAACTTAAAATCTCATGGGCGAGATTCAATTTCAGGAGTCTATGGGAAAAAACTGATCCTGAATTAAGAGAAAAGTTTCTTCTCCTCAAATTGATTCTCACCTACAAGTTTTTTTATTTGATAAACCATAAAATAAAGTTTTCTCATAAAATTAAATCTGGCCCAATAATTTTAAAAAAAATATTAAACAGGGTAAATACTTTAGTTTTATTGATTCAGAATAATAATAATAAAATACATTGCATTTTGTCATAATTTATTACAAATCCACTCAGTTACACAATGTCCCAGTTATTGTCCAGATCTTTATTTTTGAACAGGGAATGATGACATTACTGTCTGTATAATAAATTAATACTTGGACGAAAACGATGCCATAAGCAAAGCTCTTGCATCAGCTGACATGAACACTTGTTTAGTAAGGCCTGCAGTGGAAATGTGCCTCTTAAATAACAGAACATATTAATGGAATTGTTCATATGAATAATAACCATTTTAAAGCAAAAACATATTGTGCAGCCCTGTACCGCAGAACGTTGTACATATATGGATTTTATAAGGGTCAAATTTTGAATTGAAAAAACTTTGAAATTCGAATTCAGAAAGACCAACCGAAATTAAGTCAAAGTTTTTTTTGTCGAATAGGTCTGTTTTTGATCGAGTAGGTCCGTATTCCATTGAAGTCGAATCGTATGAATCAAAGGAATAGCACAATCGAACAAATTCACAGCTTTTCCCAAGAAAACATAGATTTTTCATAGTCCTCCAATTGACTCCAAGTAGGTTCTAGGAGGTTCCCCATGGGCTGAAACAGCAATTCGGCAGGTTTTAGATGGCGAATGGTCAAAGTCGAATTTTTAAAGAGACGGTACATGATAAATTTGGATATTCAAATTTTCTAATTATTTTCAAATTCGAATTGAATTTGGACTATTCCATAGTCGACATACACAAAAAATAGCTCAAAATTCTTTTTTTTTTCATTTTAAAATTTACCTCGACCTTTGATAAATCTGAGAGGGGCAGATTTATCAAGGGCTGAATTTTGAGTTTATGGGAGTTTTTAAAAACTCGAAAAAAATGACCAATCAAAATGTATTAAAAAATTAACATTTTTCAATTCGGGTGAATAGGATTGACCTGCAAAGTCGAATCTAATTTGAATCAAATTCGAGTTTTTCAGTTTTTTCGCAAACAAAAATTTTTTTTCCCCCAAAATTCCACCAAATGACTAGAAACTGATTGTAGGAGGTCCCCCATTGGCTAAAACACCAATTCACCAGTTTTACATGGCGAATAAATGAACTCAAATTTTTAAAGGGACAGTACATGATAAATTTTGAAATTCGAATTTAATTTTTTTTTTAAACTTGAATCGAATTTGGACTATTCCCTAGACAAATTACACTAAAATAAACTCAAATAAACTCAAAATTTGAATTCAACATTTTTAATTTTCAATTTTGATAAATCTGCCCCATGGTAATGAAAAAGGAGTCACATACATGAAAAAGGTGTTTAACCCATTTATTTTAGCCAGAGATTGTGACATAAACAATTCAACACTGGATGGACTGTGTGCTGCATCTTGTTGCACCATGTATACCAGATGCAGCAATAAATCCAGAGACATCTATAATTAGCACATATGCTCTAAAGATTATGAATACAAGAGACAACTCCTTCACATTCCCATATATTTCCATTGTTCGTTAAGCACATGCAGCAAATTCAAGTCAATTCTAGAGCTGTTACTAGTGATGGGTTGCATGAGTCATGTGACTGATTGCTGCACGTTTACTGGCTCTACATTAGGTAAGGGTTAAAAAAAATAGCCCTGTATGAAAAAAACCTCTCAATTCTGTAAGCTTGGTCTCAGGCTTACAGTTAAGGAGGATTTATATTCCTCCAACACTTGCCCTCAAGAATCAGGAAATTACAAAATGAAACATTTTACTAAGATCAGAATATATATCGGTATTTCTAAGATAAAAATTTTGTGCAAATCCGAATTCTCGAATGGACCTTATTTATCATGCAAAAAATACGTTCGGGCAAATTGCGGACCTTTTCCCGAAAAGTCTGTGTTTTCTGGGTTTTTATACCATCGGACTTCAGATTTTTTTTTGTTTAAAGTCCAAAAATTCTGAATTTTTCCGATTTCGGGTATTTGGAGCTTAATAAATAACCCCCTTAATGTCACGGTTTCCATGTTCAGTGCAAAAAATACAAATAATAAATATTTCATTTATTCAGAACCAGAACTTGGATTGACAAGGGGATATACTGGAAAGTAGCCAGTTATTCTGATGCAGGCTGTGTATCCCTGTGCAGGAAGCCTTCACACACTGGAAAATAAACATAAAAGTAGTAAACAATGAAAAAATAAATACACACCACCCAAATTAAAAATGTATGTTCATTTAAAAATGTAACGACTGGACAGGGGTCTTCAGCCGGTGTCACTTCCAGCACTGGGGTTCAAAAACAATTCCAAGGTTTCTGGGAATTCTGATTCTACAAAATAATTAAAAATGGGAATTTACGTGGCAACTGTCAAAGAGTGCTCAGACTGGTTTTGTTTCTTTGTGAATATCTATGCGGATTTTTACTGAAATACCAGTTTGTGTTCAAATATTTTACTTGCTTTTTCACAATAAACTGCAAGAGGAAAACAACAGGACGGCTACGATCCTGCAGTCTCACAAGTAACAAATAGGTGTGCTCAGGGTCGGACTGGGGGGCTTGGGGCCCACCGGGGCTACTGTCCCAGGGCCAACCTGCGGGCCCTGCTGCCGCTCTGGTGTGCTTCATTGGGCTAGTGCGCATGCGCTTGGCGCCGTGTTTGTGCGCATGCTCGGAGCGCTACCTTTGTGCCCGTGCGCAGATCTTCTATTCTACCGCGAGCCCCAACAAAGTGGGGTCGCGACGCCCAACTAAGTAGCGGATCTGGGCCGGCGGGGCCCACAAGAGCCCGGGGCCCATCGGGTTTTTTCCCGGTGTCCCGCCAGCACAGTCCGACACTGGGTGTGCTAGTTCAAAATGAACAAAAACATGAAATGAAAAATATTCAGATAGTCAACACATTTTCAGTAATTTAGCAAACAGGATTGTAATAAAGTAAATATATAAACAAATAATAAAATATATAAGTAAATAGTACAAGTATAAGTAACAGTACCAACTTTCAAGTCTCCGACTGCCGGTGCATTTCCCGTTTCTTTATGATCTATTTACCGCCACCTGTCGTCTGGCAAGATAAAGGCGTCCAATGGGCAAAGAGTTACGAATATTTTTGGCAACAATTTTTAGAGACGAGGAAGCAGTTTGTCTCCAACTTCTTTTAGGTTATACAATCAGTAATTCCCTTCTGACCTGTGATAGTTTTCAATAAAACAATGAGTGAGTAGGCGGAGTCTGTATTAAAAAAATAAGAATTAAACATTTTTGTGGTGTCCTAGCGGGGATATGATTATTATATGCAAATATTCTTGTTTATTTCAAATTGCTCTCTAATGGGGCTGGAGCCATAGAATATTCAGAGAGAATTTTAATTGACCTTTCACTGGTATTCATCAATATTCTTTTTGAGTAAAGACCTGCTCATTGGGTGAGGTCAGCAGACAAACTGATTTTTCTGATTCAGCCACCAAGGTAGAGACCAAATCAAGCTAATCACTTGCCCATTGGCCCAAATATTGGATCATAACAGCACCCTATGCAGTTATTTTAAAGGAGAATTCAACCTGTAGTTTAAAAAACTCCTCCCCCCCCCCTACCCTGGGTACTAGTTTTCTACAGCACCAAGATGATTCCTATGAGATTACCCATCATTCATATCATACCAGGCTCCATCCTTACATTACACCCCAAATATAAAAGGGACACTATACAGCATTTCTAAGTTTTGAATTTGGGTGATTCCCTCACCTGTTTACTGATTGTAATTCATATAATTAGGATAAGCCATGATTAGTAATCTCATTTTAAGACTCTGATGACCTCTTAAAAAGTGCTCTTCAGCTTATTAGGATAAATGACTAAATGCTTGTTGATCTCTGCCAAGCAAAATATATTTTATAGTAGCCTGGTCAGCAATAGTAAAAGGTCTCAAGTACAACGGGGATTGTCCCTGGTATTAGCACCAACAGCATTTCATGGCACATTATAGACTGATTGGCTCCTCTTGCACTTATATCTCCTGCTCTTGGATTGGGGCAAATAGATACCTGAAATGCCAGTATACAGGAGGGCTCTTTGTATTAGAACCTACACATGTAGTTCCTCCAGCCTCCACAGATTGTTCCTTCTATGTCAAGGATCATGGTTGCCTTTCGCAGGAGATTATCACCTGAAATTGTGAGCTGGTTATGGGTATCAAATGTTTTGATCATCACTACCAGGAAAGCAGATACATCAAAATTCCCTGTGTACATGTGTTCTAGTCTGCCCCAAAATGTGTAGCTCCCCCCTGAATGACCATAAAGACCAGTTAGGGAAAGCTTTGTCAGGAATGCCTATTTGCACACCTATGCTCTTAAGAAAGACCACAATGAAGGTTATTAAGAGTGGGGCGAGCAAATATTTTGTAACCTAAATAATTCTGAAACCGAGCCAGACACACAGCAAATTTGTTTTATGGGGCCCTGTCCTCACAGTGGGTTTTGGACTGAAAGTAGAGGTTAGCATGATACAAGGTGCATGGAGGGGGGGTAAGTGTAGGCCGGCTCAAAGTTTCACGAATGGGGGCCCTGAAGTGACAGCCCTGTTGGGCCCTGTACACCCCAGTCCAACACTGCTCTGAGGGATGACTGCCTAATATGAACATGATCAGCCATGATATTATGCCTCCAACTACATAACTCCATAGATCTCTCATTGATACAGGAATGATAGAGGATTTTGGGGATAGTAAAGTTAAAGAAGACATACTGTATATTATCCACTTGGTAACAACAGTATCCAGTTGACTCCAGCAGTCCTGCTAATGACTCCCCAGGGCATGTCCTCATGGGCTTCCTCGATAAACTTGAGAAAGAAAGTGTGGGCCAAACCATTCTCAAGGGAGATTTCTCTCTCGCTATTGATAGTGACTGTGACACATTAAAGGCAGAACCTCCCACCAGGGAAATCTCCACGTGGTCTAAATATAGATGAAACAGCAGCTCCTTGCCGGGCCCTGATGTTCCGAAACTGCAAATTCAACAAGTTTGTATAGTTTTAACTGGCACCTACAAATGAATGTCCTTTTTCTTTTAGTTACCCTCTGGACAGGCTTTAAGAAAATTTAGGGAATGTTCCTAGTAATATTATCACACTTTAATTCCATTTTCAGCTGGCCTGGTTCTTCCCCACAAGACATCACACCAAATTGCTAAGCTACACCACTGCTACTTCTTAAGAAGGAGGGGAATTTGTAAGGGGTAAATTACAGTTGACATTGGCTGTCCCCAAACTTTTTAATAGACATGAGCCACATTCAGATGTAAAAAGAGCTGAGGAGCAATACAAGCATGACAAATGTTCCTGGATGGTGTAAAATAAGTCCCATGTGCACTGGCAGCCTACAGGAGGTTCAGTTTGGCAGTTCACATTTTTTATGCAACTAAAACTTGCCCCAAAGCCTGAAATTCAAAAATAAGCTCCTGCTTTGAGGCCACTGGGAGCAACATCCTGGGTCGGTGGGTCGATGAGCAAAATGTTGCTCACAAGCCATTGGTTGGGAATCTCTGCTCTATGGTGGATGTCTCAGCTAATGCTACTGATTGTGAAGCAGCATGTGAAGCAGATCGAGACTGCAGGATAGTAGCTGCCGTTATGTTATCTTTTTGCTGTCCATTGTAAAAATCCAATAAAATATTTAAAACACCATGTGAAGCAGACAGGCAGACCTCTACTCTACTCTACAGATCAGGGGTCCCCAACCTTTTTTACCCGTGAGACACATTAAAATGTAAAAAGAGTTGGGGAGCAACAGAAGCATGAAACAATCCCTTGGGGTGCCAAATAAGGGCTGTAATTGGTTATTTTGTAGCCCCCATGTGACCCGCAGCCTACAGGAGGTTCTACTTGGCACTATACTTCATTTTTATGCAATTAAAACTTGCTTCAATGCTGGAATTCAAAAATGAGCACCTGCTTTGAGGACACTGAGAGCAACAGCCAAGGAGTTGGGAGCAACATGTTGCTCACGAGCTATTGGTTGGGAATCACTGCAGTAGATGGACAGATAGACAGGGATGTTTGGACGCCCGTATAAGAGAAGTGATACCTGTATGCTGTAAGCCTAAACCACTTTGTAGTGAGGAAATCAAACAAGAGGAACATAATTGTACGTTACACACTTCCCGTTTAATAACCTCCCTGGACCATAAAAACAGATTATGAAGGGAATGAATTGGCCTTTTTACGAGAGAAAGACTGGAGATGTGTGTCAGCCAGGTTCTGCACAATATAAACAATTAGAGACTACAGTCCAAAACCCTAGATCCAAAACCACTGCAGAGCTGATAGTTGGCAGGGATACAGCCTTCTTAATCACATTATGCCCCTCACTGGGCTAAACATATGCAGAGTCAGTACAGCCTTAATGCAGTATGGGGAATACTGCTGTGCACGAAAAGCCATGTCCAGATATATATATATATATATATATATAGAAATCCAGTAGTTACACGCACTCTGATGTTAATATAAACGTTACTTTATTAGGAAGTCATTAAATATATTGCATCAACGTTTCGGTTCGGAATTTAGAACCTTTCTCAAGATGCTTTTCCCTCTAACAAGCTGTGTTACAGTTACAAAATTTAAAACTTACTTTCCCCGCCCAGATGCTGACATGGCAGCTCCCAATTGGAGCGGCATAATTAGCAACAATTAAAGTGCTCAGTATATATATATACACAAAATCAAAAAAAGAAGCTAAATAATAATTCACACAAAATATACATCATGTATCTTGTTTTGGAGGACAAAACGATGTTTAGAATGCAGAGACTAACGTTTATCAAGGAAACAATTAAATGAACAATATTCATTTAGCCCTCGTGGTGCAAGTGTATCCAAGGTTTTAATCCAAAAGCATTCACGCTGCAGCAGCAACCGTGAACGATCTCCTCCCCTGCGTGGCATGGGGACATGATCGATCCCCATATATTTAAAAGTGGGCAACCCATGCCCCATCTCGAGATAATGTTTAGCAACAGGCTTGGAAGTCTTATTGTCCCTGAACGCCGTATTGATGGCCGACCTGTGGCCATCTATACGGAGTCTCAGTGCCATGTCTGTCTTGCCGACATACGACAAACCACAAGGGCAAGTAATTAAATAAATCACGTGTGTAGTAGTACACGTGATATGATGGCGAATCGAATACCGCCGTCCCGTCCGGGGATGAACAAAGCTTCCACCTGGGGTCATATATCGGCAAGACAGACATGTTGGACACTTAAAACAACCCAATTTCTTAGAAGGAAGCCAGGTGGAATCAACATTTTGTGTAGAGTAACATTGTACTGGGTCATCTAATATATATATATATATAAAATTAGTATTTTATGCTATGGTAACAATTATATCCTGCCATCCACAGATCTGGGGGTTTTTGTTTGTACTTTAGGGTTCCTTGCATCCATTTGTATATTTATAAAAATAAGTTAATAGGCATTACATTCTGTTGCTAAATGGAGCATGATTCAATGGAGGACAGGGATGACAATCTTGATTGATAGATTAAAAAAGACTAGAATAAAGAGGTTGAGTGAGGAGAGGAATAAAAATAGTTTGGAGAGTGGGCCCATGATCTAAGGTTTTCTGGGCCCCTGGCCAGGGCCAGATTTGCCGTGGGGGTACCCGAAAGCCGGTGTCCTCCATCGCCCCCTCCCTCTTAAAGGATAGTGCGCATGAGACTTTGCTGAAACTATACATAAACCTTATCAGCCCCTGTGGAGCTGATATGGCTAGGGATGGGCGAATTTTTTTGCCTTGTTTCGCAACACAAATGACGCCCATAGACTTGTATGGCGGTGTGCATCAAAAAAAAAATGACGTGCGTCAAAAAAATGTCACCGCACCAAGACATTTTTTTGACGCCCATGGACTTTAATGGGCGTCGCCTACAATTCGCCAGCGGCGAATTTTTGGCGAAACGAAATGGCTCAGATTCGCCAATCCCTAGCTATGGTCAATTCTATCAGGAAACAAGTAACCTGGCTGTTTTTTGTATTCATTGTAAAGGATACTGTCACCGGTTACGTTTCTTTCTAGAACGTAACAGTTAATAGCGCTGCTCTAGAAGAATACTGCATTGAACTCAATGTTTTTTTAAAAGAGCAAACAGATTTTTTTTATTTTTAATTCTGAAATTTGGCATGGGGCTAGACATGTTGTCAGTTTCACAGGTGCTCTCAGTTCATGTGACTTGTGCTCTGATAAACTTCAGTCACTCTTTACTGCTGCACTGCAAGTTGAAGTGATATCACCCCCTTTTTCCCTCCCCAGAAGACCATCAGCAGTCCATCAACAGAACAATAGGTTGCTAACCACATAGCTACCTGACACCTCTGAGTGGTATTTGGTAGTCAGTAATAATACACTTTGCAGCAGAATTCTGCTTCTGGATTGCTCTCCTCATTTTCCTAATTTATGGTTATATTGAAGACCAGCAGTGAGGTCTAAGAGCATAGAAGCACCACGGCATCTAAACTTGGGCAGTGCACTGGAGCACCTCTGCTGAAGGATTTGTATTGCTAAAGGTTCTAAAAACCCTGCTTTTTCCTGCTTGGAGATATTCTTATGTCTTACACTAGGTGGGGCAAGGGAATACAACCTAGGTCGTGGTAAAATACAACGGGAAGGGGAGAAACAATAGCTGTCTCAAAGCAGTTCCATCCTAAAGTGCTGACTCCTTCTCAAAGCTCAGAATCAGGCACAATGCACTGACATGGCCGCCTCCACACCAATATTACAACTAAAAAAATACATTGTTGGTAGAAGAATAACATTTTAATGGTAGAGTGAATAGTTTGGTGTAAACAGTGTAATTTAGAAATAAAAAGTAGCCCATAAAAATCATGATATAATCCCTTTAAGATCTTACAGAGACACAGTACTTTTGCTGGCTTAAATAATGTCTTTAGTGTGGTTTATTAGAAGAATTTAGTTCTGTTTCTATAGCAGCAGGAATATGACTATTACACTTAGTTCCTCTAGTGACAGTTCTTCCTCAGACTCTGTAAAGTCATTAAAGGTCATAATAGATATTCCTTACATGAGAATCTGCAAGATGAGCATCTAGAAAGGGGCTACAATATGATATTACAAATTATGCAAAGAGAAGTGGGTACGTGTAATATTGAAAATAGTGACTGGCCAGGGGTTTGTACAAAGCGAGGCCCCACAGAGCAGCACTAATTGAACTAAACCAAATAAACAGGTAATTAAACCTCAGTGTACACATGACCCTGTGCCGATCTTTGTTACTCTATAGAAACATGCAAAGAATGTAAGGCAGTTTATGCTTCCTTCTTGTGATTTCTGTGTCTGATTTGGATGTCATTATTAAACGCCATTCAGAATGCATGCAAATGACATCTGCTTTTGTATTGTTCGGTCACCTTTGTTTTGTAAAAGTTTACTTTTATTTGCGTTCCAGCCGCACGCACTTTCACCTCATATTTTAGCAAGGCCAGACATTTGATAACCTTCCCAGAGCTGGCTCCACTGATGTTAATAAGACTCATGTACAATGTAAAGCCGGCCGTACATTTAAAGATCCACCTCATTTGGCCACCCACATGCAGGGCTGATCCAATACTGTGGACTTACAGGGAGCCATTGGTCGAGGGCTGCATCGGTTGAGACTTATGTATGGCCAGTTTCAGGCAATAAAAATCTTCACGCAAAGCAGGTTCTTATCAGACCCTGTTGGTACAACTGTTTGGGTGATACCATTAGTGTTAACCATTTTCAGGCAGGTGGCAGGGTCTGATGTAGGTCAAGAAGTAAAAGGCATGGGCCCACAGATTGAGCCTTGGCCAAAAAATGCCCAGAATAAAAAATAAACATAACTATTATATTCTGCAGTGACTTTATTTTGATTTGTATGTTAGAATTTCCAAAATACAGACATTTAGCTGTTTTAAATTACATACTCCAGATTCCATAGAACTATCCAAGACTTTTATAGTTCAGCTGTGGGCATTCAGGTGCACACAGCCTGCTCTCATCACGTTCACTGTTAGTGTAGTAGTCATGTGCCAGTTACCCAGCCTGTGCTTTAGTTGGCATGTCACAGAGCCAGCCTATTGGATTTATTGGCTTTCCTGCTTGATTTATGACCACTGCCACACGTCAGATTGTACTGAACTGATTTGCCCAACTTCACTAACTAAATCCTGCTTACCAGCACAAAGTCACGTATCTTGCTGTAACCTTACAGATGAAGTTTATTGGGTAATTTTGTGTTCATGATATTACACTGTAAACAAACATGGGGGCTATTGGTCTCCAACACAATAGTTTTGGCTATAAAGCCTCCATTTAAAGCATTATAAACACATAATGTTTGTTGAGTAAGCCTTGAGGGGAGAAGCAATGTGGAAAAAGAAATGGCATGGAGATGTGGAAAGGAACACTGAAGAAGAGAAAGCTTGGAGATGAGAGAATAAGTAATAAAGACAAATGGAGAAGTAGCAATGAGAAAGAAAGGAAAGCATGGTGAGGAGGGGATGATCAGTCATAAGAAAGAAAAAGAATAGAGATGAGAAAAGGAGAGGATGAAAATAAAGCATGGAGATGAGAGAATGAACAAGGAAGAGGAGAAGGGAATGGATATGAAGGGAAGTAGCAATTGGGAGGAAGGTAAAACATAAAGGCCAGGGAAGGAACAATGAAGAGGAATAGTATATATGGAGGGGAAGATGTGGAAATGTGGGAAAGGGCAATGAGGTGGAAGAGAAGGCATGAAGGTAAGAAAAAGAGAAATGAGCAGAAAGATAAAGCATGTAAAATGGGCAATGAAGAAGAAAACATAGATATGTGGGAAGGAGCTATACAGAGGAAGATAAGACATGACTATAAAAGTTTTTTGGACTGACCAAGCAAATACCTGCAAATGAAGATCTCCTATTTCATATTCAGCATTACTCAAAGCTTAGGTTGAGTTCACTCTAACTTCCTACATACAGTAAGCCAATAAAAGCTGTCAGCTCAGCATTAGCAATGATATCTATAGTAATAAATTGGATTTGCTGTGGTTTTTTTTCTTACTCCAATCAGCATAATCTGTTTAGTAGAACCAACATGGGGTCAGAGACATCATGGAAGTATGGTGTTGATTGTATTAGCATGATTGGATCTATGATGTTTTTATTGTCTAGGGAGAGGTGCCAAAACCAGCATTGTATGTGGCAGATGGGCAGGTCTTCCAAATATTATGTTTAAAAAAACCTTTGCACGTTTACCCCCCATTTGTAAATTGGCCCTATAATGACAAATTCATAAAGCCAATTGAAAAAAAGTCTTACAGATATGTAATATATATGTATATCATTTATTTTAATTAATTTTAGCAATTGAAAAATCTGCAATTTTAGCAATTTAAATATAAACAATTTATCACATACAGTAAAGGATCACCATGGTTTCCTTAGCTAATATAGTTTATAATTTGACAGTTCAAACAGCAGGACCTCCCTGCAGCGTACTAGTGGTGTTTCAGATGATGGTTTGGTACAGAGCTTACCTTATGGGGGTCTAAACAGGGGCACTGCACATTCTTTGGGGGCCCACAGATCAGCAGTTTGAGGTAGGAATTATGGATGCACCAAATCTAGGATTCGAACCGTATCCAAATAATCACCTGAGTTTTTGTCAAACTTTCTCCCTGATTTCCCTAATTTGCATATGGATCAGTATTTGGCTGAATCTTTTGCAAAGGATTCGGGATTTGTCCAAATACTAAAATAGTAGGTTTGCTGCATCCCTAGTAGGAATACTATGAAAAAGTTCAGCTGTGCTCTAGCCTTTTGACTATTTAGACAGAGCAGAGCCTATAATAACACTGGAAATAATAGCCTGTGACTGTGGCATAGCAGGTATAGTAGGAGAGATGGTGTCTATAGTAGCAGTGGGATAATAGTCTATGGGAAGGGCCTGTGGCTGTGGGATAGCAGGTATAGTAGGAGAGATGGTGCCTATAGTAACAGTGGGATAATAGTCTCTGGGAAGGGACTGTGGATGTGGGACAGCAGGTATAGTAGGGAGAGATGGTGTCTATAGTAACAGTGGATAATAGTCTCTGGGAAGGGACTGTGGCTGTGGGATAGCAGGTACAGATCCTCAGCTGAACAATGGTTAGGTTTTCTAATTTTTACTCCCACTACAACTTCTGAGGGCCTTCTGCCCAACACTGCCTCTTCAACTTTAGCCCAAAACAACTCTTGTGCTTCCAGTTCAGCTGACCAGGTAACATATCTTTTCTTCAGCATCAGCTTCCTCATCCTGTGATAAGTGGAAAGCTCTCTGTCTGGGATATCATCTAATAAGATAAGTACAAGGACATCCCTCATCTCATCAAAGAGTTTGTAGCTGGCGAGCTGCATCTCTAGGGAGCACCACTCACTCTGCAGGTAGCTCCGGCTCCCAACACAAATGGTTTTACGGCAGTTGTGTATACTGTCCTCAATATTGTCTATGATGTCTCTACCAAGCTGGAAGTCCCGGTGATGGAGGCAGAGACGAAGAGCTGAGGTCTTTAGCATAGGTAGCATCATTTTATATACCCACTCCTCATCATGGGTATTGTAAGAGACAAAAGCATCATATTTATAGAGTTCTTTTTCTGACTTCCATCGTTCATGTAGCCAGGCAACAAAGAGAAAGTAATTGTACTTGATCTGCCAGTAGAACTTTAACTGTATACAATGGGAATGATGATGAAGAGCAAAATGTTGGGAAAGAGCAAAAGAGCTTCAGTTTAAATTCCTTATCACAGACATGGGTGTCATGAAAGCAAGAGTTTTCATTACCAGGACATGTCAGGTTATAAGGATGGACAATCTGCAGAGGGGCCTTTCTAAACCACATTTGCAGTTCAGCATTATTGCAGGTGCAGCTAAGGGGGCATTTGCGCAGGTCCGGGAATTTCAGTTGAGTCAAGTTTCCAAAAACTTTGATATTTATATGTATATATACCATACATTTGGGGTTTTTTTGCTAAAAGCCAAAAAAAGTCTTATTATTTTATTAAAACCACTTTGTCCAAACTCCTGTGCACATATTTACCTTTTTTTGTCCAAAAATTAACCCAAAAAAAATCTGGTGCAGGAAAAAGTCTTTATAAAATTGTCAAGAAATCCAAATCGGATTTGACAACTGAAAACTCTTCAGATTATTGTACGAAACCCATCATAGATTAGGATATCTTCAAAATGTCAATGGGACATCTGTCATTGACTTCTACATGACCTCGACAGGTTTGAGATGGAGTACTTTTTTAGTCTGACTTTTAACAGCCTTGGGGTTTAAGAAATCATGAAAAATTCTATTTTTTCCACATGAAAACATGGCATTTTCCCCTTTAAAACTCTAACCAGGCAGCCCAAACCCTAAGGGGGTTATTTATGAAAAATCGATATTTTCTAGTTGAATTTTTTCATGAAAAAACTCAAATTATTAGAAATACAATTTTAAAGATGTATTATGCCCTGAAGCTGAAAAAATCTGAATCTGAAAACCTGTCAAATTCACATAAAAGTCAATGGCAGCTGTCATATGATTCGAATTTCAATTAGAATTTTTTGTTTGTAAACGCAAAGAAATAAATCGAATTTTTATAATCTGATTTTTTTTCAACCTGAAATATTAGTAAATGAGCCAAGTTCATGGAAGGGAGTTTGGTTGAGTTTGCTTCCGGTAAAATATGAAAGAGAAAAAAAAACGAGTTTTTGTAAATAAGCCCCTAAGTGTTACTCTATCCTCCTGTTCCAGGCACAGCAAACAAATGCTGCCTCTAAAAGCACAGAGAACACTTGGTGGTCTGTCATTTCTCATCCACTTGCACCTGACACTGGGTTATTACACTCACTTACTTTAGCTATGATCATCACTGGGGTAAAACAACAGGTGTTTGTCAATGGACACAACCCAAAGGATTTTCTTGTATTTGGTGGCAGCCCTCACTCTTTTACAAAAAGTAAAAATAAAGAGACCAGGTCAGCTTGATTGCCTCTCTGAAACGGTTTTCTCTTTTCTATCTATATTGATAATATTGGTGCATGTCTGGGCACCATTACTGTGGAACTGTTTTGTGATCTCTGATATCCTTAGACATAACAACATGGTGCATAATATTGTCCATGTAAGCTGCTATGGAGAATGAAAATCCCTGCTACAGTGCAAGCTCTCAGACTGATATTACAATCATACATAACACCAATGTGCCTGGCCAGGAAAAAGTAGGAAACTGAATTATTATGAAATTGCAGATGGCGTCAACACACAGGACAGAGTAGGTAATATCCCTCACACACACTTACAAGAAAAGAAATAAAAAAATAAACAAAACACTTTACTGGATCTCATTATAGCTTCACTCAACTTGCACTCAGGAGGCTTACTAGAAAATTAATATACAGATACAATGCAGAACTTCCAAAACAATACATTTCTGCTTCATGAGTTTTGAATCAGACTATTTCTTCTTGATTGACACTCCAGCTCCCACAAATCTTTTTTTTTTAAATGCAGGTGCCCAAGTACCAAATACTTATGAACGTATCATTACAGGTTCCAGGGTGTAATCTGCTCCCATTTACTACTGCTATTTCTTTGTAGGAATAGTATAGATAATCATGTACAGGTATGGGACCTGTTATCTGGAATGTTCGGGACCTGGGGCTTTCCAGATAATGGATCTTTCCGTAATTTAGATCTTCATACCTACTAGAAAATCATATAAATATTAAATAAACCCAATAGGCTGGTTTTGCTTCCAAAAAGGATTAATTACATCTTAGTTTGGATCAAGTACAAGGTACTGTTTTATTATTACAGAGAAAAAGGAAATTGGATCTTTTTGGATAATGGGTTTCTGTATAACAGATCCCATACCTGTAATATAAAAGTGGTTGCTGCTGTCAGACAATGTCCTGGTAACAGAAAAGTAAAACAGCAGCAATAACAACACTAAATTAGGCAATTTAGTAGGGATGCATCGAATCCACTATTTTGGATTCGGCCTAACCCCCAAATCCTTTGCGAAAGATTCAGCCGAATACCGAACCAAATCCTAATTTGCATATGCAAATTAGGGTTGGGAAGGGCAAATCAATTTTTACTTCCTTGTTTTGTGACAAAAAGTCACACAATTTCCCTCCCAGCCCTAATTTGCATATGCAAATTCGGTTCAGCCTGGCAGAAGGATTCGGGCTGAATCCGAATCCTGCTGAAAAAAGCCGAATCATAACCTGCCAAAGTTTGATGAACGTGGTTATTAGGGGGTGTGGCCACAAAAATGGGTGTGGTCAAAAAAAATTCACTGCGCTACGTGTGCTCAGTAGTTATTACCAATTCATTGTTTGATGATCAGCTTTACCGAAGGTCCTACATCTGGATATCACTGGAGACAATCCAAGATAATTATAACAATGGCAACCAACAAACTGCTGGGCAGGTTCATTCAGTAAGCAGGAACTTTCAAGCTTTCAAGGCTGTTAAGATGCCACTGTAGTTGGTGTTCTGTGAATGATCTGTTGTCTCCACAATCACTTGAATGAACATTTAACCCATCAATGGTAAACAATATATGAGGAGACTTTGGTTGTGTTGGCTGCAAGATCTCACATATTTTAACCCAACGCTGTCCCTTTGTTTACGTTCTCAAAAGACTTGAGCAGTGAATGATCATTTAATGATGATTATCTCAAAGTACCGTCCACTCACCAATTTCATCATCTCACAAATAAAATGTTTAAACCTGTCTGATCGTCTGTTGGGAGGATTTTGTTGAATCGATACAATCGTGTGCACCCCATCAATGTAATGTTAGACAAAATCTGCCGGTAAATAAGCCACCTTTAGCGTAGTCATACCTATACTGGGACATTTCTATTTTTTAACAGTAGAGCAGGGTAACATTTTTGTTTGGGTGGGCTACACCTGTCCAAATACCATTTTACAGACTTTATTAATTTGTGGCATTTAAAGCCTTTATATCAAAATGGAATGTATTCTCAGAGATCTCACCTGTCATATCTGACCATTTCAGTTTGCATCTCTAGATCACCCCATTTCAGTCTGTTTTCTCTAGGGATGCACCGAATTCAGTTCGGGATTCGGTTCGGGATTCGGCCTTTTTCAGCAGGATTAGGGGTGGGGAGGGCAATTGTGGGACTTTTTGTCACAAAACAAGGAAATAAAATAATTTCCCCTTCCCATCCCTAATTTGCATATTGCAAATTAGGGTTCAGATTCGGTTCGGTATTCGGCTGAATCTTTCACAAAGGATTCGGGGGTTTGGCCGAATCCAAAATAGTGGATTCGGTGCATCCCTAGTTTTCTCCCACAATTAAGAGGTTATTTATCAAAATCCCAAATTTTCTCACTATTTTCTAAAAACCATTCTGATCAAATCCGCACAGAATAAAAACTGACTTCTACCCTGCAGTCTGGCATCTCTGTGTGCATTCTTCCAGTTCCACAACACCCTGCACCGGGTTATCACAAATGCTACTCACTACCCCCACCAACCCTCCTCCGCCAGTGGGATTTAGTGAAGAAGTGTCTTGGGGTAGAGTCCTGCAGCGGGTCGGGTACCTGTGGGTTACCCGAAAAAACCTGCGGCACCCTGCAGGTTGCGGGTAGAAGTTCCGGGTGCAGGTGTGGATGCTGTTCTGCGTGTATCGGGTCGGGCCGCAGATCTTCTCAATAGCGTTTTTTCTGATGATGTCACTTCTGGTTTACAGTGACACCATTTCCCGATTCTTGATGGTCAGCGGGTCAGCGGGTTTCAAGTTGCGGTTAAGGTACTTGCAGGTCAGGTAGCGGGTCCAAGCGGGTAAGAATGCGGGTCCGGGTTGCGGTTTGCAGGGTACGGGTTCCAAAAAATGGACCCGTGCAGGATTCTATCTTGGGGACAGCTCTCAATTGCCTAAATGCTAAATACATTTTTCCATTCTGCTCCCCACACCTCCGTCAAAATTGCTAACCTAGACATAGGCCCTTGCGTAATATATGCTGGACGCACCTACAGTATCCAATTCCCCAAAATGAATGCAGCTGCCCTCTTGACAAATTCAGCGCAATTGCACAACTGTATACATTTCTGCAACACATGTCAGCACTATATAAAGTATAATCGTGTCAATATTTAATATCAAATTGTTTTCTTATAATGTTGTATTACAAGAAGAGCTTATAACAGATTTCTTCAGTTCAAAGTATAAATGAATAAATACACAAATATAAAACCTTTTTTATTCCATATAAACAGGACCTTCTATTTCCACATAATGATAAGTATAATTGTTTGAGCAAAGCTCCCATGAAATAATGCAGGAGATTATTGTTGTATTTCTAAATAGGATCCCTTCAATGGACATGTTTTCCCTGCAGATCTCATTAGCAGGTAACTTTTCACATGTCTTGTCTTCTAGATTATTCCCAGTGCTGAAGTCTCAATACAGGATCATGAGCTAAAATGCAACCATGTTCCTACTAAAAGGAGCATGTGAGTTGCAGGTCAAAACACAGACTTTTTTGGTTATCTCAAGAAAAAAACACCCCTCTGTTTTCCACTTATCCATGTCTCCCTAATAAGCTAACACAGCAGGTCATTTATAAAGATGGAAAATTTATTGTTAATTAAAGGTGGTTCCAGGACTTCCATCGGGGACCAATGTTTCTTCTGGGGCCCAGAATGACAAATGGACCCCTAGAGTTTTGCCCCTGTCCCTCCCCCCGATGGTAGTCCTGGTTCTTCAACGTTCAGGTTATTACTCCTAGAAAATGAAATATAGACAAAATTATAAATGTTTATGTAATAAATATAATATTTAACTTCTCACTATAAAGAAATGATAAAGGGTCTCATCAGATAAATTCAACATAGTAATGAGGATTTTAACAGTTAGTGGGTTATTTATCAAGGTCTCAATTTATCTCAGTATTTCTAATATCCAACTCCAAGCAACTCCGAATTCCCAAATGGACCTTATTTATGAAGAAAAAAGCCTGAATCGGGCCAAATTCCGAAAACGTCAGAGCTTTCCCCCGAAAAACTCAGAAAACTTCCTATGAAAACGCCGAATTGTTCGGTGTTTTCTGCGAAATCTAAGATTTTTTTTATTTTGCTCTGAATTCCTGAAATCATCGGATATCGGACATCAGCGCAGACACTGGGACCTTCCCCATTGACTTATACAGGACCTTGAGAGCTTTTCATCCCATATCTGGCCAGTCCTACGCTTAATTTTCATCTGATCCATTAAGAATTCAATTGCTTAATTATACATTTTACAAAGAGACTAAGTTTTACCTGCAACTTACTAGCTGCTTTCAAAGTAAACCTCCCAAACTTGGCTGCCCTTTTATTAGACACCAGTGGGATCACCTGACTATAGCTGGGAAGGGTGGAAGCTACAACATGGAGCTGGGCACTGCTCCTGTATAAACAAGGGAAAGTTGTGCTCACCACAATTTTTTTAAAACCATTAGGCGGGGGTGCAATGAGGGTGTGACCACAAAATACATATAGTCAACTACATATATATATATTTTTTATATATATTTGATAATTAGAAGACTATAAGGATAAGGTATATTTCCTGGCGTTAATTAATTAACTGGGTTGATTTCACAACTTTCCTGGTTAGGAAACAGATTTAAAAGGGTTTTACCAAAAATATATATTAAGGAATGTGCCATATTAAGTTAATGGTAATGGGTGATTTGTAGTTTAATTTCAATAGGAGCTGGGTTTAAAAGAGGGAAGGTGGCCGTGATTATAGACCCAGGGGCGAGTCTGATTATTATTCAAAGGAGAAATGATAGGAGATTTGTTTAGTTCAAATTGATACTTACCAAAGCAAGAATGTCGACGATCTCAATATAATTCTAGAGAAAAATAAAAATATGTTTTATTACAAAAATAAATTAGCAAAATATCAAACTAGAATTGTAAATAAAATGGTTATTTATAAAGATATTATGTCACAGGAGTTAAGTGTAGGGATGGGCAAATTTGTCCTGTTTCGTTGCGACAAAAATTCGCAGATGGCCATGTTCATCGTACAGTAGAACCCCCATTTTAAATTTTTCAGGGGACCAGAAAAAAATTATGTAAAATCCAGGAAAATGTAAAATCAGGGAAATACAGTATATTATGCATAATATATAAGGGCAGATTTACTAAATGGTGAAGTGACTAACGCTGGAGACTATTTGTCAGCGTTACCACTTTCAGGCACTTTGCCGATTTACTAATGGGTGCAGGTGTAACTTCGCTTGCGAAAGAGACAGACACTAGCTGTCATTCACACTATCACCAGATGGATTTTCAATCTGGAAAATGGACCTTACTCCGTGAATTCACTAAGATGCGGATTTTAGTGAACGTTACCTCTTTCGCCAGACTTGCCTTCGCCAGCTCAGACTAAGCGAGTGCAATGGAGTGTATAGATCTTCTGCAATCTCCTGTTACTTACATCATATTTTTAGTAGAAAAAGTCCTAAAAAACGATGGAGTCTTTTCCTTTTTTTCAAAGTGATAGCCTGCAAAAGTCCTTACATTTTTTTTTGGGGTAACCGGGATGCCCCATACATTTTCTAACATATGGGACATTAACTATACAGTGGGCTCGTGTTTAGGGCATTATAATAACTCAATTTTCTTTATTAAGGTTCCCTGGATTTGTGTAATGTCATGTATTTGCTGCATCATATACAGTACATCAATTCAACTTTATAATTTCCTGCCATATGCAATTTAGCCTGAACTAAGACCTCTAACGAAGTTGCGCTAGGCATAATTGAATGCCATAGCATCTTCGCTTTGATTGCCGAAATAACGCCAGCAAAAATTTGCCAGCATTCCGCACCCTGGACGCAACTTAAATTTTAATAAACCAGCATTGTCTGAGCGAATTTTCACCTGGTGAAGTTTTGCCGCTTAGTAAATTTACCCCATACGTGGGACCACAAAACAATAATAAAAAATGTAAAATGAGGGAAAACTTAAAATCATGGGATATAAAATAGGGGTTCTACTGTATATAATTAGGAAGAAAGAATTAATAAATATACCAAAAGGCATAGACTAAGAATGGATTAGAGAGCATTTAAAACTTATATTTCAAAGGACATTTGTGTTTATTTAAATGCATGGAGAAAAGACTCCATCCAACTTCATCTCATCTGACTTTACATGGTAGCCTAGGGGGATCAGATTTTGTAGCATCACAAAATCATTTGCTGTTGTTTGGCTTGCGTGGTGTGGATAAGATAAAATCTGACACACAAAATCTGATGAAAATCGCTTTTGGAGTTTTCTTTACAAACCAAAATCTTAATTTTTACACCTGACATTGCCTGTAATTACCTAAACTTCTGGAGGCTTGGAATTAAAGAAGCACATAGTAAGTATGACAAGAGAGATCACTTGTTGGTTTCACTGCATCCTTAGAACCTTAATCCTAAATATTGTTCCATCTTGACATTGGGACAAAGGTCAAATATGAAAAAATACACTAGTAGCAACGAAGATATTCCATCTATGATTGGTTTCCCTGGCTTGGTCAGACATTATGTTGATCACTACCATTACTCTTCTGAATCAGGGAATGCATGATAAATGGCTGTGAGTGAAAATAAGGGATATCTTTTCTGACCACGAGATGGCACTGTATATAAATGGTGAAATGACTGCATCAATTTTGATGCATGCAAACTGAGAAAAAAGAAGGGAAAAGGCTAAGCTAAAACTAAAACTGTGCTTCAATTTGAAATGGGAGACATGACACAAGTGGTGGGACTGGAACTCTGGAAGTGGCTGCTTTATATTTTACCTCCTGTGTTCCATACCATAACGTCTGGCATACCTAGGGCAACTTGAAGTCAGTGCTCTCTACATCCGCCACCTCTGGGCTTAACCCTACAAACTGGAGGCACAGTTAGTCTGTTATTCATGTTATTTTTATTATTATTATTATTATTAAAAATCCCATTGTGTATCAAACATACTATAAATGTTGCTTTTTAGAGTGGCTATATATATGAGTTAAAGTCGTTTTCAGTTCTGGTCTTCAGATCAAGTGATCTACTGGATTTATCCTTGAACACTGTATTTGATCCTCTTCTCTACTATACCACGAGTTAAAGTTGCTTCGTTCTTCAGACCAAGTGATCTTCTGGATTTATCACTGAACACCGTATTTGATCCTCTGTGCAATACATACATCGGAGCATCATTAAGTTGCATTGCGGTGTTCAAGAGCTGACAATTGGGTGCTAGTCATAGCAATGCAACAGTAAGGAAAACTAAATAATTATAAGGATTAATGGAATGTGGACAAGTGTAATATATAGTATTATATTTGTCAATCAGATTTCTATTATGCATTGATCAATGTATTTATTGTATTACAGTAATAGGGTACACTTAAAGGGTGGATGTGTGTTCCAGAGCTTTTTCCCAAGTTCACTCTACACCAGGTTAGAAAATCCTTTGAATTAGAACCAGCTATAGATTAGCTTGATGCCTATGTTGAGTTGCTCTAGGAATAAAACATTGGTAGAGATAGACAGCCAAGCAGCTATATAGTCCACCATTAATAATAACCAACGGTAGTGTTGCTACTACAGAGTCTCCAACATGGGGCGTTATTTCCCCTTAAAAAGCTCAGTAATTCTCGTAGAAAGTAACCGGCTTGTTCACCACAAACGTTTTAAAAAAAAAAAAAGTGGGCAAAAGTTTAAAAAAAAGTGGGAAAATGTTTTAAAGAAAGTGAGCAAAAGTTTTTTAAAAAAGTGGGCAAAAACGTCAAAAATCCTAGGCATTTTCAATAACAGTATAATGCCTATCTAGGGCAATGATAGCATAAATTGGAATGGGTAGACAATTATATACATACTGCACAATAAAAAGGTTGACTGTTCAGAAAAAGCTCAACCCACACCAACCCTAACCTGAAAACATTAACCTGCACCCAACCAAAAAAAAATGTTGCCATTGTAGGACCCACACCCCACCTGTACCATCATCTTCTCACTCTGTATGCTACTTCAGCACAAGCCTCTGGTTCCAAGATACAAAATCTTTGAAAATAGTGGGGAGTATACTTCCCCAGTCTGACCCACACCCAACGGTTGGCCAAATTTCATCACGTGGGCCACCACTGGTGAACCTGCACATCACTACTCACCGTTAAATTGATTATGACAAAGAGATTCCTGTATTCAGGGGTAGCTGTTTGCTAAATGTTACTGTAAAATAGACAAAATTGTAACAACCTATATGACCAACTGTATGTTTTTCCCGTTACCACCAATGAAGATTGCCCTCTAACACTTGTGGAAATAATGCCCTACTTACTACAGTGTTTATTTATGCTATTATCGATTGCCTAAAAAAGGAGGACCTTAATAGAGTCCATTGCACCATCCCCTATGAGTTAAAAAACTCTTTCTTAGAGAACCTCACAAAATTAAAAAATATTACACATATGGTATGAAGATCCAAAATATAGAAAGATCTGTTATCCAGAAAACCCCAGACCCCAGGCATTTTGGATAACAGGTCCCATACCTGTAGTATAAATAACATCGCTCCTAGATTATGCAATTGTAGTGATGCTCAAACATCCAGCACCTTCCACCCATAAATACATAAGGAAGGCATTGGTGCAGCTAGCCACAACAAGGACAGTTTACACAGGCAGACCTATCTATATGGTGTGTACATTTAACCAAATTCAGTTTGGATATATTTCTACATGGTATTGCATAAATAAATATACTTGTATGCTTACCTTTCGTGTCAATATCTACTGTCGATCCATTATAGCAACATGATTTTCAACATTTCATCCATTCACAATGTATATGTCCTTGGCAAGCAGTTTGTGGTCACCCCTTTTAATGTAGCTGGCATTTTTCTGAAAGCTGTATTACTGCCCACCGTTGCATCATATCTGACCCCCCCCCCAGTCTGCCTGAAGATCTCTATGTAAAGCCCACTGGTAGCATATTATAGCTATTTCATTAATATTAGGTTGAGTATGTTTAGGAAGGATGGGGTCATTGTAATAGGGCACTGGCAAACCCAATGCATATAAGGAGAATCATTATAGCAAAAGCTTAAACATAAAGGGGCTTATTTACCAAAATCAGAGTTTTTCTGATTATTTAATTTAAAAAAGTACGAATAAACACGATTTGACCTTATTAATTATTTAAAAAAAGCTTGATTTCATCAGATCCGCGGAAAAACTCAATTAAACTGAACGACAACCCAATTTTTTCTGATTTTTTTCCCCGTATTGCTTGATTTTTTTCTGGCTTTTCCCCAAATTTTCGCCTGAAAAGTCCATAATAGTTGGATTTTCAGGTTAATTTCAGCGCAGACCACAGAAACTTCCATATAGGATATGGACCTCTCCCACTGACTTATATACAACCTCGGCAGGTCTGAGATGGCAGATTTTCGGATTCTGACTTTTTGCAGCCTCGGGGGTAAAATAAATCTCGAAAAATTTTAGGGTTTTTTTTCCACTAGAAATTCAGATTTTATACTAAAAAAACTCAATGTTTTCAAGTTTTTAGCATTTGTATTTTAATAAATAACCCTTAAAATGTGATTGTGGTGAAAGGGGCACTGACAGTCATACTGGGCAGTTTCTCTAAGATGTGAGAACACAGGCGCCTGCTTTATGGGCTCTTTATACATTATCAGTTAATGTTTAAAGAAACGGAAGCCTTCTGCTCCTGTATGAGTCTAATTTATTCTTGTAAACAGCAGTTCTGCTAGTGGTTTATGGATGGAATTTGCCTTATAGCTTTATTACAAAGCATTAGTTATGACCTAAGGTATAATCACAGATCCAAAACGTATGCGTCACACAAATACCTCTTTCTTATTATTCCCCAGATTGATAGTTCTCCATTTCAATGATACTAGCTATTTTTACGAGTTACTATTTCTTTAACTCAATTATATTTATTGCACCAGTGCTATAACCATAGTAACAGGCTATAGCTTATGGGTTTGAGAAAAACAAAAGCCAGGGTTCATACTGGCTCACAATACCACCCCTTAAACTGGCCATAGATTTTGAGATTTTAAAAGATCAGATCCTCATCGTGAGGCCACGATTTTCTAGGAACGATCGTACGATCGTACTAATTTACCATCAACTAAAAAGACCAGTAAAACAAAGAATTTGCCAGGAAAACAAAGGATAGCTGCCTGCTTGGCCCTGCAAACATAGATAGATTGCACTGGGACCGACAAAGATTTTTTGACCTGGCCGATCAATTTCCTGACAGTTGTCGGATGAAAAATTGTAAGATGTACGATCGTTCGAATAACACTAACCGCACGATAATTTCAAAGGATTGGTCGGACTTCCCTAAAATCAGAAGAATCGTCGCGTCTATCGGTAGCTTTAGGCAGTAAGCTGGGAAAGTCTTGATCTTTTTTGAAAGGAAAGCAATTCACTGGCACACAAGGATGAAGCTGGCAGGGTGAGCCCTTGCTAATTTATTGCGGGATGCAACGTTTCAGGGTAGAACCCATTTGTCTACCACAAAACATTATCCCACAATAAAATAGCAAGGGCTCACCCTGCCAACATCACCCCGTGTGCCAGTGAATTGCTTTCCTTACATATTGGTGTAAGGAACGTACCTTGTGGTCTAGTGGGGGGACGACAGGGACGCCTGCCGCCCCCTCGGCGGGGACACCCGCCGCAACGAGCAGCTTCTTTTAGGCCACAGGCGCCGGCGTTTTAAGGTGCGCGCGGCGCGCTCTTGTGTAATTTAAAGGGGCTGGCGCACTGACGTAGTGACGTCAGCGCGCAATGGCGCGTAATTCAAACGCTATTTAAAGCCCATTAGGGCTGTGGGACCTTGCCCGTGATAGGTTTATACCTGGTGCTTTTGAGCTTTTGCTATTTTGTATCTTGAACTTGTTTGATTCCTGTTGTGACCCTTGCCTGGCTTTTGACTATTCTGACCTCTGGATCCTGACCCTCGCCTGTATACCAACTACTCCTTCTGCTGAATCCCTTCTGATTGACTTCCTGGTTTGACCCTCGCCTGCCTGGTAACGTTTATTCTCTGCCTGCCTCGACCTGGCCTGATTTGACTACTCTTTTGCTTAACGCCTTGTACTACGATCTTCTGTCCAAAGACTTTGCTTTGCAGTCGTGCCCCTCTGCCTATCCAGAACCCTCATCTTGCACCTCTCGTTTAAGTCCAGGTGGCATCCAAGTAAGCCGAGGGCTCCTCCCGAGGCCCAAAGGCGGTCACACTACTGGTGAAGCACGAGCCAAGACCAGGGTGCCTGATGTTTGTTCTGGTGTTGGGTTCCGACCGTGACTATTGGTTACAAGGTTGCCAATTCCTCTTTCGATGTGCACCAGGGACACTCATTTGTCGGAGTGTGAGTGCAATTTGCACATGTTTTGATCTTTTTTGAACCACAAACCTCATGGCCATTGGCCTTGTGAAAAAACAAAGCAATAGATACATTCCATCTCCTGCCCCCACCTGTTTTAAACCCCTTGTGTGGGGGTCTTAGTCTTGCTGTGGTGAGTCGCCAAACTTTCACCTCCCCTGACCTACCACCCACATGATGGGGGAATAGCAACTTAACGGGGTCTTCCGCACACAGACCATTTGAGTTACATATATGGCATTATTTTGCATGACAATATTTTAAGTGACTTGGACAAAGAGGCATATAAAACCTTGATATATATCTGAACTTTAATTCAAACAGTCTCAAAATTAAAATGTAAAACCTGGAGTCTTGAGTCATCTCGTTGATCTCATGCTGTTATGGCTTAAAGATCCAATTTTTGTTGCACTGTCCTGTTGCCAACTTTGATTGAATTATTTCTGAGAGCAATTGGCTCTGTACATGCTTTCTCTTACCTTAGTTGTGAGGTTCATTAGAATATCTGTTGTGTCAAGGTTACTATACTGCATGACCCTTTGCATGACATTTGGGAGTCCAAACTCTGAAGGGGTGATCAAGGTTCAAATTCTAAGAGTCTAATTATATTTGCAAAAACTTGAATGTCTGGTATTTATTAAGCAGAAAAAACTCAAATGTAAATATTCAGCATCTATAAACACTGGGGAGTTCACGAAGAAGTCAATGTTTGTTGTCCTAGGCAAAAGTCAAGCCGTTTTTTTTAATTTTAGTTTTTTGAGCTGGTAAGCTCACAAATTGGAGTTTTTTATGTACTCAACAAATTTAAGTTTTTTCCACAATTGTATTCAATCGAGTTTTTTACATTCCGATTTTTTCAGAAATAAGAAAATTGTAAATTTATTTGAAGTATAAAAAACCAAAACCACAAAAAATTGATTTTTCATAAATAATCCCACAAGTAGAAGTGCCATTTGTAAAAGCACCTAAGATAAGACTTACAAGTTTGTAATTGTCAGTATTAAAAACATGAAATGTTCCTTTACATCCAGCATTCTACAAAAGCAATCTTCCTGGTTGTTATCTACTGTAATGATGTGTATACAATATATACTGCCGAAATCTCACAGTTACAGATAAGATAATACATAATAGAGTGTGTGTTTCCTTATACTAGTCACAGTACTACTTTGCTTCACATAAGGAGTGCACTTTTCCACACTCTCAAAATAGATGGGTGGTCGCTCTTTGCACTGGAATCTCTGGACACTGTTTGTGTTGACATCAGGTAAGACATTGGGATTTGCCTCAAACCTAAGCCATAGCCACTAATTCTGATCTGAGAAGATGACTAATGTTTTCTGAGTTTAGTCAGTAAGTAATAAGGTGTAATACAATCTTCAAGCTGTTGTCCCTGATTTAACATTATTTAGTCCATGGTCACTCAACTGGAAGTTCAGAGCCAGATTCCTCCTTCCGAGGGATTTCTATGCCCCAGCTTGACCAAGGGCTTTACAAAATACCCATGTGTATGAGCTCTTGAATTCAATGTTCTGACTAATGGGGAACTTTGGGTGTGGGGTGGTACATCTACTATAAGTTTGAAAAATTATAGTAGATGATCTTTAATGCAGTTTGGCCAAGGGCTTCACCGAAATCTTAGTATCATTTTAAAATACTCCTTGTATAAATATATACTGTATATGTAGAAGGTTAGCTAATTAAAATCCTAGGGAAAACTAGACTGTCCAGTACAGAAAGTATTTTCATGAAGTGTCTACCTACCTCCGCATGACCCATGAAACACCCATGTGTATGCACTGTTGAAGTCAATGTTCTTTATTCAGCATATTAGGGAACTTTGGGTTGGGGGTGGAAAGTATATGTTTGAAAGCTTGGAGATGATCTCTTTGTCATATTCACAAATATAAAGCACTAGTGAGTTGTCTACACACCCAAATCCCATTATGGAGCACTTAATTTTGTGTATAAGAGAGCACATAGTAATCTGAGGGTATAGTGGACTGAAATGTGGCACAAACCTCATTTACTGCCAATGTGCACTTTTAGTATACACAGCACTTTTTACACTACATAAAAGTAATGCATAAAGGTACAAACAGGTGGGGTCAAAAAAGTCAAATAAATATAAGAAATTTTGTTCCACATAACAGGAGATAAAGGACAAAGAATGTCTCTGCCCTGCTAAGCTTAACCTAATCTAATATAGATGAATATACAGTAAATTCCTTTACATGGAAAAGTTGTAATAATGGCAACTTTGGTGGTAGATCAATGAAGCGAATTGGTTCCAAAATTTGATTCTACCAATATTTTGGTGTGTGACTATGTGGTGGCTGCTGCTGTTAGAGAATGTTGGACATGTCGGTTTCATTTTTAGCTTAAATTTTTTTGTTGATGTATTTCAGTCTGGCATGGCACTGTATATTATTGTTTATTCGTACTACTACTGTATATAAATATTTTAATTTCATTCATGTCCTGGAAAAACTATTTCACCCTCCCAGCACTACAGTGATCTGAATTTATGTTCTACTGCTCCTTATTACATATTTGTTTTACCAACCTGATGTTTTATTTCATATTTCCTAGCAAAAAAATAATGTTTGGTACAATTGAGGATATAATGATCAATTTAAATTTTTTTTGTAAGTTACAGTGAAATAAGGACTGGATGAATAAAATGTATTTCCAGCTGCTCACGTTGCTGCCTCCTTCCTTCAATTGTAAATGACACAAACAATCATCAGATCCTAGTTCTAGTTATCAGTAGCAAATCTTTATAGCATGCGGACTAAATCCTGGGGATATTTTTGACTATGCACTCATTCAGTTGTGTTTTTAATGTTACATTTTTTTTTTACACAAACATACCTTATTTTAGAGTCAAAGGAAACCATGATACCTTATCTCTTGCAGGGAGCGTTTTATCACTTTCCATTAGTCTGGTAGAGTCATTCAACAACTGGGAGGGAGGGAGGTCTTAAAGGAATTGTTCAGTATAAAAATAAAAACTGTGTAAATAGATAGGCTGTGCAAAATAAAAAATGTTTCTAATATAGTTAGTTAGCCAAAAATGTAATGTATAAAGGCTGGAGTTATTTGATATATAACATGTCAGTCAGGACTCTACTTCCTGCTTTTCAGCTCTCTTGGTTTACACTGACTGGTTACCGTGGTTACCAGGCAGTAACCAATCAGAGACTTGAGGGGGGGCCACATGGGTCATATCTGTTGCTTTTCAATCTGAGCTGAATGCAGAGGGTCAATTACAAACTCACTGAACAGAAATGTACCATGTGGCCCCCCTTCAAGTCGCTGACTAGCTCAGAGTTATAGAGCTGAAAAGCAGGAAGTTGGATTCTGGCTGTTTTATTAGACATCTGTACACTCCAGTCTTTATATATTACATTTTTGGCTAACTTACTATATTAGAAACATTTTTTATTTTGCACAGCCTATCTATTTACCCAGTTTTTATTTTCACACTGAACTGTTCCTTTAAATAACTCTGTGAGCCTAAGGGGGAGGGGGTTGACAATTGTTTCTTTGAGTCAAAGGTTCGTTTCCCCTCAATTAGTGGGGGCAAATTCAGTAGAGGGCAATTTTTTGCCTGCGAGGGTTTTGCCGCACAAATTCGCTACCACTATGCTTATTCACCAAAACACAATTATTAACATTTGAGATCATGTTTTTCCACAATTTAATTTCTCTGTCAAATTTGAGTTTTCCAGTCTTGAATTTTCAAGATTTAGCGATCAAAAAACAACCTCAAAAACTCAAGACATCATTTGGCAGGTAAAACCTGTTATTTTTAAATTTGAGGTTTAAAAAAAAATAGATATTTCAGACTGAAAATGGATTTAAATAACTTAAAATAACTATAATGTAATTTTAGTGAAATACAGTTTTCTAGGGGAATTAATACAATCAGGTTTTTACTGATTAAGGTTTCTTTGTGAAGGTCAAATTCATATTAGTAAATCGAATATTAGTAAATCTGCCGCTGATATACATTGAATAATATGGCACGATAGTGTTCCTTTCATAGAACTTAACTTACCTTGACAAGTTTCACATTTTATATATTTATTTTCCTGTTTACACTGTATGTGCACACATTGGGGGAAATGTAATGTGACAAATGTCATGTCTTTAGCAAAAGATTCAGCCAAGTATCGAAGTAATTACAAACTATAGTGAAATATGCAAATGTAAGTAAGGACATCATTATCTGTCGCCTTTAGTTTCTTATCACATTAAATTCACTTCAGATTCTGGATTTGATTCAGCTAAATACTAAGGGACAAACTTGCCAATTAAACATCAGGCTGGGAAAAAAAATCATTTTTCTGGTAATTTACTATTATTGTCATATTTTCTCGCTCTGTGAAAATTAGTAAAATAACATTATTGTGTGAGCAAAAGTTTCCTATAGACAGTCATTATTAGAATCGTCTACATGCCAGAAACTCACATGAGTCTATAAGATTAAGGGGCAGATTTATCAAGGGTTGAATTTCGAAGTCATAAATACTTCGAAATTCAACCCTCGAATTGAAATACTTCGACTTCGAATATCTAAGTTGAAGGATCTTTTACCGAATTTGGCCATCGAACAATCAAAGTAAAATCATCCAATTGAACAATTAAATCGTTGTTGTTTTCAGGCCTCAAATAAGAAAAACGTGTACGTCTTTAGGTTTTTCACGATTTTAGAGTCTTTTCCCGCACAAAATTTTGAGTTATTTTATTGATAAATAAGGTAAAATAGTGGATAGAAGTTTGGTCTATTTTTGATTTAATAGAATAATGAGAAATATTCGAGTTTTAGTCAATAACCCTTTAAAAGTTTAGGAGTAAAGCTTCCAAAATACACAATATGCACGAAAATTTCTTGTGGGGGGAAAGGACTCAATAAAATCTAAAACATTTGATTTGTATACATTTTCTGAATTTGTTACCAAAAAACTCCAACATTTTCAGATTTGTTGCCCGAAACTTGAGACTTTTTCAGATTATCACCTGAAACACCATGGTAGTTTAATAAACTACAAAAAAATGTTTTCCGTTACAAAAAAAAATGTTTTCCGTTTAAAAGTCTGAACAGAAAAACAAATTCTGACTTTAATAAATAAAAAGAAACTGGCCTGAAAAACTTCACATTTAGTACCACAACAACAGCAGGGGCAGAATCACCTCAAAAAAAGATTTGTAGTTTTTGATTGCTTATGAGGATCTCCCTTTGAATGATAATCATGAGCAGTCTTTATTAAACAGGGTTCTACTGAATAAACTACTAGATAAGCAGTTTGGAAAAGTGTGTTCATTACCAGCAAGCTTACTGTAAACTGTACAGGGGTCAACAGAGTTGGAGCTAGTATTGTTACACAGCCAAATGAGAAACGTTTATCTCTAGACCTGTACACTGCAGAGTTAGTCACTTCTTAATGTCTTTCCGTTATTTTTCAGTGACAACTTTGACTGCCCGTCATTTCGATGGAGCTGTCGGGGGATCTGTGTTCATGTTCACTTACCTGGACGTACCGCCACATTACGTGATAACATGGACAACTGGTAGCACTACTCTTGCAAGTCTTGAAGATGGCAAAAGTCCCACTTACGGCTCAATTTGTGCTACAAGATGTGAATTGTTTCAAAATGCAACTCTGAGGCTGGATAGCCTAATGAGCAATGATCCCAAAAGTTATATGCAAAGCATTAAAAACAAAGCTAACGATCTCACTACCTCCATTCCAGTCACTCTCCATGTGCACAGTAAGTAGAAAGAGATGATATTACATGTATGTGACTGTAGACACCAGAATGAGTAAAATAGCTAAAAATCTGCAAATGTACCTAATACCAACCAGACCTGGTTTTTGGCAGATAGTTTTTCAATTTGTACAAGTGTAAAGAAGCTGCAGGCCAAGAAGGGAGTTTTTACCAACATTTTTGCCAAAGGGACTGCATAGGTCAAAGTGTCCCATGTGCCATAAGCCTTAGGTTTGAGTTGCATAATTAGCACATTAATGTTACATTTTTCAAGCGACCAAAAAAATGTAAATGTACTGAACTGTAGTATGTAGTCATCTTCATGTTCATTAAGCCATTTGGCTATTGATTGATTGCTCTTTTACTGCCATTAGAATAAGAAACCTCTCACAATGTCTCTGTAGCAGCATATATCGTTATATAAAAGTATAAATTTGCGTGCAACTGCAATTATCTGCAATTGTGGGTAAAAAGGCTGCATCTAGGGGGTTATTTATTAGTCTGAATACAAAAAAATAATTTTAATGGAAAAAAAAAACTAGAATTTAGGATAGAAAAAATCTGAATCCGAAATAATCCATCGCAGTCCTGCCGAGGTTGTCTATAAGTCAATGGGAGAGGTCTCTATCCTATTTGGAAGTTTCTGTGGTCTATGGACTATTTCAAACTTTTCAGGTAAAAATCCTGGAAAATTTGGACTACTCAGCTTTTTGCTTGATTTATCCTGATCCGATTAAATTGTGCTTTTTTTTAATAATAAATACATTTTTAAATAAGGTCCCCCTTGTCAAGAAATAAAGTGTTGGAACCGTCACTCTGCATAGTTATGGTCTAGTGGCAATGACACAGATATTACTAAATTCCCCCAGACCAACCAGAGCTTCTCTCCAACCTTTACAGTGAGTTGATAAAAAGGAGAGAAAAAACATGTAGAATGGATGCAGTTTCCTCATTTCTCACAGATATCAGTGAAACTTTGCTCCCAAAATAAAAACACAAATCAGACTGTTCTTTCTCCCTGGCAGATATTTTCAAGTGCACAAGTGCGAGCGAGATAAAGAAAATATTTATTGCAGGTTGATGGATGAAAACTCTGGTCACAGCCCTGTTGCACACAGCAATAATTATCCTTTGCTTTCAGTCAGGTGACCAATAAATGCTTATTGGCTGCTGTTTGTTTCAAAATGTGGATTGGAGTTTGTACAATCAATTTCTTTGATCAAATAATTACAGTGAGTGATTATCCCTAAAATGCAGGGGGATCTATAACTGTAAACTGGTATTTTAGTACAAATGTACATAGTACATATGTCACTGAAACAAATTGTCAAGGATCACCAACTGTTAAATATTTGGTGGAATCATGGAGTCAAGTTACTAAACTATACACAGAGATTGGTAACTTTCTTGCAACAGCTCTGAAGACCTATCCCTAAAAACATTTTAGACCACTATACTATTCTACACTTACTTTCATGATACTAAACTATACACTTTGCTATACTCTATGTAACCAAGTGGTTAAATATGGAGTTCTATCTCAGGGCCATCTTAGTTCCCAACAAAGTTCCACTAAAAAGGCTATAATAATAACAGTATATGGTGAGATTGGTTTTGAAAGATTCATGATGCAAAGCCAATGAAAAGCAAGGTTGTAAGAGTCGGGATGAGTAAGATGTGGCATGGGATGTGAGAGAACTATTGCGTGTCCTATGCACTACAGAGACTGGCAGAAAATGCTGGTAGGAATTTAGACATTAGTTTTTGTGAGTTTAAAGAAACTATTTAAAAATTCTGCAACATAAGGCAAATATTCATGCTTGTGCAGTAATGTATTACCAGGCATTGTGCTGCTCGTTAGAATTCTTCTAACAAAACATATGAACGCTTTGGGGTAGGAAGAAGGTTTAGGGTCATTAGAAGCATACATTTTGTATATGGAGATAGCAGGTATCATAGACAAAAATATAAGGGTTTATACTGTATACAGGGAACCAGTGTAAAATTTCAGAGAGGAAAACAAAGGGGATTTAACTTGTGAAGTAGATGATGAGCCTTACAGAATTTTGACAAGATACAGGAAAGACAAGTAAGAAGTAACCAAAGAGGAGAATACAGTCTAAATATAAAATGAAGTGTTATTTTGGTTGTAAAGGTATAAATTCTTGCTAAAAGTGTTTAAATGGATTCCATTAGGTTCAGTGGAGGACTGAAGGTGTCACTTCATTGAAGTAAATAGAAAAAATCTCTAAAAGATGTCCAACATAATAGTTTTTGAGAATCAGATGGAACCTTTCTTTGATTTGGCACTCTTGTGTTGCCTTTTTTTTTTTTTTTTTTTAACAGGTATTATTTTTATTGATTTTGTTTCAACAAGGGGAGGGGGGTACAGAAAGAAAAGGGGGAGGGAAACAAGAACAAAAAAAGAAGATTTTTTATAAAACCTCGGGAAGCTACAGCAGCAAATATAACAACACATTCTTGTGTACATCATGCTTTATACTACAGTACATTCCTGATGAGGTTAACATGTGGGCATCCAGCCAGACACCCCCATATCCTTTCAAACTTGTCAGGTTGACCTCTAGCTTTGTATGTCAACTTAATAAGTTGGAGCATCTTATTGACGTAGACCAGGGGTCAGCAACCTTTACTATCAAAAGAGCCATTTTGCTCCGTCTTCTTTGCTCGGTCTGGAGCCGCAAAACATAACACAGCTTATAAACTTTCAACCCTTTTTTAATTTTAACTGTTACAACAACAGAATACAACAAACAAAAGTGCAGTGTGCATGTGTAGGCCTACTTTGAAATAAATTAAAGTGTGGGACCACAGTAAGGACCATGAGGAATCATCTTGCTGCGGCTCGGTCTTGCCTGTCACTCCTGGGACGTCTATACAGCCCTCGCACCTGCTGGCGGCTTCCTGAGTGTGCAACCACGGTAAGATAACCGTTGGCTTACAGCGGACGCACACTCAAGAAGCTGCCAGCAGGTGGGAGGGCTGTATAGATGTCCCAGGAGTGACAGGCAAGACCGAGCCGCAGCAAGCAGGATGAAGAGCCGCGGGTTGCCTACCCCTGACATAGACAAATCTTATTGGGGAGCCATCCATTGCATTATTATTGTTTTCTTAGCATAGAAAAGTAGGGATCGCACTAGGACTCTAGTGCTATTAGAAGGTAGTATGTCATCTATCAGGCCCAATAGGCATATTTCAGGAGCCTTCAGAGGGAGCAATGCCAGGGTATTCACTATATATGTGGTGATTTTCTCCCAAAATCTGGATACAATAGGACATGTCCATACCATATGCCAAAACGAACCATCTCTTTCTCCACCTCTTACATGTTGGGGGTGGTATTTTCCCCATTTTGTGGAGCCTGTTAGGGGTAAGGTAGATTCTCATCAGAAATTTGTACTGAATAATCCTATCCCGTGAGCTTATTAAAAATTGGTAGAGCCTTTCCGTTGCCTCCTCCCACTGGTCGTCACACAAATTGGGTATGTCCATCTGCCAGTCTATAGGCCATCTGGAATGGGGGGTGGGGGGGCGTTGGTGGACTGCGGATGGGCATGGAGATTGGAGTAAAAATATTCTATTACCGCACACCTCCTTCCACTTTTCTGCGTGGTGGTGCTGGTCCTCCGTTGTCATCCTGAAGAAGGGAGGCTGTGTTCCCCCCGAAACGTTGATTGTTGGTGGCATTAATAAAAGGGGCACAATCCCCGACTGCAACATTGGTGTGTGCGGACCATTTTTTGAAATTACAAAGCAGCATGGAGATTGGAGACCATTTTGGTGGGATCCTCTTTTCTTAGTTTAGTCAGCAGCCTTGGCTCCCCCATCTCCAGCTCACCCGACCCAAATTGTGTCATATAGATATGTGGTAACTGTAGGTAATGGTACATGGGTAGATCTGGGGTTTCAATCTGTCCCTTAGCGTAACCATGTCTATGAACCTTGCGTGATTACTACGTCTCCTAGGTATTTAATATTTTTCGAGGTCCAAAACCAGATGGCCTCTGATTTGAAAGTCTTGTTTAGCCTTTTACTTATCCAGCATAAGAAGCTATCTACATTTCAGGTCTATGTGAATATACTCAATAACTGCCTGAGAAAAAATCCATGTGCTACTTGATTTAGGAACATACCTGGCTTCTCTCTTTACTAATATAACAAAAGCTGGGCTCTGTGTGCTGCTAGTTTTAAATAAGTAAACATTTTTAGGGCACAGGATGTCAATTGTGGGGCTTTTCTTTCCTTTAATCACTTTAGATTTTTTTTTTAATATCACAGTTTTGTATTTTTATGGGGAGTTGTATATGTATGATCCACATTTTTGTTGAAGGTAGCTGTCAGATGACAACAGAGGTGGAACTGAATGTCTTTCTAACAAAACTTGTGCTTTTGACCCTTATCAGAACTTTGGGAATATAAAACAGTGGTTGCCTATGTGTAAATTATCTTTGTCTTTTTCTTCGCAACAGATCCTCTGAATCCTCCACTCCTTACTGCTAATCCCACTACTCGCCCAGTGCAGGGCAACAATCTAACTTTACAATGCAATGCTGGGAGCCAGACTGTGTATAGTTACACTTTTCTCAGAGATGGTCAAAGTGTTTCCTGCTCTACATCTCACATAACCTGTAACAACACCAGCCAACTTCTGGATTTTCATCCAATCACAGAAAATGACAATGGAAACTACACTTGTATTATCAATAATCCAGTCAGCAGTAGAAGCAGCAGTTCAGTTGTGCTGGACGTGGCAGGTGAGAGCAAACTGAATCTATATAAATCATGGCACACAAAGTTCAAGCAGCAACTTTTATTCCAAATAATTGAATCTTCCAGTGCACATCTAAACAGTGTCCCAAAATCAACCATACAGATGAAAGGATTTATTTAAAGGTTTTTTATTGAAAAAAAAATTAATCTGGTGCAAGGTTCAGAACACATTAAAGCCCCGGATGCAAAGGCTTATTGAATAAGAACTATGAAATGCAAGTTGGTAACATTTAGTACTCCATGCTTTAAAAATTATAGCAAGTTTGCAATTTACCAGACTTCTGGTGTTTCAATAATCTTAATTGAAAACTTTAATAAAAGCAATACAATAGCTAGACAACAAAAAGATTAAGATTGTTTGAGCCCTACAATCCAGTCTATAATTAAACTGGCCTTCTTTATAGAGAAGTTATCCCCCCCGTCCATTTTTCAGAACAGCACCAACTACCTTAAATATAAAGTGGTTGATTCCATAAAAGGTTTCAGAATCAGTTGACCTAGCTAAAGGTTCTGCAACAAAGGCCTTTTAGCATATTGCAGTGATTGCATCTGGATTAATACACACAAGGCACAATCCATGTTGAGTTGTACTTTGAAAAGACAATACATTTTTCTAGATGGAATCAGAGAAACACATCCAGAGGATAGTGGGACTCTGCAGTGGTTCTTGAATACCTTAGTCTTACTGACACTGCATTAGTCCATGATCGGGGCAATGGGCTTATTATTATCAGTGTCAGACTGGGGTACCAAAGGCCAACAAAGAACTTGATATCAAGGGACAACAAACCCCTATTTACACAGTGCAAATTGTTCCTGTGAAAATCACCCAGCCAGCAGTATACAATTAACAACCTTCCTTGTTTCTCCTGCTTTTGTGCTGTAATAAATATGGCATCTGTCTTAACCCTGAATCCAATAAAGTCCTAAAATAATTACCATTTTTTAAATGGTTTCCTTTCAACAGGGATCTTGTATCAAACATTTCTTTTGGAAAAAACGGACTGTGAATTCCAAATAGATTATCATGTAGGGATGCACCGAATCCACTTTTTTGGATTCGGCCGAACCCCCGAATCCTTGGTGAAAGATTCGGCTGAATACCGAACCGAATCCGAACCCTAATTTGCATATGCAAATTAGGGTTGGAAGGGGAAAACATTTTTTACTTCCTTGTTTTCTGACAAAAAGTCACGCAATTTCCCTCCCCGCCCCTAATTTGCATATTCAAATTAGGATTTGGATTCGGTTCGGCCGGGTAGAAGGATTCGGCCGAATCCGAATCCTGCTGAAAAAGGCCGAATCCCGAACCGAATCCTGGATTCGGTGCATCCCTATTATCATGCCTTCACACATTTTTATTTTGGAAACAAAAAAATAATAGTACTAGAAATAAATGTAAACCGAAGCAGAACCTAAAAAAATGGCTAAGTGGGGAATTTCCCAGTATTCCAGTCTGACCTTGAATACCCTGATCAAAATTTGAATACTTCCCACAGTGCAAAGCATTAGCACATTTAACCACAACTATTTCATGATCAGACCACAAATTCCCATTCTGGTAATCTATAGAGCTGGTAGTGCATACAAGTAGAGATGTGCGGGTTGGTTTCCTCTTCACATTTCTGGGATCTTCTGAGATCAATGCTCCTGTTTTACAAAGGATTACATGTGAGAAAAAGTTATATTTGAAACATTATTTAATATCAACAATATTTTATGGAAATTGCTTTGGAAGACGCCTGCATGGAGTTTTTTTGCGGTTTGATATTTTAACTATAATTACTATTATAATCCTTTTCACATGGGGGGCCCATTTATCAACATTGTCATTGTAGTGGTTTTTGAAACCACAAATAAACACATTTTCTCTAAACCACGTATGCCATGTAATTTATCATAAGATCATAATATAAAAAGTATGAACAAAAAAAACTGAGCGACGCATTAAAAATTCAAAAACTTGAGTTTTTAGGACAATTACTAGTGAAGGAAAATCCAAAAAAACTCTAAAAGTCTGGATGAATACAAAAAATGGTCCAATAGGATGACCGCAGCTTCTATAGGATCTCAACTACTTTTACTTGGAAATCTTTGAATTTGTTTTTTACACTTAATAAATATTGAATTTCTAGAAAAAATATTCAATATGTGAAAAAAACAGAAATTTGAATGTTAGTAAGTCAGCCCCCTAATGTATTAATCAAGATAATATGCTGGGTTGAAAATACTTGTCATCTTGACTAGTGATAAGCAAATTTTTTTGCCAGGCATGGATTCGCTGTGAAATTCTGCATTTTGCCATCAGCAAATTTTTTTTGCAAAACTGCACAAAAATCCACTGCAGCAAAAAAAGTCAGTTAGAAAAACCGCCCATTGAGGCAAAAAAGTCGCCAAGACAAAAAGTTGCAGAGACAAAAAAGTTGCCACAAGAAAAATGGCCATTAACTTAAATGCATTTGGAGTGAGAAAAAATTATCGAACACGTAAAAAAAATTTTCAGGAACAGATTCATTCATCACTAACCTTGACATGTCTCATTTTATTTAACAGTAAAAGTCTCCAATGTCACCTTGCAAAATAATGCCTCAAAGCCAGTGACAGTGGATAAGGACTCCGTGTCTCTACAGTGTTCATCCCTTGGGACAGAGGTCAACTACACCTGGACCCTCCGTGAATTAGACCTTCCTCTCAACCCCCGGTATCGCCTGATCAATAATAACTCCACTCTAATTATCAGTCCTGTCTCTAGAGAGGATCATGGATCCTTCATATGCACTGTTGCAAACTATCTAAACAAAGAGACAAGCCCTATTTTGACACTAAGCTGTGAGTACATTGATGACTGTCAACAATTCTAAACACAAAGTAGTATGTTTAAATTCCATAATCAAGCTTCTACTATGAGCTGCAAGTAATTGGAATGAAGTGGCCTTAGTGGAATGGCACACACCCAAATTATCAATGTACAGTACATGAAATGAGGAACTATAAAGTATAAATAGGTATAGAAAAAGGTACATAATGTTGTGACATTCTCAGCTATAACTCTCTGTAACTTGGCAGAGCTATAAATCAACTGTGTATTTAGACTGTGGGAAACCATTTCTCAGTTTTTGTCAGCAGTGTAAGCAAATATATAGGGTTTAGTACGGTTGGAAAAAAGCTTCTCGTCTTACAGTATTCTTAAACTATTAGAAGACCTTTAGGTTTTGGTTCGTCATAAACCTTCTTGACTTTTTACAGAATATGTCTAGTTCTTCAGCAGAATTCAAGAACCATATTGGTTTGTAGAGCAGAGGTACTTATGGCTCAATAACTTGAGAATCTTTAGTCACCAGAAAGCAGTATACAAAGCAACAAAAGACCTCAAAGCAAGACAATAGTTTTGGCCATGCCAAAGTTGATGATCAGTTCTAGATGGTCAGCTAAAACTTCAGGGCCTCAATGCCACCACTTTAGCCTCACTGTGGAAGGTCCTTCTTTTATAGAGTTGCCTTTACAGAGGCTCAAGCGAAGATAAACTGTTCTAGCCCTCACTCTTATAGGGTACTGCTGAGCATTATTTCAGTGCCATGAGAATATAACCTTTTTTGGGAAGGTGTTGCAAATGTTAGGTAGTTTGCATAGAATAGAAGTAACACTTGCAAAATGTTCTGGAACTCCTTTTCCAGTATTCTCCTGCTATGTAACCAGGCAGCAAATGCTCAGGACTGAAGTTCAACAGTAACAGCTGGAGGAGCATCTGCTGAACCTTTATAGATATGAAAAGGCTCATTTACAAACACAACACGTTGCTAAGTGCCCTTTTTGGACTCTTTTTTTATGAACCTAATGCTATTGCATGAATTATCATGTGAATCTGAGGCATTTTTCAGCCAACATTTGCAAGGTAGGGCTGACTTAGCTTCCAGCATGCTAATGAATGCAGCATTAATAATGGTATTACAAGCATTGGACCTGCTATCCAGAACCTGGGGTTTTCTGGATAATGGATCTTTCCGTAATCTGGATCTTCATTCCTTGAGTCTACTAAAAAGTTATGTAAACATTAAATAAACCCAATAGGCTGGTTCTGCTTCCAATAAGGGATGATTTTGTTTTAAAATGACTGTTAATATTACTGCAAAAAGTAAATCCTTTTTAAAAATTTGGATTATTTGGATAAAATTGGGTCTATGGGAGAGATAGCCTTTCCTTAATTCTGAGCTTTCTGGATAATGGGTTTCCGGATCCCATACCTGTATCCTCAAATTTGCATTTCACCAGACAGTAAAAAGCAATTCCTTGGGTTCCCTTGCATCAATGTGTGCACTTGGGCATTATTCATCAGAGCAGGATGAGTAAGTGTCACTACATGACCTACTACACTGGAGGAGTGGGGCATAGAGGAATGGCAGACAATATTTGATTGACAGCTGAGATTTTTAAATGGGCGTACAACAGCTATGAATGCTTTAATAGAAAATAGAAATTGGATTTCATGATTTTTGAAAAGGACTTTTATTATACAGATTTTTGTGTCAGGGTGACAGGTCCACTTTAAGAGACAATTTACTGTAGTCTCTATTAGTATATGGTACGGTTTACACTGACAGATTATGCTGTCTAGGGAAATAGTGACTTACAGTGGTCAGATTTAAGAAAAACTGCAGAATGCTTGCCAATATGTACCTTCTGAATAAAGCATCTTTTTGATAAAAGGTTATTTTTCTAAAGAAAGAAAAATCAATGTAGTAATTGTACCTGGCAATATGGCAATTCTTTGACACAGTGTTCAGAATAGTAAAATGATATTCAGTGCTTATTAGAAAGTCCAATACTTTTGATAAAAACACCCACTCAACATGGCAATTGGGCAAACACAGAATGACACGCATCCCCTTGACTCTTCCTCCACAGGGGCTCCAGATGGGCAGATTACTTGTGGGGCAGTGCGTTTGGATGATAGCATACAGCTCTTCTGTTCCTGGCCAGGAGGGTACCCTGCTGCCGACCTCAGTTTGAAGTTTGCTTACATGGAGGAATCAGGAACAGACAAAGTGACTGAAAATGTTTCCTTGACCCCTCCTGCAAATGTATTAAATTGTGAAGGACGCCAGGGATGGACACAATACTGTTCACTGATAATAGGTGAGTGAAAAACTATAATGTTTGTTTTGGACTTTTACTTCCCCACTTTGCATTTTTCAAATTTTTAAGGTCCCCCTTATTTAAAAAAAAGAAACCTGTTATGCTTTGTCAATCCAGATCAGAAGTGAATGTTCACATTAAATGTCACCCTAGTCAGCATTAAAGGGAAAGAATATACCCCTTTTGAGCTCATGTAGGTGTAAAAATGTGCATACAACCAACAAGTTCAGAACTTCTAAAGATAAACATGTATATATATTTTTGAACAATATACCTGATTCCATGGATAAAAGGAAACCATGCTAATCTCTCTGATTTGCAGGAACCATTTCCCAACCCTCCATAGTCTCGCAGAGCCATCAAACTCCTTCTTTTCCTTGTTCCATTCAAAAGTTTATTCTTTTTTATTTCCTTGTATTTATATACTGTAACACCATAATATTTCCATAGCATTTTAAAGATTATACATCCTTCACATCAGTTTCTGCCACAGTAGAGCTAATAATCTAAGGTCCTTATCATGTTCACACACACAATGGTGAATTTTAATCAGTAGTTGATTAATTTGCCTTCATGTTTTTGGAGTGTGAGAGGAAACCAACAAGGAGAAACTTCCCAAACTTCTTGCAGTTAGTGCCCAAGCTAGAATCAAAATCAGGACCCAGTGCTGCAATAAAGTGCTGCCCACTGAGTCACATGCTGCCCTCCATAGTGGGTGGTGCATAGAGTGCTTGAAAACGAGGGGTACTTCAAGTTCCAGAATCCATCACTTCAGAATCAAAGAAGGTGAGGGAGGGGTTGAATGAAGAAGCTTCTATGATTTTCTGGTCTCTTGTATGTATAATAGTCACTCACCACATCAAGGAAGTGGCCCAAGTGCACCGCCCTGAGCCCTCAGCACAGGGGGGCGGACAAACCGACGAACAATGGAGCAGGCACTTAAAAAAGCAAGACTTCCACCAGGCAAATGTTCAAGTGAAGAATTTATTGCGTTTTGTGTTCCAAACACTTAATCATAGGCCTATGATTAAGTATTTGAAGCACGAAACGCGTCAGGCTGTTTGACACAATAAATTCTTCACTTGAACATTTGCCTGGTGGAAGTCTTGCCTTTTTGAGTGCCTGCTCCATTGTTCGTCAGAGGGGTTGAATGACTCAAGCCTAAGGGGGGCTGGGAAATAGTTCCCACAAATCAAAGAGAGAAAAAGATTATCATGACTTCCTTTTAATCTGTTGAATCAGGTATGCTTGTATAAAAAAAGAAAATCTGATTTTTCACAGTTCAGATAGTGTTTATGCATCTTTTTTTTATATAAACCTAACTGAATGAGTACATGCCAAAAGCTATTTTTTTTACCTTTACATCAATGGTGGAGATTAATCCCCAGCAGGAAAACTATATTACTCTTTTGTGGCAAATCTCCTGAAAATAACTTGCCATTAAGGTCCATTGGGAGTAATGCATTACTCCCAATGGACCTTAATGGCAAGTTATTTTCTCTGCAAGTGATTTAATATGCTCTTTTGCTTTTTTGCAGACACCCCAAAGTCCTCAGGGCTTACCAGTGACACAGTAATTGAAGGAGACTGGGGAAAGAAAGCCATTTTGTTTGTACCTCTGACCTATGAAATTAGGAAAGAAAACATCATTGTCCCACAGCAAATGCTTCCTGCAACGTTCACCTGGTACAGACTCACACCTGAGCCGGTACCTCTTCTCCTTGGAGAAAACTTCACAGTAATTTCTAATGATTCTGTTTCTTATTTGGTGGTCACTTCAGTGACCAGTGATGTAACTGGACAATATATGTGCACAGCAGAAAATCTGATTGGAAAAACAAGCTTCAACTTTACTCTACGTCTAAGTGAAGGTCAAGGTAAGAGTAAATTTTACATTATACCATCATCAAGTGAAACTAAAAAACTCAAATTTACCATATAATAAGGAAGGCCTTAAGAACAAAAGTATGTACATAAGTAAGTACATAAGAACACAAATATTGAATACCTTAGCAAATCCAAGAGTTTAATAAGCTTGCTCAAAAACTATGGAGAAGTGTTTTTAAAAATAGCAGTGAATTAATTTGTTTTAAGATTAGTGCCCATTTTTCAAGTGAAAATGTTTTACAGTAGGAGCATTTTCGAAAGATCTGAAAATTTCATCAGTAAATGCCTTGTCTCAACACATGGATTTGGTATCAGCAGCCATAGAACCAGAAAGTTTTCAAGATCAACAAGATCCACTTGTTAACTATCTCTTAAATTCAGTGACCTTTAAATACTTTAAAGCTCCCTATGGCTTATTCAAAAGGCAAATACAAAAGCAAGTAAGGTTTTGGCCTAGGAACTATCAGTGCGTATGTCTGACAAAAATATTTAATGAAGACATAAATATGGTTTCATGAGAGACAGATGTTAGCAAAAAGTTAGCAGAAAGATAAATCTTTAATAGTAAGAATCAGTGTGATCCTGGATCTGCATTTAAGCCTGCAAAATTGCAATTGATATGCACATTAACATTGTAAATTAATCACAGCTGATTTCTTTATCTTTATTTTTTTAAAGAATTTTATAGAAGGATCACGTTGAGTTTAGTAATTGAACTGAAACCATGTAGGGTAGAGGGTTCCATTCCATGGCAACTTTTTTTTCTTTAGTTAATGATCAAGTAAATCATTTTGAAATCAATGCTACATCCTGTTAATTTTACAGCTAGGGATATAATTTGGCAGTGCATGGGATTGGCAATCTACTGGAATTATTTTATGATTATTAATATCAGCCTCTTTATAATACAGTATGTCTTTAAAGAGTACCGAGTTTGATATATTGATGCATTGTTTTTTATGTAGGTCAACTGCATTTTGCTAGTTGTAGCAACAAAATATTGTTCAGGATGTTAGGTAGACATATCTGTCTCTTGCTCTCCATGCAGGGTCTTCTGGTATTTTCCTGAGTCCTGGTGCTGTTGCTGGAATTGTTATTGGTGCCATTGCTGCTGGTAGTATTATCAGTTTTACCATCGTCCTACTCCAGAAAAAACTCACAAGCGGTAAGAAGTATGGAAAAGTATACATGAAATCATGTAACTATGGAAGATCATTTAAAAGTGCTACCTCTAATTATATGAAAGTGCAGCAGCAGACCCATAACATACCTAATACCAAATAGGTTTTGTTCCAAGCTATGTTATGTGTTCACCGAGTGAGTGAAGATGACCACAACAGAGCACTCTGTGCATCAGTGTTATCCTGATTGTGTTTTTTAGCTGTGTATTAGAGAAAGAGAATGTATAACATGATTGTTCTATTATATAGACTGTGGCACTTTTCAATCAAATTAAAAGATGATATTGGATATTTAATCAGGGAGGTGTTACCGAAAACCTTGGTACCCAGCATTTGTCATTGAGATTGTAAATAATGGTGCTGTATATAAAAGTGTCATCAGATATCTTGAATTTCTTCAGTTCAGATTTAAAGCAGATCTACGATAAACTGTGGTGTAATATCTTTCCTCTCCTTATCTAGTCTGAAGATAACAGTAGATGTATTTGTGGTTACATATATGAAAAAAACTAACAAGGCCAACTTCTCCATTCTCTAGACAAGAAAGGCAACAACAATCCAGTCTAATGATATCTCCAGATAATTGGTGTGAAGAAAGAAAGATTACTTAGTGATTTCAGGAGTGTGGGAACCAGATATCATGCTGAATTTCTATTGCCCTCTATTGTCTATAATTAGTTTATGGCAGGGTTCCCCAACCTATATTTTACCCGTGAGCCACATTAAAAAAAAAAAAGAGTTGGGGAGCAACACAGGCATGTAAAAACTTCATGGGGTGCCAAATAAGGGTTGTAATTGGCTACTTGGTGGTCCCTATGCGGACTGGCAGACTATAGGAGGCTTTATTTGGCAGTACACCTGTTTTTTATACAACCAAAACTTGCCTCCAAGCCAGGAATTAAAAAAAAAGCTCCTGAGGCCACCAAGGGGTTGGTGAGCAACATGTTGCTCGCGAGCTACTGTTTGGGGAGCACTGGTTTATGGACTACATTTTTTAAAGGAGACACCAACTCCAGGATGCAGTTTAGAATTTGGATGAATTTTAAGGGGCCTACTTGTTAAAATTCAAGATTGATTTGAGTTTTTAAAACATTTTAGAAAGTATAATGAAAAATGTACTGCTTAAATCTGGCGGGCTTCTGGATTAGTCATTGGGTATTTAAGACATTTATTTTGGTTAAACATTTAAATTTGTCAAAATGATTGGTACAATGAGATTTTCATTGTGATCAAGTTTTTTTCCATAATGCAACCAAGCAGAAAAATTCTAATCTGAAATCTGAGGTTTTAGTGATTAAATTTTGAAAAAACTCAAATTCATAAATCATCAACCATGTATTCAGCTGAACCAGATCTGAACCCTTAAATTTATGTAAATTAACGTGGCAATTTTTTGTTCACTATTGGTCTGAATTAGAAAGTGCAAATTAGGGTTCAGATTCAGTTGGGAATTCAAAAATAGATACAAAAATGATGGATCTGGTGCATCCTTAGATATTCTGGATATGTCCTGTGAAGTAAAAAAATAGCCAATTGTTTTTAGAATGTACACATCGAGCCCGCCAATATTCTACTGTCTCCCTAACACCGCAGTTTACCTGAATTTCCTTGTTTAGCAGCTAAGCCTTTCCTGTGACTGCCCATTCAAGGCAAAGCTATATTCTCTTCCCGCTTATCATTCCAGACCAGTGTCTCAAATACTTAAGGGTTCAACTTAAGATTTGGCTTATAGTTTATGTATTGCATTTCAATTGCAGTTTACTATTGTAAGAAAGAATATGCAGTTTTACTAGAAAGGGTTCAGACTGAGATTCTAGACCTGGGTAATCTATGCGATGTTATCTGAAATATAGTAATGGGTTTATTTGACCCGTTTCATTTCACTGAAAATTTGCCAATTGTATTGAAGTCTATGGGCGACCAATTTTATTTTTGCGGGTCAACAATTTTTTTCACCCGTTGTAGTTTATGGCCGTCCTTATCGTGGTGAAGCGTGGCGAAAAAATTCGCTTATCACTACTGTAATAGCCCAACTTGGTTTTATACTAGGATATGAGTAAAGAATATCTGCATTCTCCCTGACTTCATGCAGATCTTGAGCTGATTCCCAGGAATATTACATTATATTCAATGCACAATACTGATATACATTTTAATTCATATTTTCAGATAAAAGGCAACAAGCTGAATATATAACACCAATTAAGGACTTTGTGAGTATTACGACATTTTTAAAATGTTAATTGAAAATTGGTTTAAAGCTTTTTGTTGTCTAAATACAGTATACAACACCAAAAGCATTTCATGTGGGTTTTTGTGATGTATAAAGAGGTAAAGGAGAATTTCACCTACAAATTAACTTTTTGAATGTTTAAAGATGGACCATTTTTAAATAATTTTCAGTGTGTCTATACATATATATGCACTTTTTAATTTATTGGGCTTCCTATTTTGATCTTTCCAGCCTGAAATTAAAAGTTATCTTGTTGCCATGGATACTGACCCCAGAAAAAAGTCAATTGCAATCTTATATAGTGTTACATTGCTTATCTTTCTCTTCAGGTCCATTTATGACCTCCACATTAAGCCCTAGCAACCTGATTAGTTTAATTCCTTGCTCGAGACTTGAAAAAAAAACAATAAACAACATGAATCCCAGAGAAATGAAGAGTAACTGCAATTTGCCTTATATATATTATTTTATAGTATATATATATTATTGCCTACACCATGCTGAAAAATAATGAACTAGTAATTAAAAGTGAACTAATAAATTAGCACAAACACACTAATAATTGCATCTATACAATTCTATTAGGACCTACAAATTAGAGAACCTAGTAAAAATGTCTTTGTGTGTGAAAACAAACACAGGAATAGACATATTTATTAATTCAATTATTTATCAAAAATCAAAATACTGGGTTAAATTTCTCACTGAAAAAACAAAGACTTGAATGTGCACATATTTAGTAAAAACCACAAAACTAAAAAACTCAATTGAAAAGTTTAATTTTGTTAAACAACTCCCATTGGATTTCTTTACATAAATTCGCCGCCTTTTAGATGGCAAATTTTTATATTAAAAGTATTATGCAATTTATATATCAAACATTCGAGTTTCAGAAACTAATTCAAATTCACTATTTTAGCTTAAAAACACGTGAATCATTGTAAAAACTTGAATTTGAATGTTAATAAATCTGTTTCTAAGGGGCTGTTATATTAATCTTTGAGGTTGCTTCCCACAATCCCATTTTATGTGATTCTTTTGTAAATATGTAAATATTTATAGATAATTAATGTAATATATTATATATATAATTCATTTAATATATTATATATAGATTTATAATTCATCATGGGTCAGGTATCGGAATGGGTGAATTTTTTTGCCTTGTTTCGCTGTGGAAATTACGCCCATAAACTTTAATGGCAGTCAGCAACAATTCACCGGCAGGGAATTTTTGGAAAAGCAAAACTACTCAAATTCGCCCATCCCTAGTCAGGTATGGATACCATTATGTTAAAGAGCGCATTTAATATCTCTCACACTTTTTTATGAATTGAAAGGGGTTTTATCGTATGCAGATTCTTTTGTAATTTTGTAAAAAAAAAAAAAAAAAAGCTACCACCTAAAAATTGCCACGGTTTGAATTTCAAAAAACAACTGTGGATTAATAAAAGAGAGCAGGAAAAATACATTTAAAAGAAGTGTGTTAAAGATTTCTAAAAGCTTTAATATTGTTTACCCAAAGCTACTTTCCATTCATAATAAATCTGCCCCTCTGTATTCTCTGACTTGTATCACCCTTCAGTGACTTTAAGGGAGACATTATCCATTATAGCATGTGGCACTGTATATAGCAACCAGAACCAGGCTGAGGTGACTCAAGGGTCCACCACCCAGCCACTGCAAGAGGTGGTGGCTGGAAGCAGCTGACTTGCAGGCAGGTGGCAGGGCCCAACAGGGTCAGGCCCACTGTGGATTTTCCTGGTGTCCTGGAGGGCCAGTCCAACCCTGATAGTAACTCACCTTGCAAACATGTGCGGACAACTCAAAATGACATTCTAGGGACATTGTGTTGATATATCTGCCATGTTGCACTAGCCTTAAGCTCCCCATAGATGCGACGATTCTTTTCGACCGATTTTAGCGAAGTCTGACCAATCCTTCGAAATTATCGTGCAGTTAGTGGGATTCGAACGATCAAACATCTTTCGATTTTTCGGCCGACATCTGTCAGGAAATTGATCGGCCAGGTCAAAAAATCTTTGTCGGTCCCAGTGCAATCTATCTATGTTTGCAGGGACAAGCAGGCAGCTCCCCTTTTTTTCCTGGCAAATTGGTCTTTTTAGTTGATGGTCAATTTGTACAATCGTATGATCGTTCCGAGAAAATCGTGGTCTCACGATGAGGATCGGATCTTTTAAAAATCTATGGCCAGCTTTACTGTGTAGTCAAGGGAAACTAAATGAAAAATTAAAAGCTTACTTAAATTAATAAGATATTTTGAAACTCATTTTTGCGGTCATTCTGTAATGGCTGACATTGTGTGTTTGGAACCTAGTTCCAATTGTACTTAAGTACAGGTATAAAGAAAAACACTTGAAGAAAAGTTTTTTCTGATCAGTTACAAATGACTTTCTCTGAATAGCAGCCATGTCACCATTTTCTTGCAAACTTTCATGAAGTAATGTAATTTTTGTTTCATTTTTACTTTTCTCATAGCCACAGTCTGGAGTTCAAAACCCATACATGGTGAGAGATCCTCTGCATCTAATTTGGAATTTTTAAGACAAAGAACAACCCTTAAAGTGGACCTGTCACCCAGGAGTCTGTTAGCATTAGAAACTCTAACTGACAGGTTGAGATGGGACAGTCAGGTTGGCAAAACAGTCAGGTTTAGGAAAATCAAGTAACAGAACTAGAAGCAAAAAATGAGCAACATGACCTATAGGTAACTTTAAGGGGCCCATTTACTAAGGGTCGAAGTGAATTCAAAGTGAATTTTCGAATTCAAAAACTTTGAATTTCAAAGTAATTTTTGGGTACTTCGACCATCGAATAGGCCAAATTCGACTTTGATTCAAATTGAAAACTTCGAATATTTGAAAACTGAAGTACTGTCTCTTTAAAAAACTTCAACTTCGACACTTCGCCACCTTAAACTTGCCGAATTGCTATTTTAGCTTATGGGGACCTCCTAGAACCTAAGGCCAACATTTGGCTACGTTTTTAGAAGTCAAAGTTTTGTTTTTTAAATCGTTGATCGATCGATTAAATAGTTTGAATCAAAGGATTTAATCGATTGATCAAACGATTTTACTTCGATCGAATATGGCCATATTCGATCAAAAAAAACGTCGACTTTGAATATCGAACTATTGCAATTCGATGGTCGAATTTCGAAGTTTTTTTCACTTCGAAATTCGCCCCTTAGTAAATGTGCCCCTAAATATAGATTTATATTTTGAAAAGAAAATCTTTAGTATCAGTATCACTAACACTGAAATCAGTGTGCACAAATGATGCAAAATTATGGTTTTAAGAAATAATAAAATTAAATAAATAAAAGTTGCACAAAATGTCATCTGTAGTAATATTCCAACATACCATCCATCAAATACTTTGATAAATGTAATAAGCAATAAACTTTTTCCCCATTAGTCTAATAACACCACAATTCCAATGTTGTTTGTTTCATCTCTACCTTTTTTTTTTTTTTTTTTACAGAATGGGCCTCGAATTGCAACTACAGTACAGCAACCAGTGGTAAGGCATCCTTTTTTTTGTTAAATCCCAAACCTCATGTCCATATTTCTGCATTTTATTCATTAAAGACCTTATTGGTAAGCGTGTTCACACCATAAAGTTAGGGTAGAGCCAGTTGGTATTTTGCCCAAACCTCAACTTAACTGGCTTACAGGATGGGCCTTGCCAACCTCTACTTCACTCCAATAAGGAGCACCCTATAATCTGAGATTAACTGTCTCTGGGGTCCATATATATTTGGGGGAAACAAAGTTATTTCCAAGAATGATGGTGTTTTGTTTTAACCTTTTTTTATATTTAAAGAATAGTCCTGGAGTTGCTCAAGAAGAATCATATAAGGTGAGGCACCATCCGCATCTAAACTCCATTCAGAACAGAAGGCGAGACAGAAGGAAGGATAATACCACTGACTTCTGTACAGATATATTATGGTTTCGGCAAAGCCACATTTCCTAGTACACAACACAGCAGCCCACTAACCCATACCACATTTTAATAAATGTTGCCCCAGCAGTACATCTTAATTGCAAAATCCATGATTCATCTGTGAGTAGTATAATATAGTATGAACGTTTCAGTACACTATTTGTGGCAGCTACACTGCACCTGACCTGATAAATAACCCCTAGGCCATTATCAGCACAATAACTACAGAACACAGACAACTCATACACTACACTTAGGGGTATATCATCTGTTATCCAGAAACCCATTATGCAGAAAGCTCAGAATTACAGGCCATCTCCCATAGAGCCCATTTTAAACAAAAAATTCAAAAGCAGTACCTTGTACTTGAAACTAAGTTGCATGAATCCATACTGGTAGCAAAACAATCTAATTGGGTTTATATGGTGTTTAAATGTTTTTAGCAGACTTAGGTAATGGAGATCCAAATAATGGAAAGATTATTGATAAACCTCGAGCATTCTGGATAATAGATGTTATACATGTGTAATATAAATAAAACAATAACTTAATGTGAATGTTTTCTGAATGTGTTATTGGCAAACCAATATTCATTCTAATTATTTGTTTCTAAATTAACAAGTGTCTTTCCACACAGACCCTAGAATATATGGATAATAATGAATATGACATGATCAAGCCCTCCCTATCATTTAGGGTAAGTACTCTAGAGTCAGAAGGGTACATTAGTATCAGTAACTGACATGATACAATTTTTCCAAGCATGTTAATAAATGAGCAATAGCCACAAAGAACATAACTCAATGTATTGTCCAACATCTAACAGCTTATCTCAAAACACCTCATCATATAAAGCAGTGATCCCCAACCAGTAGCTCGTGAGCAACATGTTCACCAACCCCTTGGATGTTGCTCCCAGTGGCCTCAAAGCAGGAGCTTATTTTTGAATTCCAGGCTTGGAGGCAATTCTTAGTTGCATAAAAACCAGGTGCACTGCCAAACAGAGCCTCAGTGTAGGTTTTCCATCCACATAGGGGCTACCAAATGGCCAATGACCACAGCAGTTATTTGGCCTCCTCAAGAACATATTCATGCTAGTATTGCTCTCCAACTCCTTTTACTTCTGAATGTTGCTCACGGGTTCCAAAGGTTGGGGATCCTTGATATAAAGTATAACTGGGCAGCCTGAACTGCTGTACTTCCTTACATTCAGTCACACAGGCTTTTTTTGTTGTTTGCTTTTAACAATCATTTGAAAGTACAATCTTCTTCTATACTTCCTTGCAATGTCACCCAACAGTACAAATGTGTCAGGGAACATGAACATAAGTGCCAGTCAGTGACCAGGCTGGATGTAAATTATGGGGAAAGAATTCTGACAATACCCTACAGAGAACCTTTCAGAAGTAATGGTTTAGTGTGCCCTATAAAATGTGGTATTTTTATAAATTAAATTTTCTTGTCGTCTAAACAAACAACAGCCAAATAATCCTCAAATATAATATTTTCAGAAAAAAATCACAGGGAGGCATTGATGCTCATTTTCGGGGTCTAGAGAAAAAAAACAACCAGCAACAAAATGCACAAGAATTTTTTAACCATTTTCATTATCTTAAAAAAACGTGATAATATTTACAGTAGCATTTTTTTCACGAAAAAACTTGTATCAAAACAAAACTTGCATTGTTCTATTCATTTTCAATGAGCTGAAAAACTCAATATGCTTTTATAAACTGGGGAAATGAATCAATACAGTATATTAAGTGACAATTCCCAGTGACTTCTGTAGAAACTCACCAGATTAACTTTGCTGAGTTTTTTTCTGGCTTTATTTTTCATTAATAAATCCTAACTATTTGGGGTTTTAGAAAAATTTGTGTGTTTTGAATAGAGAGAAAAACGCTAACTCCATATTCAATATATAACCACCTTAGAAGTAATATACCTTTTAAAGACTGAATCAATGGTTTTGAAAATCATTAGGCTGGTGCTAAATGTCAATAAAGATTAATAGGAAAGGGCTAGTGCTAAAGGCCCATTAGGTTCATAGCAAATGGCAGAACTTCTCTCTGGAAGACCTTTTTGATCAGAACTCAGTAACCATCTGAAAGTACATTATAACTTCTCGTCCAGCAGTCAGAAAGCACATAGTACACTTATTCACTTTTAGGACACATGGGTATGACAGTGTATTCCACAAGTCTAAGCAGAGAGTGCTCCACCTGTAGGCATACTTGTGTGTTTGGCCATTATAAGCGAGGCAACCGACTGAGATGAACCTGTCAATGAGGGTTTTTGATATTTTTTTTAATTTTGGCAAGTATACAAGAGAAGAAGTTTCCTTAATGGTTCTCAATCTCTTTTCTATTTCAGAATGTGGCGCTTTAAACCACCATATGGAAAGCAACACCATGATATATACAGTTCTACACTGAAGTCTTTTTTTTCCTCCACCTTCAATTTGCCTATTTGCTTCAGCTCAGAAGCAGGAGAAAAGTCGGAGCCAAGGACTGCAACCAAAAGTGAGGGGATCAAGAGAGTAACAACTATATCTGCAAAGGGCTACTACAATTTGTACAGTAAAAATAAAGAATTAACTATTGGCTAAGTGCTTTAATTGCTCTGTTAGGGCTCCTTTTCCCAATGCACATTAATACAGGTTAAAACACCATGCGCAAGGGCCCTAATACAGAGAATCTATTTTAACGAATCGTCTTCTTTGGTGTGTATGAGGCATTAGCAGCTACAGAACTGAGGCTCGGCCTAGAATCAGAATAATGCTACACTTCTATGTATTCTGTGTGCATCTTACTATTTTCTCCATGTCTTTTCTCTCCTTCTAAACTCCTATTATGTGTATTAGAGGTTGATAAATTATGCCAATATATAAGAATACTTATAGAATGTTGATTTCTAAGGTACATAAGCGTTATGTCATATGAGGCCTAGTTTCTTTTTTGATGATTATTGTTAAAGTTGCCCATTTCTAAAATACCAAATAGTTCTTCAAAGCTGATGAAAGGCATAAAATTGTTTTTGAAAATTGAATGAAAATGTAACTGTGTTATTAAAACTGTACTTAAAGACAATTTCTTTATAGCATTCCAATGACAAACTTAAGCGGCTCATAAAGAGATTGTGATGTTTTTTTCCCTTCTCACTTTGCCCAAAACAGAGATATTAGCTTCCTATAGGAAACAGTGAATCTTGTCTAAAGAGAAGAAATTTAATTCAAAATGTCATAGAAATGGAGGTTAAATTTCTTTATGGAATAGGAAAAGAACTGCCAAAGTTGGAATATGTCTAACACCTGCTGGAAATGAAATATTTCAGTTAGAATGAAAGTTTTATAACCAGAAATAGAATTTTCATATATTTTTGAGTTTTCATACGGCCTTAACCCTTCTGCACCCTTAATATGCAATTATTTTTTTTAAGAGGGGTAATAAGACTGACTTAGTTATATAGTTAGTTTGGGTTGAAAAAAGACCAAAGTCCGTCAAGTTCAACCCTTCCAAATGAAACCCAGTATCCTTACATAGACACACACTGACCCCTCCATTCACTCACCAAACTATATATACACCAATATCTATATTAATTGTAGATTTTAGTATCACTGTGGCTTTGGATGTTATGCTTGTCCAAGAAATCATTCAAGCCATCACAACATCATCCAGCAGTGCATTTTACAACCTCACTGAATTAACGCTAGCGCAACTTTGGAGTTTAGAGAATTAGAGGCACCCTGATGAAACTTTGCCTGGCGAAGTGCGACGAAGGCTGCGCTAGCGCAACTCCGCAGGTTAGTGAATTTGCCCCCATGTCTCTTCACAAGCATCTTTTTTCACCAGAGAGAACAACCCCAACCTTAACAGGCTACCCTCGTAATTTAAATCTTCCACCCACCAATTTAGTTGCACATCTCTGTACTCTCTCCGTACTCTTTTTTTAGGACTGGAGCCCAAAACTGCACTGCATACTCAAAGTGAGGCCTTACAAGGGACCTATAAAGAGGCTACATGACCTTTAGTTTAGGGCCTTTATATGCAAGATTGAACTTTATTTGCCAAAAAAATGACACTGCCTGGAATTAGACAACTTGTTATCTACTGCTAGATCCTTCACAATTATGGAAACCCCACAACACACTGCCATTTAGTGTATAACTCACATTTATATTATTTCTGAGTGCATAACCTTACATTTATCAACACTGAACTTCATTTTCCAGTTTGCTGCCCAGTCCAATTTAGTCAAATCACTCTACAAAGTGGCAGAATCCTGCATGAAACCTATAGTTCTGCACAATTTAGTATCTTCAGCAAAAATAGAAATGGTACCTTCAATGCCCACCTCCAGGTCATTAATAAACAAGTTACAAAGCAAAGGAAACAGATAAAAGAAATTGCAGCTGCACAGTCCTTACACAAAATTTTCAAAGAAGTATGTTCGTCGGATGAGTAATAAAAAGTATCTCACCCTGTAACAAAAATGACCTGGGTGTAGAAACCCCAGGTCTATCACTAAACGCAGAGTAAAGCGTGAAGCCACTAATTGAGAAAGGGAAAAGCACTCACCCGACGTCTGAAGTGGTCCGGGTGCATCGCCCGAACCCGTAGCCAAGGGTGTGTGCACTTAGAAGTATGAAGAAAATCGGCGAGCACTCCGGAAGCCTCTTGTGGTAGGTAAAATTCAGCTTTATTTCAAATACATTAAAACCATTGCATCCTTCACGCGTTTCGTATCTATAGGCCTATGACTACGTATCGTTTAGATATGAAACGCGTCAGGATGCAATGGTTTTAATGTATTTGAAATAAAGCTGAATTTTACCTATCACAAGAGGCTTCCGGAGTGCTCGCCGATTTTCTTCATACTTACAAAGCAAAGGAACAAGTACTCTGTGTACCCACTCCACTGACAACACCAACTAACAACACCAACCAACAAAAATGTGCCATTTACTACCACTCTTTGTAATCTATCTTTCAGCCAGTTCACTATCCAAGTTCTGGTCTAATATTCCTTAATATAAAGGGATTCTGTCATGTTTTTATGGCATCGTTTTTATTTCTAAATTACACAGTTTACATTGCAAATAATTCAGTTTACCTTGTAAAATGTAATTCCTGACCCAACAAGTGTATTTTTTTAGTTGTGAAATTGGTGTGCAGGAAGCCAGCTCAGGTCATTTTGCCTGGTCATGTGCTTTCAGAAAGAGGCATGCTATTGTTTCTCCTACTCAACGTAACTGAAGGAGTCGCAATGGGACATGAACTTATACTATCGAGTGCTATTCTTATCTACCAGGGAGCTGTTATCTGGTTACCTTCACATTGTTCTGCTGATGGGGGGAAAGCGAGGGGGTGATATCACTCCAACTTTCAGTGCAGCAGTAAAGAGTGACTGCAGTTTATCAGCGTTACATGACTGGGGGCACCTGGGAAACTGACAATATGTCTAGCCCCACTTCAGATTTCAATATTTAATATAAAAAAATCCATTTGCTCTTGTGAAAATGGAAACCGGATGCCACTGTATCTGTATTTAATTTGATGCTGTTGCTGTGTATAAAGTACATGTACTACCATTTTGTTTCATCATGAGATGCAAATTCTTATATTATATTGCTGTGTTCTCTTACAAGTTACCTAGTATGGGCCAGGAGTTAGAAATACACAAAGTTAATGCAATTATATATGGCACATTTTGGAAGCTGTTTACTTGCTGACTGCAAATTCTCTTGTGCACTTTGCTCCCATACATTGCACATTATTTGTCCACTAACATAGCTTAAGCACAGTTAAATCTAGCGTTTGCAGGCTCAAGGAGTCATGTTTCTGCTTCCCTATATCTAAAGGCTGCGGCTCTGAATTCCCTTTTTTAGCCGGGTTATGTCCATGATCAACTGGTCAGCAAAGAATTACTGGTGGATCTGACTTCATACGAAACATTTTAGCATTTTTGCTTACGCATACCAGGAGGGGAACTACAAGCAGGAGCCAGGAAGAGGTACATTTATTTTGCTGGTTCACAATATTAATTGAGAGCTGTACTATCAGAACTATGCAACAGCTCTGTGCAAACAATGTCATATTTTTTGTGGAAGGTTGCGAGTAACTCAACTGACATGGGGAGGCCTATTTACTAAAAGTCGACTATTTCTCACTCTGTTACAAAAAAAAAAATTTGACCAAACTCCAAACCCCCTCAATTTAGCGATAAAACTTCTAGAAAATCTCAGTGCAACAAAAAGTTGCAACAAAATCAAGTGTCTTTTTCGAAATGTCGCTCCGAAAACTCGAATTATTGAATGAAATGAAAACCAGCACAAACAGCCCTTAACTACAGAGAATCCTTAAAGGAAAACTATACCCCCCAAACAATGTAGGTCTCTTCTAAAAGATAATGAGTAAAACAGCTCATGTGTAAAACCCTGCTTCATGTAAATGAACCATTATCATAATAATATACTTTTTTAGTAGTATGTGCCATTGGGTAATCATAAATAGAAACTTGCCATTTTAAAAAATAAGGGCCACCCCCTGAGATCGTAAGATTCACTGTACACACATACAAACCACATGTAAGGTCACATGAGCCAATTAACAGACAGAGTTCTGCCTTTTGCTTCCTCACTTCTTCCTGTTACAGTTAGTGTTGTAGTATTTCTGGTCAGGTGATCTCTGAGGCAGCACAGATAGAGTCACGAAATGGTGGTTCAAGGCAAGAGATGTAAAAGGGCAATATTTATGTAAATATATATTCCAGTTTGGTAAGATTCTTTAATATGTCATTCAATTTGATATAAACTATCTGTTGCTTAAGTATTTATTTTGGGGGTATAGTTTTCCTTTAAGGTATAAAACATGTTCCAATTGTTAAAGGGACAATCTGCCACTGACTAGAGTATTTTTTTTTATTTTTAGCAGCTTCAGAGCATAATAAATCTCAAAAACTTTCTTTTCCTCTAAAAAATTTAGTTTTTCCCCTTTAAAAACTAGACCAGAAAAATTAGGTTTAATAAATGGGGCCCTAATGTCCCCTTTAAAATTAATCTCTAAGTGAATTAATTTATCACAGAAACTTAAACACTTTTAGTAAAGTTATGTAAAGTTTTAGTAAAGCCCAGCTCTAACGTGTGTGAAGCGCTCTCTATAACTATTAACATAATTACACTGCAAAGTACCTTGTGATAAGAACAAACTCTGTAAACACAAATCAAAGGGGGAGGGAATGTTTAATTTTGTAAATAAAAATTATACAACTTTAGAACCAGTTTGTGGCTAAAGAGTTGGTTAAAATAAGATTCCAGTGTCTCATAACTACAATGTTGTCGGGTATGAATCATATTAACCCAAAGACAAATTTCCAAAGAGCAATACTCCAACTGCCTAAAGGTGGAATGGTAAAATTGGAAGTTATATTCACTGATGCCAAATATGGCACAGGCACACCACTTGGACCCCAAATCGATGTCCAAAATCAATTGTGCTATGAGTAAGGCAATTTTTTTATTTTGGGGGAAAAAATAGAGAATGGCCCAGGAACACTTAGCCTTTAACAGATTGCATTCTGTAGATTAGTAGATTAGAAATTCTTCAGTGGCCCCATGTGTTTCAAAGTTAAAACTATGTTGTGTAGCTTGTTTGCAAAATCGCAGCACGATGAGAGAGCCCCAGCAGGCTTATGTCATTGCAGCAATTAAAAGCCTGGCATTCTTGTTTTACTGAACTACAACTTCCAGCATACACAATATATTAAGGATAGAGGGTATGGTGTGGAAGCTACAACTGTGGAATATCATATCCTCAAGGCGACACAGTTTGAGAAAACTTTTTCTGTGATTAACAGAGCCAATGGCCCAAGGAGTGCAAGATAATCATCTAAATACTATCCTGACTGCTCTGGGAACACCCAATCCCCTGCTTTGTTCACATAAACTGAAATACTTCAGATTCCACAGTCACATTTCTTTTTCTTTTCTTTTATATTAAATCAGCAGTTTGAAAACAAAATTAAGGCAGCAATTAGGGGTGATAGAGGAGACAGACCTTGCAACTGCCGGGGGAGGGGCAGGAGGTCTAAGGGAAACAGAAGGGAGGGGCAATGACCTAGAAGCAGTGTTTTGTTTACTTTGTTAGGGGGGGAAGGATCCTCCAACATATTGGTGTGGGGCCCAGAAATTAGATCACTGGTAGGGAGGGTGTAATAACAGATCCCATGTAGATGATGAGGAGCCTAAAGGTGGCCATACACAGAGAGATCCGCTTGATTGGAGATGTCAAACTTTCAGTTGGGCCCCGAGAATTCCATTTACACAGGCAGGAAAGATTGTGGGAATTACAATTCACTTGGCAACTGGGATACTAAGAATTGCACTTCCCTAATCCTTTACGTAGATAAACAACCTATAGCACCATTCATCCTAGGGTTGCCACCTGGCGGGTAAAAATGATGGTTGATCCCAACGTTATTAATAGGGAAAAATATAATTATATATGAAGGCCGGTATTTTTTTCCAGAAAAGTTGGCAAACCTAATTCAACCCAGCGTCGGACTGGGCCGGCGGGACACTGGGAAAAAACCCAGTGGGCCCCGGCCCGCCCCCCCATTACTGGCCTGCTCCCCCATTACTGGCCTGCTTTTGTGCTTGTTTCTGGCTTTTTATGCTCATACGCATACATATTTACGTACATGCGCGTCACTGTACTGTGACTTTTGGAGCATGGCTCAGTTTTATTTTGAATCAACGCCGGCAGGGTTTTTGCACATGCGCATGCCAGGAATTTGACCGTCAGAGGGGCCCCCGCGGACTTCCAGGTGGGCCCCAAAGGCTCCAGTCCGACCCTGATTCAACCCACCACCCCGCGTCATTCTTCCCCAATTCCATTCTTCCCTAGTCTTCCTCGCCATTGTTCCCCTTTCCCAATTCTATTCTTCCCCCAGTCTTCCCCTTTCCCCGCCATTCTTCCTCTTTCCCCCCACCATTCTTCCCCAGTCTTTTCCCCGCCATTCTTGCTCTTTCCTCTCCTATTCAGTAATACAACAATCGTCGATGCCTGCGAAGCATACTTTCACGAGTCAGCTGACCCCTGATATAACCAATCAGCGCTCCTGTGCCACCGCCATGCGCAGAGACTATCCGCTTTGCAACGGGCGTGGCTTGACGACATCCAATGGGCGGGTCCTTCTGGTCAAATGCCGGATGACGTCACAAGATGGCGCCAGGTGGGGAGGGGGAAGGCAGAACTGGGAGGGACCACTGTGCGGGTAAGATTTTTATTGCTTGGTATCAGTTTTATCGCTGCATACTACCTGGACTTGGTTGCGCGCAGCTGTTTTCCCACCGTTTCTAACTTTAAACTTTCTTGGGCTATGCGCGTAGTAAACACGGGGGTGTGCTATAAACTAATACTCCTTTGGCTGCGCAAATCCCTGCAGAACAGCCTCAGTGATCTTATCGAGGGTCCCTGGATCTGGCAGCTTTGCCAAATTGTGTGCCAGTGCTTTGCCCTCAGACCTCCCTAAATGTAAAATGGAGGGGCACGTGCAGAGGAAGTTTCCTTTTAGAATGTAGTTGTGTCACTTTAGAAAAGCATCTGAGCAGCTTCCTTGCCGTAAAACCAAACTGTGCACTACTGATTTATGTAGGTTTGGTTTCCCTTTCTGCTTGGGGCCCATTATCCCCACAATTATCTAACCCAGTGATCCCCAACCAGTAGCTCAACCTCAACATGTGGCTCTCCAACCCCTTGGATGTTGCTCCCTCATGGTCCTCAAAGCAGGTGCTTATTTTTTAATTCTGAGCTTAAAAGCAAGTTTTAATTGCATAAAAAATAATTATAGTGTCAAGTAGAGCCTCTTGTAGACTGCCAGTCCAAATAGGGGCTACCAAATAGCCAATCACAGCCCTTATTTGGCACCCCAAGGGATTTTTCATGCTATATTGCTCCCCAACTCTTTTTACATTTGAATGTGGCTCACAGGTAAAAAAAAGCTGGGAAATCCTGATCTAACCACAGCTCCAGCAACTGGTGTGTAACCGGTGCTTCACTGGTGTATGCAGTTATACATACTTTCAGGGAACATCCTGTGCAGATTATAACCTGTTTTAAGCAAACCTTTCCCACATTCTGCGCAGAGCAACACCATTGGGCTTGTTTTGCTAGTTAGGTTGGCAGCTTAGTTGTTTGTATCTGCCCGTTTCTGGTTCTAAGTGGGTTGAGGCTTTGGTAGAAAAAGGACACTGATTCTGTTCTGGTTCTTATTTGGGGCTTATTGATCCTAATTCTGGCGTTTTATCTTTAGTACATTGGCATAAACAAAAATGTTAATTCCTGCATGATGGAACACATTAAAAAGCCACTGCACGTCCTTGCACCGATATGGACACCTTTATGGATAGACTTTGTTGGCTGCTTTTCTCAGTCCGTGTATGGCCCCCATTATGATCCAGTCATTGGCCCAGGAACCTAACCACTATATTAACTTGTTTGATGACTCTACTAGAAGGGCTGGTCTTTAGATGTATGCCCAACCTAAGTGTTCTGGTGGATTGGTGCATTACTTGGATGGCCAGTATCTATACAAGTAGTTATATTGTAAATCAATAATTCCAGCAGCACTCCGATATGTGAATCAATGATTATTTATTCATGCCATTAGCAGAGCGACGTTTCGGGCTATTCCTCCAACCTTTATACAAGTAGTTATCTAAAATGTAATATTACTAAATATTGGATTGAGGATGAACTAGCCAAACTGGTTCATTGTTTAATTATGTACATCATCTTTTTCTACATATTAATGTGTTAATTTTATAGGCACCTGGTCATTGCCTGCAGTCATTTTATTGTGCCTTGTTCATTTCTATCACTAGAGTCAGAACAGACTTAAGGTGGCCATACACAACAAGATCCGCTCATTTGGCGAGGTTGTCAAACGAGCTGATCTTTCCCCTGCCCACCAACGGTAGGGCGATATTGGGTTAATCCAGGAAAAAATATGTGGGAGCATTTAAGCAGGGGCAGCATCACGCAGGCCGTCTGAAGGTGGCTTTGGGCCTAAAATTGCCACTGCACACAATATAATCCAGTAATTACTACAAACACCAATATTTAAATAATAAATATATAATCTACAGTTTGGTAATTTCTCTACCAGATTAATATCCTTAAAAATAACAGTGCTCTCCTATGTCTATAAATTTGCCCTTAATTACTTATGGTGATCTCTCCTAGAATTTTTCTGCCCTTGCACATGGTCAGTCTTTTGTCTAAAAGTTTAACATTAGCAAATTTTTCTTTGTTAAAAAGCCCTGGAAAATCAGACTCCGCCACGGATGTACCAGTCATTTTTCTGCAAAGAGAAAATGCTCTTAGAGATACTTGACCTGCTTAAAAGCATCCGGCCTGCAGCCTGGTCACGTAATTCCTCAATGACTAGTATACTATTCTTATATATTACAGTAGGAGGGTGCATTATCCACTTTATGCTTGTACTTTTAGTTGTAACCCTATATTACCCTTTATATCACTGAAATGTCACTCTGCATCATTAACATCAGTCCCGGCCAAATTGGAGCTTACAGTCTAAGGTAGGGCCACCATCAGGAGGTAATGCTGGGGCCCCATGGCAGAATAGGCTCCAAGAATTTAATAAGGTGATTTTGGTACAGGAAAGGAGTGGGAGTTTGTGTGGAGTTGGGACAGGAATGGTTGTATTGTGTGCAGGGTTTTAATATAATGAACATTTTTTTCATTGGGGCTATCCAAGGGTCCAGATGACCAGTGGATTAATAATTGTGTAGAAGAGCCACTCTAAATGCCCATTGTGGGACCCTGTGATTTTTTCCCTATACTCTACGGTCAATTAATAAGGAGACCGTGAACCTGCCTGTAGAATGTTGGGCTTTTTGTTATTTCTTAAGTTTTCTGAGAAAATGTTAAATGTGCTTTTATAGCTAATATAATTAATGAATAGTTGGTGAAATCCACATGCAAAGCAGCTTTTCCCAAATCAGTAGGGATTTTGAATGTAAATACTGCAGCCATTGTGCACCAAACCTATATCCTAGTAATTTTTAGTTGCTCAAAGTTCAATCTCCTTTTAAGCTACACAGCACATGACCGTTCTGCCCATATAAATCTGTTATTTACAGCTAACATATTCCTGAACAAACCTCTATATGTATTGGGAACAGTATATATGTGCCTTAGGCATAAAAGTGCCGGGGAGGGACTCTCTCAGTTTTCTGTCAGAATTGCACACTATTCAATGTGATAAGAAATTTTGCGACACAAACAAATACAGATTGATGCCAGATGACAAGGAACCTGCTTGTTTAAGTTTAGGATTTGGAAGGGACACAAAACAAGGACATAGTTTAGTTGGGTGTTGGAATAGTTAGATATGTGGTATTAAGGCAAAAAGTTTAGAGGAGTGAGGGTACTTAAATATATAATGGTTTGTTCACCTTTTAGTAACTTTTACTATGATGTAAACAATTTGCAAGAATTATTTAGTTTTTATGTTCAGCAGCTTCCAGTTAGTTTTAACCTAGCAGCCAGGCAGAGGCTTGAATGCGGGACTTGAAGAGTAATAGAAAACATATGAAATACAGAGCATATAAAATGAAGATCAATCAAAATGTTGCTAAGAATAAGCCTCCATATTGTTATAAAGCTGTTTAAAAATCTGAACTGTCAATCAAATATTATCTGCCCTGCCTCTATGCCTGAGGCATAGTCTTTTACATTCACTTTCCATTCAGAACTTTCTACATTTCACTGCACTTCTCACATTTCCCTCTATAATTATGAAGGGCATTAGGTTCCCCATTCTGGTGCATACACAAGATTTTAGGGTGCTACACAATTTGTCTTAATAACGGTGTCTTCAAAATTTTGCCTGCCTGCCTGTTTGCTGTGATTGTGTAATTCCAAGACTGAAGACAAAATTTAAATAATAAATATAGTGTAATTAAAGTTCATTTTGCTCAACTAACATGATAGAAAATAATTTGGAATTATTTCTTAGGATGACAGGTCCCCTTTAAAGGCTAATTTACAATATTAAAGCAGAAGCTTGAAGATTGAAAAGAAAATGTGATAGAATGTTTATGATAAAGTAACCCAGCTTGATTGGTACTAAAGTCAGACTTTGTGTGACCACCTTAAGGAGAAGACTTGGAGGATAGTATACAAAATAATAAAATTTGGTGTGTTTATGGTGGGAATTGCGGCAACCAATATCGGCAAAAGACTTCTCTGTTGTCTCGTTGATCAGCCAAGACAAAAATCTGCAAGGGGATACTGCTGAATCATCAGAAAAGGGAAGAATTCTATTGTTTCTACCTGTTTATCGGACAAGTCAATTCTTCACGTTTGTAGTGAAAAACGTATGATTGGTTGCAGGAAAGATCATAAATGTAATCTGTGTATGGCCTCTTTATGTGGAACAAGGTTTGCTTTGCACATCATTATGTGCAAAATTTGTTACAGATCTTGTCTCATAGCATCCAGTCAGAAGATAGAATTTACTCTTACTGGTTGCTGGTTGGTTGCTGTGCGTTACTATAAGGGTTACTGTGACCAGTGTTTTGCCTGGCACTGTTAAATGGATAAACAGTTGGTAAGATATTAGCCTGGTAAGAAGGTTAATCACAAACATGGGAAGCAAAAGTCAGTGCTGAGGAAAGACAGATAACTAGGGTTGCCACCAGTTCGATTTTAACCCGAACAGTTTGGTTTTTTTTAAAGGAGAACGAAACCCCTTATTCCAAAAATAAATATTTGCACCAGAGTAGGATCCCATGTGGTCCGAAACATGTTGGGCGATGCATCTCCAATAAACTAAAAAACTAATTGAACTACTTAGCTCTCCATTGAATCTTTCATTATATACATTATTCATAAAAACCCCTACCCTACATAGTCCCCCTCCTGCTCCCCCACAGCCTAGGTGTAAACTCCTGTAATTGCCCCTAAGTCTTTACTTACCTCTCCATTTTCAGAGCTTCGGTAATCTTCAGTAAGTAATTGCCGTATTGGGACATGCGCAGTTGTAGCAATATTCTGTTCCCGAACAACTGCGCATGCGATGAAAGTCATGGAAATAGCCAAAGGAAAGGAAGAACACCGACATTGTTGTGCCTTCCAGATGTCATCATGCCCTCCCCAACATCAATACCCCAATGCTTTCTGCCCCGCCCCTTTTGTTCTGGTTTAGCCGCTGGTAAAGATGGCAACGTTGGCGCTATATAAATACATGTGAATAATAATAATAACCCTACAGATAACACTTGGTTTACATTTAAGATCTTCATCCAGCAGCCAGATAGGCATATCTAAGCCAATTTGACAATTTCACCACTTCAGGCCTTCTGATGTTAAGCAATCAACCAACATTTTCACTTTTTTGTTGCCCTGCATCGTGTGACATTAACTCTAGGAGGTCCAGTGTGTGCTGCCAATGCATGTCTGTACCTGTTCCTGAGGTGCCTAAAGATCAACCTGACAATGTGATGAGAGGCTATAATTACAATGATGTGCATATATCCCTCTCTGTGAGGACAAATAGCGCAACAACCACTGTGCGTGTACATATTGTACCTACAGACCAGAATGCTGGATTCCTCGTGCTGCAGTGAAATGAAAGATGCCCCAGTACTCCCATTTTCAAATTAAAGCAGGTAATTGTATCACATTGGATGTCACAAGGCCTCTGTTCATGCTGCTCTCATTTATAAAGCTTTTTGGATGAAACCCTGCACTGTTCTGTGTAATGCTTATGTGACTTAGAAATATTCGATGGTAATCATCATTTTGAGATACATATATGGAACCTATTATGCTCGGGAACTGGGAATTTCGTATCTTTCCAGAAACGATACTAGAAAATCATGTAAACATTAAATAAACCCAGCAAGCAGATTTTGCTTCCAATAAGGATAAATTATATCTTAGTTGGATCAAGTGCAAGGACAGGTATCTGCTATCCGGAAACCTGTTATCCAGAAAGTTCCACATTACGGAAAAACCACCTCCCATAGACTCCATTTTATCCACATTTTTAAAAATGATTTCTTTTTCTCTGTAATAATAACAGTAGCTTGTACTTGATCCAAACTAAGATATAATTAATCCTTATTGGAAGCAAAACCAGCCTTTTGAGTTTATTTAATGTTTACATGATTTTCTAGTAGACTTAAGGTGTGAAGATCCAAATTACCGAAAAAAATGTTATCCGTGCATTCTGGCTTCTTCCTTGAGCATTGATAACAGGTTCCATACCTGTACAGCTTTATTAATACAGAGAATAAGGAAATATTTTTTCTAATTTTGATTACAGGCAGTCCCCAGGTTATATACAAGATAGGGTCTGTAGGTTTGTTCTTAAAGGAGAAGGAAAGTCGTTTATCACTTGGGGTTGCGGCAACTGCAAGTAAATTCCGGCAAGTAAATTACGGCAAGCACCATGTATCGCTTCTCTTCTGGCCCAGGGTTTCAGGTAAGTAAATACGTTTACTTGAAGGTGCCGCACCCCAAGTGCTAAACAACTTTCCTGAGTGAATTTGCGGAGTTACGTCTTTTCGCCAGAGTGCAAGGCGTAAGAGTGCGAACTAATGCCTGCGCCCCTTATTAAATTGGCGACGTTCTGAAATGACGTCACGCTGGTGAATTTTCGCCAGTGTTAGTCCCGTGGACTCCCTGTATTTGGATAAAATGGTGTCTTTGGAAGAAGACCTTTTCGTAATAGCTTTCTGGATAACGGGTTTCCAAATAACAGATATCTGTATTTTAAATCATAAGGAGATCTAAAGCAAGTTTTTTGAGTTTTTTATGCAAAATGCTGTTCGGTTTGGGATGCCCTGCCATTCGCCCAGAGGCATAATATAGCCCTCAAAAATGCATTTTTGCTGCTCCAAGGAAAAGTGAGGGTTACTGCGCACCCACAGACACATACCAATAGTTAATGTGTGAGGCAGATAGCACACAAAGTGGAAAGGCAGCAGCTACATGGGAAGCTGATAAAGTACAGGGATCAGTAACAGCCAGTGTAGGAGAGATGGGCGCTGTTACAGGATGAAGTTCAAGGCGGCAGTCATCCGATGCATGGTGTTAGTTTCCTAAATATAATATTTATAAGACTTGATTCTATATAAAGAGCAACTGAATAAGGAACAAAGCAATGGCTATGGAGGCTGAAGCAAGTAACAGGCAAGAGCTTTCTCATTTAACCATCTTTTCTTTATTTTACACAATTTATACACTTTATTGATGTCATTGAATACATAGAACCATTCTGGCTGCAGAATGTGGTGCCAGATATCTGCCTTCTATACCCAAATAATATCTGTTTATTGTAATACTTCTCCATCAGGATACATTGCTTTTATTTCCAGCAATGGATAACATCCTGCAACACCGGGTATTGCAAAAATATAGGGCCCAGTATTTCTGTATGACTTGCCCTATGGGAATAATGCTTAGCGTTTTGGACCTGTAATCCAGAAGGCTCAGGACCTGGGGTTATCCGAATAAAGTCTACTATAAAATAATTTAAACACTAAGTAAACCCACTAGGCTTGTTTTGCCTCCAATAAGGATTAATTCTATCTTAGTTTGGATCAAGTACAAGGTCCTTTATTATTATTACAGAGAAATAGGAAATCCTTTTTTAAAAATTTGAATTATTTGCTTAAAATAGAGTCTATGGAAGACAGCCTTCCCGTAATTCAGAGTTTTCTGGATAATGAATCCCATACCTGTAGCTGGACAACATCTAGAAGGCTGCACATCTCTTAGATTGTTTCCTTTGCTTGATGTCTTTATCTACATTTGTAATGTGGGAAATCAGGGCTTGGCTCTGCCTGTTATACTACGGTTCACAAATTTGGGGGGAGTCTGTAGTTTACTGACAGGTAAAAGCATGGAATTTGTATTCCTGTATGCTTGTGCCTAACGTTTTCCTGATGAGGGGGTTTTCCTTAATTTGGAGCACCATGTCTCAACTACCAGATACAGTAAATGTACCCTTGTAAAAACTGGATTCTATTGGCATCTTGCTTGCTTAGTTAAAGGGGTTGTTTGCCTTTGAGTAACTTTTAGGGCATGGGCACTCAAGAAGATTCGGGGAGATTTAGTCGCCCGGCAACTAATCGCCTCTTCTTCGGGCGATTAATCTCCCCGAAACGCCTCACGAGGCGACTTCGGAAAACAATGTGCTCCGAGTGCCATGCAGTCAGCGATTTAGATTCTACCTGGCGGGAAGACTTTTCAGGGAGATTAGTCACCCAAAGAAGAGGCGATTAGTCGCCAGACGACAAAACCTCCCCGAATCTTCACGTGTGTCTCTGCCCTTAATATGATGTAGAGCATAATATTCTGAGACAATTTGCATTGGTTTTCATTTTTTGGTATTTGTGGTTTTTGAATTATTTTGTTTTTAATTCAGCAGCGCTCTAGTTTGTTGTTTCAGCAATCTGGTTGCTAGGGTCCAAATAACCCTAGCAACCATGCATTGATTTGAATAAGAGACTGTAATATAAATAGGAGAGAGCCTGAATAGAAAGATGAGTAAGATAAAGTAGCAATAACAATAATTTTTTTGTAGACCCTCATTTGAATGCTCGAAAGAGTCAGAAGAAGATGGCAAGTCATTTTAAAATTTAAATAAATAATTATGACCAATTGAAAAGTTGTTGAGAACTGGCAATTCTATAACATTCTAAAAGTTAACTGAAAACTGAACCACCGCTTTAAAGGGGTCCTCTACCTAAAACAGGTTTTTGCATAATGAAAGATAAGGTTTATTTATTTTCCTGGTATTTATATCACACTCGCTTACCTTGTACACTACAGAAGGGTATGTTTGTGCTTTACCATAAACCTGCAATACTTTTTTTATTGACTTTTTACTCATAATTTGGGCTCTCTTCCTATTATTGTGAAAGTGCAGAATGTCTTATGAGGACACAAGGACTGGGGCAGTGGTCCCTCCCCCCTTGCTATGGAGTGACAGTGAGTCCAGCCCATCACACCACCACTGTCCAGCCATCTATTCGCTCACCCTGACCTTTCACACCTACCAAAATCACCCTTTTGTTTGTATACTGAGCCTGTGCGTATGTGTGGGAGTGTGTAGAGCAAAATTCAGTACATATGCTGACTGTTGTTTATGTTTGATACGTAATTTCCATTGCATGTGTTAAAGGAGCACTTAAGCCTAACTAAAGAAGTAGCTAGAAATGTTGTACATTATGTTTTGTGCTTCTGTGCCAGCCCAAGGCAACCACAGCCCTTTAGCAATAAAGATCTGTGTCTCCAAAGATGCCCCAGTAGCTCCCCATTTTCTTTTCTGCTGTTTCACTGCACATGCTCTGTGCTGCTGTCACTTACTGAGCTTAGGGACCCACTCACAATATACAGTACACATAGAATAGAAATGTCACAATATAAGGCTGATTAGTAATTAATACAGATAATTATTACATGGCAGCACAGAAACCAGTGCAATTAGCATCATTATTTAATAATCAGCCCTGTAGCATCAGCTTATATTACACACCAGCCTCATTTTCTGAGTGATATTTTGCAACATCCCCTAAGCTTAGCTTCTCAACAGCTGCTCAGAGCCCACTGAGCATGTGAGTGTCACAGACACTTTCCAAGATGGTGACCCCCTGTGACAAGTTTGAAGTCCTGGATCATTGCTGCTATTGACAAGCTGAAACTTTAAAGGACAACTTTACCCCCAAAAGGAATATTTAAGCAAAATATCGTTTATATCATATTAAGTGGCATATTAAAGAATCTTACCAAACTGCTATATATATAAGAAAATATTGTCCTTTTACATCTTGAACCACCATTTCATGATGGTCTGTGTGCTGCCTCAGAGATCACCTGACCAAAAATAATACAACTGTAAGAAGTGTGGAAGCAAAAGACAGAACTCTGTCTGTTAATTGGCTCATGTGACCTAACATGTTTGGTATGTTTGTGTGCACTGTGAATCATAGGATCCTTATTTTTTAAAATGGCAATTTTCTATTTAGGATTACCCAATGGCACATACTACTAAAAAAGTATATAATTATGAAAATGGTTTATTTACATGAAGCAGGGTTTTACATATGAGCCCTACATTGTTTGAGGGGTATAGTTTTCCTTTAAACTGGTGCAATAAGATCAGTATATATATAATATGGCATTTTTAGTCACAATCATTTTTACATTTTTAGTTCTCCTTTAATGTGTTTCGTAAAGTTGATAGGTGTTTGTGTAATAGTGACAGCAGAAGCTGAATAGGACAGGTGGTGCTGAGAGATCATAAGCAGCCATAGCCCCATGTATAAACAATATGGAAAACCTTAGTTATTTACTTGTATGGCTTTGTATCTGTATTTTTTACTTTATTATTTTGTGTCAACCTAGTGTGTGTGTGTTTGTTTATAGAAACATTGCAGAGCCTAGTACAGAGGGAGCAGAGGTAGGTAGCAGAAGGTGCTATGTAATAGTAAACTTAAAGCATATCTGGTTGGAAACATGGTTCTTACTGACTTGAGATTTCTACTAATCGTTGCTACACAGGAGAATTTTTTAAAGGAACAGTTGCATCAAAAAAAGCCATTGCTACGTAGAAGCTCGTTATATGAAATATAGTAGTGTTTCTGAAGCAGACACATCTGTTTTACCAGTGCAGAGCAACAGTACATGATATTTTAATTACTTTAAAACACTTTCATTTTTTTGGTGTTACTGTTGCTTTAAAGAAAAAGTTGTGACGTTTCCCCTTTGTTCCTACATTCTCATGGTTCCTATCTTGTTTATATTTGCCATTTTCTCTCTATGCTCCCACATGGGCACTGTTGATATTTGCTGTGTGATCCCATGTTCTCAGTAGTTCTTCCCTATTGGCAAATACCCACATGGTCCCGTGTTGTTGTTCAATGCATTGGCTCATTGAATAATATTGTTTTTCCCATAGCCTAGCTCCCGAGATTGTCTTCCGCCCATGAGCTTCTTTTTCTGTACAGAGGACATCACTGCTTCACTTGTTTTTCACTATTCCTGGGTCCATGAGGAAGGCCGGCATGAGAGGAATTACTGAGAACTGAAACAAATCATGCTCCAAATCCTGATTATAAGGCAAACTGCTTTGGAGAGGGTATTAGGGCAAGAGCTAACTCTGCACATATGTATTTATATATTTATTAATATAGCGCTCCTTGAGGACAAAGCACTGTACAGCACAACAATAAATTAGTTGTAACAAACAAAGGGTCGCTGCATTAATAAGTAACTCCGTATCAAGGAGCAAAAAGGATGGTGGACCCTACCCCGTAGGGCTTACAGTCAAAATTGGAGGGTAATTTACGGACACAATTTGGTGGGGTATTAAAGCGCTGTAGGTTACAGTGTGTGACACTGTAATATAAGTGCCAGTTCCCAGTTCAGGTGTTATCCAGGTGCTTCCGGAGGTAGTCTTTGAGTTTCGTTCTAAAAACACTGAAGGAGGGTCCATTGCTGGACCTTTTTTTGTCAATTCGCTTCCATTATGAAAGCAGTACTGTCATAGAGTGCCTGTGTATGATGGGCAATGTTGTCATTCCCTTTCTTCTCATTCAGTTGAAAATAATATAAAGTAGTTCTGCATTACCCATAGCTTTAGGTATAGCAAGTCATTTGGTTTACTGCCTAGGGCACTGTGAGACTGTAACTTGCCCATTTCCATTACAGTAGAAACCCCATTTTACGTTTTTTCAGGGGACCAGAAAACAATTATGTAAAATCCAGGAAAATTAAAAATCGGAGAAATGTATTATGCAAAATATAAAGGTGGGACCACAAAACAACAATGTTAAATGAGAGAAAATAGTAACATTGAGGTTCCACTGTATGTGGTCAACCTAGAAGTGTTCTGTTTATAACATATAGGTGTGAGATGAGAACATTGCTGCCATGTCATTATTCTAGATCAGTACCTATTGGACTTTTCAGTTCTCAGTTCCAGGGCCCCTTTAGTTTCTAACATCAGAAAACAATGGTGCATTAGACATACAGCCTTAGTTCCAAGAATATAAAGAGCACCAGTCTTACCCTAATTATAGATAAATCTTCATTTAGAGCATGATGGATGTGGCATTCCTGCGCTGGGAAGATGTGGTTTGGGATGCTCTTGCACTCCCTGCCTTGAGATTAGGATGTATGGTGCTCTGTTGGTTTGGCTGGAGTCCCGGGTTTATATCTGTGCCTCGATGTGCAGAGGTCATTTTGAGCACAGGTCACAGAGTGGGGAATGTGTTAATTCTCGCTCGTGATTTAGTTGTGCCAGGCAGGGCCAAACTGATCCACTGAGACAGAAAGCCTATTGTTTGCCTACCCACCCGAACAACATGTACATAGGATTCACCTGCTTTTATTAAATGTCCCAGTGACATTACCCGGGTTCCAGGAACCTTATGCAAGTGATTTTGTTCTCTGGATGAGCTGCACTTGTCCATGTAGACTTCCACTGGCATCAGTCTATCAGATAAACAAGATACTACTGTCACAGCAGTAGGTCGGTGTCAGAGGGATGTGGTGCAGGTGAGTGACAGTGGGTAGGTGTTAGAGGGTCGGGATGTGCTGCAGGTGAGTGACAGCAGTAGGTAGGTGTCAGAGGGATGTGCTGCAGGTGAGTGACAGTGGGTAGGTGTCAGAGGGATGTGCTGCAGGTGAGTGACAGTGGGTAGGTGTTAGAGGGTCGGGATGTGCTGCAGGTGAGTGACAGCAGTAGGTAGGTGTCAGAGGGATGTGCTGCAGGTGAGTGACAGTGGGTAGGTGTCAGAGGGATGTGCTGCAGGTGAGTGAAGGAGTAGGTAGGTGTCAGAGGGATGTGCTGCAGGTGAGTGACAGTGGGTAGGTGTCAGAGGGATGTGCTGCAGGTGAGTGACAGTGGGTAGGTGTCAGAGGGATGTGCTGCAGGTGAGTGAAGGAGTAGGTCGGTGTATTATGTGACTGATAGTGAGTGAGGATGATGAGTGTTGGAGAGCAGATGTGAGTGAATGTGATGCTGAGTCCCAGAGAGAGATGTGAATGTGCCAGTGGGCGAGGTCCCCAGCTGCCCCTCCCTCTTGCTCAGGTTTATAGCTGTGTGCTGAGGAGACTGGTTGGTCATTGCATCTGAATATCTCTGACAGGGAAGGTCCCATTATGAAAGTGCCAAGGGGAGAAGCGGCTGCACTATCTGCAGGTATAGAGACAAGGGGAGACTGCTCCTCTCACTCACTATCATTATGCCACTTCAGTTTTTATTAACTTTCCTCAGTCTGTCTCTGTGCTGTCATTACTTTCTCCTCTGCTCCCCCCTTATCCTGCAAGTGATCTTTCCTGTGCTGCAGCAGAGTCTCTCCCATGTACTGTCTGTTGGATAGATAAGACACTGGTGAGGCTGCAGCTGGACTCCACATGTGTGGGGGAGGTGTTGTTGCCCCTTTGCTTGTTATGTGGCTCATTAGTTCAGCAGTATAGTTGTGTGTTGCCTGAGGCAATTGTTGTACTGCCCTGCTGATTGGCTGTGTGTGTGTGTGTGTGTGTGTGTGTGTGTGTGTGTCTGTGTCTATAGTTGGCTGTGTGTGTGTCTATAGTTGGCTGTGTGTGTGTGTGTGTGTGTGTGTCTATAGTTGGGTGTGTGTGTCTATAGTTGGCTGTGTGTGTGTGTGTGTCTATAGTTGGCTGTGTGTGTGTGTGTGTGTCTATAGTTGGCTGTGTGTGTGTCTATAGTTGGCTGTGTGTGTGTGTCTATAGTTGGCTGTGTGTCAGTGTGAGAAATGAGGGATCACTACCCCCATGCCCCTCTAATTGCATTTCCCCAGCACTATCTGCTCAGCTGCCTTCCCTTCCACTTCTTCCCATCTAGTGTTTGTGTCTGATCTAGTTACATTTTAATGATGCTCAGGTCACTAGTGCTTCTTCCTAGTAACCTCCTATATAGTATCTAGGGGAACTACAATTCCCAGCACATGCAGTCAGCAGCTACAAGAACACTGTGGTTATTTGGCACTGACTTGTTTCATCAGGAGTGTCAGTTACCTGGGGGCACATTGAGGGGGCTTGTGGGGGGGAGCATTAAATGCCAAATAAGAATATAAATGTCGTAAAAGGATACTGGGGTTGCAATAGCGTATATAGGTATAGGGACACATGAATAGAGATCTGCTATTGGAAGTGAATGGGCTCAGGCTGAACTTAGCATTGTTACTGCTTTACAGTGAAAGGCAAGCGTCATGCTACAATGTGGGCTGAGATCTCTTCCAGCCTTCACTAATATACTGAAAGCAAGCTGTAAATGTCAGGGATCCAAAGCTCTTCATTCCATGTATCTGTAGGAGGGCTCAGGCCCAGGCTGGACTTAAGTCAGTTTATTTATTTCTGCTTTCTCCAGGCTCTTTCTACGACCTGAAATAAGAGCTAAACCACACTCTGTAGCCAGGATTCCTATCTCACTTGGGTGCCTCTCTCTGTTCTATTTAGGAGGGTCAAGGGATCAGACTTCACAGCCAGTCACACTAGTTAAGGTTATAGGACTAAATGCATGTCTTTCTTTATAGTTCTTTTAACCCTATAAACATTGCACTTGAACAGGGATTCACCTTTGTATTGATCCAACGTACTTACCCCCCTGCTGCTTCTTTATTGCCATGTTCTCACACAGGGAGATTAGTAGCTGCAAATTCTACCAGCGAAGTTTTACGCATCCATCTTCCGGGTCCTCTGTAAGATGACTGGGAGATCGGTATTTCTGCGCATGCGCAGTTTGAGCAGTTTGCCGGTTTGCAACAACTGCGCATTTGGGAAATTACACAGAAATTGCCGATCTCCCAGTCAGTTTACCGAGGACACGAAAGATGGATTATGGACTTAAATTATGAGGGTAGACTGTCTAGATTGGGGTTGTTTTCTCTAAAAAAAAAAAAAAAAAAAGGCGCTTGCAAGGGGACCTGATTACACTTTACAAGTACATTAGAGGACATTATAGACAAATAGCAGGGGACCTTTTTACTCATAAAGTGGATCACTGTACCAGAGGCCTCCCCTTCAGACCAAGAAGAAAAGAACTTTCATTTGAAGCAGCATAGGTGGTTCTTCTTTTAAGAGGGACTTGGATGATTTCTTCGACAGACATAATATCAAAGGCTATTGTGATACTAAATTCTATAGTTAGTATAGATATGGGTATATAGAATTTATGCAAGGGTATGGAGGGGTGTGTGTATGGATGCTGGGTTTCATTTGGAGGGGCTGAACTTGATGGACTTTTGAAAGACTTGATAGTGTTTTTTCAACCCGATTTAACTATGTAACTGTATAGGAGAAGGCACAGGGTGCCCTTTATGCAGTGAGCGTCATCTGTAACACCCACCCAGCTAATGCAGCCACCGATGGAAGTGTCCCGTCTATGGGCTCTAAGTGGTTCAATTTTGCACAGTGTACATGCACCCATGGCATTATTGTTTAGATCACTGATGCATATAGTGAAGCACTTTGCTACATGGCTTGCAAGTACATGATAAAATGGAATATTTTTTACAAGGAGTTTATAATAAGGTAACATATTATAGAGTGAATTGCAGAGTAGTCAGGTAAATGTACCTAGTATGAGTGCAGTGTTTCTGCATTGCCCACATACTTATCCCTTGGCTTCATGTCACCAAACAGTATTCGGTTACCCTGCACATTTTATTGCTTCTCAGGCTTCTGGACATACCGTATATACTCGAGTATAAGCCGTCCCGAGTATAAGCCGAGGTACCTAATTTTACCTCCAAAAACTAGGAAAGTTTATTGACTCGAGTATAAGCCTAGGGTGAGAAATGCAGCAGCTTCTGGTAAGTTTCAATCAAAAAATTGAGGGTTTCTGCTCCCATTGGAGGTGCCGGCGTCTCATTTTTGGATGCCAGCGACCATTCTTGGACGCTGGCGATTATTCTTGGAGACTATTTTTGGACGCCGGTGACCGTTTTTGCACTTGACCCGATTATAAGCCGAGGTAGAGTTTTTCAGCATATTTTGGGGGCTGAAAACCTCGGCTTATACTCGAGTATATACGGTACACATCAAAGCCCAATCCTAAATGCCAAATATTTGTCTGTTAGAATTTGTTTGACAATAATATAGGCTATCTCCCCTTTCTAATGATAGGTTGGTTTTAATAGGTCTATTAAGGTTATGCCCTTGAAGCCCAGTGTCTGTTATCTAATTTCAGTCTTCTGTATTGAATTTATACTCTTTCCATTAGAATATTCAGTTATAGTGTGCATTATTCTGGTGGACCTCTTTGTACTTACTTTTAATTAGGAACAAAAATTGGCTGAAATAAGAGTCAACAGCACAAAGGGCATTGTTATTTTTGGAATAAATGATAAATAAATAAACAGAGCATGTGATTATATTTATTCTTGTATATTGCTAATGTTCCAGGCTCAGGCACATAGTGTTCTTGCACTGGGCATATCTTAGGCACAAGGAGATTCTTGGTTTGCCCTTTACAATATGTATCTGAAAAAGGAAAATGACTCAAGCTTTCCTCAGTCTGAGGCAAGTATTCTATTCATAAGGGGGAAATGTAATAATAGAAGAACAGATTGCCCAGGTCGTGTAACCCATAACAACAAATGAGATCCGCATGACCAGTAAATGTTATCTTAAAATTGGATGCTGTAGGTTTCTAGGCCAGTGAAAAAAAATCTTTGGCCCGTTATAGTACATTATTTCCTTTATGGCAAATGTCCGGCAATGTTGTTAGTCCTGCTTTTCCCATGTTTCGATATAGATTGCTGCTGTTCTGCCATGACTTCAGAATGGTGGCCTCATCTGCATGGGTGCATCATGGGCATAGGGTAGGGGGCAAAATGGAATCATAGTGGGTTTAACTTCCCTCAAAAAGATTCCACCACCACCCGCTATTATTATTAGCCTCCCACAAAATAGGCAATTCGATACCGTGTTGAAATTGTTGGGCTCACTCCGTCAGCACAGCACTTATTCAAGGGTAAGTTAACATGGCAGCTTTGCACAATTGTTGGTGGCTCCTGACTGCAAATGACTGACGGATCCTAAGGTGTCATGGGGGCACCGTGCTGGAACAGTATTTTGGCAGCTTGATTAATGCTCTCCACTGGAAGCACACAGATAATGACTCCGTTTGTCCTATCGTTTGATGCCATCTGAAACCAGTTGGTTTTGGGGTTTCTGATAAGCCGGATCCTAGATTGTGACAGATTGTGTGCCGTGCAACTAGTGTTGAGAGAATACAGTGCAAACAGGACCTTTTTGTGTCTTACTGTAAGTATTTACATGAACACCACCTGAAAGTTCAGCTATTAATATTTGTCTTTTGCCCTTGCAGGTGTGGTCTTTGTGCCCCCCGAACAGATGGATCATCGGCCCCTGTTCCAGGCTGTGGACACCCTCTGTGATGAAAACATAAGCCACTTTGGAGGGTCTGCTTCTGAAGTGGGCTCCCGCTTGGTGCAAGCATTCTCCCGAATTCAAGAGCAAACCAGAGGGATAGAACCAGCATTACGTGCCCTAGCTGCTGTATGCCCCCTCTTTGACTTGGACCCTTACACTCCAGCAAATGGGTACCGCAGCCTGATGAAGGTGGTGCTCTCCTGTACCCAACACATTCTGCACAAGTGCCAATATGTGACAGACAACCGGCTTAGCCTCTTTTTCCGTGCTGCACACAACTGTTCCGAGCTAGAGGCCTATGGCTCTGCACTCATACAGCTCCGTGCTCTGCTCTGCTTTGCACAGCGGCTGCTTACATCCAACCAGCATGGAGACCTTTTCTTTTGGCAGGAACGGGGCTTATCTGAAGAGTTCCTAAAAGAGTATAGCACCATGCACAAGGGCTGCTTCTATGGCCGATGCTTAGGGTTCCAGGTACCTACCCCTTGCATATCCTTCAGCCATTTAGTGTATGCTAGGCCTATATAACCTTTACTATCTCAACATGTATCCTTCCCAGACTGATGCACTCCTAAAACAAGGGCCAGACTGGGCTGAAATCATCCTGCTGAAATCCATTGGCTGATTTCAGCCCCTACTGTGAGCAGTAGCCTCCTTTTCTTTCGCATCCAGAACCCTTGTGTTTGCTCTGGCAGAAACAGACTTTGCGGATTTTGGCATGAAATTCAAATCTAGCATTTCCTTGTCGTAATCCGCCAAGTGTGTTCGCACAGCCAACACAGTGGTTCCTGATGCAAACAGAAGAGGGAGGCCACTGCCCACGGTAGGGCTGAAATTGGTCTGCTGATTTTGACCCATGTGGCCCTAGCCCTAAGGTCGCCATACCAGGCCGATAAAAGCTGCAGACAGAGTCTGGGGCCCTCCGACGGGCTTCCCTGATCGATATCTGTCTGAAAATCAAGCGGATGTCAATCAGGCAGGGCTAAAAATCCCGTTGGATCACGGACCGCATCTGTATGTTGATGTGGTCCTGTGATCTGACCGCCCATACTCCTGCATAATGATCCGATCGTTGGGCTGAACGATCGGATCCACGATCAGATCAGTCCGATATAGGGATGCACCGAATTCACTTTTCGGGATTCGGCCGAATCCTTCTTGAAAGATTTGGCCGAATTTGCATATGCAAATTAGGGAAGGGAAAGGAAAAGGTGGGGAAAATGTTTTAATACCTTGTTTTGTGACAAAAAGTCACATGATTTTCCTTCCCACACTTAATTTACATATGCAGATTCGGTTTGGCCAAGCACAAGGATTCGGACAGAATACTGGATTCGGTGCATCCCTAGTCCGAAATCGCCCACCTCAAGGTGGGTATATCGTGGAGAGATCAGCTTGTTTGGCAACATCGCCAAACGAGCGGATCTCTGTGTATGGCCACCTTTAGTAAACTTTCCTTCCAGCCTACTGGTCAGCAGTGCATTGCTTTATATGCTTGTCTTTTGCTTGTTGTCATTCCACTTAATTGCTTTTAACTCTTCTTTCTCATTGTTACACAGTCTGTCCTGAAATCCCACTCTCAGGTTACTCCTCTTTTGTCTTTCTCCGGCAGCCTGCAGCTATTAACTTTTCACTTTTTTGTTTTTACACCCGGGCACTGCACTCCCCTGACCTCAACATTATGCACAGCCTTGATTTTCTGCTGGCACAAGGCATGTGACATCACTGGCTCTTATCTGGAATAGTGATTAGATCGGGGGAGATTTGCCTGGTTTTTGGCCATTTGCGTGACTCACCTTTTCCTTTTAGCTTGCATGTGAATGACTTCAATTTTCACCACCTACATTCACCCACAATTAAGGATTGCACACTTTGGCAAAGTAATATAAGTGGCACACTTTACCTACTCTGTAAATTAGAAGAATATTAGTCACCAAGACTTTAAGTGACTGCAGTGCAATATCCATTTTTTTTCACCCATTTTTGGGAATATCATGACACAATTTTCATGCAAAGTCTGGGAAACAATATGTAAAATCAGGGAAATGCATTATGAAATGGTGGGAACGCAAAAAACTGTAAAATTCAGGAAAACTTAACATCAAGGTATGTAAAATTGAGGTTTCCCTGGATAAGGATCTGTAAATTGTTATTTATGGCTGTAGTTACCAAGATCAATAACCATATTAACAAAGCATGACATGGAGCCCCAGGGTAACTTTTAATATCCTAAATGGGATACAATTGTCTTTACAGCTGTTCCTTTTGCACATCCAAAAGCAAATGCTGATAGGCGGTGCTGAGAGATGTAACCAACATTTCTTTGGGTCATTCACATGCAACAGAAGGCTGCAACCAAGTAACACTATATAATATATTAGGTTCATCCCGCTGGAGACTCATGGTTGTCATTGTCCCCACCCTATCTGGCTTCTGATGATAATGCTGTGTCCATATATGTCACCAGATTTGTCTACAGCCTGCTGAGCTGATGGAATAATAGGGGACCTTTGCACTCTTTTTCACAGTTGACCCCTTTTTTTCCATAATATCCAATCAGAATCCTGTAGATCTAGGACCGATTTACATCAGAATATCAGTTTTGGGCTAACACATGAACTGATACTTGATTGAAATGAAAGCTGTATTTGCACAGCGTTTGAATCTCTCCCCTTGTTTTGACATTGATTGAAATTCCATTTTACCTTCCCTCTTGCATTAGTTAGCAGGATGCTGAGCACGACTCGTTTTGGATTAAGGTGTTTTCCTTGAAACACTAAATTGTTTCTCATCACTTTGCAACTATAGTGGCAGCTTTTATCTGTATTGACACTGTAGCCTCTCAGGGTGCATATGTCCCTTAATCCTTTTTTTTTGTTTGTTGGTAATTACACAAATGTAACCTCTATGCCAGAACCGAAATATGTGTTTGACCCTGTGCTTCCTGTTTTGTTTTTTTGGGGGTGGGAGGTTGATGTCTGACTCTATTCATTACTAAGGGGGAATTTTGTTCTAAAAAGTGTTAATTTTGCATTGGTGTTTTTGAAGGGTAAAGGATTAGGGCATGCTTTGTAACATTGGGGGTTATCAAAATCCAAATTTATCTCATTATTTTCTGAAATACAGTATACTCTGCACAAGTTATTTCCCATTATTTAACATAATACATTTTCCCGGAAAAAATCCAGTTCGGGGAAAAAAATCGTGAAAATCATAAAAAATTTTGAAAAATTTGAATCTTCTGATCTTTTTTGCATTTTCCGCCCAAAAAATCTGTTTGTTTTTTTTTTGTGTGTGGAGATTTTGCCACGAAAACCACAAAATATTTGGATTACTGCACAAAACCCAGCGCAGGATATCTTGGGGACTTCTCCCATTGACTTATTTATACAACCTCGGCAGGTTGAGTTGACGGATTTTTGCATTTTGACTTTTTCCATCCTCGGGGTATAATAAATCCTAAAAATTTAGAGTTTTTCTTTTTTTCACTAAAAATTCTGATTTTATAGTAAAAGAAAAACTTTTTTTGGCATTCAGACTGTAATAAATAACCCCCATTGTGTTTTATTAAAGATTCATATTATTAATCATACACATGATGTATTACACATGGGTGCTGCCCATCTGCTTGCCTCACTTGTTCTATTGTCTGTGATACATCTGAATCCCTAGTGTTAATAAATATATGAATCTGTCAAAAAGAATGTAAACATATAGCAGCCAGTGTTCAGGTCTGAACTGGGTTTCAAAATAGGCCCTGGCATTTCAAGTATGGCCCAAACAGGCCCAATAAATAGTGACTAACTGCAGCCCCAGGTTCGGGCCGACTCCTGCGCAAAATCTTTGGGACAGGCCGGGTCGAGCTCTTCTGCTTTCCGCGACCTAGTACTTCCGGCTTTCAGAACTTATAGACTTCTGCCTGCCCCCATCCCTTTTGTGACGTCACTGAGGGGCGGGTCTATAAAAAGAGGGCAGCAGCGAGCCCGGGCTGGGTGCGGTTCAGGAGGGGTCAGGTGCGGGTCGAGAAATTCTCAACCCGCACATCACTAGCTTGCACCAGGCACAAATATGTAGGGATGCACCGAATCCAGGATTCGGTTCGGGATTCTGGCTTTTTCAGCAGGATTCGGCTGAATCCTTCTTCCCGGCCGACCCGAATCCTGGAAATCGCGTGACTTTTTGTCGCAAAACAGGGACGTCTAAGATGTTTTTCCTTTCCCACCCCTAATTTGCATATGCAAATAAGGATTCGGTTCGGTATTCGTCCGAATCTTTCACAAAGGATTGGGGGGTTCGGCCGAATTCAAAATAGTGGATTCGGTGTATTTTGGCTAAAGAAGATGCCATTGTTTTGCAATTTGCTTGCTGTTAATACATAAGACCGAAAAGTTACCGTTTACTGAGGATTACTGTTATAATACCTGATTGTTTGAACATATTCTGTTATTTATAAACACTGTGCAAATCTGCACCTGGGCAGTAACCCATGACAACCAATCAGGTAATTGCTTTCAGTTTCCAGTTTGCAGTTGGTTGAAAAAAAGCTAATCACTGATGGGTTACTACCCAAGTGCAAATTTGCCCACTAAATAAGCCCCAATAAATAAGTCAGTAAAAAAGCCCCAGTTTTACATCTTTTGATATAGGCTTTTCTTTCTAACTATTGTCATTTGCCTCTAGTTCACGCCTTCGATTCGCCCCTTCCTTCAGACCATCTCCATTGGACTGGTGTCTTTCGGAGAGAATTACAAGCGCCATGAATCAGGGATCAGTAAGTACATTGTTGCAATCTGTGAAACTGGTGTGTGCTTGCTTGTTAGGCTCTGGAGCTAACCTAGTCAATCTACCAGTAAAGGGAATTTTTGTGGGAAAAGATCTTATAACAAGTCACATTTTTTTCCATGAAGCACTCTACATATTGTATATATTGTACATGTTATTTAGGGATGCACCAAATCCACAGGATTCAGCCAAATACTGACCCAAATTTACATATGTAAATTAGTGCTTTGGGTGAAAGAGAAAAAATTCACTTCCTTCACCTTCCCTGAAAGTCACGAAGTTTCCAATGCGCGTCAAAAAAATTTCCACGCGACTATTCTGATGCGCCCAAATTTTTTGATTTTTTTTTTTCAAGATTTACATGAACTGTTTAAGGAAAATTGCCCCTTTTAATCATTTATGTATCAAATTCATAGAGGCATGTTTATCAGTGGTCGAATTTCAAATTCATGTGAGGTTTTAAAAACTCCCCATAACTCCCATAAATTCGACCAATCTAAATTTATTACAAAAAAATAGAATTTTTCAAACTGGGATGAATTAGATCGAATTCGGTTCAAATTTAAGAAACTCGATTCGAGTCTTTTTCTCCAAAAAAAACTCGAATATCAGGAAGGCTGCAAATCGATCCTTGGACATCTACCGTTAACTTAAAGGACCAGTAACATCAAAAAACATTTTTAAAAAAGTTAGTACACATCAAAAAAAAAACACCACTACAAATTATAATTTAAAATCACAAAGCCTTTATTAAGAAATAACTTACACCTGGTACCTATGTTTTTTTAAAAAAAAATATATTATTTGGGGCCCCAATTTTTTTTTAACTTGTAAGGGGGGCCCTGGCGCCGCTGTATTTTTTAAAAAATATTCTTTGGGGCCCCAATTACTCTAAAGGCCTCTGCCACAAATGTTTTTTTTAAAAAAAATATTCTCTGGGGCCCCAATTTTTTTAACTTGTTAGGGGGTCCTTGGCGCCAATGTTTTTTTTTTTTAAAAAAAAAATATTCTTTGTGGCCCAAATTTATTTTTAACTTGTAAGGGGCCCTGGCACCTATGTTTTTTAAAAAAAATGTTCTTTGGGGCCAAGTTTTTTTTTAACTTTTAAGGGGGCCGCTGGCGCTATTTTTTTTTTTTGACTGATAGGGGGGCCATGACCACCAATTTTTAAAAAAACTTTTAAAGGGGGCCCTGGCACCATAGTTATAAGGGGGCGCTGACCATCAATAGCTTGCGTGTGGGGGGGGTTACCTTTTTAGCACTGATGTCTGTGTGGTCTTTTAACTGTTGTGTGGAATGGGCGGGATCTGGGGTGCCCAGACCAAACTAAATCTTCATGCTGTTCCCTTAGCAAACATCCTCCTCCGTTTTGGTGCTATTACTACCTTTTAATAAGACTAGTTATTCTGTACTGTAGTTACAGTTGTGTCATTCTCACACCGCCGTTGATGATGAGACCTGGACTAGCTTTGGCCCATATATCAAAGTCCGAATTTTTAATAATGTTTTCTGAATTTTCAGACCAAATCCATACGGGTTTTTTCTCCTTATTAATCAATACACTTTTCCGAAAATTTTGTTTGTGGGGAAAAAACACAACAATTTGTGGAAAAAAGAATCATACGTTTTTTTCAGATTTTTGCCCGAAAACCACAAAATCTTCTGAATATTGTACAAAACCCAGCGTGGATCAAAATATCTTTGGGACTTCTCCCATTGACTTATATATAACCTCGGCAGGTCTGAGATGACAGATTTCCAAATTCTGACTTTTTCCATCCTCGGGATATAATAAATGCCGGAAAAAAAATTCCAGATTTTATACTAAAAAAACACATTCTTTGGATTTTTGGCATTCAGAGTTTAGTAAATAACCCCCTTAGGGAAGATGCATGATTTTCAGGTTGTTGGTGACTATGATTTTGTCTAATCCAATGTGTCAAAGAAAGATGCTACTGTCTACTGACTATTTGCTTTCTTCCTCCTCCCAATGCTCTCACTGGCAGATGAGGGAGCTATTGGGACTTACTATGGTAAGTAAGGATTTAACGAGTAATACTCATAGCCCACTAATGAGAAGAAACACTCATAACTGACCTTGAGACTCCATGTGTATAAAAAGTCCATTGGTGATATAACCTTGCGTTCCATTGGTATTGTTTAATTAACCCTTTGATGTTTATCTCCCCCCACCAAAGGTGTGGCTGCCAGCTCTTTCTTTATAAGTGGGAGATATGCAATTGACCCAGAGCTTCGAGGAGCAGAATTTGAAAGAATCACTCAGAATTTGGACGTGAACTTCTGGAAGTCCTTCTGGAATATCACTGAGATGGAAGTGCTTACAGTAAGACCTGGGCACAAACTTGGGGGCTGAAACAATGGGGGGGGTGGATTTAGAGTACTTCTTTGGTTCCCAAGATAATTTTGGAACTACTGTTAGATCTAATGGTAGATCAGTGTTTTTCTGTATCTGGAACATTGTGATGAGGTAAGGGATTGAACAAAGGTTGGATCTCCAAGAGTCCAACAATCATTACACTTAAGCTCCCCATAGACAGCGACGATTCTTCTTTCCGAACGACCAGTTTTAGACCAATCCTTCGAAATTATCGTGCGGTTAGTGGGATTCGAACGATCGTACATCTTACGATTTTTCGGCCGACATCTGTCAGGAAATTGATCGGCCAGGTCAAAAAATCTTTGTCGGTCCCAGTGCAATCTATCTATGTTTGCAGGGCCAAGCAGGCAGCTCCCCTTTGTTTTCCAGGCAAATTGGTCTTTTTAGTTGATGGTCAATTCGTACGATCGTTCCGAGAAAATCGTGGTCTCACGATGAGGATCGGATGTTTTAAAAATCTCAACATCTATGGCAGCTTTAGGGTTGTATAGCAACATGAGCAAAATCTGTCCCAGTCCAACAGTCAATAACAATCACTTAGCAGCCAGCGTTTACTATATTAGTGCAATCAGAACATTCAGTTAGCTGCTAGTGAACTATTTCAGTTTTTTTGGTATACAGTTTTTTTGATGTTCCAAAGTAGCACAGTGAGAAAGGCAAAAACATTAGGGGATGCACCGAATCCACTATTTTACGATTTAGATGAATCCTTTGTGAAAGATTTGTCCAAATATCGACCTAAATCTGAACCCTAATTTGCGTATGTAAATTCGGGAAACAATGATTGAAAGATAACTACATGCAGATAAAATGCAACTTTATCCCGCTGAATCCAAATCCTGCTGAGAAGGCCGAAACATGGCTGAATTCCAGACCAAGTCTTAGATTTGGTGCTTCCCTAAGAAATATTAATAGGGAAAGTACTTTTTTAAAGTACTAAGATAATCTGTATATTCTGTCTCCTTATGTGTTTACTCACTATTGTATCTTCAATGCATTTTTTTTTCCCCCCTTCCTCTCCAGTCCATAGTTGGCATTGCATCAACCAACGTGCGTATCAACAAATGTTTGTCTGTGCCCCCCGAACCACTGGACATGCCTCTATCATCTGATCCCCAATTTACAGTCACCATTAATCCCCCTGTGGCTCACTCTGGCCCCGGGCCTGTACATATGCGCTTAATTTCCTACCAGCTGCGGGAAGGGCAGGTAAGACAATTCAACAGAACACATTATTTGCAATCTATAATCTATCTATAATAATAATCTATAATCAATCTATAAAGGCTTAAGTGAGCAGATTTCTCACAGAACAGAATACAACTTCCTGCTTTTTAGCTCTCTAAGTTTGAATTAGTCAGCGACTTGAAGGGGGGGGGGCCACATGGGACATAACTGTTTAGTGAGTTTGTAATTGATCCTCGGCATTCAGCTCAGATTCAAAAGCAATTCAGTTATTCTTCTGTATTGACCTGAAACCTCGGGCCTCCTATCGGCAGAAAACTTCACCGGCCCGGGGTTTTTCTAGCAAGCACCACGGAAAGATCTTCCGGCGTCTTCTTTCTTCAAATTTCCCCGGGCAAACACATCTGCAGTAGAACGAAATAGACAACACTTTAGTTAAAGTTAGGCTTTTCATTCTACTGCGCATGCACAACCGTGCAAACAGAGGATCTCTCAGTGCCGCTCACTAGTATAAACCCGGGCTGGTGCCGTTTTCTGCCGATAGAAGCACTGGCCCGGGGTTTCAAGTAAGTCAGTACAATCACTTGGGGGTGCCTAACATTTGCCTAACATTCAAGTTCTAACAGACTTTCCTTCTCCTTTAAGTCCCTGATTGGTTACTACCTGATAACCAACCAGTGGAAATCAAGAGTGCTGCAAAGCAGGAAGTAGTGTTCTGGTTATTATGTTAGACATCCTGTCACTCCAGCCTTTATAGATTACATTTTTGGCTAACTAACTATATTGAAAACATTTTTTATTTTGCACGGCCTATCTATTTACCCAGTTTTTATTTTTACACTGAACAATTCCTTTAATCTCACCATGATCATACACATATAGTTCATCATTAGTCACATTGTCCATCGACCTCTGTTCAGCACATATGAATAATCATGGCTGTCTTCCTCACCATTACCAACCATGACTCAGACATACATACATCAGTTTATATTTTGTCTGTATTTGTCCCACAGGAGAGCGAGCAGCTAAGTGCTTTTATAAAACCTGAGGGTCCTTTAAGCTTGGACCTTCGGCTTCGATCCCGTCCAGCTCCCCTGTCTCCTGACCTCATCATTCACTTCCACGGTGGAGGTTTTGTGGCTCAGACTTCCAAGTCCCATGAACCCTACCTAAGAACATGGGCCCAAGAGTTGGAAGCCCCAATTCTGTCTGTCGATTACTCTCTGGCACCTGAGGCTCCCTTCCCACGGGCATTGGAGGAATGTTTCTATGCATATTGCTGGGCACTGAAGAATTGCCGACTTCTAGGTTAGTGAATTTAGTTCTTTTATTATTATCTGCGCTATTTTGTGTCATGGGGTGTTCGTATTGTATTATTGTGATCCTTGCTGCTGAAACTTTGTTATTCCCTTGTTTTATATACTTTATATAGTAAATATGGGATAGCATATTCTTTTAATACTTGCATGTATATATAACAATGTACCATCTGTTTTTCTTAGCAGAGACATTATGAGGTAGATTTATAAAGGAATGAAGTGAAAATTCAAATTTTCTAATTTTTATTTTTTTGGTCAAAACACTCAAATTCAAATTTTGAATTATCGAAACTAAATTCGAGTTTTAATTCTAATTTCGAGACTTATCATACTCTGGCCCTTTAAGAACTCAAATTCGACTTTTCGCCACCTAAAACCTGCCGATTTGCTGTATCAGTCAATGGGAGAGGTCCAGGGATCAATTCGGTAATGTTTGCAGCCTCAAATCGAGTTTTTTTTAATTTGATTCACATTTTTCTAATTCGAATAGAATTTGATTCGAGAAATTTCAATTGGTTGGATTTCGATTGTATGGGAGTTTTAAAAAAACTCACATGAATTTGGAATTCGAGCCTTGATAAATGTGCCTAATCCCAAGTTTTTTTTTTCTTCTAACACATAATATTGGACATTCTTATGTTTTCTCAGGTTCCACAGCAGAACGTGTCTGCTTAGCTGGTGATAGTGCTGGTGGTAATCTGTGTATCACTGTGTCACTTCGTGCTGCCTCTGTTGGTATCAGAATGCCCGATGGGATCATGGCTGCCTACCCTGCAACGCTGCTGCAAGCAACTGCCTCACCTTCCCGCCTGTTGACCCTAATGGACCCCCTACTTCCTCTCAGCGTGCTGTCCAAATGTCTCAGCGCTTATGCAGGTACCAGGATATTTTTGTGAACCTGCCCATATTCTGATATAGTGAGCTTGCGTGACTCTTTTTCCATGTTCCTGCTTTTATAGGCACAGAGCGAGTCCCAATTGATGATCATTCTCTTGAAAAGCAGAGTGCCCTCAGTCAAGTAAAGAGAGGGACTGCTTTATTTTTGAGAGACATTCGTCATGGAGCCACATCCTGGTTGAGTTCATTTGTGGAGGGGAGAAAAGAGAAGAGGCACCTAGGTGGGTTCTGAAGGGTTTATCACAGGACTTTGTCCTATATTTGCAGCTGTGTAGACCGAGGAATTTTCTGTATTTACCCAGAATAGTCCACAGGATATCTGAGATAACTGCAATAGTTTAACTTGGGTTTAACTTTAACATGATTCATTTCTGCAGCTTCATCGAAGTGGTGCCACCACTTAATAAGGGAATAAGAATTTAAGATGCTTGATTTCATAGAAGTAGCAAAAAAGTTTGATCAAATAAAAATTCTTTAGCATTTCTAATTTCATAAAACTATTATCATGAGATAAAGCTTATGGTAAACTGTTCCCATGGTAGTTCCCCTTTAAATTAAAAAAAGACAGAAAAATTATACAGTAACTTGTTCTTTTTTACAGGGACTGGCCAGAGCTTAAAGGAAAACTTTACCCCCAAAATGAATATTTAAGCAACAGATAGTTTATATCAAATTAAGTGGCATATTAAAGAATCTTACCAAACTGGTTTAAACATTTAAGTAAATCTTGCCCTTTTACATCTCTTGCCTTGAACTACCATTTTGTGATGCCTCAGAGATCACCTGACCATAAATACTAGAACTCTAACTGTAACAGGAAGAAGTGTGGAAGCAAAAGAAATCTGTCTGTTAATTGGCTCATGTGACCTAACATTTATGGTTTGTTTGTGTGCATCGTGAATCCTACGATCCCAAGGGATGGCCCTTATTATTACAAGTATGTGAAAATGTTATTATTTGAGGCAATTAGTACTAATTCCAAGAATATGCAAAAATATTTGTTCACTACATACTTTAATCAAATGGTCCTTCAGACTGGGTTGTCAGGACTACTTTGTTGAGTACATAGTTATTCTCCCTATATCTTATCCTTATTGGCCTTCCATCTGGGCCCCCAGGCACTGCTGTTTTTTTGTTTATTTCCCTCTGTATCCCCCAGCATCCATCATTGCCTAACCACAGTTTCATCCATAATGTTGCAGAATCCATGAGAACAAGTGTCTCGGAGGCAGCCCTAACGGGAGAGAGTGCATCTCACGGCAGGGGTTCTTTAAAAAGCAGGACCTGCCAGGATTTAAGCAGGCATCAGTATGTAGAGCAGGATGAAAATTTGAACCAACATCTAGCACACAAAGCCCACAAACCGAGCACCGCTAAAGGAATACAGAACGGTTGTGGCCCTTGTGGAAAAGTCCAGTGGCCACTTTCTACCTTGCCAGTGCAACCAGGTCAGGATGGCACAGAGCAGCTTTCTCCTTTCAGCCCCCAAATGCAGGGAGGGAGCTTCTTTCTGTCAGAGAGTGAAAGTGACAGTGACACATCTGGACAATTCTTGAAGGGTGAAAGCCCTATACATTTGAAAGAGAACATCCCTCCATTTCACTCCAATGAGGACAATACATCCTTACTCTCTACCTCGCACCTGCTCGGATTCCCAGAAGGTTTCCAGCCTCTGCGCTCTCAGAATGGTGTTGCTAACATGACTCTACAGACTTCAGCAATTGTACACAACCCATACATGTCTCCCCTGCTGGCTCCTGACAATATGCTACAAGGCTTACCCCCTGTTCATATAGTGGTAAGTACATAAGCAGGGGCGACAATTACATTGTACTTAACTTTGCACAGTCTAGTTAATACTATATATGGAGTAATCTAGTCAGGGTTATTCTGATGGCCATAATAAATCCTATATAATTATATCACAGTTCATCATTTCATTTGTGCATACACATAAAAAATGAAATAACATGAGCAAAGTTTGCCTAGTCCTAGTAAAATTGATTGCCAAGGTAGGACACGTTTTTTAATATACTGCATTCCCCCACAATCTTAGCATAGCATAGACACAATTCTGCCTTGTACCTTACACCTACTATGACGCCCCCAGCCTACAAGCCTACCTGTGCTTCTCCCATGATTACGCTGCTATCATTGTATTCAGCTCCATTCTGAAGACCAAAACTGCTTGCAGGGCCGGATTTACATATCAGGCACCTCTAGACCCCTGTCAATCGTCGCCTCATCCCCCCCCCTTTTATTCAATAAAATTTTCATCATCGGGACCAGAGCAATGAGGATTGGCGTACAGGAAATTTTGAAAATTGATCGTATCTCCTGCGCCTCCCCTGTGTTTTGGCTGCCCCCTAAACTCCTGCCGACCTAGGCCCGGGCCTTGGAGTCCTCTCTACTAATCTGGGCCTGTGGATGCTAAGTGCAAAAATAATTTGCACCTGTTATTTGCACCCCGCAACATACTTCATAAGTCCAAAGAAGTCAACCATGCTTCCTTTATTAGCCAGGATTTAAATTAGGCACAAATGTCCAATGAAAAAAGTTCATATATGCAATTACAGTTTTATTATTAGCCAAAAAGATATGATGACATTAACGTACAGTCATATGATTGACAGCTGCAAATAACGCATTCATTGGCAGACTATAGTGTGGGCATAACTATGAGTCAATATGAAATACTGGGAATACACAAAGCCATGAAATAAGCATGGCTTAAGATTTGATTGCATGCTTCTCCTCTATCTTCTAGTACAGCTCTCTTTCTAACCCCCAACATCTCCTTTTTATTTTTCCTAAAGGCCTGTGCTCTGGACCCAATGTTAGATGATTCGGTCATGTTTGCCAAGCGTCTGCGAGCACTAAATCGCCCAGTCACACTGCAGGTAGTGGAGAACCTTCCTCATGGATTCCTTAGTTTATCTCAGCTGTCCAGAGAGACTCGGGAAGCCACTGCAGTGTGCGTTCAATGCATCGATCAGATCCTGCACAACAAGGCACCACCTCCACCAACCACTGAGCCCCGAAAGCACAGAAAGCTTGAACGGACCCTGGGGAAGAACTTGGTGACTGAGAGAGAGATTGGAGCTTAAGAACCTTGTGTTTGTTTTAATGTAGTCCAATAAGAAATAGAGCACTCCTCTTTAACACATCACCTCAATGAGTAGTCCAAGTGTTACTTCTCCTGTACATGTTACAAGTAAAAAGACTGGGAAAGAAGGCGCACACCCTTAAAACTATACTGCGAGGTGCTAATCCATAGGAGGCTCCCCATAAGGGTCTCCAAAACGAACATGTAAATAACCCGGAAAGGATTGCACACTCAATTAACAAAAAAAAATTTATTACATAAGAAAAAGAAATTACAAAATAATTGGTGAGCCCAACGGGTTTCGACCATAGTGCTGTTCCTCAGGGGCATAAATAATAAATAATGAAAAAGGCACTGAAAAAATTGGTTAATTGAGTATGCAATCCTTTCCCCGTTATGTACATGTTACAATTCACTGAGGCACTAACCGGATGCTGCTATGTTTTAATTTTTCTTTAGTATTGCAACGAGGCACTTTGGTGCTGGGCTGTTTTTTACATCATCTCATAGATATAATTCTCCAAGCTCTAATGGGATGGCTAGATATATTCCCTTTGGCAGTTGATTTCATTTGGTTTAACGATTGTTATTCTTTTGAGAGACTGAGACACAACAAAGCTGCCTGAGGATTCACAACAAGCAAGAAAAAAAGGCTCAGAGCATGTGTCTTTATCATTTTGCTTATAATAATATATAGGGCTGCTGTATTGCTTGCCACAGACGGTAGCCCAATGCAACTAAATTTTATCCACTGGTGGTGCTTCCCATCCTGATATATTAAGGGGGTTATTTATTAAAGTCTGAATGCAAAAAAACAGAAAAAATTGTTTTTTTATACGCAACAGTGGAAAGAAACGTGATTTTTTTTTTTTCACGATTTATTATACCTCGAGGATGAAATCCGATTTGTTTTTTTTCAGGTTTTTTCCCTGCACAGGAAATTTTGGGGAAAATTTATTAATAAAAAGGGGGAAAAAACCTATGCAGATTTGGTCTGAGTATTTTTAAGAAAATGAGATAAATTTGGACTTTGATAAATAGGCCTCTGTGTTTTTCTGCACATATCCTGGGAGCCCCCCCCCCCCATCCTTCTGCCCGGCCGAACCAAATTCTAATTTCACATAACAAGGAAGTAAAAAATGTTTCCCCATCCCTAATTTGCATATTCAAATTAGGATTTGGTCAAATCCAAAATAGTGTACCTGGTGCATCCCTAATTATTAGGGATGTACCGAATCCAGGATTCGGCCAAATCCTTCTGCCCGGCCGAAACAAATCTTAATTTGCATATGCAATTTAGGGGTGGGGAGGGAAATTGCGTGACTTTTTGTCACAAAACAAGGAAGTAAAAAATGTTTTCCTCTTCCCACCCCTAATTTGCATATGCAAATTAAGATTTGGTTCGGTATTCGGACAAATCTTTCACTAAGGATTTTGGGGTTCGGCCGAATCTAAAATAGTGGGTTCGGTGTATACCTATTAGTTATATGTGTATAGAGACAGGAGTTCATTAGGAACAATTCCCATTGAATTAGTCGTGGGAATTAGAGTTATGACTTGACATGCCCAACTGTAATTTCAGTGTCTCGGGTCAGTGGGATTCAAAAGGAAAATGTGAATTTTGCCTAAAGGAGTCACCTGCGTTTGTGTATTTTTTAACTTTTATATGTGTAAATTGTTAATATTCATCTACTTGTTTGTATGCATGTGTCATTTTGTAGATATGACTGTACAGTATAATAGTGCTTTTATATTACTCTAATTTGTACATAACAACATGTCCTGTTCTGAAATCCATGTACAGTACATGTGTCCCCAGGAACATTTTATACGGTTTGTACCAGCTGATTAATACAGAGCCGTGACTTGGACTTTAAAAGCAGGTACATTCTGTTTGTTATAGCGAGAAAATGGCAAAATATTCTGTAATTGGTTTCACGCTGCTGAGCATTTAACTTCTACAAAAAGGACTTTCAGTGTGTGTGTGTAACCTCAGAGTTGGACAGTTCTGTACAGATCCCATGATTCTTCATAAAGCCAAAGTTGTTACAACTCTTCCACTGCTTAAAGGGAAGTAAAAATATATTTAAAAAAAAATATGGCTAGAAATGATGTATTTATCGCCCTGGCCTTAATGAATCAGCCAGAGGTGCAGCGGCCCTATAACAGCAATGATCCAGGTCACAGCAGCTCCCCGTTTTTTGTTCGACCAAGTGTCAGTGGCACTGCACATGCTCAGTGTTCTCTGGGCTGCTGCTAGGAAACTAAGCTTAGGGATCATCAGTTCATTACCAGAAAGTGAGGTTACATTCATTGTCCTAGAAGCTGATGCTACAGGGCTGAGTATTAATCAATTCTGGTGCAGGCTGCCCTGGTTTCTATGCTGCCATGTGATGTGAATCTTAAAGGGGTTGTTCACTTTCAAATTAACTTTTAGTATGATGTAGAGAGTGATATTCTGCAATTGATTTTCATTTTTTATTATTGCTGTTTTTTGAGGTATTTAGCTTTCGATTCAGCAATCTGGTTGCTATGGTCCAAATTACCCTAGCAACCATGCATTGATATGAATACGAGACTGGGATATGAATAGGAGAGGGTCTGAATAGAGCCAGCATCGAAACTGGCAAAACCAAAGCTTACAATAAAACCTGGAGCCCCTGATTAAACTACCAAAATATTACCAAACCAACATTACAGCCTCAAAAACGCGACCTGTAGTACCAAACCCATGAACAAAACCGTTACACTTATGCTTAGTACTTTCTTTCTTTTTTTGTTTTTCTTTTGTTTTTCCTTATTCTTTCTAAGTTGTTTGTTCAAAATGGTCTAGCATTGTTTATTTCTTTGTGTAAAGACAATTAACAAAATAGCTCATCCCTTGGGAACGCCAGGTAGGTATAACCAAACATTGTCATATGTTTAAAATACAAATAAAAATATGTTTTTTAAAAAAAGTAGCAATAACAATACATTTGTAGCCTTACAGAGCATTTGTATATAGATGGGGTCAGTGACCTCCATTTGAAAGCTGGAAAGAGCCAGAAAAAAAAGGCAAATCATTTCAAAACTATAAAAATTAATAATGAAGACCAATTGAAAAGTTGCTTAGAATTGCCCGTTCTAGAAGATACTAATATGAACTGAAAGGTGAAGCACCCCTTTAATGAACAGCCTTGTAACTAGGGATGCACCGAATCCACTATTTGGGATTCGGCCGAATCCTTGGTGAAGATTCGACCGAATCCTAATTTGCATATGCAAATTAGGGGCAGGAAAGGAAAATGTGGAAATCTTTTGTGATGAAAAGTCATGTGATTTCCCTACCCACCCCTAATTTACATATGCAAATTAGGATTCGGTTCGGCCAGACACAAGGATTCGGCCGAATCCTGTATTCGGTGCATCCCTACTTGTAACATAACTTATATTGGATATATACAGTATATTTTTATTATTAGTCCCTAAGCTAAGGTGTTAAGTGACAGCAGCACAGAGCATGTGCAGTGAATCAGCAGAAAAGAATATGGGGAGCTACTGGGGCATCTTCAGAGGCGCAAATCTTCACTGCAAGTGCTGTGGTTGCCTTGGGCCGATACAGAAGCCTAGGGCCGCCATCAGAAATCACAGGGCCCCATACAACAACATTTCCTGGGCTGAGCCCACTGTGAGCCCCACCCACAGTAAAAAAAAAAACATTGGTGACTAGGGTCCCCACATGTTAATAAAAAAAAAATTTTGGTCATGAGCCCCCACACGTAAATAAAAACATTGGTAGTCAGGGCCCCCATAAAAGTAATATTAGTGGTCAGGGCCCCCCATAAAAAAAAACTTGTTGTCAGGGCCCCCCATAAAAAAAAAACATTTGTTGTCAGGGCCCCCCATTAAAAAATATTGGTGGCTAGGACCCCACACGGTAAAAAAAAACGGTGGCCAGGTAGCCGGCAGGAAGGCTTTTCGGGGAGATTAGTCACCTGAAGAAGAGACAATTTGTTGCCGGGCTACTCAATCTTGATACTCAAAAATATTTCACTCATCCGCATCATATTAAGCGGGTTATTTATTAAACTCCGAATGCCAAAAACCTGAAAAATTTGTGTAATAGAAAATCCTAATTTTTAGTGGGAAGAAAAGAAAAACACGATTTTTTTTATGGGCTTTATTATACCCCGATGATAGAAAAAGTCCAAATACGGAAATCTTAAAACTGTCAAGGTTGCATATAAGTCAATGGGAGAAGTCCCAAAGTGTTTTCGGGTGGGAAATCCAAAAGATTCGGAGAATAGTTTTCAGAAAATAATGAGATGAATTCGGAATTTGATAAATGGGCTTCCCCAAGTTCATTTAAAAATGAATAACCCCTTTAAAGGGCATGTAAAGGCAAAAAAATAAAATCCCATTTTTACTTTCTTTAATGAAAAAGAAACTTATCTCCAATATACTTTAATTAAAAAATGTGTACTGTTTTTATAAGAAACCTGTCTGTATGCAATGAAATTCTCCCTTCATTTACTGCTGTGGATAGGAATTGTCAGACGGTCCCTAACTGCTGAGCAGGGAAACAATCATACTTATGAACAGCAGGGGGAGCCCCCATCTTACTTCCCAAAGTTACAAGATGGTGACCCCCTGTAGCCAACTTTGAAAGCATAAATTATTTGTTTGATTAGGCTTGTGGTGCAGTAAGTTCATGTTTATATTTAGTATACAACATACAGCATTTCTAGCCTTATTCTATTTTAGACTTTACATGTCCTTTAAGTGCCCATTATTGTTAATAATATTACACAACATTGCAAATTGCCTTCAAGGAAAAGGGAAATTTTAAATTCTGACAACTGAATCCCCTCAAGAGCTGCTGCTCTTATGACCTTGTGTAAAGACACCTCTATATTCATATGTAAATTTGCCTTTCTACTTACCCCTTTGTTACACAGGCGCAAATTCACTAAGCGCCGAACGCTAGCGTTAATTTGCTAGCGTTACTTCGCACCCTTACGCCAGGCGAATTTTCGCTAGCGACGTAACTACGCAAATTCACTAACTTGCGTAGTGTACTGAACGCTACCTTTTACGCTAGACTTCCTTCGCCACCTCAGACCTGGCGAAGCGCAATAGAGTAGATAGTAGATAGTCAAAAAATTTTTAAGTCCCAAAAAACGCTGGCGTGTTTTCTACATGATGGGTGATAGGCTGAAAAAGATCGAAAAAATTTTTGGGGCTCCCCTCCTTCCCCCCTACATTTCCTGACTCATGGCAACATGTGGAGGGCAAAATAAATTTTTTATTTGCTGATTTGAAGGTTTTCTAGGCATTTGAAGTGGTGATACGTGTTCCTCCATTGAAATTTGAATTTCGCGACATATGCAAATGAACCATCGCTAGCGAAACTTTGCTTCGCTTGGCGAATTAATGCTAGCGCAACTTTGGAAACTTACGCTACCCCTGTGCGCAACTTCGGATTTTAGTGAATTTGCGGAGCGCTGGCGAAAATACGCCTGGCGAAGTTGCGCCTTAGTGAATTTGCCCCACAGAATTGATTGGTAGGATTTATTTGCAATAGCTGGTATTATGAGCTGGGGGGCTAATGGAAGGTGCAATTAATTGGAAGTTATCCAGCTGCACATTCCAACATGGCAGGAACCAATGCACAGATTATTAAGAGGTTTCAGTGTGTCCTATAGGTCTGTATCTCAGGAAAAGAGATCAGAGAGAAGTGATAGTGGAAGCGTCTCTTTTATTTGTTGATGTCTGTGGAAAGCTGCAGTAGAATGGTGAGCTCAGTTTGCCTTTTAAACGGAATGAAAACCCTCAAAACTAATCAATGTCAATTTGCTGATTGTTCTTCTGAACACTTTAGCAATTTGCATACGCTGTTTTTTCACATTTTTGCATTATCAGAGCCGCTTGCTGTTCATTTCGGAGACTTAAAGACATTACTCTACTTAGAACTGGCCAGAGAAACATCATGACTGTTCTCCGATCACTCAGTTTTCTGAGCAGAACTTTGTGCTCACTTTGGGATCACTGACCACTATATAAAATTAAAGAGAAAAGTGGCACTAACCAAAAATTTTTGGCACACACAACTGAGGTTTACCCGCGGGTCAGGTGGGTTCGGCCCGACTTACACACACTGTTTGCCGACACCGACGGGTGTTAAATCGGGTTGAAAAAAGACAAAGTCCATCAAGCTCAACCCCTCCAAATGAAAACCCAGCATCCATACATACACCCCTCTCTACTTTCACATAAATTCTATATACCCATATCTATACTAACTATAGAGCTTGTATCACAATAGCCTTTGATATTATGTCTGTCCAAGAAATCATCCAAGTCATTCTTATAGTCATTAACTGAATCAGCATCACAACATCACCCGGCAGTGCATTCCACAACCTCACTGTCCTGACTGTGAAGAACCCCCTACGTTGCTTCAAATGAAAGTTCTTTTCTTCTAGTCTAAAGGGGAGGCCTCTGGTACGGTGATCCACTTTATGGGTAAAAAGGTCCCCTGCCATTTGTCTATAATGTCCTCTAATGTACTTGTAAAGTGTAATCATGTCCCCTCACAATCGCCTTTTTTCCAGAGAAAACAACCCCAACCTTTACAGTCTCCCCTCATAATTTGTCTTCCCTCCCTCTAACCAGTTTAGTTGCACTTAGTCTCTGCACTCTCTCCAGCTCATTTATATCCCTCTTAAGGACTGGAGTCCAAAACTGCACTGTATACTCCAGATGAGGCCTCACAGGGACCTATAAAGAGACATAATTATGTTTTCATCCCTTGAGTTAATGCCCCTTTTTATGCAAGACAGAACTTTATTTGCTTTAGTAGCCACATCATGATTGTGGTTACCTTCTAGTGCTCCACTTCCATCCAGATTCATGCCTTTTTATATACTCGTGTCCTACCTCCTTTCATGACATCATAGCAGGGCAGGAACAGGTATATAAATAGGAGAGTGCACTGGTTTAGGGTCAGGTGCAGGTTCTCCAGTGTAGGGTGCAGGTCAACTTTTATTTGACAGAACACTACTGCCCAGGTGCAAATTTGCACAGTAATTACTGTGGTTAAAGGGGTTGTTCATCTTTAAGACAGTTCACCAGCAATAAAGACCTTTTCCAATTACTTTCTATTTTCGATGTGTGACCGTTTTTCTAATATTGAAGTGTAAAGTTTAATTTTTCACCTTCTAAAGCAGCTCTGGGGGGGGGGGTCGCTGGCTCTTTAACGGTTCTAAATTGATGCATTTAGTTGATACATTTGTTATCTTTGCTTTGAGTTTGCTTTTATTATGATGTAGAGCAGGGGTCCCCAACCTTTTTGTACCCGTGAGCCACATTCAAAAATAAAAAGAGTTGGGGAGCAACACAGGCATGCAAAAACTTCCTGGGGTGCCAAATAAGGGCTGTGATTGGCTATTTAGTAGCCCCTATGTGGACTGTCAGCCCACAGGAGGTTCTGTTTGGCAGTACACCTGTTTTTTATGCAACCAAAACTTGCCTCCAAGCCTGAAAGTTAAAAAAAAGCACCACTGGGAGCAACATCCAAGCAACATGTGACTCGCGAGCTACTTGTGGGGAATCACTGATGTAGAGAGTGATATTCTGAGACAATCTGCACATGGTTTTAATTTTTTATTATTTGTGGTTTTTGAGCTATTTGCTAGTTATTCAGCAACTCTTCAGTTTGCTATTTCAGCAGTGTGGTTGCTAGGATCCAAATTACCTTAGCAACCATGCACTGATTTGAGTAACGGACTGGAATATGAATAGGAGAGGCCTGAATAGAAAGATGAGTAATAAAAAGCAGCAATAACAATACATTTGTAGCCTTACAGAACATTTGTATTTAGATGGGGTCAGTGACCCCCATTTGAAAGCTGGAAAAAGTCAGAAAAAGAAGAAGACAATTCAAAAACTATAAAAAAAAATAAAATAATGAAAACCAATTGAAAAGTTGCATAGCTATGGCCAAGCACCCCTTTAAAGCTAGTCATACACAAAGCAATGAGGTCCAGCTGTTTTTGACCAAAACTGACATATTAACCCCTCATTCTCTTTTTCCAATATATATATATATATATACACACACACACACACTTGGATCATAGAGAGTCTGCCAGAATCTCCCATTGTTCTGTATGTACAATAATTGGCTTCCAGTGACGGCATCAGGACTCCAGCGCATCTCCTCTGCACTTTCCTACTGATGATGACTTATTTCAGGGAGTTTATGGGCATGTACCCTTTTCTGTAAAGGCAGTCATAGGACAGAATTCAATACTCACGGAGGTGATGATGAACTAGTCATAGACTGGATGCATTTCTCAACTCTCACAAAGGGGATTATGTCAAATCAGTAATTTTGGATGAAGAGAACTGTACTGCTGAGAAGGAATGGATTCACGGGCTAAACTGGCAGTTGGCCTTTTATTTGCCTTTCTCAGGATTAACAAACAGAAATTTGTGCAAAGGTTATATCGTATGCACTCAAGGTATTTGTTCAGCCTTAAAAGTCTAATGGTGCCTAATCTCAGTTCTTGTTGCAAATAAATACTCCCCTCCTGTGTTCTGGTATATTCCATATTTTGATTAATAATAAAATGTGAAACATATAGGAATGTGCACCAGGACTCTATCTTCATACTGCACTGTAGGCACGGTCATGCAGCCAACGGCCTTGTTTTGTTTGCCCATTTACTCTGAAGCATGCTGGCGCCTGTGCCAAGTCTCACTCTTTCAATTTGCTTAGCTGCAGTAACTGCTTCTACTATCTGTGCCATTCCATCCAAAATCAACACACTAGAACGGGTCATGGACTTGGGCACATATATTTGTATTTGGTGAATCAATTCATGAAGTCTCCTTTTATAAAAGGAATAGGACAGACCACTTGCCCCACAGAAAACAATAAACCTATCCAAGAGCACCTACTACTTTCCCTGTTTGGCATATGCCCATAATTAATATTGGGTCTAATTTATTAACCCTACAGTATAATAAACATTATGATGACACTGGTGCATTTTATGTGCATAATCAAGGCCCTCGTGCGGGTGAGCATGGCCATTCGTTTGTGCACGATTTTCTTGGCCCAACATATGAAGTGCAACAAGCAGTGGGAACCAGGGGAGGATTAATGCACAGACTACCTTAGGCTTTAGTTTAGGGGCCATTGCAAATTAACTTTTTTTTTCAATTATTATTTTCTTTTCTTTTAATATTTCTTTTTATGTGTGCTGCTGGGTCCAGTGCACCTGCTGGGAGAAGGAGGCAGGCAAGGAGCGTGTTTGCACCTGGATGTCTACAGATCCAGTGACATCACTAGCCCACACCAAACCTGAACTGTCATAGAGAGCTCCAATACACGTGTGCCTGGATCTGCATGCATCCGGACCCAACAGTAGCCTAGAAGGGGGTTCTGTGCATGTAGCGTTGAGGTCTCACATCTCATTAATCCAACACTGGTGGAAACCCTGAACTTCATATTTGGCAGGTATAAATACACAATGCCCTTGCACCTTATACACCTTCTCATTGCTCCTTGTAGAGAGAAAATATTGATTTTGGACATTACAGTGATAAGGCTCGAACCTCAAGGACTTTTTGTATGGGAGTGCAAATACAATTGCATCCTTTATTATTAAATGAGGCCTTCTATGTTTGAGCTACCACTTGGCATTCCATCATTTATCACAACACTTTAACCACCGGGGGGGGGCTCTGTTCGCTTGAGATTATGTATGAAACTGACTTAGTTGTTGTGATGCATTATATGGCTTCATCTAGCTCCGTGCCTGCAGTGTCCTAATTGCCCACTAGAAGGCAATATATGGCTTGGTTTCTCCTGTACATTTGCAGATCTGTATATTTCTTTGCGGGTAACTATATAATAGAGAAAAGAAAGCAAATATCTGGAATGCATGGAACCTGGAGATTTCCAGATAAGGGGTCTTTCTATAATTGGATAGCCTATAGTAAGGCTACTAATAAACATTAAAAGAACAGTAGGATTATTGTGGCATTAACGGATTTATTCCGATTAGTTACCATGCTGTAAAAGGTACTGATTAGTATTTCATAACTAAAGATGGCCAAACATGTGTAGATTAAAGCTGCCGATATCGGTCCGGCAGCTTATCTGCCTTTGTGCCAGCCGTTAGTGGGCATTTCAGGTTAAGATCCGCTCATTTGGCGACCTTACCAAACGAGCGGATCTTATAGTGTATGGCCACAATGAAATAAAGCTTTCAGGCCCACCAGGTCCAAGGGATCCAATTGAAAATAAACATAAAAATAAAGTTCAGGTGACAGCCATTGAATAAGAAATGAATAAGTAGATAAAAATTTATAAGAAAGAGGCTGTGTACAGCACCAGTCTATCTACTGCATTTTGGAGAAATTATCTTGCCATCGGCCAGGGCATAAGAGCAGTATGCAGCATAAGGTGCCAAATGAAAGTGCTAAATGGCATCAGTGTTGTAACCCACCATGATCGTATGGCACCCCAGGTCTACAAGGCCTGGAGCACAAAAAGCATGAACTCTATAGCTGCCAGAGGTCAAGTGAGCACTTCCTTACTTTTGAGGGTAGCGGGGGAACCCCCAGGGGCATTTCTGGGGTTTAGTTGCCTGAGACGGCTGTTCAGATGCCGCCCCCACCTCACACCCAGAGCTTAAAGTAGAAGGAACGGTTAAAACTAAGTAAGCCTTATCAGAAAGGTCCATCTAAATATACCAGTAAACCCTCAAAGTAATGCTGTTCTGAGTCCTCTGTCAAAAGAAACACAGCATTTCTTTCCTTCTATTGTGTACACATGGGCTTCTGAATCAGACTTCCTTCCTTAAAACTCATTGACCCGGGCCTGAGCATGCTCTGTTTGCGCCTCCTCCCCCTCCCTTCTCTGCTGTAATCTGAGCCCAGAGCTATGAATTAGGAGGGAGAGACTCAGGCAGGAAGTGATGTCACACCAAGCTGATACTGCAGCTGCTATCCTAAACAAACAGAGAGCTTCTAGAGCTTTTTACTCAGGTATGGTAAAACATTCTAGAGAATAAATATAGCATTCTAGCTTGCACTATTGCAGCTAATCTATTGGCAATAAAATGCATCCGTAGCTTTCTTTCTCCTTTAACTTGGGGTCGAGGGGGGGGGGGCAATTGCGCTCTTTGCACTAGAAAAGTGAAATTCTGATTTAAAAATCATCTCTTCTTAACTTGCCACATGGCAGCAGTCCCAGCCCCTTGGAGCCTCTACTGACAAGAACAGGTGCTACACTAGATATTAGCCAAAAGGCAAAAAAGCGATCTTGCAAGGCACTTGGTGTTGAGCTCCACTACCCAACGCCTAACTCAACTTACCTCTGGTTCTTTCACTGACTAAACACTAATCCTCAACAGACCTAATAAGAGATGGAGCAGGGCTTCCTTCTTTATTCTAAGTTTCTCATTGTGAGAACTTAATTGCTTTTGGAGATCTCCTTTTTTCTGAACTTCCAGTTCCAACTTGTTAGTAGAGTATAGCTAGTTAATCTGGAGATGTAGTAACAGTCAGGCTAACAATCAGGATGATGCTGCAAGTATGGCTTATACTTTATTCTCCTTACATCAAGCTGAGGAAAAACTGTATAACATCATATCCTGGAGAATTTGGCAGAATGCACAGGTTTCAACTTTATGACGACACAACAATAGGCATACTGACTGTAAATAACAGTATAACATAATCATATTAGTGAGGAGGTTTTTGTTACTAAATAACAGTTTACACACACTAGTCTAACTCCCACACAAATACGTCTCACACTGGTCCCATCCTTATTTTGAGCCTCTCAAATATGGCTCTTGGGATAGGCAACTTTTCATTTTCCTCCCATGATGCTGGTTCATGCTGTGGTGCTGTATGAACTACTGTATATAAGAAAATTAATTTGTTAATTAATTGTTAATTCATTGATAAATAACCTCCTTAATGTCCAGAAGTACCTGCACCATTAATAATTCACATAAGGGTTTCAGCCAGTAGAGTCCAGAGCAAGTCTTGCCTTCACTACAATGGGACCAGCCCTACACCAAATCTACCCAATAAATATCTTTATTATCTTATGCTCCTATATATTGTATACATTGGTTCCAGCCCTCCAGTCCCTCAGGACATAAGGACATAAACACCTCTGAGACTACTTCAGTCTTTTGACCCACAATTAGCCTCCACACTAAGAGGGTTCCTGTCCAGCTCTTTATACCTTCTGGTGGTGACACTTACGCCTTTATTAATAAGACTCTAGCCCATCTAAAATATCTAACTTTGGCTACTGGAACTATTCTACCCATCTAGGTCACATAGATAAGTTGGTCTCCCTTTTTTCACTAAGAGGAAATTACTGCAAGGTACAATTACTTAGTAGACAGGGGTGCCGCTCCAATGAAGCGAGTAGAGTAATAGAGGCTGCAAGTTACCACAGGTTAATGGTAACTTTAAGAGCTGAAATTCAAATGTTTAAATCAGTATTTCGGGCTCTTGTAGTGCAGAGAGCGCAATAGTGATCCAGCCCCTCCACCCTCGACCACAATGGAGCTCCCTAAGATAATTGAGGGAGGCAGCAAAGGAAAGGCTGTCTCAGGGCAGAAAGAGGTATAGAAACACCACTGTTAGTAGGGATGCCTAATTCATTACATCCATACAGAGCCACTGTACTTTTATGATTATTTCCCCTTTATAAACAGTAGTGAAATTGTCTTTGATTTGCTTTATTGCTACAAAACACTAGATGGCATTCTAACAGCAAGAAGCTAATGAACAACATGGTCACCTTGGTCTGTAGCTTGGAAACCAAGGAACACAGTTTATAGTAGAGATGCAGCAGACGTGATGGTCACTGATAACACAGCTGTTGCTGTGTGGCTGATTTGAGGCAAATAAAACAATTAAGACTCTTCAATCTATCACTGTTACTAGCTTCCAGCCACACCAGGTATCAAATGGATCTACAGGACTTTATGTTACCAGCTCATAAAATTGTTTATATTCATTGTGTGAGATTCCCAAATAGATTTTATAGAGAAAAGGTTAATTATGCCCTACGGCAAAGTTACACTCATGGTGTTGTGATTGTTAGCAGAAGAAAGAGCATTGGGGATTATGGAGGCAGGGAGTGGCCATATTGTATATCTTGTGTTTCATTTGCCTCCGGGAACTGCAAGATCACCATTCCCCGGGTAGGATGCCATCAGGATTCCTTACCTAGGGCTATGGGAGAACCCCTGCTTACTGTGTATACTAATGCCATTTCCATTTGCAACCAAGTCACAACCCAGATGATAAAAGGGGCATAGATTCACGGGAGGAAGCATTCATTCTTCCACTTTATAAAGCACTAGTAAGGCCCCATCTAGAATATGCCGTACAGTTTTGGTCTCCATCACTCAAACAGAATATTATTGTATTAGAGAGGGTACAGAGAAGGGCAACTAAGCTGGTGAAAGGTATGGAAAATCTTAGCTATGAGGAAAGACTGGCCAAATTGGGGATGTTCACGCTGGAGAAGAGGCGCTTAAGGGGTGATATGATAACTATGTATAAATATATAAAGGGATCGTTTAATAATCTCTCGAATGCTTTATTTAACAGTAGATAAACACAAGGTCACCCATTCCGATTAGAATAAAAGAGGTTCCGCCTAAATATTCGGAAGGGGTTGTTTACAGTGAGAGCTGTGAAGATGTGGAATTCTCTCCCTGGATCAGTGGTACAGGCTGATACATTAGATAGCTGTAAGAAGGGGTTGGATGGTGTTTAGCAAGTGAGGGAATACAGGGTTACGGGAGATAGCTCATAGTACAAGTTGATCCAGGGACTGGTCCGAGTTAGGAAGGAATTTTTCCCCCTCTGAGGCAAATTGGAGAGGCTTCAGATGAGTTTTTTTGCCTTCCTCTGGATCAAATAGTAGTAAGGCAGGTTAAAAAAAAGTTAAAAGGTTGAACTTGATGGATGTGTGTCTTTTTTCAACCTAACTTACTATGTTATTATGTCTATGGGAGATGGCCTTCCCATAATTTGGAGCTTTCTAGATAATGGGTTTCCGGATAACAGATCCAATACCTGTAGTATGGGGGTGGTCTCCTGATTTCTGCTGGTGGCCCTGCTTCTAGCAGACAAGATAGATGGAATAAAATCATTATCTACAGGTTTACCGGACTAGCTTAGCACACATCAGGAGGGAGAAAAATAAGTGTTATTTATTTAAACCCAGCCCAAACTCTCCCAAAAGTAGCACACAATACAGTATATATGGATTCAATGTATTGAATTTATTTGATTCAATTATTTCCACAAAATGAACCTTATCAGAGAGGGTCAGCCAGGCAAAGCTCACTCTAGTAAGGTTTTAAACTCCATGGACTCTGTACAATAGAAATGGCTTTATTCTGGCTTAATGAACAGGAATAGGAGCAGTTTGGGGAATCTGAAAATTGTTTCTTTTGGCTTAATAGGTAGTTATTTTTACTATTTTATTATAAATTATGGGAACTTTAGATCATAGTCCCACCACGTAGTAGGTTGTGTCCATAATGCAGAGTTGTGTCCACAGTCAGTATAGGCAACAATCATATTGAATTCAGTATCACAAAGCAAATGGCCCTGTATATTCTGTCCCTCTCCTATAAATAGTGTCAGGTCCCATTTGCAGAGCCCACAGTGTACAGATTTACACTTTGCCTTTTTCAATATTATATATGTAATGTCATTCTCGGAAAACTATTCTATGTGTATTCAAATCCAGTATAAAAGCATGAGTCATTTCTACTGCAAGTAACATACATTTACATACAAAGTGTTATTCTAGAATTTGCGATTGTTGTATTGAGTGAGTCCAAGCCACTGATTATGTGTTGTTCTAAAGGGAACATACGGTACAATAAAACTGGGCAGGTACAGAAGGGGCAAAGCTTGTTAGTAAAGTCATTAAAGCAATCTGCAGCCATTGAGTGCCTTTGGGATGCTGGAAGCTGGGTTGACAAAGTTAAGGGATTGCTGTTTTAGAAAGGCTGCCCTGTCTTATGTTCATTTGTTTTTGTAATTCAGTAGTTCACCTTTAAGTTTACTTTTAGTATGTTATAGAATGGCCAGTTTCTAATTATAGTTTTTTAATTATTTGTGACTATGTGATTATACACATTGCTATTCAGACCCTCCCCTAATTATATTCCAGTTATTCAAATCAATGCATGATTGCTAGGTTATTTCGTGCCCTAGCAACCAGACAGCCGAATTTCCAAACTGGAGAGCTGCTGAATAAAAAGCTAAATAACTCGAAAACCACAAATAATAAAAAATGAAAACCAATTGCAAATTGTCTCAGAATATCACTCAAAGGTGAACAACCCCTTTAAGGGAAAACTTCAGTGCACTGAGCAGGATTGTAATGCACGCTCTCCAAACCACTTACATTAGGTCTTTCAAGAGATAAGGGTGCTTGTCAGCAGATTGGTCAATAATTGTATTACCATTGCCATTATCATTGCTACAGCAGTACCTCCCTTCTAACGTTATAAAGTCAGGGTATGGACATGGAATGCAACATCGATGGTATTTAACACAAAGGCAAACACTTATGTGCCGATACATAGAGACTGTGCCATCAGTTTCACAATGAGTCAAGACATCAAAAGTAGAAGGCTCAAACTCCCTAATAAAAAATCAAAAACTACAAAAAGTAAGTATATGCGAGGTGCTAATCCTATAGGAGGCTACCCATCTGTAGTTTCCAAAAAATCATGCATGAAAACAAAAAAATAAGGAAAGCACACTCTGTAAATAAATAAAAACGAATTTTATTCCATGCTAGTTACCCCACATGGCAACAGCATGTCGCCCTACGCGTTTCGACCTACAGAGGTCTTCATCAGGGGCACAAAAATCAAAAAAAGGCATTTTGATTTTTGTGCCCCTGATGAAGACCTCTGTAGGTCGAAACGCGTAGGGCGATATGCTGTTGCCATGTGGTGTAACTAGCATGGAATAAAATTCGTTTTTATTTATTTACAGAGTGTACTTTACTTATTTTTTTGTTTTCACAATGAGTCAAGAACTGTACAATACCATTGACAATACATTATACAGAGACTTGATTTCATAGTTCTGAGCAGAGATAAAAAACAGAAACTGATAACAACCAATCAGTCTGACGCTTAAGTTAAATGTAAATTCAAACTGTAGTCAACTTGTCTGGCATTATTAGTTGGTAAAAATACCTGAGGATTTATCCGTTCTTAACTAAGTAAATGACCCAAAACGTCACAAATCCCTTCTGAATGTAAAGTACTTTAATTGAGGGGAAATAACCACCCAGGATTAGCAAGAAACATTTTGGCTCCACGAACCAGGTACAATAAGGTCTCCCAAATGTAATGATTATAATTACCCAGCACAGCTAACACCTATACTTCAGCTCCAATGGTGACCTTCAGAATGCCATTAGGATTTGCTGAAAGACAACATTTACTAATTTTACAGGGTAAAGTATATGATGTGGTCTCCCCCCTGGATCAGGCAGAGGGTAATAAGGGTAATTTAAGTTCTGGCATAAAATAACTGCTCTGTTCTGCAATTCATCATTCCCTAACAAAAACCCTGCTGCTTTTGACTGGTTGCTCATTTAAAAACAAACTGGGTGCAAAACTTACATATAAGAGGGCCCTGATACTATCTTACATAGCGGTAAAAGTACCCAGGAGTGTAACTATAGATGAAGCAGACCCTGAGGCTGCAGGGGGGGTCCAAGGTTGTAGTAGGCCCAGTGAGGCCCTAATTAATGAGCTATTTCAATACATTTGGGGCCCTAAATTAAATTTGCTGTGGGGTCCACTAACTTATAGCTACTCCACTGAAAGTACCAACACCCTTAAAGACTCTGAATTAAGTTAGATCTGTGGTTGAAGAATTTGCCAGAGACCTTACTTTTCTGGTGCCTTAGGCCAATACAAAATCGAAATTTCCCTTATGAAACCTTTTCCTTTAGAAAAGCCAGAAATAAAATCTGGGAATAGGAAATGAATCATTCCTTGGAGAAGAAGAACAGATCAAGCATTTGCATTTGGCAATGATTTTTTTTTTCAAAAGCCAAATAACCTAAAAAAATTATTTCAGGACCAGTAAATTCTAGTTGTGCCATTGCTGTCATTATGGGTCTATTGACAAGGCATCTAGAACTGTAGATACACACCACAGAAGGGAAATTGAAAGGGTAAGTGCCTTTAGCTGGCCATAGATGTTGAGATTTTTAAGACCACGATTTTCTCGGAACAATCGTACGATCTTACAAATTTACCATCAACTAAAAAGACCAATTTGCCAGGAAAACAAAGGGGAGCTGTCTGCTTGTCCCTGCAAACATAGATAGATTGCACTGAGACCGACAAAGATTTTTTGACCTGGCCAATCAATTTCCGGACAGATATCGGCCGAAAAATCGTAAGATGTACGATCGTTCGAATCCCACTAACCACACGATAATTTCGAAGGATTGGTTGGGCTTCCCTAAAATCGGTCGTTCAGCAAGAAGAATTGTCGCCTCTAGGGGGAGCTTTACAGGGAAGAAAGGTTGAGCTGCTTTGGGTAACCAGGAAATTCTTTGGTTTCATTGGCTCCATTGTACTTATACCTGTAAAGGAAACTGCATAGGGTCTCTTAATAGTGACCTCTTGGTTTGTAGGGGTTAAAAAAAATAGACAATACAATATAAATCCAAGCACTTGGAAGCGAAACCAGTTTAATATATTATAGTATCCAAAATAAACCAACAGAGAGTTATTTCCCTGGCTATGCTACATATGACTGATAAGAGCACAATATAAATCAAACCTGAACAGCATTGTACGTTTGTGGTTAAACAAAGTAAGTTTATGAAAAGCACAAGTATAAAGGGGTGATTTCTATAGCACTCGAGAGTTGTGGAATGTTATGGCACCAAGTGTTAGGGCATCTTAGAAACACAGCACTCAAAATTTCCACAAGTTTCATTACTGAAGGCTTCATACAGATATAACCAGTGCATATTACTAGCAAATGCAACACACACATCCCCATAACATAACACAATGAAATTAGGCAAATTGTGGTGGCAGGTAGGGGGTCTCTGTGCCCCTTGTCAGTGTTCCCTTCATTTTGCCAGGCTGACAAATATGTTACAGTGTCCTATATCTACCTAAAATGTGCCGAACACAAAGATAGCAAAGCACTTGACTTCATGGAACAGAAGAACGTGGTGGTTTGTGGAGCTACACATAGGCAAACACACATGCTATTTTTAGCCTGTTCTTACTTAGTGCCTATTATAGTGCCTCTATTTTCACAGGGAGCAGCAGAGTAATTAGTGAAAGACATAAAAGTAGATTAAATGATAAGGCCCACACACCTTTACCAATACACCTTAGTTCTGTATAAGAGTAGAAAAGAAAACCAACTGCTGTCAATAGGGTGAACTGTGAACACACACACATTTTGGGGCCAGCACATGCACAAAGAGTTCTGTGTGAAAACATAACATTCTGTATTTATTCTGATCCGAGCACACAGTTTTTTGTACACACAGCTATAAAATGTGCACATAAAATAATTTTTTGCACAGAAGTAGCAATGAGAGAGAACATTGGCCATCCATCACCGACTGGTTTGTAGTTGTTCTAGTCAGGGTCGCACTGGGCCCCCGGCCCTCGTGGGCCCCCGCTGGCCCAAACACACTCCCCATTTGGCTGGGCCAATAAAAAAACCTAAATGCGGGCCAGGGCGGCGTTTGTGCATGCGTGACACACAACCAACAGGGGCCCCGGAGGTATGGAACCCATTGGGCCCCCAATGGTCTAGTCTGACCCTGGTTCCAGTTCAGTTTATGGAAATTGCAAGCACTGTATGATACAGCTGTATGTACTAATCTTTAACAAGTGTGACATCACAAGCTGGGTCAGTTGACTTGATCCAAAAGCAATGGCTTTGCATATGCCTTCGATACCTCACTTTTGCTTGTGGTCATGTTCTGGTCATGTATCTGTCAGGAGCAGCCGATGGCGATCTGCTCCTCCTCGGAGCTTCGTCCAAGATGGTGGTGCCTATAGCAACCACGTGGACAGCGGCGCCAGCACAGTGATGCTGGCGCGGAGACGCGTAACATCATTCAAAATAAAAAGGACGCTGAGGTCACGGGTTCAATGCCCAATTATAGGAATTGCTAGTTGTATTCCTGGGTGTTCCTAAATTTATTACAAGTATTTTCCTGGACCCTGCCTGAACCTTCTGACTTTGATCCTTGCCACATGCCTATTGAACTACTGCCTGAATTCTGATGATTATTTTTGATCCCTCTGGTTACTGCGAACTTGAACTTTGCCCTAAAGCTTCCTCCTTTGTCCGGACTTCTCTGCTAAGAGCAGATAGGTCCCTGACAGAACCAACCTGGGGGAGAAGCAGACAGTCTGCATAGTACAGAGAGCCTCCACAGATACTGACTTTTAGGGTTGCAGGCTTTCTGTAGGAGTCCCACGTATACCAAACCGAGTAGCACCAGGGACAAAACCTAATAGCACCAGGAACAGCAAAAAGCTTGTGCCAGAGTCCAGGCCAGTGGTCAGGGCAGACTGCAAGCCAGCCTAATCCAGGGTCAAAGACCAAAGTAGGTGGCAGGCTGCATGATCATCTAAAATAGAAGAGGACACCAGCTTGGGCACAGAGCCTTGTATGGAGCAACTTTTATAAGGTGATTTGATGATAGATCATGTGAAAAATATGACAGCAAAAGTGCTGGACTAATTTAATGAAAGTGCAACCAGCTTGCAATAAGTGTAACCCAGCAACTTGCATTTAGTAGAGCTATCCATGATGGTTTTTCCAATGATCTGGTAACCTCAACATGGGTCATTCTGCAGAGAAGCAACCATTTACTAACAAAGGTGCAAAGTTCCCCTGCAGCACTAATCCAAAGCAAACAATCAGTGCCTTAAATAGAGTTATCTGTCAGGTTACTATGGGATCCTCTACAAGTGCACATTTGCCCTTTTGTTAATAAATAAACTTGCCTCACCAATATATGCTGTAAATAACATAATTTAAGGGGTTGCCCATTTAAAGCGTTTTTGTTTCACTAAATATGAAATGCAGCAGCAGAGGCAGCAATTTGGCAACTGACCTGATCAGTTTAGAAAATGAATATAGAGTACATTTTCCAGTGATCTATGGGGATGACTTTTTTCTATTTTAAAATAAAACACGCTTTAAAGCTGGCCATACAGCTGGTGACCTCTCTGTTAGCCGTTCGTTAGTTAGTTAGTTAGTTAGTTAGTCCGATTTAGCCATCCACACACTGGGCCAAATCAGGCTGATCTTTGCCCGAGAACTAAGAATTAAATCACATATAGGGGCTTACAGACCCATCAGATGCATGCCCGAGGCCTGGTGGCAAAACTTCAGGCCGCCCAGTTGCATTCTATGGAGCACTGGGGAGTTGCAGCTTGCACGGGGGGGTTGACATGAAAGCTAGGGGCGCTAGGACCAGGTGGCCTAGGGTTGCCAAATAAGGAAATCCGGCCTGGTCAGATGAGAACTGCATCAGCTTGCCGATGCAGGCCTTGTTGGGCAGTAAAATCAATAGATATGGCCATTTATCAATAGAAAAGACCCGTCTGTGAGCTGCATACACAGGCCAACTTGTCAGGTTTTATCAGCCCAAGTATGGCCATCTAATTTCATTTGGATCTCCATATAAAGATAAGATTTAGGAAGACTAACAGCAGTTTGGTAATTAGCATTATACCAGGTGAGACTGGTGTCATACAATGGTTTATAGAATCAAAAAGTTGAATGTTATCCAGGTTGGCCCAGTACCGTACCAATAATGAACCCATTCCCTCCAGCGGTTCTGAACAGCTACATTTGGATACAGACACCATGAAGAGGCATTGGTAGATTATATTATGTGCCTGGGTGGACTGATTAGAATTCCGTGAGAGTAGCAAATCATTAAATCGCACATATGCACAGATGGCCACCTTTTTCTGGCCATCTACATTTTGGGCAGCATTATACAGTATTAAGATACCCATACTCAGACAGGCTCTGTTTCTCTTGATAAAGCTACAGTAGTTGAGAAATCAGCTTGCTGGCAAGTACTGTATTTGGCCATAGTTGTAGTCAGTGACCAACAGCTACAGTATGTATGGGCCCAACTTGTGATCTGATGACTGGATGGCTTGACTTGACCCATCACTTGGATTTCCATATCCAGCAAAATGGGTTTAGTTTGTGACCTAATCAAATTAACATCTTTTTTTGTGTTTGGTCAATTATATTGTACTGCCTCCTGGCACACGTTCTAGTATCTAGCTATGGCTGCTGTTTTCTTGTTTGCACGAGGCCTGAGGTTCTCCAGATTAGGAGTTTTTCCAAAATTTCGATCAACACATTTAAACTTTAAAAGAGCAACTACAATTAAATTGCCAACTTGTATTTATGCAGCTTAGTTACCATCAAACATTAGAATTATTTGCATAATTAAGAGTCTATGGGAGATAGAAGGAAACGAGGGAACACAGCTGAACTTATAGTTGCTCTTTTGTCTCCCAAACCTTTGTAAAATCTAAATTACTGCAATAAAATTTGAAAGCAGTAAATATGGTGAGATAAGACAAGTATAAAACTGTTATCAGTGATTATGGAATCAGAATAACAAACTGCAAACTAATTTCTTGCTGGATACAAACACAGTGTCAGCACTGCAGTAGAGGTACAAACTGGTGACTGAAGTATTACTTATGGCTAGGGATGCACCGAATCCAGTATTCAGTTCGGGATTCGGCCAGGATTCAGTCTTTTTCAGCAGGATTCAGAATCGACCGAATCCTTCTGTCCGGCCGAATCGAATCCTAATTTGCATATACAAATTAGGGGCGCAGCGGGAAATTGTGTGACTTTTTGTCACAAAACAAGGAAATGAAAAATGTTTTCCCTTCCCACCCCTAATTTACATATGCAAATTAGGATTTGGATTGGTATTCGGCCGAATCCTTCGTGAATGATTCGGGGGTTCGCTGAATCCAAAATAGTGGATTCGGTGCATCCCTACTTATGGCTGATTTTGTCAGCTTTGGAGATAACTCCATTTGTCAGGAATATCAACTGGCCTAGGATATTCATTCCAGGTCTCATATTTGCTTAATATTAAACGGTTGCAACGATTAAGAGATCCCACGAGTCAGTGCTTGGATGGTGCAAATTCTTTTATACAGCAGGACAATGATCCAAAGCATATTCTAATTTATGCAAAGTTATTTAGGGAAGAAACAAAAGAACAGTCATTGATGGATTGACTGGCACAATCAGTAGACCTCAACCCTAACAAACAAGGGAAAGTTGTCATTATCAATAATTTTTAAAACATTAAGCCAAGGTGCAATGAGACTGTGACCATAAAATTCATTTAGACAAATACAAGAGTTTCTTTGGCATGTTATACAGCATTGTATATTCTTTTCTTTTGTTATCTTGACGTACTCAATCTGCGTAATATATTCTATTGTGTTTATGGAAATAAAATAAAATTATTGAAAACTTATTAAAAACATAATACAAGAGTTCCTCTGCATTCAACCTGTTGTAAATATATTAACGTCATTGAGACATTTTGTGCTTTGAGCTAACAAAAAATGCCTTACCCTTTAAACATCACAGGGATTGTTTGTCCATATATTGCAATACATTAAAGCTGGCCAACTACGTCAAAGTCATCAACCAACATCACAGACCTTAAAGCTGCCGAAGTCCAATGGGAAGAGCTTAACCATAAGGTCAGAGGAAAACTTCCCGCAAGCCACTTGCACCTCTGGGAAGAATTACAGAAAATGTGGGTTGAAATGTTAGAATGACAACGGTCTGCTCGAATTGTATTTTATGGGGATTCTTGAACTGTATAGAATTAAAACCCTCATCAAAACACTACTGGATTTTTAAACCAATGACCTGAAATCAGCAGAACTGGCCAAAGAATGCCATTGCCAGTAGGTAGAACCCCATAAAGCTCCCCAGAGCCAGCAGCTATCCTTCAATGTAAAATATTTCTACACACGAATCCCACCTGACCTGTCTAAATCTGGCTTCGTGACCTTTGTTTCTACAATTAGGGGCAGATTTATCAAAGGTCGAGGTGAATTTGTGAAAGAAAAAATTCGAATCTTAAGCTATTTTTGTGTACCTTGACTAGGGAATAGTCCAAATTCGATTTGAATTTGAAAAAAATTGAATATTGAAACTTATCATGTACTGTCTCTTTAAAAATTCGACTTCAACCATTTGGCATCTAAAACCTGCCGAATTGCTGTTTTAGCCTATGGGGGACCTCCTAGAACCCATCTGTAGTCAATTGGTGAACTTTGAATAATCAAAGTTTTTTTTGGGAAAAAACTTCAATTCTAATTGAATTGCGGACATTCCTTCTCCACTTCCAGCACTCACAGAAGTAAATTACGCTGCGGACATTCCTTCCCTGCTTGCAGCACAGAAGTAAGTCCTGCAGAGGTCTGTAAAATCCTCAGTTCAGCAGCAAGAACTAGCTTCCGGTTCAGCAGTCTAGGCAGAGATGTGGAGCGCCGCACTTTGGATTTTGCAGAATCGCCCTTTCGCCATTCTACAGTGTACATCCGGAAGATTTAATGTGTTTTTTGGACAAAGCATTGCATATAATAAACTTTATGCACAATAGAACTGTTACTGAAGCAGTTTAGAGTGGAATTATCACATAAAAAAGTTTTGTGTTACTGTTCCTTTAAACACTGTTTTTCTAGTACCGAATATGTGTCTTTCCCCATGTTGATTGCATTGAAATATAATGATGCCTAGAATTTAACAGTAATTTCCATTTGTATCATTGACAATATTGTCATACTCTTTAGAGAACTGGGGGTGCAGTGGGTTCATTTTATGGATTGATTAAAGGGATACTGTCATGGGGAAAAAATGTTTTTCAAAACGCATCAGTTAATAGTGCTGCTCCAGCAGAATTCTGCACTGAAATCTGTTTCTCAAAAGAGTAAACAGATTTTTTTTAATATTTAATTTTGAAATCTGACATGGGACTAGACATATTGTCAGTTTTCCAGCTGCCCCCAGTCATGTGACTTGTGCTCTGATAAACTTCAGTCACTCTTTCCTGCTGTACTGCAAGTTGGAGTGATATCAGCCTCCCCCCCCCCGCAGCCTAACAATGGGAAGGTAACCAGATAGCAGCTCCCTAACACAAGATAACAGCTGCCTACACACCAATATTACAACTAAAAATATACACTTGGTTCAGGAATTGATACGATTTTAAATAGTAGAGTGAATTATTTGCAATGTAAACAGTGTAATTTAGAAATAAAAACATAAAAAATCATAAAAATAATGACTGAATACCTTTAAATTAATTTGAAGACTTCATGAGTTCAATAAACAAACTCCAGACTTTGGGCCTACTCACAAAAAAGCTTATCCCTAATGGAAAACATACAGTAGATGGGTTGCAAAATACAGAAAGTCAACATATTTGAGGAAAAATAACAGTAACTAATCTTGAGATAAGTGATGGAAAACAATAAAAACTGGTCTTTGAGCCTTTAAAACAGAACTTGTAAGCGCTCGTTTATCAATGGAGCAAAAATTGCTCGAATTTGACATTGACGTTCTATTTTTCATTGAATTTCGGTATCCTGCTGTCGAGGTAAAATCGTTTGATCAAATGTTTCGAAGGATTTCATCGATCGGTCGAACGATTTACTTCGACTTCCAAAAGCTTAGAAGAATGCTCTAGAACCGTGATCCCCAACCAGTTGCTCTTGAGCAACATGTTGCTCTCCAACCCCTTGGATGTTGCTCTCAGTGGCCTCAAAGCAGGTGCTTATTTTTGAATTCCTGGTTTGGAGGCAAGTTTTGGTTGCATAAAAAATAAATGTTGTGCCAAATAGAGCCTCCTGTAGGCTGCCAGTCCACACAGGGGCTACCAAATAACCAATCACAGCCCTTATTTGGCACCCAAAGGACTTTTTCATGGTTGTGTTGCTCCCCAACTCTTTTTACATTTGGATGTGGCTCACGGGTAAAAAACGTTGGGGACCCCTGCTCTAGAAGATCATAGACTAACATAGCAATTCGGCAGGTTTAATTTGTCGAAGTATTGAAGTCGAAGTTTTTTAAAGAGACAATACTTCGATTCTTGAATGGTCGAATATCCGAACGATTTTACTTCGAATCGAATTCAAAGTCGTAGTATCCTATTTGATGGTCGAAGTATCCAAAAAATGACTTTGAATTTCGAAATTTTTAACTTCGAAAATTCCCTCGAATTCACTTCGACCCTTGATAAATCTGCCCCATAATGTAGAAAGATAATACAAAAATCCAAACAATCTTGATGAATAAATCATTTTCTTCCAAAATCTTATCCAAAATTCAAACAATTTGTTACATATGCAAACTGATTTCTCTGAATGTAATTACACTTCCTACTCATGAAATACCAATATTTTGCTACAAGCTGGGTATATTATTCCTGTCCTAATCAAATCCATCGATTTTCACATTCCAATTGAGACAATATCTGGCATTATCCAATATAGATCTTAAAGAACCGTTTCTAATTGATCAGGTAATACTGTAAGGCATAGCTCTTTTATTGCTTGTATTTTTATTAGGATGCAATTAAACTGCCACCACCAATAGTGTTTCCTTTAATTACAGTTTCATATTAAGTTTCATATTAATCCAGGGTAAGTTTATTATTTATAGAAGAAAAGAGCACCAGCCCAGGGTAAAGGGTTAGAGCCTTAGCTCAATGGGGGCTGCTGAACAAATTGCCACACCTTAGTATGTCTAAGTTTTCTTGTTCTTTAAGAGCAGAGAGGTCTTTATTCTAAGCTGGACCACTGAGTCAGCAGGACACTGCCTTCTAAATAAACATGGCTCAATACCTTGCACCTGCTCATCATTGAAAAAAATGCAGAATTACTTGTTCTCCTATTCAATGCCAGGCCAAAGACAAAGCTTCATAGTTTAAGTGTTGAAATAAAGCATCATTCCATAGTGTCAGGGTCAATATGCTTTTCTTTAAGGAAAAAAGTCCATAGTTTACATCAGTGATCCCCAACCAGTGGCTTGTGGCCAGCATGTTCCTCCCCAACCCCTTGCTTGTTGCTCTCAGTGGCTTTAAAGCAGGCCCTTATTTTTTAATTAGGCTTAGGGGCAAGTTTTTATTAGAAAAAACAAGTGTACTGTCAAACAGAGCCTCCTGTAGGGTCCCAGTCCACATTGGGGCTACCAAATAGCCAACCACAGCCCTTATTTGGCACCTCCAGGAACTTTTGTCATGCTTGTGTTGTTCCCCAACTCTTTTTTACATTTGAATGTGGCTCGTGGGTAAAATAGGTTGGGAACCCCTGGTTAACATAATATAGTGAATAAAGTACCCCCTCTTGTAAAATATAAGGATATTATAAGTTACCAAGGAGTTTCATGACCTTTATTTATTATAATACACAAGTTTCAGTGAGTCATGTGACAGAAATTACATCAGAACTTACCGTTTATAACTGATGACATCAGAACTCACCGTTTATAAGGATATAATTTACAGGATATTCATGGCTTTTGTGTATTATATCTTGATATAGGAAAATGTAATAAGATATTTCTAGAGATCTTATTATATACACATACTCCATCTTTTTGGAAGAATCCTTCAATTGTATATTGAAGTTGTGCTGTCCAGTAGTACAATGGCCAAATAGGTAAAGTCGTATCACCCTATTCCATTGGAAGCCATAAATAATGTCAAACTTGGCTACAAAGGTGTCTAAATTTTTAAAACATATATTTGTGATTAAAACCAAAGAAGCCTGGATTAAATACACAGTGAAACCTCAATTTTACATTCCCTAATTTCAAGTTTCCCCTCATTTTACACCATTTTTTGTGGCCCCGCCAAAAAAAAAAAAAATATATATATATATATATTGCTACTGAAGAGAAATGCATATTGTGCTTTGTTCTACTACTAGATCATATATATTGAATGCATGTTTAATTTGATATGTTCAGTTCTTAATTATTACTCACTTCTAGGGTTGCCACCTGGCCAGTATTTTGCTGGCCTGGCCTTTAAAAATGATGACTGATCAGAGTGTTATTTATAGGGAAAAAAGATAAATATATATAGGAAGGCCAGTATTTTTTTTCCAGAAAAGGTGGCAAACCTACTCACATCCCTGGAGGAACAGAGTAAATTTTGTCCAGTTAATTTTCAAAACTATTAAAGATTCCAAATTTGTTGGCCATGTATAACAGGTGGTTCAGAGTTTGGTGGAATCACCACTAAGAACAGGGATCCCCAACCTTTTGAACCTGTGAGCAACATTCGGAAGTAAAAGGAGTTGGGGAGCAACATTAGCTTGAAAAATGTTCTTGGGTTGCCAAATAAGTGCTGTGTTGGCCATTTAGTAGCCCCTATGTGGATTGTCAACCTACATTGAGACTCTGTTTGGCAGTGCACCTCGTTTTTATACAACTAAAATTTGCCTCCAAGCAAGGAATTCAAAAATAAGCTCTTGCTTTGAGACCACTGGGAGCAACATCCAAAGGGTTGGAGAGCAACATGTTGATCACTGTCTAAGAACATCAGTCTCCGCTGCTCTGTATCTAAATTCATTCTTTATCAGCCAAGGATTGGATTACCAAGCCAGACAATCCTGGAGAGAGAAAACACGCCTGTCTGGTTCCTCTTTCAGTGCTAAATGTGGCTGACGTACGCTCATTAGTTGTTACCATGGCTAGATTTTGTGAATACTGTAGCTTTATCCAAGAGATGTAGTTACAACAAAACCTGTAAACACAGCTAGAAGAAATTTCCATTCAATTGCATCAAATGCTTTGGCTGTATATAAAGATGGTATTGTTCTTTGTCCAGTGTTTTCACAAGCCGTTTGAATATTTAATTATGTGTCTAATTTTTTGTGATCCATGTTTTTCCTGCAATGAAATCATATTGATCCTTATCCAGTCTCATTGCTGATACTTAAAGACTTAAAAGCAGAGAACTTAGTCAAAATGGTTCACAGTGGGTTCCTCATCTTTTATCATTTCCAAGATCATTTAAGGATCCAGTCTATTACAATTCAAGATCACATTTTCTCTGCAGAGACAATTTCAGCTAAAACATACAATCTTGCTTTTTTTTCAAATTATCAAAATCTATCATTTGAGAAAAAAATCATAATATTCCAAATGAAGAAGGCTACAACCTGGTGAGCTTCAACAGAAATCAGTGGGAGGGTAATTTGTCAAAACATCCAGGTGAAATGATTTGCCTGATGTATGACTAATTGTGACTCCTTTTTTACAACCCTATTGTGTTTAATGGGGTTTATTTACGTCTCCGCCCATCATACCATAATACAATAGGTAAGGTTTCATATGTTACGTTTCTTTATTATGGTCGGTGCTTTGTAGACAGTGTGCGTAGAAACCCACTGTAGGTTTTGCTTATTATAATGTTCGGTTTAATCACTTTCTTTGGGTTCTATGTGTCGTATTCACCTTGTTGGGAAATATTTAATCAAAGGTGCCATTCCCAACAGTTCATATTACAGCACACAAAACAACACACTTACTGAAATCCACAGTGCACATAATGATAATCCATTTCTTAGTGGCAGAGAGCTCTACTACTCCTTTAGGAACAGTGTTATTGTGGGCTGATTTGTTTTCCCAGGAGATGTTGTATATATAATTTTATATATACAATATTCATACTCATTAACTGCACTTTATCTGGCAAGGAATTTGTTTGAGGTGTCTCACTGCACTTATTTTTAGCCTTAACAGTGATAAAAAGACCTAACTCTTGTATTGGGTCGGACCTAACAGTTAGTGATGTGCGGTCCAAACCAATACAAGTGGGACCCGCGGGTCGACCTTGCTGTGCTGTTTGCAGGTCACTGGTGAGTGCGGGTTGAGCTCTTCTGCTTGCTCTCCCCATCTGTGACCTTACACTTCTGACGTCCGGTTTTATATGCGCGTGCCTGCCCCGCCCCTTTTTTTATGTCATTGGCTTATGCGGGTCTATAAATAAAAGGCTGAAGGTGGGTGCCGGCGGCACCGGTTCGTGACGGGTGCTGCCCGATTTTTTTTTGACCCAGAGAATATACCCATTAGGCAGATTAACCCAAGAAACATGGAGGGGATAAAATAAATTGAGAACACCAATCAATCAGTGAGTTCATTCATGAACTCGGCGCAGTGTACAAAGTGCACATTTTAGACAAAAAATCACCATTTTTACCCCCAGAATCCCTGTGTTATTTAAGCAAAATAGAGTCTATGGGAGATGGCCTTTCTATAAATCAGAACAATGCATGACGGCTTTCTAGATACCTATAATTCCAAATAAGGTTAGTGAGGAGCCTTCATTTTGCTGGTTACAGGTTTTGCATTCTGATAGTCATCATAAAAGTTAAGTGAGCTCAATGTAGGTAACACATTTAAATATTCCTTTATACCCCAAGAAGGAGGATACTGTTACAGTGTTACAGTGACTATATTATTGTCAGGGGCCTATCAGCATCTAGAAGTCCGGACCAAGGAGGAAGCTTCAGGACAAAGTTTAATCAAAAGGGTTCAGGAGTAATTGTCGTCAATTCCAGGCAATAGTTCAATTGGCAGGCAGCAAAGGATTGTGGAAACAGGTTCAGGCACGAGTCAAAGTCCAGAAATACATTAAGGAACACCCAAGAACTAAGGTAGCAATTCCTATAATCGGACATTGAACCCCTAATCTCTGCATCCTTTTATTTTGAATTTTGGCGGCAGACGCGAAATGATGATGTCACGCGTCTGCGGGCTGGCGCCACTGTCCTGGCGCCACTGTCCACGTGGCAGCTATGGGTGCGGTGCTGAAGAGGAGCGGAGCACCATTGGCCACTCCTGACAATCATTTAATTTCATTTCTTTGTCTGTCATGTTACTTGCGTAGAAGTTTGTTACACCTGTTATCTATAGTGTGTAGTGGACAGTAACTAGGCAATAAAACTGAAAATGCTGTTGCTGTTTTTGAACTATTGGACTTTATATTATGGCTTTAAATCTTTCTAGGGGGAAAGGATAGCTGTTGGAAACCCAGATACAGCTCAGAGTGAACAGTGGAAGGAATGCGTAAGTGGAAAATGAATTCACAGAGCAAGAGAAATTGGCTCAGTAGTTGCCATTGCATTCAGGGGACTCTACACTAGTTATATGCCAGGTTCTTTAAAGCAGTGGTTATTGCATTTTTTGTATTTCAAGTTGCCTGTTGAGGTTTCTCATTGGTTGGTTTAAGAACCACTGCTTTAGACTCTAGCCAAGTCACTCATGGGCGTTTGTTGTCATAAACAAATGGGACCCTGGTCCAGTAACCCCTAAAACAAACTACAGTGTTAAAACAAACTTGTTAACTTCAGCCCAAAGATTTGATTTTTGGCTATGGGATTTTAGGCAAAATTTCCTTCTGTTACATTAAATTTCACGAAAATCTAGGACTTACTGTAGGTCTCTCTATATTTCAGAATATAGAGAGAATACAGTGTGGGACTGGCCCACCGGGATACCAGGAAAACTCTCGGTAGGCCAAGGTGTCAGTGGGCCCTCATGCTGCTAAATTTTTGGCCTATTTCATGGCCTTTCCCTATTCTATGAGAACAAAGAGGCTAAATAGATGTAATAATAGATTATAGTATGTAAAGCAAACAAACTAGCAGAATAGAGGTTGACTGAGGAGATAAAGAATATTTATCCCCCTTACCAGGGGTCTAAGGTTTTTGGGTGGGCCTCTGGTGTCCCAGTCCGACACTGAGAGAATATATATGCCATTTCCATCATGAACCCCATAAGGTGTCATGCACGTTGCCACTGAGAAATATACATGCGCTGGATTTAAAAGAGGGGACTAAAACCCAAAAAGTCTGAAATTGACAGTCCTCATGGAAAGCTAGCACTGTGTTACATTGTAATATCCTGCCTGGAGTTGAACCAGGGACCTGGTGTTTCTGAACTGTCTGTGTTGCTGCTGCTCTATGTGGGTGGACAGCTAAGGCCCTGGTTCACTTCTATTACTATCCTATCACCTGTTACCAATCTAGCCACAGGTGATCAGTTTAAGCCGTTAGGCTGCCTATAAAACCCCCTGCTCTGCACTGACTCGTTGCCCAACATACCGTAGGTCTATTTCCTAATAGTTCATGGCTGTGAGTCATCTTTTCCTGACCCTTGCCTGTTTTTACCTTGCTGTATCCCTGCCTGAACTGTCCCTTACCTGTTATTGACCACTCTTCTGGATCCTAACTCTGTACCATGTTACAGATTGGTTTTGACCCTGGAATGTTATCCAGATCCACCCCAGATCCACCCCACACAGGGCCCTTTCTAATGGCGGCCCTGACCCTAAGTTACAGGGATGATGGAGTCTGAGGGCCATATGGTTAAAACTCATAGAATTTGGCTTACCACATAGTATTATGATATTGCTGAAAGAAACTAGAATAATACAATTAGCTACCAATAAACAAATAGGTTGAGTCTGTGTCTCTGCAGATTTTGGAGAACTAGATTTTCCAGTATTGCAGTGGCAGACTGCCCCAGAAGGCTTGTGGTTGCTCAACAGCATAATGATCAAGGCTATGAAAGCGAATGCAATGCGAGATTACTAGTAAGTCAGATATCTTTTGAAAGAGATATTCTATGTTCTTGTTTATTTCCGCTCAGCCCAGTTAGGCAACAGTGTAGCAATGTGTCCAGTAAAGATAAAAATGCAGGAAGTGAAAGGTGTGACTTACCTGATTACAACCTGGGTTACAACACTGGATTCAAAGAGGCTTATTCCACTTAAAAAAACAGTAACATCAAAAAGTGTTTTTAAGTAATGAATAAATAATGTAGTGTTGCCCTGCACTGGTAAAACTGGGTTGTTTGCTTCACACAGACTATTATAGTTTATATAAACAAGCTGCTATGTAGCCACAGGGAAAGCCATTCAAGCACAAGTCAAATAGTAGATAACGGATAAGCTAAATAGAATCGTATTGTATACTACAGGGCTTTTCTGTTATCAGCTGTGTTTCCTGAGCCTTTTCTTCTTTTTCAGCTTTGAATGGCTGCCCCTACTGCTACCCAGCAGCTTGTTTATATAAACTATAGTAGAGTTGCTGAAGCAAACTACCCAGTTTTACCAGTGCAGCACAACAGTGCATTATATTTTCATTAATTGAATACACTTTCATTTGTTGGTGTTACTGTTCCTTTAAAAGGAAGGAGGCAGAAATATTGTCAAAATAACATCACAGGATGGTATTGATATTGGGAAACACATTGACCTGAAGGCAGCAAGTCTTCTGTAAAAGATAATGTGCTAATTGCTATCCGCGTAATATTCTTAGTCAATGTGCCCCTTAGCATTTGTTCTGTATCAGGGTTTTAACGTTTTGTAAATGTCACTTTTAAACATCTACAGGGCTGATATTTAAATTCTGATGCTAGTAGTACTGGTTTCTGTGCTGCCATGTAGTAATTATGTGTATTAATTACTAATCAGCCCTATATTGTGACATTTCTATTCTATGTGTACTGTATATTGTGAGTGGGTCCCTAAGCTCAGTAAGTGACAGCAGCACAGAGCATGTGCAGTGAATCAGTAGTAAAGAAGATGGGGAGCTACTGGGGCATCTTTGGAGACACAGATCATTACTGATAAATGGCTGTGCTTGCCTTGGGCTGGTACAGAAGCAAAAAACATAACGTAAAACATTTCTAGCTACTTCTTTAATTAGGCTTTAGTACTCCTTAAAGGGGCTCTCATTGGGGTGGATGGAGGAGCCCAGTCAGAAGTTACTTAGGAATCGCTGAGCGGGGCTGCCAGATTAATAGGCTTTCTCCCCCCACCCCCATACCATAGGTTATAATTGATAACCTCAGACCCCAGGCCTTTGCTCCTCTTCAGTGAAAAATGTGCCAGCCTGGTACTATTATAGTAAGTCCCATCTCCTGCCCAATGTTCCCTTGAGACGGTGCTCATGCACAGTAGGTTAAAAGTTTTGATTTTATTCTCCACTGCCAGTTTTACTCTACTGCGCAGCTCTGAGGTTAGCAATTACACTTACAGATTATGGGATCCGTTATCCGGAAACCCATTCTCCAGAAAGCTCAGAATTACGGAATGGCCATCTCTCATAGACTTCATTTTATCCAAATAATCCAAATTTTTAAAAATGATTTCCTTTTCCTCTGTAATAATAAAACAGTAGCTTGTACTTGATCACAACTAAGATATAATTAATCCTTATTGGAGGCAAAACCAGCCTATTGGATTTATTTAATGTTTACATGATTTTTTAGTAGACTTAAGGAATGAAGATCCAAATTACAGAAAGATCCATTATCCAGAAAACCCCAGGTCCCAAGTATTCTGGATAACAGGTTCAATACCTGTACTACCGTTGCTCCACAAATTTGCACACCCCCCCCCCCCCGGGGGAATAACCCATTCCTTCTCTAGTAAAGAAACCACAATGTAAACAATATTTAAATGGATAAATGTATTTACTCACGTTCTAAAGGTAAACATGCCATTCAAAACATTTTGTATGTACTTTTAAAAGGACAGTAGGATGACTATTTCCTTAAAGGAGAAGGAAAGCTCCAAGACAGTTTATTGCCAACAGATTAGCCACAATAGAGTAAACAGCTCTAGACACTGTCTCTGTTTGTTTAGGATAGAAGCTGCCATATAAGCTTGGTGTGACATCATTTCCTGCCTGAGTCTCTCCCTGCTCACTTACAGCTCTGAGCTCAGATTACAGCAGGGAGGGGAGGAGGGAGAGGAAGAGGAGCAAACTGAGCATGCTCAAGCCCTGCCCTGGAGGTTTATGCTGAAAACAGGAAGTCTGATACAGAAGCCCATGTTTACACAATAGAAGGAAAGAAATGTGGTGTTTCTTTTGACAGAGGACTCAGAGCAGCATTAATTTGAGGGTTTACTGGTGTATTTATATAGACCTTTACTTAATTTTAGCCTTTCCTTCTCCTTTAACAGTATGTGGACATGGTGACCTCATCAGTGCAATCATGGCCGCTCCCACTCCTTTAAATAAAGACAAATCTGCACATAATAAGGCTGTAATTGTGATAGAACCTATGCCAATGTGATCTAGGAAAATAAAGCCAATGTAAACGCTGCAGGTCATACTGTACCTTCATCTCTCTCCAATGGTTGAATACGTTTGAAGGGAAAATATCAGTTTACAGCTAAACTTTTTATCTGTTTTTATATAAACGATCGATTTCGTTTAGTTCTTTATTTATTTTGTACCTTTAGAAAACTGCTGTATGTAATGAGAGATTTACCCAGTGCTGCTTACCATGCCTTTTTCATCTTACTGTTGCACAAAGAGAACACACAGTTATCTGAAGCCTATAAAGTATTAAACAAAGGAGTGACGTCTGCATGGAGTCCCCGGTTGCCACACTTGTAGAACAGAATAGTTTTGCTGAAAGCGGATTAAAGTATTGCAATTTTTCAATTTGCATTAAGCTTTCACTTTTGTTGGTGTTTTTTAAATTATCTAGCTCTTTATTCAGCAGCAGCAGCTCTCCATTTTGGGATTCCAGCAGCTATCTGGTTGCTTGGGTCCAATTAACCCTAGCAACCAGGCATTGGTGTGAATGACTTGAAGATAAAGTCTTGAAGTTAACTAGTTCTAATTACCCATTCCCTGGATTTCATGCACCTTTTAGCAAATATTCTGTTCATTAAGCAAACTTTCTGTAAGACTGCCTGTATAGAATGTTCTAGTTTCAAAAAAATGTCTCAACATATTTGCATTGATATCTTCTAATGAAACAATGCCCTTGTGTTAATGACTGCTTAGAGCCACAGATTAACATAACAAGAGTCTATATTTCAGTGCTGTCCATTTTTTTACAATTACAAGCAGCAGACTGATTATGTGTGATAACCTGCCTGGAGTTGAACCAAGGACCTGGTGTTCCTGAGCGATCTGTGTTACCACTGCCCAACAAGAGCAGATGGCTAAGGCCCTGGTTCTCTCCTATGCCTATGTTTGGTAATTGCTAGTAAGCAGGCCCGGACTGGCAATCTGTGGGTTCTGGCAAATGCCAGAGAGGCTGCTGTAAGATGCCATAGACAATCACTATATTTATTGGGCTGGTGAAGGGTTGTTTGGACCTCTGTGTACTTGAAATGACAAAGCCTATTTTGACTCCCCGTCCAGACCTGCTAGTAAGCATGACTTGTTTCACCTGTTAACAATTTGGCCACAGTTGATTTGTGTAAGCCATTTGACTGGCTATAAAACCCCCTATTCTACTCTGACTCATTGCCCAGTATAGGTCTATGTTCCATAGTTCCTGGGTGGGATATCTAGTCTGATCTTGTTAGTAACTACTGCCTGACATTGACCCATGCTGTTCTGTTGCCTGAACTGACCGATTGCCTGTGCCTGCCCAGAGCTTTACCCTTGGTCCTCTCACGTTAAGTCCTGGCGGCATCTGAGAAGTGGAGGGCTCCTCCCAAAGCCAAAGGCGTCTGCTATAGGCAGAAGAGTGAGCCGAGAATGGGACCTTGGGGTTTGCTCTGGGTTTCGGGATACCAGACGTGACATCACCATATATACTCGAATATAAGCTGAGTTTTTCAGCACCCGAAATGTGCTGAAAAAGTCTACCTCGGCTTATACTCGAGTTAGCGAGCAACAGCCCCCTACTGCTTCACGAATGTCTGCGCCACTGACCGGTGTCCCGTGCCCCTGCACCCCTGATGGGGCCTGCAACTTTGCTCGTAATTGCTTCCCGAAAATACTCAGAAGGGAGAGTAGGAACCAGCCCCATACGAACATCTTCCTGGTCGTGCGCGATGACGTCATCACGTGCAATGCATGTGCACACAACGTCACTGCACGCGGCTGTGCTGTTTGCGCCTCTGAGTGGACATGGACTGAGCGAGCAACGGCCCCCTACTGTTTCATGAACGCTGCACCGCGATGCACGCGCACTATGTTTATAAAGTGTTCTCCCGAAATCTCTGGTTCTCAGTGTCGGACTGGCCCACGGGATACCAGGAAAAGTCCCAGTGGGCCCAGGTGTCAGTGGGCCCTCATGCTGCTAAACATTTGGCCTATTTCATGGCCTTTGACTATTTTTATGAAAATACAATAGTTGTAAAAAAAAGAGTATTGTATGTAAAGAATAGAGACAAGGAGAATCGAGGTTGAGTGAGGAGAGGAAGATAAATAGTACTAAGAGTGGGCCCCTGGTCTAAGATGAATTGGTGGGCCCCTGGTCAAAGGTTTTTGGGTGGGCCCCTGGTGTCCCAGTTCAACGCTGCTGGTTCTGGATGTGAATCTGACCTAACTCCTAGGATAACTATGTGACTATCTTTTATTCCTCTACTATCCTGCTGATGTGAATGTTTTTACATTTTTTTAAATAATTTTAATGGAAGTTTTCTAGTTACTTCACAAACATAGATTTCATAAACTTGTTTACAGATATATTCTAATTTATTCCAATAAATATTATACCGTAATTTCATTTGAAAGGGGCCCATCACAACTGGAAACAAATAACTCACTTAACTGGAGTGGGTGCGTAATAATCATTTTTTATATTATTGTATTATATGGTATGATTTAGTTTGGTAATACCAATGGTTCGTTAGTGTCCTATTTTAACCTAACATTTTATTCATTCTGCAAAAATACAGCTGTGCTGTTTGCTGTTTGCCACCAGGGCCGGCCTTAGGCCAATTGGACCAATTGGGCCCAATTGGGCCCCGCACCTCTGGGGGCCCCGCACCACAGGGCAGCACAGATAATATTTCCCTCAGCACATGATGCTGCCTTGCCTGCCCCCAACTTTGAGCGTCCAGCCCATCCCCAAATCCATAGGTCCAGCCCACCCTCAACTCTGATAAGCCAGCCTATCCCCCAACTCCATAGGTCTAGCCTGCCCCCAACTCTAATAGGCCCAGCTTTCCTCCAACCTTGATAGGCCCTGCCTGCCCCCAATCCAACCAAGCCTGCTCCCAAGCTGAATCGGCCCAGCCTGCCCCAAACTAATTGGCCCAGTCCACTCTCCTATTTCCTCCCTCTCTCTCTTACCCTGTGTGCCCCTATTATGTGCCCCTATTTCATCCCTCTCACTCTCTTACCTTGTCTGCCCCTTTCCTTTCTATTTTGTGCCTGTATGCCCTTATTTTCCTAAATACTTGCTGTGTCAGTAGCCAGCAACACTTTGTCTAGGGGCCCCGCCAACATGGTCCCAATTGGGCCCCACATTTGATAGGATCAGCCCTGTTTGCCACTGCAAATTGCTGACTCATTCTGGGATCAAAGCAGTCAAAGCATGTGAAATCTGTCAGCAACTCACAGCATGAGTGTGTTGTTTTAGCCAGAAAAAAAATTAATTTGAGAAAATCACAGTGACAGTTCCTCTTTAATATTGAAAGTTTAGTATATTCATTCTTGACCTTTAAATGAAATATGTCTTATATATTTGGCAGACAGTGAAACACTAACCAGCCATAACAGGCAGGATTATTGTATTTTTTCTTTTATTGCAAACCTTCCACTCGCTTGGTAAATAAATAATGAATTATATTTATATTAATAATAATTTGTCTGCTGACTAAAATAAATAGTCAGAGATTTTGGAGAGATTTTTTTAAGAATAGTTTTTTGATTATTGAGACTTACCAGTAGCTACTGCATTTCTCACCCTAGGCTTATACTCAAGTCAATTAGTTTTCCCAGTTTTCGTAGGTAAAATTAGGTACCTCGGCTTATACTCGGGTTGGCTTATAGTCGAGTATATACGGTATGTTTCATAATGCATGTTGAAAGGTCATAGAAATCATTATGTTATACTAAGCTGACTCTAGAGAGCTTGAGCAGACTAGAAACCCTGGAGAGTCATATCCAGGCCACATCCCACACAGTGGCAGAACTACTGGGTGTGCGACTGCACTAGGGCCCCCCCTTCTTGGGGCCTGCTGGTGGTTTGTGCACACGCAAATCTGCAGCAATGTCCACTTCTGGAGGGGGGTGGGGATGGGGGACCCTGCACCCGAGCTCCAAGCTGGTAGTTACGTTACTGATCCTACATCCATGTTGGACAATCTTGTTGTGCTCACCAAACACAACTAGGCTAGCCAAACACAGGCTAGCTTAAATGGTTATCCTATCCTAACGTAAGACTTTTCTATCAGGTCCTGCTGCATAAACAAAGTCAGCTTTTCATCGTTACAAATCTAGGTGCTAATGGCTCTACATGAGACTTTGCCAAGTAAAATACATTTTCTACACTGCAACAAATGAATGCTATCTATTACAGATACACAATGCATTAACACCATTTAAACAATAGAAATCCAACGTCTTCATCTAGTGATTATTGTGCCTGTGAAGATTAATTGGTTACCCGATCCTGGAATCAGTCCCAGACTTCACAAGATATCATGTTATTGTTCTGCTTCTGAATGCTTGTCCTTCATTATTTACTCCTGTAAGCATAATACTTCTATTAAACAGGGAATAATGTGATACCTTACTGTGAATTTTAATGTTATCAGAAGTCATAAGGAATTCATTTTGCAGGTGAAAAACCCTGAACAGTGCTGTAACCCCATCACCCTTCCTCCCTGCTTATAAATCATAAAAGGTGTGCCCTATGCATTGTAGGTCCAAACCTTAATATTGCTCTGATGGACTATTGGTTGCCATATAAAACTCAGTAGGAAACATTTCGTATGTGGGGCAGGGCCGCCATCAGGGGGACACAAAGGCCACAGTTGTCCCGGGCCCGAGTGATTTCATGGTTTAACGGGGCCCAGTCATGCTGCATAAGAAGCCAATTCAGAGCTGCTCCATAGAAGGATGAAGAAACCTCTCAAGAGAAGAACAAAGCCATAACAGAAAAGAACGAAGAAGACACAACGGAAAAAAATAAGACGACTGCACGCCAAACTTAGTTCCACTGAACACCAATGTTAAATATGTTAAACCCCTGGCCACCTTTTTTTTTTTACTTGTGGGGAGCCCTGACCACCAATGTTTCTATTGAATGGTTAGGAAGTCCTGGTCCTGGCACAAATGTGTTTTTTTTTAACTTGTAGGGGGGCCTTGACCACCAATTATTTTTTTTAACTTGTGGGGGGGGTGACCACCAATGCTTTAGATCTGCACTGGTGGTACCAGCACATTCAAAAACTCACGGAAATCTTATCAATAATAGATATGTGGTTACATGGACCATTAGGTACAAATATAACTGCTGTGTAAGAGGTTCTATTAGAATTAAGGTAGTCAAAGTTTTCTGAATTTTAATTTCAGAAGCAACAAACTTCCCAGTCTTTTTGCTCATCTATAACTCAAAGAGTATACTTTACAAATGAGAAATGAAGAAATGAGTTTATACAGAAGATATTATTAATAATAATAATAATAATAATGGGTGTCATGGTAGTGGGGTATGGTCCAAAAACAGAGGCCGTGCATGTTTAGAGGCCACCTTGTTGTTGCTCTGTAACATAACTAATTGACTTTTCATAAGCTCTAAACGCTACTATCTCCTCTTTCATTGAAGATATTGGGGAGTCTGGAAGCAGTTCCTGATCACATATGTACAGTATATGTATGTATAGCAGTATGTATGGGTTGGCTATTTGAGCTTTGTTGCACCCTTTAGTTGTTGCTCCAGTCCTTTTACTAATCCTTCCTTTGGATCCAGGAAAGGAGTGGCACTGGCAGTTATTCCCACTGCAAGGGATAATGCATACCTCTCAACATTTTGGAAATGAAAAGAGGGACAAAAAAGTTGCTGTGCGTAGCGCGACAACATTTGTATTGGCCACGCCCATTTTGTGGCCACACCCCCTAATTACCATGTTCATTTTACAGAATTTGGCAGGTAATGAAAGTTTGAACATATTTCTGTGGTTTTATTCAGTTATTACAGTTTTGCTAATAAAGGTGAATTGCCATTTAAGCTGTGAGTCTAACTTTTCCCAAGGACCTGTTATCTTATATTGTTACAATTACTTATTTGCTTACCTCAAAATTGTTACAAAAGTATCTTATCAGCTGCTCTGGCTGTTCTGGGCTCTCTGCCAAAAGCCAATTAAGTTAGAAACATTGTTTCTTTTTCTGGCTGTTCAGTGCAGAGAAAACGGGACTTTCTAGTACAAACGAGGGACTGCGAGTTGAGCTGTCAAAAGAGGGACTGTCCCTCTAAAAACGGGACAGTTGGGAGGTATGGATAATGAAATGTGGATAGCTTTATTAGTAGAGACAGGTCTGGAAAGGATTGTTCATTGATACTAAAACCTTTACGCTGCATTCTATTGTGAGAACCCAGATGAGCTTGATAGATTCTTACCGTAACATGACTCATTCCTACACTCATAATAACCGATAATTTCTGCATGAAAATATAAATATTTTTCTGATATTTTATAACAAATTAATCATTTTCTCTTGAATTATTGGGTGGTACCTTCCAACTTCTCTATTAACTGGAAGTAGCTGTACATTATTCTAGGTGTGTATTAGTGCAAGGTGTGACTATGCATGTTCATACTTGCTTTATTTAGCTTGGAAACTGAACTATTGGGAACTGAACTATTGGGAACTGTAATGTTTTTATATTGATATTGCTCTTGAACACTTGAACTGTAAATAAGAGTTTGCACCAGTGTTTAATTAAAACCTAAAAGCAATCAAATGTTTTATGCTCCTATCACCCATAATCTAATCTTTGCACTCTTTAGTATTTTAGCTATAGTTTACAAAGAAAGATGCTGAAATACTGTATTAGAAGAGTTATTAGCCTCTGTATACAGTATATAGAGAAGTGCAGAAGCCAGCAGCATCCCTCAGATACATACAGACAAACACCAAGTAATAGTAGAGCCAACAAGGGATATGTATCGAGTGGTAAAGGCCTTATTCCCCACAATATACTCCAAAAGTCTATAAAGTGGGGCTGAATAATATTATTTTGCTAACATTTTCTAGGACTCTGTGATAAATGTATCCATAGACTTTTCATATGTCAGAAACCTCTCTGCAGATTACAATATAGTCATGGTGGCATAGTAAGTAATATATCATTTCTCTCCAGTAATTGTCCCTACTTAAAATGACCAGGGAATAGGTATCATGTTCTCCATTCTATCTAAATGCCCAGGATATCTGTATCTGTCCACATATCAGAATTGAATTATCACCTGCCAGGGCAACTCCTGCCATGACACAAGTTGAGAACCTTGCCTCAGGAAAAAAGTTGCCTCTTGTAAATGTAAGACAAATTTCCAGGTTTTAAACTGGAAATTCGGCTCCACTAGTACAGAAAGCGCTATTGCGCTCATTGCACTTGTGATGCAGCCCCCCTTTGACCCCCTCCGACTCTGATATTTTAAGCGAGGAGCGGTGGAGGACTACATCAGGGCTGCTGTCTCATGGGGCAGCCCCAGGATCGCCCATGCCCCTAGCATCAGTTTCTGTGATGATTCTTATTTTCTGCTTGATGATTTGCGATGACTAGTGATGAGCGAATAAATTTGCCAGACGCTTAATTGTGGCAATTTCCACCACAATCAAATTAATGCGCGAAACGGTGATGACAATTCGCTGGCAAAAAATCGTCAGTGTCAAAAAAAATTGATGCGCGTCAAAAAAAACTGGGACGCCTATTAACTTCAATGAGTTTCGCGAATTATTCGCGCAAAGCAAAACTGCACAAGTTCGCCCATCACTAGCAGTGACCCCTTAGCTTGACTTCTCAACAACTGCCTAGAGTACAGTGCAGTGACACTCCTAATAAAATCCAAGATGGTGACCTCACAAATGGTGACCCCCATGCACAACCTTTATCATTACTTTTATATACCGTAAATGCTGAACATTAAGGCTAATGCGGTAAGTTCAGTCAAAATATATTTCTAGCCATGTTCATTTTAAGGGTTTTGTTTCCCATTTAAATAACACAACTGAATGACTAATCTATATACAGAAAACAAGTGAATGAATAGGCCAATCAGTAGGACTTTATTTTGTTGATGGTGTCATATACTATCATATATATAGTAGCAGAAAACTGTGCACTAAGCCACTGTATTTTAGCTTATTAATTTCTCAATAATATAAACGGGTTATAAAATATTTCTCTGTATAAAGCGCAGGCTCCTTGTTCTGGTGAACAAACCACAATGTTGCTAAAAGGCCTAATGTTAAGTGGAATGGAAGAACTGAGTTCCTTAAAGGGCATGTAAAGGCAAAAAAATAAAATCCCATTTTTACTTTAATGAAAAAGAAACCTATCTCCAATATACTTTAATTAAAAGTGCAGTGAAATTCTCCCTTCATTTACTGCTGTGGATAGGAATTGTCAGATGGTCCCTAACTGCTGAGCAGGGAAACAATCATACTTATGAACAGCAGGGGGAGCCCCCGCCTTACTTCCCAGCCATGCAGAACTCAAGCAGCTTTGTTTATGACAATCCCTAAGCAGCCCAGACCACACTGAGCATGTGCACAGTCTTAGTCTTGGAAAGATGTATAACAAAGTTACAAGATGGTGACCGCCTGTAGCCAACTTTAAAAGCATAAATTATTTGTTTGATTAGGCTTGTGGTGTTTATATTTAGTATACAAAATACAGCATTTCTAGCCTTATTCTATTTTAGACTTTACATGCCCTTTAATAACAACTTAAGGTGGCCATACAGAGGCCAATAAAAGCTGCTGACAGACCGAGGACTGGCTTCCCCGATCGATATCTGGCCAAGAATCGGACCACGCGTATCATCCGATCCCTATGACCCGCGATTGGTGGTGGGCATATCGGGAGAGATTCACTAATTTGGAAATATGGTCACCTTTACTCTGAACCTATAAGTAAGTTCAAACTCCTGCTGGAAATATCTTGGATAGGAGGATTTTCTTTTACATAAAAACGTGTAACAACTCCTACTGGTGTCATAGATTAGAGACAGAACTAGATATTAGGTTATTCATACTGTCCAGGGTCCATAAGGAATGTTGATAACAAACCTTTGCAGTTAGACATGACAAGGAAGGGTTTTATTACCCTTTACAAGTGTGAAATTTTCCATGTGGCTTCGTTCTCAAGAAGTATTGGATTGTTGACTCTTTCCAGTCACTAATAGAGATAATCAGTGTTCCATAACTACCTAATGACTCCTTATTAAAATAAACATGGAATTTGTAAACAGAAGCAAGGTTGCATAGCAAGTCAATGTATACGTTTTATTTTATTTGCAGTTAATTAAGGTTAGCAACACGGAGGGTGTAGTCAGAGTTATACTGCTGATCAGCCTAAGCTAAATAAATATTCAAAGGTAATTACTGCTTCATTGTGCAACAGATCATGAAAGCTGACCATGGATCAGATTCCATCTTTGCTTGAAAAAATCTGCAACATCCCAGGGGGCACACTGTACAGTACAATGGGCAAATGTTGCGGCCAGTGTTCTGAGAGAATCAGAAGTATAAAACTCCAGTTTCACTTCTAAAATTCCCATTTTTATGGAATGTATCTTGTGTTTGAATGGCTGTCCCCTTGGCAACACAGCAGCTTGTTTATATAAATTATAATTGTGTTGCTGAAGCAAACACACCAGTTTTACCAGTGCAGGGCAACAGTACATTATATTGTCATTTGTTTGAAACACTTTTGTTTCTTTGTGTTACTGTTCCTTTAAGTAGAATTGTTGGAATGTATATTGCATGACCATGGCTATGTACAACAAAGAAAACGTAGTCATAGTTAGCTGTAAGTACATGGTAAAAGACCCAGCTTAAAGTTGGCCATACATGGGCCGATAAAAGCTGGCGACAGCCTATTGGCCCATGTGTGGGGCCATCCGACGGGCTTCTCCGATCAATATCTGGCCAAAAGGCATTCTAATTATATGACCTTGTTGAATCTAGAGAGAATGACTGCATGCCATCTAAGAAATGTCAAGGAAAATCCCAATACTTGAGTCAATGAGGAAGTGACCTATTTAAGCCTCGCACAAACCTTTTCTACGACTTAAAAATAAATCTGGTTCCCCTACTCTATAAAAAGATTCTCAGCTATGATGAACGTACAAGTCTAAGGGAAATCCTCAGGGGATCTCTTGAATCTCAGACAAACCTTCATCAGTCTGAGTCTTAGATTTATATCTTTTATGGTTTATGCAATAATTACTCTAAGGGCGAAGAGACACGGAGCTACTAGTAGAAGCTACTTGTCATGGCTACAAAATGCCAGAAAATACCCTGCTATAGACAATCCTGAAAATTTCCTCTGCTAGACACTGCTACTATGCTACTAGTAGTTCCGTGTCTCTTCACCCTTATAGAGTATAAGCTTAAACTGTCCTTAATTTAAAGTTTCCTCTTCGTAGGTCCAATATAGCCTTTCTAAACATACTATTAACCATAAGGTAATCATACAATGTATTCTATGGGGGAAGTATGTTCTTTATAATCTACTGCCCTTGGTTTATAATGTAATTATTATCAGGACCAAGGAGGAAGCTTTAAGTTTAAAAGTCCAAGATCGCAGTACAGGAGGGTACAGGCAAAGACGAAATCCAAATTCAGGCAAGATTTCAAAGGTAGGCAGGATGTATGCAGAATCCAGGTCCAGGCAAAGGTCAAAGTCTAATAAATCAATAAATCAGGAATAATAGCACCCAGGAATGCTAAAACAGCAAGTCCTATACTTGAGCATTGCGAAAATGACGAAATGGTGGCGCCCCTACCCACGTGGCGACCATGGGTGCCGCCATCTTGGATTCGCCGCTGAAGAGAATGGACGCACCGACCGGCGCTCATGACAGAAACATGTTGACATCCATATTTGCATATATCTAACAATGTGTTAGGAAACGTGTAAGCCAAAGGCAAGTGATTCATTCCTGACATGTGCAATTTGTAACGACAGGGTGACTCAGATAGAAGCATTATTGGGAAATTTGCCTGAATTTATATACATTTAGCAGTTTATGTATTGCAATTACATGTGTAATTACACATATTGTAGAGTACAAAAAGTAAAGAAAACTCTCTCACCATAAACAAAAGCAATACATTTATCAAGGGGTAATGATAGCGCGTCATAAAATAACATATTTAATAATTTCGCTTTTTTCTGAAACAAGAAGTTATGGCACAGAAAAGATTTTTCTGTTCCTTAAAGGGATACTGTCATGGGAAAAAACTTTTTTTTCAAAATGAATCAGTTAATAGTGCTGCTCCAGCAGAATTCTGCACTGAAATCCATTTCTCAAAAGAGCAAACAGATTTGTTTATATTCTATTTTGAAATCTGGCATGGGGCTAGACATATTGTCAATTTCCCAGCTGCCCCAAGTCATGTGACTTGTGCTCTGATAAACTTCAATCACTCTTTACTGCTGAACTGCAAGTTGGAGTGATCTCACCCCCATCCTTTTCCTCCCCAGCAGCCAAACAACAGAACAAGGTTAAGGTAACCAGATAACAGCTCCCTAACACAAGATAACAACTGCCTGGTAGATATAAGAACAACACTCAATAGTAAAAGCACATGTCCCACTGAGACACATTCAGTTACATTGAGAAGGAAAAACAGCAGCCTGCCAGAAAGCATTTCTCTCCTAAAGTGCAGGCACAAGTCACATGACCAGGGGCAGCTGGGAAATTGACAAAATGTCTAGCCCCATGTCAGATTTCAAAATTGAATATAAAAAAAATCTGTTTGCTCTTTTTAGAAATGGATTTCAGTGCAGAATTCTGCTGGAGTAGCACTATTAACTGGTGCGTTTTGAAAAAAACATGTTTTCCGATGACAGGATCCCTTTAAGGTGGCCATGCATCGGTCAATCCTTTATGATGTCTAATGGATTGGCCCCAGAGCTGAGGAGATTGATTATGTATGAAGGGGCCATACTGGATATGCAAACCTGCTTGATCCACAAACTGAACAGTATCCAATGGTACAAAGATATCGGTGTTGATCATCTTCTTTAAGTGATAATACTTTTGTACTTGTTTGGAAAACTTTAGTAATTCTCATTCATATCCACTCAATAGTCAAATGTGAAACACAGTAAGAACAACAGTGCATGCAGAACATGCAGAATGTTGAGGTCACCCCCCCCCGTTCGCAATTTTTTAATTTTAAACATTTAGAATCTGAACAATGAAAGACAAAGAAAGGGCATGGTAAATCTTTCAGGTAAGTATTGGAGCAATAAAGACCTAAACCAGAAGGAAAGGCAAACTTTGGATGGAGAAGGCAGAGAAGCAGGATAGACATTTCAGGACAAGTTGGTAAAGAAGAAGGAAAGACTGGTACAGGGCAGATTTTGTGGAACAATAGGACAGATTGGAGAAGGATAGAGAAGCAGAACAAAATCAAGATCCAGATATGAACATGCATGGAAAGGCAGGACCAGGCATGGCAAAAGCCATGAAAAGCTAGAGCCAGGGGCCAGCCTTAGTTATCAAGCAACAATGTTGAGGCCAGAAAAAAGATGAAATAGAAGTGCTTAGTTCTTATTAGTTTATTGTAAACAGACAATAAGCTTGCAGGCATTTTGTAGACTGATGATAATCCCAAATGTACCAGAAGCAGTTGGGGAAGGTAAGTAGAAGGTCCTTGGTTCAACTCTCAGTAGAACTTTACAAGGGGTGCTACACACCTTCACTAAATCTGTCTGCTTTTAAGGGGAGCTGTATTATTATGTATAAATGTGTAAAAAGTACACAAATACAATCACATTTTTATCCACGTGTAGATTCTTCCTGAGCACATTAGAGCATCCATTCAGTTAAGATATATTTGAGGCTCAGGCTAAGTTGTTCCTTCTTTGGAGTGTTATACTTCCAATGGCCATAGAACAAGCTACTTGGGACCAGTTTATACCCATCCCAATCAATTTCATTGTAGGGATTATATACAATTAAGGGTCTCCTAATTTAGCACAAAGTATAGAAAAAAAAGCACCAGTGTGTCATAAGGTGATATAATATTCCCCATCCATTTATTAGGTGTCTTATTTATGAACCCTAAATATAGTTACTGCAGATCTATGCTTCATTTTAATCATAAAGTAGCAAAAAAGCGTTAACAGTGGACATAGAAATGTTGGAAATGTTGCAGTTAGTGAATGATTGCATTCCTAAACCATATTGTCATATATGTCAAATAAAATGTAAATGGCTGGAGTGTTCATCCAACTGGACTACACAGCATACGGGTTCTAAAAAGCATTCTATTTCCCTGTGGACACAAGGGAAATTCTCTTTATCCTGCATGTAAACCCTTGTGATGTCTTCCCCATTCCACATTCAATAGGTTCATAAGGCACAAGATTATTCAGTGCTGGACCTGTACTCATGGTATGTAGATAACAAAACAAAAGAATGCTTCAGTAAATGTGGCCTATGATGAATAGTAAAATAGATACTGACAGATAGGTGTGGTTCCTGGGCTAAATTAGCAAATTAACATCCCATCAGGCTTAGTGTCATATAGAAAAATGCAGGAACTGTTGCCCAAGATTTTAGGGAAAAGACCAAAATGACTCATAGAAGAATGATTGATGGAGCATGTGTGGCACGTGACAAAGACCAGATATATATAACTTTAATCAGATTATTTCTGAGGGATGGAAATTACGAGGGTAGTCAAAGTTGGGGTTGTTTTCTCTGGAAAAAAGACGCTTGCGAGGGGACATGATTACACTTTACAAGTACATTAGAGGACATTATAGACAAATAGCAGGGGACCTTTTTACCCATAAAGTGGATCACTGTACCAGAGGCCTCCCCTTTAGACTAGAAGAAAAGAACTTTCATTTGAAGCAACGTAGGGGGTTCTTCACAGTCAGGACAGTGAGGTTGTGGAATGCACTGCCGGGTGATGTTGTGATGCTGATTCAGTTAAAGACTTTAACGGGGTTGTTCACTTTTTTCAGTTCAGTTGTTTTCAGATTGTTCCCCAGAAATAAAGACCTTTTTCAATTCCTTTCCATTTTTTTTTTTTATTTTTTACTGTTTTTACAAAATGTTCCTGTTACAATTTTGCATCATTTAGTTGATCCATTTCTCAGCAGCATCTGTGGAATATTAGCAACTATTGAACTATTGTATCAATTCCAACAGCTGCCTTAAATGAAACCCAGAGATTCTGCTCAGTAGGGACAACGATCAGAAATGTATTAAACAAAAATATAGTTCACTTGTAATTAATGTTCACTCACTTGTATTACCCAATTTCAGGCTGTGTAGAGGTATATAAACCAGAATAGGGATACTAAAAACAAGAAAAAGCAGTAAAACCCCACACTACCTTACTAAAATTAATTGAGATCTAATTATATAAGTGCTTAGTGCTATAAATAGCACTAAACACTTATATAAATAGATCTCAATTCATTTTAGTAAGGTAGTGTGGGGTTTTACTGCTTTTTCAAGAAATATATCAACTAAATGTATGAATTTAGTACAGGGTTCTTCCCCCTGATCTCTTGGACAGACATAATATCCAAAGCTTTTGATACTAAAATCTATAGTTAGGGGCATATATATCAAGGGTCGAATTTTGAATTGAAAAAACTTCGAAATTTGAAAAAGACCAACTGAAATTAAGTCAAAGTGGTTTTTTTTTCCGTCAAATAGGTCAGTTTTCAATCGAAAAGGTCCGTGTTCGACCAAATTCGAATCGTATGAATCAAAGGAATAGCTCATTCGATCGAATTCGAGTCAAAGTTTTTCCCAAACAAGCCTTCAAATGAAGTCCATCAATTGACTTCAAACTGGTTCTAGGAGGTCCCCCATAGGCTGAAACAGCAATTCGGCAGGTTTTAGATGGAGAATTTTCGTTTTTTTTTTTTCAAATTCGAATTTGGACTGTAGTCAAAGTACACAAAAAATAGCTCGAAATACGATTTTTTTTTTTTGTATTCGAAAATTCACCTCTATTTGATAAATCTGCCCCTTAGTGTATGAATATATTTAGTTTATGTGAGGGTATGCAGGAATATGTTTATGTCTGGATACTGGGTTTTATTTGGAGCGGTTGAACTCGATAGACTTTGGTCTTTTTTCAACTCGATCTAACTATGTAATTATGAAAAACATCACAAGGTCAGTAAGTTGTCCTTCTATCATTTTCTCCATTGGGACCCACTGACCTGAGCTTCAGAATGACTTTCAAGATAGGAGTGTTTCCAGGGGATGCCCACATGCTGCCCACCTCTCCTGCCTATGTATCCAGCCCTGCCTACAGTCACAACTCTTTAAACTCCATTCTAGGAGCACAAAAGGCTAAAAAATGATTTCATAAGTTATTCACATCAGTCCCTGCACAGCAAGTGTGCTTTCTTTGGAACACAGAGGGGCAAATTCACTAAAGGGCGAATTTTCGCCTGTGACGGCTTCACTACACTTTGCACCACTTTGCCAAGCATAAATTCGCTACCACTTTGCTAATTCACTAAAATGTAACATTGCGTCTCAGCAGCCGAATGCTGGCGAAATTTCACTAGTGTTAATTTGTAAGAGCGAGCATTTCATAGAGAACCTAAGCTGGAGAAGGAAACTCTGGACAAAGAGGTAATGTTCTGTAAAATTTGCACTTGAATTTCCGAAGTAAGGATCGTTTTCCTGAGCGAAAATTCACCTGGCAATAGGCTGCAAAACTCGTCAGTCTCGTTCGCTATCAAATTTTCCTCTACGCTTGTTAGTAAATTGACGATGTCCCTGCGGATTGGATATCTGCCGAATTTCCGCTAGCGACGGCCACTTTGCCCTTTAGTAGATCTTCCCCAGAGTAAGAACCGCATCTTTGTACTATTGTCCTGAACAATAGCCTTGAGATAAAAGATCTGACTACTATAGCCATAACTCATAAAACATGATACACAGGAAATACACTAACCGCAGCAAGAACCGTGACTGGAACTTGCATAATACTAGTGATACCTAAAGAATGAAAATGATTTATTCCAGAAAAGAACAAAAGCCTGCAGGGCAATACAATACATTAGAGCTCGTTTCCTCTTCAGTATCAGGAAAATCCTCAGCTTCAGGCCCTAAAGCGTTAGGGTTTAAGTTCAACTTAACAGCTTTTAATCAATCATATGAAGTTGAATTTGTGTTGCTTATTGATAGTGATTATTGAGTGATTTTCCTTTCATCCCCTCCATGCAAAACATTGAGATATTGCCGGTTTGGCATTGGTTTGATTTGGCATTGGCCAGAGACACAAGTCCTTATCTAGTGCTGCTACATGATTAATAGCCCCTCTTTATTACATGGCACCCTGAGATACTAAACTAGTCTCCTTTTAGAACTATTCAAGTCCATGCTGGGGGGTTTATGAACTGAAGATAACTGCTACTTAGTTTTAAAATAGGTTAGCATGGACACAAGATCATCAGTTCTGCCTTTTCTGTATTCCATGTTGCCAGTGCATGGACTGGGTCCTCCGGCTTCTCCTTCCCTGACTTTCTTCTGATAAATTCTCTTGAAACTAGAAGAAATTCTGTGCACAGATATCGAGAGAGGACAGTAGAATAGTAACTGTAGAGGAAAAACACCTTGTGGTTGCGTGGAGGGGAGCAGGGGGTCTGTAGTGATACCCAATCAGTGGCTCATGAGCAACATGTTGCTCTCCACTCCCATTAATATGGCCTCAAAGCAGGTGCCCATACTGACATTGTTGGCTTAATTTCACGTTTTGGAGGCATAACGAAATACGTTTTCTCCAATAGGGCCTCCTTTCTTGCTTGTGTGGCTCCCCCAAGTTTTTTGCATTTGAGTGTGGCAAAGACATTTCATTTTCTACCTACTGCTTATCTACTTCTCTTCATAAAATGCATGTAAAATCATTTATGAACTGAATACACAGTTAACAAGATCATTAGAGATTGTATCTTAAACTGTAACAAGATATTCTTGCCAAAGTAAAGGTTGTCTGGGTTTGTTCTTCTGTCTGCACGTTACTGACCCTGAATAAGTCTGCCTTATAGCGATTTATAATTCTAAAGAAATAATTACAGTGTGCTGTGCTCAATAGAGAATACGTTTTATCTGTTTCCATCTTTCTTTATTTCCTTTCAGTGAATTCAGGATTAGGCAAGTCATAACTAAACCAGGGGGCACTTTTCTAAGTAAGTAATGAAGAATAGACACGCAAGAGCCTTTGGAGCCTCTCCAAAGTCTTGGGTGAGGTTTGAAAAACAGGAGGTGGTAAACAATGGAGAGCTGACCACTGTACAGTAAATCCAGCAGTGTTTCATTATGTACTTCATATATGCGAAGGCCTCAGTGTAGTTAGCAGGTTTTAGAATTCTAACTTTCCTAAAGTAAACAAACTTTTATTATTCTTAACATATATTTATAGTGCGCCAACATGTTGTGCAGCGCTGCGTCAGGATATGTTGGGTGAGGGAAATTCGAGGTCGGTGTCTGCACCGAATCCACTTTTTTGGATTCGGCCGAACCCCCGAATCCTTCACGAAAGATTCGGCCGAATACCGAACCGAATCCGGACCCTAATTTGCATATGCAAATTAGGGGTGGGAAGGGGAAAACATTTTTTACTTCCTTGTTTTCTGACAAAAAGTCACGCAATTTCCCTCCCGCCCCTAATTTGCATATGCAAATTAGGATTCGGTTCGGCCAGGCAGAAGGATTCGGCTGAATCCGAATCCTGCTGAAAAAGGCCGAATCCCGAACCGAATCCTGGATTTGGTGCATCCCTAGTCTGCATCAAACAGTTGCCTGCCATTTATAATTACACTTACGAAAAGGATAAGGGTAGGACTACACGGATGCTGCGACACATCTCATGCAACGGAAATAAGGTAAGAGATAGAAATGTCGCATGAAGTCGCTGCATTGATCCGACGCAACATGACTGTCGGATGCAGACGCAGCGTGAGAAATATATAGCCTGGACTGATTACTACCAGATATAGTAAAACGGCTTTATTTCTAAGGCATTTGGTTGCCCAACGCTATGGGTGTTTCCTGAATTACGGTAATTGTTGTTGTTTTGAAAGGCATTCAAACATGTGACACAATGCTCCAGGAAACAATAGTATTTCAATGGCAATAGCACACAGCATAACTGGCCACTCCGTACTTGTATAGAAGGAGTTTGCCCACTAACTGCCACCCATCCCTTTCCACTGATGGCATGTACCAACACAGGGTTACTTACCCAAATAATGTAAATGAGAAGGGGTGTGCGCTGTGCACATTTGACAAGAAATAGATAAATTAAGACAATATGTTTTCTAACTAACCTTAGGAGTGCTCCCACAACCCCCCTTTTTTGTTTTCATTATTCACTTTTTTGATATTTTGTGTGTGTGTGTGTATAAGGAATAATGAAAGCTGAGGAGACAAAGGAACAGTAACACCAAAAAGGAAAGTCTTTTTAAGTAATGAAAATATAATGTATTACACTGGTACAACTGGTGTGTTTGCTTCAGAAACACTACTATAGTTTATATAAACAAGCCGCTGTGTAGCCATGGGGGCAGCCATTCAAAGCTGAAAAAGGAGAAAAGGCACAGGATACACAGCGGATAACAGATAAGCTCTGTAGTATACAATGGGATTCTTTAGAGCTTATCTGTTATCTACTGTGTACCCTGTGCTTGAATGGCTGCCCGATGACTACACAGCAGCTTGTTTATATAAACTATAGCTGAGTTTCTGATGCAAACACACTAGTTTTACCAGTGAAGGCAACAGTACATTATATTGTCATTCATTTAACACTTTAATTTTTTTTGTGTAACTGTTCCTTTAAGGAGCTCCTAAAAGATACCAACTGCAATAAATGATGTACTTATAAACTCTCCCATGGCAAGCCATTTATTGGTAGCCTCACTTTAAAAAAGATTCAGCCACTCCACTGATTATAGGGTAGGATAGTTGATTGATTGATGTACAATTATTAAAAAATATTATTCACTGAGCAGTCTATCATATTATTCCAGTTCTTTGCAGCTGCCATGGAACACACTCCAATGTGGAACAGGGTGCCATTTTGGTTTCTGCTTTGGATCAATCAGGGACAAAGGGGAAGAGGTGCTGTGCAGAGACACTTAGGGGCAGATTTATCAAGTGTCGAATTTCAAATTGAAAAAAACTTCCGAACCAACCGAAATTACGTTGAATTTTTTTTGGGTCAAATAGGTCAGTTTTCGGGCGAATTGGTCAGTATTTGCCAGAATTCTAATATTTCGAATCCCGTGTACGGGGCCCCCCAACAGGCTTCCCCGATCGAGATCTGGCCGAAAGTCGGCCAGATCTCGATCGGATGGGACAAAAAATCCAGATCGGATCAGGGCCGCATCTGTTCGTTGATGTGGTCCCATGATCCGACCCCCATTCCCATTCGTTAGGATCCGATCGTTGGGCACTAGACAATCGGATCAGCCCGATATTGCCCACCTCAAGGTGCGCATATCGGAGAGAGATCCGCTCGTTTGGCGACATCGATACACGAGAGTCTAAGCTCTTTACTATTGCACATTGGTGTAGAAAGATGATGATTGAGGGAAACAAACACTCCGGCTCATTTACTATCACTGTCCAAATTTGCAGTCTGTCAGTAACTAGTGATGGGTGAATTTCTCCCATTTAAAATCGCCTAAAAAATTTGCGAATTTCCAGCTAAATTTGTAAAACGGTGAATAATAAGCAAAACTCGAAAATTGATTCCTGTGTCAATTTTGAAGTCAATGGGCGTCCGAATAGTGTTCATGCACGCCGGTTTTGACGCGAGTGACTTTTTCGCTGTGCGTCCAAATTTTTTTGACGCCGGCTTATTTTCAGAGTTTCGCAGATTTATTTGCCGGCGACGAAACGCGGAAATGAGGTGCAAATTCACGCCTGCCGAATTTATTCACCCATTACTAGCAGTAACCCATGGCACCCAACGATTTTTGATAAATGGCGAGTAAGGGAGTGATGCAGAGAAGGGGGACAAATTCAGGATGTCTGTTCAGTATCCTATCACCCTTTTGATACCCCCAAACTCTCCCCAATAACCAACCCTTTGGGATATTATAAGTATTATATTGTAAGTCATTGGAATTGCAGGTGATTGGAGTTGATGTATTTATGGATCATATCGGCATCTGTGTGTGTGTCTCTTAGTCATCACATTCCCCTCTGGGGAATTTAAACTCTTCCAATCATCTCTGTGGGTGTGGGGTCATTCATATTCTCAAATATTACTCATATAGCTTTCATCTGTGTCCTGGCGTTATAACTGCACAAGATAGGCGATACATATACCCATATGTCACATATAGATATATATTTGGCACTGCTTTCAGTGTAATATCACAAAGTCAACATTATATGATACGCTGGGTAAGTAAAGATGCATGGAGAACGATGTTGCTGGTTGCTGGTATAATGCAGCATTCTCATTGCTAAATTGAATTTCCTCCAGTACTGTACAACTGATCAGCTCAGTTCTCATTGGCTAATTCTATAAAAGGTGCTACAGTATGTACTTGCATCAAAAGGTGCTCCTTATATTTCTGTATAGTTGCACTTGGTGCCTTGGTCTGTTCTGCCTCCTGTTCTGAATTGAGCACAGTTCACCAATTGAACCAGGGAAACCCTGGAGTAGAGTCCTACAGCGGGTTTTGTACCCGCAAAAACCTGCGGTGCCCTGCGGGTTTCAGGTACAATTTCAGGAGTGGGTATAGACGCGGGTCGGTGGTTCTCTATGTTTGCAGGTCACGGGTCTTCTCAATGGCGAGTTTTTCTCCTTTTTTTCTGCTCACGCCTACTTCTAACAATGTCACTTCCGGTTTACAATGACAGCACTTCCTGTTTCTTGATGGTCAGCAGGGTACTTGCGGGTTGGGTCTGGTAGCGGGTATGAATGCGGGTTGTGGGTTCGGGTCGGGTTTAACAGATTGATTCCGCGCAGGACTCCCTGGAGCAACTGCCACTGCTATTTGCATGAATTTTAGGCATCGCCAACAATTGCACGGTTTAAAAAACGGAAATTCAACTCTTAAAGTTACAGGAGGCAGCTTTTTGCCGCCCCTTGTAACTGGCCGCTCACTGCCAACTGAGGAAAGGTTCTCATCTTGCTTCATGGCAGGGGCAGCCCTGTAAGTTGGTTATACACACACACACACACAAAAGATGAAGCTCTACAGGGCAGGGACCTCCATCCCCTTGTCTCTTTAAAGCATAGATCTGGGGAATATTGTAATGTCCCCCTGTTTGTTCTATAAATGTATTGTTCTGCTGTACAATGCTGCATAGTAGTGCCATACAAATAAAAATATAAATACATACAACTCCATTGATGCCCAATGAACTGATTGACTTATTATCCCATTCATTAACAAAACTTTTTATATGAACTACTTATTGAGTGACATCAACTATATTGGGATCTACTGTATATACTGAAGTATGTGAATATCTCTTCCATTAACTTTTTAGCAGTGGAATAACTAGTTATTGGACCCAACAGCAATATTATTGGTCCCCTAAACTTTAGGAAAAATACATTTTCCATGAACATGTATTGCAGCTACTGGGCCACCTATAGTTCTGGAAGCCCTCAACAGTTGCAGGAGCTTGACCTTTAAATGAATGCTATTACATGCTATTATATACAAATTTGGTGTACATTTGTAACCCCCTGGCCTGTCTACAAACTGCTCCAAAACCCTCTCTTTCCTCACCCTGCGTGCCTACTTAATAAATTTGCATCGGACCCCTCTATCCTCACCTTGCGGTATCACAGCCCTGCCCACCTCTTACATTATTGGCCAGTACATGCCTAAAGAAAAAGTGGCAACCCCAAGAGGGTTTAGCACAAATCACTGAGAAAATTAGTCCAATCTTGCAACACTCTATGGCAAAGGAGTGGTCTTGGAAATGTCCTTGTTTGCTAACTTTAATTACAGCTCTATAAACTTTACTGCAAAAATATAATGGAAAATATTGCTCATTCAATAGCCGAAATGCAGCTGTTTCATACCTACTCATAAAACTGTATCAGAAGGTTGTGCTGAGGCGTAAGTCATACAGTTAAATGAAGGATATGCCAGATGACAGACTCTTTTCTGTACATACTATTCTCTATTCTTCCATTATTAAGCCTCTTTGTTGCCATAAAGAAATAGGGAATAACCATGAAATAAGCCAAGAGGTTAGAAGCAAGAGGCCCACTGAAACCTGGACCCTCCGGGAGTTTTCCTGGTACCCCGATTGGCCAGTCCAAAACTGAAAATGCACATGAAATGTGATCATTACCTAAAGGGCAGGGTGCAAAGTACCAAAAATGGGTGCAGTCTGTCTGGTTTTGTGCTCTTTTTGTCTGCTTTTAGCCCTTAGTGCTCTTTCAATTGCACCCAGGGTCTCAGTAAATGACTTCTGTTGTGTGTCAGAAGTTTTCTCTTCTGTAATTCATATACACTGGAGATCTAAGCAATTTGTTGCTCAATTTATGGTGGAACCTTTCTATTCAGTTACAGGAGTATTTCAGGAGTCGTTGAAACCATCATGAATATTTATACCAGAGTGCTCTAGAGGAGCATGAGAGGGCAGCTGCCTAATGCCTGCTTGATAGATGGATCTTGCAACAGGGCAACAATTATAAGCTCATCAAATCTAGAACCTAACTGCTGAAAAGAAAGTATCCCGGTTTTGGAATGGCCAACACAAAGCTCAGACATCAAGCCAAAAGTCGGAGGCAGGACGTTTCCAATGCAAACACCTATGCCCTCACACATTAATGAACTAAAGAAGTGTCACTGTATTTAGCACAGTATAAACTGTTCCTCTTAAAGCGGTCCTGATAGATTTCCCTCCCTACTGCTTTAATCTGCCTGCCCTATGCTCCCTGTGTGTGCCATACTCTACTTGCAGTGTCGGACTGGGGTGTCTGGGGCCCACCAGGAAACCTCATCCAAAGTGTCCCGCACCCCGCCCCAGTAACAAAATAGTGCCCTCAAATAAATATCAAAATTAGCATTTTTAGCTTGAAATAAACTTAGAATGGCATAACAATATTAAATAAAAATATTATCATAAATACAAAAGCATAACAGAATCCCTTGTAAGGAAAACTTTTTATCACACTTTTGTTCATAAATAAACCATATTTAGATATTTGCAATTGGTCTTCATTTTTTTATTATTTAGCATCTTATTCAGCTGTCCAGTTTGGAATTTCAGCACTGATCTGGTTGCTAGGGTCTAAATTACACTAGCAACCAGGCAATGGTTTGAGCCAGAAAAAGGCAAGTCATTTGAGAAATATACAAATTTAAAAATGAATTGAAGACCAATTGAAAAGTTGCCAGGAATTGGCCATTCTATAAGATCATAAAAGTTAACTGAAAGTTAACTACTACTCCTTAAGAGGTTAAAAAACTTGCAACACTGTTGAAATATATGTTGGACAACTTTTTGTCTGCTTATCCCAACCCAGTAATAGTGACAAAAAGAACATTTACACAAATATTTTTTTATTTTATACACAAAAACTTCTCTTTAGCAAAAATGGAGAGTCTTAATCTTAAGAATAGTCCGTATTTGTGGCGCCTTCTGTGATGCTGCAGCAGGCTATTCCATATCACAGTAGGAGGCTTCAGTGCAACCAGTAAAGTCCTGAAGTGTATGATGTGCCACCTGGGAGAGGGTGTTGTGCCACTGCCAAGCTCTGCTGAACTGCACTCTCTGATGTGAAGATGGCACGGTATTAAACTGTGCTGGATCATTACACTCAGAGCCGCCCGCACCCAATAGAACTGTACATGCAGGGACAGGTTAAGTGTGTTGCTTCCTGCCTGAAAGGTATTACTTATGTGCAGGCATAGCACAGGCCAATCGCAGCATGAACAGGGTCCTCAGCCAGTGGCGGAACTACCGGGGGAGCAGGGGGTGCGAGCGGGCCAGGGCCCGCACTCCCTCAGGGTCCCCCAGCAGCCCGCGCTCCACTGGAATTCGGGCCGAAAATCGCGTACGGAGGGGGGCGGGGGCCCGGCTGTGTGTCACGCACCAGGGCCCGCCCCCTCTAGTTACATTACTGTCCTCAGCAGCCTGGCTTCAACCTCCATAATGCGTCCTGAGGTACTGGCAGGCAGTGGCCGGCGCACAAGGACGTGCGCGTATGCGCACCGTGTCTTTGCCGCAAGAGGAGCAGCGCAGGGAAGAGGACTGGGCCAGCGGGGCCCACAAGAGCTGGGGCCCCCCCCGCCGGCCCAGTCCGACCCTGTCTACTTGCCATATTCTCCATGTGTGTGCCATACTCTGTCACCCCTATGCTCCCTGTGTGCCATACTTTGCCAGCCATATGCTCCATGTATGTGCCATACTCTGCTTGCCGAATGCACCCAATGTGTGCCATACTCTGCTTGCCATATGCTCCTTGTGTGAACCATACTCTGCCTGCCCTATGCTCCCTGTGTGTGCCATACTCTACTTGCCATATTCTCCATGTGTGTACCATACTGTGCCAGCCCTATGCTCCCTGTGAATGCCATTCTCTGCCTGCCCTATACTCCCTGTGTGTGCGCCATACTCTACTTGCCCTATGCAACATATGTGTGCCATACTCTGCCTGTCCTATTCTCCCTGTGTGTGTCATACTCTGATTTCCCTCTGTACCCTGCGGGGTTTGTTCTGGGGGTTTGTTAGCATTTGGAAATTGTTGTTAGGGGGCCCTAAGGTGTTTAATCATGTGCTGGTGGTGCTGGAGGTGGCATATAGATTTATGGGTATGTTTATGGTATATTTAGTGGTACGACTTAAATTGTTCACATATGAGTGATGAGTGATATCCCTGCAGTAAGCAACAACCATTTTTTGGTGAGCTACTACCATTAATGTGGACATGGTCTTCTTGAGCTGGTAACCCTGTTTAAACTCAAACTCTAAATCAAATGGCCTACAAACATGGGAGACAGGGAGCCTTGGGATATCTACAGAGGATCTTGTTTTTTAAGTCAAAGGACGAAACTAGTTCTGGGCTCGTGCTTATACATTTTCTAGCTTCATTTCTTGTTTGTTGGGTATTTGTTTACTTTGAAAGAAATATAGATACGAATCCCTGTTGTTATGAATTATGTTTCACTCAGCACATCAGTGCAGTAGACAAGAAGGAACCTGTATATATCCGATGGGTTATGTGGGCCAATGCACATATCAATTATGACCTAAAAAAAATGAAAACATGATGGTAAAAACGCTTTCTTTAATATTCATAGAGCCTCGCGCTAAATGGACTGGCAGGAAGCTATACTTCTACATTCACAGGGTGATAGTAAAACCTTTAGTGGGTTAATTTTGAAAGCTACCCTGGGACCGGATATAAGAACCAGATGCTTATCATGAATCAAGAAGTGAGAGACCTGTCTGTTTATTTCTTTTTCAGGTTTTCATAATTGAAAATACTATAAAAGTCAGACAAGATATCTAGATAAACATTAACTTGCTTTCTACAACTGTCTTAAAAGGTAATTATCATGTGTTTAAAATGATCTTCTACCAACATAACAGAATTACTGATTCTATTCTGATGTAATTGATGTCAATGTCTTTAATTTTTATTTCCGGTAATATTTAGGGACAGATTTATCAACATGTGAGATTAAATCCCAGTACCTAAAAAAATCATCCAATTTCTATTCATTCTTATGGATATTTAAAAGTGTATTTATCAAATGGTGAACTCTAACTTTCACCCACTGATAAATACGCTTCTTAAAATCCTATAGGAATGAATAGAAAGTGGGTGAATTTTTCTGTACTGAGCTGGGATGTCTCATTTTGATAAATGTATTCAGAAATACCTTTCATGTGGAAACCATCCCAGATTTCTGAGCTGGGGTGGGCCCGGACTGGCAATCTGTCGGTTCTGGCAAATGCCAGAGGGGCTGCTGTATGGTTCCATAGAAAGTTACCATATAGTGGGCGGGTAGGGGGCTGTTTGGGCATCTGTACACTTGGAATGGCAGGGCCTATTTTGACTCCCATTCTAGGCCTGAGCTGGGGACATTAAAGGAGAAAGAAAGGTGTTTTTACTTGGGGTGCCAAAAGTTAGGCACATCCAAGTGATTGTATCTACTTACCTGACACCCCAGGCTGGTGCTCCTATCAGCAGAAAACTGCACCGGCCCGGGGTTATTCCAGTGAGCACCATGGAGCGATTGCCTTTCGGCTTATTCTGTCTTCATATTTCCCGGCAAAGACGCATGTGCAGCCAACTTTTTCATTTTGTCACTCCCAAGTAGAAAATGCCTTTCTTTCTCTTTTAAAGGGTAAAATTAAGGAGAATCATCAAAAATGTAGTACAGGTATGGGATCTATCTGGGAACCCTTTATCCAGAAAGCTCCAAATTACAGAAAGGCCATCTCCCATAGACTCCATTATAATAAAATAAACCAATTTTTTAAAAAATGATTTCCTTTCTCTCTGTAATAATAAAACAGTACCGTGTACATGATCCAAACCAAGACATAATGAATCCTTATTGGAAGCAACACCAGCCTATTGGGTTTATTAAATGTTTATATGATTTTCTAGTAGATTTAAGGTATGAAGATCCAAATTACAGAAAGATCCTGGGAGGAAACCCCCAGGTCCCGAGCATTCTGGATAACAGGTCCAATACCTGTTCTGTTAAACCACTGACACAAGTGATCAACAGAGCTTCTCTCCAGCTAGCAACCTCCTATAAAATTAAGGGAAAACTATCCATCATAGGAGTCCTGTGGGAGAGAAGCAGAGCAAATCTATAAACAAAAAGAAGGACTGCTCTGTAGCAGAAGTATTTTGGGAGTGAGAAGCTGTTCTGATACATAAAAGAAGAAGAGGTGCTGGTGTAGAAAACTAGTGTTGCTCCATTACAAATGCGTGCAGTGGCAAATAAACTGTAGTGTTTTAGCGCTGGACAATACTGAGCAAGGGACGCGGTGCTACACCATAAAGGGGGATCAGCAGAATTCAATTCCATTGCAGTGAAGCTGGGCTGATCCATTAAAGCACCTTCTAAAGCAAATGAAGGATCTAATATAAAATCATTATATCCAGCAGTTTGCAGTTTTCAGGGCTGTTGGGCCTTATACTGAGTAAATACCGGTAATACAAAATTATTTTTCAGCTGGCATCTTTTTTTGCCAGTTGCTCCGTGTTATCATAAATGTAGTGGTATTCAAACATTAATCATTGCAATCTGAGATCTTTGACCAATACCTGCTAAAATTTGTAAGATCACATGCCCTGACATACCACCAAGCTCCCCAAAGTCATGGTGGTGCAGCGATTCCCTTTGCTACGATGGGGGTCCCAGGTTACATTCCAGCAGGTTTCCTACAAAAACAAACAGGTTAACTAGTCCCTAGCGTGTGAATGAGATAGTAACCTTAGATTGTAAGCTCCAATGGGACAGGAACCGCTATTAATGATGTACAATCTCTGTAACATGCTACAAAATATGCCAGTGTTATCTAAATATAGTGACACGTGTCAGAAATGTGAACATGATGTTCTGTACTCTATTTTTTAATGAGAGTAATGTGGACAAAAAATGGAGATAAGAGAAAACTAGGGAGTGGGAGGGCGTGAAATGGAACGGAAATGGAAAAACAGTTGGTGGAGATAGAAAGGTACAGTAAAATAGATAGGTGGATGGATATTACAGAGGATTTTGTGAGATAGAAGATTACTAGGTTAAAGATAAATGGAAAGATCAAAAATCTATGTGGAATCTACACCTCATTGGAATGTAGTATATTACACCTTAGGGAATTCTAGGAGTGTAATAAGGCCCTAGGGCTGTAGGTCAAGGTGTTCTAATGTATTTATAAGAATATATTGTACAATCTATATTCTATAAATAGTGATAAGCAACATTTTTCACCAGGGTCTAGATTCAATTCTTGAAACTTTATAATTGGTAATGCTATCTGTTATCCTAAATAGGTAAACAAGCTTACAACTTGCAAAGGGCATGCCACCAACGTTTCATTTTGTTGCAGCCCGTCCACCAAGCACAGATTTGGATGTGTTTGTTTTCAAGCCAGAGACCTAACCAAAGTCCTGCGTGAGCTCAACCAAGGCTTGCACTGAACGGTTTCTATCCCCCAAATAGACTAGTGTATCACCTGCATACAATTGGATCTTTTCCACCTGGCTCTCTCTTTTAAACCCTCTGATATGGGGATGCAACCTCACTGCTTAGGCAAAGTGCTCAATGGCCAAGGTGAAGAGCAAGGGGGAGAGGGGACAACCCTGCCTCGTTCCCCTGGAGAGTGAAAAGCTTGGGGTGTTGAGGAAGTTAAGCCGCAGAGATACTGTGGGAAATTTATACAGCAATTGTACCATTTGAATGAATTTAGGGCCAAATCCCATAGATTCCATCACATGCCAGAGGTAGGGCCATTCCACCGTATCAAAAGCCTTGGCTATGTCTAATGCTGCAATGGCCCTACCTCCCCTGTTCTCACAGCTCATCATTAGTTTAAGATATAACCTCCTAGTGTTAAGGCTGGTAGTCTGAGTTGGTATGAACCCCACCTGGTCAGGATTCACTACCTGTGTAATGACCCTACTCAATCTCCTAGCTAAAACCTTCGCGAAGATTTTTTTTTTTTGTTCAGGTAAGTTTTATTTGAACAACAATAGCAGGTACATCAATGGAATCACATTCATGCAGTTCAGCAGATCACAAGCATATTGTTACAAACCAAGGAGACACAAGGGGGATATGCACATCGAAAAAAAAAAAAAAAAAAAACATATCAGTACACAATAACACAGGAAACTAGACATTTTCAAGAATCCATAATTGCCAGACCTCAAGATGTTGTTTGACTGTACCATTTTTCTTAGCAATCAAATGCTCTACTGCCTGAGTTTCTTGAATAGATTTTTCCCATTCCGCATAAGTGGGAGGGCTCCTATCTTTCCAGTGTTGTGCTATAAGCCTACTGGCCTGAAATAACAATTTGAGTACAATCTTTTTGGCTGGACGAGTTAGTTGGATGGGGGGGTCAATTCCCATGAGGTACCATTTCGGATCTAGCGGGACCTCAAACCCTAACAGTCTGGTAACTCTCTCTTGTATCGCTAGCCAGTATGGCTTTACTACCTGACATGACCAGAAGGTGTGTAAGAAAGTCCCCTCCTCCTGGTTACACCTCAAACACATATGGGAAATCTCCGGATTCAGTTTATGCAGAAGAGTTCTTGTGTAGTAAGCCCTGTGAATAAAGTACAATTGAAGCAGTCTGTATTTATATATAGGAGAGATCTGTAGAGGGGTCTTAAGCACCTGTTCCCACTGATCATCAGTTATCTGCTCTACATCCACTTCCCATCTATCTCTGATTTTCAAAGGTGCTCTATGTACCATGGGCAACAAGAGGGCTTTATAAAACAACGTTATTTTATGACCAGGCTGTTCCTGCTGGAACACCTCAACTACTGGCGAAGCCGTCAGCTGAGTGGTCCTATAATGGAGGGAATGCTGAACTGCTCTCCTAATTTTATAATAGGTAAACCATTGGGTACCAGGCAATAAATAGGTTTCTTTGAGGTGATCAAAAGAAGCTATACCCTGCTCGGTCCAAACCTGCCCTAAGGTATAGATACCAGCATCCAACCAAGGTTTGGGTGGAGGCAGTCTGTCAAGAGGGGCAAGAGCTTTGTTATACCAAAGTGATGAGAGAGGGCCCAGAGTGTCAGCCTTATTGATACGATTTGCTAAGGAAAGAACGTACCTCTGGGAGATTAATAGTGGGTTGGAAATTGGCCTAGGGCCCCCTGACCCTGTGGGCTCCAAAGCATAGATTGGGGGTAGCTCAGTCTGCAAAACCTCCTGCCATAGCTGGTATAGCGCCTCCCCTTTGCACGAGTGTCTAAGGGTCCAAACTTGTGATTACTGAGACGCCAGATAATAAAGCTGCATATCTGGTAGAGCCATTCCTCCTAGCTCTTTAGGCCTATGGAGGGTTGCAGTAGAAAGTCTGCTTCTAGATGTACCCCAAATAAACAGCCTAAAAGCCTGCGCTAGTTCGTTAAAAAAGGCCTTGTGAATTTTTATTGGTGCCTGCCACAACCCGTACAATATTTTGGGCGCTATTACCATTTTAATGAGTTGAATACGGCCTGTCGGCCCCAGTGGGAGTTGTTTCCAGACCTGAAATTTATCACGAGACCATTGTAACAGGGGGGCTATGTTATGCTCATAGTATGTCGATATAGGCAGGGCCACCTTGACACCAAGATATGTGAATTGCGAGGCAAGCTGTAGAGGTAGTGGTGCTGGAAATGTATAAGTCTCCCCAGGATCAAGCAAAAATAAGGAGGATTTAGCTTGGTTGGTTTGCAGGCCTGAGACCCTCCCAAATTTCTCAGTAAGAGCCAACAATGCCTCAAGTGAACCCAGGGTGTCACCCAAATACACTATGGTGTCATCCGCATACATCTGGATTTTTTCCTCCCGTTGTCTAATCCTGTGCCCCTTGATGTGCGGAGTTTGTCTAATTGCTATTCCCAGTGGCTCAATTGCTAGTGCAAAAAGCAGGGGTGACAGAGGACACCCCTGCCTGGTGCCTCTAGATAGTACAAAACTGTCGGTTTGGGAGGCATTAACTCTAAGTGAAGCAACCGGGGCCCCATAAAGAATTTGAGTGAGTGAGATATAATATGGACCTATACCGAAGGCCTCCATTACTTTCCATAAATATGCCCATTCCACCGTATCAAAGGCTTTTGCTACGTCTAAGGCTGCAATAGCTCTCTGGCCCGAGTTAGCATGGTCTATAGTGAGATTAAGCATCAGCCGTCTAACATTATGAGCTGTCGTTTTTCCCGGGATGAACCCCGTCTGGTCCTCAGTGACTATATGTGGGATGACTTGTGCCAGACGCCTGGCTAAGACTTTTGCCAATATCTTAACATCAGCCGTTAGAAGGGATATAGGCCTGTAAGAGTCCGGGCTTGTTAAGTCCTTACCCGGTTTGGGGAGGAGTATGATAGTGGCTTCATACATAGAAGCCGGGAGAATCTTTTGTTGGAGAGCATACTCATAAGTTTTTAGAAGGAGAGGAGCCAAGGTAGCAGCATGCCTCTTATAAATTTCTATGGGCAACCCATCTGCGCCCGGGGCTTTACCCACTGGAAACGTTTCTATTGCCTCTACAATTTCCGCTACTGTCAGTGGTCCATCAAGGTACTCCTTAAAGTCCGCAGCTAGAGCTGGAAACTTAAGGGAATGCAAGAAATCATCTATAGCCAAGTGCCCTTCAGTTAGTTTAGTGCTGTACAGATTAGCATAATAACGTGCCATCAAAGCTTTAATTTCCTCTGGGTTCGAAGCAAACTCAGTTGCGTTTTTCCTTAATGATGTAATCACAGGGGGAGTTCGCGAAGATTTTTACATCCGCTGTAAGAAGTGAGATGGGGCGAAAGGACTCACAAAGGTGGGGATCTTTTTCTGGTTTGGGAAGTAGAACTATGGCGGCCTCATACAAAGTCTGAGGTAAGTGACCCATTTGTATGGCTATGAATGCCTGTGTGCCAATCTTTTTTCGTTCTACACCATCTGTATGGTTTCATTGTACAATTTTAGGAGCTGTGGTATCAGAGTTTTAGAGTGGCGCTTATAGATCTCTATAGGAAGGCCATCCGAACCAGCTGCTTTGCCCGTTGGGAAGGAGTCTATTGCCTCCTGGATTTCTAGCTCAGTTAGGTCAAGTTCCAAAGTTTCCTATAATCTGGGGTGAGAGTTGAGAGATTCCCTTTATGCAAGGAGGTTACTATTTCCTCTACAGGGACAACTAATTTGCTGGTATAGAGTTCAGTGTAGAAATCTGTAAGCACGCCTTTGACCTCCCCAGGGTCCGTATGCAGGGTTCCCTGATTATCTCGTAGTACTGGTATTGGGTGGTGTGTGTTGGGCCTTGCGCCAGCATTCATCCTGCCTTTTAAAAGCACATGATTTCATGGACAAAAAAGTCCAGTACTGTGCAGGGCTGTAACTTGCAACATACTTCATGGATTTGATTTTTTTTTTCTCCAATAATAATGTGTTATATTTTTAGAAAACAGAGGCCAAATTATGCTCTGTGATTAGGAAACATAATGCTTTATTACACAAGTTATCAGTGCTAATCCAAGTGTTAAATTATATGGGTAGTTCCCAGAAAGACAGATAAAGAGTTGGACCCTGACCCAAGGCTGTTTCATTCAATAGGCTCTCCCAGATATGAGTGGCCTCTATAAATGACAGGCATTAAGACAGGTTGCACAGCATCAAGCAACTGCATCTTCCTGAGCATCGACTGAGCCGACTCTGCAGCGCACGTGAGTACCGGTTTCTCAGTGTCTCCTCTGCTCTCTGCACTGCAAGGAACTAGTTATATTGCTCTAAGGGCAAATGGTATGGATTTGGTCTCCTACTGCGTCATTTGTTTTTTGATATCTTTGTCTTCGCTGAGATTCGTGGATCTAGGAGAGATGTGGGGTAGAGAGGGAATCCTCTGATACATGGCACCGGCCCATATTTAGTTTTTTAACTAAATTTAGCTTTTTAATCCTGTGGGCTCCCTGGTTAATGTTGGGCGTTTATGGCCAAGCAGTATTGGATTAAGTAAATCCTTCAATGTCAGCCATAATCCCTGCATTGGGCTGCATGGATTGCAAGTGTAAATGTTCTAACCTTACCTATATTCCTCTTCACAACCTAATTCTTACAAACCACCTTTTGGATGGTGTATCCGTAAATCTGTTACCTTAAAGGGGAACTATTGCAAAAATGAAAATTTAATACAAGCTTCATCTCACTGAAATAAGACACTTTCTAAATACAATCAATTAAATATTATGTACAGTTTAGGAAATAATCAAGTTATGCTTCAGTATCTCACTCTCCATAACCCATGACTCTTCATGCTGAAGTCTGGGTCAGATTTTGATCGACAGGTAGGTCTAATACGTCTTTTGGGGGGGGGTCTCCCTTTTTTAGCAGAATAACTCAACCAACTCCAGCACAAACAAAAGGTAACAAAATAACAGACTCTGGCAAACACTCTGCACACAGAGAAACAGGATTTCTGTCAGAGCCGGTTATTTTATAAAGAGTGAGCAGCTAGGTTAATTGTGCAAGGGTGCAACCCCCCCAAAAGGATGTATTAGACCCAACAGTCAATAAAAAACTGATTCCACCTACTGCATAAAGGCAGAATGAAGAGAGACAGGTTGTTCAGAGGGGAGAGTGAAGAGTAACTTGATTATTTTATAAATGGTACTTCCATTTTTTAATTGATTATATTTAGAAAGTTTCTTATTTCAGCAAAATGAAGCTTATTTTATATTCAATTTTCATTTTCGCATTAGATCCCCTTTAAGCAGCAATGTCAAAGGACATTTTAAAACACCACTTGTTTTGTTTTTTTGTCTGTATGGGCCCTTCCTTTCAGAGTGGTAAAGATCGGTCCTGATAAAGGTCTTAGATGGAGACCGAAACGTTGGCTGTTTTTTTAAACGTATTTAATAAAATTATGAATTTTATTTATTTAAAGTTATAAACAAGGTACAACGCTTGTATATATATATATATATATATATATATATATATATATATATATATATAGCTATACAGCAATGGCTGTCGGCACTACTCGTATTGTGGAAAAACTCAGGTGTCTATTGGAGCAAAAAGCTAATGTTTCAGCTAGCACCCTTTGATAAAGGATGTATTTATATATATATATATATATATATATATATATATATATATATATATATATATATATACACACATATATATATTATCAGCACTCCGAGGAAAGATCAGCAGAACAAAGCTCCAGGTCCCGAGCATTCTGGATAAAAGGTCCCAGTAGTGTAACTAGATGTTGCATGGCTCCACAGCTAATCAACTTTAGGGCCCCCAATATATACAGAGGTTGTCCTGTTTTACCAGTATATGTTGAGATTGCTCTTTATTTGGGCCTCATGGGGCCCCCTATACCCCCCCTGCAAGAATTATTAATAAACATGTAATAAGAATTTGTTTTGGTACAATATGGCCCACATTAAGTAGAAATTGAGATGTAGTGGTCATTGATTGATATTGTTATACAGGTATGGGATCTGTTATCCAGAAAACCATTACCCAGAAAGTTCCAAATTACAGAAAGGCAGTCTCCAATAGGCTCCATTTTATCCATATAATCCAAATTTTTTTAAAAGATTTCCTTTTTCTCTGTAATAATAAAACAGTAGATTGTACTTGATCCCAACTAAGATATAATTAATCCTTAATGGAAACAAAACCAGCCTATGGGGTTTGTTTAATGTTTACATGATTTTGTAGTAGACTTAGGGCTAGTCCATACGGGGAGATAGCGACGCGTTTGCGGTCGCGGCGGCAAAGCGCCGCGACAGTCGCCGCGACCGGCGCAGGCGACAGTTTTGTATGGGCGCCTATGTAAAAACGCCTGTGCTAACCACACGAGGCGATGCGCTTTTCAACAGTCGCCTGAAAAAGCCTGGCGAGGCATTTTCAGGCGACTGTTGAAAAGCGCATCGCCTCGTGTGGTTAGCACAGGCGTTTTTACATAGGCGCCCATACAAAACTGTCGCCTGCGCCGGTCGCGGCGACTGTCGCGGCGCTTTGTCGCCGCGACCGCAAACGCGTCGCTATCTCCCCGTGTGGACTAGCCCTTAAGGTATGACGATCCAAATTACAGAAGGATCTGTTATCTGGAAACCCTCAGGTCCCGAGCATTCTGGATAACAGGTCCCATACCCGTATATGTAACAACATAGGACATTAATAGTACATATGTAGGGGCACTGAGCTTGATGTGGTTTCCTCCATGATTTTTGTTTTGGGGGGGGTGAAATTACTGAGATTTTCTTGTTACAATAAATCTAGATGAAAAAATCACATGGGATATTTTAGATGCTCCTTTATAGTTATAGGATATCAATGTCTGTCTGCAGCATGCAGTGGAAGCAATATTACATTTAGCATTTGTGTCTAGAAATAAAATGATTCCGTTTTATGGGCAGTGATCCCGACATTAGGAAATATTGCAATACTAGACTGCTAAGAAATATAACCAGATCAAGGGAATACATGGGCTTCCAAGCCCTAGTTTGCAAGTTTGGGGATTTTTTGAATTCTCAGAAACTGAAACAGCTATGTGATTACTAAGTGACCCTGGAAGTCAGTCAGTGGTCTGAGTAATAAACAATAAAATGAGTAGGAGAGGGTGTTTTCATTTCCAGGATGAAAAAATGTATACTGTAAAGGCAACTGCAACAATTTAAATCAAATTAAATAAAGATCATTTGACAACCCTAAATGGTATGAGACAACTTTATTATACAATATATAACAATATTATACTTATTTTACCCTATTTTGCAAGAATTTTTTTATTTTAGGATAAATAACGATAATGGTAAGATTTGTATGCTCTTAAATGTGACATGAAAAATCGGAAAGAAAATTATATTTATAAAGAAAAATAAAGAACATATGCACAGTTAACTGACTACTTTATTCTACAAGGTGCCAAAACCTAATTTACTAAATGAGTGCACAAATAAATATGTGCAGCCACCCACAGCCCTATTTCTAATGATTAGAATGGGTGAGGCCTGGGAGTTGTCATTAACACACGAGACATTGGTGAACCGCTGCTTTACAATATACTGTTTATGCAGGTCTTGTCTTATGTCGCCCAATCCTATAGCCAGGCTAGAAAGAATAAATAGATCTGACATTTTGGGGCAAATTTACTTAAGGTCGAATATCAAGGGTTAATTAACCCTCGATATTCGACTGTCGAAGTTAAATCCTTCGACTTCGAATATCAAAGTCGAAGGATTTAACGCAATTCGTTCGATTCGAAGAATTTTAATCCACCGATTTAACGATTTTTGTTCGATAAAAAAAAAACTAGCAACGCCTATGGGGACCTTCCCCATAGGCTAACATTGACTTCTCCCAATCCTATAGCCAGGCTAGAAAGAATAAATAGATCTGATATTTTGGGGCAAATTTACTAAAAGTCGAATATCGAGGGTTAATTAACCCTCGATATTCGACTGTCGAAGTTAAATCTTTTGACTTTAAATATCGAAGTCAAAGGATTTAACGCTATTTGTTTGATCGAAGAAAAAATCGTTTGATCGATTAAATCCTTCGATTCGAAGGATTTTAATCAATTGATCGACTTCGGTAGCTTTTAGGGGGCCAACTAGGGGGTCAAAGTTTTTTCTTAAAGAGACAGTACTTCGACTATCGAATGGTTGAATAGTCGAACGATTTTTAGTTCGAATCATTCGATTCGAAGTCGAAGGTCGAAGTAGCCCATTCGATGGTCGAAGTAGCCAAAAAAAACATTCGAAATTCGAAGTTTTTTTCCTCTATTCCTTCACTCGAGCTAAGTAAATGGGCCCCTTTATATAGAGTTCCATGTACTGCAGCATTGTGTCTGCATCATCTGCTTTACATGGAGTAATTGTTAACCCCATTTCCTTGTTCTGTCTTCCCAGGTCACAATGTCTTATCCAATCAGCTATGAGCCCAAGGGTGTGCAGAATTTTGCTGTCAGTGCCCCCAGCAAATGGAATTCTGATACCTGCGACTGCTGCGACGATGTAGGAATCTGTGAGTAACTAGCTTAGTAACGCACAGTCGTTGTCTAGTGGGAGCCTGATAACTGATGTGACAGTATGAGAGAGATAGATAGATAGATAGATAGATAGATAGATAGATTTTGCACTTTGATTTTCATGGAGTCTTTGGCTATCAGTCATGCAAAGGTTGAATATATATATACACATATACACACACACACACACTATAGCTTGGAAGGGTCTGAAAATGAAGTTATGGGAGGCTGGGGCAAATGGTTTGGTCCAGAGTTAGCCAAGAGGGAAGTTACTTAAATAAAGGCCCATTTGCCAAATGCTGGACCCCTAAAGGGCACAGCGTTGTGCCTATATATGTAGGACTTATGCCTGTGCCATCAGCAGAACTGTCTTGTTCCCTTAGGTCTATGCGGAGCCTTCGTACCCTGCATTTTGGGTTGTAGAGTGGCAAAGGATTACGGAGAGTGCTGCTGCCTGCCATTTCTGTTTGGCACGTCTGTTGCCATGAGGACAGGAATAAGGGAGCGCTACCGCATTGAGGTAAATACCTTTTACTAAAACCACACTCAAAAAATAAATACTTAAAGGGGCACATTTACTTAATTAACCCTCGATATTCGACTGTCGAAGTTAAATCCTTCAATTTCGAATATGGATTTTAATCCATCGATCGAACGATTTTCCTTCGACCAGAAATTTGTTAGAAAGCCTATGGGGACCTTCCCCATAGGCTAACATTGATGTTCCGTAGGTTTTACTTGGCGAAGTAGGGGGTCGAAGTTTTTTTTAAAGAGACAGTACTTTGACTATCGAATGGTCGAATAGTCAAATGATTTTTAGTTCGAATCGTTTGATTCAAAGTCGTAGTCGAAGGTCGAAGTAGCCAATTCGATGGTCGAAGCAGCCAAAAAAAACGTTCGAAATTCGAAGTATTTTTTCTTCTGTTCATTCACTCGAGCTAAGTATTTGGGCCCTGTAGTGTATGCAATGACTTTTTAAAAAGTGCTGAGTATGCGCATCTGGCTATGTCTCGAGGATCATGGCATTACAATTATGACGTGTTCACTCCGAGTGGACTGTTCACAGTTCTAAAACGGCAATGAAGGGGAAAATATAGAAGAAATGGTAAAGCCCCATCTGTTCTCATGAAAAACGTTGCAGTTAATTACAAGTGGTGTAACTAGAGGTTACTTGTGCCCACTCAGTTTAGGGCCCCCCAAAACAATGGTAAGTTGACCTATTCTACCAAGATATATTGAAATTGCTCATTATTTAGAGCCTTGCTGGACCCTCTAGATTCCCAAGCTCCCAGGCTATTTCTGATGCTGTCACCACCTTATCTTTGTGTTTGAGCAGGTCACGAGGGGCCACATTGCTAGTGGATTTACCAGAGGTGGCTTTTTGCTGACCTGTTACCTGTCTGCTCATTGCGGACATTTATTTTACAATTGGGAAGTATTCTGCTCTGATATTCTAAGAGCACCTTCTACCCCTTCCCCAGTTTATTTTGAGTCAGGTACAGGTGCCAAATAATTATGCGGGTCAAGAGTACTGATTGGTTGTGGATTCAGCAAATCAGTTCCATTGGGTCTATAGTTGTTGATAGTAAAAGAGTCCTGATGAAAAGCTCACACCGTAAAAGCAAACAAAATTCATTAATCTGATCATGCATTGGAATATTTTATATTGAGTTATATCTGGTCCACTAACCCATTGGCATGGAAGATCGGCCCCATGCTATTCCGCTCCGGTTGATATAAAAGAGCTCTAAGTCACTAACTGGTAAGGTTTTTCATGCCCATCAATCAATTATATTATGACAGTAGCATATTCTGGCCCCTTCCAGACATACTTATTACACCAACAGGGACTATAAGTATTCAGTATAGCTATGAAGCTGACATTAACTAATGAGAGACTAGTTTGGGATCTTGTAAGTAGGATAATATTCCTGCATTTGCATTACCACCATAGACGTTGTTTCTGTTTATTCACCCAGTATATTTCTCTCTTGCATTTCAGGGCACTATCTGTAATGACTGGGTGTGCGTCTCATTCTGTGGCCCCTGCACTCTCTGCCAAATGGCTCGGGAACTAAAGGCCAGAAACTGAGAAGACAGCGGGGAAGGGACAACAATATAAGGACATTTTTCTGAAGGACCCAATCACTTCTGTTTGTACTGTTGCACCTGTGGTGGACCCTTACATTCATTTCACATGCAGCGGTGCAGATGGCAACACACTAGTAGCAACATTAGTTATACCTGTTTCAATAGATTGGAACCAGTCATCCAAGACAAGTAATTTAGAGGATGATCATTAAATGGTGACAATAAAAGACTTATTTAAAGGATTTAGGAGAGTTTCTTCATCTTTTGTGACTTCAAAAGAGCAGCTTAGTTTGCTTGGTTTGTTATTGTGTTGTTACTGTATATCTTAGACCAGGAAGGTTCAGCCTGTTGTTTTCCTCCTCTGTATAAAATATACTTGTACATACAGTAAAACCTCTGTATCAAACCTGACTAATAACTGATGGGCGTTGTACTGTAACCTTCCAGCCACAGAAACACAATTGGTGGAGCTTCACTGCAGAAGAAACTGGACTCAAACATTCAGGGCCGGCCTTAGGCCTATTGGACCAATTGGGCCCAATAGGGCCCCGCACCTCTGGGGGCCCCGCACCACAGGGCAGCACAGATAATATTTCCCTCAGCACATGATGCTGCCTGGCCTGCCCCCAACATTGAGAGTCCAGCCCATCCCCAAATCCATAGGTCCAGCCCACCTCCAACTCTGATAAGCCAGCCTGCCCCCAACTCTCATAGGCCCAGCTTTCCTCCAACCTTGATAGGCTCTGCCTGCCCCCAATCCAACCAAGCCCGCTCCCAAGCTGAATCGGCCCAACCTGCCCCAAACTAATTGGCCCAGTCCACTCTCCTATTTCCTCCCTCTCTCTCTTACCCTGTGTGCCCCTATTATGTGCCCCTATTTCATCCCTCTCACTCTTTTACCTTGTCTGCCCCTTTCCTTTCTATTTTGTGCCTGTATGCCCTTATTTTCCTAAATACTTGGTGTGTCAGTAGCCAGCAACACTTTGTCTAGGGGCCCCACCAACATGGTCCCAATTGGGCCCCACATTTGATAGGATCAGCCCTGTAAACATTATCATGATCTAGTGACGAGCATCACAGGCATTAATGTTATTATCATATAGTCATGGGGAGGCACATTTATCAAAGGTCGAATTTTGAATTCATGTGAGTTTTTTAACTAATAGATTTAAATATACTCGAAATTTATTTAATAAAAAAAAAACAAAAAAACACCTCACTAACCGACTTAAAAACTTAAATCGAATTCGACTAAACGCGTTTCGAGTGAAAAAAACTCCAATGTCAGGAAGGCTAGAAACATGTCCAAGTTGGTCCCTGGTCCCTCTCCCATTGACTTATACATGAACTCTGCATTTTAGGTGGCGAATAGTTGAATTAGAATGGAAGGGCATGAGTTTGACAAATATCGAAATTTGAATTAAAATTCTAATCAAGTTTGGATACTTCACAATTCGATTTTGAGAGGTTTGACCATAAAGAAAATTTGAATTAGAATTTTCAATTCAACCTTTAATAAATATGCCCCTTAGTGTCATTACACACAAAATGTTCAGACCAACAGAAAATTGACTTTTAAACTTATTTTTCTCTTAGTTCAATGCACATTTCAGACAACCCATGGTAATTGTTGATGAATCAAACACAGTGGCAATAATTCAGAATTGACATCATGAAGCCTGATTTTGTACAGCAGCCCTACCCCCACTAACCAACCACTTGTAACTTATACATTGAAATGAAATACTCTGTACATTAAATGGCCATTTGAGGAATTTTGTTCTTGAGAACAACAGGGATGTCCACAGGGCAGGCTTTGAGCCAGTGAGGTTCATGGGAGCTGCAGTTGAGGACCCATATCTGACCAGTCCTACACTGAAATTGGATGTTCCACAGAACTAAGTGGAGAAAAATACCTAAACAACCTCAGTGTGTATCAGAACTTTGCCTTGCCGCACCCCCCATGCTGGAAGGGAAGGGTGTAATATTAAAAAGAAATTTTAGTGCTGCATAGCTTGTTAAAGGGCTAGTAATATATTTCTTATGGTGCCACTACCTCCACTGTACCTCAAACATTTTTTTCCCCTAGTTCACGAACACTGGATCAGTGGTTTCACGTCTACCCTTTGTGTAGCCACCACAGAAAGTCACCATTCTACAGAGTAATAATCTCTGAAACTTCTGAGTCTGAATCAGCTGTTGCGCACAGCTCTGTGGCAGCATCCGACAAGAACTAGCGCCTAATCCACGTCACACGCTAACGTGCGATTATGTCACTGCGCGCAGCCGGCATGACAAGAAGATAGACAGCTCTGCTTGGGCTGGCCAGTTGAGTGCCAATTTTTATCCGGGCCTGCCCTTGAATGGGCGAATCCTTGTTTAAGGCTGCGGGCCAGTCTGAAATTGCGTGCCGGAGTTTGGACATGCCTGCAGTAGTAGACCTTTAGCTGGTGATCAGTAGATCTCAAGGCACTGTCAACAAACAGCTTGACTAAGTTACCCTTCTGTTTTTTTGCTTTTCATTCGGATATTTATTACATTAAGGCTACATAAGAAAGATGTTTAAATATACATTTTTATTATCATAAATCAATATTTAAGTAATATTTTCCATGGAACAGAATGCTGACAATGCTTTTATGGATGTAGATCATAATGGAACATCATCACTAAGGAGGTTATTTATCAAAGTCTGATTTTATCTCAACATTTTCTTCTACAAATTAAGATCAAATCTACTGGGGTTTTTTATGCTTACATTTTCCAGAGAATTTGCTTTGCGGGTGGGGGGGGTTGAAAAAAAATCAGATTTTCAAAATTTTTCACCAGAAAACTCCTATTTCTTATGCTTTTTTGCCCGAAAACTTCGGGGTATTGCATGAAACCCAGCGCACGTCAAAAAATCATTGGGACTTCTATTGACTTATATGCAACCTCGACAGATCTGAGATGTCGGATTTTGTATTCTGTATAACTATATGCTTAAGGAGAGGATCAAAAAAATAAGTAAAAGAAGAATAAATTGATGTCCCCTACCTTTGTGGAAAATACTCTAAAAATTTTATTACAGATTTACACAAAGAGATAAAATATATCTCTCACTCTGAATGCTTTAAAGGCTCACCAAGATAAGACCAAAAACGAGATCCAGTTAAGATTTATTAATTGCTGTCAAAATCGATTTTTCTAATTGTGCTCCCATGAGGGCGATGTGTTAAGCAGTAAGTGTGCCATAGGGGGACAAGGTAGTCTGTCATTTACTACATGATCACAATTATCTAATGTCTCTTCTATAGGAATGCAGCTCCTGAACAACAAGCAAGAATGTAGCTACTGCAAAGGAGCACTGATTGCACCATTCATAACTGTGCAGTAGTTTTCCATAACTCCAACAAAGAAGAAGGTACCACTGACATCTCATTGTGGTTGATATGGGTCATAAGGCCTAGAAAAAAATACCCTGTAAGCATCTAGAAAACCGAAGGAAGGATAGGTGGGCCCTATTTCATCTATAGACAGGGCCAGATTTGTGGAAAGGCCACCTAGGCCCGGGCGGCAGGATTTTAGGGGGGTGGCATGCTGCCCAACCACACCCACATTGGTTCAAAAACACTGGGGCTGCGCTGGAGATACAATCATTTTTTTAAATCCCCATTGCTCCACTTCAGATGATGAAAATTTGCTCAAATAAAGGGGAGGGGACAGGGGCAATGAACGGCAGTGGGCCTAGGGGGGCCAACTATGTAAATCCGGCCCTGTCTATAGACTTTTATTTGGCATAATAGTGTACAGATCGAGCAGGAGCATTAGCTACAGCATACTAGAGACAGACATGTACAGTAAAGGAATCCTATGTTAGATTAGTCTTCAAGTCAATTTGGGGTATGAATGATAAGTAGAATAGAGTTAGATAAAATAGTTTGCTCTAAAGAATTGTCTAGGCAGTCAGAGCAATGGAAGCTGCAATTATGTTGTAGAATGACACTTGCCAACATCCTTATCCAGCATCACTAGGCTAGGACTTGTTTGTTGGAGACATGTTGTGTAATAGAATAACCTAATAAAAGATGTATAGCTGAATCTGCCTGAATAAGATCTGCTTCCTTCTTGGACAAAGTTCTGTGAACGGAGCAGGGATCTCTACATTTCCATAAGCTTGATGAATTCATGGGTTTGTACTTCAGAGGAAACTCAATCACCAACAGGGATATTATAGACCCAAATATCACATTAACGATTGTTTTTGTCTGATATAAGGCGCATGGTTTATTGAAAGACAACAATACAGTTCTATTTTTAAAAAGTTATGGTCAATTACTTCCTGGTAGGACCTATTTGCAATAGTGGAAGGTAATGGAGGCATTTTTTTTATTTTGTTCCCACCTTGAAATCTGTTAACTGTCACAGGTAATAAAACAGTGAGAATTCCTTGCGGCTGTCCTAAACTTGTTGCATACTCAGTATAATAGCTTTGCAACTTGGTACATTCCCAATACACAACATAGGAAATTTCACTGTACTGAGCATGCAAACAGTTCAGGACCCCCATAACGTTACTTGGGATAACATTAGTGATCTTGACACTATCATCCCACGTAGCCCTTTATGCAGGGTCGGACTGAGGGCCTGAGGCCCACTGCCCCAGAACCCCCTCCACCCCCCATGCGCCTAGCGCTGTGTGTGTGCGCAATGATTTTCCAGAATTAGAAACCTAATGTGGGTGCGGATCTGGGTCGGCGGGCCCACACAAGAGCCAGGGGCCCACCGGGTTTTTTCCCGTTGTCCCGCCGGCCCATCCAAACCTGCCTTTATGAGAGCTGTTCTAAAACTGTGGTGGGGCCCATAGGAGGGGTGCCTAAAGCAGTGATCGTAAATAAGTATTGTAGAAGTGATACCTGTATTGCCTAACAATAAAAATACATTGCAAGCTTTCAGAGAACCAAGGCCCTTCATCAGGCAAAATACAAATGAAAGCTAGAAAAGCACAGCATAGATACTGTTAGATCAGTGAAAATGATTCATGGGCAATACATTAGGAAGCTACAAATAGAGACTTGTAGAGATAATAAAAGTAATTAGGGTGGGTTGTAAACTGTCCAGGTTTCTGGATTCAGGTCAGGTCACATACCGCGACATGAAACCTGACCCTAAATTAAGGCCCTGTCTCAATAATAACTCCATACATTTGAATTCAAATTCAGTTCCCTTTTAGAAATAAGACCTTCATGTCCTGAAGACTGATTATGATTGCAGAAGCGTTGGCCCACTAGGGTATCACATGATTTGGTCTTGATCTTATGTTGGTGATGGTTCATCCTTGCGCGTAGTTTCTGTCCTGTTTCTCCAATGCATGTGCCTCCTGTAGAGCACCTAGTACATGTAATCATATATATCACATTGGATGCCTGAATGGTGTTGACTTTTTGTGGATTTGGTATTGCAAGTTGATCTTTGCACAGGATGTATTTGCAGGTGTCACATCTGTTGCAGGGAAATGTACCGGCTTTAGTTGCTTGAGGAAGAGAACTATTAATCAGATTAGGAGTTTTACAATAAGACAAGAGAGGTAGTTCTGGGAATATAGCCTGGTATCTGAATGGAGCATGGGTTACTGGTCTCTAGCTATTTTTCTAATAATGTTCAGCTGTGGGTAAGTGAACAACCCTGTTTTCAGTTATTTGGATTCCAAGAGTGTCTTTGGGTATTTGATTTGCTCTGTGGATCAATATAGGTATCGCTTCTACAATACTTATGTTTTATTTATTTTTTCTACTGGATAACACGGTACCATTTTTGTTTTATGACAATGCAGCGAATGGGAAGGGCTAATTCTGAACACATATTAGCGTAACATTTGGAGAGAATTCCTAATTGTTCCTCTAGACCAGGGGACCCCAACTGTTTTAACCCATGAGCCACATTCAAATGTAAAAAGAGTTGGGGAGCAACACAAGCTGGAAAAAAGTTACTGGGAAGCCAAACTGTGATTGGCCATTTGGTATCCCCTGGGGACTGGCAGGCTAAGGTGGCTACGTTTGGCAGTACACCTGATTTTTATGCAACTTATATTTGCTTTCAAACCAGGCATTGAAAAATAGGCAACTGCTTTGTGGCCACTGGAAGCAACATCCAAGTAGGGTTGCCAACTTTAATAAAAAATATTACCGGCCAGTGGGGGGCGGGCACCAAAAGGGGGCGGTATGTGATGCAAAAGGGGCGGGCTACATGGTGTGCCACAAAAGGGGTGGAGCAACATCTCCGAGATGTCCCCACGCTGGAAAAAGGTAAGTTCTGTGCAAATTGGGGGCAGGCCAGGGGCTTTTTTAAAGGGTATTACAAATTACCGGCAACTGCATTGCCAGTAAATTTGTAATACCGGCCCTGGCCTTGGCAGGTGTTTTACAGGCTAGGCCGGTAAAATACCGGCCGGGTAGCAACTCTACATCCAAGGGGTCGGAGAGCAACATGTTGCTCAAGAGCCACTGGTTGGGAAAGACAGAATGGCCACATCTGAATGGCCAACTTAAAGGTCAGTTAGGGTAAGATTTAGTGCAATATTTGCTATCCTAAATATTCTGTCCCAATATTTATCTATATTTGTAGACTAGCTAAGTGGATCTTGACCTGAAGACTCTATAGATCCCTATAGAGGCTGTGTGTTTGTAAGACAATATGTATTTATCCCATTTTATATAAGCCCTTTTATATAATTCCTTTTACACTGTAGTTTCTTATAAGCAAAGTATGCTTTAATATTATATTTTTAAATCTGTATGGGGCTATAGGGAAAATAATGGCAGATACAAAAGATAACTTCCAAATAGTGATGGATGCTCTTTTAATGAGAAAATAGGTTTCTAGCATGAAATTAACAGTGCTGACACAGGGATCAGCAGGACTTTCCTACATGTGTAAACACATCAGGAACATTTTCATTACAGGTCTTGTGTGTTTAGTGTGTGCACAGACTGCAGAAAAGACCCATGGGAAGGGCCTCTTCATTTAAACTACACAGCAGGAATAGTAAGAGTCCGAATCACAGCCATTTAAATATTATATAACGGGAAAAATGTTTTAAGGAAACATGTGCATAGGCTTTTTACAAGAGATTATTCCAAAGTATCACTCCTGTTTCATTATATATTGTGCCTGTTATTCTTAGATCGAGACTAATCAACCTGTTCTACCAGTTTGAGTTTCATAGGCTGCCGTGGCCGCTCACTGCTCATGGTTTGTATGACGTGCAGCAAGGACACACTAGACACCCGTGTTGTAATAGCAAGTCTATCAACTCCAAGGGAAGGAGATAATCCTGATAAAGAGCATGAAGCCGGATATAGTAAAATTCAATATAAATAGCAATAGAGAAGAGCAGAATATTTACACTCAGGAGGGAAAGAGTAGAACGGAAAGATATGGGCAAGGTTTGTTACACACAAGTATTACACGCATGGCCAAATTTACACAAAGCCCAGGAGAAAAATGAGCCGGACTAAGCTCTAACCTGTTCCTTTTCCCAATTTGTTAAAGTTCTTTCCATCTGCCCATCCCTTCAGTTTCACGTCGATTTCCACACTTTCCTTTTCTTCATAGTTATATAGTCATGCTTGATAAATTACAGTGTAACCTTTTCTCAAAAGGGAGTATATATATATTCTCTCAATTGCTACTTGCGATTAATCAGTTATTCATTTTGATCAGTCTACCGCAAGTTAGACAAGAGAACGGATCTTATAGGTCACTATGGATAATTGCAGTGGTAGCTGCTCTCTTAGTAACAGTATACATGCCAAGAACTTCTGTAGTAATGGGCACAAAGAATATATATATCATTACCGTGGTGTGTAGTTCTACCTTAAAGCAATGGTCATGAATCCATTTAAAGTCAAAAAACTATTAGTTAAATCCAAAATGATATACAGTGGTCATGTATTAAAATTGAAAATGACCTACTGTTTTTTGAAAAAATAGCCCAAAATATATTTTTTTCAAAGTAAAAAATTATTTATTTGGACATACATTAGCCCAGGGATTCCCAGCCTTTAGAACCCGTGAGCAACAGCAACATTCAGAAGTAAAAGGAGTTGGGGAGCAACATTAGCATGAAAAATGTTCCTGGGGTGCCAAATAAGTGATTGGCCATTTAATAGCCCCTATGTGGATTGTCAGCCTACATTGAGGCTCTGTTTGGCATTGCACCTGGTTTTTATACAACCAAAACTTGCCTCCAAGCCTGGAATTCAAAAATAAGCTCCTGCTTTGAGGCCACTGGGAGCAACATCCAAGGGGGTTGGAGAGCAACATGTTACTAACGAGCTACTGGTTGGGGATCACTGCATTAGCCTAGTGCGTCGAGGTAGTAGGCACCTACTCATAGGCTAATGTATGTCCTAATAAAGATTTTTTTTACTTTTAAAAAAATATTTGGGCTACTTTTTCACTAAACAGTAGGTCATTCTCGATTTTTTGTTTTTGAATTGCTTTACCAAATGGGCTAAAAGTTTCATCAGTCAGCTGGGAGCACCGGGGGGGGGGGGGGCACAGCATTTCCTCAGGAATACACCATTCAACAGCCCCCAAGTTACCAGGGGTAGCAAAAAAGCCACTCCATGTAACTTTAATAGCTGAATTTCCAGTTATTAATCCAGAAATTCGGCTCTTCTAGTGCAAAGGGCACCCGCCCAGCACTGGGGAGCAAGAGGGGCAGCATCACAGGAATCGAATCAGGCTGCAAGGGGCACAGAATCACCCCTGCACACAGGGGCAGTGTGGACTGGCCCACCGGGATACCAGGAAAACTCCCAGGTGTCAGTGGGCCCTTTTGCTTCTATGTGGCCAATTTCATGGTCATTCCCTATTTCTTTATGGGAAAAAAATGCATAATAATGGAAGAATAGACCAAGTAAATATAAAAGACTAGGAGATCGGCAAGCAGACCACAGAAAGGGTATTGGCTGCAGATCAGCTGTACACACATTACATCCGGTTCCCAAATCAGCTCCGGAATTTACAATGTGGTCATTCAGTTAAGCAATCAGATATACTGGAATGATATTACACTATTTATCATGTGGCCACACACTCAAATTATATTGGGTGGGGGTAATAGCTGCCATAGAAAATTAAATGTGTAATTTATAACTTATAGTAGAGGAGAGGAAATGAGGAAAGGGCGGGGAAGGGAACAAGGGCAGGTGCAGGCAGGCAGAACATTTAGAAGGGATTTGAAGCAGCTGAAGTATAAACTAATATATAGATGGTGATATGAACTCAAATTGCTTAGTATCAGACGGGAGGCTCCAGGTTGGCTACTGCTTGATAAAAAACGAGTGTAAAAAGAGGGCGTCAGAAGACTTACCCTAAAGCAATTTATGACAGGTTCCCACCTGTAAGTGTCAGGACAGCTAAAGTCTCTAAAGAAAAATGGTTGTAGCAACAGGTACAAAATAAAGGCCGTTTTCTTTCCAAACAACAAAAAAAATTGCTTTTGGCAGTAGTATTAGTTCAATAACAACAAAGAGGCAGTGCAATTACAGACCTTCCATGTGGGTGACTGTGTGTGCACAGGTACATAGGATCCTTTGTGTCAAGATCCCAGATACTCTCTGTGAGTCTCTCCCAGTCAGAGATGTTGAGAGACTGACCAGCCTGGGATTTAAGAAGTACACACACACGCATGTAAGCGCCGAAGGCAGGAAAAATGCAACATTCTCCGTCCCAACCTGCGTTCGGCACTTACATGCGTCTGTGTGAGTACAGCCATATTGAAAAGAGTTCAGCGCGTCTACTCCTGCGCTCCCCTGCGGCTGAATATCGCATGAGTTTTTGTCACAAAATAAGGAAGTAAAAAATGTTTTCCCCTTCCCACCCCTAATTTGCATATGCAAATTAGGATTCGGATTCCGTTTGGTATGTGACCAAATCTTTTGCGAGGGATTCGTGGTTCAGCCGAATCCAAAATAGTGGATTTGGTGCATCCCTGCTGAGAACATTCGCAAAAGCAGTTTGATCGCAAATTTTGCGAGGAAGTCATTGAGGTCTTAATCAGTCAAAATTGGAGGAAACCTGGTCACAAGCGTCTTTGTGAACATTTTTTGCAATACTGAAGCATATTACAGGAGACAAAAGGATGGAGGTTCCTATCCCGTAGAGCTTACCATCTAAATTAAATGATCAAATTATCAAATGCTTTCTTGTGTGATTATTCCATAGGCTATAAGTGCTCAGAGAGGGGCTCAAACTTGTACCTGCCTGTGAAAGGGCTGCAGTATCTTACTGATGTGCAGGGAATAGTTTTCACATCAACTACTAAAATACATCTTTAGTCAACAGAAAGAGAAAAATGGTTAGGGAGGGCGGGTGGAGTAGGTGGGGGCAGGGTGGGGCAGTGTCCAAGTAAAGGGTAGAGAGTGAAATATCTTGGGGAATGTGCAGCGTAGCCTTTGATTGACACTTAAGAAGAGGACGAGGGAGTGGGCATGTCACAATAAAGTTTGGGCAACTCTGTGGCTGCTGATGACACACACACACACACCTACTTTGGGCAATAGACCCTCCCAGATATGCTTGGATGGCCACTATAAATATCAGGTATAGAAACAGGATCCTCACATACACACACACAGCATTCAGCAACCGCATCTCCCATCGACTGCTGCACAAGTGAGTATTCGCTCTCTCAGCTTCCCTTCTGCTCTCTGCAATGCAGGGACTTGTTATTTTGCTCTCTCTCTCTCTCTCTCTCTCTCTCTCTCTCTCTATATATCTCCTTTTCTGCTATTTTTCTAATGAGATTCAGTGTATCTAGGAGGGATGTGAGGTTGGGGTGGGGGATTCCTCGAGTACATGGTACCACTTATGTTTAACTTCTGCTGCCCCAGTCAGTAATTTAATCCCAACGAACCTCATTGCTCACTTTGTTTTTTTTAATGGTCATGCAGCGTTAATTTAAGTAATCCTTGGACTCAATTGCAAATATCAAGGTTCCTTTAGGAACCCTTATTTTGTTATTCTGAAATCATCTCTTCTAAGTGGCTCGACCAAATGGATTTATAAAAGCACTTGTCCTTAACAATGTGGACTACAATAAGGGCAGAGACACACGTGGAGATTCGGGAGATTCGTCAACCAACGACAAATCGGCTCTTCTTCAGGCGACTAAATACCCCAAACTGCCTTCCCGCCGGCTAGAATCTAAGGAAGGCACTCGGATTACTTCGTTTTCCAAAGTCGCCCGAATTTTCCTAGTGAGGCAGCTTCGGGAGACTTTGGAAAAAGAAGTGCTCCGAGTGCCATCCCACCAGCGCTTTAGATTCTAGCCAGCAGGAAGGCAGTTCAGGGAGATTAGTCGCCCAAAGACGAGGTGATTTGTCGCCGGGCGACTAAATCTACCCGATTCTCCACGTGTGTCTCTGCCCTAAGGATGTTAAAATTTAAACGCATGTACATGTGACATTTTGTATGGTGTTGCTTCTTTCCTTAGTACTACAGCCACACTTTTTTTAGACTGCAGAACAAGGGAAACTGTTCGGTAATTTCTATACCTCGTTAATGTGCCGTTAAGATGCCCATGGAAAGAGTATCAGCATAAATCTTTTGCTGGTTTGGATTCACTGTATAAAGAAGTTAAGATCTTTATTGTAAAAATAATAGTCCTATACAGAAAAGGAAATGTTGGCACCAACATCTCAATATTGGCATTTTAGTTATTAATAGGTATCAAAAATCGAGAGTAGTACTAAGAATAAATTATTTTTGAGCAGCTTAGAGACAATTTACTGAAATGTGTATGACCAAGGAAAATTTCTCATAATCTAATTCTAGTTTTAAAAAACAAAAACCAGATTTGAGGGTATTGAACACTGACAATTTATAACAATGAGCTCTATTTGTGGAGCCAAGGTGAAGCATAAACATACTTTGAAATGATAAAATGGAGAAATCGGGCTGGGAATGTTTTATCTTAGATTAAAGGATAAACTAAAAGAGTCAATATCAAATATTTTCTAAAGGTTAGACCAGACTTTTTAAACGATTTTCTCAGGAACATACTGTATATGTCCAAATATATAGCATAAGCTTACCGCTTTCCATGGTGGGTCCGGGTGCTCGTGCCCCAGACCTTCAGCAAGGGGGAGTACGTTGCGGAAATTCGATTATAGGCAAGCACTAATCCGGAACACCATAAACTAGAATCCAGGAGCCCAAAGTTTAAATTATTATTAAATAAAATAAATTAAATTGTATTTTATATAAATAAATGAATTAAAATGTATATAAATAAATGTATATAAATAAATTAAAATGTATTAAATAAATTAAATACATCATGTAAAAAAATGAAGCAGCCTTGCACGTTTCGTGTCACCCCAGGACGGTTACTCATAGGTTCATGAGCCTATTATTAAAGTGAATAATGTTTACAATTTTGGATTATTTGTATAAAATGGAGTCAATGGGAGACAGCATTTCCGTAATTTTGAGCTTTCTGGATAACAGATCCCATACCTGTACTCTGGACCCACTTGTTCAAATGTGGTAATTGCTAATGCTCTTGTTTTGCCCCCTCAGGTCACAATGTCTTATCCAGTCAGTGCTCAGCCCCAGGGTGTTCAAGGTTATATGAGCAGCAACAGCAGCCAATGGAATTCTGATGTCTTTGACTGCTGTGAAGACATGGGCACCTGTAAGTACCTGGCTTATTGCTACTGGAACGTGCATGGTCTATTGGAATCATCATTTATTACATGAATTCTTTGTCCTCTCCTGTGACTGACAAAGAATCCAAATATACGTGGGGGGATGGGGATTGCCACAAATGCCTCAATCCTTAGGGTAGAACTACACGGGCGATTTCCCCGCTATTGTGTCGGATCCAACGCGCTGCGCTAAAATGCAGGCGTCAAATTGGGTGCTCCGGAAAACAAGGTCGCTGGGCAATCGTCCATGTAGTTCTACCCTTATTCTTCTTCATTAGAATGATGCAGCCAGGTGCAAAATACGATAGGATGAAGACTTTTTAAAAAAATATATTTTATATATATCTATACTGGCCTTGAGAAAGGTTCCGGAGTGGACTGAAACATCATGTTGGCTGTTTATATGCTCACATAAAATATAATCATCATTTTTGCACAAAAGTACCGGTGGTCTTCTTGGAGAATATATATATATATATATATATATATATATATATATATATATATATATATATATATATAATCAAACAGAATGGAATGCACAACCATTAGTATGCAGAAACCTGGGTGCTAGTCTGAGAAGTATGTAGAGTCTAGACAAAATGCAGGGATTGACAGCACTCCAAGGAAATACATCAAGTCAATAATTCAAATGAAAGTGGAGATTTATTGGTGATCCATCGTTTCGGCTCCGCACAGAAGCCTTCCCTGATATATATATATCTCTCTATATATATATATATATATATATATACAGTATCTCTCTCTCTCTCTCTCTCTCTCTCTATATATATATATCTATATATATCTATATATATATATATATATATATATATATATATATATATATATATATATATATCTCTCTGTATATATATAGATATATATATATATATATATATATATATATATATATATATATATATATAGTCTTCTGTATATGAATTCCTTCTCAAGTATGTCAAATATTTGTAGTAACAAAGTCTCCATACCCATCATTTGTATCCAAAATACCATAACCCGTTATATTCTAGTTCCTTTCTGTTTGTGGTACCCACATCTAAACCCAAACTGCATCTTGTGCCCCAGGTCTATGTGGAACATTCGTACCCTGCATTTTGGCTTGTAAAGTGTCTAAGGATTATGGAGAGTGCTGCTGCCTGCCATGTCTGTTTGGCTCTGTTCTTGCCGTAAGGACAGGAATAAGGGAGCGCTACCACATTGAGGTAAATAGATTTTGCTAGAACTGCAGGCTGCAACTTGATTGGTGAAGAGTGACATCCATAGATAAATACACAGCATATACAATGGCATTCTGAAGAGTTTAGTATAATTAAATGGCCTTATGTCAAAATGGCTGAACATGAGTATAACAGTCTATAGAAGGGATAGAACGGGGATCAGGAATATCCAATTAATATTAGTAGGATGCTGATAACAAATGAAGTTATGGTTGCCCTTTTTTATTCAAGTGGGGCTCATTTATAAACACTGAGCAAATTTGCACCTGGGCAGTCACCCCTGAGCAACCAATAAAAAGTTTGATTTCATTCCTTAACCTGCAGGTGATTTAAAAATGCCAGTCACTAATTGGTTGCTATGGGTTACTGCCCACGTGCAAATTATCCCAGTGTAAGGGCTCTTACAGACGAGCATTTTTAGCTGCGCTCCCCTGCGTTCCAGTTTCATGCGTTCAGCGCAGGAGTAGACGCACTGAATTATTTTCAATGGGGCTGTACTAACACAGACACATGTAGGTGCCAAACGCAGGTTGCGACACAGCGGGGCACATTTACTAAGCTCGAGTGAAGAATTCTAAGTTAAAAAACGTCGAATTTCGAAGGTTTTTTTTTGGGGTACTTCGACCATCGAATGAATCGAAGTAAAACTTGTTTGACTATGTGACCATTCGATAGTCGAAGTACTGTCTCTTTAAAAAAAAAAAACTTTGACTATCTACTTCAGCACTTTCAACCTACCGAGCATCAACGTTAGCCTATGAGGACCTTCCCCATAGGCTTTCTAAGCTTTTTTTGATCGTAGGAAAATACTTCAATCGATGGATTAAAATCCTTTGCATTGAACGATTTTTCGGTAAATCCTTCGACTTCGATATTTGAAGTCGAAGGATTTTACTTTGATGGTCGAATATTGAGAGTTAATTAACCCTCGATATTCGACCCTTAGTAAATGGGCCCTAGCATGTTGCATTTTTCCTGAGTTCGGTGCTTACATTTGTCTGTGTTAATACAGCCCCATTGAAAAGAATTCAGTGCGTCTACTCCTGCGCTCCCCTGCGGCTGAATGAATGAAACTGGAACGCAGGGGAGTGCAGCTAAAAACGCTCATCTGTAAGAGCCCTTAATAGAAGGCCCACTATGTTTGCAATCTCTCATTCAGGCTCATTTATAAACTTCGAGAAGGGCAGATTGGTTCGCACAGTGAATATATTTGCCCTGCACATGGTTACATTTATAAAGCTGAATACGAGTGTGCCAACCGAATTGCGATTTTTTTTTCACACTGCGAATGCCTATAATAGCTTTTTAAATATGGCAAAAATCGCAAATTGCGAATATTATGTGCGCACTCTGCGTTTGAATTATGACACAACTTTGGTGGCAGGGAAAATATTCGTAAAACAGTTTTACAAATTGCGAATTTAAGTAACTGTCAACGCTATTTTCGCACACAAGCACCCCGCAACAGTGGTCGCACTCACACAAATACCCGTCTCATTTGCGAGCCATTCGCAAAAATTTATTCTCAATGCGAATTCGCAAAAAACAGGAAAGACGGCCACAGCAGTGCAATATTTTAGCGTTCAGGAAAAAACATGGGCAATACAACCATTTGCGAATAAATATGTGCTGTGCGAACTTTATAAATGACCCCCATTGAGTTTTCTTTTCATCTCTCCCTTCATTCACCCATTCTCTTTCTCCCTTTCTCATGGCAGGGTTCCATCTGTAATGACTGGGTGTGCCTCTCATTCTGTGCCCCATGCACTCTCTGCCAAATGGCTCGGGAACTAAAGGCCAGGAACTGAGAAGACTAGAAGACTGGGGGAGGGTATGGACAGGTCAAGAAGGACTTTGCCTGAAGGACCTAACAACTTTCTATTGGTTGATAAAATGAAACTACTGGACCCATGAAAGACCCTCACTTACCCCCACATGCATCAATGCAGCTGGCTACATAGAAACATATTAATCCCATTATGTATAACGTATATATATATACCTGTATCTACTGGATATCAAGAGAAGTAACAACTGAGTAAATGGCAACATTTTAGAAAACAAAAAGGTTTTAACTGAGAAATAAAGGAGAGCTCCTTCATCCTCTCCAACCCTGATAGACTATCCTTAGATATTTATTTTATGTTGATATTAAATCTTAGACAAGGCTGAGGCTGGCGGCTTTTATAAAATAGGAAACCTCTGGATTTGCCCCAATCAGCTCAGCTTTCTGATATTGGCTGACATGATGGGAGTTGTACATGAACACAGTTCATAAAGCCTCCCTGAAGAGGACCTGAACTTTCCAACATAATCACAGCAGATGACCAGGGTGATATCAGTATACAATATTATATTGGCATCATACATTCATTATTCTATATTCATATGGTTTGGAAAGTGTGTTTTTGAGAACATCAGGGATTTCAATAGGAGATTCCTCAAGTCAATGGATCAGGATCAACCCTTACAATCTAGGTTGTATATTTGCAACTACAGTATCACTGCGCAATGTGTACCCGAGCCACAGTCTGTAACATTACTCTGGTTTTGCTTGTTTACTAATTAAATATTAATAAATATTTTTGTAATTAACAACAGAAAATGTGAGTCTTGAATCAATAAAAGGGCAACTTGATGCTTGGGTTAAACGATAGATCAGAGGAATCCTTAGGAAACACTGAAAAAGCTGGAGCTCCTACAACAAGCTGGACATGTGAATTTATTCATAGGGCAGATTTTTTGAACGATACTATTGGATAAAGATAATACTTTGGAGAAGGGTTCCCCACCCTATTTTCACCTGTGAGCCACATTCAAATCTAAAAAGAGTTGGGGAGCAACACAGGAATAAAAAAAGTCGCTGTGGTGCCAAATAAGGGATATGATTGGCTATTTGGTATCCCTATGTTGACTGGAAGCCCATAGATGGTTCTAGTTGGCAGTACATCTGGACAAAAGTTGTCTCCAAATCTGGAATTCAAAAATGAGCACTTACTTTGAGGCCACTGAGAGCAACATCCAAGGGGTTGGTAAGCAACTTGTTGCTAATGAACCACATTGTAACTGGTCTAAAATGCATATTGTATTTAAATGTGCACATGGGCCCGAACAAGGTGTAGGCGACATAGAAGCTACATGCCTGCGCCCTCCCAGCTTTGCACTGTAGGCACGTGCCTCTTTCATACCCTTAGTTCCAGCCCTGGAAGTCTGTAAGAAAATGGAAAGGTATGGACTAGGGAGAGGTTCAGCCATAGTCAAGTTCAAGTAAAAGTTCAGGGCAGGTGGCAAGATCCAAAGTCAATAAACAGGCAAAAGACAGTGAGGTGCACAGTAACAGGCTTGTGCAGGATCAACTTGGGTAAAGCATAATAAGAATAATACATTTATTCAAAGGAAATTTGGCACCAACAAGGTGGGTATATCTGTAAAGTTCATGAACATTAGAAGCCCTCAGCATTAAAATCAAAAGTCCAGAGCCTCATTGCAAAAGCTGCATCGCTGATTTCCAATGCCCACATCATCATCTTGCTCCCCTGCAGCATAATGACACTAAGGGGCCCATTTACTTAGCTCGAGTGAAGGAATAGAAGAAAAAATACTTTGAATTTGGAATGGTCGAATATGGCTACTTCGACCATCGAATTGGCTACTTTGACCTTCTACTACTACTTTGAACGATTCGAACTAAAAATCGTTTGACTATTCGACCATTCGATAGTTGAAGTACTGTCTCTTTAAAAAATTCTTCGACCCCCTAGTTCGCCACCTAAAACCTACCAAGGCCAATGTTGGAAGGTCCCCATAGGCTTCCTAACAATTTTCTGATCGAAGGAATATCCTTCGATCGATGAATTAAAATCGAACGATTCAAAGGATTTAATCGTTCGATCGAATGATTATTACTTTGACCGTTCGATCGTAGGAATATCGCTAAATCCTTCGACTTCGATATTCCAAGTCGAAGGATTTCAATTCGGCAGTCGAATATCGAGGGTTAATTAACCCTCGATATTCGACCCTAGGTAAATGTGCCCCAAATGTGCCCCAAATGTGCATCACAAGTTTCAGAGCTCACACATCAGTCAGGGGATATAAAGAGAAGAAGACACCAGACCAGTGGAGCGCCTCAAAATTCTTTCCCTAAATTACATTTGTTTTAACTATGCAGGTATGGGATCTCGTATCCTGAATGTTTGGGACCTGGGGATTTCTGGATAAGGGATGTAATTTGGATCACCATATCTTAAGACGACTAGAAAACATCTAAACATAAAAACTCAGTAGGATCGTTTTATGACCATCGAAAGTTTATGCAGCTTATTTACACACCAGGCACAAGCTTTATCATTACAGAGATAATAGCAAATCACAAATAATAATTATTTGCTTTAATAAAACTCTAAGATTTTGGAGCTTCCTAGATAAAGGGTTTCTAGACAACAGATACTATACCTGTATTATTTTTTACCGAGTTCATTGGTTTTGTGTATTCACTGATTGTGTATTCACTCATTATAAACCCTCCCATAGGTTTCAACACTTCCTTACACCCAAAAAAAAAAAAGTTTCTAATAAACATTGGTTCAACTCTAGAGCGTGAGAAAGTATCATCACATAGATACACATGGATTCCGACATGGACCAACCTGTTTGTGGATCTGGTATCTCAGATTAGGCAGGGTCACAGCATGTGGAAATTACATTACTTGAAGGCTCTAGTCTAGGGTGTATTTAAAACATTAAAGTTGTGCAATCAGTTGATATGAGACGCTACCCATTGCATCACTACTCATTGCACACACTGCTGCATCTGGGAACTCCATAAAAGATAATAGGACGCAATAATGGAAAATAACCCACATAAACGTGCAGGAACTTTCTGTGCCAGTAGTTACTGGAAGACTCTGAAGACAGACAGAGTAAAGATACTAACATTTACAAAGTGCAGTGCAGGGTGCAAAGTACAAAAATCAGGTGGGGAAAAAAAGCCCCATGACAATTGTTTCCAAAAGTGTTTGTACACTGTGGGGCTGATTCACAAAGAGTCGAATATCGAGGGTTAATTAACCCTCGATATTCGACTGGGAATTAAAATCCTTCGACTTCAAATATCGAAGTCGAAGGAATTTAGCGCAAATAGTGCGATCGAACGATCGAAGGATTATTCCAACGATCGAACGATAAAATCCTTCGAATCGAACGAATATCCTTCGATCAAAAAAACTTAGGAAAGCCTATGGGGACCTTCCCCCTAGGCTAACATTGAATTCGGTAGCATTTAGATGGCGAACTAGGGGGTCGAAGTTTTTTCTTAAAGAGACAGTACTTCGACTATCGAATGGTCGAACGATTTTTAGTTGAATAGTCTGATTCGAAGTCGTAGTCGAAGGTCGTAGTAGCCCATTCGATGAATCCTTCACTCGAAGTTAGTGAATCGGCCCCTGTGTCTGCGGGAAGTAAACAAAGCGTAAATATTTCTAATAATAAATGAATAAAGATGAATAGACTGAAGGTGATCATAATGGATATTTGTTGTACATTTTATGTAGTTCAGGTGACATCTCTGTACACACTGCTCATAACGGACCTTACATCTGTGTGGTGGATCTTTCATGCATTCCTCCACTGGAGAACTCAGGAGTAAATGCAGCCCAGTCTATTTTATTCATTTGTACTCACTGTGGTGCAGGCAAGCGCCAAACCCAAGTGGAACACAACTTGTTGCTTGTCTGTACTACAGTGAGCACAAATGTACAGGAAATATAGGGTTGTGTTAACTGCAGTAGAACACATGAAGGATCTACCACAAGGGGACACAGGAAGAAATGCTCCAAGAGAGCATGAGTGGTGCACAGCTGAGCCCCATTTGCTAGCTACAGGCCTAAATCTGGTCAGACCAGACTGGTTGTTAGTGGGCATTAACTGTCAGACTGGGCTGGCGGGACACCGGGAAAAAAACCTGGTGGGCCAGCGGTTCTTGTGGGCCACGCAGGCCCAGATCCGCACACTGCTCCTCTTCCTCCCCCCCCCTTTTCCGGTCGAGTGTAAGCGCGCTTTGTTGTATGCCCCTTCTCCTCTCTTTGCCAAACAGCAAACGGTGCGCACGCATACGTAGCAGGGCCCCTGTTGACTATGGACAACATTTATGGGGAATCGGCAAGCAGGTTCTACTTAGGGTATTAAAAACATATTCCCCTACTGAGGGTAAACAATATAAAAACTTTTTTTTTATTGAAAAATAAGGGCAAATCGTGGATTCTGGTTTGGTTGAACTTTGTTTATTTAAAAAATCTGAGAAAATCTGATTTTCCTAAATAACCCCCAAGGTATTGGGTTGAGGGGGTTTTATTACCAGGGTCAGTGACACCAACAAGCAAACAGTTGCAAACTATAATGAGACGGAAAAGCTTATCTTTCCAAATCCATGCTAATTATTTTATAAAAACAATTAAAAAAGTTGCTTAAAATAGTCTGCATACTACTTACTAACTTACTTCACATAAAGTCAGACTAAAGTCAGACTTTAAAGGGCCAACCCCTCAAAAAATGTTTTGCCTAATAAAAGAAAAAATTATTCTAAGCAACTTTGCATTATACATTTATTACAATTACACACAAACACACATATATACATATTCAGTGAAACCTCAATTTTACATCCCCTGATTTTGCATGTTTCTGGATCTTATGGGGTTCAAATATATATATATATATATATATATATATATATATATATAAATCTTCCAAGTGAGTATCCGCACTCCAAAATCAATCTTGAAACAAGCTGGGGTGCACGGTAAGTCTTGTATACATCAACGTTTCATAGACCAGCACTCCCTTTATTGTGAAACAAAAAATCATTTATTGCATCTTTTCTCCAACGTTTCGGTCCCTCTTGAAAAAGGTCCCAAGAGGGACCGAAACGTTGGAGAAAAGATGCAATAAATGATTTTTTGTTTCACAATAAAGGGAGTGCTGGTCTATGAAACGTTGATATATATATATATATATATATATACTGGAGTGGTGTCCCTGTCTTAGACTTAGTCTACACCGTGGACAAAACATATATTAAACACATAAGTTCAGCCTTTTTTCTGGAGTTGTTACTGGTCCTACATGAAATAATTTTCTTTTTCAGGACACCTTTTACCTCCAGTTACAAGGGACCGTGATGGGATCCAACGTCGCCCCCACCTATGCCAACATATTCATGAATCAATTTGAGAACGAGTATGTATACACACAGAATCTTTACATAAAGCACTGCCTTAAGTAGTGGCGCTATATCGATGATTTGTTGGTGATCTGGGGCTACGTTGAATCCCTTCTAACATTTAAGGAACATCTGGATGATTGTAGCCCCTCGATTAAATTCACACTGAGGAGTATGTGACATTCTTAGACACTAAGGTATATCGGAGAGGAGAATACTTGTATACAGATTTGTTTGTCAAATTGACAGATCGTAGCGATCTACTGAGGTTTGAAAATGCACATCCTCGGGCTAATGTTTCATCTCTTCCTAGGTCACAATTTTTACGTGTGAAATGGATAGTAACTGAGAGGGATCAGCTAACCACACGAAATGAGATCTAAATTTACACAGAGAGGATATCCCAGTGACATGTTGCATCAGGAGAAACCACAGGGGTCACGTAAGAGGGAACGTATACCTTTTTGACACACATACCATCCATGTGTGCATAAGATACATCGCATCATACATAAGCACTGGCCCCTATTAGGGTGGGCTTATCCAGATATTCCGGAGTTCCTAGAACCCCCACTTTTGTCATATAAACGACCACGCAGTCTGAGGGATAGACCCGCTAATTCTGATTTGGGCATAACCAGGATGAGTTCACAGAGGCTATTGGCATCTCTCCGTAATGGCATGTACCCATGTGTTAAGCCGGCCATAGACGCATAGACGACCGTACGACGATCGTTCAGAGGACGATTGTTCGTACAAATGCACCGACCTACAACTAACGTATTGTTGGTTTTAAGTTGGAGAACTGACAAATTGGGTGATGTTCTGGTCATTATTTGACATAGTAGTGACGTATGTTCACGCTCACGGAAATGACTATCGTGGAAATGACGTCTTTTCTAAATGGAAACTAGGTATTCAAACGAACGCGCTAGTCAGTCAAACGACCCCACCCCGACCGATCGTGCGCGCGAATCCTCTCTATCCTCTATTTTTCAAACCTATTTTGTTTCTGTTCTGAGATTCATAATGAGTCTGGGGTTTATGAATGCCAATAAAAGAGCAGCACTGGCAATCACTTTGGCAACAGAAAATAAGAAAAAGAGAAAGCGCTCATGCTGGAGTGGCTTCTAAAGCGTGAGACTTTGTCTCTTCTGCAGGAGTTGCAAGCTCACAACCCTGAGGATTATAAAAATGATCTGAGGATGTCTGGAACATGCTTCAGCTGGTCTGCCCACTAATTCAGAAGCAACATACTGTTATGAGATAATCGATCTCACCAGAACAAAGGCTTATTGCGACTCTGAGGTTTTTGGCTACTGGAAGGTAACTTGAAGATCTCAAATTCTCTACTGGAATTTCTGCTCAATCTTTAGGGAATATTATTCCAGAGATATGCATTTAAAGGTAATATTGATATTTGAAATAAGCATTTAAAGGCATGTAAAGTCTAAAACAGAATTAGGTTAGAAATGCTGTATTTTGTATACTAAATATAAACATGAACTTACTGCACCACAAGCCTAATCAAACAAATAATTTATGCTTTCAAAGTTGGCTACAGGGGGTCACCATCTTGTAACTTTGTTATACATCTTTGCAAGACTAAGACTGTGCACATGCTCAGTGTGGTCTGGGCTGCTTAGGGATTTTCATAAACAAAGCTGCTTGAGTTCTGCATGGCTGGGAAGTAAGGCGGGGGCTCCCCCTGCTGTTCATAAGTATGATTGTTTCCCTGCTCAGCAGTTAGGGGCCGTCTGACAATTCCTATCCACAGCAGTAAATGAATTTCACTGCATACAGTCAGGTTTCTTATAAAAACTGTACACATTTTTTATTCAAAGTATATTGGAGATAGGTTTCTTTTTCATTAAAGAAAGTAAAAATGGGATTTTATTTTTTTTGCCTTTACATGCCCTTTAAGCTGGTTATATCACTTTATTATATCGATATTGAATCCCAGAGTGAACACTGTCCATGAATGTATAATGGAAAGTTTATCAGGTACTGTTTTACCAATATATATGTTTTGTTTTCCCATAGTTTCCTGAGACTTCAGAAGAGTGGCAAGCAATTGCTCAACAGTTCTATGATTATTGGAACTTCCCAAACTCTGGCGGTGCAATAGATGAGAAACACGTCCGCATAAACGCACCACCAAACTCGGGATCATATTTTTACAATTACAAAGGCTATTTTAGTATTGTATTACTTGCAATTGTCAATGCAAACTATGAATTTATAATGGTGGACATTGGAAAGAATGGGAGACTGTCCGATGGCGGAGTTATTGAACAAACTGCATTTAATCGGAAACTAAAGAGCAAAGAGTTACATTTGCCAACAAACCAGGAGACCAAGGAAGGACTAAATTTTGCTTTTGTTGCTGATGAGGCCTTTGGACTTCATGAAAATCTTTTGAAACCTTTCCCACAAAAAAATTTCACACCTCGATAAATTTATGTAGTAGATTTAGAGGCAGCGCACTCCAGGGCATCAAATAATGATTGCTCTTCTCCAGATTATTAAAAAGTTAAATTCTTTATTTAAACATAGTATCAGACAGACTCAGTATCTGAGGTCTGACGCGTTTTGTGATACACTTCCTCAGAGACCTCACTTCCTGTCACATAACAACAGGTTTAAATCCCCCAACACACCTGTGTATTAATTAAGTTAATACAACTTCCAAATTAAAAATTTAAATCTGATTCATTAAAATTTCCCGTCAGTTAATCACTTCAAAGAATACATTAAAAACAAGATGGTTCAACTCAACCACTTCTTAATTAATACTAAGTACAAATACAATATAATGCTAAAATATACACGGGGTTTCTTTTGTGTGACATTCAGTTCACTTTTACATTTATTTCTCATTTAACACAATAAATTTATGTCCTGAAAAAATAGACATTATAGTTCTTTCCTGTTGTGTTCTGCAGAATTTTCTGCGCAAGAACAACCACAGTCCCTATGCCCCTGTCAGCATGGTGGATCATGAGGATGTTCAGACGGGGACCATTGTACCAGCTCAATGGCGGAATGAAAGCAACATGTTTCTACAACTGCAAAGGTTATTTTAATGGGGTTGGCAAAGTATACTGGCAATACCGGATGGTTTAAATTTTCACCTTTTGCAATTATTATTGTATAGCGCGTGAATACAGTCATTGCATAAAACTTTGTACAAAATAAATAAATACTTATATTTTGTTGAACATTTAGGGGCAGATTTATCAAGGGGCGAATTTCGAGGGTTAAAAATAGGGATGCACCGAATCCACTTTTTTGGATTCGGCCGAACCCCCGAATCCTTCACAAAGGATTCGGCCGAATACCGAACCGAATCCGAACCCTAATTTGCATATGCAAATTAGGGGTGGGAAGGGGAAAACATTTTTTACTTCCTTGTTTTCTGACAAAAAGTCATGCAATTTCCCTCCCTGCCCCTAATTTGCATATGCAAATTAGGATTCGGATTCGGTTCGGCCGGGCAGAAGGATTTGGCCGAATCCGAATCCTGCTGAAAAAGGCCGAATCCTGGCCAAATCCTGAACCGAATCCTGGATTCGGTGCATCCCTAGTTAAAAAACAAAAAGTCAGAATGCATAAACTGTTCAGCAGTCATCTAAAAAAAAAAAAAATATATATATATATATATATATAAATTCCAGGGAATGCCAGCACTCACGAAAAAACAAATAAATTTGCCTGGGTGCGCGATCAAAAGATAAGTCATACAAACCAAAAAAGGATCAGCACTCACAGGTCTTAAAAATAAAATAAAGATTTTTTATTAAAGAGCTATGGACTATATATATATATATATATATACGCAGTCCAAAGGTACACACCGTTTCCAATGTTGAAGACCTGGGTGCCTGCCAGTATGTAATAGAGTCAAATGTAGCAGATAGCGGCACTCACAGGATTTCCAACAAATTTCAGTTTGAAAAAAGTCTTTATTGAAGCTCAAAGTTTCGATCCCCCACAGGGATCTTCGTCAGGAGGGAAAACAAACAAAACCTTTTGATTTGTTTGTTTTCTCTCCTGACGAAGATCCCTGTGGGGGATCGAAACGTTGAGCTTCAATAAGGTTCGGCCCCAGTGCCTATGAACGTAAGTGCAAACCATCATGCAAACAAACTATTTTACAGCTTTACAAATGCATTCTGATGTACTTACAGTATATACATACTAACCTGTATTTAGAAAGTGTGTTTACGAGAGAGAACGTTCGTGTGCCGATCGTTCGGTCGTGTTTGGGCGCAAATGTTACCACTTCCGGGAAAATTTTTTTCTAATAGCCTCATATTTCTCATAATATCTGTCAAATGTGTTTTTTCCAAAAATGTCTGTTGTAACCTCAGACGGTGAGAAGTGTATACATACAGTACCTCCCAGACTCTGCATGAGCAACCTTTTGGCCACGGCCCACAGTCCACCCTCTTTAGTACTGGACACAGCCCCCAGCATTTGAGTTTCAAGTATGTTTCAGCATTTCATAACCAGCTATGTAGTTAAGTTATGTAGTTACATATTTGGGAAAAGGGTTTGTCACATAATATAGGGACATGAACGTTCGTTGTGAACGTTCCCATATGTTCAACCTACGACTGGCCCTACGTACTTCCGTCGGAGGCCATGGATAATGTCGTGTACTTCCGTCAGAGGTTTCATGGATATCGTCAATACACGCAGAGATACGATCGGCAGCCGACAGAAATTTTCTAACCTGTCCAATCGACCGAACGGCCAATCAGCATGGCACAACAAATGTCGGCGCACTCCACATATGGTCCGAAAGTCATACGAGAGTCGTACGAATCCTCGATTCGTACGATCTGATCTTTGCGTCTATGGCCAGCTTAAGATGCAACCGGTGCTCTAGTGTCATAAGTACTGACACATTTACAGATCCTTATTCAGGAAATAAATTGAGATACAGGGTCACTTTACATGTGACTCAGAGTATGTAGTCTACATGCATAAATGCCCCTGTGGCTTGGCTTACATAGGGGAGACCATACAACCAATCCGTGATAGGATCAGTCAACACAAATCCACCGTAAGAAAAGAAGTGCTTAAGTGGCCTGTTCCACTACATTTCCATTCTGCACGTCGTGATTCAAGTATAAGAGAAGGAAGAGGAACTCCAACAGTATTACTGCAAATAACTTTTTATTCCAGGCAGTGGAAAACACAACATGTTTCGGGTACTGCACGTCATTCAGGCGGGAGCTTTGAGATTTCTTCTGATAGAGAATGTTGCCCCCCCCCGACATGGACTCTTAAAACTCCAGAAGAGGGAGAAATTTTGGATCCATACCTAAGGGCCTCAATAGGGAATATGACCTATATGCCTTTATATGAATATAATAACATTTTTTACTTTAACACACAGAATAGCCAAATGTCTATTAATAGGTTGACCTAATTGATGTACAATTGGCATATGCTGCAATAGGACATATGATGTATAAATAGTGTCTTACTTACTATACTGGGGAACCTTAATTACTAAGCCTTTTAATTGAATTCTTGTTAAACATGTTACACATACCAGGTGTGTTAATGAATAACCTTTAAATAGGATGTGATGTCATTATGATGTATAGTGCTTGAGAAAGAAGCCGGAGCTTCGAAACGTTGCAAGTTTTTCAGATAGAGAATTTTACTCTTTTTTCACTTTAATATATATATATATATATATATATATATATATATATATATATATATATATATATATATATATATATATATACACACACAAGTTCTGTGCCAAGAAATAAAGGGGGTGGTTTAGTATAGTATAGTATAGCTTATATTAAGCAACTTTTCAATTGGTCTTCATTATTTATTTTTTATATTTTTTTAATTATGTACCTTCATCTGAACCTTTCTATCATTCAAATGGGGGGTCATTGACCCCATCTAAAAAAACAAATACTCTGTCAGTATTTATTTTTTGTTATTGCTACTTTGTATTACCTATCTTTCTATTCAGGCCTCTCTTGTTCATAGTCCAGTCTCTTGTTCAAATCAATGCATGGTTGCTAGGGTAATTTGGAATATAACAACTATATTGCTGAAATTGCTGCTGAATAAAAAGCTAAATAACTCAAAAACAGTAAAAAAAAAATGAAAGCCAATTGCAGGTTGTCTCAGAATATCACTCTCTATATCATACTAAAAGTTAATACATAGGTAAACAACCTGCATGGCTCTGTAAAAGAATAAAGGCTGCAGCACTCCAGATGGTTTTTGCACTGAAAACATTATTTAATATGGTTGCAGCCATTCCGGTTTTTGAAAAAAATGTTGATTTTGATATTTATTTGTGGGTGCTATTTTGAACCAGGGGGGGGGTAGTGTGGGCCCTTGAGAGGAAGTTTTCTGGTGGGCCCCAAGTACCCCAGTCCGACACTGACGGGGGTCCTTGCTCCCCGACGCATACCCTAGAGGTTCAGGTCCCTCTAGGACAAAAGGGCTTTACTGGGCCTTGACCCAGGCTCAGTGGGAACATCCACATGGTTAGGACACAAGCAGCAAAAGAGGAAGATCCACCCCATTCCAAACACTATATTAAAGTGTTGCAAGAAGTGGTCATTACACCTCTTGGCCAATAACTGGATAGGTGAAAGTAAACCAGATACATGGGCTTTTGCCCACCAACTAGGGAAAAGGAGGAAGGGTAGGGAATTAAAGCCATAGGGGCATATGAACCCTATGGGTCCCTACATATTATATATATATATATATATATATATATATATATATATATATATATATATATATAATTATTATGATATTATTTGTATAGAACCAGCATTTTACACAGCACAGAGATTGTTTTCCTTCACATCACTCCCTGTCCCTCATATCACTGCCTGTATCCACATTCAGGCTCAGTTTTCTCAGAAGCCAGAAAGACTGTGGGAGGAAGCCCGCCTCAAGGAAAAGAGAACCTAAAAATCCACACTTATTTGGGTCTGGCTGGGATCAAACCTAAGGCCCCAGTTCTGCCATAGTGATTACTCTGATAAGCATGTATAGAATTTCATATAAAAGACTGAAAAGAAATAGTTCCTCCTGCCCAAACTTTCATGTAAATGTTTGCGTCTAGAAGCAGCACCTCACCGGGTACAAAGCCCACAGCCTGCCAATGATTTAGAGAACTACAGAAGGGTTCAGCACTATGTGGCAACCCAATGGGTATCATTATCTCCATCAGAGAAGGTGTGAAAAGAGCTAAATCCCTTAACTGAATGATCTGATAATTGAAGAGGACAAAGTTAATAAGTTACCGGGAGAGAAAAATAAAGGCATTTGTATCTGGCTTAGCAAACAGGGAAACATAAAGTTCTAGGAACTGGGGAGAGAATAAGGACACATTCAAATAAAATGGCACAAAGTGTACTGGTCCTGTCTCCTTTCTGGCTCCAAGTAACATACTTTAATTGCTTTTTTTGAGTCATCCGACTCATTTTTTGCTCCAACCTTGCTGTTTGCCAGTTGTACATGGCACATTGCGGACTCAGCTGGAATCAGACCGATGACATTTTTCAGCAACTCACAACACGAATGAATTGTTTGCAACTATTAACAAAAATATTAGTTTGGGAAAGTGGCATATTATAGATTAAGAAGAAAAAAAAGTCAGCTAGCCTCCTGACACCTCTCTCCACTGAAACCCAAGCTTTAGTCTCAACAGCTCTGAAATATCCATGTTTATTATTCTATTTCCTGTGGAAATTCACATAGAAATTGACAGTCCAGTGCCTCCCTGTATGTCTATATCCTAATACACTCTTCTGCCATATTCCTGCTTCTCACCTTTTGTCTTCATTTTCAGTTCACTTTCTCTCAGCTGTAAGATTTCTGTTTGGCTTTTCTCAGTCAGTGGTGTTCCCTGCCCAGGCTCTTCTTTTCTCCGATGTAACCCATTTTTTTTGCTGCAATACCTTTTCCCAGCTGCTCTCAGACATATACAATATATATTTATATATTTGAGACCGTCTGTCTCAGCTGAGCCTTCACAATAGGGAAGGGGATGACTAGATGCTGCTGAACTCTCAAAAATGTAATAATTGACAACAAAAATATGGGGTGCCAGTATTTTTTATTAAATAAATGGTAAAACAAAGATCAAAAGGAGATTGCGTAGTATAAAAAATACTTTCGGTAACGCACAGTAAGTTCACTTTAGGGTATTACTCACATGCTGCATATAGTTGCTCTCATGTTTCCCAAAATGTCTCAAGGGCTCCAACATGATTGGTGAGTGTCATCTTGGTAACTACCCCACCAGGCCCGAACTGGCAGTCTGTGGGTTTTGGCAAATGCCAATGGGGCTGCTGTAAGATTCCTTAGACCAGTGATCCCCAATGAGTGGATTATGAACAACATGTTTTGCACCAACCCCTTGGACGTTGCTCCCAGTGGCCTCAAAGCAGGTGCTTATTTCTGAATTCCAGGCTTGGAGGCAAGTTTATGTTGCTCCCCAACCCTTTTGACATTTCAATGTGGCTCATGGGTAGAAAAGGTTGGGGACCCCGCCTTAGACTGTCATTACTTATGGGGAATATGGGGGATTGTTTGGGCACTTGAAATGCCCAGGCATATTTTGAACCTCACTCTGGATCTGTACCCAACACTAGGGGGCACCAAAGAACCCACCACAGAATCCTATGGGATTTTTAGAATCATATATAAATATGCTTTTAAAAATCCCACAGGGATGAATAAAACATGGTTGAGTTTTTCTGTGGTGGGTTCTAATGTCACATTTTGATAAATCTGCCCTCTAGCGTTGGGTACAGATCCAGAGTGAGGTTCAAAATATGTACATTCATTCCCAACATATAAGCCGTCCAAAGAGGATGAGCTCCCTCCCACAATATAACCTATGGGCAGCAACAACTAACACTACCCCTGGGCATAGGTTACAGATACTGGGGGTTCCTGAGCCGGTAGGGAAAATAATTTTTGGGTCCCTACAGGCCTGGACTGGCAATCTGTGGGTTCTGGGAAATGCCAGAGGGGCTGCTATAAGGTGCCAAAAAAGTTAGTATTTAGTGGGCTGGTGGGGGCTGTTTGGGCCTCTGTGTACCTGAAATGCCAGGGTCTATTTTAATTAAGTGCACCTGCCATGTATTCTGGGCTCTCTGCCAAAAGCCAATTTAAGTTAGAAACTTTGTATATTTTTCTTGCTTTTCAGTGCAGGAGATGAAAGAGAAAGTTGGGACATTTCAGTAACAATCCGGGACTGCAGCTGAGCTGTCCAACAAAAAAAAGGGACAGTTGGGGGGTATGGCTCAACTTCACCTCTCAACACCTATAGATAGCCAAAGGCATTTAGTGGGTTTTGTCTCAGTAAATGGGAGATAAAATTAAATGGGGAAATAGTATATACTTCCAGGCAAGGTAAATAGAGTAGATTCCCAGTATACAACCTCCTTCCGTTAGCTTTGTTGTCAGTGCTTTCAAATCAGCAGTATGATAGGCAGGGGGAATAAGTACTAGACACAACCATCTTGCCACTTGTTAGACGCAAAGAAGTTCCAAATAATTAAATAAATAAAGAAGACCCATTGCAAAATTGCTTAGAAATGGTCATTCTATAACACAGTAAAAGTTAACTTAAAGGTGAACCACCCCTTTAAAATTGATAGGGAGTGATTACAAAGCATTTAAACTTCTCGGCAGCGACATAGCCAGAGCTTATGGATAGACCCTTATAATATCATTAAAGTAAACATTTCCTTAAAGGAGAAGGAAAGCTACGGAGGCATTTTATTGCCAATAGATTAGCTGCAATAGTGCAAGCTAGAATGCTATATTTATTCTGTAAAATATTTTACCATACCTGAGTAAAAAGCTCTATAAACTCTCTGTTTGTTTAGAATAGGAGCTGCAGTATTAACATGGTGTGACATCACTTCCTGCCTGAGTCTCTCCCTGCTCTGGGCTCAGATTACAGTAGAGAAGGGAGGGGTGGGGAAGAGGAGCAAACTGAGCATGCTCTTGCCCAGGGCAATGAGGTTTAAGCTGAAGGCAGGAAGTCTGATACAGAAGCCCATGAGTACACAATAGAAGGAAAGAAATGCAGTGTTTCTTTTGACAGGGGACTCAGAGCAACATTACTTTGGGGGTTTACTGGTATATTTAGATGGACCTTTCTGATAAGGCTTACTTAGTTTTAACCTTTCCTTCTCCTTTAAAGAAGAAATAATGTTTTTATCTGAAGTATTCATGCTGTTTAATTAAGGATCATGGGCTGTGTGTTATTGTTTGTATGTAATGTTCCTTCTCTGTATATTTACCTCTTTGGAGAACGCCTCAGCCAAATCAATTAACCTGCTACTATTGCCAACAGCAATGTAATATATACCGTAGTAATTCGGGGAACAAATTATGTTCTGGTGTCTGAAAATGGGACACTTAGAGATGTCCTGGAAATATCTGCAAAATTGTAATTCACCTGAGAATGATCTAGTTACAGGTCATATTAGGCATGCATTTGTCTCCAAAAAGTTCCTGGTTTTTATTTTAACAGTGACTGCCACAAATGAAACATCTTCAGAGACAGAGGCCTACCTTCTATATAGAGCAGTGATCCCCAACCAGTAGCTTGTGAGTAACATGTTGCTCTCCAACCCCTTGGATGTTGCTCCCAGTCTCCTCAAAGCAGGTGATTATTTTTGAATTCCAGGCTTGGAGGCAAGTTTTGAATTCCAGCCTTGGAGGCAAGTTTTGGTTGTATAAAAACCAGCCACACTGCAAAAAAAGAGCTTCAGTGTATGTTGACGATCCACATAGGGGCTACCAAATGACCAATCACAGCCCTTATTTAACACCCCAAGAACATTTTCCATGCTAGTGTTGCTCCTCAACGCCTTTTACTTCTGAATGTTGCTCACGGGTTTAAAAGGCTGGGGACTCCTGACATAGTGTATAGTGATTCTCTTGATTACACCAGATCTCACTTGGAGCCTTCGCTTTGCAAGAAATCGTTTAATTCTACTATTTTGTGTTCCTGGTTGGAAATCTTTCAAACAATCAGCTTTCAGCCCCAAGAAGTTCAGGGTAACACACCAGCAATATCAGCTACTGGAATAATAGTCAAAGCAATTTGCTGCAACATGAACTTGAGTTTCCATGATGGAGTCTTAACCACGTGGCTATAGCTATATCTACATTTTATCACAAAGGGCCAAGAACAGAAGATTGTTCCCCAGGTGGGTTATTTCCCCTGTGTTTGGCTTGTAAAGTAGCTGAGGGTTATGGAGAGTGTGGTTGTCTGCTGGTAATTTTTACAGTTGTCTCTCAACTGCAAATCCCAGCATCATCTTTTAGATTCAGAAATGGAGTAACCAACCAATGGGTGCAAAGGTTTGCTGAGCCCTATATCTAGTCCTTGCCCATGGCATTATATTACTGCCCTGCAACCACCTTGCACTTGATTTTAATGCAATACAAGGTGCAGAATCCAATGCTCCAATATCAAATCAGCCTCCTGATGTTTTAGCCAATTGCCTCAGGGGAATAGGGGTTGGATTCACTAGAAAATCTCCTTTGATGAAACAAAACTCATGTATTCCATCGCTTTCCATTTTCTTCCACATCTTTCAGGTTTTAGTTGCCATTTTTAAGCATTTTAGATAATTTTAGCTAAGCAGCCTATCATTTTTTTTTATCATAACTTTATATGTTTTCCCCTCTCCTACCAACTTTTCAATCAGCAATTGAGGAACTGAGATTGTCCTCCACTTTTTTACCCACCATGATAAACGGGCCGCTAATTATTGGATGAGTAGTTTTTGCCTCTAGTTTGGATTATACTAGGAATTTGCACGCTCCGCCAATGAGGCGAGTTGAGTAACTCGCCTCAGGCTGCAGCGCCAGGGGGATGGCTAAAAGCCGCTCCTGGTGCTTTTAAGAGACAAAATCGGCTTTACTAGCGCGAGAGAGTACAATGGCGCTCTCCACACTAGCGATGCTGCCTCCCCCCCCCCTCGGAAAGGTAAGCGGGCAGGGGGGCGGAGTTACAGGAGCAACATCTTTCCTGAGAAACGGCGCTGATTATGACCTATAAGTGGAAGGAGCATCTAAGTTGGTGGTAGGGCAGGCTACAGGAATCATGGAACACTGTACATCTGACAATATATCATCTCTGTAAAGTGCCACTGAATATTCTAGCACTATATAAATAATGATAACAATTGTACAGGGAATGGGTCTGGGACATTTTAGGCAGTTCAAATGACAGTTTCAGGGCTCCTGTGCACTAGCAATCTAATTATCAACCTTGTAAGAAACCAACATGAAATAGCTTCAATTTACCTGTTTAGCTCAAGAAATAACAAAATCCATAGATTTTTTCCAAATCTAAAAGCTGCAGGCAACTAGGAATCAGTTAAAACCAGAGCTACATTTACCACCGGTGGGAACGTTACGTAGCACACACAGGTTTATTTCAATAATGTTATTAAATGGCTCCATCGTGTGGTAAACCTTGAAGAAGGCAGGTCTCAGAACAACCCATATCCAGTAAAAGCATTAATGCCTAAATGTGAAGCCAGTCAACGCTTTCCAATCTTCACAGGTCTACACCTGTAGCCAGTAAAACATGAAGAATACTTTACAGGGTAATCCGTCAAAAAATTAAAACCTTCACAGGGATTAAGCCAATTATAGTCTAAGATTTTGACCCTTATCAATTTTACAACCTGTAGCCAGTCAAGACATAGACCATAGGTTTCCATCCCTTTTTAACCTGTGAGCAACATTCAGATGCAGTATTTGGTAGCCCCTATGTGGACTGGCAGCCTACCGGAGGTTCTGTTTGGCTGTAAAGTTGGTTTTTATGCAACAAAATGTTGCCACCACGACTGGAATTCAAAAATAAGCACCTGCTTTGAGGCCACTGGGGGCAACATCCAAGGGGTCGGAGAGCAGCATGTTACTCATAAGCCACTGGTTGGGGATCACTGCTTTAGATCCTTCACAAGGTTCGACCAATCTGTAACCAGTCATAGATTTACAACCTTTGCAAGGTTAGAACTTGCAGAAAGTCTAAGTCTAAAGGTTATACGAACCTGGAGGCAATAAAAGCATTAGAACTTTCAAAAAGATAGACTAACCTGTAACCAAGCAAAGCTTTTGAACCTTTACAGGATTAACTCAATGCGTGGGCAATCGCATCTTTAGGACTTTCACAAGGTTAGTCCAAGCTGTGGGCAATAACAGTTTTAGAATCTCAGTGGAGCGCTACTTTTATATATATTTTCACTCAAAAAAGGGGCAGAATCTACTTGGAAGGCAGAATATTTCGGAGAATGTGTGGAGCATATTTATTTAGCAGGAACACTGCTCTGTAACAGTCATTTCTGTTGAAAATAAATACCTTAGTGTTCAGTCGCCTACAAAAAAATGCCTTTTTTTCTCTCCCTTTGTAACAGAACGACAGGAGATTCAGTCATTTAGAGTTCCATGAATCCTCCCCATCCCACCCCCCAGTAAAAAAAAAATTATCATAGAACTAAGCCATCATAAATAACCCACATAATACTGGCATTTACATTTCAGTGCATGGAATCTGGTGCAGTTCTTTGCTCTGTGCATTTTAAAACAAAAAAAATAAGTGAATCTTTTGAAACACGAGTTCCCTCTTGAACAGCAATCCAAAACCATCATCTACTATAATTTACTAGGTCAGTCCTCTCTTGCTTCTGCTCTTTCAACACTTAAAGAGACATGCTAGTCAGGTTTTCGTGACTGAGGAGTCCTTTTCTGGAGCTGCTGACTACATGGCTGGAACCACAGTATTCTTGCAGGTTGTGACGCAAGGTGACTAGCGCTGAACCTAAGCAGGCTCTGTTGGGTGCTTGGGGACCCCCAGGCAGTTGCAAAAGAAGTGTGACTACCCCAGCCATACCATCGTCCGTGGGCTCCAGCGTAATTGGCCCCACTCTAAAATTGCAATAATTGTAACCTAGTAACTGAGAAAGGAAAGGGTCTGAGTGGCGAAGAGATGGAGGCTGTGGAGTAGACGGATCATATGATTTTACTCTTGGCTTGGAGCGATGGTGATGATGATGGTGGTGGTGGTGATGATGATGAGGAAGTGATGGTAGGATCGGCCCTCCTGAATGGCAACCACTAAACGGTTCCACATCTGGCTGAAAGTAAACTGCCAGTTTGGCAAAGGGCCTGCTGGCCATCTTGCTCATTTCCTGAAGATGGCGCCTCTGCTCCCTGCGGACATCCAGCCACTGCTTGACCTTCCAAAGCAAAACACAGGCTGAGAGGAATAAGAAAAAGCAGCTGAAGAAAACAGAAAAGAAAACAAAGAGATCGATGTGCGCCTGGTCTTGTCGGAAGAACAGTAATCCTTGAGACTCCCCATATCCATTGATTGAGTTCCCCAGCAGCAGCAGATAAAAGCGGCTGGATTTTAGAGTATGCAGTTCATGGGGATAAGTAATCACAACACGGTCCTTGACTCCTCGTACAACCAGTACAGTCTGCTGGTTGCTCACTGTGATATATGTAATTAGTCCGTGGGGGCGCTCCTCACGCAGCCAGTTGACCTTACCCACTGCCCGGCCTAAGCTCCCATTGGCTGAAGCAGTCAGGGGCTCAGGGCCTATATGTCCGTCCAGGTCAGACTGGCTGTGATGCACACGGACTCCATGAACCCCTGTCAGCCAATCCACGTCAACAGAAAAGGTTTCATAGGAGGTGGAAACAAAGACATCAATACATCCGAAGGTCACATCAACCGTGACTCTGATATCGACATTAGTGAATTTGGGCTGCACCCCGAAAAAGACGGTGCGTCCAAATGGAAGATTCTGGATGTTGGGCTCATGAAAGCAGTTACTCTGGGATGTCGGATCAAAGCAATATTCTTGCTCCACAGTCATCAGGCGATAACATTGGCGCCCATTCACTGGGTTTCCGTGAAAGGTGTCCTTGCATTTAGCGCACTGTAAGACAGATTTAAATAACACAAGACCATTTGAAGAAAAAGAATATGTATATGCACTAAATATGTATGAATCATCTCCGACATACTGTATATTAGAATCATAGGAAAGGATGGAACACTAGCATAATCCAAAGTAATAGCTGGTTCAAGGTGGTTTGCCAAGGTATTTCACCATATACCAGATATCACAGAGGAGGCTCTCTACTAGAGGTTATAGAATTCCAAGGTGGCTTCTAACATACTAATATCCTACAACAGGGGGTACAGTATTTACTATGATATGTTTTGATGAAACATGATGTAAGCACGGATTATAATGATGGCATAACTGAGCTCTGTATATATAGTGTGTAATAAACAATGCTTACTAATGTCAAGTGGTGCTTAAAGGAAAACTATACCCCCTAAATGAACACTTAAGCAACGGATAGTTCATATCATATTAAGTGACATATTAAAGAATCTTACCAAACTGGAATATATATTTAAGTAAATATTGCCCTTTTACATCTCTTGACTTGAACCACCATTTCGTGATGGTCTGTGTGCTGCCTCAGAGATCAGCTGACCAGAAATACTTCAACTCTAACTGTAACAGGAAGAAGTGTGGAACTCTGTCTGTTAATTGGCTCATGTGACCTAAGATGTATGGTTTGTTGGTATGTTTGGGAGTACAGTGAATTCTACGATCCCAGGGGGCGGCCCTTATTTTTTTAAAATGGCAATTTTCTATTTATGATTACCCAATGGCACATACTACTAGAAAAGTATATTATTATGAAAATGGTTTATTTACATGAAGCAGGATTTTACACATGAGCTGTTTTATGCAATATCTTTTTATAGAGACCTACATTGTTTGGGGGGTATAGTTTTCCTTTAAAGGAGAAGGAAAGGTTAAAACTAAGTAAGCTTTATCAGAAAGGTCTATATAAATACACCAGTAAACTGTAAAAGTAATGGTCCTCTGTCAAAAGAAACACAGCATTTCTTTCCTTCTATTGCATACACATGGGCTTCTGTATCAGACTTCCTTCTTTTAGATTAAACCTCCAGGGCACAGGCTTGAGCATGCTCAGTTTGCTCCTCTCTCCCTCCTCCTTTCCTCCCCTCCCTGCTGTAATCTGAGCCAAGAGTGAGTAGGGGGAGACTCAGGCAAGAAGTGATGTCACACCAAGCTAATATGGCAGCTGCTATCCTAAACAAACAGAGAGAGCTTCTAGAGCTGTTTACTCAGGTATGTTAATGTATTTTACAAAACTAATATAAAGTTATAGCTTGCACAATAGTGGCAAATCTATTGGCAACTGCCTTTTTAGCAGTCCTTCTCCTTTAATGAGCTCTACCTACCTGGTATTTGTAGCAGTCTTTCTTTTCACTCTGTGGGCTGTTCTGGCAGTTCCCAGTTTCCGTGTTATTGCTGCAGGGACAGTTGGTGCCATCAATCTCACTACATGTATCTGCGTGTCTGTTGCACTGACATCTGGGAAAAACAGAAGCACACAAGAGAATAAGTCACTGGAGGAACAAAAAAAAAAAAGGACAAACCGTCAAGAAATAACATAAAAATAAGTAAGGGCTGCAGGTGATACACACCAGAACATCCTATGGAGATGGTAAGAAGTACAATTGAAAAGAGCAGGCAATACAGCTTTAGACATACAGAGGCTTATATAAGAACATTTATAGACATTTCCATAATAACACTCCATCAGGAATAGTGCTACTAATAGAATGAAAAATTTAGCTGGAAATCTAGGGTTTTTTTTTTATAGTGCAAGTAGGGAGAAATAACCTATTGAGAATAACTGCAGAACTCTGTACATGTACATGCAGACCAAAAGACTGATCATCTACCTCACATGGCACAGGGCATAATCCCTATTTACTCTGCCGTGTACAAGAAAAATAAAGGGTTGAGGGGAGCAAATTGAGAAAGGCAATGTGAATACGGACTCCCAAGACACTTACTGTCTTATATTTTATTCATTAAAGGAACAGTTCAGTGTAAAAATAAAAACTAGGTTAATAGATAGACAAAAAAAAAAGTTTCTAATATAAAAAATGTAATCTATAAAGGCTGGAGTAACTGGATGTCTAACATAACAGACCACTACTTTCTGCTTTTCAGCTCTCTAACTCTGAGTTAGTCAGTGACTTTAAGGGGAGCCACATGGGACATAACTATTCAGTGAGTTTGCAATTGATCCTCAGCATTCAGCTCAGATTTAAAAGCAAAATCTATGACCAATGTGCCCCCCTCATGTCTCTGATTGGTTACTGCCTGGTAACCAATCAGTGGAAACCATTAGAGCTGCAAAGCAGGAAGTAGTGTTCTGGCTATTATGTTAGACATCCAGTCACTCCAGCCTTTATACATTACATTTTTGGTTAACTAACTATATTGAAAACATTTTTTATTTTGCACAACCTATCTATTTACCTAGTTTTTATTTTTACACTGAACAATTCCTTTAAGACTAAGAGAAAGAAGACCAGCTATTAATGACTACAATCATGATGGTTCACTAAGCATTTTTGCAATTTACATCCATTTTTTTTCCATTTTAGTAGTTTAAGAGATATAGGCAGTTTTAGGGTTGGTTCAAGCACACAGGCAGATTCGGGGACATTTTGTCGCCTGGCGACTAATTGCCTCTTCTGCGGGGCAACAATCTCACCGAACTGCTTTCCCCCTGCCTGCTATAATGACAAAACGCCAGTGCCAATGCACTCGCGGCGCTTCGATTTCTGAAGTCGCCTCATGAGGAAACTTCTCATTGGCGCTGGCATTTTGTCATTATTAGGGATGCACCGAATCCAGGATTCGGCCAGGATTCAGCCGAATCCTTCTGCCCAGCCGAACCGAATCCGAATTTGCATATGCAAATTAGGGGCGGGAGGGAAATTGCGTCACTTTTTGTCAGAAAACATGGAAGTAAAAAAATTTTCCCTTCCACCCCTAATTTGCATATGCAAATTAGGGTTCGGATTTGGTTCAGTATTCGGCCGAATCCTTAGTGAAGGATTCGGGGGTTCGGCCGAATCCAAAAAAGTGGATTCGGTGCATCCCTAGTCATTATAGCAGGAGGTAGGCAGTTCGGGGAGATTGTCGGGCCGGAGAAGAGGCGATTAGATCTCCCCGAATCTGCCTTGTGCTTTAACCCTTAGATTGCCAATACCAGGCTTTCAGCCTAACAGCTCTCTTTGATGCCAGGGTGTCATTGTCCCTAACTTTTCAGTGTATTTCCTGCACTTTCGGAGTTCTCTTAACCGTAGCGTTGCTCGTTGCTGACTTGTAGTTGAGCCAAAAGCCTAGTTTTATCAGTTTGAAACTGCCAATATCTTTTAAACCACTAAAAGCAAAGTTCTTCAATTGTGTAAGGATTGAATGACAATCTCAGTCCAGTTTACCATCATGAAAAATGGAGGAGAGGATGAGTGAATATATATAACTACTATTTCTCTGCATGCAATCATTTTGATGGACCAACTCACTTTGTGCAACGTTTGTCTAGAAGGAAGTAGCCTGGCAGGCATTGATCACATTTTTCACCACAGCTATTATTCTGGCAGTTCACACAGACTGCTGTGTCCTCTGTAGGGCCCTGGGAAACCCATGATGAGACCTGGAGAGAGAGAGAAATATCTATTTTAGACAGCAATATATGTGGGCTGAGGGGGTAAGGTAACATTAATATTGGCCTGTGTGTGGCCATCTTATCTTATGTGTGTTGCCAATATGAGTGAAGAATTACAGAAATCAAATGCGACAGCATTAAAACACTTGTACTGATATTATTAATGTTTAATATTACTATTAAATGTAAATGATAAAATAAAGGCTGTTAATTGGGCTTGTTAATAACCTTTACATTACAGGTACAGAAATGGGACCTGTTGCCCGGAATGCTCAGGCCCTGAGGTTTTCCTGATAAGGGTCTTTCCATAATTTGGATCCTGCAAACCTTAAATCTACATAAAGAAATTAAACCCAAATTAAACCTTATAGGATTAGTTTGCCTCCAATAAAGATTAATTATATCTTAGTTAGGATCAAATGCAAGGTACTGTTTTATTATTACAGAGAAAAACGAAATGAGTTTTAAGAATTTAATTGTTTGATTATAACAGAGATGGCCTTTATGTAATTTGGATCTTTCTAGATACCAGGTTTCCGAATAACAGATCCCATATTGGTTTTATGTTCATAGCCCAAAGCACAGGTAGATAAAATTAACTTGAATTGGCCAAAATATGAACAAGACAAGTGGGAACGTGAGACAGTTATTTCAGGAATACGATGCTGCCATTAAAGGAGAAGGGAAGGCTGAGTTTACTTGGGGGTGCCAAAAGTTATGCACTCCCAAGTGATTGTATATACTTACCTGACACCCCAGGTCAGTGCTAATATCAGCAGAAAACTGCACTGATTTGGGGGTTTTTCTAGTGAGCACCACAGATCGATTGCTTATTCCTTCTTGGCGTGGGTGCGCATGCGCAGTAACATGAAAAGCAGAACTTTAAAGGACAAGGAAAGTTAAACTAAAGAAGTAGCTAGAAATGTTGTACATTATGTTTTGGGCTTCTGTACCAGCCCAAGGCAACCACAGTCCTTTAGCAGTAAAGATCTGTGTCTCTAAAGATGCCCCAGTAGCTCCCCATCTTCTTTTCTGCTGATTCACTGCACATGCTCTGTGCTGCTGTCACTTACTGAGCTTAGGGACCCACTCACAATATACAGTACACATAGAATAGAAATGTCACAATATAAGGCTGATTAGTAATTAATACAGATAATTACTACATGGCAGCACAAAAACCAGTGCAATTAGCATCAGAATTTAATAATCAGCAAACCTGTAGCATCAGCTTATATTACAGGGGAAGCTCATTTTCTGCTGGATAATTAGTGACGAGCCCTAAGCTTAGCTTCTCAACAGCCAATCAGAGCCCACTGAGCATGTGAGTGTCACAGACACTTTCCAAGATGGTGACCCCCTGTGACAAGTTTGAAGTCCTGGATCATTGCTGCTATTGACAAGCTGAAACTTTAGGCTGGTGCAATAAGTTCACTATATAGAATATGGCATTTATAGCCACATTCATTTTTAGGTTTTAGTTCTCCTTTAACAAAGAAGTTGACTATTTTGTTCTACTGCGCATACATTTGCCCCAGGAAATTTGAAGAAAGAAGAAGGAAGCTGATGGCTCTGTGGTGCTCATTGGTATAACCTCGGGGCTGGTGCAGTTTTCTGCTGATAGGAACACCTGCCCGGGGTTTCAGGTAAGTAAATACAATCACTTGGGGGTGTCTAACATTTGGCAAACCCCAAGTAAACTCAGCCTTTCCTTCTCCTTTAATTATCTTAAGAGCAACTGTTTATAAGTATTCTGCGACGATCCACCCTCTACTGGACAACAGAGAAAAAAAATCCAAAGCAATGATTGCACCAGAGTTTTAAGATGTCATATTTAGTCTGTATAGACACTAGACTAGAAGAACAAAAAAAAAATCTGATACAGCACCCTCGCCTCCAAACTTAGTATATTTGCTTAGCTGCTGTAATAGGCCACTCTGAATCAGTTTTGATCTCTTGAAATTCCACCACTCTCCATTCATTTCTATGGCCGTATTTATCAACAGGTGAACTTTCACTTTCACCCATTGATAAATATGCCTTTCAAAATACCATAGAAATGAACTGAGAGCTGCGGAACTTCACTCTTTGATAAATTTACCCCATAGGGTAATCAGTGACCCAATACACAGCAAGCTGGGCCATCAGCTAAGCCAAAGTTTTTTTTTTTATGTCAGATCAGTGCTGATGTGCATTCAGTACTGAGAGCCCACTACAGTGTTCCGTGTAGTTGTAACAATTAAAGGGCTTGTTCACCTTTGAGATAACTTTTAGTATGATGTAGAGAGTGATATTCTGAGATCATTTGCAATTGGTTTTTATTATTTCTGGTTTTTGAGTTATTTAGCTTTTTAATTCAGCAGCTCTCCTGTTTGTAATTTCAGCCATCTGGTTACTAAGGTTCAAATTACCCTAGCAACCATGCATTGATTTGAATAAGGGACTGGAATATGAATAGGAGAGGGTGTACGGTACATAGAAAGAGGAGTCATAAAAAGTAGCAATAACAATAAATGTGTAGCCTTACAGAGCATCTGTTTTTAGATGGGGTCAGTGACCCCCATTTGAAAGCTGGAGAGAGTCAGAAGAAGAAGGCAAATAATTCAAAAACTATAAAAAATAATGAAGACCAATTGAAACGTTGCTTAGAACTGGCCATTCTATACCATACTAAAAGTTAACTTAAAGGTGATCCAGCCCATTAATCTCGCCCCCTTTGATTCATACTCACCGCTCTGGGATCCAATAGATACTTCTGAGGTTCTCGCATCGCCATCTCATGTTCCTCCCGTTTCAGGCACACCTCACTGTTGCCACGGCAGAAATCAAAGCATGATCTACAGGTTCCGCCATTTATTGCCGACCCCACAAAGAGAGGTTTGCATTTCTCACAGTGTGTCCCCTGAAGGAATAGGAATTTCTGGAGTGAGAAGGGGAATTTCAGGCCAGGGCCGCCATTAGAAATCACAGGGCCCCATACAACAAAATTTTCCATGCTGACGCCCAAGCCCCACCCCAGATCCCGCTCAGTTAAAAGACCACACAGACATCTGCTCTAAAAAAGTAACCCCCCTCCCCACACACAAGTTATAAAAAGCTATTGATAGTCAGGGCCCCCTTATAAGTTAAAAAAAAAATATTGGCACCAGGGCCCCCCATAAAAGTTTGTTTTTTTAAAAAGCATTGGTGCCAGGGCCCCCCTTACAATTTAAAAAAAAATATTGAAGCCAGGGCCCCCCTTACAAGTTAAAGAAAAAAAATTGGGGTCCCAAAAAATATTTTAAACAAAAACATTGGTGGCAGGGGCCTATAGAATATTAAAATACTACATTGGTGTAAAAAAAACCCCACAAATTGGTATTCAGTAGAATTGAACTTGTGGCTTCAGGACTTCAACTTCGCCTCCTTTCGTGACTTTGGGTCTTTTCACCGCTTCAGGACTTCAGCTTCGGCTGTTTCCGTGACTTCGGGTCTTTGGCTATTTTCGTGGCTTCGGGTCCTTCGGCTGTTCGGCTTTTCTGCACTTCCGCTGTTCGGCGCTCTCAAGGGGAGCCGGCTCTTTCAAAAGTGCAGCACTGCCGGGCCCCCCTTCATACCTGGGCCACTTGCCCCCCCCCCGATGGCGGCCCTGGTGAGGGCACATGATCTATACAAGTGTTCCATTGCAACATATTATTCTCTCACCATGGTATTGTTGCGGCATTCTTCACACTTGTCCTCAGCCCCCAGTCCCAAGCAGTTGCTGTGTTTATTGCAAGGACAGGCCACGGAGCAGTTCTCTCCCACATAGCCAAAGTCACATCGGCATCGATTGGGCTCCACACAAGTCCCGTTCACGCACCCATGATCACAAACAGGGTGGCACAGTCCTGTCACACTGCATTAGAAATAAAATAAAAGATTATTGCCAAAATAATTGTGCATTTTTTAGTAAATACCCTATAAAAGAATTAGGGATGCACCAGTTCCAGGATTCAGTCTTTTGCAGCAGGATTTGGGCGAATCCTTGTGCCTGGCCGAACCGAATCCTAATTTGCATATGTAAATTAGGGGCGGTAGGGAAAATCACATGACTTTTCATCACAAAAGAAGAATTTATTTCCACTTTTTCCTTTCCTGCCCCTATTTTGCATATGTAAATTAGGATTCAGGTTCGGTCGAATCTTTCACCAAGGATTCGGGGAGTCAGCCGAATCCCAAATAGTGGATTAGGTGCAGCCCTAAAAAGAATAGAAGAGAGAGACAACAGGGAGAAAGAAAATCAACACCCGAATTATCCTGGTACTGACTTGTGCAAAGTGTATCCTTTCTTGCATGTGCACTGAAACCCATTGGGCAGGTCACTACAGTTCTGGGTCTCATTGCAGTCATGATGTTGATTCAGACACTCGTTTTCAGGGGGGCAAGACATGAAGGCCCAGTCAGAATCATCTGAGAAACACTGTTCTCCTGTGGGACAGGTAATAAGTATCATGAAGGTTAAAGGAGAACTAAAGTCTAACTAAAGAAGTAGCTAGAAATGTTGTACATTAGGTTTTGGGCTTCTGTACCAGCCCAAGGCAACCACAGGCCTTTAGCAGTAAAGATCTGTGTCTCCAAAGATGCCCCAGTAGCTCCCCATCTTCTTTTCTGCTGATTCACTGCACATGCTCTGTGCTGCTGTCACTTACTGAGCTTAGGGACCCACTCACAATATACAGTACATATAGAATAGAAATGTCACAATATAAGGCTGATTAGTAATTAATACAGATAATTACTACATGGCAGCACAGAAACCAGTGCAATTAGCATCAGAATTTAATAATCAGCCCTGTAGCATCAGCTTATATTACAGTCACATTCAAAGGTAACACACATGTGCCCAGCGTTTGGTAAGGTGTTCCTGATTTGCACTGGTGCTCCGTCCCAGGCACCCACAGAGTTAACTTCAATATGTTAGGATAGCCAATCAGGAAAAACAGCAAAGTAGCAGATTACCTGCTATTCAATCTTTATTGTGCATTCCACACGACATGTTTCGGGCAGCAAGGGCCTCTCTCACTTGAGAAAGGGCCCTTGCTGCCCGAAACATGTCGTGTGGAATGCACAATAAAGATTGAATAGCAGGTAATCTGCTTCTTTGCTGTTTTTCCTGATTGGCTATCCTAACATATTGAAGCTTATATTACAGGCCACCCTCATTTTGTTCTTGATAGTTTGCAATGACCCCTAAGCTTAGCTTCTCAACAGCTGCTCAGAGCCCACTGAGCATGTGAGTGTCACAGACACTTTCCAAGATGGTGACCCCCTGTGACAAGTTTGAAGTCCTGGATCATTGCTGCTATTGACAAGCTGAAACTTTATAACAAAATAACTGCATTTTGCACAAATTCTGCATGCAGAGAGACAGAATTTCTGGTGATTTTAATAGAGTGAGCTCTAATACCTCTTTTAGGCAAAAGGAGCCCACCCTATAAGATATATTGGATCATTTATCTGACACCCCACACCTGAATGAAGAGAGAATGAAGAGAAACAGATTCTGAGAGAGGGAAAGTGAATATAATACACAAAAGCCATGAATATCCTGTAAATTATATCCTTATAAACGGTGAGTAGTGATGTCATCAGTTATAAACGGTGAGTAGTGATGTCATTTCTGTCACATGGCTTACTAAAAGTTATGTATTATAATAAATAAAGTACCCCCAGTTGTAAAATATGAGGATATTAGAAGTTACCTCAGAGTTCCATGACCTGTATAAAAACACTCGGCCTTCGGCCTCGTGTTTTTATATGGTCATGAAACTCCTCGGTAACTAATAATATCCTTATATTTTACAAGAGGGGTTACTTTATTCACTATATAAACGGGATTATTTTACAAACGGTACAGAATTTTTAATTGATTGTATTTACAAAGTTTCTTATTTCCGTTTGCTGAAGCTTATATTAAATTTTCATTTTCACAATAGTTCCCCTGTTACAAGGCTGCAGGCTGGATGTCTGAGATGATGTGCCCCAGTTCTAGCAACCAGTCAGCAGTAAGCATTTACGGGAAAGTAAACATTTGATAAATATGCCCAGAATCTCATATCCTTGCAAAAGACTAAATTCACTCAAGTTCTTACCTTGTGTATGGCCACTAAGACCCCCTTCCATGCATTCCCCTTCCCCGTTGCCCTCTCGGCGGGCGCACCATCCACAGCGGGGGTGCTGGATACAGGCTGCGCAGTGAGTGTGACGGGAACAGGAAGGGGAACAGCTCTCTGTCCCACTGAGGACTCGGCCACAGGCACCTGCAGCACAGCGCATAGGCAGGAAAGTCGGGCTCATGCACTGTATGGAGAGAGATAAGATAATTAGAGAAATATAACCAACAACAGAAAGGAAATGAGATAAGGAAAACACATTTCATGTAGCTGTATTGCCTCTAGGGATGCACCGAATCCAGGATTCGGTTCGGGATTTGGCCAGGATTCGACCTTTTTCAGCAAGATTCTGCTAAATACTTCTGCCCGGCCCAACTGAATCCTAATTTGCATATGCGGAAATTGCAACTTTTTGTCAGAAAAAATAGATTTTTGTACTTACCGTTAAATCCTTTTCTCTTGTCCTACATTGGGGGACACAGGCACCATGGGGATGAAGATCCTGTTGCTTGGAGAAAGGACACTAAAAGGTTAAAGTGGCTCCTCCTCCTCCTGCTCTGGGCTTCATCCCCGCCTACCTCCTCAAACCTCAGTTTTCTGACCGAAGAAGAGATGACGAGCCCTACCAATTGCCCATGTGAAGAGAAGGAGCACCTCCCCAATGCACGGTATGAACCACCTGCTGTTTGAACTTGTTGGTATTTGAACAATAAAAATTATATAAGATATTACCTGATCAACATTAACTTGAACTAATACAGGGAGGGAAGGCCTGTGTCCCCCAATGTAGGACAAGAGAAAAGGATTTAACGGTAAGTACAAAAATCTATTTTTCTCTTGCCTAGATTGGGGGACACAGGCACCATGGGGACGTCCCAAAGCTACCCATGAGGGCGGGACTTTTTACCCCTAGTATTCAGGGAATAACCACCTGCAACACTTTCCTGCCGAAGCTCGCTTCGGCTGAGGCGAATGTATGCACCTTGTAGAATTTGGAAAAGGTGTATGTGGATGACCACACTGCAGCCCTACAGACTTGTTCTGCTGAAGCCTGGAGGCGAACCACCCAAGAAGTGCTGAGTGAAGAAGTAGGATGAGCTGAACCCGGAAGGGTGTGGCCTTACCTCGTACCTCAGAGGCCTTCAAGATTGTGGACCTAATCCATCTTGCATTGGTGGCCTTAGATGCCTTTAGGCTTTTCCGTGGTCCTTCTGGTAAGACAAAGAGGTTGTCTAGCTTCCTTCTACTCTTGGTAGCCCTGGTGAATGTTCTGAGAGAACGAACCACATCTACGTAAGTAACTGTTCCAAATTTGTCTTTTGTTCAGGACAAAATGAAGGAACCACCAGGTCCTGGTTAAGATGGAACGCCTTAGGAAGAAATCCAGGGTAGGTCTCAACACCGCCTTGTGGACGACAGGATAGAGTTGCTAGTTCTGAAACTAGTCTAGCCAAAGTGATGGCTCATAGAAAACTACCTTAAGAGTCAGCAGAGGTAATGGAATTGATCCAATGGCTCGAACAGTTGCTCCTGCAATACAGAAGGTACCATAGTGAGATCCCCGGGAGGGATTGTATGACGGTATGGAGGTATCATCCTCAATGCTCCCTGTAGGAAGGTCTTGATGTTGGGCAGCATTGCAAGCTGCTACTGAAAAAGGATAGATAAGGCTGATACCTGAACATTCAGTGAGCTGAGTGCCAGCCCTTATTTCTAAACCCTCCTGAAGGAATAACAATAGGCTACGTTCATCCCAGGACTGTGGGTCTTTGGCTTTAGATTTACACCAGGATATGAATGTCCTCCATACCCTGTGGTAGATGCGTGCGGAGACGGGCTTTCTGGCCCTTAGTAAGGTCGGTATGGCCTTTTTTGGAACTCCTGATCTCGCTAGGATTATGGCTTCAAGTGTCATGCCGTTAAAGCCAATCATGGTGAACTCAGGTGGAGGATCAGTCCCTGAGATAACAGATCCATTCTGTCTGGAAGGTGGAATGGTGCGTCCACTGATGAACTTATGAGCTCTTCGAACCAAGTGTGGTGCGGCCAGTAGGGTGCCACTAGAACTGTTTCTACCCTTCTTGATTACCCTTGGCAGAAGTGCCAGTGGTGGGAAGACAGATGCTAGGTGAAACTGCCACGGAACCACCAGTGTTTCCAATGCTAGGGCCAGAGGGTCATTGCTTCTTGTGAAGAACCTCGTAAGCTTGTTGTTGTACCTGGATGCCATTAAGTCTACTTCCAGAGTGCCCCACCTTGCCAGAATCAGTTGAAAAAACCTCTGGGTGTAGGCTCCACTCTCCCTGATGTAAGGTCTCTCGGCTGAGAAAATCTGCTATCCAGTTGTCCACTCCAGGGATATGAACTGCGGAGATAGCTGGTACCGTGTTTTACACCCACAGAAGAATTTGCTGTGCCTCTGCGAGGGCAGCTTGACTCCTTGTGCCTCCTTGGTGGTTGATGTAAGCCAACGCTGTCACATTGCCTGACTGTATTCTTACAGGTAGATCTTGAAGTCTGCCTGACCATTGGAGCAATGACAGGTAGATTGCTCTTAATTCCAGGATGTTGATGGTGTTCGTCAGGCAAAACAGGTGGGGAAAGGGGAGGTCGCTTTGTGGCCGACTGCTGAGTGACCGGTCTGTGAGGCTGTGTAGATAGGTGCTGTAGGACCTTATCTAGAGTCTCTGGAATTCTGGCTAGGTTTTGTAGACCCGCTAGAGATAGAGCGCACACCAATTCAGAATCCAAGCTCGTTTGATTAGCCGTAGCTGTCGCAGAGCTGGCTGGTAGGGCTGTGTGGGACTGTAATTGTGCAGTGACTGTGCAGTCTTACAGGCTTCACATATTGGCTCAGCCAAAACACTAGCAAATTTAGGTCTGCAAGTAGCCCATGCCAAATACTAAATTGCATTGGTGGTAAATGCAGTTGCCTGCTTGGGAAGGGTCTGGTCATCTGCCCTGCCAGTCATGGCTATACTATGTAGTGCCACCCAGTAAGTAAAGATATTGGGGAATATTAGGAGAGTCCAGAGGAGTGAACCACTTCTCCCTTAGAGTGCGATCTGTGGAGACAGAGGGAAGTAGTGAAAAACCCCACAGTAGGTCCCATAGAGAGAGGGAAGTGTTAATCCCCTAGAGAAAGAGTAAGGGAAGCGTAACTACTTATTCACCAAGGTAGGAAGGAATGGTGCCTTGTTCTTCTCTGTGAGAGACAGTGAGGCTGGAAACGCTCAGTACTGGAGAGAGATGCGGATCCAAAATGGCCGCCAGAGAGGTTTCCCGGGCTTTGGTATAGTACCTTAGTAAGATGGCGCCCGTGAGGCGCGTGTGCAGCGACTCGTGCACAATGAAATAGACGCAGCGCCAGATGGTGGCGCGAAAGGTCGCTGGGAATGGCACTGAGTTACCAATGCGGGGACTACTTTTAGTGCTGTTGTCCCATTATGATCTACATCTATATATTCTGTTCCATAGAAAATATGACTTAATATTGATTCATGAGAAAATGTATATTGTTATGTTTAGCATCCATATTTTTCTTTTTTTTTTTTTTTTTTGTAACCTTAACAAATATCTGAATAAAAAGCATGAAACAGGAGGGTGATTTAGACAAACTGTGTGTTGAGTGTCTTGAGATCTACTGATGACCAGCTAAAGGTCTACTGGTAGATCCCAATCTACCTTTTGGACATCCCTGGCCTAGGGAAATCTTTGTCAGAGAATAGCAGTGAAAGTGAAACTAAATGCCTAGGAAAATCTCTGTGAGAGAATAGCAGTGAAAGTGAAACTAAATGCCTTTCTGCAGAGCTGACAGGCAGCATGTAATGGGGGGAGGGAGGAGGCAATTGACTTACCTCCTTGTGCCAGCCAGGAATGCTCAATAAAAGACATACCCTCCGTCGTGGCTACTGGTGCAGCCTCCGGAGAGCGGGAACCAGTGCCCAGGGTAGTGTGGGGGGGAGCTCCCCAGCCTGCAGCCTCCGTAGAGCGGGAAGGCTATAGAGCATCTTCAGATCAGAAGTCCTTGGCTGGAGGGGTTCTGGAAGATAAACACTGACCCCTAGTAGTGGCATGATACTGAATAAATCTGTACCATTGCTCCCAGCCACGAAGTGTCCATCCTCCTTCTGAGGACACTAAAGAAAACTGAGGTTTGAGGAGGTAGGCGGGGATGAAGCCCAGAGCAGGAGGAGGAGGAGCCACTTTAACCTTTTAGTGTCCTTTCTCCAAGCAACAGGATCTTCATCCCCATGGTGCCTGTGTCCCCCAATCTAGGCAAGAGAAACAAGGAAATAAAAAACGTATTCCCCTACCAACTTGCATATGCAAATTAGGATTCAGTTCGGTATTCGGCCGAATCTTTCACGAAGGATTCAGGGTTCAGCCATCGATGCATCCCTAATGGCCTCTGCTTTACACTATGCAATAACAGCTGCAAAATCTCCAGATAGTAACCAGATTTCTGCTTTAAAACAAAAGCATGGTAAATACAATGGAATCTTCGCAATACCTGACTAAGAGCCACACTCCAAACGCACTGCTGCCAACCCCCATCGGCACCCTTGGAGCTCAGGCAATCATGGCACTTGGTGTGATTGTGGCAGGGAGTTGGACAAGGAAGAGGAGGAGAGGATTCCACCGGCATTGGAGATACATTCAGCAAGGAGTGGCTAAAACAGGTCCAGTCATAAGTAGGTTGCACACTGAGAATCCGGCGTGTCTCCCCTGAGAGATGAGACAAAGGGAGCATTTTAAAGGGATATTGTCATGGGAAAAAAAAATTATTCAAAATGAATCAGTTAATAGTGCTGCTCCAGCAGAATTCTGCACTGATATCCATTTCTCAAAAGAGCAAACAGATTTTTTTTTATATTTTATTTTGAAATCTGACATGGGGCTAGACATATTGTCAGTTTCGCAGCTGCCCCCAGTCATGTGACTTGTGCTCTGATAAACATCAGTCACTCTTTACTGCTGTACTGCAAGTTGGAGTGATATCACCCTCCCCCCAACAGCCTAACAACAGAACAATGGGAAGGTAACCAGATAGCAGCTCCCTAATACAAGATAACAGCTGCCTGGTAGATATAAGAACAGCATTCAATAGTAAAATCCAGGTCCCGCTGTGACACATTCAGTTACAATGAGTAGGAGAAACAACAGCCTGTCAAAAAGCAGTGCTTTCATAGTGTAGCACTGGCTCTTTCTGAAAGCACAAATTCAGGCAAAATGACTGGAGATGTCTGCTAAAGACCAATATAACACCTAAAAAAAAATACACTTATTTGTTCAGGAATTATATTATATCGTAGAGTTTGCAGTGTAAACAGTGTGATTTAAAAATAAAAACATCATCATAAAAATCATGATAGAATCCCTTCAACAACAAAGCTGTGTGTACAGATCACATAAAGCGCACGTTTATAATGTTCCTGGCAGTCTCACCTGTGCGCTTAAATTGCCGGGTCCACATGCACTTCCCAGAAGCAGTACATTTGTGGCAGTCAGAGGCTTCACATGAAATCTCGGAGCAGTTACTGGCCAAGAATATCTCCCTCTGGTTAATACGACAGTCATTTTCAGAGGTGCAGCTACCGTCATTACCAATGCAGGCCCCCTCGGGGCAGTTTGTGCACCATTTACAGCGCGGGGAGCCCTAAAGGAGAGGGAGATATCAAATGAGTTACTCTCCTGCTGCACTTTATCTGTTCCTGGACTTCTACTCCCAGATTCCTTGGCAGCCAGTTATGTGAACTGCCAAGGATGGATAGATAGGCAGGGTGGGCCCCTTGTACAGAACAGTCACATATTAAAAGAACAACGATTTTCATTAAATGGGTTTAAAATAAGAGAACACTGTTTATGGGATTGAAGTGTGAGGGAGCTGCATATGTGCTACTAGATTAGAAAGCTGAGGTAGATAGAGCAAGTTCAGTGTTTTGAATTGTTTTTACTGAGGCAAAGAGGAACTTAATTAATCTGATAACAGATATTCCCAAGCATAGTACTTCTCTCCCTAACATCCTCATATACACAGTGGTATTGCACACTTCTCTCCAAAAGCTTATGCACACAGTTATTGTTAATACACATGAATAAAGGAGAAGAAAAGGTTAAAGGAGAAGGAAAGGTTAAAACTAAGTAAGCTTTATCAGAAAGGTCTATATAAATACACCAGTGAACCCTCAAAGTAATGTTGCTCTGAATCCTCTGTCAAAATAAACACAGCATTTCTTTCCTTCTATTGTGTACACATGGGCTTCTGTATCAGACTTACTTCTTTCAGCTTAAACCTCCAGAGCTTGGGGTTGAGCATGCTCAGTTTGCTCCTCAGTCTCTCCCTGCTGTAATTTGAGCCTAGAGCTAGAGACTCAGGCAGGAAGTGATGTCACACCAAGCTAACATGGCAGCTAACAGAGAGAACTTCTAGAGCTGTTAACTCAGGTATGGTAAAACATTCTACAGAATAAATATAGTGTTCTAGCTTGCCCTACTGTGGGCAATAAACTGCCTTGGTAGCTGTCCTTCTCCTTTAAAGGCTACTCATGGCAATCCCAGATGGTCCATACATCTTACTCAGCAATTATTTACCGCCCCTTACCATTGAAAGCTGGGCACTCATTGAGCGAGGGTGCTGGGCCAGACATTCACTGCAAGTCTTTAGTCTCCTGCAATCATCTGCTGACCGTGGCAAAGGGAAACAAGATGTGTTGGGTAGAGGGCAGCCACTCCTTGGAACAAAGAATCAAAATATGGACTTGTTAAATACTGTTCCTGATGGGAATAATCCATAAAAGAAGAGGTGGTAACCAATGCGTCGATCGACACAGCATCTCCAAACCATCACTGTACTAACAGCAACCCTTTCACAAAGCTCCAACAATTAGATACAAACAACTGTGGTATTGGGTTATCACCTTTGGAAAGTACAAGTAAAGTGCTCATAAGGATGAACACTGACCATACTAATCCATTCGCCTGCTTGGAGATCTTTTACCCTGACACGCCTTTAGTACTCAGGTCAGCCAGAACATTCCTGAGCAGCAGTTGGCTTTTGCTTCTATAAAGTGGTTAAAGGAGCAGTAACACCAACAAATGAAAGTGTTTTATAGTAATGAACTGTTGTGCTGCACTGATAAAAGTGGGCTTGCTTCAGAAACTCTAATATAGTTTATATAAACAAGCAGCTGTGTAAAAATGGGGGCAGCCATTCAAAGCCGAAAAAGGAGAAAAGGCACAGGATACACAGCAGATAACAGATAAGCTCTGTAGTATACAATGGTATTCTTCAGAACGTACTGTATCTGTTATCTGCTGTGTACCCTGTGCTTGAATGGCTGCCCACATGGCTACACAACAGCTGGTTTATATAAACTATGGTTGTGTTTCTGAAGCAAACACACCAGTTTTACTATTGCAGGGTAACACTACATTCGTGTCATTCCTTTAAAACCATTTCATTTTTTGGTGTTACTATTCCTTTGATAACTCTGCTAACTCTGTCTAACCCCTGTCCTGACCTGACCAAATCTATAACCCTCAGTTAAACCATAGCATACATTACCTATTGGCAGTATCTGCAGATACACAGCTGTGTTGGCTCCAAACACAACTGCCCAAGCTCTGGCTACAGGTGGCATTAGTGCTGAACAACAGGCAGGGGTCGGAGGGTACAGTGAGGGTCACCATGCGCCCAAGTGCCACACCGTTAAATCCTCCAGAGATGTAAAGCCGGCTACCAACAACTGCTACAGTATGGCCTATAGATTTGTTCATAGGGACCCCCAACACCATATCTAAGGAGAGAAAGCAGAAAATGTTATTTCTTTTTTTCTTTATCTCGCTCGCCAATTTTGTTTAATGTTCCGCATCCCAAAACTGCACTAAACATTTATGTCTTTCCACTCACCACTTCGGTTAGGGCGGATCCAGGAATTGCAGTGGATCTGGTAGAAGAGAATATGATTGCTGTATTCTTGTTGCTCAGTGCGTCCACCAACCACTATCATTGTATCCCTCAGTATGGCAGCAACGTGGAAAAAGTGAGATAAGGGCTACCAAAGTGAACACAAAAAACAACGTTAGGCTAGGGATGCATAAAGCAAGGATGACCAAAAAAAATGCCCTCTGATTTGAGGGAGCAACGCAGGAAAGGAACATAGAGTACAGTTAACGAATACAACATATAACCATGCCTTCAAATGCTAGGGACACATGACAACAAGAACGACACAGCTATTAACATTAAAGGAGAAGAAAAGGTTAAAACTAAGTAAACTTCATTAGAAAGGTCTATATAAATACACTAGTAAACCCTCAAAGTAATGCTGCTCTGAGTCCTCTGTCAAAGGAAACACCACATTTCTTTCCTTTCTTCTGTATCAGACTTTCTATTTTCAGCATAAACCTCCAGGGTTTGAGCATGCTCAGTTTGCTCCTCTCCCCCTCCCTGCTGTAATCTGAGCTCAGAGCTATAAGTGAGTAGGGAGAGACTCAGACAGGAAGTGATGTCACAGCAAGCTAATATGGCAGCTGCTGTCCTAAACAAACAGACACAGAGTCTACAGCGGTTTACTCAGGTATGGTAAAGCATTCTAAAGAATAAAAATGGCTTTCTAGCTTGCACTGCTATGACTAATCTATTGGCAAACTGCCTTGTTAGCTTTCCTTCTCCTTTAAAGGGACAGCATTTGCCTAAACATTTGCCCATTAAATAGGACTTGTGTTGAAATTACATTCTGCCTAATTCAAAATGTTTCTTTTTTTGCCATTATAAAGCACTAATTTGAAAGTTGGACTATGTTTGCTGAATGCATCTCCCCCTTTCTTTATAAACAGAGGTTTGTTCATAGCTCCCTATTTACATTTAAACAAACAAACCTCTCCCTTATCTAAGCAGCAGCCTTCGAGATGCTCATCATTAGGGGCTTCTCAGGGAACGGTAATGTGTTTCATCAGCTACTTTGACGTTCTTTGAGACCAGAAGTGACAGGAAGTACTAAAGTGAAACTGGTTTCAAATTCTGGTTTAGTGTCAAAAATAACAGGAAACAGATATTTCTTAATTAAAACAATAGGCAAGAAATATTTTCAGCACAAATTGAAACCCTGTTTATCTCATGTTGAAAGGGGGTCAAATTTACTAGAGAGAAAACTAGGAAGTGTACATACTGGATGCCGCTGAAAGCCACACTATGGGGCAAATTTACTAAGCAGCGAAAATTTGCCAGTGACTGCTTTGCAGCCATCGCAACATTTCGCCAGGCGTGAATTCACTCAAGCAATGCTAATTTACTAGGATGCAAAGTTGTGTCCAGGGTGCCGAACGCTGGCAAATTTTTGCTATCGTTACTTCGGCATTCAAAACGAAGATGCGCTAGCGTCGGCTAATTTGCATACGGTGGGAAATGATAAAGTTGAATGGACGTATATGTTGCAGCAAATACATTACATTACACAAGTCCAGGAAACCTTAATAAAGAAAATAGAGTTCTTATAATACCCTACACATGAGCCCACTGTATAGTTTATGTGCCATATGTTAGAAAATGTATGAGGTAACCCGGTTACCCAAAAAAATTTAAGGACTTTTGCAGCTTATCACTCTGAAAAAAGGAAAAGACGCCAGCGTTTTTTGGGACTAAAAACTGAGGAAGATCTATGCATTCCATTGCACTTCGCTTGTCTGAGATGGTGAAGGCAAGTCTGGCGAATGAAGTTCAGTAAAATCCGCATCTTAGTGAATTTGGGGAGTTGCGTCCATTCGCCAGAGCAAAAATTCGCCTGGCCTTAGAGTGCGAATCAACGCTAGCTTCTATCTCCTTCACAAGTGAAGTGAGTCCGTTAGTAAAGTCCCTGCGGGTGGCAACGTTAGTGAATTGGCGCTAGCGTTAGCCACTTTGCCCTTTAGTAAATATGCCCCTATGTATGCACACTTTTATGTATATGCACTTCACAAAATGTGTGCAGCAAGCCTGCCATCACAAGTAGTTCTCTCACCTTTCTCCCTTGAGAGGGCGCAAGAAGGCTCCAGGTAAGATTGGGATAATACAAGCTGTATAGTTCAGCAGAAGCCGTAACTGCCTCAACATGAAATCGCTGCCCGCCAAACACATAGAAGGCATCAGTAGCCTCATGGTACACAGTAGAATGGGCATACAAACCTACGGCATGAACAGAAGTGTAAAAGCATGTCATTCACAGGGACATCATAGGGTATTTAAAACAAAATGTAAATGAGTGTTTGCTTGAAAATACACATCTTTCCATTAATTAAGCATGTAACTACAACTGAAAGAATTGTCAGTCCCCTTTCTGTTTAACTGGTTCTCAATTAAAGGAATAGTTCAGTTGTAAAAATAAAAACTGGGTAAATAGATAGGCTGTGCAAAATAAAAAATGTTTCTAATATAGTTAGCCAAAAATGTAATGTATAAGATGAGGTGACTGGATGTATAACATAACAGAACTTCCTGATTTTCAGCTCTCTAACTCTGAGTTAGTCAGTGACTTGAAGGGAGGCCACATGGGACATGACTGTTCAGCGAGTTTGCAATTAATCCTTAGCATGCAGCTCAGATTCAAATGCAAACAGTTATGACTCGTGTGGCCATCCCTCAAGTCACTGATTGGTTACTGCCTGGTAACCAATCAGTGGAAACCAAGAGAGCTGCAAAGCAGGAAGTAGTGTTCTGGCTATTATGTTAGACATCCAGTCAGTCCAGTCTTTATACATTACATCTTTGGCTAAATAACTATATTAGAAATATTTTCTATTTTGCACAGCCTATCTATTTACCCAGTTTTTATTTTTATACTGAACTGTTCCTTTAAGAAAGCCTTGTATACTTCTTCGCAGATCACGCCATTGGGTTTTTTTTAGAAACATGGTTATACATCTCTTTTATGGATATCTAATGGTCCCCATAGACGCAAAGATTTTTCTTGCCGAACGACCCATTTCAGCGAAGTCTGACCAATCCTTCGAAATTATCGTGCGGTTAGTGGGATTCAAATGATCGCACATCTTACGATTTTTCGGCCGACATCTGTCAGAAAATTGATCGGCCAGGTCAAAAAATCTTTGTCGGTCCCAGTGCAATATATCTATGTTTGCAGGGACAAGCAGGCAGCTACACTTTGTTTTCCTGGCAATATCGCCTGAAATTGTCTTTTTAGTTGATGGACAATGCGTACGATTGTTTTGAGATAATTGTGGTCTCGCGGTAACGATCGGATCTTTTAAAAATCTTTACATCTATGGCCAGCTTAAGATTATATAGAATGAAGTCCCTCACCAGTAGGAGGAGTTCCAGTCTGGTGGCCCACCTTCCAGGTTTCTAACTCAGTGCTGTATTCCAGGACACGGTTATTAAATCCATTCTCAGGGGAATATCCACCAATAAGGATAAGGGAAGTTCCGCGACGAGACGTGAGTGTATGACCAGCCACTGTTGGCACTAGGGGGGCCTGTTAGGAGGACAGTTAAGTCTCAATGACTACATAACCTGAAAAAGGGAAATCTGAACAGCAATAAATCATATCCAAAAGAGTTCTCAGTATGTGGTTAATTATAGGATTTACAGCAGAATGTTGAAACACATGAAGGAACAATGGGTAAATGCTAAAGCAGATACAATTTGGAAGAGAAAGAAAATGCAGAATGTAATACTCACAGATTCTAATCTCCATTGAAGAGTGGTGAGGTTCAGCACCCAGAAGTCATTGGATGCTCCTCGGGCAGTAAGTCCACCCACTACATACATAGCATTTCGCAAGGAGTTATACGCTGCTGCATGGAAATACCGTGAACTTGGGCCAGGACCCCCTCCCTCTGTACCGGCCAGCATCTGTGTCCAACGCCGTTCTGAGATAGCGTATCTAATGATCAGTAAAAAGATGGTATGTTAGTGTTGAGGAGATAAAAAAAAACAGGCATTGTATTTAACAGGCAGAATTTAATAGGGTATATAAAACCTCAAGGATAGTGATGAATAAAATGTGGTGTTAAAGGTGTACCCACCTATACACGCTCCCCAGCACTCCATCCCGTAGTGATAGGCCACCGAACATCCAGAGTGTGTTGTCTGGGCCCTCTACCATGGTGTGGCCCAGTCTGTGAAGAAAGCGGCTTGCAGTATCCTTGAGGGAGGAGGAAAGGTCAGAGGTTACAAATATTTTGTCGGTCACAGCTCCCTAGACTCAAAAGAAAAAGTTATCTTACCGCAGTTAACTGAGGGTCTATCAGATTCTCCCATACAATCTTCCCTGCCAGCGGCAATGAACAGTCCTCGCCAGCATAACCAGGATAACAAAGGCAAAAACCCAGAGTCTGCAGGGAAGTGAGATTTATTTCAGTATAAAAGTGAAACTGATCTAAACTGATTTAAATTTTTGTCCACCTGTAGGACTCATCAACATGACTGTATAAAAGTGTTCCTTAACCTTTCACTCAGGAGAACTAAAATGAACAGGAAAAGTTAACATATTTGAGCAGAATCAGGAATGCGACTTATCCTAATAACGGTTTCCTACTGAAGGAGACAATTTCAATTTTCAATCAAATATTATATTATATTCACTAAGGAATGAGACATGCCCTATTGCTTTGGATGAATGATTGATTAGTCAATGCAAGGAAAGATGGGTGTTAGCCTGAAAATAATGTCTGGTGGGGAAAAAAAATTACCTCCCTTTTTTGACATAAGCAAATTCAGTTGGACTCATGTAGTAAAGGGGTGTAAACCCTATTTTTTTTTTTAAACACCACTCTGTCAATTTGTTAGTTATTGTTTAAATCTTTCCACCTCCTACTTTTCTACCTCGTATCACCACCCCCAGTCCTCCCTCTCTTTCCCCTAAAGAAAAAAAAAATGTTTAAGAGAAAAAAAAAAAACGAAATAAAAAGGCCCCTGCCTGTTACTTGCAAAGAGCATTTCCTTATCACTCCTTAAGCTGACAAATTAATTCACCCCTCCATCATCTTGTTCCATGCTGAAGTGCTGCATTCTGGGATTTTACATCCCTCTGCTTTTCATAGAATCAGTGCACTGTCCATGATGGAAAGCAGAGGCCTTCAAGGGCAGACACTGACTATCAACTCCATGGTCTCTTTAAGGGTAAGGGCACACGGTCCGATTCCGGGATATTAGTCGCCCCAGCAACAAATCTCCTCTTCTTTGGGGCGTACCTTCCGGCCAGCTAGAATGAAAAATCGACAGCGGAGATTTGTTTTTTCCGAAGTTGCCCAAAGTTGCCTCACGAGGAAATTTTGGGCAGCTTCGGAAAACGAAACGCCGCAAGTGCCATCCCAATGGCTATTTTTCATTCTAGCCTATGGGAAGGTAGTTTGGGGAGATTGTTGGCCCGAAGAAGAGGAGATTTGTCGCTGGGGCGACTAATCTCCCAGAATCTGCCCGTGTGCCCTTACCCTAAAAAGAACATTCAAAATGTAAAATTCTCACCTGATTACAGACACCCTGTCCATCCTCTGCAGAGCAGTTTTTGGGACACACCACACGCTGGCAACTGGGGCCAGACAGAGGGTTCCGGCAGACACACCTATGCCCCTGGCACACCTGATTGGGGCCACATGGTGGATAACACAGATGCACTTTATATGTGGCATTAAAACCTCCTGGTTCAGTGTTGTTGGCTTCATAATACACTACTAGGACACCTGGAAGAAAGATGTGACTCTGTCAGTTGTGGAAAGCTTAGACTACAGGTTAAAAACACTCAAATTGTTATTAATGGTTCATTCTAAAAGGCAGCACATATATTCCTAAAATAATTTTACCTGTAGTGGCCTCAATGGTTATCGGTGCTGCTCCTCGCCCCTGGCCACAGAAAGCCCCAAGTAAACTGCGGTCTGACTGCAAAAGGCCAGTGTCTAGGAATCCAGGAATCCCATCAAACATGTACACATAGCTGTGCTGTGATCCAAAGCAACAGGTCAGACATCCGGCAAAAATGCAAGAGAAAAGTGAAAGCGAGGTTCAGAAAACAGATAATTTATTATATATTGATCTGAGGAATGCTGCAATATTTCACTCACCGTGCAATTAACTCTTATGTCAGGCTGCAGCGTTAAAGTCAGTCTAGGACAGTTAACATCTGGGTGACAAGGCTTGGCATTTTCAGATACACTCAGCACCCACAGACAATATGAACCAGCGGGAGAGCCCAGGGCAGAGGATGAAACACTGGGAATGAACTGTCGGCCCTGGCACTCTAGATAACATGTTCCTCCATTCCTAAGGAAAGATGGATGCTCAGATGCTTGACTCTTAGGGGCAGATTTATCAAGATTTTTGAGTTTTTTATGGCCAAAACTGTCAAATTCGACTAGGAAATTGTTAAAATGTGATTCAAGTTTTTTTAAAAAAATCGTATTCGATTCTCAAGATTTATCATACTCTGACTCTTTAAGAACTGGAATTCGACTATTCGCCACCTAAAATTGCCAAATTGCTGTTTTAGTCAATGGAAGACGTTGTGGGATCAATTTGGAGTTATTTGCTGCTTTTTCAAAGAAAAAACTCGAATTGAGTTTTTAAAAAACTAATCGGATTGAGTTTGGGTCGATCCTATCCACCAGAGTTTAGAAAATACGATTTTTTAAATAAATTTCGATAGGTCAAATTTCGAGTTTATGGGAGTTTAAAGAAAAACTTGCATGAATTCAAAATTCGATCCTTGGTAAATCTGCCCCTTAGGCAATGACTGCAAGCATGAAGTTTAATTACAATTTCTTGTAAGTATGACACAGCTAATCCCACTCACACCTCAACTACATTTAGTTTACACAATATTTTATCTGCAAAGCAGCATCAGTTAATAGATATTTTAATGTAGTACTGCATTGTACTACCGGTAAATTATTGTTTGTCTGACTGCCATTCCCCCTGTACATTCCATGTACAGTCATAGCTGCCATTATAAATCATGGGGCCTCATTATACTCAATTAACAAGACCCACCCCAAAAGCAGGCCCAGAATATTAGACAAATGCCTATCCAGGCCTCAGTCCTTGGCAACTATGTAGGCTGGGACCCCAATTAAAACAAAATTACCCACGTTCTAACTTGCCTAAGGTTCATTTCAGTGTAGGCCTTTAAAGGTATAGTAACACCAAAAAAATGAAAGTGGATTCTGTCATGATTTTTATGATGTATTTTATATTTCTAAATTACACTGTTTAAGCTGCAAATAATTCACACTACGATATAAAATTTAATTCCTGAACCAGCAAGTGTATATTTTTTAGTTGTATAATTTGTGTGTAGGCACCATCTCCGGTCATTTTGCCTGGTCATGTGCTTTCAGAAAGAGCCAGCACTTTAGGATGGAAAGGCTTTCTGGCAGGCTGTTGTTTCTCCTACTCAATGCAACTGAATGTGACACAGTGGGACCTGGATTTTACTATTGAGTGCTGTTCATCTACCAGGCAGCTGTTATCTTGTGTTAGGGAGCTGCTATCTGGTTACCTTCCCATTTAAGTAATGAAAATGATCATGTAGTGTTGCCCTGCACTGGAAAAACTGATCTGTTTGCTTCAGAAACACTACTATAGTTCATATAAACAAGCTGCTGAATAGCAATGGCAGAAATTGAAAAAAGTCTATATGGCACAGGTTTAATAATGGATAACAGATAACACCATTATGTTCTACAGGGCTTATCTGCTGTGTAATTTAAAGGAAAACTATACCCCCAAAATGAATACTTAAGCAACAGATAGTTTATATCAAATTGAATGACATATTAAAGAATCTTACCAAACTGGAATATATATTTACATAAATATTGCCCTTTTACATCTCTTGCCTTGAACCACCATTTCGTGACTCTATCTGTGCTGCCTCAGAGATCACCTGACCAGAAATACTACAACACTAACTGTAACAGGAAGAAGTGAGGAAGCAAAAGGCAGAACTCTGTCTGTTAATTGGCTCATGTGACCTTACATGTGGTTTGTATGTGTGCACAGTGAATCTTACGATCTCAGGGGGCAGCCCTTATTTTTTAAAATGGCAATTTTCTATTTATGATTACCCAATGGCACATACTACTAAAAAAGTATATTATTATGATAATGGTTCATTTACATGAAGCAGGGTTTTACACATGAGCTGTTTTACTCATTATCTTTTAATAGAGACCTACATTGTTTGGGGGGTATAGTTTTCCTTTAAGCCTTTTCTCATTTGAATGGCTGCCCCCCATTGCTACACAGCAGCTTATTTATATAAACAATAGCAGTGTTTCTGAAGCAAACACAGCAGTTTTGCAAGTGCACTTTTATTACTTTAAAACATTTTCATATTTTGATGTTACTGTTCCTTTAAATCTGTCCAGGCCTCCTAATGCCACGGGGCCCCAAACAGGATTCCCTCCTTGATGACTGCTCAGTTCACAGTTACACTAGAAATGGTTGCTCCATGTAGCCCAGATTATATCTCAGTCACATCATGCTTCACTTTAAACTATACCTTGGGTCACCATAATATCCAGGCGCACACTTCTCACAGTGATCCCCTTGGGTGTTGTCACTACAGTAACATAATCCTGTTTCTCTGTTACAGTAGCCCAGGTCAGCCGTCCCATGCTTATTGCATGTACACTCTTGGCACCCAGGCTTTTGGATGGCACTTCCAAAACTGCCAGCCTGGCACTCCTGGCAATATTCACCTTGTGTCCAGTCTGTTGCATGTAAGAAAGCACATATCAAAAGTCCATGCAAAGAAAGGGCATACAACAGTGTAAAACTGAACGCGGTATTTATAAAAATACATTTTTCCTTCCCCTACTCCAGTGACTGGCCATAAGCACAGAGCATCTTACCCTGGCAGGAATCACAGATGCCTCTGCCATGTTTGCAGGTGCTGTGAAAGTGGCATCCACAGTCTACGTTGCATTCTACTCCACTCTCATTCACTGCTGCGTAATCTGATGTCCAGCCAAGGTCACACACACAGGTGTAAGAGGGAGGCCCACTGCATGTTCCATGAGAGCATTCATTATAACACCTATTGAGACACACAAGACATTTTGTTCCAGCTCAGAACACTACTAAGTCAATTGCATCTATTTGAAAATACAGATCACTGGTCTATTCCATATACACTGAATAAGCAGGCAAGCTAATAACGCTTTCTACACTTACGTTTGGTTGCAATGTGTTATTCCATCACCACTGTATCCACGATTGCAGTGACATTCATAGGATTCAGGAGTGTTTCTGCAAGTGGCATGTGGATGACAGATGGCCATCTCCAGTCTACACTCATCAACATCCGGGCAAGAGGAATAGGACCACTGTGCTGGCTCTGCTGGTGCAGTAATTCCGGTCAGTGAAAGGGCTTGAGAGCAATTGGAATATCCACGCAGGCCAGAGAAATCCCCAGAGTAGCACCTTAGGGAGAGTACAGGTATCCATTACGTGACAGTACAGACCCTGACTGACAGTCTCTATACAGTTGTGTTCAGAATAGAAGCAGTCTGACACCACTAACCTGATCAATCACTGTTTTTGGTAGAAATTATATTTCTACATGGCAAATAATTTACTAGTAGGTGTAGTAGAGTAATAGAAAACAAACAGACCCCAACAGTCATGACATGCATGCTGCTGATTCTGTGTACTTTAATCATTAATTGAGGCTTGTTCCAAATAATATCAGAGTGGAGTTCTGTTCTTGTGCCTGCCCGAACGGAATCCAAATTTGCATATGTAAATCAGGGGCGGGTAGGGAAATCATGTGACTTTTCGTCACAAAAGAAGATTTTTTTTTAAATTTTTTTCTTTTACTGCCCCTGATTTGCATATACAAACTAGGATTAGGTTCGGTATTTAGCCGAATCTTTCTCCAAGGATTCAGGGATTTGGCCGAATCCCAAATACTGGATTCGGTGCATCCCTAGTTCAATTAGTGAGCTCATTCATTCTCTGAAAAAACAGTTGTCAATTTACGGTCCTTATTTATGTTGTGCATGCTGATTATAGTGTATTTCTCTCTGAAAAGCTGAGTAAAATAGCTCGTTCCAGACATTGTTAAGAAGAACAGCGTACTTTAATTAAAAAGTTGATTCTAGAGGGGAAAACATATAAAGATGTATAGCAAATAATAGGCTGCTCATCTAAAATTATCTCAACTGCTTTAAAATGGCAACCAAAACCTGAAAGACGTGGAAGAAACCAGAAAAGTACCATTTGAATGAATAGAAGAATAGCCAAAATGACTCAGCCAATGATCAGCTCCAGGAAGATTAAAGAAGGTGTAAAGTTACCTCTGAGTAATGTTACAATTAAAAGCCACCTATGTGAAGCCAAGCTATCGGCAATAAGCCCACGCCAGTCCCATTGTTGAAAAAAAAAAAAATATATATATAAAACGTGCACAAGAGGTTACAATTTTCCAAAGAACACATTGACTGGCCTAAAGAAAAAGGGCGTAACATTTTGTAGACTGATGAAAGCAAGATTGTTCTTTTTAGTCTAGGGGCCACAGACTGTTTGTCAGTCGACCCCCCAAACACTGAATTCAAGCCTCAGTACGGAGTGAAGACAGTGAAACATAGTGGCACGAGCTTCATGATATGGAGATGTTTCTCATACTATAGTGTTGAGTCTATTTATGACATACCAGGGAACAATGCATCAAAATACTTGAAGCGGTCATGTTGCCTTATGCTCCAACAAGATTGACATTATGGAGTGGCCAGTCCAATTCCTGACCTTAATCTTAACTTGAGAGGTGAAAATAATGCTGTTTCTGAAGCAAAAGCAAGAAATGCAGAATTGGGGAATGTAACAGGTGCCAGATGTTGGTGGACTCTATGTAACACAAATGTGCAACAGTTCTCAGAAACACTGATTATACAACTAAATATTAGTTCAGTCATTCAAAGGAAAGCAAAATCTTGAAACATTTGTCAGTTTATATAGTGAATGTGTGAGTTAGTAAAGAAGAATGCCAACAGCCTAATATTAACTTTTCTTTACTTTATGTAAAGGAATAAAACAAATTTGATATATTTTTCTTCATGTTTTAATTTGGAATAGAATGTGCAGTGTTCCCAATGCTTTTGCGTGTGTAGAAATAAAAGCCATTATAAAGATTTTGAACGTTAAATCACTTTTTTAAACACACTGATGTTATTCTGAACACAACTGTACAAGTCTCTAAAGAACATCGGCCCATTTGCAATATAAAATGCTCTAAAACTTTACAAGAGTGACCTGACCCCATCCTCAACCACCATAATATAGTACATAGAACTGTATGTTCTCTCCGATAAACCCCATTTTCCAACAACTATGTCATCAAATCAGATGAATGAGGTTACTTGTTCCTTGCAGCAGTAGTGAATTTTCCCTAGTTTGGTATACATAGACTGCTTTACAGCTTCATGACTAGTAAGGTCAGACTAAATAAGGCAAGCAACAGACTGATACCCCCTATGTGCCACCAAATCAACAAAAGAAACTGTAAACTATGACACATGTAACCTCTCTTGGTTGGATCAAGGAAGCTACAACATGCAGGTATTTTAATGTGTTTTGTTGTGTAAGGTGACACCATCATCCAATGCAGTTAATGGCTTCTAACTAGCTTCTGAAGTGTCATGGCTTTCAAGGCCAACTAAACTCGCCCACCCTATGAATAGAGCCCACAACTTAAGGTGGCCATAGACACACAGAGCCGATCGTACGAATCGAGGATTCGTACAATTTTCGGATCGTGTGTGGCGTGTGCCGACATCTTTCACCCGGCGGAGATCGGTCGTTTGGTCGATCGGTCAGGTTTGATTTTGACCCGATCGGTCCCGCCGGAGCTCATGGCACATCATAATCTGATCGTTCGGCCATACGGCCGAACAATCAGATTACCCACGATATAGCCATGCCTGTTAATGGCATATGGGGGAAAGATCCGCTTGTTTGGCAACATAGCCAAACGAGCGGATCTTTGCATCTATGGCCACCTTTAATCCTTAAAATTTAAGGGAACAAATTGTCCATTGATTAGCAAACCCAGTCTGTCACATGAGCATGCTCCAAAGTGTTTTTAGCTTACATCTACTCATGGTGAGAAATATCTGACAGGCACAAAGTACAGCATCATATACAAGGTAGGAGCCTGTGTCTGTGTGTGAGTCAGAATGAAGGATGTGTATTATGTTTCTTACCTTCCCACGGTAGGGTTATCAGAATTCCCACACCATCCGCATTCAAAGTTCTTCAGACACTCGCGACACGTGGTAAATCCAGAGCAATCAGTGCATTGAGGAGCTGAGTGCACACTAAATTAGGGAAAAAGACACAAAAAAGGGTGTAAGAGTAGCAGTGTAGAGAGATGGAAATGGCAGCAAGGGAAGGCAAGAAGAGAGGCATAAGAGGAGCAGAGCAGAAACGTAAAGATGGGAGGAAGAATGGGGTATATTTATCAAAAAGTGAAGTTATAGATCGCCACAGTCCTCTAGAGTGAAATTCCGCCACTCTCCATTCATTTCTATGGGATTTTTAAAAGAATATTTATCAATGGGTGAAAGTGAAAGTTCATCCTGTGATAAATACGCCTTTCAAAATCCCATAGAAATTAATGCAGAGTGGCAGAATTTCACTCTAGAGGACAGTGGCGATCTCTAACTTAACTTTTTGATAAATATACCCCTATGTTGGAAACAGGAGAGTGATAAAGAATGCTAAAGTACATTTAATAACCAGAAAATCCTTTAATTAAGACAGAATAATGTGGTCGGGCTCTAATACAGACTCAGTATGGGCCACAAACCTACCTGTCATACCAGTCTCGGCATTCGCCGTAAGCATACTTTGCTAGATAAGCTGCAAAATAGAAGCACTTTCCTGTGGACTGACACCAAGCGCAGTGACTGGAGTTGGACAGACATTCGGAACAGCTTTGACGTCTTTAAAATAAAAAAAACAGTAAATCTAACGATTAACCTCACAAAAGCAGTATAAAAATCCCTAGAATAAACACAAACCGAAACACTGGTAAGAAATAAATGTGCCACAAACATCAAAAGACCCAAGAAGGACAGGTCAATGGTTGACAGGAAAAATGAACAATAGAGAAAGAAGACAAGCAATGGGGGGTCAAAAGAAAAGGCACAGGAGCATCTCCAGTAGAAAAGAAACAATTCAGGCAAATGTAGGTCCCAAGGGGAAGAGACAAACACAGTGACCAGGCATGTAAAGGCATAAGCACACAAGCTCAGTGTAGTAAAGAGAGGGACGTAAGGTGTTGGAGCAGCATGAACGATCTGTGTTGCCTAGAAGCAAACATGCATACTTACTGGTTGCAGGCCTTGGGGCAAGCTTCAGTGGTTCGGATAGAGTTACGCACTCGACCTCTCCGACTGCACAGGGAATCCCCTTTCTTGCTACTGTGTGTCTGCCACTCACAATATGGATCCTAGAAGTACAGTGCAAATATAAATGCAGCCCTTTAAGCATACTTAGCCCGGGAGGCTAGGCTGCCCCCCCCACCAAGCTCGCTCGACCACGACGAAGGGGAGAGAGATGGAGGGGTGGGACCATTGAGCGATGGAGGGGAGGGAGAGTTGAGTGACAGAGGGGAGGGAGGGGTGAGCGACAGGAGGGATGGGTGATAGGAGGGAGGGGAGAATGACAGAGGGGTGAGTGACAGAGGGAAGGAAGGGGAGTAAGACTGAGGGGTGGAACATGGACTAGGCAGAAGACAATTTTAGAGGTAGCTGCCCAGCGCCCCCTATCATTGCGCCCTAGGCAACTGCCTCTTCTGCCTACCCCTAGTTCAGCCCTGAGCCCCACCATTTTTGGCTAAAATCAACACAAACCTTAGTGCAAGTCTCACATTCTCGGTATTCTTCACACAGCTGACAGTTGCTAGGTGATAAGATTAAGGGGTTGTCCTTGCATGTCTCCGCCCCTTCTCCTGCAAGGCGTTGGTAACACTTAAAACTCTGGGGACACCAGCCACATCCTTGATCCGCCAAACAAGCCAAACAGGAAGGGTACCCAGAGCAATTATCAGATTGGTGCGGCTCCAAGAAAAGAAAAGAGATCTCCTAGGTAAGGGGGCAAAAAGAGCACATAAGTGAAAAAAATAAACACAATAGAATAATTATGCAGCAAAAGATGGTAAAATATAGAGGAATGTAAATATAAAGGGGATATGGTGCAAAGTGTGATCTAAGTCTATACCAACAGTCAGCAGGTAGCATTTACTCGTCAGAAACAAAATACAGCAGAAACTGGAACACAACATATAGAAAAAAAAATGACAAATCTCTGTAGCTTTTCCCTGTTCTCCATAAACAAGGACTTACACTGCCACCAGGAACACCAGTGCGGTCCCACATCAAACTCAGTTCACTTGCGTGTCCATTCCCAGTATTGTTCAGATAACCCTCGATCTGCACTGCATACCGGCTTCCTCGCTCAGCATTTGGGAACAGTTGCTCCCCACTGTTTCTCTGAAGACGACGCTCGTCCTTTTCTTGGTGTGCAGACCAACGTCCAACTTCTTCCTGATGAGAAGCAGTACATTTATGGTTACTGGAGAGAGCAGACAACAAGATAGTTTAATGAGCATTTCAGATTGGTATGTTTTTGTCTGCTATAGGCAATGCTTTCTGGCAGATCATTACAGGAAATGGTAACATCCATTTTTAGACAGATTAGGACAGCAATCAAGGTATCACAATTGTGCTATGAGCCTTAAAAAAATCCTAACACAATTACCCTATATCCCATAAATAATTAATATTTTAAAAAGTAAGATCCCATAGAATATCTAAGCCTACCAGGCTGGAAAGACTGCCAGGAGCGCGACCCAAACGGGCAATGACAAAGAATCTCTGGATTCGAACCCAGATAGAGACACGTTCAGGGGAAGAGCCTTGACTCAGCATTGGGTACAGGAAGCCTTTATATACCAGAGACACATCCATCTCTGTGCTGGGAGTCATTGATATTTTTGTATTACGTACTAGAGACACCTGCAACAAAGCAAAGATAAATACACACTATTATAGGGATCCACAAAGGATGATGTACAGGATACAAAATGTACTACTCGTACTGGATGATTCTTTGTTGTTAAATAGATTTAAATATATATAAATTAGTGATGTGTTGGTTCGCCACCCTTCCTTAATAAATGAGGATAGGCTGGTTTTATTGTTCTGTTGATGTAAAATCTATCTATATCCTCTTGGGTTTGTAAAGGTTGCAATCTGTGGTGTAACTAGACAGCAAGCAGACCTTGCAAATACTGGGAGGGTCCAAGAAGTATAAGGGGTCTTGCATAGGACTGATGGTTAAAGGGTTGTTCACCTTTGTGTTAACGTTTAGTATGATGTAGAGAATAATAGTCTGAGACAATGTGCAATAGGTTTTAATTTTTTATTATTTGTGTTTTTTTAGTTATTTAGTGTTTTATTCATCAGCTGTTTAGTTTGCAATTTCAGTACTCATTGCTAGGGTCCAAATTACCCTAGCAACCATAAAATGATTAGAATAAGACACTGGAACATAAATAGGAGAGGCCTGAATAGAAAGAGGAGTAATAAAAAGTAGCAAGAACAATAAATTTGTATCCTTACAGGGCGTTTGTTTTTTTTAGATGGGGTCAGTGAGCCCCATTTGAAAGCTGGAAAGAGTCAAAAGAAAAAGTCAAATAATTAAAAAACTACAGTATGAAAAGAAGACCAACGAAAAGCTGCTTAGACTTGACCATTCTATAACATACTAAAAGTTAACGTAAAGGTGAACCACATTTAAGCAGCTTCAATATGCATTTATTCTAAATTTCTCCTTCCAAAACTTTGGGGGGCTTAAAATGAAATTGCCTTGAGGCCCATGCACATCTAGTTATGACAAAGTTTATAACACTAAAGAGCAACAGTAAGATTGGAATTTCTAATTTTCCCGTTTTTGTCCCCTACTGGACAAAAGCTTAAACAAAACAGAAAAAAAAGACATCTTATAATCATACATATGCTGCTTCTTACCCCATCAGGCTGAGATTCATTGCGAGGATGATGATAAGTGATAAGGTGAAGGCCTGGCAAAAAATTGTGAGTGCGGCAACCATCCAGTGTGGTGATAAATGTAGTGGCAGGTCCCCACCAACCATGCATGCCAGATATTTGTCCAACACTGCATGATGAACGTTCTACAGGCAAAGAGAGGTACACTTTTAAATGGATTGCACCAAGTAAGGTTCCCAATAAAGAAGAGAAAAGGTCTCTGTGTTAACATTGCTTTGCAGAATTACGGTCTACATATCAATCTTATGCTGTTTTCCCAGCAAGTCCCTTAACGTCTTATTTAGTGGGCTCACCTTCTTAGTAAGGTCACACCGTAAAGGCCAAATATTCGACAATTCACATAGTATGAAGGAGGCCACAAACATCCGCAGTACTGTGCTGCAACTTTTTATTCCAAATTCCACACCCTTTTTCTACATATATCTTATGCCACTGAACATAGTAAGTAATATAGTAAGTAAGGTTGAAAAAAGACACACGTCTATCAAGTTCAACCTTTTGGTTTTTTGTTTTTTTTTTTAAAATCTGCCAAACTGCTAGTTGATCCAGAGGAAGGCAAAAAAAAAAACCCATCTGAAGCCTCTCCAATTTGCCTCAGAGGGGGGAAAAAATCCTTCCTGACTCCAAAATGGACTAGTCCCTGGTCATGCTTTAATATAAATACATGTAATCTTTCAAAATGTCTCTGTTTTGTGTCCTCATTTCTCAGGTTTTGGTAAACTATTTGAAGGAAGCACAGCTATTCCCAGGCTTCGCAAAGCTTATCTCCTATAACTACCGGTAATGAGCCTGAATAGAGAAACATACAGTGCTCACAAATTATGGGGATGGGCTTTTCTTGCAGACTCACCTGAAATTGGCATACAGGTTTCATTTTGAACACACCAGCCAAAAGTGCGCTTAATATGAGAGGATGAGGTCATGTTGGTGCTAAAGGCCAGGCAAGACTGACAGTCTGAAAGGAGCCGAGCCAGTCCCAAGCAGCTCTTATCAGAGCACTGTAAAAACAGGAGAACCAGAGGTATACTTGAAGAGAAGTTTGAAAAAACACATGCAAACTAGAAGAATCATAGAGATAAGAAGGTACATTTTTATTGGGTTGGGGTGTCTGGCAACTTGTCTGGCACCAAGTGCATTCTGGATCCTTCGAGCATGTGACCTCATCTGTATACATGTGGCAATAGTCGAGATGATACTGAGGAAGAATAAAGGACAGGCACATTTATTACATGCCCCAATCACTCCCATGTACACCATAACACAAACACCAGCTTTACAACATCACTGTACTCACATCCTGAACAGCAGTCTGGTATACAGATACTGGCACCTTGAAGGCAAGAAGATCATCACGGGGAAAGCCACTGTACCCTCCAGCTATCAGCAAGACCCTGCCTTTCATCAAAGCAGCAACATGGGAATATCTCCCGCCACCCATTGCTTGTTTCCCTGTAAATAAAGAAACAGAATGGACAAATAGATGAGAACAACTCAAATATTATTTCAGTTTAAGTCTATATGGAACAGATATAACAGACAACAAACAAACAGATTTTTTTTCCTTTGTCTATTTTTTTTTGCAGTTCCTCCACTGGATCACTAAATCAAGATAATTCTCTGTGTGTCTTGAACCATAGAAAATACAGATTTTCTTGTGCTGGCACAAAGGTGCTTCTAGCAGCTTGTCAACGCCACAGCATGGGTTAGACCGAGTGCTGGTGATTTTATTTCTCTTAATTTCTGCAATTAAAGCCAAGTGCTTTGGTGTTTTCTTCAAACAATAAAACTCAGCTTGCAGCTTCACCACTCTCTGTCGGGATAAGCAATTTACAAGATTCTTGATTTGAACAGCATATCAGTAGCAAATCCAGTGTATTTCTCTTTATGCTTTACACTTCTGAGCACATATCATTTCTCCAGTGTTAATGTGCAGATTGTGGAGGTGAACCTTTGCAATACAAAGAGATTAATTTTGCCAGCGTCTCCCTCCTTTATGTGTTCCACCTGTGTATCGCACTAAACAAAAGGATTAAGCTCAATTCCAACCTCCAGTTTTTATGAGGCATGTGTGTATAAAGAAATATTTTTTAGGGAATGTTTCAATCCCACTTTTGAAGTCCGTATATTTATAAACAACAGATAGCCTCCTTAAAGTCATGAATGTGCTGACCCTTTAAACCCGATCACCTGGGTGTACATACCCCAGGTCCCACGCATCTGGGCTCACAACACTTTTTATTCAATGCATAGAGGTTTTGGGAAAAGCCGCACCAAGATAGACGAGTGGCCCGGGTGTGTCGCCCCGAACCTGTGGCTGTAGTTGATGTGCATTCAAAACCAAAAATGTTGGCAAGCACTCCGTAGTCCACTCGTAAAATCATTCAAGTGTATTTCAGCAAATTAATAACATTACAGTCCTGGTACGTTTCGTATCAAGGATACGTAGTCATATGTATGACTACCAATATAGCAGAATATACGAGATTATCTGGTAAATATATGTAGAGCTCATCCCGTCATGGATTTATTTTGCTTAAAAATAGGAAGGTTATTGGAAATGTCAGAGGTAAATGGGAGCTTAACGTCCCAGACTTGGAAGATGAGGAGTGGGAGGAGGCCCTCGAAGCCCCTAACCTAGTGTCCTTCAATGTCAGGAGCAGATTTTCACAAATGCGTTTACTACAACAAGCGTACATTACCCCTATCCAAATGCATAAGGCCAAATTTAAACCTGATGACTGTTGCCTGAAATGTCGAGCGCCTGGTGCTACAGTTCTACAGTTGCAACATTCTGGGCAAAGGTTTGTGAGGTGCTTACCAGAGTCACTATGCTGCAGGTTACTGCTTCCCCTAAGGCAGTGATCCCCAACCAGTAGCTCTTGAGTAACATGTTGCTCTCCAACCCCTTGAATGTTGCCCCCAGTGGCCTCAAAGCAGGTGCTTATTTTTGAATTCCAGGCTTGGAGGCATTTTTGGTTGTATAAAAACCAGGTGCACTGCCAAACAGAGCCTCCATGTAGGTCGACAATCCACATTGGGGCTACCAAATGGCCAACCACAGCACTTATTTGGCACCCCAAGAACATTTTTCTTGCATGTGTTGCTCCCCAACTCCTTTTACTTCTGAATGTTGCTCAAAATGTTGGGGATCCCTGCCCTAAGGCATGTTTGTTAAGTATGGCAACATCGATCACCAAATCACACTATTCTTGTACCGATTAGTGAAGCAATGTTTTTGGCACGAAAATGTGTGGCTCTGAAACGGATCTCGCGGGACTCCCCCGGTATTAATGTATGGAAAAGTTTACTAAGGGAGCACATCACTATAGCCCGCTTGGTGTATTTACAAAGGGGTAATATGGACAAATTTGAACTAATATGGCATCCCTGGATGGAGTACAGCAAAGGAATTCTAACGGCACACAGGACTGTAAGAAATCTTCAAAATTTATTTCAAAGCGGAGTTCGATGGAGTGTGACAAAGGGGTTTTACTCCCCGAAACGTTGCACTCCACTTTGAAATAAATTTTGAAGATTTCTAACAGTCCTGTGTGCCGTTGGAATTCCTTTGCTGTACTCTGCTGTGGGGCTTGCCGAACCTCTACCATTGTGCACCAGGCATATTGTTGTTATCTATTGGGTGTGCGAGATCCTGCCTTGTTCCTATCCCTGGATGGACTCACCGGACTCTAAGGAATGTTTCTAAAAATTCTGTAAATTTACTGTTCACCATGTATGCACCTTGATATGCCAAGGAGGACATGGACTATACGACACAAAATTTGCAAATAACAGACAATGATGAGACTGTATGAATACCCACCAATTTTATTTTAGTCTTTCTTTCTTTATTGTTTAATTTGTTAAAAAAGCAATAAAAATTATATATATATATATATATATATATATATATATATATATATATATATATATATATATATATATAAAAACCTGACACGTTTCGCTGAACACCTTCAGAGCATACTGATATGCTGTTTTGAAATCTTGTAAATTACTAACCCCACCATACAGTGGAGAAGCAGCATGCTGGGTTTTATATACACTTTTTCAAGAAAGCACAGTAGGCATCTTCTTTTATTTAATTTTGGAGATAGAAGAGCAATAGAGAGCACTTTTATCTCTATATGGAACACATATTTAGGATAAGTACAAATCGCTTTGTCTCGCTGGGCAATGAGACTCTTACCCTGATAGTGGGATACTATTTGACTCATAATCTTGCTGGGAACCCACTGGTGGCAGCCGAGATGGTAAAAAAATATTTCCTCATCGTAACACTTTTCTTCATGATGATGAATGTGCAGGTTTCCGCCTGGAACGTATACCACAAAAAGTAAGTAATATGCTGTGTTTTATAAAATTGTATAATTTGAACAGATCAGTAGGGTCTCCCCTGCATTGCACTTACCATATATGACCATATAATTTCCAATGACTGTAGCACTATGGAAAGCTCTCTCTCGAGGCCCGCGATTCCCATCTCGTGGTCGGAGTGTGGTCCAATAATTTAGATCCACATGGAAAAGATCGGTGGTATTAACACGCACACTAAACCTGAAACAATAGGAATCCAGCAAATTATTCAGCATCCGACCTAAGCACTTACTGCAAGGTTTTCTCTAACAAAAGATGTTGTGGATAAATATTCTAGCAATAGCCATAACGAACTGCCTGATGCCACTTACTTTACTTGCATCCCCTATTAGTGTTTGCAAAAGGTGAATTGTAACCCCAAAAGCATTTACGTGTCCTATAGGGGCTGAGATCCTCTTTACATGCATATTGGATCCAAACGAATGGCAAAGTATCAAGTTATCACCACAGCTGCCAAAGGGATAGCAGAGGCCCTAAAAAAAGATCTTTGTGGGGGACCCAGCAAGTTCATTAGCATGCAAGCCACAATTACATTTATATACCAAACACTATACTTAGAAAATAAATTGCCCACAGTTTTTGCTTATTATGGGTAGATAATGGAGGTCTTGGAGCAGCTAGGATTTATAGGACTCTTTACACTAATGTAGCATTGGCCTAGTGACTTCTATTTACAGAGCAGGACTGATCCATTGCTGGTACTTTACTGACCCATTGTTCATAAACAAGCAGTTAAGTAGTCTGCTGAGACTCCTAAGGGTCAGGACACACAAGCAGATTCGGAGAGATTAGTCGCCCAGCGACAAATCTCCTTTTCTTCAGGGCGACTAATCTCCCTGAACTGCCTCCCCTGCATCCCGCCAGCTAAAATGTAAATCGCCAGCGGAATGGCACTCGGATCGATTCGTTTTCCGAAGTTGCCCCACGAGTAAACTTCGGAAAACGAATCGATCCGAGTGCCATTCCGCCGGCGATTTACATTGATTTTTAGCATTCTGTCACAAGAGTGTTGGTCACCCAGAAGTGCCTCCCATTTATTTCAATGGCAATAACCAACACCCACTAGGCAACTGTTGCTCAAAAGTGCGGTAGACAGTGCAATGCTGGGGTCTGTTCAAATGCGAAAACAATGGGAAGTGATTTCAAGCCTAAACATTGAAATACCCAGAGCCACTAAGTGTGCAGTTGCCTTCATTAAAGAGATGCGGACATCAAAAAAATAACCTTTCTTATTATCTATCATAACGTTGTCTTTGAATGCTATTTATAATTTTGTCATAAAAGTATATGCCTGATGTTTTTACATTACCTTTCTTACTACCCTGTTCCTCGATGAGGGAGCTGCCATATTAGTGCAGCAAGAGTCCGTTAGCATTATAAACTCTAACTAACTTAACAGGTTAAGAAGGGACAGTCAGTGTCTGGACAACCCTTCTTGGCAGTAACGATGGAGGTTTCACTCGGCCTGACCTGCCGGATAAATACCTTAGCCATTGTGATATAACAGTTCTCCATCTCTTTCTAGTAGCAATGCTTACCCTAGTGTGCACAGAGTCAACTTATGTTTTATACCCATTTTGTGTACCTTTCTTGCGTCAGTCTGCTCAACTGTTTGTTATGTATATATGATTGTTTATGTTCAAAAGGAAATACAACTTACCTTTCAAAAAAAAGAAGGGACAGTCAGATTGGCAAAACAATCCAGTTTAGGAACTTCAAATAACAATTACTTACAAAAGCAGAACTATCAGCGAAAAATGATCAACATGACCTATAGGGAACTTTTTAATGTAATGTTAATGTTTTCAAAAGAAACATTTTTGTGTCAGTATCACTTTAAGTTTCTTTAAGACCATTTGAAGTGGGGCTCATTCACTAAAAATGAGCAAATTTGTACAAGTTCATTAAACAATCAAACTGCTGAAATTGTATGAATGAAGCTAATTACGGATTAGTTGTTATAGGTAAACTACTCAGCTGCAAATGTTCCTATTGTAAGTAAATAAGCCAGCAGAGTACTGTAGCTAAAAGTGCCTGGTGAAACCAGCAGTAAATGTAATAAAAGTTACATTAAACTCTGTGGGTTGTTACCTCGCTGTAGAAGGCCGATGCCCCCCAAAAATAAGCAGAGTGCGAGAAGAAGCATGAAACACCATAGAGTGACCAGCAGCAGCAGGAGGCTTCCCACCTCCTGGAAGGACCAGCTCCCATTCCCAAGAAATAAGGCTTAAACGGAACAGTTGTGATGAAAACACATCCTGTGAGGTTCGACCTACAGACGAATAGAAAATAAAACATTGGGCTCCAGCTATTTCATTGCACATGTAATGCAGACTTCTCAAGCGCTACACAACTCACTAGGCCCTGTTACCCAGGCAAGGTCACTTGCAGATTTCCCCATTTAAGTCAGTAGGAAGAAGTTCAAGTCTAGCAGCAGGTCTTCTGACTACAACTTTAAAATTCTGTTTAACCCCATGTAATTTTAGAAGAGAGGACTGAGAGTTGACTAGAACTACTAGATGCATTGGTTAAATACACTGATTAATGTTGCACACTCCTTCAGTGAGTAAAGTTAAAAGAATGTTACCCGATACATAATGGTTATCATTCAATATAGTCCATGGTTTTTTTCATAGTGATTGTAATCCCCAGTGATTTAGACTATGCTTCTTGTTTAAGATGGCTAACTCATGCAAAACAGCACCTTCTACAGCATGAGGAATGGATGTCCTTTGTACATACATAAAAATCCCTAGATTCGTGCTACCTGACCTTCTCCACATACAAGCCTCTTTGTTCTTTATACTATTAGGTTGTGGGTTGGATTATATAAGAAAAAGAAGTGACCCAGTAGAACATGACCATATAAAGGTACAATGTCACATGCTAAGTGAAGAAGTGAAGTTAAATAGGCCACAAAACACCAACCAAGATGACTTTTTTTTTTTTTATCTATGCAGCAAGTTTCACTAAGGGGCACATTCACCAAGCTCGAGTGAAGGAATAGAGGAAAATAGAGGAAAAAGAGTTTGATTTTCAAATGTTTTTTTTGGCTACTCGACCATCGAATTGGCTACTTCGACCTTCGAATCGAACGATTCAAACTAAAAATCGTTTGACTATTCGATAATCGAAGTACCGTCTCTTTAAAAATGTATTCGACCCCCTAGTTCTCCACCTAAAACCTACCGAGGCCAATGTTAGCCTATGGGGAAGGTCCCCATAGGCTTTCTAAGGTTTTTCTGATCGAAGGATAATCCTTCTATCGATGGATTAAAATCCTTTGAATCGTTCGATCGAACGAATTGCGCTAAATCCTTCGACTTCGATATTCGAAGGATTTTAATTCGGCAGTCGAATATCGAGGATTAACCCTCGATATCCGACCCTAGGTAAATGTGCCCCTAAGTGTGCCAATAAAGGCATAATTATGCAGTTACAATATTGTAATTTATTAATGATATCTTTTTCTTGAATAGTTACATTCCCAGTATCTAGAGTACTTACCTCCAAACACATAAAGCCAGTTATCTACAGTGGCTGCGGCATGGTTTGCCACTGGAGGTGGATGCAGAGTGCTGTAAGGTGTTAGCTCCATCCAGCGCTCTTCCAGTGGTAAGAAAACCCACGTATCACCAGTCAAGTTTCCACCAGCCAGTTCGCCTCCAAACAGAATAAGTGTCCCATTCCACTCCACCACGATATGTGAATGACGTGCAGCCTGCATGGGGGAGACGGTATCAGACGGTAAACACTGCAGAACAGATTGCTTTACCCCAGAATGGTCACTTGCTCCTGTCTAACTCATAGTGTAGTTATAGTGCAAAAGGATAGCAGGACAGACTATCATCTTCAGTCCTAACCCAATACCTTGTCTCTGTTTGGGCTGAGCCAGTGCAAACCATGGGGGAAAAAATTGTTTTTTTAGAAAAACAAATACCCTAATAGTTTAAGCAGCTAAGAAAGGAACTGAAAAAGTAAAAAACTTTAAATAAATGTTTTCCCAATCTTCCGAGCAAAATGCGAAGCCAATTAGATGGTCCCCAACCATAAATGTACCTCGGTAATGAATTGACCTTTTGTGTTAAGTCCACATACCCAAGCCCCATTGTGCAGCAAAACAATACAGGTATAGGAGCAATTTTCCAGAGACCCGTTATCCAGAAAGCTCCGAATTATGGAAAGGTCATTTCCCATAGACTCCATTTTAATCGAATTATACAAAATGTTTTCCTTTTTCTCTATATTTATAAAACAGTACATTGCTATTGATCCAAACCAAGATATAATTAATCCTTATTGGGGCAGAACAATTCTATTGGGCTTATTTAATGTTAAAATGATTTTTAGTATATCTGAAGTATGGAGATCCAAATCCAGAAACGACCCTTATCCAGAAAACCCCAGGTCCACAACATTCTGGATCACAGGTCCCCTACCTGTACTGTAAAAAGATGCCCATAGCCATCATGGTAACTTTAAAATCGACAATGTGTGCATTCTATATGTGATTCTATATGTGAGTATGAGAGTATCCGATAAGTTTGAAATAGATAGTAATAGCAAAATAAAAAAAATTCTGTAGTGCCCAAAGCTCTGCCACCATTTTGAATCCATCTGTTTTCCAATAAAAGCTATTAGTTGCCATGGAAAGATACAACACTGGAGGCCCATGATATAATCATGTACAGTGAAACCTCCATTTTAAGTACCCTGATTTTAAGTTTTCCAACATTTTACATTATTTTATTTGTGGTCCCACCAATTTATAATGCATTTCAATGGGTGCATTTACCTGATTTTAAGGGGCAGATTTATCAAGGGTCGAAGTTAAAAAAAACTTCGACCTTCGAATTCAAAAAGACCAACCGAATAGAGGTTGAAGGTTTTTGGGGGTCTAAGTGGTCCGTATTCGGCCTACTTCGAATCGTACGACCAAAGGAATACAGCCTTCGATCTACTTCGATTCAAAGTTTTCCCCCCAAAAAATTAGATCTCCACCAATCGCCTCCATGTAGGTTCTAGGAGGTCCCCCATAGGCTAAAACAGCACTTCGGCAGCTTTTAAGTGGCGAATGGTCAAGTCGAAGTTTTAAAGAGTCAGTACATAATTTCAATATTTGAATTTTGAAGTTTTTTTCAACTTTGAATCAAAGTTGGACTATTCCCTAGTCGAAGTACACAATATAATAGCTGGAAATTTGAAGTTTTTAACTTCGAAAATTAACCTTGACCTTTGATAAATCTGCCCCTAAGTGATTTCCCGGATTTTACATCATTCTGTCCCGATATACCCAAAAACAGGTTTTTTTTACCCTCTATGAATGTTATTATTTGTGAGAGTTTTAAAATACTAACCAAATGTATATTTTGCCATGGTTCTGCATGTAAATGGTCGATTCAAATTAGTCTGCCCCTTATACAGTCCTACACCAATCACTTATTGCTTTAGGTTGTGTATGTGACAGAGACGCCTTGCACATGACCCCCTTATTAACACAGTAAATATTTTATCTCAAAGTAAAACAGACTCCTTTGCTTATATATTTTCAGTACTTGAAGAAAAATTTACTTTAACACATTTCTTTTCAGATTTGACATAATAATTTCATGGTCCCCTGAAAAACGTAAAATGGGGGGGGGTTCTACTGTAATTACAAAATTACCAAAAAAAAATTACAGTATTTCTACTGTATTTAGAAATACATTTCTCACATGGCAAAGAGTGTGCAAAAAAACTAAATCTCGTTACAAACGGAACAACACTTCTAAATATAAAAGCAGGACGTGAATTGCGGGGCAAATTGCATGACAAAGAGAATTGAAAGCACTGAACTTACTGGGCGACCGGGGTACACTTTTTTCTCCCAGGTATTAGAAGTGAAGTTATAAATAAGGAGATCTCCGAGTGGGGAATTCAAATCTGAACCTTAAAAAAAAAAAAAAAAGAGAAATAAAAAGAGAATACATATAATCATGTCAGTCTGCCCCTCTCCCATGTTCTATTGTATTATTTCTGTTGTCACCAGCTTTTAAACAATTATATCAATTGCGCCCTCTGAATACTGACTCTACCAATACTATTCAGACAGAGGAACTTGCCAGTTTACGGGGCCCTACTAATGGCTTGTCTACCCACTATCTGGCCATATTAAAAGAATCTTATCAAACTGGTATATATATGTAAGTAAATATTGCCCGTTTACATCTCTTGCCTTGAACCACCATTTAGTGATGGTCTGTGTGCTGCCTCAGAGATCACCTGACCAGAAATACTGCAGCTCTAACTGTAACAGGAAGAAGTGTTGAAGCAAAAGGCAGAACTCTGTCTGATAATTGGCTCATGTGACCTTACATGTGGTTTGTATGTGTACACAGTGAATCTTACGATCTCAGGGGGCGGCCCTTATTTTTTAAAATGGCAACTTTCTATTTATGATTACCCAATCGTATGACAATGGTTTATTTACATGAAGCAGGGTTTTACACATGAACGGTTTTATGCAATATCTTTTTATAGAGACCTACATTATTTGGGGGGGGGGGTATAGTTTTCCTTTAAGTAAATATTGCCCTTTTACATCTCTTGCCTCGGACCAACATTTCGTGGTGGTCTGTGAGCTGCCTCAGAGATCATCTGACCAGAAATACTGCAACTCTAGAAGAAGTGTGGAAGCAAAAGACAGAACTCTGTCTGTTCATTGGCTCATGTGACCTAACATGTATGGTTTGTTTGTGTGCAGTGTGAATCATAGGATCCCAGGGGGCGGCCCTTATTTTTTAAAATGCCAGTTTTCTATTTATGATTACCCAATGGAACATAGTACTAAAAAACGTTATTTTTATGAAAATGATTTATTTACATGAAGCTTGGTTTTACACCTGAGCTTTATGCAATATTTTTTTATAGAGACCTACATTGTTCGGGGGGGTATAGCTTTCCTTTAATTGCAAGAGCCTTACCTCCGAAAATGTAAAGAGAGTTGGTTGGTGGCAGAAATGCACCGGCAGCAGCAGCTCGTGGGGTGAAAATGGGATCCAGGCTACTCAGATTGTACCAGTTCCCCGCACCCTGATTATCTGTCAGTGACAGGTCACACCTTTCCCCTATGTACCCAGAGGAACACACACTGCGCTGATTCTCCTGAAGAAAAATTTGTGCAAAAATTGTTTCTTTTTATTAGACATGTGAGAAACTGAACATTTTCTTAATTTATAAGATTCATGTAGGTTGTTTTTTTTTTTAAACATTTTAAACATTATAAAGTATCCAAAAACATTTTTCACGCAAGAATACATTTTCCAATAATGGACATCTCTCTCTCAGGAGGGAATATATTTTCTCTGTTTCGGACAAAAAAATAATCAGTCATAAATGGTATAAAAAGAAATCACAGAACACAGGAAAAAAAAGTTAATTTGCAAAATTAAATTCAAGGAAATTCAAGGATGTATAAATGTGGGATCTTGTTCTGACTTGCTGCCAAAGGACAGACCTGTGACTAATGAAGAGATGTTAATTATATGCACAGAAAAGTGTACAATCGTGATACCTGGTTGCAAAATCCATGCTGGGCATATGATCTGCAGCTGGGAATCTGACAGCCTTCTCCACTCCAGCCCAGGTCACAAAGGCACTGTGAGTTTTCCTGGCATAATCCATGCCCAGAGCACCCTTGTGGGCATAGGGAAAAGATGTAAGTGGCATTGAACCCCAGTAGGTTATAGTTTGCATCACTGAAGAGATGAAGGAGCATCTGGGGAAAAAGGGAAAAAGAGTCAGTCAGTTTGATTAACCATGGAAATATCCATGGACCAGTCTGTGGGACAGCATTTCAAATCAACTCCTTCAGTTTATTACATTAAAGGGATACTGTCATGGGGAAAAACATTTTTTTTCCAAAATGAATCAGTTAATAGTGCTGCTCCAGCAGAATTCTGCACTGAAATCCATTTCTCAAAAGAGCAAACAGATTTTTTTATATTCAATTTTAAAATCTGACATGGGGCTAGACATTTTGTCAATTTCCCAGCTGCCCCCAGTCATGTGACTTGTGCCTGCACTTTAGCAGAGAAATGCTTTCTGGCAGGCTGCTGTTTTTCCTTCTCAATGTAACTGAATGTGTCTCAGTGAGACATGGGTTTTTACTATTGAGTGTTGTTCTTAGATCTACCAGGCAGCTGTTATCTTGTGTTAGGGAGCTGCTATCTGGTTACCTTCCCATTGTTCTTTTGTTTGGCTGCTGGGGGGAAAAGGAAGGCGGGTGATATCACTCCAACTTGCAGTAAAGCAAAGTTTATCAGAGCACAAGTCACATGACTTGGGGCAGCTGGGAAATTGACAATATGTCTAGCCCCATGTCAGATTTCAAAATTGAATATAAAAAAATCTGTTTGCTCTTTTGAGAAATGGATTTCAGTGCAGAATTCTGCTGGAGCAGCACTATTAACTGATCCATTTTGAAAAAAAAAATTTTTCCCATGACAGTATCCCTTTAAAGTACTCTGAAATATGGCATTTTCCACTCATAAAAAAAAAAAAAATAATATCAGCCTCAACTATTTTACATGTTAATATTATCATTGGTTATGCAACACTACCAGTACAAACCCATCCCAAACTTGCCCCTAGGGAAAAAAAGCTTTATTTATTACTATCATTCCCTTTTCCCCTCTCATGGTTGGTCAGTTTTCCCCCTTAGCATTGACTGCTACGGTCCCAATTTAATTGAAGGGAATCACAATGCAAAAGTTCTATGCATAAGGTAGGCAAGAAGGCCAAAATTAGACAGACCATATTATTCCAAGCATTCCATTTATCATTTCATGTATGGCTACCCTCAATATAAACATCAGTAGTATTTTAAATAAAGGGACTTTTCACAAATCTCAGACTCTCTGAATACAAGATTTGTTACCACCAGACCAACAAAAGTCACAAATCTTACAGCAGAACACTATTTTCAGTTCACTTGTTTTCAGATTGTTCACCAGAAATAAAGACTTTTTTCAATTGTTTTCCATTCTTCCAAAATGAAAGTTTAATATTAGGGATGCACCGAATCCAGGATTCGGTTCGGGATTCGGCCTTTTTCAGCAGGATTCGGCCGAATCCTTCTGCCCGGCCGAACCGAATCCTAATTTGCATATGCAAATTAGGGGCAGGGAGGGGAATTGCGTGACTTTTTGTCAGAAAACAAGGAAGTAAAAAATGTTTTCCCCTTCCCACCCCTAATTTGCATATGCAAATTAGGGTTCGGATTCGGTTCAGTATTCGGCCGAATCCTTTGTGAAGGATTCGGGGGTTCGGCCGAATCCAAAAAAGTGGATTTGGTGCATCCCTATTTAATATTCGTGTCTCTGGTTTTTCAGTCTGGCAGCTCAGTAATTCAGGTGCAGAATGTGAACTGTTACAATTTATTCCATAACTTGATACATTTCTCAGCAGCCTGTGTGTAATATTAGCAACTATTGTATTAATTCTAACAGCTGCCTTTATGAAAGGCCAAAGATAAGAAATGTATCAATTTAGAACAGTTAAGAGTGGGTGACTAGTAGTCATGTGCGGGTCGGGGATTTTTATGTTTGCCAACCTACACTAACTATTGATAGAAAAACATAAGTGAAAAATGAAATTTTTAATATTACAAAAATGGTCACAAATAAGAGATATGAACTAATCAGAAAAAATCTGAAAACAACTGAACTGGAAGTGGTAACAAATAAGTGCAACCTGCTAACTGGTTCCAATCCAGTTGCAAACTTTGCCATTATTATTGCATTACCCCCTTATCCACTTACAAGAAAACATCATGGATTGTGATCTGCAGACCATTGGTGTTTCTATTGTTGAATAGCACACCGCAATTAAACAAAGAAAAACTGTAGTCTGAAAATTTGAAAAAAAAACTGTAATGACATACCTTCCCAGTTGTGGCCTCTAAAGTGCTCGGCAGGCTACTTCCACTTAGACTGGCCAGCAGTCGATCACTATACGAGTCACCATCATAAACAAAGAGGTAATCGTATGCGCATTCTGTCTCCATAAACAGGAAACTTAGCAAAATGCGATAGTTGTCGTTGGGGGCTGCAGATATGAAAAAAATTTAAGATTGGTGAGGATAAATAGGATACTTTATCTCCCCTAAATTGGGAAGGCTTGTTTACTAAATGCTAATTTTTCTGTCTGCAATCCTGCATGGTAGCAGTAGGAAGTAGGAATTGCAAGTAGCAAGTGAGTGTTAAATGCTGCATGCTGCACTGGGCATTACTCATCGGACTGCTGGGTGAAAACTAAGATTAGTATAACCACCGCACTTTATAAGAGAGTTTTAAGGCACAGTCTAGCTCCCTCATCTACACTCATAAATTACACTGGATGTACTGGAATCTAATATGGGTAGCAAATTACAAGGCACACGGTATCATGGTAATCGCTAGAGTTGAGGTTGCAGGCAGACATGTAGGAGCTATGCATGGTGCACTTTCTTTCTAACCCCCTATGGTTTCTTGGTATATACAGGTATGGGATCCATTATCCGGAAACCACTTATCCATAAAGTCCAAAATTACAGAAAGGCCGTCTCCCATAGACTCTATTATTAAATAACTCAAATATTAAAAAAGTATTTCCTTTTTCTCTGTAATAATAAAAACAGTTCCTTGTACTAGATCCCAACTATAATGCATCCTTATTGAAAGCAGAACCAGTCCATTGGGTTTATTTAATGTTTTCATGAATTTCTAGTATAAAGAGCCATATTACAGAAAGATCCCTTATCCAGAAATCCCCAGGTCCCAAGCATTCCAGATAATGGGTCCCATACCTGATGTTGCTGAATACATTCCCCCAGCCCAGTATAATACAAGTTATTTTCTCCCACAGGATCACACTCTTCAATCCCACCCTGCCTTACAATCTTTCCAAAAGTATCATCCTACCAATTTAAATGAACCACCCCCTCTTTCTAGCCTCCTATTTAATGGATACACTTTCTGTTCATTGTTTCCACATACCTTCTATTAACCACTCGCAGTTTCCATTGACTGAATAGTTCCCAGGGCCATCGCTCACATATCCTGGGGCACTACGGAGCACAATGCGTTGACTTTTACAGTCCCCTGAAGTTGTTTGCCGGACAAGGGACAGGAACAGAAAACTAAGGTACCAGCCACAAATCCAGAACCCAACCTGGGGTTCCATCTCTGCTCAGCATCCCTGGAATAAGAATAAATGCATTAGATCAATTATATCATTGTTTTGTCTTAATAATCCCTGCTATATGCCTGAAAGCAAATAATCGTGGCTCTCCCTTTAACCCTTCTTTTCTCAGCAATTAAATTAGTTGGCTGCTTAGAGAATAATATCCCAGAGACTAGTGAACCAAACAAGTTACCGAGTTAATAATTTCCAAGACACTGAGACAGAAAAATCACAACAGTCACTGTCATGCTATATTCTATATAAGACCTTTTATGCTACACCATAAAAAAAGGAACTAACTTCCCTTACAGAGGGACATTTAAACATACAAAATCTGTTGTATGGGAACCTTTCATTCTGAAAGCTCCAAATTCCCATAGAGTCCTAAGAAGCTATTCTTACTTTTGGACCAAATAGTCTTTTGTGCAATTATCAACTAGTCAAGCTAGCTTTGTCAAAATTCAATTTTTTTTAATTTTTAAATGGAAAAAAAAAAAGTCTGATCAAACTAGATTCCAACTTATTTATTATTAAAAATACAAGATAAAAATCGAGTAAAAATACGGAAAACAGATTTTTATTTTTTCCTAAATCGCTTGATTTATTTCTGGCTTTTTTCCCCGAAAAGCGAGAATTTTTCAAAATTTTCATGCTAATTGCAGCGCAGACCACAGAAACAGGCATTGTGCTTTCTACACAGCAGATTTATAGACCATCTAGCTATTGCACCCTACAAAGATCCAAAATACAGCAAAGTGTGACAGTATAGCAGTAAACATATACCGTATATACTCGAGTATAAGCAGAGTTTTTCAGCCCCCAAAATGCTGAAAAACTCTACCTCGGCTTATACTCGGGTCAAGCGCAAAAACGGTCACCGGCGTCTAAGAATAGTCGCCGGCGCCTAAGAATAGTCTCCAAGAATATTCGCCGGCATCCAAGAATGGTCGCCAGCATCTAAAAACGAGACGCCAGCACCTCCAATGGGAGCAGAAACCCTCAATTTTTTGATTGAAACTCACCAGAAGCTGCTACATTTCTCACCCTCGGCTTATACTCGAGTCAATAAGCTTTCCCAGTTTTTGGAGGTAAAATTAGGTACCTCGGCTTATACTCGAGTATATACGGTATGCAAAATCGTGTTCACACACATTTTTTGAAGATGGTACAAGGAAAAGCTTGCAGAATTGATTAGGAGAATACATTGATTGATACATCTGGGAAAGGGCAGGACAGGGAGAGACCATATTTATAAGCACTCTTGTGCATGGCTAAAGTGTCTTGTTCAGCAAATGGGTTTGGAGACAGTAACTGTCGTTTGGCAGATTATGCTGTTCTAATGCAGAGACTAAAGGCATGTATCTTCCCCACTGCTGACGTACTGAAATGAACCTGCAGAGCTTTGTAAATTATATTTATTAAAAATACAAAAAGTCAGCTGATTAAAGTTCCTAATTTAACCCTTCTTTAGACTGCCACACCAAACAGGTAAATGCCGTTACACTTCCATGGAAACCACTACATTTACCACAGGGCAATGTTGTCGCTACAGATACCATAAAGATAAACAAGTGTTCATAATATAAAACTCTTTGCAGTATTTTCCACACAACTCCCACATACACCGTATAATGTCTCACAGATGCAAGCACCAAGTGCATTTTCCCTATGAAGCAGAACATTAACCATTTAGAATTTTAGAAGGATGCCAAACCTGCAACACTCTGTAGCCAAATTTTATCTGCAACTTTCAGCAGCCTGATACCAACGGCCATTGATTAAAGGAACAGTAACATCAAAAACTTAAAGTGTTTCATTAATGAATAAATAATTTAGTGTTGCCCAGCACTGGTAAAACTGGGGTTTTTGCTTCAGAAAGACTATTATAGTTTATATAAACAAGCTGCTGTGTAGCCATTCAAGCACAAGACAAATAGTTGATAGCAGATGAGCTATGTAGAATGAAGAAGAAGCATTGTATACTATAGAGCTTATCTGTTATCTGCTGTGTATCCTGTGCTTCTCTCCTTTTTCAGCTTTGAATGGCTGCCTCCACAGCTACCCAGAAGCTTGTTTATATAAACGATAGTAGAGTTGCTGAAGCAAACACCAGTTTTACCAGTGCAGGGCAACATTATGGATGATTTCTTGGACAGATATAATATCAAAGGCTATTGTGATACTAAACTCTATAGTTAGTATAGATTTGTATATATATATATAATTTATGTGAGGGTAGGGAGGGGTGTATGTATGGATGTTGTTTTCATTTGGAGGGGTTGAACTTGATGGACTTTGTCTTTTTTCAAACCGATTTAACTATGTAACTAACTATTATATTTTATTTAATTTAATACACTTTCATTTGTTGGTATTACTGTTCCTTTAAACCAACAGAAAAAAATGTAAAAAAATTCTTACATTGACAGTTCGTATCTGCTCATTCATTACCCAGAAATGAATTATTTCTTTGCAACAAAAAGTCCTATTTATGTTGTAAATATCTCTGTAGAGCGTCAGAATGAATCCCTTCATATTCTACACGGTTTATTGGTTATGTTAGTATGTGCCCTATAACGTTTCAGCATGAACGGCCGCAGCTTAATTATAAACTGTTGCTGGAGCTAGCACAAGTTTTTTTTACCAGATCAGGGAACGAACGCAGAGATTATCTGTGGCAGACCAGAAATAAAGTGCTCTGGGGACAGCAGTTTGGAGAGAACACTCAGGGCTTTCTTGGGGCAAATGACAATAGGTTAGGGAACTGGCTTGAGTGGGACATGTGAAACCCCATTAACATACAGGGACTAGCTTGAGCCTGTATATGATTACATATTTCTATATACGGAACGCATTTTAGGGTATCCTGCAGCGAAATACATTTCCTTCATGTGATGTCCTATGCCTTCGGAATGGCGCATCGGTTGCTTTTACCGCCACTCAGCGCCGATTCTGGGGCTGCTGCCCCCCTCCTCTCCTGCGCATAAAAAATTGTGTCGGAGCGGGTCTAAGGGGGCAGTGTCGCTAGTGCATTAAGCGCAACTGCGCTCTCTGCACTAGCGGAGCCGAATTTCCGTGTTAAAACCCGGAAGTTGGGCTCTTAAAGTTACAAGAGGTGGATTTTTGCCGCCCCTTGTAACTGGCTGCTTCATGCCGCCTGAGGCAAGGATCTCACTTTGCCTCATGGCAGAAGCGGCCCTGCCATCAGTCATGGTTCAAATCTGCAATCACACCACCGTCCTCTACCCTCCCTTCTGAGCCGTCAATCATATGAACTCAGCCCTCAACCTTCCGCCCTCAGTCATCCGCCCTCAGTCCTCTTCCTTCCGCTCTCTGCTCAGCCTTTCTTCAGCACTCCCCCCATCGTCCCCTACCCTCCCTTATGAGCCGTAAGTCATACGAACTTCGCCCTCAACCTTCCGCCCTCTTACAGTCCTATTCAGTCCTATTCCTTCCGCCCTACACCCTCTTTCTTCAGTACTCCCCCCTCAGATCTCTCTTTTCAGCCCACAGTCTTGTCCCTAAGTTTCTAAAGTGGTGAGCAAGGGCTGAAGGAAGAGAACTGAGGGCAGAGGATGGAGGGAGGGAGGATGGAGGGCTGAAGGTGGAAGACTAAAGGTTGGCATGGACGCAAAGATCGCCAAACGAGCGGATCTTTCCCCAAAATGCCATTAACGAGCATGGCTATATTGGGGGTAATCTGATTGTTCGGCCGATTACGATGCGCAACGGGCTCCGGCGGGACGAAAGATGTTGGCACACGCCACACATGATCCGAAAATCATACGAATCCTCAATTCATAGGATAGGATCTGTGTGTCTATAGCCACCTTTAGGGCAGAAGGCTGAGGGCGTAGTTCGTATGACTGACAGCTGAGAAGGGAGGGTAGAGGACGGAGGTGTGACTGCAGATTTGGACGATGAGTGATGGTAAAAACGACCGATGAGCCATATCGAAGGCATAGGACATTGCATGAAGGACAGGTATTTCGCTGCAGGATGTCCTAAATGCGTTCCATATCTATAGGGCCTATATATCCCTTAGTGCTGCGGCGTAGCTTACAGTCTGATTTAATATAATGTGCAATTTGATGGAACACAACAATGCTTGTAATATGGAGGTTTATATAAAGTATAAAAAGAAAATCTCTCTCAGAATACAAGTAACTCAGGAGGGGATGGGGGCTATAAACCCTACACATCATAAGCCACTGCATCAGGAACCAATAGCAACACCATAGAGATAGACAGCATAGCAACATGCCACTCGTGCTCACAGGAGCTCACAATCAGCGGCTTTGAAAGAAGTCAAAAGCATAATAGGAAACACAGTTCTGCGCCTGCGCACTGATAAAGCCACATCATTAGTTATCATTATCATTTTGTATTGATCATATCGCAGGCTCACCTCTCGGTTGCCAATCCGCTATGTGCATCTGCACTCGCTCACCCTGATGAACCGGAAACAAAACGTTTCCATCCCACAGGAAACAAGCCCATAGCTCCGCCCTTCTCCCGGGAGACTCCTGGAACGTGACGTCAGAAGCAGCGACCCACAGCTGTCTTCATACTCAGGCTGCGGCGCAGCTCGCTATTTCTGTGGCGGGAAGTGAAGTGCAAGCACCCCTCACCTGAACCGTGATGGTACACTCCATGCACGAAAGACTGGCAAAGATTTGGTGGGAGATTCCATTTCTGTCCTGAAAGAACGTGGCAGCTAAAGCGCAGGGTTTCCAGCCAAATTGGGCTACTAATTTAAAGCCTAGGCGGGTTTTGAAAGTACAAACTAACCATGGTACTGACATGGGCTACTTTTTGGAGCCTTTGGCTTTGGTTTGAACTTTGGAAAGCAGCCAAATTTTTTTCTAGCCCTGATGTGTCAAGTCTGTGTCTCCCAATGCATGTTGGGTAATGTAGTTTTCATTTAACAATTTGCCTACTGCCCAAGTTTAATGTAAGACTACAATATCCAGCATGCATTGGGACTGATTTGTGTAGCCGACCGGTGTTACCAGACTTTGGGCTCTGTACCCCAATCTCCCGTCCGTCATAAACATTGTCACATTTCCTCAATTTCAGGCAATTTTGGAGCAAAAATCTGCTGCCCACCAAAATTTCTAGCTGTTTACCTGTTCTACCAATATTTATTGTAATTAGGGCCTTTTGGGGCCCCTATACCTCCTGGGACCCCTCTGTACTTAACCCCTGGTGATGTGCAAATCTGTCCTATTTTACGTCATGGAAAAATTTGCAAATCCAGTGAAAATTTGAAAAAGGTGTATTTTCACATATATTTATTTTTTTTCTTTTAGACTTTTTTTTCACTGCACATATTGTGCTGTTTTTGGTGACTTTTGAAGTGCCTCTTGGCTAGTTTTGCGCTGTTTTTGTAGCCGACTGACTTATTTTGAAGATTAGACCTGGCAACCCTGAGCTATAGTTATTTTATGGAGCTGAGTGCCAGAGCCACTGTAGTGAATTCACTGCTTGAATGAAGACCTTCGCTATCGTGGGAGATACCATTTATGCTGTAACAGAGTTATGTCTGTAATTATTGTTTTCTTGAATAAAGAATTAATGTGAAATTTAAGCTGATAAACTGTCTGCGTAGTTTTTATTACACAATTATATATAAAAGGACCATAGTCGTCTTAAACATTAAAGGGGTTGTTCACCTTTCATATAACTTTTAGGATGATGTAGAGAGGGATATTCTGAGACAATTTGCAATGGGTTTGCATTTTTTATTATTTAAGGTTTTTGAGTTTTTTGGCTTTTTTTATTCAGCAGCTCTTCAATTTTCCATTTTAAGCAATCTGGTAGCTAGGGTCCAAATTATTAGGGGAAAAAATCCCCGAATCCTTTGTGAATGATTTGGTCAAATACCGAACTGAATCCGAATCCTAATTTGCATATACAAATTAGGATTCAGGTTTGGCCAGGCAGAAGGATTTGGCCAAATCCTGCTGAAAAAGCTTGAATCCCGAAGCAAATCCTGGATTCGGTGCATCCCTACCAATTACCCTAGCAACCATGCACTGATTTGAATAAAGGTGGCCATACACGGGCGATAAAAGCTGCAGACAGACCGAGTTGGCAGCTTATTGGCCCGTGTATGGGGGCCCCCGATGGGCTTCCCTGATCGATCGGAAGGGACTAAAAATCCCGTCGGATCGCGGCTGCATCTGTTCGTTGATACGGTCCCGCGATCTGACCGCACGTTAGGTATCGTTGGGATCCGATCGTTGAGCCCTAGGGTCCATGATCGGATCAGCCCGATATTGACCATCTCATCGCCAAACGAGCGGATCTCTCCATGTATGGCCACCTTAAGAGACTAGAATATGAATAGGAGAAGCGTGAATAGAAAGATGAGTAATAAAAAGTAGCAATAAAAATATACGTATTTGTAGCCTTACAGAGCATTTTTAGAAGGGATCAGCGACGCCCATTTGAAAGCTGCAGAGTCAGAAGAAAAAGGAAAATAACTAACTAAAACTATAAAAAAAAAATAACGAAAACCAATTGAAAAATTGTGTACAATTGCCCACTCTATAACATACTAAACTTTACCTTGAAGGTGAACCACCCCTTTAACTTGGTCTTTTATTATGTAACTGCTCTGTGTTAAATTAATATATGGCAGGATTAACAATCCCATTGGCAAGGAGAACTTCACTGTAGTTTTGGTCTTGCCCAGTAAATATAACTCCCAGATGTCCTAATCTCTGCTGGATAGCCCCCATTTAAAGAACTGAGAGAGACAGCTGATATTCCAAATTTGTGATGCAAATGCACTTAATGAGCAAGTCTCCAAACTCACTCATTATACACATACATGTGATGATATAAGCGGAGTATATAATTCAATCATTTATTTTTAATTTTGCCTTCCCCCCCAAGTTCTTTCCCACAAGTTATGCCCTAGGCCTTTTCTGCCTACCCATAGTTCTGGACTTATAAGAAAAGAAGCAGAAAGACGGCAAAGAAAGAAGAGCTTGTGAGAGGCAAATGGCATTCAAAGGGGCAGATTTACGAAAGGGCGAAGTGGCCATCACTAGCAAAAATTTGCCATGTATCCAATCCGCAGGGACATCGTTAATATACTAAAATGCATAGAGGACAATTCTCTACCGAAAAAGAGCATCGCTAGCGCAGTTTTGCTCCCCTTCACCAGGCACATTTTCGCTCAGGCGAATAATCGTTACTCCGCAAATTCACTAAAGTGCGAATTTTCTATTACGTTACCCCTTTCGTCAGATTATACCTGACAAACTGATAAGATGAAGCTAAATCCTCCTCAATTTTGTCAGTGACATCATATCCTGTATGCTGAAAAGTTGTGTTTAAAAGTTGTGACTGTTAAATACTTTTGTTCTAACATTTTTTTTAACCATTTGAGGGACATGGTACATTTATTTTAGGATGGCCTTATGCCTATTTTAGAGGATCTCTTTTATCTCTATTCTGCTTCCTTGAACATTTTTAATAAGTGGCCACTTCAAGCATTTGCACCAACATCTCTAATAAAGATGTCTATATCACCTATATGTACCCGTCCTATTCAAATTGACCTAAGCGTAAATGTATTAATGAAGTTTTGCTAGGCAGAAATGAACGTTAGAGAAATATTGCCAGTATTCGGCTGCCAAGACGCAACTTTGCCGTTTAGTGAATTAGGGTAGTGGTAGCGAATTTGTATCTTGTGAAGTGCCGCGAAGTGTGGAAAAGCCAAGAGAAACTATTTTACAAACATTTTTAATTTTGCACAGCCTATTCATTTACCCAGTTTTTATTTTTACTACTGAACAATTCATTTAAAGAGGACCTGTCACCCACACATAAAAAGCTGTATAATAAAAGTCAATTTCAATTTAAACATGAAACCCAAATTCTTTTTTTATTAAAGCATTCATAGCTTTTATAAACTCATTTAAAATCTCAGCTGTCAATCAAATATTGCCTGCCCCTCCTCTATGCCTAGACTTAGAGACGGGGCAGGCAATTACAATAGATTCCAGTTAGTAGATCCTATACATGTATGGGATCAGTTATCCAGAAAGCTTTGAATTACTAGGAGGCTCCCATAGACCCCATTTTAATCAAATAATTCAAATACAGGTTTGGGACCAGTTATCCAGAATGCTCGGGACCTGGGGTTTTCCGGATAACAGAGGTTTCCATAATTACCTTGAGTCTACTAGAAAATCACGTAAACATTAAATAAACCCAATAGGCTGGTTTTGCTTCCAATAAGGATTAATTATATCTTAGTTGGGATCAAGTACAAACTACTGTTTTATTATTACAGAGAAAAAGAAAATCATTTTTAAATATTAGGATCAAATGATGTCTATGGGAGAAAGCCTTTTCGTAATTCGGAGCTTTGTGGATAACAGAGCCCATACCTGTATTTAAAGATTATTTCCTTTAGATCTTTAATAATAAAATAATAACAATACCTCGCACTTTAACCCAACTAAGGAATAATTCATCTTTAGAGGAGGCAAAAAAAAATCCTATTGGGTTTTATTAATGTTACAGAAAGACTTCTAAAACCCCAGGTCCTGAGCATTATGGATAACAGGTACCATATCTGTACCTGAACCGGGGAAAAAAGTTATAATTTGGGAGCAGTGGTTATTGAATTTTTTTTTTGTATAAATAGTGTAAAGTGAAACATACCTATGTTGTATTAAAGTTGTATCAAACGTGCAAATTTTCATCAAATCGCCTGTTTTATAAATAAAACACACATTTTCCCATACTGTATATAAAAATGATATTTATTTTGCAAGTCAATAAGCTTGACTTCTTGTAAGTGTTATGAGGATTTTCAGCAGCTGTAAAATGAAGACCAAGCACCTGAAATGAACAGGGTGCACCAAATGATCAGCAGACATGGGTGGCTAAGTTCTCCCACTGTTAGAAGAGAGAAGTTGTAGTGGGGTTCTTGTAAGTAACAGATGACAATGTAAGGTCACTTTTGAACTCCAGAATCCTAACATGCCAGTAAGTTATAAAAAGCCTAATCATTAGATGTTATGAACATGTGGCTCCCTGTACAGACAAAACGTACATGTACAGTTGGGGGGTTAACAAGGTAGCACAGGGCTGCATTACACCACCTTCTGGGGATTCAACTTCACTATAAAAAACACAATTCTATCAGAGGTAACAAGAGGCAAAAAGAAAAAGATTAGAAAACATGCTTATAGGCGTAAACGTATTTATGTGCCATAGCACCCCTTTTACATTAATATCCGCTCTGTATGTGCTATATCTATAGTGCTACTTAGTACAGAGTCAAACTTTATGTTTAGACACACACACTACCTAACCCTACACATCAGCAGCTATACTTCCAAGAAAAGACTCCCATTCATCAGCATGTGTAAGGTCTAGTGGTAAGAATAGAAAATACGAAACTGAAATATTCAGAATATTCTGCAGGAAAGTGCATGCAGCAATTAGGCCTCAGCTACTAAAAAAAAGTGCAAAATTCAGAATGTGTCCATTCTTGTGGGCATGTGCTGCAAATTGACTGTACTTTACCACTGTACTAACTGTACTTTATTTTTCTGCACTGGTAAATTATGCAAAAGTTGCTTGCATCAACAGGGGTGAAAAGAATGTAATTCCCAACATGGCAATTAGCACAGTGTCTGTTGCATGTGTAGGTGCAACAAACAAAAGAAAATCTCTGGATGTAATTTCTGGTCTTGTGTCAAGTTTTTCTGCAAAGAAGAAGCAATGAGCAGAGGAGAGTACACGAACGCAGATAATACCTTTGTGAATAGCATCTGATTGGTGCAATTTTGAATGCATTTTTCACTTTGCACTTGAGTTAATAAATGAGCCCTATTGCATGTAAAATAAATAAATTAAAATAAATAAAGTAATAATGCAAGAAGGACCTGTAGGAAGTCTGAGGAAAATCATCTTAAGACCTTAAGTGCAACAACTGTGAGAAGAAACTACAGGCAACTAAGAAGTAGGAAAAATCCAAAGGGAAATAGAGAGATATGGGACACCAAAGACAGCTGAAAAGAAGAGAGACACAAAAACAAAGAGAGGAATTTATAAATGGCTTCAGTGTGGAGAGACATGGGAATATAGATAGTTGGGAAGAAGAGACGAAAAATTGGAGAGATAAGAAACAAGAGATGGCTGGGGTAAAGACACATGGGCAGCTGAAGACAGGTGGGAAGAAGAGACAGAAAGTGGAGACAGGGGAATCTAGAGATGGTTGGGGTGGCGAGACATAGGCAGCTAAAGAGAGGAAAGTAGAAGATATGCAGCAAACTACAGGTAGCCATTGGATGAAACACAGGCAGGCAACATGCAGATATAATGGAGAAACAAAGGTAGCACAGAGGAGTATGTTGGGACCAATTTAGGTAGAATGAAGAGACAAGAAACCAAAGGCAGTGGGAAACAAGAAGACAGCTACAAGCAGGTGAAAAGAAGAGAAGTACCATAGATCTAGAGCAGTGATCCCCAACTAGTGGCCCGCGAGCAACATGTGGCTCAGCACCCCTTGGATGTTGCTTCCAGTGCCCTCAAAGTAGGTGCTTATTTATGAATTCTTGGCTTGGAGTCATGTTTTGGTTGCATAAAATCAGGTGTACAGTCATACAGAGACTCCTGTTGGCTGCCAGTGCACACAGGGGCTACCAAATAGAAAATCATAGACCTTATTTGGCACCCCAAGAAACGGAAATTTTTGTTCTTGCTTGTGCTGCTCCCCAACTCTTTTTACAATTGAATGTGGCTCACAAGTAGAAGAGGTTGGGGACCCCTGATCTAGAGAGACACAGTAAACGAATGTAGGTTGGAACAGAGATCATGGGCATCAGGTACAGAAAAATAATATCATTGACAGGAAGAGGGGGCCGAGGTAACTGAGAAGAGAAAGAGAAAAAGAGAGACAAAAAATACAGGGGGGAAAGAGGTAGAAAACTACACTAGGAAACGATACATAGAAGAAAAATACAGACAGAGAAAACAAAGAGACAGAGGAAACTAGTAATTCCTAAGACAGTAATCATCAGGAACAGAGAAATACTTGGAAATACAGGCAGTTTGAATAGCCAGAAACAGCAGATAGCCCGCATAACTAAAGACAAGAAACTAAAAACAAACAGTTATAAAGACAGCTAGAATAAACAGTCTTAATAAATGGAAAGCGTAAATGGAGGAAACACACAGGAAATATAATATTGAATAGAGACAGTATACTGAATGCTTCTGATTATACAAGATAACTGGAATCAACAAGAAGAATACAGAATGGTAAAGAAACAGAGGAATCAGCAGGCTTTCAAGAGGACGGCACGAGGTACAGATGGTGCTAATACACAGACAAGAGGTACTTTATGTAGCTGGAATAAAAAGAAAAAAGAGGAAACTATAACAAGTGGAACAAAAAGTCAGGACACTGTGGGGAAGCGGATCAGGGAAAGACAGGAATCCATCATCAAATACAAAAGAAAGAGACCAAACCTCCCCATAGGGGCAACCAGGAAAGACTTGGAAGATCACATAGTAAATTACAGACTGCAGGAAGAGATTGATAACAAAAGTAAGAAGTAAGGAAACAAACTGAGGTAAAAATGAAAAGTAATTAGTAAGTCATGAGAGTCATGGAAGGAAAAAGTCACCCAAAACTATAAAGAGATGGTGCAAGGGAGATGGGAAGCTACAGAGATGGCAAAAGTAGGTAGAGGGACGACAGGGAAATGACATGGGTAAGTAAGAAATTACAAGGAAATGACATGGGGGAAGTAGGAAATTACAGGAAGATGACGAAACAGACTAAAAGAGGAAACTACAGATATGGATGCAGAGACAGGTAACTACAGACGTAGTATAAAAACTACTGATATAAGACATGAGAGAAAGGAACCTACAAATATGAAGAGAGTAAACTGCAAAAATTAGACATAAGGAGAGACAGGAAACTACACATATGAATATGGTGAGACAGGAACTAGAAAGAGATGACAGGGGAGAGAGGAAACTACAGAAGTAGAACATAGGGAGAAGATAGCAGGCTACAGATATGAAAAGGATGAGGCAAGGAACTAGATAGATGACAAGAAAGAGAGGAAACTAGAGATATGACAAAGGTAGAGGCAGGGAAATATAGAGACATGACACGGGTATAGGAAACTACAGAGATAGGACATATGGAGAGACAGGAAGCTACAGATACAGTATAAAAAGATGAGAAAAAGAACTAAAGAGATACATAGGACACAAGGGAAACAGGAAACAGGAGAATACAGATATTAATATGGTGAGACAGGAAACTAGATGCTAGAAAGAGATGACATGCAGGAGAAAGAAAACTACAAGGATAGGACAGGAGACTACAAATATGAAACTGGTGAAACAAGGAACTAAAGAGATGACAGGAAAAAGAGTGAACTACAGAGATAGGACACATGGAAAGATGGGAAACTATAGATATTATCCATGTAGAGACAGGAAACTACAGATATGATACAAGGAGAGAGGAAATTACAGACATGATACATGTAGAGACAGGAAACTACAGAGAGATGATGCAAAGAGAGAGGAAACTACAAGTATGTTATATGTAGAGACTACACATGTGATACACACAGAGATAATAAATTACTGAAAGATGACATGAGAGCAAATTACATATATAGAACTTACATAGGGATACAAATCTAAAGAGACTTGGTATGGGGGAAAAGAGAAAACAACACAGACCTGATACAGAGAGACAAGGAACTACAGATATGATAAAAGCTGATGATACAAAGAGACACAGGAATTCACTTTCAGGGGCTAAAAGCTACTTACAAAAATAAACAAAGTAAAGCTGCAATGGGGTTTGAAAATATAAATACCGGTAGGCACAGAAAAAAAAAATACCTGAACTATAGGGAGATGCAAATGGAAAAGGTAATCGGCATTAGAAATTATCAAAGACATACGTAATAGAAATATTAAGGAAAATCCACATATTCCAAAAGAAAGGGCTACAAACGCAAGCACATACTGACACATACATAACAGCAAGTAGTGTACACCAACACATTCCTACTCATACACCCTTTCTCATTTATACCAACATTTACACACAGGCAGGGTATCTGGCTCAGAAATTAGTCTATGTGTGGCTTTAGATGGTCCATTTTGGCTCATGTTGGACCACAATGTGCAGCAGGTTCCCACTGCCAATGATGACTCTACATGGGTTGCGGTCCTGCAGAGCGGATGCTGAAATATTCAGGGAACCCATTCTGATGATGTATCTGAGGGGCATGCAGTTGCTGAAGCACACCAAGCTGTGTTTCTCCCACTGGCACCTTCTGAACTCCAGGAACGCCGTTCAGTATTGGGGGGCTGATCACATGATGAGAGTCAGTGGTTATTTGTGAATAGCACTGCCCAAGAGATACAGGGTACGGTACAGGCTTAGTTATCTGGTGAAGAGACAGAAAGCTAGGGTCAATGGAAATATATGTAAAAATACTGTATATGACATCATAAGGATGGTTGTTCCAATTTCGGAGCTCCATTGTAACAAGATTATTGATGACTCCAGTGATTACGGCAACATCATAAGAAGGAGAGCAATTATAACCTTTATGATATTCTTCTGCTGTATCCAGCTGCCTCACTTTTACACCAATCCCACCTGTCAGTATTATATTAGAAAACATATGATTAATAGGAGAAATAGGACCACAAGTTAAATGATCTCCCTTTGATGATAGAGCTCATTATGGTTCAAATCCCTCTAGCAATTCTTTGTGACCCTGGACAAGTCACTTCATCTCCTAGGGGCATATTTATTAAGGTTCGAATGGTAAATGCAAATTTAGACTATTTTTTTTTTGTGTCAAAACTCACAAATTCAAATTTAAAGGCACCAACTGAATGTGAGATTTATCACATCTCGGCCATGGAAACAGTTCTAATTCAAAGGCAGAAGTCCCTTGACCCATTTGAAGATGTTAATAGCCTTCCTGACATTCGAGGTTTTTTTGGAGGAAAATTTGTGTCTAGTTTCGTTCGTTATTCAATTAGAATACGAAAGAAATTTTTGGTTCATACCAATTCGATTGAATTTTAGACTTTCAAGTTTTTTCTTAAGATAACATTCGAGTTTTGAGTACATTTGAATTTATTAGAGTAAAAAAAAATTCACATAAATTGACATTTGATAAATCTGCCCCTTCCATGTCCTGGCACACCTAAGTGCACATCTGACATGTTTTTCATTCTGCTGAGAGTTAGCTTTGAAACTCATGGCTTTCTCCAATGCAGCATTTCTGAAAATATATATTGTTCCTACTAGTTTCTATGCATTCAGACTAGTAATGTGTTGGTCAGGAAAAACTTAACCCGCTCCCAAACCTAACCCGAACCTAACCTACAAAATGTTGCAATTGTAGGAACGGCAACCAACCTGTACGCTACTTCTTTGCCTCTCCTTTTGTTCTAAGACAGGGAATCTTCAGGAGTACTGGAGACGTGTACTTCCCTGGTCTGACTTGACCCAACCTTAAACCACAATTCTTGGTCAAATTTCAACCCAAATCTGCACAACCAGTGGTCAACTGCAAATACCCACATACATCACAATTTCAAACGTTCAACTAGCCTGTATGTTATCTGGGCAGAATACACACTTACTTGCACTGTGAATACAATCTCCTGTATTGTAATGCATTAGTAGGCATGCTAGAATGGTAAATTATACTGTTGAGATGCTCCTTACCCCTCCATCACTCCCATTGCTGCTTGGAATGGAGAAAAGCTCGGTGACGTTGGGGACAGAATCACTGATAAAGGTGACATTTCCATACACGTGATGGGGGAACTTCTCGGTGCTCTGTTCCATAATTCCAATCTGAGAGGTGCGCACGTGATAGGGAAAGTTTTTATTGGCTGCTGAAGGTCTCGTGATGATCTGATCAGGGAAGAAAATGGTCCATTGTGAGATGACATTTTAAATTGCCTACTCATGCCGCAATCAGATTGTTTTGCAGAAAATGCTTGTGATTTACATGCCAAACTCAAATATTCGATGACAACCACTGGGTCATGTAGAGGGCACCCCATTATAACAGCAAAATTGGAGGCTACTGGAATTCTGGGTATTATACAGGTATAGGAACCGTTATTCGGAAACCCGCTATCCAGGAAGGTCTGCATTACGGGACAGCCATCTCTCATACACTCTATTTTAACCAAATAATTTAAATGTACTTTTTCTCTGTAATAATACAACAGAACCTTGTACTTGATCCTAACTAAGACATAATGGATTCTTGCTGCAGGAAAAATAACCCTATTGGGTTTAATGTTTAAGTGATTTTTAGCAGACTTAAAGGGCATGTAAAGTCTAAAATAGAATAAGGCTAAAAATGCTGTATTTTGTATACTAAATATAAACATGAACTTACTGCACCACAAGCCTAATCAAACAAATCATTTATGCTTTCAAAGTTGGCTACAGGGGGTCACCATCTTGTAACTTTGTTAAACATCTTTGCAAGACTAAGACTGTGCACATGCTCAGTGTGGTCTGGACTGCTTAGGGATCATTATAAACAAAGCTGCTTGAGTTCTGCATGGCTGGGAAGTAAGACGGGGGCTCCCCCTGCTGTTCATAAGTATGATTGTTTCCTTGCTCTGCAGTTAGGGACCATCTGACAATTCCTATCCACAGCAGTAAATGAAGGGAGAATTTCACTGCATACAGTCAGGTTTCGTATAAAAACAGTACACATTTTTTAATTAAAGTATATGGGAGATAGGTTTCTTTTTCATTAAAGAAAGTAAAAATGGGATTTTATTTTTTTTTGCCTTTACGTGCCCTTTAAAGGGGTTGTTCACGTTAACCTTTTGATGTAGAGAGTGAGATTCTGAGACAATTTGCAATTGGTTTTCAATTTTTATTATTTGTGGTTTTCGCGTTACTTAGCTTTTTATTCAACAGCTCTCCAAATTACTATTCAAGCAATCTGGTTGCTAGGATCCAAATTAACAAAAAGAACTGGAGAATCACACTTTGGACAACCCTAAAACTTCTGTTAAGCAAAATGTTGTGTGTATATTACATTTTTAGTATTCTTAGGGTCCCTTCTTTGAAGATAAAGTGAAAAGTTGCTATAACATGCATTCAAAGGTGAACTTCCCTTTCATGTAGAGCTTCAGTGTCCTAGCATTTTCTCAGGGTTGAAGAAATACTTTAAAGGAGCCCATACACTGGGCACAGACTTCCTTGACTATACTTGCAATATACTGGTGTGGATATGGGCCTTAAGTGAACCCAAGACAGTTATTATCTAAACAGGGTCAGATATTGCGTGGGCAAAGTGAAACACTCCAAAGGAAAATACTGCATCCACCCATAGCTGTGGGCGGAGACTGATGTATACAAATTCCCCCCATATTTGATCATATATTTGCCCCACCACTAAAAATGGTCAAGTCAGGCACAGGTCCAATCATTTGGTGAGCAAGCTACCTAGTGCTTTAAAGTACAAGAAAAGTTAAACTAAAGATGTAGCTAGAAATGTTGTACATTTTGCATTGTGCTTCTGTAGAAGCCCAAGGCAACCACAGCCCTTTAGCAATAAAGATATGTGTCTCCAAAGATGCCCCAGTAGCTCCCCATCTTCTTTTCTGCTGATTCACTGCACATGCTCTGTGCTGCTGTCACTTACTGAGCTTAGGGACCCACTCACAATATACAGTACACATAGAATAGAAATGTCACAATATAAGACTGATTAGTAATTAATACAGATTATTACTACAAGGCAGCACAGAAACCAGTGCAATTCGCATCAGAATTTAATAATCAGCCCTGTAGCATCAGCTTATATTACAGACCAACCTCATTTTCTGCTTGATAATTTACGATGACCCCTAAGCTCTGCTTCTCAAAGTCCTGGATCATTGCTGCTATTGACAAGCTGAAACTTTAGGCTGGTGCAATAAGTTCAGTATATAAAACATAGCAGTTTTAGCCATATTCATTTTTAGGGTTTAGTTCTCTATTAAGGGGGGGGGCAGCTTAACACAGACTATAAAGCTTTAAGCGAAATTTGTTAAAGCTAAATAATGCTGACTAGGAAACAGGGATATAAAGAATCATGTGTGGTTTCATTCCTAGATCGATTACTGAACACAGGTATAATGTTGTACCTTTGTAGCCCTCGTAAATTTCTCTTTTCAGCCCCCCCCCCCCATCTCCCTGTATGAGATCATGGTTCACTTGTAACGAGCTAAAAACTGCAGATCGCCCTCAATTTCACATGCATCATGGGTCAACTGCAAACCCTCTCCGGGCCCCAAATATCAAGGCTGCGGGGTCTGTTTCCTCTATAGTTACGGTACTGAGCAATTCTTTTTAAAATACAAATTTTCCCATTGAATGAAACAGAACCTTCTGTATTGTATTGTTCCTTTTCCTGTAGCGATTGCTACTCACCAGAAAGACTGCATGTGCGTACAGGTGGATTCCCAGCTGGATCCCATTCACAATCTTCTCACGTGCCCATTTAGGGATCCCGAAATTTGCAATCAGAGCCATGACTGGAACTGCAAAGAACCTGTCAGCAAATAATGTATTTAGCTACATGCGATTAGCCATAGATTGACACTATCGGTCCTTAAATTGACCCATAAACTGTGTTAGGATACTAATGATACCACACATAAAACCAAGTCCTGCTTTTATAGCCATTAGCCAAAAACAGCCCACAGCTATAAGGCAAATTAATTTAATGTAATGTAATAGGCATTTGCTAAACATTCTGAACCCAGCACACAGTGTTACCAATCACTGTCATTCTATTGTACAGAAAACAGTTTGCAATTACACAGGAGCCCCATGCTGTTCCCAGACCATAGATGTCCGTCACACAGGCTACCTACTCATGCAATGTTCCCATCAGTGGAGTAACTAAAGTCGCATGGCCCCTGCTTGTTGTCATCTTTCTCAGCTAGCAAAAATTCGCCAAAAATCCCATCCGTAGGAACATCACCAATTTACTAACAGGCATATAGGACAATACGCTAGCGAAAGAGTACATCAATAGCGAAGCTTTGCGCCCTTTCTACAGGCAAATTTTCGCTTAGGCAAACGATTGTTACTCTGTAAATTCACTAAAGTGCAATTTTACATGACGTTACCCATTTCGCCAGAGTATCCTTCGCCAGCTTAAACCTGGTGAACTGATAAGAAAAACCTACATCCTCCTCAATCTTATGTCATTGACATTATATCCTGTATGCCGAAAAGTTATAAAAAAAAAAAAAAAAATGCTATAGAAAATAAACGCTGTTTAATGCTTTTTAACCATTTAAGGGTCATGCCACATTTGTTTTAGAGTGAGGCTTGTGTCTAGGGCATTAGATGATCTCTTTTGTCTTTATTTTGCTTTCTTGGACATGTGTAATAAGTGGCCACTTCAAGAATTTGTACCAACAGCTCTAATAAAAACATCTAAAAGACCTCTATGTACCTGCCTTTTTCAAAATGACCTAAGCGCAAGTGTACTAACAAAGTTTCGCTAGGCAAGAAATGAACATTATCGAAAGTTCACTATCAAATGCTCACTAACCAAATTTCGCCAGTGTTCACCTGCAACTTTGCATTTTAGTGAATTAGAGTAGTGGTAGGGAATTTGCACCTGACGAAGTGGCCTGAACTGTGGTCAGGGGCGTAACTATAGAGGAAGCAGGGGGGCCCAGGAGTGTAGGGGGCCCAGTGAGACCCTAATTAATTAGCAATTTTAATATATCTTGGTAAAATAGGCCAACTTATAAATATTTTGGGGCCCTAAATTGAATTTGCTATGGGGCCCAGTAACAACTAGTTAAGCCACTGACTGTGGTGGATCATTCACTGGCGAAAATTCACCCTTTAGTGAATTTGCCCCATTGACTACTCTAAGGTTAATGCTCTGCAGGCTGAAAAATGCAGGAAACTGCCCCTACTCTGCAATCAGCACAATATCTTGCACCAGAAACTGTTGCAGTGACCCAGGTGCAGGCACACAAGGCAGATTTTGGCACTGAAACACTAGGGTTTGCATTTCCATCTGAAATCCGGCTGTCACCTCGCCAGTCCATAATACATGTTGTTAACAGGCTCATACACCTCACCAACTATCCTTGCCCTAAAATCACCTCTAGATCTTAATCACACCCCACCATTCATCAATTTTATCCATATACTGTGCAGGCACCTCTTCAACCTCCGTTTGGTGGCAATCTTTTTGTGTATTATGCCCTGTCATGTCCCAGGTCCAAGTTGTGGCTGTGACCCCTGCATCATCTGATTCATGATTGTTCCAATTAAGTGTGACTCCATCATATTGCACTGTTCCCTGGCACTATGTTCCCTCTAAACCGAGAGTGTTCTATTGTGTAATGACTTGACACCTTACATCACTGTTATTTTCATATAGCACCACTCCTACCCCTTTAATCAGAAATATGTGTCCCAAAAAGGACACTGGTTGAATCCCTGAACATACACATTCCCCTCATACTTACCAGAGAGTATAAGCTGCAAAGAAGGGCACATAAAATGCCTGTTTCTCTGGAAAGTGTTTGAGAGTCACCAGCACAGCGTAACAGAACCAAATGTAGGCAAGAAACTGTAACGCAATGTTACCGTATCCCGCTGGGGACTCGTACGTGTACAAGACTTGAGCAGGATCAAAGAACTGAGGGACAGCAAGAGAAACAAGTATGTAAACTACACCAAACTTTGCACATAATTTCAATGAAAAATCCTAAAAAGTAATTTTGCCTGCAAACCTCCTATCCCACAGCATGAAAAATGAAAATAATGACATCTTGATGACAGAAGGATACACAATAAAACCAGCCCTCAGGAAACCTGCAGGTCAGCACATTAAAAAGGCATTACAGACCTAGTAACTTATAGCACATGGCATTTCATGGTCAGCAATTTGTAAGCAAAACACCTGATAGGTTGCTATGAATATAATTTCTGAGCAAATGGAATTCAGAAATTATACAACATACAGTATTTAACCATTTTTTTGCATTCACTGCACATGAAAATGTTGTACCCATTATATTCAGGAAAGAGATGCATGCACAGCAAATAAGCAAGGTCAGACATCTGGAAAGAAGAGAGAGAGATGAATATGGGGGACAAAGCAGATTCACATTCCTGCAGGGAGGGACAGAGAGAAAGATATGATAGGACTGAAAAGGATCAGCAGATAAGATGTGAAAAGTAGAAAGGAGAAGTAGGCAAGGTCACTGCGGGGAGGGAAGAACGGGCTAGCATAGGAGTACAGTAAAGAGTAATGCTTTGTAAGGCATGGATGGACAACCTGTAGCACTTCAGATGTTCGTAATCCATAACTGCCAAAATCCCCCTCAGCAAAGGGTTAAAAAAAATATTACTCCCTCCATCACTGCCATCAGGTATTAATAGGGCTGATTTACTAAAACTAGACAAATCCACAGTAACCAGAGGTTTGCTTTGTTTAGTATACATTTATGTGACTGATGAAATCTCAGTATTATATGCCCATCAAAAGCAGATATACCCCAGCTGACGTATGGACTATTCATATTGTCTCTCACCTGTGCCTCATGTATAAAAAGCACCGTGTGCGTCACCGTATACAGTGTCATATATACAGACAGCTTGATGGAGCCCAAGTGACTAATGCGACCTCTGAAAGAAAAAAAGAATCAATATCAGACAATTGGTATGGATTTCTGTCGAATGAGAGCAGATTGAATTCTGATCACCAGCAGGCCGTGATGTTACACATAACATTCCATGTAATGGCTCTGGCAAGGACAGGCACATCCACTGTGATCTCAAATTTTTTTGGGCAATCTGTGAATTCACTGGTGGATGAAGATATCTTGGGCCTCAGTAATTACTTGAGATGTCGTCATCCATCTCTTTCCACAGACCCCAACCCTTGGTTTCCTACAGTAACCATGTGGATAATACCATGGTTAATATTACAAGTATAGAATCTTTTATCTGTAAATCCATTATCCAGAATGCTCTGAACTACAGAAAAAGCCATCTCCCATAGACTCCACTTTAAACAAATAATCCATATTTTTAAAAATCAGTTCCGTTTTCTCTGTAATAATAAAACAGTACCTTGTACTTGTTCCCAACTAAGATATATAAATTAACAATGGTGTGTGGCTCTGTTCCTTAAGCAAAAATCATAGATCAAATAAACGGAGAAGTGGTCTCATCCCAGGAAAACCCCAGTCCATGAGTTACCAATCATTTTTGGAGTATGAGAAAAATTCAAATGGGAAGAGACCCACTACTAGTAAAGCAGTAGCTCGAGTGATTATAAAGTTAAAAAGACTTTATTAGGACATGCATTAGCCTCTCGCGTTTCATACCTAAATGGGCTAACAGGCTAAGATATAATTAATCTTAATTGGAAGCAAACCAGTCTATTGGGTTTATTTAATGTTTACATGATTTTCTAGCAGACAATGTATATAATCCAAATTACGGAAAGATCCAGTTCCCGAGCATTCTGGATAAAAGGTCCCATACCTGTAGTACTTTTGCACTGAGTTGAGGCTGAAAGGAGAACTAACCCCCCCATACCAAAAGCCCCCCCATAAAATTTCAGGCTCTTCGTATTGTCTTTGAGGCTCTTCGCTAACACGGAGCCTGCGCAGTTGGGCCCAGTTAGCTATCGGTTTCAACTGCACGTGCACGAATCGGCGTTGAGACCTGTAGACAATACGAAGAGCCGGAAGATGGCGACCAGGAGCTCCGCTGCGCTTCTCTGCATTTAAGAGTCAGTTTTTTTTTTAAAGGGTTTTATAACTAATGCACATCACAGGGAATGAGAGGGGAGGGGGGCAATGCCTGAAAGTTTAGGGTTTTTTTTTAGTAGGGGGGGTAAGTTCTCTTTGAATCGATAGGGCCGTGCAAAAATTCCCATTGCTCTGGTCCCAATGATGAAAATTTGTTCAATTAAAGGGGAGGGGACAGGGGTGATGACTGGCAGGGGGCCTAGGGGTGCCCGCAATGTAAATCCGGCCCCGATGGCAGCAAGATAATATGATGACTGAATAAAGAGTGGAAGACAAAATGATGATTTTTCTTGATTACCACTACTTCCTTTGTTTCTAATTCTGTCCAAAAAGTCTGCTTTAATTCACCACTGCATAAAGCTATGGTAAAGCAACATGTTTTGAGTCAGTAAAGTGTGGGTAAATGTTTTATTTGAAGACTTTTTCTAAAAAAAGCAACATTGGTAGGAGGGGTGCTACTGATTAGTGATGCTGTGTGCTGTCTCGTGTAGTTAGGGTGACACAATGTGATGTGTGTCCATTTATCACCTGGTAACAGTGAATCCTTTTCCCAGAAGGATCAGCATCAGCAGAAATATTAGGAAACTGGCAGAGAACAGGAGTTTGGCTGAAAGACAGAGCACACAGTGTTCAAGTTGTACCTTTCACTTTCACTACATACCACCTACGTAGCTCCTATAAATCTCATTAGTTGCATTTAAGCTTCAACTTGTTTAGATCCAGAACTAGAGAATGGCTGGGAATGGGAGGCATTGCAAAGAAGAAAGTGGAAAATGACAAGGCGGGAAGATTGGGACTTCCAAATTTATACAAATATGAACAGGCACTGAGGATGCCCATACTGTGGTCCTCCAGCTGTTATAATATATACAACCCAACACCTACTGCATGGGGTACATTTTAATAAAATGTGATCCTGACCCTATAACCTCCTGACAACTTTTGACTGATTTCAGGAATTATAGGAAATGTAGAGCATGATCTTAATAAGTAAATGTACTATTTTATACACTATTCATATATCAAATAGACATAGTCAGGCCCCTCTGAGTCTTAGGAATGTGTTTCTGTTTATGTATTGTAGACAATAATCTGTCAGACCTGTCATCAACAAACAGTAGACAGTGCAGGGACACAGACATGCACACAGGATACAAACATTATATACACACCTAGAACTTTGATGCTGCTGCTGCCAACTCCGTCTTGCGCATATTGGCCCCAGTAGACACAGAATAAGAGCAGGCTGAGAACTGCAGGGAAAAAGAAACTCAGTCATGCACAGGATAGAAACATGTATTTGACAGCACAGAACCACACTGGAAAGGCTGAGAAATAAAGAGGTGAATGGTGCTAAGACAAGGTAGCGAGGGACAATGGTGAAAAGGTGATTTTAAAAAATGGTATTTCTACCTTAATAATATTTTGTTTTTCTAGATGATACAAAATGTAGTTCTAATCAGCTTTTTAATGTACACTAATTGCACATTTTCAATCATTTTAAATGCACTGTAAATACAATTTATAAAACTATGAAGATTTTCATTTATCCAGGTCATGGCATATCTAGTATAAGTAATTCTAAAAACAACTGGACTTGCTGAGTAATTATTGGACATGTTCCAACGTGTGCCAACATATTCCAGGGTGCTGTACAATAGAAACTATTGCTTCTGCCCCTACACATCTTGTCACTATCACATTTACCAGTCACTGACAGGATTGCACCTCCTCCATTAAAGAGACGATTATTACAGGAGCTTCAGATTTGGTGCAGATCCATCAGTTATCCCTCAGCACCCATCAGTTATGGCTCAACACCCATCAGTTATGAAGCAGCTGTATCTGATGTGATAAACAGTGCCAGGATTCAAAGGCAGTGTGCCACCAGCGCTTTTAATTATAAATGTGCCATAGCCTCATGGAGGTGGAGAATAATTTATGAGAAAGGTAAAACTAGAAAAGTCAGTAATGTATATACAGACATTAAAATATATATTGTATGTGTGGGGGATTCACTACAGATTAGCCCCTCTTTTCCTGTCTTCTGAAGTCATTCCCTAGACAAACCCATTCCCAATATAATACCTTAGCCACAAATCCAGTGTGCTTGTATATTGTGTTAGTATAATAAATGCCTCTGCTGTACTGTGTTGGGTTTATTTTTAGGTGTATTGCTCATTAATAACTGTAACTTCTAAAGAAGCTGACTGAATGAAGATACAGCTTCTGGCTCCCCACCAGCTGTGCTGCCTTTCCTTTAATCCCAGCATGTTCAACTACATAGGCTCACATGTAAACTTGCTTTGTGGATGGTGGATCCAGGGGGAAGGCAATTGTCAGGCAATGCAGGTTAGTGTGTGATCTTGCTCCTAAATATTCCCTTTGTTCTAATATTATAGATTAAGTAAGGAACATAACAATAAACACGCAAACCATTGCTTTATGGATGCTCAGGAATTGAAGAAACAAGTTAGTTACTTGTAACTATTACTGGTTAGTTTGTAACTATGACATTATTTATTAATCTTAATAGAGAACAGCCATTGCTGCAAACTGTAACAACATGAAACTGGCAACTGATTCTAGGGGCACAGATGTCTTTAGAAAATACCTTTGTAAACTCAATTGTTAGGTTATATCTTGAAATCAGGGTAAGGAACCTAAGACACAGAGACCAATGTTTTACCCATGAGCCACATTAAACACTATACATTGTCGGGGAACCACACAAGCAATGGGGTTGCCAAATAAGGGCAGTGATTGGCTATTTTATAGCCCCATGTGGACTGGCAACCTGCATGAGATTCTGATTGGCAGTTAGCTTGTGTCCTGATGAGTGACCTTGTGCTCATGAGCCACTGGTTAGGGAATCACTGGTCCAGAGATATGGTAGGCAATCATGACCTTTTCAGCACTTAGTAAGCTTCAATCATTAGTCTATATATATATAGATAGTCTATAGAGAACGTGTATTTGTTGTTGTGGTTATTCAATATAACCCAAACTATAACATAAAAATGAACTACCGGATCCATTTATATGGTATACAGAAGATCAAAGTGCAGAGCAAAAGGAAATACACTCCTATGTCCTTACCCTCGACTCCAGCTGCTGCCATAAACATTTTGTAAGTGGTGTGTAAAAGCTGCCGACCCCTCAAAATATCTGTTAGGAAATATTATATGCATGTAAGACATAACCAGACCTGAGTAGAAGACACATATCCATAATAACCACTACAAAACACACATCCAATAAAAAACATATTGGCAGAGAAACATTCACTTCAGAAAAATAATATACAGTGTACCCCAAACTACAGACGTTTATTTTTAAATTTAAGTCAGGGTCAGGCCGGACTGGCCATCTGTGAGTACGGGCATTTGCCCGAAGGGCCTCTCTGCTTATGATATAAATGGGCTGCACGGGTCCTCTGTTCTATAAACGGGCTGCTGCTGGAGGTGGACAGATATCCCAACCCCCTATCGAGTAAGGCCCTCCCAACCTTAGACTCACTAACCAATTGGAAAGAACTAAGGCAGTCTGAAGGCGCATGGGCATGTGGCAGAGAGGGAAGCAGTGGAAAGCTGGCTACACATACCATGAAAGCATGGCCGCCTGCCGAGGAGGGGGCGGGGCCAGCACAGAGAAAGCACTGTACAGCATAGCAAGGTAAAAAAAAACCTCATGCATTTTCTCTTAGCAATAGGTTTATTCTTTGGCAAAATGCTTTACATTTTTATGGTGCTGGTGATTATTTCTACGTCAATTGCTGTGTTTTTTGAGAGTTTTTAAAAGCTAGTATCTTGCTTAGACTATGAAACTGCTTCTAGTGCAAATTTTCATAGTGTTGAACTATAACATGTCAGCAACATTTTAGGGCCTGTTGGGCCATAGTCCTAATTCAAAGGTGCAAATTCACTAAGCGCCGAAGCGCCGAACGCTAGCGTTAATTCGCTATTGTTTGGCATTTTTCGCTACTGCGCAAATTCACTAACGAACGCTGGCGTAATTTCGCTAGTGTTACTTCGCACCCTTACGCCAGGCGAATTTTCGCTAGCGACGTAACTACGCAAATTCACTAACTTGCGCAGTGTACTGAACGCTACCTTTTACGCTAGACTTCCTTCGCCACCTCAAACCTGGCGAAGCGCAATAGAGTAGATAGGGATAAGTCCCAAAAAACGCTGGCGTGTTTTCTACATGATGGGTGATAGGCTGAAAAAGATCAAAAAATTTTTTGGGGCTCCCCTCCATCCCCCCTACATTTCCTGACTCATGGCAACTTACCTAGACAGTGGGCACATGTGTAGGGCAAAATAAAATTTTTCTTTGCTGATTTGAAGGTTTTCTAGGCATTTGAAGTGGTGATACGTGTTCCTCCATTGAAATTTGAATTTCGCACCGTATGCAAATGAACCATCGCTAGCGAAACTTCGCTTCGCTTGGCGAATTAACGCTAGCGCAACTTCGAAAACGTACGCTACCTCTGTGCGCAACTTCGGATTTTAGTGAATTTGCGGAGCGCTGGCAAAAATACGCCTGGCGAAGTGTGGCGAAGTTGCGCCTGGAGCAACTTCGCATCTTAGTGAATTTGCCCCATAAAGTGGAGCTATATAGTGATTCTATTACACTAAATATGCCACTTTTGTATGTTTTGAATGATATTTAACAATGTTTTCTACTGCCTATGTAACATCATGTGAAGGGATATGGTAAAGGCATTATGGTTTAAAAAATTCAGCAGCCAGTCGCCATTCCTGTCTATTTCACATCATTCCAAGCTCTTTCAGTTTTTGGTGAACTTTGCATTGTGCCCCTGTACTTTATGGTGAACTTTGTCAGCCATTGTGAGAAATAGCACAAATAGAAATACAACCTCGTTTTCTGATGAATAAGCTAATTTCCTTGTAATACATTTGTTAAATGCAAGCTGAGTTTTATTGTAAGTGGCTAAGGACACACGTAGCATTTTAATCCTGAGTGCTGTCAAGAAGACCTGCAGTAAAACACTTACCAGTGAAAAACTCAGCCTATGGCAGAAACTGATGGTGTTAGGTTGGAAGTATTCAAATAGTTTCTTCACCTGCAGTGACAGGCATTTTAATTGCCAATTTTTTGCCAAGAGCTGTACTGCAATTACAAATTTGCTATATGCTTAAGTGAGCAAGTGTGTAGCATCAGATTAGGAGTATTTTACTGGGCACCATACCTGTTCCAGGGCAAAGTCATTATATATACGGTTTATTGCCATGCAGATGTCCGCATGTGGGCTGCTTGCTGTGTTAACCAGGACTGCTTTTAACTCCCAGTCCGGCTCTGGTCAGGGTTACCATTAAGGATTAAAGTGGATGTTTATGGAAGTAAAGAGCAATTTCAGAGGCAAATCAGCATGTTTTTTTAACCACAATGCAGCCTTCCCCCCCCCCCCACAATTCCAGTGTCATTGGAGGAAGTAGGAAGCAGCAGCCAACAAAATTGTAGTCAATGAGTCAAAATGAATACAGTTGTGCTTGTCTTTTGATAAAAATCGGGTTTAAGTTGCAGCTAAAATATTAATAGTAGAGATGCCATTCAGGGTTCCCTAGTGTCAATTGGAATACTAATGCTCCATTCAGTAGAGAAGCCGGGGCAGGCTTCCTGGTGCTGAAGTGCAACGAGCATGTTTGGATGCAAGTACTTTTAATAAATGGCATCAATGCATCCATTTTAGTGAGGTCACCCTTGTAAATAAGCTGGTACACATCTTTTCACATAATTTTAGTTTGTGTAAAATTGTGTATCTCAAATGGCTTATATAAGCCTTACAAACATTGAACCCTGCATGTACTATATGCATCATAATGGGCTATGCTCACAGTAAAGCTAGACATTGCACTAGGCACATGCATTAAGTCACTCTCTACACAAACATTGTATGTTAAGCTGGCCATAGATGTTAAGATTTTTAAAAGATCCGATCGTCATCGTGAGACCACGATTATCTCGGAACGATCGAACGAATTGTCCATCAACTAATTTGCCAGGAAAACAAAGGGGAGCTGCCTGCTTGGCCCTGCAAACATAGATAGATTGCACTGGGACCGACAAAGATTCTTTAACCTAGCTGATCAATTTCCTGAGAGATGTCAAAAAAAAAATCGTAAGATGTACGATCGTTCGAATACCACTAAGCGCACGATAATTTCGATTCGTTCGGCAACTGAAATATTTGCGTCTATGGGGAGCTTTAATCTCTCTACACATACTATATACAGCAGTTCATTCACTTGGGTAACAAGATACTCACAGCCAAAATAACATGACAGTAGCAAGATGAGAATGAAGATTACAAGGAAGGTGATATCGGTCTCTAGGATCCCTGTTGAACACACAAAGAAACAGAATGTTGACCATAAAATTGCAGCTTGGAAACGGTGTACTCTTCCAGTAGCCCGGTGAGATTAAAACATGCATGGTTGTCCTTGCAGTGTTCGGTGTGATATTTTGCCAAGATAAATTGGCAGGTATGTTAAAGGACAAACCATGTACAGGTATAGAACCTGTTATCCAGAATGCTAGGTATCTGGGAGTTTCCAGATTACAGCTGTTTCTGTAATTAAGTCAAGTAAATCATGTAAATATGAAATAAACCCAATAGGTTGGATTAATTATACCTTAGTTTGGATAAAGTACAAGGTACTGTTTTATTATTACAGGGAAAAAGGAAATCATTTTCAAAGACTTTGGATTATTTTGATGAAATGGAGTCTATGAGAGATAGACATTCTGTAACTTGGAACTTTCTGGATAATGGATTTCTGGATAACAGATTCTATACCAGTACTTTTACTAAGACCTGTTGAGTGGCCAACACTGCACTACAGTGCTTGATCGATACGGACCAGTTTGTCATACTTGTTCCCAAAAAGCAAAGAAGCCAGGTAAGTTAGTGGGTTCCCTATTCTAGTAATAAATATTGTCTTGTAGCATAGTCAAAGCTTAGAATGTGCAATAGAAGCCAGGTCCAGTGTGGGCCATAGCTTCCAAGAGAGGATTAAGCAAAGCAAGGTGGCCAAACCTTCTGCGCTACTCTGCTTTTTGGAAACGATAAGTAAGACTTGTACAACCATCGAAATTGTTAAGACGCAAACTGAAAGATGGAAATACTTCAATTACTATTATACATATTAAGCGAACTTAATATTCTCTGTAAAGGCAATTACAATGGAAAGCCGTGAGAATTTGTTTAGCTTCTTGCTGTTCTTTGGTTCTAACTTGTGAATCAATATAGCAACTGGTTGTTTTTTAAATCCATTAATCTGCTGGTTTGTGTTACAATGTTTTAGGACTAAGAAGGTAGAGATTAAAAACAGCCAGACATACACTGCTTTCAGTAGCAATTGTATTTTAAAAAATAACTTTAAAACCTTTGAAAATGTAATGAAAGTTATTGGGATGCTGATGAGAATCCCATTTTCTTTCATTATTCAAAAAACAGTTTTTGTAGTCTAGATCCCCTTTAATAAATCAGGCTCGTATTCTCAACAATGTCAGCGCTGGACAGCAATCAGTTCCCCAGTTCAGAACCATGGAGAGCTGTCTACTACACACTACCTACAGGAATCCATTTATAGACCAGTCACAGGTGGTGGGGCTTTCTGGCTATATAAATTAGCCACAGCTGGTGGGTTCCATGCCTATATAGATTAGCCACAGCTGGTGGGCTTCCTGGCTATGTAGATAAGCCACAGTTGGTGGGCTGTTTATTCCACATGTTGTAGACATACTTGGGTATATAGTAAGAACAACATTAGCAGACTTAGTACAGGATTTAAAATTGGCACGAGTTTTATTTTATGGCCAATACGTATCCATAAATTTAGAAATATTTCAGTCAATTTAGGATGTTCTGAAATGACCACAATGTCTTCTATTTTTGCCAGTTTTATCCCAACATATATTCAAACACGTTATTCTGTTGTAAGAATTTGCATGTGCCCTCTCAGCAAAACAGGCTGCTGCCCAAGTGTGCAAGATACATGATGTTTATCCATTAAAGTGATTTGATAGCCAGTACAGTATTAGGTTTGTTGAGGGGTCGAAAATGACAGGAGCCAAAAATAAAGGTGCAGATAAAGTATTCATTGGCAGCCGTAATGATACTTACCAAATTCATCTGCAGAAAAGTGCCGTGTCCAGAATGATTTGCCATTTGTGAGAGTCATCTCATATTCCAACTGCAGCCCGTCCCCCTACAGAAAGAGATAGGGTATAAGAAAGAGAGTGAGAATTAAAGATATAGGTCCCTCTATAGACAAAGACCATCACATCATGGCTGCACTCTTGTGTAACAATGCAGAACCAGAGCCTATTGCCTTAAATAGAGACAGTCCACCCAAGCCTCAGACCATTACCTTGTAAAGACAGAACTATAACTGCAACTTGTTCCCAAAAGAGGCAGAAAGAATCAAAACCACAGTCCTTCTCTAAGGGCAGAAACACAGGGGAAGATTCTGGGGGATATAGTTGCCCAGCTACTAATCACCTCTCCTTTGGGCGACTAATCTCCCCGAAAAGCCTTCCCACCGGCTAGAATCTAAATCTCCAGCGGGATGGCACTCAGAGCATTTCGTTTTCCAAAGTCGCCCGAAGTTGTCCATATGTAAGGGCAGAGACACACGGGAAGATTTGAGGAGATTTAGTAAATCACAGACGGGATGGCACTCAGATAGCTTCATTTTCTCGAAGTTGCCCGTCTGCGATTTAGATTCTAGCCGTCAGGAAGGCTTTTCGGGAAGATTAGTTGCCCAAAGGAAAGGTGATTAGTCCCCAGGCGACTAAATCTCCTCAAATCTTCCCATGTGTCTCTGCCCTTAAATATGGAAACAGACCAATCTCAAAACAAGGAGCCAAAATAAACAACAAAAAACATCTCTATCAATATAGATATCACTGTGTTTTTGTCTATACTGTGTTCCACTTACACCACACTTGCTGAGCGCAATATACCACCATCTCTCACGTACAGACCGGAAACTTCTTCCGCTATTACAGCTCAAATAACTCTGCCCGGTCTCCTTTATCACCTGTTGGTACAAGGCACAGAAACAGAAAAATAAGAAGTAGAAAGAAAACCAACAGAAGAGGCAATGCGACAAGAAAATGGGTTAAACACAGTCAATACTTATTCATTCATTAGTGTGCTGAGAGATAAGGAACAATAAGTTCATTACAGGTTAAATAACAGTGTGTAATAACATGGCAACCCAAAAGCCTTACCTGACATCCAGACCAAACATACTGCGTTGTTAAATTAATGACCTGGTTGTTCTCTGGACGGATGACAGATTCCTTCATCAAACAATCCTGTAAACAGAAGGGGTAAGTTGTATTTTTATCTTAAAGACATCCTGATATTCTATAACTCCTTTGTGGTGCTGATCAAACAATGACTTGTTTTATCTGTAGCACAAATCATAGCCAGTAACCTTGGCCTTAAGCAGCCTATCATAAAGCTAAAATGGGTCACCACTGCCAGTGACAAATCTGCCAAGTCATATTTCACCCAGCCCTTGAAAAGATCAATCCAACAGATCCAACAATGTTGGACCACTGGATTTAAAGGAACAGTAACACCCAAAAATTAAAGTATATTAAAATAATTAAAATATAATGTACTTCCATGCATAGCCTGGGCCTCCTTGGCAGCTCCGCTCAACAAGGGGGGCCTCGCCCTACCCCACCTGTGTTACTACTTTCTTGGTAGCTTGCTGGTCATTGGAACTAACGGAGTATACAACAGTTTTTATTAAAAGTCATCTTGGGCAGGAAACAGAGAAAGTCCCTCAACTAAATATTTCCTATACATTTACTGGAGCTAAAGGTCATTTATACAGTATACAACAGAGACAGCTAATAATCTGACGATCTTAAAGGGGTTGTTCAATTTAGTTGGTTTAAGACAGTTCACCAGAATTAAACACTTTTTCCAATTACTTTGTATTTTCTATTTGTGGCCGTTTTTATAATATTGAAGAGCAAAGTTAAAGCAGCTCTTGGGAGAAGGGGGGTTGCCGACTCTTTAACTGTTCTAAATTGATACATTTAGTTGAAACATTTGTTATCTTTGTCCCTGCTGAGCAGAATCCATGAGTTTTATTAAAGGCGGTCATTAGAATTGATACAATAATTGCTAATGTGCCACAGATACTCCTGAGAAATGTACCGTATCAACTAATTGTACCAACTACATGTAGCAAATTGTAACAGTTCAGAATCTGCTCCTGGATCACTGAGCTGCCAGACTGACACACTAGAGACGGGAACATTACAATTTAAACTTACATTTTGGGAAAGCGGTAAATAATAAAAGAAGGAAAAACTGAAATAAGTCTGAAAAAACTGAAAAACAGTGTTTGGAAGGTGAACAACCCTATTAAGCAATAAAGTTGCAAGATAAGTAAATGTTTAGGAGAACATCTTAAAGTGCTGGGGTGCCGGTTATTAACACCAGATACTGGTGCCACTGGGATACTGAGCTAGAAGGACCAATAACTTAAATAGAAAATCTGGACAACTGCAAATTGTATACTGAAAAAAAACAAAAGGATTCAAGATTGAGAGCAAGTAAGATAAATTAAGTCACTACAAAGCTGGTGAAGGATTGTAAAGCGCAGGAGACCTTTTTGGACCACTCCAGATAATGCAGGAACTTATGGGAAGGGAGAATAAGAAAAGAAAATAGAAAAAGTCAAGAATTCTGAGCCTGGAAAATAAAGCAGGTTTAGGATTCTATATTGATTTTTCATTTTACATTCCACAAAGATAAAGGGTCACAACATCGCATGGCAATTCAGGAGCTATCCATTATCATGACACTTGCATTTATTCTGAACTGGAAAATTTTAGAGGCTAAATAAGGGCAAGCTCTAAAGTTGTTGCTACAAGATATATTGTGGGTTTTTAAAATATATATATATATATATATATTGGTGACATGAAAGAGAGAAGGGCAAACACCAGCAGTATTTAATAGAGACGCAAGCCTGAATCACAATGAGTATCCTGCTGTAAATCTTTGGTAAAACCTCATGTGAAGTATATTTATGATGGCTACAAAAAGGCTTCATAGGTTTTCTATGGGACCTATAGTCTATCATGCCCTTAAAGGCAACTCTCAAACCTACTAATTTCATTTATGCCTATAACGTAGAACAACAAATCATTTCCCATGTGAGGATACGTTCAAAAACCCTGATTTACTCACATTAAAATAACTGTTTACCAGGATGTCTAAAGGCAGTGAAAACTTTGCACAAGACACGATCCATTAAGTAAAGAGGGCATCTATTATTAGTGAAAAGAGGATCTCACCTACAGCATGGGAGGTCAACGTATGCCCGCTGAAAGTAAATTCTTTTTCTCTAATAATAGATTACCGCTTTTGTCTCTCTGCCTTGAACATTCATACACTGGACTATTTTCATGGAAGGATAAAAAGATGATCTCAGCACAAAAATGTTCCTTATTTTAATTTAATTTTGTTTGCACTTTTCTCAATGACAGGCAGATTCCTACTAAAACTCCCAGTTGTCATACGATGTCATTTCACTTGGCATTGTTTTCCTTTGTGTTATTAAACGCACCTATCTAAACCATTTTGGTAATTAATGATGTTAAGAGCTTAGACTCTTAGGGGCACATGTATCAAGGGTCAAATTTCGAATTCATGTGAGTTTTTTAAAACTCCCATAAACTCGACTAAACTAAATTTATTAATATAATCAAATTTTTCCAACTTGGACGAACTGAAATGATCCAAAAACTTGAATCAAACTAATTTGATCAAACTCGAATTTGAATTCTTGCTCCGAAAAAAAAAATGGAATGTAAGGAAGGCTGCAAACATCTCCAAATTGATCACTGGAGTTTTTAAAAAAAAAAAAAAAAAAAAACTCAAATCGGGTTTGGATAACTCCCTAACCGAATTTGAGAGTTTTGACCAGAAAAAAAATTCGACCCTTAATAAATCTGCCCCTTAAAAGTGTCACGTTGGGTTGGATATCAATTCTGACCACTTTGGCCAGAATGCTCAATTAAATATGCTTTTTCCAAATAATATCTTGAAAACAGTTATATATAATAGCTATTACAGTCTATTAAAAGCACATGCAAAAAATTAAAATGTTGTACTAAAAGTAGGAATGCATCAGATCCACTATTTTGGGATTCTGCTGAACCCCCAAATCATTTGTAAAAGATTCGGTCGAATGCCAAAGCAAATCGGAATCCCAATATGCATATGCACATCAGGGCCGTGAAGGGGAAAAAAAGAGAAGTTAAAATGTTTTTGCTTCCTTGTTTTCTGATGAAAGTCATGTGATTTTAAGGATTTGGACTTGGTTCGGCCAGGCACAAGGATTCCTCTGAATCCTGGCAAAAAAGGCCTAATCATGGCAGAATACCAAAACAAATCCTGGATTTAGTCCATCCCTAACTAAAGGGGAGGCTGAACTGATGGGGTAAAATTTAAGATGATCTATTGACACAAGGGCAATTTTCAAGTTAGCACTGAGCATATATTAGCACTAACACACTGAGCATATTTATAAACACTGGGCAAGTTTGCACATAGGCAGTAGCCCATAGCAACCAATCAATAATTAGCTAGCTGCAGCTACAACCATGAAAACAAATATCTTATTGGTTGCCAAGGGTTACTGCAAAGGTGCACATTTGCTCAATGTTTATAAATAACCCTTATAGGCTAAGAGTGGACGTGGTAGCACTAACCTTGTTGTCCTTCTTGTACACAGCCGGCCACTGGGAAGGATCATCAAAATAAAGTAGTATGTTTTGACAGCATTTTGCCTGCATATAAAAAGACATTCATGTTTTACCAACACAGCTCACCATTGTTTTATGTATAACAGAGACAGGGCTGAGAGTCAAAATAGACCCTGCCATTTCAGGTGCAAAGAGGCTCAATCAGCCCACACAAAGGCCCAAACAGCCCCCAACAGGCCACTAAATACTGACTTTCTATGGCACCTTATAGCAGCCTGGCATTAGCCAGAACCCACAGATTGCCAGTCCGGGCCTGGACAATGAATGCAAAGAACATAGAGAGGAAGGAGTATATAACACACAAGCAAAGACTCTCTGATGAGACCATTAGGGAGATAATGATCTATGAAATACCTGTTCCATGGAGATAGCTAGCCTAATACACCTAATAGCACATTTAATCAGATGTGAAGTATAAGTGGACTTACCTCTGGATATTTAAATTTAAATTCCAGGCGACCAAAATCTGACAAGAAACAGAATCGTGTAAGAAATACCCAGTCCTGTAAAAAAAAAAAAAAAAGGGATAAAAGTTATTTGTATACATATTTTTCTATTTTTTGCCTACTGTAACTTCAAGCAGGTAGGCACATGTATTTTATTCACTGCCTGGTTTACCACAATAAAAATACAGTATATTTATAATCATTTATATGTGTGTCTATAAATGTAAAGGTAAAATACATTCAGCTTTTATATATCCTAATCAAATGGTTTGGTTTAAACCTTTCACTCCTAAAGGTGGCCATACACTATTAGATCCGCTCGTTTGGCAATATCACCAAATTAACCCGATATGCCCACTAACGGCAGGACGATATTGGATTACAACAATGCGAATTGGCGCCGACAGGTCGCAGGACCTCATCAACTAGCCAATGCGGTCCTCAATCTAAGGAAAAATCAAACCTGCCCGATCTATATCTGGTCTGATATCTATCAGGGGGACCTGTCAAAAGCCCCCCCCCCACAAGGGTAGATAACCTGCCGAATAGGTCTAAATGATTGATATCAGCCACCTTAAAGGAGTTCTTCACCTTTGAGATAACTTTTAGTATGATGTAGAGATTGATATTCTGAGACAATTTGCAATTGGTTTTCATTTTTTATTATTTGTGTTTTTTGAGTTATTTAGCTTTTTATTCAGCAGCTCGTCAATTTGCGTTTTTAGCAATCTGGTTGCTAGGATCCAAATTACCCTAGCAACCATGCACTGATTTGAATAAGAGACTGGAATATGAATAAGAGAGGGAATGAATAGAAAGATGAGTGATAAAAAATAGCAATAACAATACATTTGTAGCCTTACAGACCATTTGTTTTTTAGAGGGGGTCAGCGATGCCCATTTGAAAGCTGGAAAGAGTCAGAAGAAAAAAGCAAATAATGATAAAACTATTAAAAATAAATAATGAAGACCAATTTAAAAGTTGCTTTGAATTGGCCTTTCTATAATATATGAATAGTTACCTTAAAGGTGAACCACGCCTTTAACTCAGGGTCTTCAAAATGCAATGATTATTTAACATGGAGGCACCAACTAAACGGTGTATACGTCTTCATAACCCACACGGCCTACTCTCATCACCTGTTTCGTGACAGAATTTGTGGAATTGATTTAATCTATCTCTGAAAATGGAGTAGCTAAATTCCTTCCATGTGTTCACTACAATAACTACTCACTAATTCTGATTCTATTACAGCTGTTTAGCATTCTCTCATGCCTATTGTACCAGGACTATAGGCTAAGAATGGGCACGATTCTAGAAACAATGGCACACAAAAAGCACGCGGGCCTTGTCACTGTAGCATCTTACCTTTTCATGCTGTACCTAACACACCTATACCTTTGTGTCTGTAGTGAACAAGGCACAATAAAACCTGCAATAAACAACTGCCTGGCTTTCTATCTTGGCAAATAAATTTTTTCTGAAAGTAGCTAAAGATTTAATTGTTGCCTTTGCTACACGGGCTTTCTTTAGTACTGGCACAGCCAAGGTCAAGACAGAGCATGCAAGGTCTCACTATTTATATGAAGTAGGACTCTCAAACCTAATTCTCTTCAGCTCCTATTAATGATAAAACATTCCGCATCCTCCACTAGAAAAAAGGAAATAGACATGTAGACACTCAAGCTAAAGCACCAGGGGTCACAAGTGTTTTGTTCACAGCTGCCCCTTGGTAATTATGTTAGCCTTGGCCTTCCATGCCAAAATCCTCTGCTCCACTGTTTCACATGAAACCCAGCCAGCTAAACAGTAGCTCCTGCCAACAAAATTAACCTCTTTCTTATAACTACTATGGTCTCTTCTTCTCGCCATGGTAACCAACACATAAGAGTGACTGTCTCTCTTTTGAAACATGACATTCAACATCAAGTGATATTAAAATGATTGTTACACTGAAATAAAAACCCCTAAATGCAGTTTACATATAAATATTTCTTCATCATTTCTAGGAACTACAATAAGAAAAATGATGAGGCTAAAGAATCAATAGAGAAAAGAAATGGGTAATTGTACAAAATATAACCACAAACCTTAACTTGTATTGTGTTAGTTAGTTCTCCATCATACAATCGAAGCACATCACATACTTCCACCAAGAACCAAAGCATATATCATTGGTTATACGTAACCGATAAACCGCATTACTAATAATGAACCCTACTCCTATATAATCACACGGAAGAAAATTAGTAGGAACAGCAGGATAACTTTAAGCTCTAGTCCAATTTCTTCTCCCAGTAAGTACCCTCAGGAGAGCTAATCTTGCACACACAAAAAATGTAATGTATGGGAAAATGATGGTTGAGAAGTAAATAAAGTCACAAAGAGAGTGGTGTGCACATTTTCCAAACATAGCCCTTTTTCAAAGGCATTAGAACACCAGATGATGATATGGAGATAGTGCTTAAAGAGATACTGACACCAGAAATTTTTTTTATATCCATCATAACATTATCTTTGCATGCTATTTACAATTTTGCCGTAAAAGTATTTGCCTGATACTTTTACATTACTTTTCTTTCTCCCATGTTCTTCTATGAGTCGGCTGCCATATTTGTGCAGCAGTAGTCGGTTAGATTACTATTCTGAAATTGTTAGTGTCAGTATCACTTTAAAGTCTCCCCGCTGTTTACAATTTGCTTTCCTACTAACTGTGATGATATAGAATGAAATGGGAAGGAAAAAATGATCATTTGGAATAAAGTTTTCTTAACCCCAGAATCCCAAATTTAATTAAAAGCTTTGAGACAAGATTTGCCATGCTTCAGCTGACCCTTGAGTAATTTACCAGTGGCACTGGCAACAGCACCTTATTAAAAGCATACAGAAGTGTCTGTTGAGGAAGTCGCTGTTCGGAAGTTCCTCACCAGCACACCCAGGCCCCTCCATGTAATTCCATTCAGTGCTCACTAAACGGTGGGGTCCGGCACCCCCGTCAACACTTGAGAGAGACAAAAAGTACAGCAAAATGTGGCAATTACAAGCACGGCTCTCACCCTTCACGTGTTTATTTGCAGAAAAGGAGTAAGTGAATAAGTGCATAAGACTGATGAATGAGATAGTCCTAGTTATATTTTTGAGGATGTTTGCTCAATAATAGTTAAACTTGGAAAAAAAAACAGATAATAAAATTTGGAGTTTTTAGGAGTATCTCGAATTTTTTTTTATCTACTTTGTGGCCTAAATAAAGTTATTTTACTAGCCTGTTAGTAGAATCTGCGAGTGCCTGCCATTTTCTCTTTTGATCACATACCTTCACCATGAGCTGTGGGTCTGGGGCATGAGCACCCTGGCCCCACATATTACTGGTGAGATACTAACTTTTCTAAGTTTTTACATTGGGATTTTTCCTATATGTATTAAAAACTTTGAATACCTTGAATGTATTGAGTTTTCAAATGAAAACCACCCCAAAACTCGTGAAGGTTTAAAACATCTTCAAATGGTTAAAGGGACAGCTGCCATTGAGGTTTACATGAATTAGACAGTTTTAGAGTATTTTTGGGTTTTGACTTTTAGCAGATTCGGGCATAATAAATCTTTTTCCTCTAAAAATGTGAGTTTTTTTCTGAAAAAAACTTGCATTATTAAAGAAAAAAAATCAAGTTTTAATAAATAACCCCCAAAGTCTATAAATAAATTTTGAGTTAATTCAGACTTTTATGCCTTGTATCTAACAGATTCTACCGACAAGTAGAACAGGATCTTGTTGTCCTTGATAATACTATTCTCCCTTTATCATAATCCTACAAAATCAGAAATACAATCCTTCAATAATTTAAGATCTGATGATTCCATCTTTATTCCATCATTTAGAAAATTCTTGTTAACACACAACCTTTTTGACCATAAATAGGGTCTACCGGCAAACCTATACATAGTGAAAACATATGTAAAATAACAATAACATATAATAATCATTATATATATAACTATTCTATATTATTATAGAAACAATGTGTAGCAAACACAATCTTGCAGGTCGCATCATCCGAATCTGAAAAATTTGGAAAGTAATATTCCGGTAGGCCAGTTTTTACAACTGAGGCACCCATGTTCTGAGCTTCATGATACTGTGCTACAATCTTGTCACTTAAAGGAAAACTATACCCCCCAAACAATGTAGGTCTCTATTAAAAGATACTGAGTAAAACAGCTCATGTGTAAAACCCTGCTTCATGTAAATGAACCATTATCATAATAATATACTTTTTTAGTAGTATGTGCCATTGGGTAACATAAATAGAAAATTGCCATTTTAAAAAATAAGGGCCGCCCCCTGAGATCGTAAGATTCACTGTGTACACACAAACCACATGTAAAGTCACATGAGCCAATTAACAGACAGAGTTCTGCCTTTTGCTTCCTCACTTCTTCCTGTTACAGTTAGTGTTGTAGTATTTCTGGTCAGGTGATCTCTGAGGCAGCACAGATAGAGTCATGAAATGGTGATTCAAGGCAAGAGATGTAAAAGGGCAATATCTATGTAAATATATATTCCAGTTTGATAAGATTCTTTAATATGTCATTCAATTTGATATAAACTATCTGTTGCTTAAGTATTCATTTTGGGGGTATAGTTTTCCTTTAAGAGATAGATATGGTGATATGTCCTTACTTATTCGGGAATTAAAAAAAACATTTTATTTACTTCTCTTCTTAAAAAGTAATAGAAATTAGGGTCTGGGTAGGCCTAGAGTTGCATTACTATCAGAAACACAAATGTGCTTTTTTTGATGCACTGGGCACAATGGTGGAAGAAACTGTGGAACTTGGAAAAGATGATTTGTGTTTGAATTTGCATTTTTCACACTACTCTTTCATACTAAATTACCTATTTCTTTTGTTTTGGTAATTTCTTTTATTTCCCACAGTAACTTAGGGGCACATTTACCTAGGGTCGAATATCGAGGGTTAATCAACCCTCGATATTCGACCGTCGAAGTAAAATCCTTCAACTTCGAATATCGAAGTCGAAGGATTTTGCGATATTCCTACGATCGAACGATCGAAGGAATAATAGTTCGATCGAGTAACGATTCGAAAGATTTTAATCCATCGATCGAAGGATATTCCTTTGATCAGGAAATTGTTAGGAAGCCTATGGGGACCTTCCCCATAGGCTAACATTGGCCTTGGTAAGTTTTAGGTGGCGAACTAGGGGGTTGAAGAATTTTTTAAAGAGACAGTACTTCAACTATCAAATGGTTGAATAGTCGAACGATTTTTAGTTCGAATTGTTCGATTCAAAGTCGAAGGTCGTAGTCAAAGGTCGAAGTAGCCCATTCGATGGTCGAAGTAGCCATATTCGACCATTCGAAATTCAAACTTTTTTTCCTCTATTCCTTCACTCAAACTAAGTAAATGGGCCCCTTACTGTCTATTTATCTGAAAAAGATGCCATGCAGCCGGATGCACTGAATTCCAATAGTAATACTCTGTCTGCACCACCATAGCAGCTCTTTAGTGGTACACACCATCACAGACTTTTTCCTGCTTCTTTCAGTGATATCTGACCTGAACCATAGGTAATTTAATAGGGAGGTTGAACTCAGCACTCTGTATGTTCAACTCCCGGTCTCCCTATCAGACAAAGGTCACAGCTGAGCTGCTCCGCTGTGTGGTGTCTTTACAAAGTGACAGTCGCAGAGCATGGTCCCACAGAATTCCAATCAGACTGGCAGCCGTAGCTATTTTATTGTTATCAAGATATTTTCCTCCATAAAAAAACAGTATTACGCTAGACTGCTACAGATTTTTTTTTAACACATACCGTGTGCATTTCAAGCCACATTGAGGGAATCAGCCGGAGGTGCAAGAATTGCCTGCTGGTAGATTCAAAAAGGCATAAAAAGAGATTGAAATAAGGAAAATAAACCCCAAAAAATATTTTCATTTCTTTGTACATTTTTGTGTTCAATCCATCAATGCACCAGTTTTTGAAGCTGGTATAAGTTTTTCAAATCACACCAATTTGTCAGAACAGTTTACCGTAAACTGGAATATGTTTCTTTAATAATATTAATCCATTTTCATGGATAAAGAATCCTCCAAAAAAGAATGTGATCTGCATAATCAAATTTTAAGGAATAATCAATTTTATGGGGCAAATTCACTAAGCGCCGAAGCGCCTAACGCTAGCGTCAATACGCTAGCGGTGGTCATTTTCGTTACTTCGCAAATTCACTAACGAACACTGGCGTAAATTCACTAGTGTTACTTCGCACCCTTACGCCTGGCGAATTTTCGCAACGGATGTAACTACGCAAATTCACTAACGCGCGCATTGTACTGAACACTACCTTTTACGATAGACTTCCTTTGCCAACTCAGACCAGGCAAAGCGCAATAGAGTAGATAGGGATTGCTTCAAAAAAAGTTCAAATTTTTTCTATATTATGGGTGATAGGCTGAAAAAGATCGAAAAATTTCGATTTCCCCCCTACATTTCCCCCCTACATTTCTTACTCATGGCAACTTAACTATACAGTGGGCACATGTGTAGGGCAAAAAAAAAATTTTTATTTGATGTTTTGAAGGTTTCCCAGGCATTTGTAGTGATTGTACGTATTCCTCCATTGAAATTTGAATTTGGCGCTGTATGCAAATTAACCATCGATAGCGTAACTTCGCTTCGCTTAGCGAATCAACGCTAGCGCAACTTCGCAACCTTACGCTACCCCTGAGCGCAACTTCGAATTTGCGGAGCGTTGGCGAAACTACGCCTGGCGAAGTGTGGCGAAGTTACGCCTGGCGCAACTACGAATCTTAGTGAATTTGCCCCATATGTGCCTGGAATCTGTCTTAATCCCAAACCAAACCCACATATATAAATAAACACTGTTATTCCAAGCTTTTAGGCCAAGCTGGCGTATGGAACCTAGCGTTAAAATATTTGATTGTCGTTAGAGGATTTTCTAGAATATAATGGCATTTTACTCCATTTTAATTCCATAACTGCTTTAATGAACTCCCCCCAGTGAGAGATAAGTCTGAAAAAGCAGAATTTTGAGGTTTCTCGTTGCAAGAGCAATGCAGGTTTGCTTGCTTAGTCTGTATTAAACAATTAGAATCAGCAGAATCAGAATTTTTATAGAGCTAACAGCTGACACATACACTTTAATTGTAATTACAGGACAGACGTGACATTAGTACTCTCTACTAGTAATGCACTACGTTATTGCACAAAGGTTCAGTTCACAGATCGGTGACAGGCTTGGCAATCCCCTTATAAGCAGTTACATGAGATAATGAAACTGAATAATAATAAATATTTGTCACACTGAAAATATATTCCACAATACTACAATTAGCACTTGGGCTATACAAACAATACATACTTATACATATGGAGGAAATGGTGACAGCCATATTCCTGGTGACACTGGCTAGCCAAAGTGTCACCTGAGAAGGAACTGCCAACACACCTCCTATTATTATATTTGTAGCAGCATTAAGTATAACTGCATATGGACCTTACATTTCACACCAAAGGGGTGCAAACCATAATGTTTTTGCAAACTTCCCTGCACTTTTCTAAATTGCCAAAATGGAGACAGAGATTTGCATTTGCTCTGTGAATACACCACTCCCTGAGGAATGCATGCAGGAGTCCTCCCTCCTATCTTTTGCATCATTAAATGTACTGTCTGTACACTCTAAGATCCGCTCATTTGGCATAGTCTTTCCCCCTGATATGCCCACCAAAGGTGGACCATATTGGGTGAATCCCTAGGGCCGAATGATCAAATTACAATAAAGGGAATATTGGGTCTAAGGGCCCTTACACACGGGTGTTCTGAGCACTGGGCCCTAAAGAACCCTAATCTGCAGCTTACATCGGCCCAAGTATGGCCACCTTTAGATGTATTTCCAATCCAGTTTGAGTTGAAGAGTGCACCCCTTAGGGCTCCAGCACTTGCAGCTGTGATCATACTAAACAAGTTCAGGTCTTAAAAGACATGTCAAAGGCTGTGCCAAAGTGTTAGGAACCCCCAGTTAATTTAGCCAAAGTGTTAGGAACCCCCAGTTAATTTAATCGCTAACATGGACACTGGGCCGGTGCTCCTGCCAGTTAAAGGTGCCATCGATCAGAGTACTATTCATTTTCCTGATGCCCCAGAGATTCTCTTTGCTGTCATACAACATACATAGTTGAATCAAACTCTTAAATGTTAATAAAAATATGATTCTTACTCTACAGGTAGGTTCACTATTTATCAGGAGCACCAGCCTAAGGTCTAAGGTCAGCATTTATATTCACTGGGGCATGCCTAGCACATTTGAACATCCCAGTGAATATCACCTGTCGATTCAAGTATCATAAAACAAAATGTAATGGTATTTTGTTTCTATGACGGGCTTGCCCTATATGCTCGTAATAGTTCACTATACCAATGCTAAATATACTGTACCATGCCATTCTAGATGTGTCTACATCTGTGTCTGCAGACCAGAGCAGTCAGTATCTATGGACATCACCATGGGCATCAACCGGGGCATGCTGCTGTCTTGAACAAGCACAATCTTCAGGGTTTTCTCTAAAATACTCCCAGAATTCCACGGTAATAGTACCCACTGAAAACTGCCACCTGGCACAGGTATGCTAACTTGCACTTGTACATAACTCTCTTTGCCAGTTGTACTGTAAACCCAATTGCAGGCAATAGTAAAGGGATTCAGTAATATATGCAACGGGGGCACTGACGACTATCAATCAATATAAAGGGAGAGACTCCGTCTATGGCCAACACTGGCGGTGACTACTCAAGATGTAACTCACATAAATGACAAGGTCTTTTAACCTTTTATTGAAATAAATCTATCGTTGCCATTGGGCTTTACAGTCACCTATGTAGCACGGTGTGCAATCTCCATGAGGTCTGTTAGTTGAGAATACATTCATGGTCACGAGTGTACAACACTCACACTTCATATTTCTCCCACAGTATCTAGCATTGACCTAGAACATCCTAAATTGAAATCGATATAGTATGATTTATTGCCCTGGATCTGCAGCTGAGAGATCTTGCTTGTAGTTCATCAATCATTCATGAAATCTTCTCCTTCCGCCATGATGAAGTCACCGGTGATACATTCACGCTTAGCAGCCATCCTAATGTCACAAAACTCATGTCACACAACAGAAGAGCCTTTCTATAAATCATCTGGTCTGACAGAGAGACTTCCACTGACAACATGATAATTATTTCTTAAATACTGGCCATTGTTTTATTCCTCTTTTCACATCGCCAGCAACCCGCCTGCTGTACTTTCAGCTTCCCTCCGTCAGAAGCTTTTACCCTCTTGCACAAGGGAATTCGACATTAATAGGGGGTGTCTGCTTCTCCCTCTCCAATTATGTTTTTATGCTCCCCCCCCCCAAACTAGTTGCTATGAAACACGTTCCGGCTCACTGATTGCCATGGTAACGACACCATGAGACTGGGAAAGAACCCAAAAAAAGATAGTGAGGTTAAAAATTGAAGGAGGAATGAGAGAGACAGATAAAGGGGAGGAATCTAAACCTCAGAGTGGCGAAAGTTAAGCAGATACATTCCAGCACCCATGAGCAGCACATTGACTACTAAGTTGGAAGGGTCGGAAAGCAAAATAGTAATACTGTCCAGCAAATGCCCTTTACTGTTAATCCACAACATGCTGTTCAACAATAACTAAAGGTGACATGTTGGGAGGTAATAATGAGTTAGACAAATTAGTTCCCATCTGGTAGAGTCCTGCAGCAAAAAAAGCGGGTACCCTGCTGAAGGAGGGTAGGATTCAGGTGCGGGTATAGATGCAGGTCGCGGGTCTGCAGGTCGCGGGTCTGCAGGTCTCATCTAAATTTCTTATCTTGTGTTATTGTCTATATTTTACTCCTTTTAAAATTTTACAAAACTTGTTTCTGTCCCCACCCGCTTTTGATGATGTCACTTCCAGGTTTGCAGCAACATCACTTCCTGTTTGATGAAGGTCGGCGGCATGCAAATAAGGCAGTTGCGGGTTTGGGTCGGTAGCGCATCAAAGTGGGTAAATATGCAGGTTGCGGTTCGGGTCCTAGAAATTGGTTCATATTGTCTCACTATGGCCTTCTTGCTGTACTATACTACCTACCTGAAACTGCTGATCTTACTATACATGGAGCAATAATCATCCCTATTTCAACCCCAAAAATCCCAGATCTGAAATGGTGACTAGACTTAGGGTGACTGCTCTTCTGGGGAGGGGTCCAACAGCCAGATCATACATCAGACCTACACAACATAGGCTTGTTGGACAAGGACCATATCAAGGCCCAGCTGGGTTTTTAAAACTGCCTGATAGATATCTTGCTAGTTTTTCAGTCATATATTTGGACAGGCTGCTGGGAGGCTCCCATACATGGGCCAATTATCTACCAACTTGGTCTGGATGGGCGAGGTTGGCATCTTATACCAGCATGTTTATGGCCAGCTTTAATCCCTCCATATACCATTAAGGACTGACAGATTTTTCCAATTATCTAAAAATAACACAGATCCCTCATTAAAACAAGATCTGTATAAGAAATAATCCGGAATGTTAATGACACATTGATTTGAATCTTTTTGTGGAGAAGATCCATCTATTTTATGAGGCACCTTATTACTAGTAAATAAACTGCGGAACAGATGCCAATATTATCAATAACGAGACAGTACCAATTTTGTATCCTAAACTTGGTACCAGTTGCAGACCAGCAAATTTTAGCTGCTGTTTGGCATCTATGCTGCTATGAGTTACTAGACCTAGGGCAGACATTAAAGGAGAACTAAAGCTTAACTAAAGAAGTAGATAGAAATGTTGTACATTATGTTTTGTACTTCTGTTTTTATTCTGTTATTACTTTGACCTCAGGCAATGCTATTTCATCAAAAACTGCCTGAATGCAAATCGGTCTAATGGCAGCCTGCTAGGAATCATGTTGTTTTTTTTCAATTTTCCAAATTTAGTTCATCTAATTAAAAAAAGAGATGAGAGCATTACTGTGCTTAACTTTATCACCTACATAAAATATCATTATAAATACTTTGGCTGTTTGGTTATTGCTATGCTAGGCAACTATGAGTACCCACAGGACACTTGCGAGGCTCTGAAGTATGTATTGGTACAATGGGGTAGATTTAGGGGTAGATTTACTAAAGGGCGAAGTAACCACCTGCAGGGATTTTCGCCAGTGTTACCGCCTGCAGGGACATTTCCATCGCCAATTGGACGCAGGCGCCAATTCGCTAGCGAAAGAGACAGGCTCTATTGTCTAATTAAGGTTCTCTGGACATGTGTTTTAAAAAATTTAATTTGTAAGTATATGCACCAACTTTTAACATAAAGACATCCATGCAACTTTAAAATTCCCTGCCCTATGCAAATTGACCTGAGCGCAAACATCCCCAGCTAAGTTTCTAGGCAGAAATGAACGCCAGCGCATCTTGACTATCAAATGCGAGCATTGCTAAAGTAACGCTAGCCAGAGGTCGACAGCATTCAACGCCCATGACAAAACTCTGCATTTTAGTGAATTAGCGTTGTCTGAGCGAATTTTCATCTGGCAAAGTGTTGCAATGGGTGCGAAATGGACGCTGGTGACTTTTCGCTGGTTAGTAAATCTACCTTAAAGTCTTTCAATACCATAAAGGAACCCCCAAGTTGCCTGACAGTGAGCAAATAAGCACCACAGAAAGGGTAACGGTTTCTTGAGGGTACAAAGAAAGTCACCCAACACCAACATAATGTAACTCCCTCCTGGGAGAATATCTTACATTTACATTTTACACAAACCCATTCCTTATGTTGGACTCAACAAAACAAAGCAAGGCTTTGCCCCTCATGGAAAATTAGTATTCAGGATATAACAATGAGTGGCATGGGGCTGCCCTTTACGAAAAACAGCGGCACTGCGCTAAAAAACTCATATCATACACACAAAATTCTCAGGAGAATAACTAAGAATAGCTAAGCACCCTTATCTCTGAAACCCAGCAGCTTTTCTTAGGAGAATATAATTTCCATGATTTAGAGCTGTATCAGCCCTTGCCAATTAACAATTAAAGTCAAACAGATTGATATACTGTATGTGTCTTCTGCATACATTTATGTATTCACCATTTCCTTAGCCTCAGCCAAGTGAGGAAGATATATTGTTATATACAAAAGTGACAGGATTAGAGGCCCTTCTTATGAAGCTACCCTCAAGAAGGGAAAGAAATAAATCACGTCTGAGGGATAGTGGGGGTAAAGGTCTTGATGGCCATATTGGATAAAAGACCTAGTGGCCACATTTGCAGTGGAGCAAAAGACAGTTGAGGTGCTAAGCCAGGGGATCCGAGCCAAACCAAGAGAGAATCATCTTAATCTATCCTACGTAATAGAGATGTACATATTTAAAGGATGTTAGATGGAAGAAACGCTAATTTTAAGGCAAGATTTAAACCCAATTAAAGCATTTTGCATAATAAAAAAGAATTAAGCCACTTTCCATTATACATTTTCAATTATTTTAAAGTTAATTATAAAAGTAATTGCTACTGAATGCATCTTCTTGTCCCTGATTGGAGTCGGCCCCTTTATTGTGTTTAAATCCCTACACCATGCTCTTTTGTTGTCAGATCCTGCTCAAGTCTTTCGTTGTTCATGTTCCGGTTATTGACTCCTGTCATGATTCCTGATGCCTGTCCTTGCATACATTTTGTCTGTATTTTGACTGGTGTGGTCTTATTCTGTCCCTGCACAATTCTGTCATTTTCCTTCTATAAAAAAAGACCATGCTTGGTATTGTGGCAATTCTGACCTGCCCGAGGGACGAGCCTACAGATATCCTTGTCTTCTGCTGATATCGGTTGTCTCATCTCCTGCCATACACGCAGCAAATATTGTACGAAACATGGCCACCTTTATTTTCTAACAAAGTGATATAAGTGAATTTTATTTAGTAACACACAGGAATGTGCAGGGGACAAGATGTTTGAATATCAAGGTTCTGAAAAGACTTCTGTTGTTATTTCCCAATGGAGGTTATTTTGCATTTTTAACATCTGGGATTTATTTCATTGTTCCAAAGCTGTATTTCATTTTGCACAGCAATAAGCAAAATGACACAATACTATGACAATCAGAGGAAATTTAGTCACAGGGGCTAAAAGCTTGCAAGGTTGTTTTTTTTTTGTGGAAGCCAGTGCTGATTTTCTCACTAAAAAGAAAATGGCCCCTCCTTGGTGCAGTGGACGAAATTACACCAAGGGCGGCCATGACAATATTATTACGTACCCTACTGTTCTATGCTAGAAAATGTATCCTGAATTGGATGTCCCCCCAACCCCCAACATTTAAAGGGTGGCTGAACCTGTTGAAAGCAACACTCCCCCTGATACAACTTACCTATGCCACAAGAGGCTCTCCCCAGAAATATGACCTGGCGTGGCGGGAATGGTTGGATGCCACAGAGGAACCCTAACTTTATAGACATCGAACTAGCAGGGACATAATCATATATATCTATTGTTCTGGCTTCTAGTGAGTAAAAGACATAGTACCATAAATAAACACATCACATGAGGAGGAAGTAGCTAGAATTAATGAAATAGCTGAGTAACTGAAGCGTAAACTAACATACGGGAATTCATAATGTAATGAACAGGCATGTATACTAATTACGGAACCATAAATGCTTTATTGTTTGTTTTAAAAATGCAAAATAAAAACCTTTAAAATAGAAAATAGCCTTTTGAATATGGTCAGATACTGGCCTGAATTGGGTTATTTAAAAAAAGGAACCAGGCTGGTAACTCTGGCCTTCATAAACATTACCCGTTTGGGACTCTGAAAGAAGCAGCCGTGCGATGTGCTGGAATTCTAAGATGATTTTAACTACTTTATATGGGGAATGATATAGGGATACCCTTCATTTATGATTGTAAACTCGCGTTTAGCAACAAGCTGCCATGGCTTATTTTTACACCTAAACTGACATACATGGGATTAAGGTCTTACATTAAATTGCTGCTATTTAATTTATTTAATCAGAAGATTCTGTTTTTCCCTTCTTTGCTTTTAAGGGATCAAAATCACCTTATTAAAATTTCATGCAGTTCATAAAGTTAATTTGCTGCTGCAAGGTCTCCCTAGCAACTGGGTTCTTACTTGTCTGCTCAGCAGTGAAGGGGTTATACCCCTTGATTCTCGTACTTGTCTACCCAGTGACCCATATATACTACTTTTGCAGTCCTGCCAAAGCCCATTATTGGTTCTCTTAACAACAGCATTTTCTCCCTAGAAAAAAGAACAGCTGCCAGTTGTACTATGGGGTAGGAAACAATGCTACAGAAAGATTTATGTGGGTATCTAAGCAAAATATAAAATTTTACAATTAAGCCCATTAGAAAAATATATGAAATAACTGGGGATGTACTTAATTCATATTTTTTTGGAATACCAAATCCTGCACAAAAGATCTGCATAAATACTGGACCAAAGCCTTGCACTAATTTTCATACTTACATTTTTTTGAAGTGCAGTAATCACTGAACAAATTCAGAGTTTTCATGTGATTTTAAGGTAGTTATTTATCAAAATTCAAAATGTTATCACTATTTTCTGAAAACCACTCCGACCAAATCCACAATATTTTTTCCCCCCTTATTTATCAATAAATTTTCATGGAAATTTCTTGTATGGGAAAAGACTCGATGAAAGCATGAAAAAATCTTAATCTTACGATTTTTACGGATTTGTTGCCGAAAACTGTGATGTATTTAACGGGGAAAAACTGTGCCTTTTCGGATTTTCGCTGAAAACCACGAAATCTTCGTATTACTGAACGAAACCCAGCACAGATCAGGATATCAACAGGACATCTGCCAATAACTTCTACATGATCTCGGCTGGTCTGAGTCTGTGTACTTTTTTATACAGACTTTTAACACCATCGGAGTTTAATAAATCACAGAAAAATCTAGGTTTTTTTTCTCCAAAAGATATATATTTTCCAACCAGAAAAAAATCGGACTTTAAAAAATAAACAACTTAATGTTCAGTCAAACCATGGGCCAGATTCAATTCAGAGTGAAAAAGGTTTATCACATAAAAACTCATGGACGAGATTCAATCCAAAATGCAATTCAATTTAGAAAAAAACTTATCGTGGTTTATCACTTAAAAACTCTATTGAAGTCTATGGGGAAAAAATTAAATTTGGAGAAAAGTTTTTCTCCTCGAATTTAAACTCGTCCATGACATTTCACCTGATAAACTGACTGAAAAGAATCTGGCCCCTTATCTGAAACTCAAAGATTTGGCTGAATCTGAATTGCCATTTACAGTCAGTTGCCACTATTTACAGCATGTCGGGCACTGTATTAAATTAAAGGAACAGTTCAGTGTGAAAATAAAAACTGTGTAAATAGATAGACTGTGCAAAATAAAAAATGTTTCTAATATAGTTAGTTAGCCAAAAATGTAATGTATAAAGGCTGGAGTGAACAGATGTCTAATAAAACAGCCAGAATCCAACTTCCTGCTTTTCAGCTCTATAACTCTGAGTTAGTCAGCGACTTGAAGGGGGGCCACATGGTACATTTCTGTTCAGTGAGTTTGTAATTGATCCTCAGCATTCAGTTCAGATTCAAAAGCAACAGATATGACCCATGTGGCACCCCTTCAAGTCTCTGATTGGTTACTGCCTGGTAGCCAGGGTAACCAGTCAGTGTAAACCAAGAGAGCTGAAAAGCAGGGAGTTGGGTTGTGACTGACCTGTTATACATCCAGTCACTCCAGCCTTCTTTATACATTACATTTTTGAATAACTAACTATATTAGAAACATTTTTTATTTTTCACAGCCTATCTATTTACCCAGTTTTTATTTTTACACTGAACAATTCCTTTAAAGGTGCCTGATGACTTTCAATGGCAGAATGACTTTGGTCACTGTTTTTTATGAAACTTTTAAGAAATAGAGCAATCTTCTATACTCTAGCTTTTGACAAAAAAATGCACCACTGCTGTAGATTACCTGCAACTGGCCAGGTGTAAAGTTTAGGGCATCCTTTGCACCCTAAACACACACTGGAGGGCATGTAGGAAAAGCTCACTTGACGTCCATAATGGGTATTAAGCAATTTTTGCAACATGTGTTATCTGTACTACTTCAAATTACACAAATTTCGTTCTAGAAGTGCCTTTTAGAAGGTGACAAGTTGGGACAGAAATCTTCTCTATCTGCATACTATAAAGGTGGCAATACACAGGGACATCGCCAGGGACAGGGACATCGCCAAACAAGTGTATCTCTCTCCGATATGCCCACATTGAGGTGGGCAATATCGGGCTGATCCGATCGTGGGCCCTCTGGCCCAACTATCGGATTAGAATGGAGGTATCGCGGGACCGCATAAAGGAACAGATGTGGTCGTGATCTGATGGGATTTTTTACCCTGACCTATCGACATCTGGCTGACTTATGACCAGATATTGATCACAGACGCCCGTCAGATGGCCTCACACATGGGCCAATAAGCTGTTGACTGGGTCTGTTGGCAGCTTTTATCGGCCCATGTATGAGGGCCTTAACTGCTGAGTATGAAAGAATGGGCACCCATTGAAGGTACTACATCACCAGACCTTAACATTGGCAGGTTTTCGAAAATCAGTTTATACGATACCCCCATGGGCCATCAGCAGCTCACTTGACCCACGGAGGCTGTAAAAGTTTAGACTTAATTGGTCCCCTTAATCTTTACCTATCAGTACTAATACAGCCTTTCAGTACTAATTATAGATTTCAGAAAACAGTTGAGGGAACAGAAGTGTTGTACTGCCTGAGCCCCCTTAATGGTTACACATATTATTCTGTTTACAGCAATGAAATCCAAATCAGTTCCTGATAGCATCCCTGAGCTTAGCATTGTGGCTAGATTCCAATGCAGCAAGCTCCCAGTTTCATTAAGAAAAATGTATTACCGTTACCGATATCATTTCTATTTATACTGGATGTTCCCAAAAGGCCTCGGAATTTGGAACGCTTTGTCAATTTGAGAAGGATGAACGCAAGCACTTTCTCTCACTAGAGACTTCTACCCGCTTGAGTGCCAATTGTAAAATGGGCTCTATTTCATCAAATGCACAAATGATTTAAATTTCACACCTTCTCTACAAATCGTTAGAGGGTACTCTCATGCTATTTTATCATCAAAACAATTTATACTTATAAAATAAGGACATATAATTCTCCTGGCAAGCAGCAAACCCCGCCGAAATGCTCTGATGCTTATAATACATAAATAAAGACCATATATATGTTTCCATAATCACTATGTTGCCCTTCACAGTGCAGGAACCTAGTTAGAGATATGTTTGGCTCCAAACACTGCTGGAAGAGGGGGAGTTATTACATGAATAGTGGATATACAACCTGTGGATTACCATCTTTTGTTGAAACACCCAAAGCTCAGTGGGGCAGCATATGATGCCATGAGACAGGAGCCATAGTTTCCAAAACAATAGTGTCCTCCATCTGATTCATGTGCTGCCCACACTCGCGGTGCAGACGAAAAACCTAGACATGAGAATTTTAGGCCCAGAAGGCCAAGAGAGTGACATTATTTCTTTTTAATGCAGCAATATCTGAGTCTGGATAAGGTTCCTACTAGAGACTCTCAGCCACCTTTTGAGACAACAACGTGTGTGTGTGTGGCTTCTGTCCTGTGCAATTTTAATGCACTGCAGCTAAAAAGATTTTTAACCAGCAATCACCTTCCCTTTAAATTTCTGAGCAAATTTTTCCTTTTATCTATGTCAGCTTTAATTCAAGCAATCCTGAACAAAGGAACTGCTGACGATTTACTACTGACAGCGAGATGCGTCTGTTGTGTCAGGTATGAAACGCGTTTGCTCTCTGTCTGCTCTGCAGGTGAGTGAGAGCACAGACGAATGTTTTGTTTCTTGATACAAATGTACAATTTGCTCAGGTTTGAAGAGAAAATTGGTTAATGTCTAGAATCCGTAGCAATTTCTCTCAGAGCAGAAACACATGCAGCAAAGATTCTAGATTTCAGAATTTTAGCTATATTATAAGGCAGCTACAGTACCTCTAAATAAAATGCATTCTGTAGCACATAGCAGATAAATACAGAGATCTATATTCTGCAGATGCAAAATGTACAAAAAAGGCAAAGCAGTATTTCCTTGCACTAGAGAGAGCTGTATTTACAGGGGCGTAACTACAGAGGAGGCAGACCCTGCGGCTGCAGGAGGGCCAGGAGGTATAGGGGGCTCCAATATATACTGGAAAAACAGGACAACCTCAGGATATGTTGGGGGCCCTAAAATATATTTGCTGTGGGGCCCAGTAACATCTAGTTATGCAACTGTGTATTTGCATGGCAGATTTACCAACAAAGGCACAAACAATGCCACGGTGCAAAGTGTAAATGGATCAAGTTTTTGGTTCTAGGTTTGATTTTACCAGAGAGCTTTCAGACCCCTGACTCTTTGATCAAAATACACTCTTACTCTTAGGAGCAGATTTATCAAGGGTCGGATTTCGAAGTAAAAAATACTTCGAAATTCAAATATCTAATTAAAATACTTCGACTTCGAATATCGAAGTCGAAGGATTTTTCACAGAATTAAGCCATTGAACGATCGAAGTAAAATCGTTCGATCGATTAAAACGTTTTAAATCGAAGATTTTAGCGTACGATCAAACGATTTTACTTCGATGTGTAAAGACTTAGAAAAATGGTCTAGAAGGTCCCCATAGGTTAACATAGCACTTCAGCAGATTTAATTTGGCGAAGTATTGAAGTCGAAGTTTTTTTAAAGAGACAGTACTTCGATTATCAAATGGTCGAATATTTGAACTATTTTTACTTTGAATCGAATTCGAAGTAAATTCGAAGTCGTAGTATCCTATTCGATGGGCGAAGTATCCAAAAAATCACTTTGAATTCTGAATTTTTTTACTTCGAAAATTCCCTCTAATTCACTTTGACCCTTGATAAATCTGGCCCTCAGTAAAGTTTATTGGATGATTGCTATAATTGTTCTACCTGCAGCTGTAAAAAAAGAATAACTGATTGGTTGTCATGGGTTACTGCCCAGGTGCAAATCTACCCAGTGTTGGTAAACCATAAAAATACATAGGTATGAGCTACAGACTGGCCTCAACAGTGGACAGCATGCAAGGTAGTAGGCCAATCATGCCAGAACTACACATGCTGTCACCAGTCATTATCTAAAGCTTCACAAAGTAGTCTATTGGCATGAGGATTAAGGGTGGTGGCACACGTGGAGATTAGTCGCACAGCAACAAATCTCCTCTTCTTCGGGTGACTAACTTCCCTAAAATGCCTTCCCGCCGGCTAGAATCTAAATCGCCGGCGGGATGGCACTCGGATCACTTCGTTTTTCCAAAGCCGCACGAAGTTGCCTCATGAGAAAACTTCGGGTGACTTCGGAAAACCAAAACAATCAGGGGTTCGGCCGAATCCAAAATAGTGGATTTGGTGCATCCCTAATATTGGGACGAAGTTTAGAATTATTGAATAAGAATTTCCATCTTTCAGTTTGCATCTTAACAATTTGGATGGTTGTACGAGTCTTCCTTATCTTACTTGTTTCCAAAAAGCAGAGTAGAGCAGAAGGTCTGGCCACTTTGCTTTGCCTTAATCCTCTCTTTGAAGACATGGCCCACACTGGACCTGGCTTCTACTGCACATTCTCAGCTTTGACTATGCTTACAAACAATAGTCATTACTAGAACAGGGAACCCACCAACTTCCCTGGCGTCTATGCTTTTTGGGAACACGTATGGCAAACTGGAATGTATTGATTAAGCACTGTAGTGCAGTTTGGAGGATTGGCCACTCAAAGGTCTTAATAAAAGTATGGGTATAGGATCCATTATCCAAAAACCCATTATCCAGAAAGCTCCAAATTACAGAATGGCCATCATCCATAGACTCCATTTTATCCAAATAATACAAATTGTTTTAAAATTTTTGTAAACAAAAGTAGACTTAGGCCATGAAAATCCAAATTACAGAAAGATGTTATCCAGAGATCCCAGGTCCCGATCATTCTGGATAACAGGTCCCATACCTTTATATAATATTTATTATTTTTATATATTATATAACATTTTATCTACAGGACCTTCTTTCCATACCTTGATACTTTCTATTTCATCCAGTGACTCCTGGGTCCTGGAAAAATAAGTTTCTTTTATCTGCAGTCTAGACTCTGCTGCACACCACCCAATCCTATCTTTACCAAATTGTACCCTAAATCCATTCATTCAACCTCCTCCCCATATTTGCTGATCCTAAGCCCCCCCTCCTGACTTCACCCCAAAAAACACTGAAAAACCAGTGTTGTCAGATATAGTTGCTTCTCAGTATATCCTCATTGACCTATGCATGGTGGTTGCCATATTTCTTGCCTCAATTGGGATCCATACCATGATGTACCATGTATATAAATATGCAGAGATTGAATTTACTGTGCACAAAAACTATGCGCTCATATTTTAATGTCTATTAATAAAATTACAAATGACAGACAATGACAGTCGAAAATCGGATACATTTTACATTTAATAGAATATAATAAAATAAAGATAAATATATTCTCCTAGAGAATATTAAAAATAAACAAATGTGTCCCGTGAAGCCAATTTCAATATGCAAAATTGTTTCGATGAATCAACGACAAGCATTGGCATAATGGCTTTGGAACAACAAAGGAAAGAAAGGAAAACCCCCATTATGTTCTATGAGGAAATAAAGAATGTTTAATATGCAAAAGAATGTCTGAAAATAAAAAAACGCTCAGCACTTACCGAAAACGCATTTTGCGGAGAGTTATCTGTCACATTTAACTTCTCTACAGGCAGTCAGCATCCCGCCTTTGGGGATAGTAAATATCTGCTGGTACATTAGCTTGTTTGTTAACCCTAGCGGCTTCATCATGGATATAAAGCTTGCTGCAATACTCACCAGTCTCAGGGTTACTGGAGGGTGCCACAGAACTTTCTCCTTATACTGCCACATTCCAAATATATTATATTATTATATGTAATTATTGCTATTCCATTATAGTATATTCTATACACTTTAAGCTATATAAATGATACATCACACTGAAATGTCATTTACAAGTAGGTCTGGTGGTTATACTATGGCTGTAGCCACATGAGCAAGTGTTAGCTGAGGCTTCTGCTCATTTACCCTACAAGCCCATATCCCCAGTAACACTGGACTGTCTTTGGGGTTTATGCCGCTGCTGCAGAAAGAGTAAGAGAGGCATTAGAACTTGCTGGCACCTTCCAAAAAATTTCCAAGCAGGCACTAGGTGCAGTCAGATCCATACCTCCCAACATTTTGGAAACAGAAATAGGGATAAAAAAATTAGCCAAGCTGAGTGTGGCGGAAAAAAAATTTCCACACACATTTTGGTGACCACACCCCCTAATTACTGTGTTGATTTTACAACATTTGGCAGGTTATGACAGTTTGAACACATTTCTGTGTTATTTTTTCAGTTATTACAGTTTTGCTAATAATGGTGAATTGCCCTTTAATCTGCAATCAGTTTCCCCAAGAGACCTGCCTATCTTAAATAGTTTCAATAGTTTCTTTGCTTATCTTAAATTTTTACAATAGTACCTAAGTCCACCTGCCACGTATTCTGGGCTCTCTGCCAAAAGCCAATTGAGTTTTAGAAACTTTGTATCTTTTTCTGGCTGTTCAGTGCAGGAGATCAAAGTCGGAAGATTTCAGTAACAATCGGGGACAGCGGGCTGAGCTGTCAAAATCGTGACTGTCCTGTGAAAAACAGGAGAGTTGGAAGGGGATGCAGATCACAGACAGAAGTGCTGTATAAATGAGTACAAGGGCAACATGTTTGTGCCCTTTAGGGTAAGGCCACACTGGGCGTTTTGGGGAGATTCGGTCGCCTGGCGACTAATCGACTCGTCTTTGCGGTGACCAATCTCCCCAAACGCCTTCGGGCGACTTCGTAAAACGAATCACCGCATGTGATTAGCGCCAGCGATTTTTCCTTTTAGCTGTGCAGAGTGAGGGAAGGCGTTTGGGGAGATTGGTCGCCGCAAAGACGAGGCGATTAGTCGCCAGGCGACCAAATACCCTAAACAAGTTATCACTTGCATACAGGGCCATAGTACATGAGCCTTTAGGGATGGGAATGGAAGGGATAAAATAACACAATTTCCAGTGGTAAGCCAGTATGAAAAGGATTTTGCATCTCTGTTTTTAATCCGTTCTGCATTCATGGAACACCACCTTATGCAGATTCTGTTCATTTAAAATCCAGTCTGCATGCTTCCTTCAGTAACTTAGAGACTGCCCTTTATGCAGGGGAGATCAAGTTACTCCTACCAATTCTGTATAACAATAAAAGCACTTTGGCATGACAGTCACAGTACAAGGCATCACTAGGAAACCAGTGCACAGGCCTGGAGATAACTTGGCAGCAGTCAGTTGCTTTTCACTAGAGAAAAAACACATTTACCAGTTCAGGTCTTAACCTATAGTTTTTGCCTATGGAGCACAGATACCCTATTCAAGTAACATTTTTTTTGTAAGAAAATAATGATGAGAAAAATGTAGTTGCCCATAGACTGCAATGCCTTTCGGTGAATGTTTTTGCGAATTTACAGGCAAAGAAATGAGTCAGATTCACTATAAGAGAATTCACCCAAACCTCGCAGAAAGCCTGTAGGTATGAAATGATGAATGGTGGATTTATATTCCCTAGGTCTTATAGCTTGTAGGTTTGGAAACTCCATGGGGCCAATATGATAAAGCTCGTATTTTTTCTTGTTTCCCTGAATCAAACATTTATAGCTCTAGAATTTTTTTTTGATAATTATTTAAAGGGTAAACAGCACAAAAAACTTTAATGCAACACTTCTCCATCTAAAAGCTGGCAAAGTAATGTAGAAGGCAATGGGAGCTGTTCTTATCAAATACCCTGGATCAACTTGGTACTATAAGGAATTTTCAGTAACCCTGTATTTACGCACTTACTAAAAAGCCATCCAACCCCTTTCTTAAAGGAACAGTAAAAACAAAAAATTAAACTGTTTTAAAGTAATGACAATTTAATGTACTGTTGCCCTGCACTGGTAAAACTGGTGTGTTTGCTTCAGAAACTCTACTATAGTTTATATAAAGAAGCTGCTGCGTAGCCATGGGGGCAGCCAAATTGGAATTTCAGCTGCTACCCGGGCTGAATTTTGAAAGTCAGAATGGAAAAGGGCCTGAAAAGAAACATAGTCAATTAAAAAAAATTTTTAAAAAAATAAGCCCGGACAACCAGACAGATTTTCAATTGCATGCTGGAGTTTAGCTGGCCATTGATGTTGAGATTTTTAAAAGATCTGAGACCACGATTTTCTCGGAACGATCGTACAAATTTACCATCAACTAAAAAGACCAATTTACCAGGAAAACAAAGGGGAGCTGCCTGCTTGGCCCTGCAAACATAGATAGATTGCACTGGGACCGACAAAGATTTTTTGACCTGGCCGATCAATTTCCTGACAGATGTCGGCCGAAAAATTGTAAGATGTACGATCGTTCGAATTCCACTAACCGCACGATAATTTCGAAGGATTGGTCAGACTTCCCTAAAATCAGTCGTTCGGCAAGAAGGTTCATCGCGTCTATGGGGAGCTTTAGGCAGACTAGGAATTCAAAACCGTATACAATAAATAATGAAGATCAACACAAAAAAAAGTTGTTTCAACTTGGTCCATCTACAGTATAACAAACTATATTTAGAGGGCTGTTCACCTTTAAGTATGTGGCCATTCTGTAACATACCCAAAGTTAACATAAAGGTAAACCAGTCCTTTAAAAGTGAAACTCCCCTACAAGATTTTTTTTTTATTTCGATCCTGCAGCAAAGAATGTCAACATATTCTGTAATGCCAGCAATTATGCCAATGCAGACATCCTTGAAACCCGCTATCTAAATGAAGAATGCAGTTTAGAAGTTGAGGAATAAATGTTAGCACTGGTGACCTATATATACGTACTGTACCCATACATGTCTGAGCACATGTATAAATGAGCAGCTCCTCGGATTCCACTCTTCCCTTCTCCGATTGCACAACACATGCCAAGCAGATGGCAGGGACCAACTTTGAGCCTTCCACCTAATAAATAAATGAGTGACCTCGGCATAGGCTCTGGGATCTAACGAGCCCGGTCTGCCGGTGTGGAGGGCTTATTGTTAAAGAGCAGATAAATGACTGAAGGAAAACAGGTATGGAAGGCAGTTTCTCCTCAGGACCTAATCTCTTCTGTCAAACATGGTTTATGCACGGTTCAGAATACTGCAGAAGATTTTTAATCATTGTCGCTCAGGGGGATTTGATGAAGATAGTGATGGACAGGGAAAAATAGCTCAAACGTTCTATGTATGCCTCTGGCTGGGAGCAAGCTTCAATCAAAGGATCACAACTGCCGGGGTGCTGGTTATGAATTAAAGGGGAACTCCACAAAAACATAACTTGAAAATTAAACATAATTTCAAGCAACTTTGCAATATACATCATTTAAAAAATATAAAAACTTTTCATGATTTTTAATGGTTTCAGACAGTTCCCTAAGCCTAGCCCCCTGCTCTCCTGATGATCTGTCTGACTACTTTGCTAAGATGGCTGACTACTGTTACTTTGTATCAACAGTCAATTGTCCTTAGATCCTCCAATCCCCACAATTCCCTGCACATGTGATTTCAATAAGAAACAGAACATCACAGTACAATGCATTGTGGGTTATGTAGTTCCTGCATGCTGTCTGTAAGCTGTGGAGAAGTTGTTACAATTTGTAACATCAGTGTTTAGTCCCTCCTTCCCTGCCAGGATTTCAAATGATGCAGAAAGAGAAGAACTACCGGTATTAAACAGCTGGATTTCAGCATAGAAAATGGCATTTATTCATACTTTTTGAAGCAGTTAAATGTGATGGGTATATTAGGGGTGTCTGTGTTATGTGGGCCTCTTAATCAAATTTTGGTTTGGAAGCCAGAGTTCCCCTTTGATGTAAAGGTACAAAAAGGGAAAGAAAAGCACTCACAGGTCTTTTATGAAAAATTATTTCAACATTTCGGCTCCTAAACTCGAGCTATCTTCAGGAAGTGAATGCCACACACAATCGGCCCTTTTAAACCCAAAAATGGTGCCAGAGTAGGATGTGATGTCATCATACGGTGTAAACACTGTGTATACACATAGTGCAAGTTTAACTGTGATCATCTGACTTAAAGGGGTGGTTCACCCTTAAGGTAGCTTTTATTATGTTATAGAACAACCAATTCTAAGCAACTTTTCAATTGGTTTTCATTATTTATTTTTTTATAGTTTTATAGTTATTTTCCTTTTTCTTCTGACCCTTTTCCTCTTTCAAATGGGCGTCACTGATTCCCTTCTAAAAAAACAAATGCTCTGTTAGGCTGCAAATGTATTGTTATTTTTATTTTTTTTATTACAGATACTTCTATTCAGGCCTCTCCTATCCAAATTCCAGTCGCTTATTCAAATCAATGGGTAACTTGGACCCTAGTTACCAGACTGCTTAAGATGCAAATTGAAGCGCTGCTGAATAAAAAGCTAAATAACTCAAAAACCTTAAAGGAATTGTTCAGTGTAAAAATAAAAACTGGGTAAATAGATAGGCTGTGCAATATAAAAAATGTTTCTAATATAGTTAGTTAGCCAAAAATGTAATGTATAAAGGCTGGAGTGATTTCATGTATAACAAGTCAGTCAGATCACTACTTCCTGCTTTTCAACTCTCTTTGTTTACACTGACTGGTTGCCCTGGCTACCAGACAGTAACCAATCAGAGACTTGAGGGGGGGCCACATGGGTCATTTCTGTTGCTTTTGAATCTGAGCGGAATGCTGAGGGTCAATTACAAACTCACTGAACAGAAATGTACCATGTGGCCCCCCTTCAAGTCGCTGACTAACTCAGAGTTATAGAGCTGAAAAGCAGGAAGTTGGATTCTGGCTGTTTTATTAGACATCTGTTCACTCCAGCCTTTATACATTACATTTTTGGCTAACTAACTATATTAGAAACATTTTTTATTTTGCACAGCCTATCTATTTACACAGTTTTTATTTTCACACTGAACTATTCCTTTAAATAATAAAAAATGAAAACCAATTGCAAATTGCCTCAGAATATCACTCTCTGCATCATAATAAAAGTTATCTCAAAGGTGAACAACCCCTAACTAGGGTTGCCACCTTTTCTGGAAAATAATACGGGTCTTCCCATATTCTTGCTGTTTTTTTCCTATTAATAACACTGGCATCAATCATCATTTTTACAGGCCAGCCAGGTAAAATACTGGCCAGTTGGCAACCCTACCTATAACCCACAAAGCTAGGTGATATAAGTGATTATAAGACACATATGGGGGAATGTAATAAAAGTCGGTAACGGAAAAACATTCACAATGCAAAAAGTTATGCCTCTCTGTGTACAAATTTGCCTTTGTGAGAATCTGATATAGCTTTTGCGAACCCGGAAACTGTTTAGGGACCACTTCCGACAGTGGAAGAAGTTATGCGAATTTTATAGTTAGCATGCGCAGTGAATGTAATAAAACTTCTTACTGAAAAAGTTATGTTTATTCCAAATGATTACGACACCTTCAAGCACTTCTTAAAAGTGGGAAATGTGCAATGAAAATTCGCAATGTACAGTTTAAGGAAGAGTATTACATTGCGAAATGAGACTTTTTATTCTTATTTGTGCTAATTGTTTTGCTCTTTGCGACTTTTATTACATTCTCCCAATAGTGAATTAAAAAAATAATAACCAAGCACATTGTGGTTACAATAACTCTATTTAAATTCAACACGCCACCGTTAATTGCGGGCTAGGCTCGGCAGCCCAGTTCAGCAGCCCAGACTAGTCCGGTTCTGGCCCGGAGGTTGGGGACCCCTGATGTAGAGAATGATATTCTGGTTTTCATTTTTTATTATTTGTGGTTTTTGAGATTTCTTGAGAAGAAAGCAAATAATTCAAAAACTATAACAAATAAATAATGAAGGTCAAATAAAAAGATGCTTAGGATTAAGCATTCGATAACATAGTAAAAATTAACTTAAAGGCGAACCACCCCTTTAAGCAAAATATATAGCTAGTGGAAGATACTGACAGCCTATAGCAGATAAATTAAAGGAGAACTAACCCTCCCCCAACCTCTGTTTGTCTTAAAAAGTACACGTGCCCAGAGACCCCTCCCCAAGCACATCTTTGGAAGTGTGTAAAAAGTCCAGTCCTGACTGATAACAGCACAACTGTACACTGGAGTTGGCGGCCTCCATCTGTGGCCTCCTCACATGCATGTCTCTCTGGAGGTAGGTGGCCTCTGCTGTTATCCACTCAACCCCACCCTGATCCATACAACCCAATGACGACTCACTGGAAACCATCCCTTTTGCAGGAAGCCTCTATCACAACATTCTGGACACCATTATTCGGACTGGCCCCCAGACAAGATTCCTGCCTGTCCCATCTTAATGGTGACTCAACTGGTAACAGACTTTCATTGTAGTTCTAACTTCATAGATCCTCACTATAACACTATTGCACTCTTGTGCTTAACAGTAACCTTACCACAGGAGGGGATATGGTCTTTCAGGAAGGGAAGAGCACATAGAAAATCTCTTTAAGCACATTAGTTTCCTTGTATAGTTTACCCAGAAATTGCAACGAATACAGTCTACGCAAGCTTGCAGTTGGCACTTTCGATCATTTTTCCTCTTTTTAAAGGTGCCAGAGTCCATTACCCTAATATTCATTAAGCATATATTATTGGAAAGACAGATTTTTAATAGAAATAATTACATTTGTATTATTTTTTGACTGCTAATGTTTTCTTTTCCGTCAACTCAACTAGTATTTGACTTTAGCAACTAGACAGCAGATTTGCCCTGTAGCATCAATTATTATGACAGAGTTAACATTTCTGTTTTCATCATTTCCAACAACCCCTAAGCTTAGCTTTTCAGTAGCAGCCCAGAGCACACTGAGCATGTGCAGTGCCACTGACACACAAAAGATGGCATAACAAGATCCCAGAAGGGGAGCTCATTTGGACAATTTTGACAGACTGGATCATTACAACTATAGGGCTGCTGCACCTCTTGCCTTGTGCAATAACTTTGTATATAAAATACAGCAATTATAGCCATACTCCTTTTTTTAGGCTTTAGTTCTCCTCTAAATTCCAAATGATTAACTCAGACAATAATGTCTTATGTCGTTGCCTATGCCACAGGAAAAGATTTATCATAGATTTATATATTAGAGACCTTTATATTTATATTAAAAGGAAGAGGGCAATACAATAAAATTCTGGATTCTTGGTGTAGAATAACATTCCATATATTCCATATAACTTCCACTTTAGACAGACATCTGCGAGAAATCTTTGCTTTGTTTTGACAACTCTGATGAATAGATCCAGTGGCCCATTTATTAGGCCTGATTCTATAGAATGCCTTTGTACTTTGCTTCTGAATATTCATCTTGGATTTATCTTGAAGACAAATGCGCATAATTATGCAGTTTGATTAAACCCCCCCCCCACCATATTCCACAGAAACGTCACCAGTGACCCACAAAAACAGATACATGTCAGCACAATACATACGGCAATGACAGATTTGTAAGGGAGAACTATGGAACAGTTTACACCCTATGAGCTCGGTATATATGGGCTTGTAGGAAACATTCTTTTTTGGCTACTGTTTAAATTAAGAAATATTTATGGTTTATGTTATGTCTTTGGCATATAATGTCAATGGCCATAAATAATAGCAATCTTTATAGATAATTGTTAAGTGGACAGCACAAGGAATATCCATGCCATTCAATTCAAAGGTAGACAAGTGCCAATAAGTTTGCAAAGCCTAATAAAGGCTAAATCTTACTATGTTTTTACAAAACTCATTCTTTCTCTTTCAATAAATAACAATAGCAATTATATTTTGGCTGCTAGGGTCAGCTTGGCAAATAATTATAAGGGGTGCCAGGCACGGAAATCCAGACCTGAGTATATACAAGTTTATTTTGCCCCACAGTGACACAATCTGATCTCCTTAATATGTCATTATGCTTTACTATCAACACTTGGGTCATGCAAACTCTTTTGACTTAACAGTTTTTCTGGCATACATACGGTCACCCAGACTAGGGTCATGTCCAATCTGTGATGTTCATAAATTTACCTGTGCACTTCAAAATGTAAAAATAACACCCATGCCAAGCTTATGAAGGTGATCAAAGATGGGGCATTAATGCAGGTAATTTAAAGTATGGAGGCCCACATTTGTACCTGGAGTTTCCACAAGAATAGGGGGTCACCTCCATCTCTCCTCCCTGCTAAGGACTTTCATAAAAATTCTCTCCATCCCTCCCACTCTTGCTACTCAGTGTCTCTCCCCAAAGCCCCATGGTACCGTGCCCAACATCGCCACAATATGACTTTGCCTCAGGCCCTGTTTACACAAGCTACAAATTCAATGTGATTACTGGGAATGTATTACATGTATTTGTTCCCAAGTGGTGAGAATGTCTGTACTGCAGAAATATAGTGGCTAAACTAATTTTATCATCGACTGCCGATTCTTTTATGTGTCTGCACTGCTGCAAAACCAACAAGGTCTGATATTTAAACAGTTCCAAAAGGGGACCTCAAGGTTTTGGTCCTCACTCCCACACTCCCTCCGTCAATTGCTGCCATTCACTCACCACAGCACCTTCTGCTTGCAAACCCAAGACCCCACCACCTACATCCTTCCATTTGCTCACCCATTGTTTGCCCTTTTAGATATACTTGGATATATCCAGGCCCCTCTCAAGTGGAGCATGCCATGTGGGGGAAAGTAATATCAGTCGATAAAGCAATGTGAATAAATGTTCACAAAGTAAATTAATGTGCGCCAAGTAAACCTTTTTCTTAACCTTTGTGAACACTTTGCCCCTCACACGAGTCGACAGTAGGATAGCAATTGCGAATGTTGTAATAAAACTTCTTAATTGAAAAATTGTTATGCTTGCTCCAAAAGTTTCTGCCACCTTCAAGCAGGAGTTAAAGGGTCTCAATGTTTAATTAAAGAGATACTAACACCAGAAATTAAACCATTTTTACATCCATCATAATATTGGCTTTGCATGCTACTTATAATTTTGCCATAAAGTATTTGCTCAAAGCTTTTACATTACCCATGTGACTCCCCATGCTCCTGTATGAGGGGGCTGCCATATTTGTGCAGCAGGAGTCCTTTAGCATTAGAATCTCTAACTCACAGGCTGAGATGGGACAGTCAGGTTGGAAAACTTCAACTAACAATTACTTACAAAAGTAAACCTCTCAGCATAAAACTATCAACATGACCTATAGGTAACAATTAATATACATTCATATAATTGTGCGTGGGGTCACACAATGTGTGTGACTTCTGCTTCTTCTACCGAGTGACTAAATAAATTGCAACATCATGCACTGTCATCTGTCTGTTACAACGGTAAGCATGAAAACGTCATGTGAAAATGGAAAACTACAAACCAACCCATACCCGAAAATCGGAGTCTTCACCTCAAGGGTCGGCTTCCTTTTTACCCTAAAAACGGCAGCAATCAAAACTGAGCAGAAGGTAACCAACGGCAACAAGCTCTATCAATACCTGCACTGTGGCCCTCCTCCCTTAAAACCAATTCCAAAATCACTTCCATACCTACGGAATGTGCTATCAAGCTTCCCACATGAAGGCCTGTGTAGCAGTGACATATACCTTCCCATAGCTGCCATATTCTGACTCTGTAGATTTTTCAACTGGGGGTACTTTATTTATTATAATACACAAGTTTCAGTGAGTCATGTGACAGAAATGACATCAGAACTCCCCGTTTATAAGGATATAATTTGCAGGATATTTATGGCTTTTATGTATTATAATCAAATAATTAAAATTTTTAAAAATTATTTCCTTTTTCTCTGTAGTAATGAAATAGTACCGTGTACTTGATCCAAACTAAGATATAATTAATCCATTTAATATTTAATGTTTTTATGATTTTCTATTAGACTTAAGGTATGTAGATCTGGAAAGATCCCTTATCTGAAAAACCCCAGGTCCCGAGCATTCTGGATAACAGGTCCCATACCTGTATCAGTAAAGATACTTTAATAAAGGTCCTATACTCCAAACGAAGCTCTTCGTTGAGTTATGTATATAAGCATTTGTTTTATTATTAGGTAAGTGCAGACAAGGCAGCAATATTACACATACAGGTATGGAATCCATTATCTGGACACCCTTTATGCAGAAAGTGCTGCATTCCGGGAAGGTCATCTCCCATAGACTCCATTTTAATAAAATAATTCAGTTTTTTTTAACTATTTCCTTTATCTCTGTAATATTAAAACAGTACTTTGTACTTGATTCTAACTAAAATATTAATTAAACCTTCTTGGGGGCAAAACAGTCCTACTGTTTTATATTAATGTTAAAATCTTTATTTTAGCAAACTTAAGGTATGAAGATCCAAACTATAGTCCTGCACGGGTCAATTTTTTGGAAGCCGTACCCGCAACCTGCAATCTGCAATCCGGACCCGCAACCCGCATTCTTAACTGCTTGGACCCGCTACACGACCCGACCCACGGGTACCTTGTCCGCAACCCGGACCCATTGACCATCAAGAATCAGGAAGTGCTGTAATTGTAAACTGGAAGTGACGTCATCGGAAGTAGGAGTGATCAGAAAAAAGGAGTAAAAATCGCTATTGAGAAGACCCGCCGCCCGACCCGCAAACCCGCGTCTATACCCGCACCTGGAACTTCCACCCGCAACCGGCAGGGTACTGCAGATTTTTGCGGGTAACAGCAGGTACCTGACCCCCTGCAGGACTCTAATCCAAACTACAGAAAGGTTCCAAGCATTCTGGATAACAGGTCCCATGCATGTACTCATAAGCCCATATTATTATTATTATTATTATTATTATTATTATTATTATTATTATTATTATTAAAGGGGTTGTTCATTTTTGAGTTAACTATTAGTTTGATGTAGAGAATGATATTATGAGACAATTTGCAATTGTTTTTTATTTTTCATTATTGGCGGTTGTTGGATTATTTCACTTTTTATTCAACAGCTCTCCAGTTTGCAATTTCAGCAATCTGGTTGCTATGGTCCAAATTACCCTAGCAACCATGCATTGATTTGAATAAGAGACTGGAATATGAATAGTAGAGGGCTGGTTAGAAATATGAGAAATAAAAGTAGCGATAACACTACATTTATAGGCTTACGGAGCATTTTAAATAGGGTCAGTGACCCCCTCCCATTTGAAAGAATAAAAGCATCAGAAGCAGAAGGCAAATAATTTAAAACTACAAATAATTAAGAACAAATGGAAAGCTGCTTAGTATTAGCCATTCTATAACATACTAAAAAGTTAACTTAAAGGTGAACCACCCCTTTAAAAAGACCCATACAAGGGTGCCAGTATAACGTAATACAATTATCTGTAATGCCTATAAATATTAAATAACTCTGGGAGCTGGTGGGGAGCACAGAATATACGGCAGCACTGTGCGCTGGATATCAAACTATCTAGAAAGGCTAAAGGAAAATCAATTTTAAAATACCTTGGGGAGTGTTTCAGGGATATCTAATAAAAAGTGAGATGCAGAAGTAGATGATAAAGGCAGAGCCATAATGCTATAGTAACATAGCCCAAGAGATGAGGCACCCGGGCAATAAATGTATGTCTTTTACCAATTAAATGCCCATTTTCCTTCGCTCCCCAATCATCTAAATATCATTAAGCCAGCTTCAATGAAATGGTGTGAGCTTCTGCACCTCTATACACTAAATCAATATGGGGTGTATGTGCATTGGTACACCCCAACTTCAGCAAGTCACCCCTATAAACCCCTATAAATTCAGATAGATGGTAAGAGGCAATGGCACATGGTACTGTTATGGGGTGCAGTCTTTTTAAGGGATTTTTATGTCATTACCCCATTATCCTGCATGGTTAATAAATAATTCATGCATGCAAAAGCATGCCGTGGACTGTGCTGGTTTCTATGCAGTCTTGCAGCTAGTTTGATAGTTGGCCCACCGAAATGTGAATTTCATAGGTGACCCCAGTTGTAAAGGTACATCTTTGACGGATTAATAATCACAAGCACCCCAAATCTAGCACCTTACAAAGTCATCTAGGTAGGCATGTGCACAGTCAGATCTTAAACATGACATTGTTTGGTTTGCCAATTTATTTCCCTTTAGCGATGAGGACTATCTTGTATGTAACTCACAGAGAGAACTGGAGAGCAGCAAAATTGGCATCCCCCCACCATTTACATGGGAAGTTCTGCCAAGGAACGGAGCTGCTTCAGTACAGTTCTATCAGTGTTCCCGAAGCTCAGACATTACATAATGTTCTTCCATTCTGTAGCAACTTGTAGCTGCACACGGAGCACCTTCAGCTGAAATGAGCCAAAGAAAGAGCAGCTCAAGGGGGGATAATGCCCACTGTTTTAAAGTCACATAACAAAGAGTTTGGATTGGGTTTATACATAACCCAACGTAGGTATAGGAACTGTTACGAAAACTTATCCAGAAAGCTCTAAATTGCGCTAAGGCTGTCTCCCACAGTCCTTACTATAATCAAATAATTAAAGGGATGATTTCCTTTTACTCTCTGATAATACAGCAGTGCCTCGAACTTGACCCAAACTAAGATACAATTATTCCTTATTGGTGTCAATACAAGCCCACTGAAATGATGTCATGTTATGGAAACATCCCTTATCCGGATAAACTTCTGGATAACAGGTCCCATGCCTGTGCTCAGAACATGTCCCACTTCTCATTATACTTACATTATATATTATATGATACTTATATATTACTTATATAAGTATTAATCTATTATACTTATATTACTGCTTATATGTGCCCCTCACTCTGTACATGGCACCCTCTGCTCAGTAATAGCCCACACATCAATATACATGAATATACACCAGCCAGTAATATATCCCCTCTTATTCAGTAACTGTCCACAATACATTATATAGTGAATAAAGTACCCCCTCTTGTAAAATATAAGGATATTATAAGTTACTGAGGAGTTTCATGACCATATAAAAACAAGAGGCCGAAGGCCGAGTGTTTTTATACAGGTCATGGAACTCCGAGGAAACTTCGAATATCCTCATATTTTGCAACTGGGGGTACTTTATTTATTATAATACACAAGTTTCAGTGAGTCATGTGACGGAAATGACATCAGAACTCACCGTTTATAAGGATATAATTTACAGGATATTCATGGCTTTTGTGTATTATATATATATATATATATATATATATATATATATATATATATATATATATATATATATATATTCAGTTAGTATAAATAAAAGTGCAGCTGCTCAGTAATAATAGCCCATAGAGGATGGAGTATATGCCAGTAGAAGCCCTGCACTTTCTCTATAGTCTCTCTTCCAATATAAATCGCTGCAGCCATAGATACACACACATAGTTATACACATATAGATATACATATAGTAATACACATAGTTATACACATATAGCTATACAGTACATACAGTAGATACATATATATCTGGGATTGTATGAGCCTCACTGTACATTACAGGTGCCCTTCTCTTACCTCCTTGGTGCTGAGGTTTCCCCGCACATATTTGGCCGCACTGATCCGCAGGAAGCCGAGGAGAAGCAGTAACATCCCGGGGCCCGCGTGGGGCCCCATCACCGAGTGGGAGGCTGACAAGTGTGGCTCTAGGGAAGTCCGGGGGGCGGTGGTGGATTCCAGCAGTTGTTCAGATCAGGGAAGGAGCCGGCGGCCGGGGAAGGGACACAGTGGTGCACAGGCTCAGCAGCTGATGGATTGTACCACGGCGTATAGGGGGGGGACAGGAGGCGGCACCACCGGGGGAACGGAGCACAGCGCGGGCACAGGAGGACACGGGGGCGAGCACTGCAGAGACACGGGATATGGGGAGAGGGGACTGGGAGCTGCACTTGTGCATGTGCTGAACCAGAAGGAGTGTGTGTGGGGGGATAATAAAGGTAGATGTCGGGGTTGTATCAGTCACGGGACACTGGAGTGGAACCTCAGTTACTATGGGGTGCGTAGATGTGGGGGGTTCTTTATTGAGCCCCAAAACTGGTGGGAGGGAAACTAAACATTGGAATGGGAGATCGGGGACAGTCCACGTGAAACCTGGACGGGGGGGGTGTCTCTGTATTGGAAAGAGTGGAACCTGCTGCTGTGAGACTGGGCTGTCTGGTCTGGAACAAAAGGACTGTATAAAAGTGGGGATGTGGTGCAGGAATTGTGGGGTGTCTCGTCTCTGAGAGGAATGTTGTGTAGATTCTAGGACACAGGGGTATCTGTTCTGAGCCAAATACTTATACCTGGGGATGGGCTGTATGTACTGGAATAAGAGCAACTGGGAAATTGTGATCTGCAGTGGTGCCTGTGCTGGATGCAGTGGATCTGGACGGGGTGTCAGGACAACCACCAAGGAAAGGGAAATCTGGATATTGGGATATGGGAGTGTAGTGTATGTAGTGGAATAAGAGGGATCTAGATATTGGGATACGGGAGTGTATGCTGTAGTAGAAGGGGATCTGAAGTAGGAAGTAGAAGGAAAAACTTTGGATTATGGCTCCTGATACTGGGAGATGTTGGTGTTTGTACTGGAGAATCGGTCTAGTGAGACATAGAGGTTTGTGAACAGTAGGAAGGGAAATCTGGGAGATATTTTTTTTTTATTTAACAATTTTATAACATTTACATAGTAAAACAGGTTAGAAAAGAAGAAGGAAGGGAAAAACAAGAAGAAGAGAGCCCAGTTAATCATATTGAGCCCCATCATTCAGGGTCTAATCGGGTATGATGGGCCAGTCCGGCCCTGGAGTGCTATGTTTAAGCCAAGTGCCCCCGTATCCCTTCAAATTTTCCAGGGCAGCCCGTGGTATATATATATATATATATATATATATATATATATATATATATATATGTTCAGAAAGTACCTGCACTCAATCCCTTGTGGTTTGTGGTGGGTGCTGGGTCAAGTTTATGACATACAATCTTCAAAATGAATCCGCACTCCAAATGGTTCAAGTAAATTTTATTAAATCATCACTCATGTGTCCAACGTTTCAGAAATTGGGGGTATATGTAGCAGGGTATGGGGCTTAGTGTATTTGGGACAGGTGAGTTGTATTCCTATAGAGGAGGTCTGTATTGTAGTCAATTTGGCAGTGGGTAAGAGGTTGGATGGCTAGTGGGGGATATACAGGGGATGTTAATATAATAGAATTTAAAACAATTAAACCTATTTAATGTATCACCAATATACAGTAATAAAGGGGATATACACTGTGTGTGTGTTCACCTGGGTCAGAACATAACTATTATGAATAACAGAGCCTCCTCAATTGCAGTCGACTCATTGGCTGTTTCATTGGAGTGATTCACTGCCCTGCTCTTAATTGTGAGATAACCACTGCTCTCTGACAAAGGGGTTGTTCACCTAACAACTATTTTTTTTTTCAGATAGATCACCAGAAATAACGACTTTTTCCAATTACGTTGTATTTTCTATGTGTCACAGTTTTTCTAATATTGAATTGTAAAGTGTCATTTTTCACCTTCTAAAGCAGCTCCGGGAGGGTCACAACCCTGTAAACTGTTCTAAATTGATAAATTTAGTTGATACCATCCAGTTACACTGCACTAACCATCACTGCACCAGCTCCCTTACAAATGGGCGGCATGCCTGCGCTACAGTGCATCAGAGACTCACACTGAATGGAGTTCGGTGCAGAGGAATTGATATTAACAATGAAATTTATGTCAGTGCTGTGCAAGATGATTTATATGTCAATTGTAGTGAGTGGAAGTGAGTGTAATGCGATTTGTGCCCTAATGCAGCGTGCCCTGGGTCTGGCTAAAAGGATTTGGAGCCCCATGCCGGCTCTCAGTGCAGAGGAAAGTAACTGAAATACAGAAATTTATATTGTGGGAAATAAAAGAAGTACAAGTACATAATGTATTTGTGATCTGTTGTTTAACCATCCACATTATTTTATTGAACAACATAAACTGGGGAGCAGATACTGCCAGAGATATCTTTAGAAAAGGGGACAGCTTCACTGGGGATCATTCATCTTGAGGAGAAACTCAGTGGGGTATCACATATTTTCCTTTTAGCAGCAGTTGAGATAAGGACAGATGTATTTCATCCCAAATTTCTTCATGTGTCTCACCCCCCCCATTAGGGTACAGAGCAGGGGCATAACAATAAAGGAAGCAGACAGAGGATACACCTGAACTGGGGTTCTTCATTTTCAAGCAAAATTAGGTACTTATCAGCCTATAACTAAGTGTTAGCAACACAAAACGCGTAAGGCGGAATTTATGCCTGTATTTATGACATAATAAACATCTGCTGCCTGGTGGAAGATTGCCTTTACTCGAATGCCTGTTCTACAATTTTCTGGTCTTAATATAACATACAGTAAGGTCCCAAAATCATTGCACTGATACCAGTGGATCTTAATAATAATAAATAAGAAGCACTGCAGAAGCTGCTTTTTTTCCGGTCCCAGGGAAAATGTGGTGTGGTGCATTTTGTCGAGCAGAGAGTGTTCCTGCTAATATTCCCCTGAGTAGTAATGTGTATATGTATTATCTGTGCTGCTTAGTTCTCCCTGTTCCTCTCAATATGTAACAAGATGGCAGGAAAGTTGGATTTCACCTGAGCAGTGCAGTGTATTATCAGCCCTGAGCTCTACCTTTATTTTGTGCTGTTGTGCAGACTTGTCCCTACAGCAGCTCCGTGTGGAGAGATGACAGAATGCATTGGCAAGCCCTACTTAATCTCCGTACTGCAGATGGTGCATCATATCAACTGCTGAAAGGACACTGATCTGCCCATACACTGGCACATAGAGGCTGCCCAGCAGCCGCTCCAGACCTAGTTGGCAGAGAATGGGGACTGTCCAAAAATGCCAAACTGGGCCATTAATACAGTGCTATCCTGACAGGGTTACATACATACATTTACACTTACCTGCACTTACCAACTCCTGCCCTATGAAAAGGGTTAATCAGCTGGGAGGTGCCAATTTGTTATCAGTTACTTGGTAACAAAATTGCCATCCCCCAGTGATCAGCCTTTCCTTTAATTGGCATGTATACACTAACTTCTCACTGCAGGCAGCCATGACAATTTACTAATCCGGCCTACTGCTTGAGTCACTGACTTGCTGGCTGCTATCACACCATATAAAGACGCCAGCTGAGAGTCAGACTTGGCATTGTATATATTGTCCTGCTTCTTCATCGTCATACATAGGTCTACATTATGCTCCAGTTTTTGGACAAGCAAATATAAACATGTTTGGTGACCTTGTGAAACAGCTTTACATATATGCTAACTTGAGGAGCAGCTTTACCAAATGGTGACAATTACTCAATAAAAGATGGCTTTTTTTCATGCAGATTAAGTTTTTTCACATTTATTACTGTTCCCCTGTTGATCCTCCCCCTTATACCCATGCCCAGGCACATGCCTTCCCTGCCTACCATTGGTTTTGGCCCTGGCAAATGTATATGTTTCTCATTCTTTGCCACAAGATCATTGGTTCTGTTGCCCTGTCAACTTTGAAGCTCTGGGATAGACTGAACCATTTAAATCAATGAGAGCAGCAATACCACGGTTAAAATAAAAACGACATTTTACAAGAAGGTTCCCTTTACAGTACAGTGATCCAAATAACTGAAAATCCCCTTATCTGAAAAAACCCTGGTCTTGAGCATTCACTCCAATAACTCCCATATATTTTAATATATATACACATATATTATTTAATAGAAATTGTAACCCTGACAATACGTGCCTAGCATGAAATGCGACAGCAACTGAAAAAAAAGTTCTTGAGTTATAGTAAATGTGGCTTATATGTTGCAAAACGGGCTGTTCACCTTTGAGTTCATTTTTAGTATGATGTAGAGTGATATTCTGAGACAATTTTATTATTTGCTTTTTGACTTATTTAGCTTTTATATTCAGCAGCTCTCCTGTTTGGAATTTTAGCAATATGGTTGCTAGGAACCAAGTTACCCCAGCAACCATGCCCTGATTTGAATAAGAAACTGGAATATAAATAGGAGAGGACCTGAATAGACAGATGATTAATAAAAAGTAGCAATAACAATAAATTTGCAGAGCATTTTTTTTTAAGAAGGGGGCAGTGACCCCCATTTGAAAGCTTGAAAGAGTCAGAAGAAGGCAAATAAATAATTAGTCATTCTATAACATACTAAAAGTTAATCTCAAGGTGAACCTCCCCTCTAAATTATCTAAGGCTACGAATATACATGCAGATTTAACGAGCGGATGCAACACGGCTCGTGCTGCGTTTTTTTTTTTTTAAAAAAAGACCACCGCATAGATACGGTAGTGGTTGCAGCTTAGGCAATGGCACAATAATGGTAGCTTATACACAGCGGTCAGCACCACAATGCGGACCACAACAAAACCACTCTATAAATCATCATGTGTGTCTGTAGCCTAATAACTTCACTGAAAGATAAATTTGTTTTTAAACACATACCATGTAGGTTGTTCAGGAAAGAACTGGATATAATGTATATGAGTTTGCTCAACCCCCCCCTTTAATAAGCGCCAGTTGCCTACATGCGAAATGAATAAATATTCTGCTAAAAATAAAAAGTGATATGATCCTAAGGAAGGTTCCCACGAGAGATGTTGAGTCTTTATATACTTGACGTGTTTTATTCAACTCTTCTAAGTGCCTGCATTTCATCTCTAATAACATTCATTACCTATAATTAGAATATTATACAGGCAAGTGCTTGTACAAAATCTTTCCTTTAAAGTAAAAATCCTTATTGCAGAATACCACGGGCATGTATTATCGGTTGGCTGCCCAAATCCTCCCAGAATATTGTGTTCAGTTGGAGTGAGATAATACATATTCATGAATTCCCCCCCCCCCAATCCCTACCAGAAACACTACAGGTATTTCTACAAAGGGTGCCAGGTTTTCAAAGTGTAAGACAAAATGAACACAATAAGGCTCATTTACTAAATAGAATATTTGGAGGCCGCGCGGCCTCCAAATATTCTACTTGACTGTTGGCGTTCCCCCTAGTGACGGACTCGGGCTGGCTGCACCCGGATCACTACCTTTGCAGGGTAAGATTTTCAGCTTTGTTTTCACTGTTGAGTATATGTACAATAGACTTGGTAAACCCGGTGTCTATACCTAAAGCTGGCCATAGACGCAAAGATCTGATCGTACGAATCGATGATGGCGGTAACATGAACAATGTCTTGGGTTTGATTCCAACCAGGGCCCTATATGCATGGAGTTTGATGATGTTTTCATTTGGTGTTTCCATTTCCAGGGTCGGACTGAGCCAGCGGGACACCTGGAAAAAACCCAGTGGGCCCTAGCTCTTTTGGCCTCTGCCTGCACTTTCTCTCCTTCCCTCCCAGAACCCGGTCCCGTTGACGTGCATGTGTGTGTGCGCACACGCTCTGGGGGATGGGGGAGTGCAGGGAGGACTTTGCAGCTGGGGGGCCTGGGGGATGGGCCCTGTCCCCCCAGTCCGATGCTGTCCATTTCCATTAAGTATACTGGGCTTTTTATGACACGGATCCCAATGTGTGGTCATTTGTGTTCCTGGTAGGGGAGTGAAGATTTTACAATCCATTGGGGGCCCAAATTAGGGTCTTGCAGGACAGGAGCTGAAAATTCTAGTTGGCCTGTTCTCCAGAGCATTTTAAATCAGTCAATGCTACACCTTCTATGTCCTCATCCAGTGTATCAGAAGCTGCAGGTAAACGCGACAAACAATCAACAGTAACATTTTTCAAACCTGTTTTGTATTGCATTTTGTAGTTGAAATTCAGTAGCTTTGCTGACCATCTAGCTATATGCATTCCAGCTCTTCCTAGTCCCTTTGTTGTAAGCAGTGTAGTTAAAGGGCTATGATCAGTGCATAAGGTAAATTCTCTACCCTAGGTAGGTTCTCCATTTTTCTGTTGCCCAAACACATGCTAGAGCTTCTTTTTCAACAGTGGAATACTTAGGCTCTGTCTCTGTAAGTGTTCTGGATGCAAATGCAACAGTTTTCTCTGTATGATCAGCATGGCTCTATGTTAGAACTGCACAAACGCCATAGTCTGAAGCATCTGTAGTAATCAAAGCTATGTTAAGCAGACTCTGACCACACCAGACTTAAAGTTCCACATAGAAGTGCTCTAAGTGGCTCCACAACTGAACCATAGTTGGGAATAAATCAGATGGAGGAGGTGCTTGTGTAACAGCATTGACATGGTCAGGGTCAGGCAGTAATCCATCTTGTGAGATTATATGACCCAGAAATGACAGCTGAGTTTGTCTGAAGTGGCATTTGGAAAGGTTCAGTTTCAGTCCTGCAGAATCAATGCATTTCAGAACTTTTTCTAGGTACTTGTCATGAAGATCCATAGTTGGAGCGTAGACAATTATATCATCCAAGTAGCATTCTACACCAGGTATGCCACATAGAGTATAGAAGACATCAGTCTTTGAAAACAACTCGGTGCTGAAGCCAGTCCATAAGGTACACGCTTGAACCGAAACAAACCATCATGGGTGATAAATGCAGTGAGGTCTCTGCTTTCCTCATGAAAATATTTCCTCTACGTGTGGCAAGGGATGATTATCCATTACAAATGCTTTATTAGGTTCACGGTCCTCACGGAGATCAACACACAATCGAATACCTCCAGTTTTCTTCATTGTTACAACAATTGGTGAAACCCATTCAGAGGATTGTGATTTTTCAATCACATCTTTCTCTACCAGTTCCTTTAGTTCCTGTGAGACAGTCTCCCTTATAGAGAATGGCAATCGCCTCAATTTCTGGCGTACTGGTTCTACATCTGGTCTCAACTTAACTTTGTGTACAAAGTTCTTTGCACAACCCAGTGAAGTGTTGCTTTGTGGTGAAATTTTAGACACTGGCTGTGTGGCAGACACTGGTGCTGTAGTAATAAGACCATCAACTAATTGTAGGTTTAATGCAGCAAAGAGATCCCTTCCAAGTATAGCAGTTCCCTTATTCACAATGTAAAAGTCACATGTTGCAGTATTTGATTCAAATTGTACAGTCACTGGCAAGCAACCAAGCACAGGGATGGATCCTTTAAGTAACTGACCAGTTTCAGGACAGGTGCAACAAGCGGATCTTTTGCAAAGTATTTCAAGAAAATATCCTTTGTAGTATAGAAACAGCTGAACCTGAATCAAGCATCAGGTTAATGGAGTGTCCCTTATCAGCAGAAGCAGTACTGACACTGACATATAAACTTGTCTGGAATAAATGTACCAGCTTTATCCACACTTAATACTGTAACATTTGTAGTAGTGACTTCATGAACATCTTTAGCAGAAGTACGGCAGATCTTAGCAATATGTCCTACTTTTGTGCATTTGCGGCACCGTTTAGCTTTTGCAGGACATGTAACATGATTTGCAGTGTGTTGTGTTGAACCACAGTGAAAGCAGTATTTTCTATTTGTATTTGCTGTATGGTTTTGCAGTGTAGGTGAATCCCTTTCCTTAGCACTGTATTTTGCCAGTGACAGTGCATTATTAGGCCACAATCTGTACATTCCCAGCAGTTCCCTGACTGAGAGTTTTAGCCTCTGCCACTACTGTTTCAATTTGGCTAGCAACTGTCATAGCTTTTGCAAGGCTTAAATCCTGCTCTAGGAGCAGTCTCTCTCTAATGCGAGGTGAGTTTTTTTTTTCCACTATTTGGTCTCTTAGCATTTCATCTGTTTGATTCCCAAACTCACAGGTAACAACCAGCTCTCTCAAAGCTGCTACAAATTGTTCTGTGGATTTGCCATTACGTTTATATTACATTTATATCTTTCAGCAACCAAAAAGTTCTTTATAGCAGTAAGAGCAGTTTCATAAGTCTCATCAGGTAATGGTAATGTATAGAATATACGCTGTCCCTCTGCTCCCAGGCAGTGAACAAGTAAAGCACGCTTTCTAGCAGCAGAAATCTCCCCTTGGTCAGCAGCAATAATGTAATTTTCAAACATATGGATCCAAGCAGTAAAAGGTATGGTAGGCTCCCCAGGGTTTGTAAGAAAATGCTGCTGCAGAGGTAAAAGAGCCATCTTGCCGTCAATTTGTTATGTTTTGGGTAGCCGAGGATGAGTAGAAGTATAACAGTGCTTTATTAGCAGATTCATGCAGCCATTTCACAACAGTAACTTTCACTTTTAAGCTGACAGGAAGTATGCACAGTATAAGTCTGGGCACAGTGACATCTACAGGCCATTTGTATAAAAACCACAAGATCCTCCCTTGTTCCTTGGGGCAAGGGTTCTGGGAATGATTGGACATTCCCTGGTTCATTATATAGTATTATAACAACCTGTGTTTATAATTACTATTATATTAAAGATTCAGAATGCCCCGTCATGCAGTCATTAAAAATAATACAGGGTAACCTTGAGCTGCACCACAAGACACCTGCCATTGTGCACCCAGTTTAGCTGCAGACACATCATTTGAATAATTCAATTATATCTTATGTGATAGGGGAAAAACTATTAACTTTGTCATATATTTACTCTTTGTTCAATCAAAATTCTCCCGCCCAAGGAACATCTAAGGCTTGCTGTGGATAATATTTATGATTTGCTTTATGATCCTGTCTGGGATTCTTCTTAGTACAGATCCTGTGTCTGGTTTATTTATGAGCTACAGTGTATACTCATTCATACAAATCCATGTTCTTGCAGCCAAGATTTTAATGCCCATGTTAACAAGATTTATGCTTTTATAGCTTTCGCTTTGGGAAGGGTGTTCTCTTTTATGTACAGACATCATATATGACTCATTGACCTCCTGCAGTACGGCTCCATTCTTTTTCAATTTGTCCTACGACTACAGAAAATATGGAGCAAACGCTCATTAAATGTTTAATGCTGGGAATTAGCAAAACCATCAGGTTTTATAATATGCCAAGGAAGATGGAATAAGCACAACCTATTACAGTTTTATTTACCAGCTTTTATTGATGTGCAAACGTAATAACCTGGAGGCAAAATACCTTTAATGAAAGGAATAGCTTGATTTATTTGACTTCTTTATGAAGGTTAAACACTGGATTTCTGATACGAGTTTCCATTGTTAAGAAACAGTGGCACAAATGGCATTTGTACAAATATAAAAAATAAAATGGCAGGAAATGTGAGAATCAATCTGAGATTGAATTCATTTCTCTCACACTTTGCCTATGAAGGCTACGCCACACTCCACGCCACTTTGCCAGGCGCTACCACTACGCTAATTCACTAAAATGCAAAGTTGCGTCTCTGCAGCTGAGCGCTCGAGAATTTTCACTAGTGGGAGCATTTCATAAAGAACCTTCGCTAATGTTCATTTCTGCCCAGCGAAACTTTGTTAGTACTCTTACGCTTAGGTCAATTCTAATAGGGGATTACATGGCAATGTCCAAGGAAGCAAAATAAAGATAAAAGAGATCCTCAATTATCCTCTAGGGAAAGGGTAACATTCTGTAAAATTCGCACTTGTGAATTTGCGGCGTAACAATCATTCACCTGAGTGAACATGCCCCTGGTGAAAGGGAACAAAACTGCAATAGCGATGGTCTCTTTCACTAGCAAATTGTCCTATACGCCGGTTAGTAAATTGCCAATGTCCTTGCGAATTGGATTTTTGGGAATTTCGCTAGCAACGACCACTTTGTCCTTTAGTAAATTTGCTCCCATGTGCGGCTGGCAAGGAATGTGCTTGCAGATACAATGAGGAGAAGTTCAAAAGAGGATATTTTTGTTCTTGTTCCAAAAACATAACATAACCAAAGAAAAGTACTCAACAGTCACGATTCACAGTAGAGCAGTTTGGGTAATTATGAGTATATTGACCAAGCATTGTTAGATAAATTAATGTGGCCCACTGACAGGGTAGTATTAACAGAGCTAGACTAACCTTAAACTTTCCATAGCTAGATTAACCCGTAGGCAATTAGAATTCAGTCTTCCTATAGTTAAGCTTACCTGTAGCCAATAAGAATTTAGAACTTTCCACTAGCTAAACTAATCTGTAGCCAATCGTAACTTGAACATTTCTCTAGTTATAACATTGGACTTATACATAGCTAAATTAACCTGTTGCAACTTAAAAGCATTTCAGCTTTCAGAAGGAGCTTCCTCTGGATCAAACAGTGTATGAACCATATTCTGCCAGATCTTACCAGGGTCATACCAGGAGAAATAACAATGGGTTGCAGCTCTTTGTGTTTATCTGCCCACTGCCTGCAACCAGTCCCATGATGCCACACAAAGAGAAGGACATAGGCATTGGCAGGAGGCAGGTGAGAAGTCCAGTTCTCTGATATAACCAAGTATCCCATGGTAAGCAACACACTTTTAATAAACGTTTATGTTTATTACAATATTGTTTCCAAATACAATACTGCTAGAATGCCACATAAATATGAGAAGAGAATGTATACATCCACTCATCTGACTATTCTATCCTACAGGGAAGGCCTGCTTTTAATGAAGATCAATGTACAACAATCAAAAATGTATTGGACTCTTTCCTCCTAAGAGACGTGAAAAGCTCTACTGATTGGTGCAAGGTAGCCAAGTCACAGCCATGACGATGCTGTTAGTTGCCCTGACCTACATTATCTTGCTTATCCCAGGATTAACAAGTTACGGTTTTAGAAACTGCATCCAAAGCCCTGAAAATATCTATAGCTACAACTGTGTGTTTTGAGAACTGACAGATATTAAAAGTGCAGTAGGTGACCTTTCCAGTGATGTACAATATCTCAATGTATCACACAACAACATCCATACTCTACACCAAGGAAGTTTCCGGCACATGCCCTTTCTACTTACCCTACAGCTAAAACATAACCGCTTACAGCGTCTTGACCCAGGAGCCTTTGAGAACTTAACAATGCTAGAAATTCTGTACCGAACAAGATCTCTAATCTCTTGTGTTTCTTGGCCTCCAAAATCTACCATCCCAATTTCTCAATGATAACTTGTTGTCCTTCATTCATCCTGAAGCCTTCAGTTTGAACTGTCAAATTATAAACTATATTAGCTAAGGAAACCATGGTGAAATTGCATATATTTAAATTGCTAAAATTGCAGATTTTTCAATTGCTAAAATTAATTAAAATGAATGATATACATATATATTACATATCTGTAAGACTTTTTTCCATTGACTTTATGAATTTGTCATTATAGGGCCAATTTACAAATGGGGGGTAAACGTGCAAAGCTTTTTTTAAACCTAATATTTGGAAGACCTGCCCATCTGCAATGCTATTTTTGGCACCTCTCCCTGGACAGTTTAATAAAGCATCATAGATCCAATCACGCTAATACAATCAACACCATACTTCCAAGATGTCTCTGACCCCATGTTGGTTCCACTAAACAGATTATGCTGATTGGAGTTAGAAAAAAAAAACCACAGCAAATCCAACTTATTACTATAGATATCATTGCTAATGCTGAGCTGACAGCTTTTATTGGCTTACTGTATGTAGGAAGTTAGAGTGAACTCAACCTAAGCTTTGAGTAATACTGAATATGAAATAGGAGATCTTCATTTGCAGGGATTTGCTTGGTCAGTCCAAAAACATTTATAGTCATGTCTTATCTTCCTCTGTATAGCTCCTTCCCACATATCTATGTTTTCTTCTTCATTGCTGATTGCCCATTTTCCATGCTATATCTTTCTGCTCATTTCTCTTTTTCTCCCCTTCATGCCTTCTCTTCCACCTCATTGCTCATTCCCACATTTCCACATCTTCTCCTCCTCATTTTTCTTCATCTCTATATATACTATTCCTCTTCACTGCTCCTTCCCTCACCTTTATGTTTTACCTTCCTCCCAATTGCTACTTTCCTTCATATCCATTCCCTTCTCCTCTTCCTTGTTCATTCACTCATCTCCATGCTTTATCTTCATCCTATTTTCTCCTTTTCTCATCTCTATTCTTTTTCTTTCTTATAACTGATCATTCCCTCCTCACCATGCTTTCCTTTCTTTCTCATTGCTACTTCTCCATTTGTCTTTATTACTCATCTCCAAGCTTTCTCTTCTTCAGTGTTCCTTTCCACATCTCCGTGCCATTTCTTTTTCCACATTGCTTCTCCCCTCAAGGCTTACTCAACAAACATTATGTGTTTATAATGCTTTAACTGGAGGCTTTAAAGCCAAAACTATTGTGTTGGAGACCAATAGTCCCCCCATGTTTGTTTACAGTGTAATATCATGAACACAAAATTACCCAATAAACTTTATCTGTAAGGTAACAGCAAGATACGTGACTTTGTGCTGGTAAGCAGGATTTAGTTAGTGAAGTTGGGCAAATCAGTTCAGTACAATCTGACATGTGGAAGTGGTAAAAATAAATCAAGCAGGAAAGCCAATAAATCCAAAAGGCTGGCTCTGTGACATGCCAACTAAAGCATAGGCTGGGTAACTGGCACACGACTACTACACTAACAGTGAACGTAATGAGAGCAGGTTGTGTGCACCTGAATGCCCACAGCTGAACTATAAAAGTCTTGGATAGTTCTATGGAATCTGGAGGATGTAATTAAAAAACAGCTAAATGTCTGTATTTTGGAAATTCTAACATACAAATCAAAATAAAGTTACTGCAAAATATAATAGTTATTTTTATTTTAATTTCTGGGCATTTTTGGCCAAGGCTCAATCTGTGGGCCCATGCCTTTTACTTCTTGACCTACATCAGACCCTGCCACCTGCCTGAAAATGGTTAACACTAATGGTATCACCCAAACAGTTGTACCAACAGGGTCTGATAAGAACCTGCTTTGCGTGAAGATTTTTATTGCTTGAAACTGGCCATACATAAGTCTCAACCGATGCAGCCCTCGACCAATGGCCTGTAAGTCCACAGTATTGGATCAGCCCTGCATGTGGGTGGCCAAATGAGGTGGATCTTTAAATGTACGGCCGGCTTTACATTGTACATGAGTCTTATTAACATCAGTGGAGCCAGCTCTGGGAATGTTATCAAATGTCTGGCCTTGCTAAAATATGAGGTGAAAGTGCGTGCGGCTGGAAGTGTTTCATAACGCAAATAAAAATAAACTTTTACAAAACAAAGGTGACCGAACAATACAAAAGCAGATGTCATTTGCATGCATTCTGAATGGCGTTTAATGATGACATCCAAATCAGACACAGAAATCACAAGAAGGAAGCATAAACTGCCTTACATTCTTTGCATCTTTCTATAGCGTAACAAAGATTGGCACAGGGTCATGTGTACACTGAGGTTTAATTACCTGTTTATTTGGTTTAGTTCAATTAGTGCTGCTTTGTGGGGCCTCGCTTCGTACAAACCTCTGGCCAGTCACTATTTTCAATATTACACGTACCCACTTCTCTTTGCATAATTTGTAATATCATATTGTACCCCCTTTCTACATGCACATCTTGCAGATTCTTATGTAAGGAATATCTATTATGACCTTTAATGACTTTACAAAGTCAGAGTCTGAGGAAGAACTGTCACTAGAGGAACTAAGTGTAATAGTCATATTCCTGCTGCTATAGAAACAGAACTAAATTCTTCTAATAAACCACACTAAAGACATTATTTAAGCCAACAAAAGTACTGTGTGTCTGTAAGATCTTAAAGGGATTATATCATGATTTTTATGGGCTACTTTTTATTTCTAAGTTTACACTGCAAACTATTCACTCTGCCATTTAAAATGTTGTTCTTGTACCAACAAATGTATTTTTTTTAGTTGTAATATTGGTGTGGAGGCGGTCGTGTCAGTGCATTGTGCCTGATTCTGAGCTTTGAGAAGGAGCCAGCACTTTAGGATGGAACTGCTTTGAGACAGCTATTGTTTCTCCCCTTCCCATTGAATTTTACCACAACCTAGGTTGTATTCCCTTGCCCCACCTAGTGGTAGACATAAGAATAGCTCCAAGCAGGATAAAGCAGGGTTTTTAGTACCTTTAGCAATGCAAACAAATCCTTCAGCAGAGGTGCTCCAGCACACTGCCGAAGTTTAGATGCCGTGGTGCTTCTATGCTCTTAGACCTCACTGCTGGTCTTCAATGTAACCATAAATTAAGGAAAATGAGGAGAGCAATCCAGAAGCAGAATTCTGCTGCAAAGTGTTTTATTACTGACTACCAAATTCACTTCATCAGCGGTGTCAGTTAGCTATGTGGTTAGCAACCTATTGTTCTGTTGATGGGCTCCTGATGGTCTTCTGGGGAGGGAAATAGGGGGTGATATCACTCCAACTTGCAGTGCAGCAGTAAATATTGACTGAAGTTTATCAGAGCACAAGTCACATGACCTGAGAGCACCTGGGAGGGCCCAGAAGACCTTAGATCATGGGCCCACTCTCCAAACTATTTTTACTCCTCTCCTCACTCAACCTCTTTATTCTAGTCTTTTTTCTTTATATACTATAATGTATCAATCAAGATTGTCATCCCTATCCTCCATTGAAACATTTAGCGGCAGACTGCAATGCCTATTAACTTATTTTAATAAATATACAAATGGATGCAAGGAACCCTAAAGTACAAACAAAACCCCCCAGATCTGTGGATGGCAGGATATAATTGTCCCATAGCATAAAATACTAATTATATATATATATATATATATATATATATATATATCTGGACATGGCTTTTCGGTGCACAGCAGTCTTCCATACTGCATTAAGGCTGTATTGACTCTGCATATGTTTAGCCCACTGAAGGGCATAATGTGATTAAGAAGGCTGTATCCCTGCCAACTATCAGCTCTGCAGTGGTTTTGGATCTAAGGTTTTGGACTGTAGTCTCTAATTGTTTATATTGTGCAGAACCTGGCTGACACACATCTCTAATCTTTCTCTCGTAAAAAAGGCCAATTCATTCCCTTCATAATCTGTTTTTATGGTCCAGGGAGGTTATTAAACGGGAAGTGTGTAACGTACAATTATGTTCCTCTTGTTTGATTTCCTCACTACAAAGTGGTTTAGGCTTACAGATATTTTATTGGATTTTCACAATGGACAGCAAAAAGATAACAGAACGGCAGCTACTGTCCTGCAGTCTCAATCTGCTTCACATGGTGCGTCACAATCAGTAGCATTAGCTGAGTCATCCACCGGAGGGCAGCAGCAGTCAAAATGCCCATATACCATAGAGCAGAGATTCCCAACCAATGGCTTGTGAGCAACATTTTGCTCCCCGACCCAACGACCCAGGATGTTGCTCCCAGTGGCCTCAAACAGGAGCTTATTTTTGAATTTCAGGCTTTGGGGCAAGTTTTAGTTGCATAAATAATGTGAACTGCCAAACTGAATCTCCTGTAGGCTGCCAGTGTACATGGGACATATTTTACACCATCCAGGAACATTTGTCATGCTTGTATTGCTCCTCAGCTCTTTTTACATCTGAATGTGGCTCATGTCTATTAAAAAGTTTGGGGACAGCCAATGTCAACTGCAATTTACCCCTTACAAATTCCCCTCCTTCTTAAGAAGTAGCAGTGGTGTAGCTTAGCAATTTTGGTGTGATGTCTTGTGGGGAAGAACCAGGCCAGCTGAAAATGGAACTAAAGAGTAATAATATTATTAGGAACATCCCCTAAATTCTCTTTAAGCCTGTACAGAGGGTAACAGTAGAAAAAGGACATTTGTTGGCAAAAAAACAGTTCATTTGTAGGCGCCAGTTAAAACTATACAAACTTGTTGTATTTGCAGTTTCCAGCAAAAATTTGCAGTTTCCAGCAAGCGTGGTGATATGAGAATGAAACCACAATTATAGAGAAAGTAGAATGTGGAACAGAAAGCCCTGTGCAATCTGTAGCAAGCGGAACATCAGGGCCCGGCATGGAGCTGCTGTTTCATCTATATTTAGACTACGTGGAGATTTCCCTGGTGGGAGGTTCTGCCTTTAATGTGTCACAGTCACTATCCATAGCAACAGAGAAATCTCCCTTGAGAATGGTTTGGCCCACACTGTCTTTCCCAAGTTTATCGAGGAAGCCCATGTGGACATGCCCTGGGGAGTCATTAGCAGGACTGCTGGAGTCAACTGGATACTGTTGTTACCAAGTGGATAATATACAGTATGTCTTCTTTAACTTTACTAGCCCCAAAATCCTCTATCATTCCTGTATCATTGAGAGATCTATGGAGTTATGTAGTTGGAGGCATAATATCATGGCTGATCATGTTCATATTAGGCAGTCATCCCTCAGAGAAGTGTTGGACTGGGGTGTACAGGGCCCAACAGGGCTGTCACTTCAGGGCCCCCCATTCGTGAAACTTTGAGCCGGCCTACACTTACCCCCCCATGCACCTTGTATCATGCTTACCTCTACTTTCAGTCCAAGACCCACTGTGAGGACAGGGCCCCATAAAACAAATTTGCTGTGTGTCTGGCACGGTTTCAGAATTATTTAGGTTACAAAATAGTTGCTCGCCCCACTCTTAATAACCTTCATTGTGGTCTTCCTTAAGAGCATAGGTGTGCAAATAGGCAGTCCTGACAAAGCTTTCCCTAACTGGTCTTTATGGTCATTCAGGGGGGAGCTACACATTTTGGGGCAGACTAGAACACATGTACACAGTGAATTTTGATGTATCTGCTTTCCTGGTAGTGATGATCAAAACATTTGATAGCCATAACCAGCTCACAATTTCAGGTGATAATCTCCTGCGAAAGGCAACCATGATCCTTCCCATAGAAGGAACAATCTGTGGAGGCTGGAGGAACTATATGTGTAGGTTCTAATACAAAGAGCCCTCTTTACCTCCTGTATACTGGCATTTCAGGTATCTATTTGCCCCAATCCAAGAGCAGGAGATGTAAGTGGAAGAGGAGCCAAACAGTCTATAATGTGCCATGAAATGCTGTTGGTGCTAATACCAGGGACAATCCCCGTTGTACTTGAGACCTTTTACTATTGCTGACCAGGCTACTATAAAATATATTTTGCTTGACAGAGATCAACAAGCATTTAGTCATTTATCCTAATAAGCTGAAGAGCACTTTTTAAGAGGTCATCAGAGTCTTAAAATTAGATTACTAATCATTGCTTATCCTAATTATATGAATTACAATCAGTAAACAGGTGAGTAATTTCCTTGGGAATCACCCAAATTCAAAACTTCGAAATGCTGTATAGTGTCCCTTTTATATTTGGGGTGTAATGTAAGGATGGAGCCTGGTATGATATGAATGATGGGTAATCTCATAGGAATCATGTTGGTGCTGTACAAAACTAGTACCCAGGGTAGGGGGGGAGGAGTTTTTTAAACTACGGGTTGAATTCTCCTTTAAAAGAACTGCATAGGGTGCTGTTATGATCCAGTATTTGGGCCAATGGGTAAGTGATTAGCTTGATTTGGTCTCTACCTTGGTGGCTGAATCAGAAAAATCAGTTTGTCTGCTGACCTCACCCAATGAGCAGGTCTTTACTCAAAAAGAATATTGATGAATACCAGTGAAAGATCAGTTAAAATTCTCCCTGAATTTTCTATGGCTCCAGCCCCATGAGAGAGCAATGCAAAATAAACTTGAGAATATTTGCATATAATAATCATATCCCCACTAGGACACCACAAAAATGTTTAATTCTTATTTTTTTAATACAGACTCCGCCTACTCACTCATTGTTTTATTGACAGGTCAGAAGGGAATTACTGATTGTATAACCTAAAAGAAGTTGGAGACAAACTGCTTCCTAGTCTCTAAAAATTGTTGCCAAAAATATTCGTAACTCTTTGCCCATTGGACGCCTTTATCTTGCCAGACGACAGGTGGCGGTAAATAGATCATAAAGTAACGGGAAATGCACCGGCAGTCGGAGACTTGAAAGATGGTACTGTTACTTATACTGGTACTATTTACTTATATATTTTATTATTTGTTTATATATTTACTTTATTACAATCCTGTTTGCTAAATTACTGAAAATGTGTTGACTATCTGAATATTTTTCATTTCATGTTTTTGTTCATTTTGAACTAGCACACCCAGTGTCGGACTGTGCTGGCGGGACACCGGGAAAAAACCCGGTGGGCCCCGGGCTCTTGTGGGCCCCGCCGGCCCAGATCCGCTACTTAGTTGGGCGTTGCGACCCCACTTTGTCGGGGGTCGCGGTAGAATAGAAGATCTGCGCACGGGCACAAAGGTAGCGCTGCGAGCATGCGCACAAACACGGCGCCGAGCGCATGCGCACTAGCCCAATGAAGCACACCAGAGCGGCAGCGGGGCCCGCAGGTTGGCCCTGGGACAGTAGCCCCGGTGGGCCCCAAGCCCCCCAGTCCGACCCTGAGCACACCTATTTGTTACTTGTGAGACTGCAGGATCGTAGCCGTCCTGTTGTTTTCCTCTTGCAGTTTATTGTGAAAAAGCAAGTAAAATATTTGAACACAAACTGGTATTTCAGTAAAAATGGAATTGTTTTTGAACCAGTGCTAGAAGTGACACTGGCTGAAGACCCCTGTCCAGTCGTTACATTTTTAAATGAACATACATTTTTAATTTGGGTGGTGTGTATTTATTTTTTCATTGTTTACTACTTTTATGTTTATTTTCCAGTGTGTGAAGGCTTCCTGCACAGGGATACACAGCCTGCAACAGAATAACTGGCTACTTTCCAGTATATCCCCTTGTCAATCCAAGTTCTGGTTCTAAATAAATGAAATATTTATTACTTGTATTTTTTGCACTAAACATGGAAACCGTGACATTAAGGGGGTTATTTATTAAGCTCCAAATACCGGAAATCAGAAAAATTCTGAATTTTTGGACTTTAAACAAAAAAAAATCTGAAGTCCGATGGTATAAAAACCCAGACTTTTCGGGAAAAGGTCCACAATTTGCCCAAACGTATTTTTTGCATGATAAATAAGGTCCATTCGAGAATTCGGATTTGCACAAAATTTTTATCTTAGAAATAACGATATAAATTCCGATCCTAGTAAAATGCTTTCATTTTGTAATTTCCTGATTCTTGAGGGCAAGTGTTGGAGGAATATAAATCCTCCTTATCTGTAAGTCTGAGACCAAGCTTACAGAATGGAGAGGTTTTTTTCATACAGGGCTATTTTTTTTAACCCTTACCTAATGTAGAGCCAGTAAACATGCAGCAATCAGTCACATGACTTATGCAACCCATCACTAGTAACAGCTCTAGAATTGACTTGAATTTGCTGCATGTGCTTAATGAACAATGGAAATATATGGGAATGTGAAGGAGTTGTCTCTTGTATTCATAATCTTTAGAGCATATGTGCTAATTATAGATGTCTCTGGATTTATTGCTGCATCTGGTATACATGGTGCAACAAGATGCAGCACACAGTCCATCCAGTGTTGCATTGTTTATGTCACAATCTCTGGCTAAAATAAATGGGTTAAACACCTTTTTCCTGTATGTGACTCATTTTTCATTACCAAGGGGCAGATTTATCAAAATTGAAAATTTTATAATGTTGAATTCAAATTTTGAGTTTATATTAGTGTAATTTGTCTAGGGAATAGTCCAAATTCGATTCAAGTTTAAAAAAAAAATTGAAATTCGAATTTCAAAATTTATCATGTACTGTCACTTTAAAAATTTGAGTTCATTTATTCGCCATCTAAAACTGGTGAATTGGTGTTTTAGCCGATGGGGGACCTCCTACAATCAGTTTCTGGTCATTTGGTGGACTTTTGCGGGGAAAAAAAATTTTTGTTTGCGAAAAAACTGAAAAACTCGAGTTTGATTCAAATTAGATTTGACTTTGCAGGTCAATCCTATTCACCCGAATTGAAAAATGTTAATTTTTTAATACATTTTGATTGGTCATTTTTTTCGAGTTTTTATAAACTCCCATAAACTCAAATCAGCTCTTGATAAATCTGCCCCTCTCAGATTTATCAAAGGTCGAGGTAAATTTTAGAATGAAAAAAAAAAAGAATTTTGAGCTATTTTTTATGTATGTCGACTAGGGAATAGTCCAAATTAAATTCGAATTTGAAAATAATTAGAAAATTTGAATATCGAAATTTATCATGTACTGTCTCTTTAAAAATTTGACTTTGACCATTCGCCATCTAAAACCTGCCGAATTGCTGTTTTAGCCTATGGGGGACCTCCTAGAACCTACTTGGAGTCAATTGGTGGACTATGAAAAATCTACGTTTTCTTGGGAAAAGCTGTGAATTTGATCGATTGTGCTATTCCTTCGATTCATACGATTCGACTTCAGCGGAATACGGACCTACTCGATCAAAAACAGACCTATTCGACAAAAAAAACATTGACTTAATTTCGGTTGGTCTTTCTGAATTCAAATTTCAAAGTTTTTTCAATTCAAAATTTGACCCTTGTAAAATCTATATGTTCAACGTTCTGCGGTACAGGGCTGCACAATATGTTTTTGCTTTAAAATGGTTATTATTCATATGAACAATTCCATTAATATGTTCTGTTATTTAAGAGGCACATTTCCACTGCAGGCCTTACTAAACAAGTGTTCATGTCAGCTGATGCAAGAGCTTTGCTTATGGCATCGTTTTCGTCCAAGTATTAATTTATTATACAGACAGTAATGTCATCATTCCCTGTTCAAAAATAAAGATCTGGACAATAACTGGGACATTGTGTAACTGAGTGGATTTGTAATAAATTATGACAAAATGCAATGTATTTTATTATTATTATTCTGAATCATTAAAACTAAAGTATTTACCCTGTTTAATATTTTTTTTATAATTATTGGGCCAGATTTAATTTTATGAGAAAACTTTATTTTATGGTTTATCAAATAAAAAAACTTGTAGGTGAGAATCAATTTGAGGAGAAGAAACTTCTTCTCTTAATTCAGGATCAGTTTTTTTCCCATAGACTCCTGAAATTGAGTCTCGCCCATAAGATTTCACATTAACCCATAAAATGAGCTTTTCTTATCAAATTGAATCTGTCCTATTATATCACTGTGATCACAATGACTGATTAATCACCTGCTGATAAATACACATTTAAGAATCCCATAGGAATGAATAGAAAGTGGAAGAATTATTTTGCAGTGAGCTCTAATCTCCTATTCTGATAAATCTGCCCCTAAATTTTAAACATAAACTGTAGCGTAACTTGTAATTAACCGAACACAGCCATCTGCATTCGTTTATAACTGCCATCCAATCATATATAACTTGCTAAGCCATGCACTGCACATGTGACGTGTCATTGTGATGTCATAATGGACTGCACCTGTGACGTGCGATGTCATAATGGACACAGTCAAGGTGTCTAGCAGCAGCCCAGAATAGCTCATTCTTGATCAGGAATCTGAGGTGAGTGGAGCTCAGCATATTTGGTTGGGTAAATTAGCAAAAATAGTCATTTTATAATGGTACTGTGTGGGCTTAGAGACTGTTAGTGGTTTGTGGAATATGGTGAATATGTTTTTGAATTTAACTTTGAACTGGGATATAGTACTTGCTCCTCCTATTCTCACGCCATTCCCTGTGCTGATATCTTATTCATATAACTGAGTATTTGCTCTGCTGATTTCATATGCAATTGTTTTGCTATCAGCAAGGATCCATGCTAGCTCAGTTAATATCAGTTAATATCAGATACAAGCCAATGTTGTATTCCCTATACTCTATAAATGACTACTGGGTGGTCTCTGCAGTGATATATTATTGGTACAATGATGGCACTGTTCCTTCTACAGATATGTTATGCTGTTCCCTATACTCATGTCCTATAAAAACACACATTTTAAACTTATTTGGAACACAACCCACATATCTGCATTATTTTATACCGGCCCACCAATCATTATCTAATTGCTAATCCACATATTATCCATTGGCTGCATATATGAGGGCACAATGATATCAACCTCTTAGAAAGAATAAATTTCCATTAAAGGAACAGCAACACCAAGAAATTAACGTTAATTAAATATGATGTTTTGTTGCTCTACACTGGTGTGTTTGCTTCAGAATCATATAACTACACAGCAGATTATTTATATAAACTATAGTAGCCTTTCTGAAGCAGATACATCATTTTTATCAGTTCAGGACAACAATATATTATAATTTCATTACTTTAAAACATTTACATTTTCAGTATTGCTGTTCCTTTAACATTTGTGCTGCATGTAATATCAATGTGATGTCATAATAGGCACTTTAGCCCACATTGTGACCATGGGCTGCACAGGTGATGTCATAGTGATGTCATAATAGACACAGTCAAAGTCTCTAACACCAGCCTTGCTTGACTCATTCTTGATCAGGCAACTGAGGTGAGTGGAGCTCAGGATATCTGCGTGGGAAAATAAGCAAAAATAGTCATTTTATAATGGTACTGTGTGGGCTTAGAGACTGCTAGTGGCGTGGGGAATATGAGAGCTTGTACTTGGCCCTACATACAACAACTGTGCCAACCCCTATGCTGATACTTTATACATATAATTGCACCATCCCCTAGGCTAATTTACAATATAATATGCATACTATAATGGCATTTACTCATATTATGTACATACAATAGCAGCATATAGATAGATATATATTTGTTTAGAATGTACCCGCACTCTTCCCAAATTTTTCTATGATGGGTGCTTGGTCAAATTTTCATATAAAATTATGCAGGAAGGACCAGCACTCCATGTTTTCAATCATCAAGTGTTTATTATCACATCACCGTGCATCCAACGTTTCGGCCCCCACTGGGGCCTTTATCAAGGATTATCCTTGATAAAGTCCCCATTGGGGGCCGAAACATTGGATGCACAGTAATGTGATAATAAACACTTGGGGGCACATTTACTAAGCTTGAGTGAAGGATTCAAAGTAAAAAAACTTAGAATTTCAAAGTTTTTCTCTGGGTACTTCGACCATCAAAGTATTTGCGGTAAATCCTTTTTACTTTGAGGGTCGAATATCGAGGGTTAATTAACCCTCGATATTCGACCCTTAGTAAATGTGCCCCTAGATGATTGAAAATACGGAGTGCTGGTCCTTCCTGAATAAATATATATATAATACACAAAAGCCATGAGTAAATTATATCTTTATAAACGGTGACTAGTGATGTCATCAGTTATAAATCGTGAGTAGTGATGTCATTTTAGTCACATGACTCACTAAAACTTGTGTATTATAATAAATAAAGTAGCCCCTTCGGCCTTGTGCTTTTATATGGTCATGGAACTCCTTGGTGACTTATAATATCCTTATATTTTACAATAGGGGGTACTTTATTCACTATATATCTCAAAGTATATCACTTAGTAGGAGTTATAAATCAAAAGAATTTTATTTGAAGCCCAATGTGAAATGTCATATTTCTTAAGGGTAACAAACCAAGAGAAAGGTCAATATTTGTGACCTGGTATTTATAGTATATAGATGCATTATAGTATAATAGTCCCAGTGTACATCTATATATAGTTATGGGACCTGTAATCCTAAATGCTTGGCACCTGGGTTTTTCCAAATCCTTCTGTAATTTGGATCTTCATACTACTTAAAATTAATTTAAACATTAAGGGACAGATTTATCAAGGGCTGAATTTTGAGCTTATGGGAGTTTCTAAAAACGCCCATCAACTCCCATTAACTTGAAATTCGCAAAAAAAATCAAATTTAAAATCAAATTTATTTAACAATTTTTAAAAAATGACTTGAAATTGATTGCAGGATTTCCCCCGTAGGCAATTTGGAAGGTTTTAGTCAGATAGTTTAATTCAAATTCTTAAAGGGACAGTACATGATAAATTTCAAAATTTAAATTTTACATTTTTTAAAATTTTAATTGAATTTGGACTATTCCCTATAGAATTACACTAAAATAAACTCAAAATTCAAATTAAAAAATTTCAGATTTTCAATTCGACCCTTGATAAATCTGCCCCTAAATAAACAAAATAGGGTTGTGTTGCTTTTAATAAGGGTTAGTTTGCAACAAGTAAAAGGTACTGCTTATTATTATAGAGAGAAAGAAAATAATTTATAAAAAATTTGGATTATTTTGATAAATTGGAGACATCCTTTCCATTCTGGATAATCAATTTCCGGATAATGGATCTCATATCTCTACTATAATGATAAATATGTGTATATATATTTATATATATATATAGAGAGAGAGAGAGACAGAGAGAGAGAGAGCCAGAGACAAAGTACCGCACATACTGGGACTTAAATAGTACTTTTTTTTTTAATAATAAAACTTTTCCCAGTGTGTGCTGTACTCTGTCTCTATATTTATTTTATTTGAGCAGCAACCAGGCAGTTAATGTTGTGGTCCTCTTTGCACACACACACAAATATATATATATATATATAACCCATTGTTGCCGGCACTCTCGAAATATGGTTTACATGCCTGGGGGCAGTTTTCAACATATTTATCCACTCGAAATCCAATCAGATCCGCACTCTCAGGGCTTATTGAATTAAAACAATTTTATTTTAAAGCTTCAGACTGATGTTTTGGCCTGGCCCCATTCATCGACTGCTGAGAAAGGCCTGGGATCAGGCCGAAACGTCAGTCTGAAGCTTTGAAATAAAACATTTTTTAATTCAATAAGCACTGAGAGTGCGGATCTCATTGGTTTTGGAGTGGATATATATACATATATATATACACATATGTAAAATGTATATACACCTGGAATGTGCATAGAACATACTATTGCTAACATTATACATTTTTTTGTCTCCACAGAAAGATTTTCCAAAATGTGGCGTTCCATCTGTAGATGTTTACCTTTCTTTCGAAAGGTAGGGACTTTGTTTTACTATAATATCACACATTTCATTCATTCTGTTTATAGAATTGCCTTGCTATATAATATATTGCAGTATAGCAGCATCTCCACTGGCAAATTGTTAAAGGGCATGTAAAGTCTAAAATGGAATAAGGCTAGAAATGCTGTATTTTGCATATTAAATATAAACACGAACTTACTGCACCACAAGCCTAATCAAACAAATAATTTATGCTTTTAAAGTTGGCTACAGGGGGTCACCATCTTGTAACTTTATTAGACATCTTTGCAAGACTAAGACTGTGCACATGCTCAGTGTGGTCTGGGCTGCTTAGGGATCGTCATAAACAAAGCTGCTTGAGTTCTGCATGGCTGGGAAGTAAGGCGGGGCTCCCCCTGCTGTTCATAAGTATGATTGTTTCCCTGCAGAGCAGTTAGGGACCGTCTGACAATTCCTATCCACAGCAGTAAATGAAGGGAGAATTTCACTGCATACAGTCATGTTTCTTATAAAAACTGTACACATTTTTTAAATAAAGTATATTGGAGATAGTTTTCTTTTTTATTAAAGAAATTGAAATGGGATTTTTTTTCGCCTTTACATGCCCTTTAAAGGATTTGTTCAGTGTAAAAATAAAAACTGGGTAAAATAAAAAGTGTTTCTAATATAGTTAGTTAGCCAAAAATGTAATGTATAAAGGCTGGAGTGATTTGATATATAACATGTCAGTCAGAACACTACTTCCTGCTTTTCAGCTCTCTTGGTTTACACTGACTGGTTACCCTGGCTACCAGACAGTAACCAATCAGAGACTTGAGGGGGGTACATCGGTCATATCTGTTGCTTTTGAATCTGAGCTGAATGCTGAGGATCAATTACAAACTCACTGAACAGAAATGTACCTGTGCCATTTAGCCTTTTTTCAAATTCCGCCATTGCTCCACAGCAGCTTGTTTATATGAACTATAGTAGTGTTTCTGAAGCAAAAAGATCAGTTTTACCAATGCAGGGCAACACTACATGATATTTTCATTACTTTAAAACATTAAATTTTTTGGTCTTACTGTTCCTTTAAGGAATGGAAGTGGATGGAGAATTAATTTGCTGCATAGTGCAATAAGGACACCATTTACTTCAATGCAAATATTCAGAGACAATATAAAAGGCTGTGTGATTCAATGGCATGGTCTAATGAATATTCAATTGAAAACAAAATGTATATAAAATGTGATTATTTACTTTTACAATAGTTCTTATATTTATATGTATATATTAATCTATGTATTTAGACATTTCACTTAACTGAGGCAAGTTTGATTTGTATCGTTATCTATTTACTGACTTCTTTTTTTTCTTTCTAGAAACACTGCGTTGGAACCTCCAATGAAATCGTTATGGTAAGCAGCAAAGAACTGGTTAACACTATATGAAAAAAAACAATTTGCTAACTATTTGTGGTATTCAAACCATTGTATTTACAATTCTAGTTTGCTATTTTGCTAATTAATTTTGTAATAAAACATATTTTTATTTTTCTCTAGAATATTGAGATCGTCGACATTCTTGCTTTGGTAAGTATCAATATGAACTAAACAAATCTCCTCTCATTTCTCCTTTGAATAATAATCAGACTCAGCCCTGGATCTATAATCACGGCCACCTTCCCCCACTTTTAAACCCAGCTCCTATTGAAATTAAACTACAAATCACCCATTACCATTAACTTAATATGGCACATTCCTTAATATATATTTTTGGTGAAACCCTTTTAAATGTTTCCTAACCAGGAAAGTTGTGAAATCAACCCAGTTTCTAGTTAACACCAGGAAATATACCTTATCCTTATAGTCTTCTAAGTATCAAATATATATATATTTATATGTGTGTTTATGTATATTTGGTACTTACATATTACATATATTTAATGCTTCCCTGTGCTCTGGAATTTGTAGCTATTGTTCACTTAGTTTATGTAATTTCAGTGTATTTTAGTTTAAATTTGCTATTTTTGCAAAGTACAATTTGTTCTACTGCATTTTATTTCCATCCAACTTTTGCTAAGATTATCTTACTGTATGACAGTAATAAACATGTCATGTTTACAAAAGTAAATCTGCTTTCCCCTCCTGGCAAGAGATTTCACCTTTGAATAAATATCAGAAGAAATCCCTATACTGACCCTGCATTTATTTATACACATAAATTAAAAGCACATTTTTCAAAATGAAATATATCTTTAGCAGTTACTCACCTTAAATTGATCTTGAAAGATGATTTTGTTCTATAAAGTAACACAACCTTTTTATCTTGTACCCAGCCTGAACCAGAGGTCACAGAAATCTGCCTGGTAAGCAGAAGCAGCGTTGGTATTGTATATTATTATTATTCGCTTTCCCGTGTTGACTTTAAGAGGCAGATTTATCAAGGGTTGAATTTCAAATTGAAAAAACTTTGAAATTCGAATTCAAAAAGACCAACCAAAATTAAGTGCTTTCAAAGTTGGCCACAGGGGGTCACCATCTTGTAACGTTGTTAAACATCTTTGCAAGACTTAAGCTGGCCATAGATGTTGAGATTTTTAAAAGATCCGATCCTCATCGTGAGACCACGATTTTCTCGGAACGATCTTACGAATTGACCATCAACTAAAAAGACCAATTTGCCAGGAAAACAAAGGGGAGCTGCCTGCTTGGCCCTGTAAACATAGATAGATTGCACTGGGACCGACAAAGATTTTTTGGCCTGGCTGATCAATTTCCAGACAGATGTCGGCCGAAAAATCGTAAGATGTACGATCGTTCGAATCCCACTAACCACACGATTATTTCGAAGGATTGGTCGGACTTCCCTAAAATCGGTAGTTTGGCAAGAAGAATCATCACGTCTATGGGGAGCTTAAGGGGCACATTTACTAAGGGTCGAATATCGAGGGTTAATTAACCCTCGATATTTGACCCTCAAAGTAAAATCCTTCGACTTCGAATACCAATGTCGAATAATTTACCGCAAATAGTTTGATTGAAGGAAAAATCGATTCAAAGGATTTTAATCCATCGATCAAAGGATTTTCCTGTTATCAAAAAAATCTTAGAAAGATTATGGGATTTTAGTTTTTTTGCCTTTACATGCCCTTTAAGGGAAAAAAAACCTTGAATTTCTAGAGAAAAAAACTCAAACTTTTCAAGATTATACCCTGAAACTGCTAACAATTTGAATCTATAAATACTCAAGCTAAAACCTTTTGAAATTATGTAAAAATCAATGGCAGATGGTCCCTTTTTACCTTCGGAACATGTTTTATGCCTTCATAATTCTAAAAATTTTGGGCTGTTTATGCTGTTTTTTTGCTTGAAAACTATAGCAATTTTATGAGTTTTTTGGGTGACAAACTTGAAAAGTTGCACAATTCAAATTTTTGCTAGTTCTTTTAATTTTTTTTTTTAGATTATTCAATCTTATTTTTTCAACCTGAATTATTAGTAAATTAGCAAAAATTTGTGTATGGGAGTTTGTTTTTATTAAAAAATGAGAATTGAGGTTTAGTAAATAACCCATAATAGTGATGAGTAAATCTGTTGTTGTGTTTTGCAAAAAATTTGCGGAACTGCTTAAAATTTTTCGAAACGACAAAAAATTCACAAAAACCATTGACGTTAATAGGCGACCAAATGTGTTCTTATGTGTGCATCTTTTTTCCCCCTCCAAATGCATCAAAGTCAGTGGGATTTTTCATCCATTTACTATTTTGTCTTGGCAAATTTTTTGTCTCTGCAAACTTTTTGCACTGTTAATTTTTGCCAATGATTGCGAAAATAATTTACCTAAATGTGGAATTTCAGCAAAAATCCATGCCTGGCCAAAATAATTTACTCATCTCTAAACATAATAATAATAACATTTCAAATCTCCCATAGTACCAATAATGTTACATAAAAAAAGCTGATTTGATTTTATAACATGTCTTTTTATCTCTTAAACAGGAACCACCTCAATAAACTGGCCCCAACAACTGCCAGGTAAGTAGTAAAGAAACAGTTGAAGTTGAGCTTATTTGCTTAATGAATAAGGTATATTTTAGATATTAAACCACAGCACTATAACTATATGGGGGCACATTTACTTAGCTCGAGTGAAGGATTAGAATAAAAAATACTTCGAATTTCGAAGTATTTTTTTGGCTACTTCGACCATCGAATTGGCTACTTCGACCTTCAACTACGACTTGGAATCGAACGATTCGAAGTAAAAATCGTTTGACTATTCGACCATTCGATAGTCGAAGTACTGTCTCTTTAAAAAAAACTTCGACCACCTAGGCTAAACCTACCGAGCACCAATCTTAGCCTATGGGGAAGGTCCCCATAGGTTTTCCTAGCTTTTTTTTTATAGAAGGAAAATCGTTCGATCGATGGATTAAAATCCTTCGAAAAGGATTTAATCGCTCGATCAAGCGCCTTTTCCTTCGATCGTTCGAGAAATTTTATTTCTTATAACTTTTTTGAGTGGCTAAATTGACAAAACTGAGTTTAATCCCTTTTTCTCACCTTTTCACCAGGAATTCAATCAAAAACCTGAGGAAAGCACTGAAGAGGTAAGCAGAAAAAAACTTTTACAAATTGTACATTCATTTGTGCTGTGAAATATTTGTTTATCATCTTCTCTCTCTCTTCTAACTGAACTAAGTTGATCTTATACAATAATGTTTTCTCTTTTATTCAGGACAACAGCAGAGAAGAGCCTGCTGAAGAAACATCTGAGGTAAGCAGAAAAGACAATTAAATTAGAATAAAATATCTAACCCACCATTAGATTTTGCCCTACATAACTGTGTACATATGTATTTATTATCTTCTCTCTGTTCTAACCAGGATGAACAAGTAAGTGAGCAGGATGAGACATCCAACAACACCTCCTGCCACTTCCAAGTAAGCAGAAAATAATCAATGACTACACAACTATAATTAAAGAAATTGTTTTTTATCATACTTTCTCCTGAACTCAGTTGATATTATACAAAAATGTTTTCTCTTTTAACCAGGACAACAGCAGAGAAGAGCCTGCTGAAGAAGCATCAGAGGTAACCAGAAAAGACAATTAAACTATAATAAAATATCAAACCCAGCATCAGATTGCCCTAAATATCGTCGATTTGAGCAGTGAGATGTGTATTTTTTTTATCTTCTCTCTGTTCTAACCAGGATGAACAACAAAGTGAGCAGGAAGAAACACCCAGTAACACCACCTGCCACTTCTAATTAAGTAAGCAGAAAATAATCAATGACTACACAATTATAATTAAAGAAATGAAAGAGATTGGTTTTATTATACTTTCTCCTGAACTAAGTTGATCTTATACAATAATGTTTTCTCTTTTAAACAGGACAACAGCAGAGAAGAACCTGCTGAAGAAGCATCTGAGGTAACCAGAAAAGACAATTCAACTATAATAAATATCAAACCCAGCATCCGATTGCCCTACATAACAGTGATTTGAGCAGTGAGATTTATATTTTCTCTCTGTTCTAACCAGGATGAACAAATAAGTGAGCAGGATGAGACATCCAACAACACCACCTGCCACTTCCAAGTAAGCAGAAAATAATCAATGATTACACAACTATAATTAAAGAAATTAAAGAAATTGGTTTTTATCATACTTTCTCCTGAACTGAGTTGATCTTATACAAAAATGTTTTCTTTTTTAACCAGGACAACAGCAGAGAAGAGACTGCTGAAAAAACATCTGAGGTAACCAGAAAAGACAAGTTATGATAAAATATCAAACCCAGCATCAGATTGCCCTACATATCGTCAATTTGAGCAGTGAGATTTGTATTTTTTATCTTCTCTCTGTTCTAACCAGGATGAACAACTAAGTGAGCAGGATGAAACTTCCAATAACACCTCCTGCAACTTCCAAGTAAGCAGAAAATAATCAATGACTACACAACTGTAATTAAAGAAATGACAGAGATTGGTTTTATTATACTTTCTCCTGAACTCAGTTGATCTTATACAATAATGTTTTCTCTTTTAACCAGGACAACAGCAGAGAAGAGACTGCTGAAAAAACATCTGAGGTAACCAGAAAAGACAAGTTATGTTAAAACATCAAACCCAGCATCAGATTGCCCTACATATCGTCAATTTGAGCAGTGAAATATGTATTTTTCATCTTCTCTCTGTTCTAACCAGGATGAACAAATAAGTGAGCAGGACGAAACATCCAGCAACACCTCCTGCCACTTCCAAGTAAGCAGAAAATAATCAATGACTACACAACTATAATTAAAGAAATGACAATTTTTTAAAATATAAAATGTAATAATAAATAAGCATAAAAAACCCAAACGGATTGATCAGAGTTTGTACCAGAAAATATTGAGATAAATTCGAACTTTGATAAATAACCCCCTTATTTTAGCATAAGAACTGAGTTAATGTAAAAAAGTGTTTTTAATTAATGTAATCAGCTCAAATAGATTTTTGACCAATGTCGCCTCTGTATTGCAGAATTTTGAATATAAAAAGAAGCAGACGAAAAGCTCTGGAACATCGAGCAGTGCAAATAGACAGGCACAACCTGCAACTATTAATAAGGTTTCAGCTTTACTTCCCTAATAAAATCTTTTTTTCTCTCAAGGAGAATGAAACCCTTTTAAACATAATTAGGCCCCTGCAGACCCCCCTTTTCTTACTAGATCCCTCAAACTCCTATATAGGCCCTATTCCACCAATACTAATAGCCAAATGGATCCATTATATATATTAGGGGACAGATTCATTAAGGGTCAAATTGAAAATATGGTAAAAACTCTCAAATTCAAATTATGAATAATCCAAACTTGATTCGAATTTTAATTAAAATTTTGATATCTATCAAACCTTGCCCCTTTAAAAAATCTAATTTGACTATTCCCCACCTAAAACTTGCCCAGTTCAAGTATAAGTGAATGGGAAAGTCCATTTTGAAGATGTCATAATCCATCATGAACTGACGCTTAACAATATAATACTAACAGCTGACGCAGATGTAAAAATAAGTAAGTGACACAGATTCATCATGGGTCTAATTGAAAATTTGAAATTTTGAGTTATTTTATGGTCAAAACTGGCAAATTCAACTAGGGAGTTATTCAAATTAGATTTGAGTTTTTCAAAAAAATTTGAATTCGATTTTCGAGGTTTACCATACTCTGGCTCTTTAAGAATTCGAATTTGGCTATTCGCCACCTAAAACGTGCCAAATTTCTGTTTGAGTCAATGGGGGATGTCCAGGGATCTATTCTGAGTTGTTAGCAGCCTTCCTGACATTCAAGTTTTTTTCAAAGAAAAAACTCTAATTGAGTTTTTAAAACTCCAATCGAATTCGATTCGAGTTTTCGGGTAGATCCTATTCACCCTAGTTTAAAAAATTACATTTTTATAATGAACTTCGATTGGTCGAATTTCGAGTTAATGGGAGTTTATGGGAGTTTTAAAAAATTTACATGAATTTGAAATTCGACCTTTGATAAATGGGCCTCTTAGCTTTATGGGAAGTGTTCACAAATAAAATCATAAATGCATTGTATTCACAAATATTTTTCTTACATTATACTTCTTACTTATATTTATTCTTCTTATAATTTCAGTTAATTTTAGCCTTGCCACGATGGGTGAAAAGAGTAACAGCCCTGCCGGAATAACCAAATACACGGCACCTGTTCTTCAAGTTCTTGCCTGTAATTACAAGAACGGGGCTGAATATGACAATAAGGTATTGTTGTCTCTCTTCTCTTTTTATTTCATAGCGAATTTTAAGTAATTTAATATGTATGCAGGTGGGTGAGTAAGTAGCTGCCTTGCACTTGGTCTTCTTGCTGGCTGTTTTTGCAAGCACTCATCAATAAAGAAGTAGAAGTTATTACTCCTAGAAAATAAAATACAAACAAAATTATAAATGTTCATGTAATATAACATCAAAAAAATGTCACCAACATCTGGGGTGAGGGTGGCATAAGAAAGAACATTATAAAACACCTACAAAGAAGTAAGGAAATTGCTCTTTTTTTTGCTCATATAACAAAAGCAAATTTCAGAATTATTATAAGCAAAGTGAATCCATGTCTAACTCTGACCATTCTTTCCTTAGCATTGAGACGTTGAAGAGCCAGAACTACCACCAAGGCGTTAAAGGACCAGTAACATCAAAATTATTTTTTAAAAAAACATAGAAAACATATAAGAAAAAAAATTACCAAGATAAATTAAACTTTAAAATCGAGAAGCCTTTATTAAGAAACAACTTACTGAAACTCTGCTTCTGATCCTCTTTAGAAAAGGTGATGATCCATCATGTGGCGCTCTATTTCTCCTCAATGTATACTATTTAAATATCATTTTTTTTTGATGTTACTGTGCTTCAAAAAACCAGGACTACCATCGGGGGGAGGGACAGGGGCATAAATCTAGGGGCCCATTTGTCATTCTGGTACTGGGCCCCAGAAGAAACATTGGTCCCCGATGGAAGTCCTGGAACCACCATTAATAAACAATAAATTTTCCACCTTTATCAATGACCTGTTGTGTTTGCTTATTAGGGAGACAGGGTGGGTGGAAAAAGGAGGGATATTTTTTTCTTGACACACCAAAAAAGTCTGTGTTTTGACCTGCAACTCACATGCTCCTTTTAGTAGGAACATGGTTGCATTTTAGCTCATGATCCTGTATTGAGACTTCAGCACTGGGAATAATCTAGAAGACAAGACATGTGAAAAGTTACCTGCTAATGAGATCTGCAGGGAAAACATGTCCATTGAAGGGATCCTATTTAGAAATACAACAATAATCTCCTGCATTATTTCATGGGAGCTTTACTCAAACAATTATACTTATCATTATGTGGGAATAGAAGGTCCTGTTTATATGGAATAAAAAAGGTTTTATATTTGTGTATTTATTCATTTATACTTTGAACTGAAGAAATATGTTATAAGCTCTTCTTGTAATACAACATTATAAGAAAACAATTTGATATTAAATATTGACACGATTATACTTTATATAGTGCTGACATGTGTTGCAGAAATGTATACAGTTGTGCAATTGCGCTGAATTTGTCAAGAGGGCAGCTGCATTCATTTTGGGGAATTGGATGCAATTACTGTAGGTGCGTCCAGCTTATATTACGCAAGGGCCTATGTCTAGGTTAGCAATTTTGACGGAGGTGGGGGGAGCAGAATGGAAAAATGTATTTAGCATTTAGGCAATTGAGAGCTGTCCCCAAGATAGAATCCTGCACGGGTCCATGTTTTGGAACCCGTACCCTGCAAACCGCAACCCGGACCCGCATTCTTACCCGCTTGGACCCGCTACCTGACCTGCAAGTACCTTAACCGCAACTTGAAACCGCGACCCGCTGACCATCAAGAATCGGGAAATGGTGTCACTGTAAACCAGAAGTGACATCATCAGAAAAAACGCTATTGAGAAGATCTGCGGCCGACCCGCTACACGCAGAACAGCGTCCACACCTGCACCCGGAACTTCTACCCACAACCTGCAGGGTGCCACAGGTTTTTTCGGGTAACCCACGGGTACCCGACCCGCTGCAGGACTCTACCCCAAGACACTTCTTCACTAAATCCCACTGGCGGAGGAGGGTTGGTGGGGGTAGTGAGTAGCATTTGTGATAACCCGGTGCAGGGTGTTGTGGAACTGGAAGAATGCACACAGAGATGCCAGACTGCAGGGTAGAAGTCAGTTTTTATTCTGTGCGGATTTGATCAGAATGGTTTTTAGAAAATAGTGAGACAATTTGGGATTTTGATAAATAACCTCTTAATTGTGGGAAAGAAAACAGACTGAAATGGGGTGATCTAGAGAGGCAAACTGAAATGGTCAGATATGACAGGTGAGATCTCTGAGAATACATTCCATTTTGATATAAAGGCTTAAAATGCCACAAATAAATAAAGTCTGTAAAATGGTATTTGGACAGTTGTAGCCCACCCAAACAAAAATGTTACCCTGCTCTACTGTTAAAAAATAGAAATGTCCCAGTATAGGTATGACTACTCTAAAGGTGGCCCATATACCGGCAGATTTTGTCTAACATTACATTGATGGGGTGCACACGATTGTATTGATTCAACAAAATCCTGCCAACAGACGATCAGACAGGTTTAAAGTTTTATTTGTGAGATGATGAAATTGGTGAGTGGACGGTACTTTGAGATAATCATCATTAAATGATCATTCACTGCTCAAGTCTTTTGAGAACGTAAACAAAGGGACAGCGTTGGGTTAAAATATGTGAGATCTTGCAGCCAACACAACCAAAGTCTCCTCATATATTGTTTACCATTGATGGGTTAAATGTTCATTCAAGTGATTGTGGAGACAACAGATCATTCACAGAACACCAACTACAGTGGCATCTTAACAGCCTTAAAAGCTTGAAAGTTCCTGCTTACTGAATGAACCTGCCCAGCAGTTTGTTGGTTGCCATTGTTATAATTATCCTTGGATTGTCTCCAGTGATATCCAGATGTAGGACCTTTGGTAAAGCTGATCATCAAACAATTAATTGGTAATAACTACTGAGTACAAACGTTGGCACTTGTAGCGCAGTGAATTTTTTTGACCACACCCATTTTTGTGGCCACACCCCCTAATAACCACGCTCATCAAAATTTGGCAGGTTATGATTCGGCTTTTTTCAGCAGGATTCGGATTCAGCCCGAATCCTTCTGCCAGGCTGAACCGAATTTGCATATGCAAATTAGTTGCGGGAGGGAAATTGTGTGACTTTTTGTCACAAAACAAGGAAGTAAAAATTGATTTGCCCTTCCCAACCCTAATTTGCATGTGCAAATAAGGATTTGGTTCGGTATTTGGCTGAATCTTTCGTAAAGGATTCGGGGGTTAGGCCGAATCCAAAATAGTGGATTCGATGCATCCCTACTAAATTGCCTAATTTAGTGTTGTTATTGCTGCTGTTTTACTTTTCTGTTACCAGGACATTGTCTGACAGCAGGAACCAGAAATAACCACTGATTTTATATTACAGCTATGGGATCTGTTATACAGAAACCCATTATCCAAAAAGATCCAAACCACTGATTTTATATTACAGGTATGGCATCTGTTATACAGAAACCCATTATCCAAAAAGATCCAATTTCCTTTTTCTCTGTAATAATAAAACAGTACCTTGTACTTGATCCAAACTAAGATATAATTAATCCTTTTTGGAAGCAAAACCAGCCTATTGGGTTTATTTTATATTTATATGATTTTCTAGTAGGTATGAAGATCTAAATTACGGAAAGATCCATTATCTGGAAAGCCCCAGGTCCCGAACATTCCAGATAACAGGTCCCATACCTGTACATGATTATCTATACTATTCCTACAAAGAAATAGCAGTAGTAAATGGGAGCAGATTACACCCTGGAACCTGTAATGATACGTTCATAAGTATTTGGTACTTGGGCACCTGCATTTAAAAAAAAAAGATTTGTGGGAGCTGGAGTGTCAATCAAGAAGAAATAGTCTGATTCAAAATTCATGAAGCAGAAATGTATTGTTTTGGAAGTTCTGCATTGTATCTGTATATTAATTTTCTAGTAAGCCTCCTGAGTGCAAGTTGAGTGAAGCTATAATGAGATCCAGTAAAGTGTTTTGTTTATTTTTTTATTTCTTTTCTTGTAAGTGTGTGTGAGGGATATTACCTACTCTGTCCTGTGTGTTGACGCCATCTGCAATTTCATAATAATTCAGTTTCCTACTTTTTCCTGGCCAGGCACATTGGTGTTATGTATGATTGTAATATCAGTCTGAGAGCTTGCACTGTAGCAGGGATTTTCATTCTCCATAGCAGCTTACATGGACAATATTATGCACCATGTTGTTATGTCTAAGGATATCAGAGGTCACAAAACAGTTCCACAGTAAAGGTGCCCAGACATGCACCAATATTATCAATATAGATAGAAAAGAGAAAACCGTTTCAGAGAGGCAATCAAGCTGACCTGGTCTCTTTATTTTTACTTTTTGTAAAAGAGTGAGGGCCGCCACCAAATACAAGAAAATCCTTTGGGTTGTGTCCATTGACAAACACCTGTTGTTTTACCCCAGTGATGATCATAGCTAAAGTAAGTGAGTGTAATAACCCAGTGTCAGGTGCAAGTGGATGAGAAATGACAGACCACCAAGTGTTCTCTGTGCTTTTAGAGGCAGCATTTGTTTGCTGTGCCTGGAACAGGAGGATAGAGTAACACTTAGGGGCTTATTTACTAAAACTCATTTTTTTTCTCTTTCGTATTTTACCGGAAACAAACTCAACCAAACTCCCTTCCATGAACTTGGCTCATTTACTAATATTTCAGGTTGAAAAAAATCAGATTATAAAAATTCGATTTATTTCTTTGCGTTTACAAACAAAAAATTCTAATTGAAATTCGAATCATATGACAGCTGCCATTGACTTTTATGTGAATTTGACAGGTTTTCAGATTCAGATTTTTTCAGCTTCAGGGCATAATACATCTTTAAAATTGTATTTCTAATAATTTGAGTTTTTTCATGAAAAAATTCAACTAGAAAATTTAGATTTTTCATAAATAACCCCCTTAGGGTTTGGGCTGCCTGGTTAGAGTTTTAAAGGGGAAAATGCCATGGTTTCATGTGGGAAAAATAGAATTTTTCATGATTTCTTAAACCCCAAGGCTGTTAAAAGTCAGACTAAAAAAGTACTCCATCTCAAACCTGTCGAGGTCATGTAGAAGTCAATGGCAGATGTCCCATTGACATTTTGAAGATATCCTAATCTATGATGGGTTTCGTACAATAATCTGAAGAGTTTTCGGTTGTCAAATCCGATTTGGATTTCTTGACAATTTTATAAAGACTTTTTCCTGCACCAGATTTTTTTTTTGGTTAATTTATCGACAAAGGAAGGTAAATATGTGCACAGGAGTTTGGTCAAAGTGGTTTTAATAAAATAATAAGACTTTTTTTTGGCTTTTAGCAAAAAAAACCCAAATGTATGGTATATATACATATAAATATCAAAGTTTTTGAGAACTTGACTCAGTTGAAATACCTGGACCTGCGCAAATGCCCCCTTAGCTGCACCTGCAACAATGCTGAACTGCAAATGTGGTTTAGAAAGGCCCCTCTGCAGATTGTCCATCCTTATAACCTGACATGTCCTGGCAATGAAAACTCTTACTTTCATGACACTCATGTCTGTGATAAGGAATTTAAACTGAAGCTCTTTTGCTCTTTCCCAGCATTTTGCTCTTGATCATCATTCCCATTGTATACAGCAAGTTCTACTGGCGGATCAAGTACAATTACTTTCTCTTTGTTGCCTGGCTACATGAACGATGGAAGTCAGAAAAAGAACTCTATAAATATGATGCTTTTGTCTCTTACAATATCCATGATGAGGAGTGGGTATATAAAATGATGCTACCTATCCTAAAGACCTCAGCTCTTCGTCTCTGCCTCCATCACCGGCACTTCCAGCTTGGTAGAGACATCATAGACAATATTGAGGACAGTATACACAACTGCCGTAAAACCATTTGTGTTGTGAGCCGGAGCTACCTGCAGAGTGAGTGGTGCTCCCTAGAGATGCAGCTCGCCAGCTACAAACTCTTTGATGAGATGAGGGATGTCCTTGTACTTATCTTATTAGATGATATCCCAGACAGAGAGCTTTCCACTTATCACAGGATGAGGAAGCTGATGCTAAAGAAAAGATATGTTACCTGGTCAGCTGAACTGGAAACACAAGAGTTGTTTTGGGCTAAAGTTGAAGAGGCAGTGTTGGGCAGAAGGCCCTCAGAAGTTGTAGTGGGAGCAAAAATTAGAAAGCTTAACCATTGTTCAGCTCAGGAGTACTAAGTGCTGAGAGTGGATAGATGAAGGCCAGTGCCTAACCCTGAGTATGCAATGCAGTCCCTTCCCACATGATATTACCCACTCTGCTGCCGTAGACGCAACCTCAACCCACTATACCAACAATCTCACAGCCACAGATCCCTTCCCAGAGACTATTATCCCACTACTACTATAGGCACCAGCTCTTCCTACTATACCTGCTATCCCACAGTTACACTCCCTTTCCAGAGACTATTATCCCACTGCTACTATAGGCACCATCTCTTCCTACTATACCTGCTATCCCACAGTCACACTCCCTTCCCAGAGACTATTATCCACTGTTACTATAGGTACCATCTCTCCCTACTATACCTGCTATCCCACAGTCACACTCCCTTCCCAGAGACTATTATCTTACTGCTACTATAGACACCATCTCTCCCTACTATACCTGCTATCCCACAGCCACGCTCCCTTCCCTGAGACTATTATCTCACTGCTACTATAGACACCATCTCTCCCTACTATACCTGCTATCCCACAGTCACAGTCCCTTCCCAGAGACTATTATCCCACTGTTACTATAGGCACCACCTCTCCCTACTATACCTGCTATCCCACAGTCACAGTCCCTTCCCAGAGACTATTATCCCCCTGTTACTATACGCACCATCTCTCCCTACTATACCTGCTATCCCACAGCCACAATCCCTTCCCAGAGACTATTATCCACTGTTACTATAGACACCATCTCTCCCTACTATACCTGCTATCCCACAGTCACACTCCCTTCCCAGAGACTATTATCCACTGTTACTATAGACACCATCTCTCCCTATTATACCTGCTATCCCACAGTCACACTCCCTTCCCAGAGACTATTATCTCACTGTTACTATAGGCACCATCTCTCCTACTATACCTGCTTTGCAACAGTCACAGGCTACTATTCCCAGTGTTATTATAGGCTCTGCTCTGTCTAAATAGTCAAAAGGCTAGAGCACAGCTGAACTTTTTCATAGTATTCCTACTGGGATGCAGCAAACCCAGTATTTTAGTATTTGGACGAATCCTTTGCAAAAGATTCAGCCAAATACTGATCCATATGCAAATTAGTGAAATCAGGGAGAACGCGTGATGAAAAATCAGGTGATTATTTGGATATGGTGCGAATCCTAGATTTGGTACATCCATAATTCCTACCTCAAACTGCCGCTCTGTGGGCCCCCAAAGTATGTGCAGTGCCCCTGTTTTGACCCCCATAAGGTAAGCTCTGTACCAAACCATCGTCTGAAACACCACTAGTACGCTGCAGGGAGGTCCTGCTGTTTGAACTGTCAAATTATAAACTATATTAGCTAAGGAAACCATGGTGATCCTTTACTGTATCTGATAAATTGTTTATATTTAAATTGCTAAAATTGCAGATTTTTCAATTGCTATATTGTGGTTAGCAACCTATTGTTCTGTTGATGGGCTGCTGATGGTCTTCTGGGGAGGGAAAAAGGGGGTGATATCACTTCAACTTGCAGTAAAGAGTGACTGAAGTTTTTCAGAGCACAAGTCACATGACCTGAGAGCACCTGTGAAACTGACAACATGTCTAGCCCCATGCCAAATTTCAAAATTAAATATAAAAAAAATCTGTTTGCTTTTTTAAAAAAACATTGAGTTCAATGGAGAATTCTTCTAGAGCAGCGCTATTAACTGTTACGTTCTAGAAAGAAACATGTTTTCCGGTGACAGTATCCTTTACAATGAATACAAAAAAACAGCCAGGTTACTAGTTTCCTGATAGAATTGGCCATAGCTAGGGATGGGCGAATCTGAGCCGTTTCGTTTCGCCAAAAATTTGCCGCTGGCGAATTGTCGGCGACGCCCATTAAAGTCTATGAGAGAGCCCAGAGGGGCTGATAAGGTTTATGTATAGTTTCAGCAAAGCCTCATGCGCACTATCCTTTAAGAGGGAGGGGGCGATGGAGGACACCGGCTTTCGGGCACCCCCACGGCAAATCTGGCCCTGGCCAGGGGCCCAGAAAACCTTAGATCATGGGCCCACTCTCCAAACTATTTTTATTCCTCTCCTCACTCTTTATTCTAGTCTTTTTTCTTTATATACTATAATCTATCAATCAAGATTGTCATCCCTGTCCTCCATTGAAACATGCTCCATTTAGCAGCAGAATGCAATGCCTATTAACTTATTTTAATAAATATACAAATGGATGCAAGGAACCCTAAAGTACAAACAAAAACCTCCAGATCTGTGGATGGCAGGATATAATTGTCCCATAGCATAAAATACTCATTATATATATATATATATATATATATATATCTGGACATGGCTTTTTGTGCACAGCAGTATTCCATACTGCATTAAGGCTGTACTGACTCTGCATATGTTTAGCCCAGTGAAGGGCATAATGTGATTAAGAAGGCTGTATCCCTGCCAACTAGCAGCTCTGCAGTGGTTGTGGATCTGTAGTCTCTAATTGTTTATATTGTGCAGAACCTGGCTGACACACATCTCTAGTCTTTCTCTCGTAAAAAGGCCAATTCATTCCCTTCATAATCTGTTTTCATGGTCCAGGGAGGTTATTATATGGGAAGTGTGTAACGTACAATTATGTTCCTCTTGTTTGATTTCCTCACTACAAAGTGGTTTAGGCTTACAGCATACAGGTATCACTTCTCTTATACGGGCGTCCAAACATCCCTGTCTATCTGTCCATCTACTGCAATGATTCCCAACCAATAGCTCGTGAGCAACATGTTGCTCCCAACTCCTTGGATGTTGCTCTCAGTGTCCTCAAAGCAGGTGCTCATTTTTGAATTCCAGCATTGAAGCAAGTTTTAATTGCATAAAAACGAAGTATAGTGCCAAGTAGAACCTCCTGTAGGCTGCGGGTCACATGGGGGCTACAAAATAACCAATTACAGCCCTTATTTGGCACCCCAAGGGATTGTTTCATGCTTCTGTTGCTCCCCAACTCTTTTTACATTTTAATGTGGCTCACGGGTAAAAAAGGTTGGGGACCCTGATCTGTACAGTAGAGTAGAGGTCTGCCTGTCTGCTTCACATGGTGTTTTAAATATTTTATTGGATTTTCACAATGGACAGCAAAAAGATAACATAACGGCAGCTACTATCCTGCTGTCTCAATCTGCTTCACATGCTGCTTCACAATCAGTAGCATTAGCTGAGACATCCACCGGGGGTCAGCAGCAGCAGTCAAAATGCCCAAAAACCATAGAGCAGAGATTCCCAACCAATGGCTTGTGAGCAACATTTTGCTCCCCGACCCACCGACCCAGGATGTTGCTCCCAGTGGCCTCAAAGCAGGAGCTTATTTTTGAATTTCAGGCTTTGGGGCAAGTTTTAGTTGCATAAAAAATGTGAACTGCCAAACTGAACCTCCTGTAGGCTGCCAGTGCACATGGGACTTATTTTACACCATCCAGGAACATTTGTCATGCTTGTATTGCTCCTCAGCTCTTTTTACATCTGAATATGGCTCATGTCTAATAAAAAGTTTGGGGACAGCCAATGTCAACTGCAATTTACCCCTTACAAATTCCCCTCCTTCTTAAGAAGTAGCAGTGGTGTAGCTTAGCAATTTTTGTGTGATGTCTTGTGGGGAAGAACCAGGCCAGCTGAAAATGGAATTAAAGTGTAATAATATTACTAGGAACATCCCCTAAATTATCTTAAAGCCTGTACAGAGGGTAACTAAAAGAAAAAGGACATTTGTTGGCAAGAAACAGCAAAAATTACAGAGAATTACAGAGAAAGTAGAATGTGGAAAAGAAAGCCCTGTGCAATCTGTAGCGAGCGGAACATCAGGGCCCGGCAAGGAGCTGCTGTTTCATCTATATTTAGACAACGTGGAGATTTCCCTGGTGGGAGGTTCTGCCTTTAATGTGTCACAGTCACTATCCATAGCGAGAGAGAAATCTCCCTTGAGAATGGTTTGGCCCACACTGTCTTTCCCAAGTTTATCAAGGAAGCCCATGAGGACATGCCCTGGGGAGTCATTAGCAGGACTGCTGGAGTCAACTGGATACTATTTTTACCAAGTACAGTATGTCTTCTTTAACTTTACTATCCCCAAAATCCTCTATTGTTCCTGTATCATTGAGAGATCTATGGAGTTATGTAGTTGGAGGCATAATATCATGGCTGATCATCTTCATATTAGGCAGTCATCCCTCAGAGCAGTGTTGGACTGGGGTGTACAGGGCCCAACAGGGCTGTCACTTCAGGGCCCCCCATTCGTGAAACTTTGAGCGGGCCTACACTTACCCCCCCATGCACCTTGTATCATGCTTACCTCTACTTTCAGTCCAAGACCCACTGTGAGGACAGGGCCCCATAAAACAAATTTGCTGTGTGTCTGGCTCGGTTTCAGAATTATTTAGGTTACAAAATATTTGCTCGCCCCACTCTTAATAACCTTCATTGTGGTCTTTCTTAAGAGCATAGGTGTGCAAATAGGCATTCCTGACAAAGCTTTCCCTAACTGGTCTTTATGGTCATTCAGGGGGGAGCTACACATTTTGGGGCAGACTAGAGCACATGTACACAGGGAATTTTGATGTATCTGCTTTCCTGGTAGTGATGATCAAAACATTTGATACCCATAACCAGCTCACAATTTCAGGTGATAATCTCCTGTGAAAGGCAACCATGATCCTTGACATAGAAGGAACAATCTGTGGAGGCTGGAGGAACTACATGTGTAGATTCTAATACAAAGAGCCCTCCTGTATACTGGCATTTCAGGTATCTATTTGCCCCAATCCAAGAGCAGGAGATGTAAGTGCAAGAGGAGCCAAACAGTCTATAATGTGCCATGAAATGCTGTTGGTGCCAATACCAGGGACAATCCCCGTTGTACTTGAGACCTTTTACTATTGCTGACCAGTCTATTATAAAATATATTTTGCTTGGCAGAGATCAACAAGCATTTAGTCATTTATCCTAATAAGCTGAAGAGCACTTTTTAAGAGGTCATCAGAGTCTTAAAATGAGATTACTAATCATGGCTTATCCTAATTATATGAATTACAATCAGTAAACAGGTAGGATAGGAATCATCTTGGTGCTGTACAAAACTAGTACCCAGGGTAGGGGGGGGGAAGTTTTTTAAACTACAGGTTGAATTCTCATTTAAAAGAACTGCATAGGGTGCTGTTATGATCCAATATTTGGGCCAATGGGTAAGTGATTAGCTTGATTTGGTCTCTACCTTGGTGGCTGAATCAGAAAAATCAGTTTGTCTGCTGACCTCACCCAATGAGCAGGTCTTTACTCAAAAAGAATATTGATGAATACCAGTGAAAGATCAGTTAAAATTCTCTCTGAATTTTCTATGGCTCCAGCCCCATGAGAGAGCAATGCAAAATAAACTTGAGAATATTTGCATATAATAATCATATCCCCGCTAGGACACCACAAAAATGTTTAATTCTTATTTTTTTAATACAGACTCCGCCTACTCACTCATTCTTCTATTGAAAACTATCACAGGTCAGAAGGGAATTACTGATTGTATAACCTAAAAGAAGTTGGAGGCAAACTGCTTCCTAGTCTCTAAAAATTGTTTATTAGAATCGAATTGGGAGCAGAATCAGTAAACACTATAAATGCGCATACCGGAGACCTCTAGTGACCAAACAGAGGTAAAACTATGAATTCAAAAAACTTTTCTCCAAGGCATGCTAATGAGTAAAAAAATGCTTTATTTACATCAATAATTTAAAAGACATGAAAAGTATACCCTCTAACGCCTGACGCATTTCATGCTTACCCAGCACTTAGTCTGCCTATGACTAAGTGCTGGGTAAGCATGAAACGCATCAGGTGTTAGAGGGTATACTTTTCATGTCTAAAAATTGTTGCCAAAAATATTCGTAACTCTTTGCCCATTGGACGCATTTATCTTGCCAGATGACAGGTGGCGGTAAATAGATCATAAAGAAACGGGAAATGCACCGGCAGTCAGAGACTTGAAAGATGGTACTGTTACTTATACTGGTACTATTTACTTATATATTTTATTATTTGTTTATATATTTACTTTATTACAATCCTGTTTGCTAAATTACTGAAAATGTGTTGACTATCTGAATATTTTTCATTTCATGTTTTTGTTCATTTTGAACTAGCACACCCAGTGTCGGACTGTGCTGGCGGGACACCGGGAAAAAACCCGGTGGGCCCCGCCGGCCCAGATCCACTACTTAGTTGGGCGTCGCGACCCCACTTTGTCGGGGGTCACGGTAGAATAGAAGATCTGCGCACGGGCACAAAGGTAGCGCTCCGAGCATGCGCAAAAAAACGGCGCCGAGCGCATGCGCACTAGCCCAATGAAGCACACCAGAGCGGCAGCGGGGCCCGCAGGTTGGCCCTGGGACAGTAGCCCCGGTGGGCCCCAAGCCCCCCAGTCCGACCCTGAGCACACCTATTTGTTACTTGTGAGACTGCAGGATCGTAGCCGTCCTGTTATTTTCCTCTTGCAGTTTATTGTGAAAAATCAAGTAAAATATTTGAACACAAACTGGTATTTCAGTAAAAATCCGCATAGATATTCACAAAAAAACAAAACCAGTCTGAGCACTCTCTGACAGTTGCCACGTAAATTCCCATTTTTAATTATTTTGTAGAATCAGAATTCCCAGAAACCTTGGAATTGTTTTTGAACCAGTGCTGGAAGTGACACCGGCTGAAGACCCCTGTCCAGTCGTTACATTTTTAAATGAACATACATTTTTAATTTGGGTGGTGTGTATTTATTTTTTCATTGTTTACTACTTTTATGTTTATTTTCCAGTATGTGAAGGCTTCCTGCACAGGGATACACAGCCTGCAGCAGAATAACTGGCTACTTTCCAGTATATCCCCTTGTCAATCCAAGTTCTGGTTCTAAATAAATGAAATATTTATTATTTGTATTTTTTGCACTAAACATGGAAACCGTGACATTAAGGGGGTTATTTATTAAGCTCCAAATCGGAAAAATTCTGAATTTTTGGACTTTAAACAAAAAAAAATCTGAAGTCCGATGGTATAAAAACCCAGACTTTTCGGGAAAAGGTCCGCAATTTGCCCGAACGTATTTTTTGCATGATAAATAAGGTCCATTCGAGAATTCGGATTTGCACAAAATTTTTATCTTAGAAATACAGATATAAATTCCGATCTTAGTAAAATGCTTTCATTTTGTAATTTCCTGATTCTTGAGGGCAAGTGTTGTAGGAATATAAATCCTCCTTATCTGTAAGCCTGAGACCAAGCTTACAGAATGGAGAGGTTTTTTTCATACAGGGCTATTTTTTTTAACCCTTACCTAATGTAGAGCCAATAAACGTGCAGCAATCAGTCACATGACTCGTGCAACCCATCACTAGTAACAGCTCTAGAATTGACTTGAATTTGCTGCATGTGCTTAACGAACAATGGAAATATATGGGAATGTGAAGGAGTTGTCTCAGTATTCATAATCTTTAGACCATATGTGCTAATTATAGATGTCTCTGGATTTATTGTTGCATCTGGTATACATGGTGCAACAAGATGCAGCACACAGTCCATCCAGTGTTGCATTGTTTATGTCACAATCTCTGGCTAAAATAAATGGGTTAAACACCTTTTTCATGTATGTGACTCCTTTTTCATTACCAAGGGGCAGATTTATCAAAATTGAAAATTAAAAATGTTGAATTCAAATTTTGAGTTTATTTTAGTGTAATTTGTCTAGGGAATAGTGCAAATTCAATTCAAGTTTAAAAAAAATTGAAATTCGAATTTCAAAATTTATCATGTACTGTCCCTTTAAAAATTTGAGTTCATTTATTCACCATCTAAAACTGGTGAATTGGTGTTTTAGCCAATGGGGGACCTCCTACATCAGTTTCTAGTCATTTGGTGGACTTTTGGGGGGGGAAAAAATTTTGTTTGCAAAAAAACTGAAAAACTCGAATTTGATTCAAATTAGATTTGAGTTTGCAGGTCAATCCTATTCACTCGAATTGAGAAATGTTAATTTTTTAATACATTTTGATTGGTCATTTTTTTCGAGTTTTTAGAAACTCCCATAAACTCAAATTCAGCTCTTGATAAATCTGCCCCTCTCAGATTTATCAAAGGTCGAGGTAAATTTTAGAATGAAAAAAAAAAAATGAATTTTGAGCTAATTTTTGTGTATGTCGACTAGGGAATAGTCCAAATTCAATTCGAATTTGAAAATAATTAGAAAATTTGAATATCGGAATTTATCATTTACTGTCTCTTTAAAAATTCAACTTTGACCATTCGCCATCTAAAACCTGCTGAATTGCTGTTTTAGGCTATGGGGAACCTCCTAGAACCTATTTGGAGTCAATTGGTGGACTATGAAAAATCTATGTTTTCTTGGGAAAAACTGTGAATTTGAACGATTGTGCTATTCCTTCGATTCATACGATTCAACTTCAGCGGAATACGGACCTACTCGATCAAAAACAGACCTATTCGACAAAAAAAAACCTTTGACTTAGTTTCGGTTGGTCTTTCTGAATTCGAATTTCAAAGTTTTTCAATTCAAAATTCGACCATTGTAAAATCCATATATGTACAACGTTCTGCGGTACAGGGCTGCACAATATGTTTTTGCTTTAAAATGGTTATTATTCATATGAACAATTCCATTAATATGTTCTGTTATTTAAGAGGCACATTTCCACTGCAGGCCTTACTAAACAAGTGTTCATGTCAGCTGATGCAAGAGCTTTGCTTAAGGCATAATTTTCGTCCAAGTATTAATTTATTATACAGACAGTAATGTCATCATTCCCTGTTCAAAAATAAAGATCTGGACAATAACTGGGACATTGTGTAACTGAGTGGATTTGTAATAAATTATGACAAAATGCAATGTATTTTATTATTATTATTCTGAATCAATAAAACTAAAGTATTTACCCTGTTTAATATTTTTTTATAATTATTGGGCCAGATTTAATTTTATGAGAAAACTTTATTTTATGTTTTATCAAATAAAAAAAACTTGTAGGTGAGAATCAATTTGAGGAGAAGAAACTTTTCTCTTAATTCAGGATCAGTTTTTTCCCATAAACTCCTGAAATTGAATCTCGCCTATGAGATTTTACGTTAACCCATAAAATGAGCTTTTCTTGTCAAATTGAATCTGTCCTATTATATCACTGTGATCACAATGACTGATTAATCACCTACTGATAAATACACATTTAAGAATCCCATAGGAATGAATAGAAAGTGGAAGAATTATTTTGCAGTGAGCTCTAATCTCCTATTCTGATAAATCTGCCCCTAAATTTTAAACATAAACTGTAGCGTAACTTGTAATTAACCCAACACAGCCATCTGCATTCGTTTATAACTGCCATCCAATCATATGTAACTTGCTAAGCCATGCGCTGCACATGTGACGTGTCATGCGGACTGCACATGTGACGTGTCATTGTGATGTCATAATGGACTGCACCTGAGATGTGCGATGTCATAATGGACACAGCCAAGGTGTCTAGCAGCAGCCCAGAATAGCTCATTCTTGATCAGGAATCTGAGGTGAGTGGAGCTCAGCATATTTGGTTGGGTAAATAAGCAAAAATAGTCATTTTATAATGGTACTGTGTGGGCTTAGAGACTGTTAGTGGTTTGTGGAATATGGTGAATATGTTTTTGAATGTGGGAATTTAACTTTGAACTGGGATATAGTACTTGCTAGTCCTATTCTCACGCCATTCCCTGTGCTGATATCTTATTCATATAACTGAGTATTTCCTCTGCTGATTTCATATACAATTGCTTTGCTATCAGCAAGGATCCATGCTAGCTCAGTTAATATCAGTTAATATCAGGTACAAGCCAATGTTGTATTCCCTATACTCTATAAATGACTACTGGGTAGTCTCTGCAGTGATATATTATTGGTACAATGATGGCACTGTTCCTTCTACAGATATATTATGCTGTTCCCTATACTCATGTCCTATAAAAACACACATTTTAAACTTATTTGGAACACAACCCACATATCTGCATTATTTTATACCGGCCCACCAATCATTATCTAATTGCTAATCCACATATTATCCATTGGCTGCATATATGAGGGCACAATGATATCAACCTCTTAGAAAGAATAAATAGAATTTCCATTAAAGGAACAGCAATACCAAGAAATTAAAGTTAATTAAATATGATGTTTTGTTGCTCTACACTGGTGTGTTTGCTTCAGAATCATATAACTACACAGCAGATTATTTATATAAACTATAGTAGCCTTTCTGAAGCAAATACATAATTTTTATCAGTTCAGGACAACAATATATTATAATTTCAATACTTTAAAACATTTACATTTTCAGTATTGCTGTTCCTTTAACATTTGTGCTGCATGTAATATCAATGTGATGTCATAATAGGCACTTTAGCCCACATTGTGACCATGGGCTGCACAGGTGATGTCATAGTGATGTCATAATAGACTCAGTCAAAGTCTCTAACACCAGCCTTGCTTGACTCATTCTTGATCAGGCAACTGAGGTGAGTGGAGCTCAGGATATCTGGGTGGGAAAATAAGCAAAAATAGTCATTTTATAATGGTACTGTGTGGGCTTAGAGACTGCTAGTGGCGTGGGGAATATGAGAGCTTGTACTTGGCCCTACATACAACAACTGTGCCAACCCCTATGCTGATACTTTATACATATAATTGCACCATCCCCTAGGCTAATTTACAATATAATATGCATACTGTAATGGCATTTACTCATATTATGTACATACAATAGCAGCATATAGATAGATATATATTTGTTTAGAATGTACCCGCACTCTTCCCAAATTTTTCTATCATGGGTGCTTGGTCAAATTTTCATATAAAATTATGCAGGAAGGACCAGCACTCCATATTTTCAATCATCAAGTGTTTATTATCACATCACCGTGCATCCAACGTTTCGGCCCCCACTGGGGCCTTTATCAAGGATTATCCTTGATAAAGTCCCCATTGGGGGCCGAAACGTTGGATGCACGGTGATGTGATAATAAACACTTGGGGGCACATTTACTAAGCTCGAGTGAAGGATTCAAAGTAAAAAAACTTTGAATTTCAAAGTTTTTCTCTGGGTACTTCGACCATCGAAGTATTTGCAGTAAATCCTTCGACTTCAATATTCGAAGGATTTTACTTCGAGGGTCGAATATCGATATTCGACCCTTAGTAAATGTGCCCCTAGATGATTGAAAATACGGAGTGCTGGCACCTGGGTTTTTAAATGCTTGGCACCTGGGTTTTTCCAAATCCTTCTGTAATTTGGATCTTCATACTACTTAAAATTAATTTAAACATTAAGGGACAGATTTATCAAGGGCTGAATTTTGAGCTTATGGGAGTTTCTTAAAACGCCCATCAACTCCCATTAACTTGAAATTCGCAAAAAAAAATGACCAATCGAAATTTATTTAACAATTTTTAAAAAATGACTTGAAATTGATTGCAGGATTTCCCCCGTAGGCTAAAACACCAATTTGGAAGGTTTTAGTCAGATAGTTTAATTCAAATTCTTAAAGGGACAGTACATGATAAATTTCGAAATTTAAATTTTACATTTTTTAAAATTTTAATTGAATTTGCACTATTCCCTATAGAATTACACTAAAATAAACTCGAAATTCAAATTAAAAAATGTCAGATTTTCAATTCGACCCTTGATAAATCTGCCCCTAAATAAACAAAATAGGGTTGTGTTGCTTTTAATAAGGGTTAGTTTGCAACAAGTAAAAGGTACTGCTTATTATTATAGAGAGAAAGAAAATAATTTATAAAAAATTTGGATTATTTTGATAAATTGTCTATCGGAGACATCCTTTCCATTCTGGATAATCAATTTCTGGATAATGGATCTCATATCTCTACTATAATGATAAATATGTGTATATATATTTATATATATAGAGAGAGAGAGATAGAGAGAGAGAGAGCCAGAGACAAAGTACCGCTCATACTGGGACTTAAATAGTAATTTTTTTTTTTAATAATAAAACTTTTCCCAGTGTGTGTTGTACTCTGTCTCTATATTTATTTTATTTGAGCAGCAACCAGGCAGTTAATGTTGTGGTCCTCTTTGCACACACACACACACACACATACACACATATATATATATATATATATATATATATAACCCCTTGTTGCCGGCACTCTCGAAATATGGTTTACATGCCTGGGGGCAGTTTTCAACATATTTATCCACTCGAAATCCAATGAGATCCGCACTCTCAGGGCTTATTGAATTAAAACAATTTTATTTTAAAGCTTCAGACTGATGTTTTGGCCTGGCCCCATTCATCGACTGCTGAGAAAGGCCTGGGATCAGGCCGAAACGTCAGTCTGAAGCTTTGAAGTAAAACATATTTTAATTCAATAAGCACTGAGAGTGCGGATCTCATTGGTTTTGGAGTGGATATATGTATATATATATATATACACATATGTAAAATGTATATACACCTGGAATGTGCATAGAACATACTATTACTAACATTATCCATTTTTTTGTCTCCACAGAAAGATTTTCCAAAATGTGGCGTTCCATCTGTAGATGTTTACCTTTCTTTCGAAAGGTAGGGACTTTATTTTACTATAATATCACACATTTCATTCATTCTGTTTATAGAATTGCCTTGCTATATAATATATTGCAGTATAGCCGCATCTCCACTGACAAATTGTTAAAGGGCATGTAAAGTCTAAAATGGAATAAGGCTAGAAATGCTGTATTTTGTATATTAAATATAAACACGAACTTACTGCACCACAAGCCTAATCAAACAAATAATTTATGCTTTCAAAGTTGGCCACAGGGGGTCACCATCTTGTAACTTTATTAGACATCTTTGCAAGACTAAGACTGTGCACATGCTCAGTGTGGTCTGGGCTGCTTAGGGATCGTCATAAACAAAGCTGCTTGAGTTCTGCATGGCTGGGAAGTAAGGCGGGGCTCCCCCTTCTGTTCATAAGTATGATTGTTTCCCTGCAGAGCAGTTAGGGACCGTCTGACAATTCCTATCCACAGCAGTAAATGAAGGGAGAATTTCACTGCATACAGTCATGTTTCTTATAAAAACTGTACACATTTTTTAAATAAAGTATATTGGAGATAGGTTTCTTTTTTATTAAAGGAATTGAAATGGGATTTTATTTTTTTGCCTTTACATGCCCTTTAAAGAATTTGTTCAGTGTAAAAATAAAAACTGGGTAAAATAAAAAGTGTTTCTAATATAGTTAGTTAGCCAAAAATGTAATGTGTAAAGGCTGGAGTGAATTGATGTGTAACATGTCAGTCAGAACACTACTTCCTGCTTTTCAGCTCTCTTGGTTTACACTGACTGGTTACCCTGGCTACCAGGCAGTAACCAATCAGAGACTTGAGGGGGGGGGCACATCGGTCATATCTGTTGCTTTTGAATCTGAGCTGAATGCTGAGGATCAATTACAAACTCACTGAACAGAAATGTACCATGTGGCCCCCCTTCAAGTCGCTGACTAACTCAGAGTTATAGAGCTGAAAAGCAGGAAGTTGGATTCTGGCTGTTTTATTAGTCATCTGTTCACTCCTGCCTTTATATATCACATTTTGGCTAAATAACTATATTAGAAACATTTTTTATTTTGCACAGCCTATCTATTTACACAGTTTTTATTTTCACACTGAACTGTTCCTTTAAGGAATGGAAGTGGATGGAGAATTAATTTGCTGCATAGGGCAATAAGGACACCATTTACTTCAATGCAAATATTCAGAGACAATATAAAAGGCTGTGTGATTCAATGGCATGGTCTAATGAATATTCAATTGAAAACAAAATGTATATAAAATGTGATTATTTACTTTTACAATAGTTCTTATATTTATATGTATATATTAAACTATGTATTTAGACATTTCACTTAACTGAGGCAAGTTTGATTTGTATCGTTATCTATTTACTGACTTCTTTTTTTTCTTTCTAGAAACACTGCGTTGGAACATCCAATGAAATCGTTATGGTAAGCAGCAAAGAACTGGTTAACACTATATGAAAAAAAACAATTTGCTAACTATTTGTGCTATTCAAACCATTGTATTTACAATTCTATTTTGCTATTTTGCTAATTAATTTTGTAATAAAACATATTTTTATTTTTCTCTAGAATATTGAGATCGTCGACATTCTTGCTTTGGTAAGTATCAATATGAACTAAACAAATCTCCTCTCATTTCTCCTTTGAATAATAATCAGACTCGCCCCTGGATCTATAATCACGGCCACCTTCCCCCACTTTTAAACCCAGCTCCTATTGAAATTAAACTACAAATCACCCATTACCATTAACTTAATATGGCACATTCCTTAATATATATTTTTGGTGAAACCCTTTTAAATGTTTCCTAACCAGGAAAGTTGTGAAATCAACCCAGTTTCTAGTTAACGCCAGGAAATATACCTTATCCTTATAGTCTGCTAAGTATCAAATATATATATATTTATATGTGTGTTTATGTATATTTGGTACTTACATATTACATATATTTAATGTTTCCCTGTGCTCTGGAATTTGTAGCTATTGTTCACTTAGTTTATGTAATTTCAGTGTATTTTATTTTAAATTTGCTATTTTTGCAAAGTACAATTTGTTCTACTGCATTTTATTTCCATCCAACTTTTGCTAAGATTATTTCACTGTATGACAGTAATAAACATGTTATGTTTACAAAAGTAAATCTGCTTTCCCCTCCTGGCAAGAGATTTCACCTTTGAATAAATATCAGAAGAAATCCCTATACTGACCCTGCATTTATTTATACACATAAATTAAAAGCACATTTTTCAAAATGAAATATATCTTTAGCAGTTACTCACCTTAAATTGATCTTGAAAGATGATTTTGTTCTATAAAGTAACACAACCTTTTTATCTTGTACCCAGCCTGAACCAGAGGTCACAGAAATCTGCCTGGTAAGCAGAAGCGGCGTTGGTATCGTACATTATTATTATTCACTTTCCCGTGTTGATTTTAAGGGGCAGATTTATCAAGGGTCGAATTTCGAATTGAAAAAAGTTTGAAATTCTAATTCAAAAAGACCAACACAAATTAATAGGTCCATTTCCAATCGAATAGGTCCATATTCGTTCGAATTGAAGGAATAGCGCATGCGATCGAATTCAATTCAAAGTTCTGTCCAAAATTACTTTGATTTTTCAAAGTCCACCAAATGATCTCTAGGAGGTTCCCCATAGGCTAAAACAGCAATTCGGCAGGTTTTAGATGGCGAATGGTCGAAGTCAAATTTTTAAAGAGACAGTACATGATAAATTTCGATATTCGAATTTTCTAATTTTTTTTAAATTCGAATCAAATTTTAACTATTCTCTAGTAATCAAAAAATAGCTTGAAATTCTAATTTTTTTATTCAAAAATTCACCTCGACCTTTGATAAATCTGCCCCCCAACTGTTAATTTATCAAGTAACATTGTTCCTGACAGGCATCTTTGCACTATTACTATTATTAACAAAACATTTTTTACGAAATTGCACATCACACGTTAAGTGGGTTTTTTACTAAAACTCACTTTTTTCAAGTTGAGGTTTTTAAAGGGCATGTAAAGTCAAAAAAAGAATAAGGCTAGAAATGCTGTATTTTGTATACTAAATATAAACATGAACTTACTGCACCACAAGTCTAATCAAACAAATGATTTATGCTTTCAAAGTTGGCCACAGGGGGTCACCATCTTGTAACGTTGTTAAACATCTTTGCAAGACTTAAGCTGGCCATAGATGTTGAGATTTTTAAAAGATCCGATCCTCATCGTGAGACCACGATTTTCTCGGAACGATTGTACGAATTGACCATCAACTAAAAAGACCAATTTGCCAGGAAAACAAAGGGGAGCTGCCTGCTTGCCCCTGTAAACATAGATAGATTGCCCCTGTAAACATAGATAGACAAAGATTTTTTGGCCTGGCTGATCAATTTCAAGACAGATGTCGGCCGAAAAATCGTAAGATGTACGATCGTTCGAATCCCACTAACCACACGATAATTTCGAAGGATTGGTCGGGCTTGCCTAAAATCGGTAGTTTGGCAAGAAGAATCATCACGTCTATGGGGAGCTTAAGGGGCACATTTACTAAGGGTCAAATATCGAGGGTTAATTAACCCTCGATATTCGACCCTCAAAGTAAAATCTTTCGACTTCGAATACCAATGTCGAAGAATTTACCGCAAATAGTTTGATCGAAGGAAAAATCGATTCAAAGGGTATTAATCCATCGATCAAAGTATTTTCCTTTGATCAAAAAAAGCTTAGAAAGGTTTTTGGGAATTTCCCCATAGGCTAACATTATAGCTCGGTAGGTTTAAACCGCCGAAGTATGTAGTCTAAGTTGTTTTTTAAAGAGACAGCATTTCGACCATCGAATGGTCGAATAGTCGAATGATTTTTAGTTCGAGTCGAAGTCGTAGTTGAAGGTCGAAGTAGCCTATTCGATGGTTGAAGTACCCAAAAAAAACCTTAGAAATTCAAAGTTTTTTTTACTTCGAATCCTTCACTCGAGCTTAGTAAATGTGCCCCTAAGACTGTGCACATGCTCAGTGTGGTCTGGGCTGCTTAGGGATCGTCATAAACAAAGCTGCTTGAGTTCTGCATGGCTGGGAAGTAAGGCGGGGGCTCCCCCTGCTGTTCATAAGTATGATTGTTTCCCTGCTCAGCAGTTAGGGACTGTCTGACAATTCTTATCCACAGCAGTAAATGAAGGGAGAATTTCACTGCAAACAGTCAGGTATTTTATAAAAATGGTACACATTTTTTAATTAAAGTATATTGGAGATAGGTTTCTTTTTCATTAAAGAAAGTGAAAATGGGATTTTAGTTTTTTTGCCTTTACATGACCTTTAAGGGGAAAAAAAACTTGAATTTCTAGAGAAAAAACTCAAACTTTTCAAGATTATACCCTGAAGCTGCTAACAATTTGAATCTATAAATACTCAAGCTAAAACCTTTTGAAATTATGTAAAAATCAATGGCAGATGGTCCCTTTTTACCTTCGGAACATGTTTTATGCCTTCATAATTCTAAACATTTTGGGCTGTTTACGCTGTTTTTTGCTTGAAAACTATAGCAATTTTGTGAGTTGTTTGGGTGACAAACTTGAAAAGTTGCACAATTCAAATTTTTGCTAGTTCTTTTAATTTTTTTTTTTTAGATTATTCAATCTAATTTTTTCAACCTGAATTATTAGTAAATTAGCAAAAATTTGTGTGTGGGAGTTTGTTTTTATTAAAAAATGAGAATTGAGGTTTAGTAAATAACCCATAATAGTGATGAGTAAATCTGTTGTTGTGTTATGCAAAAAATTTGCGGAACTGCTTAAAATTTTTTGAAACGACAAAAAATTCACAAAAACCATTGACGTTAATAGGCCACCAAATGTGTTCTTATGTGTGCATCTTTTTTCCCCCTCCAAATGCATCAAAGTCAGTGGGATTATTCTTCCATTTACTATTTTGTCTTGGCAAATTTTTTGTCTCTGCAAACTTTTTGCACTGTTAATTTTTGCCAATGATTGCGAAAATAATTTGCCGAAATGTGGAATTTCAGCAAAAATCCATGCCTGGCCAAAATAATTTACTCATCACTACACATAATAATAATAATAACATTTCAAATCTCCCATAGTACCAATAATGTTACATAAAAAAAGCTGATTTGATTTTATAACATGTCTTTTTATCTCTTAAACAGGAACCACCTCAATAAACTGGCCCCAACAACTGCCAGGTAAGTAGTAAAGAAACAGTTGAAGTTGAGCTTATTTGCTTAATGAATAAGGTATATTTTAGATATTAAACCACAGCACTATAACTATATGGGGGCACATTTACTAAGCTCGAGTGAAGGATTAGAATAAAAAATACTTCGAATTTCGAAGTATTTTTTTTGGCTACTTCGACCATTGAATTGGCTACTTCGACTACGACTTGGAATCGAACGATTCAAAGTAAAAATCGTTTGACTATTCGACCATTCGATAGTCGAAGTACTGTCTCTTTAAGAAAAACTTCGACCACCTAGGCTAAACCTACCGAGCACCATTGTTAGCCTATGGGGAAGGTCCCCATAGGCTTTCCTAGCTTTTTTTGATGGAAGGAAAATCGTTCGATCGATGGATTAAAATCCTTTCGAAAAGGATTTAATCGTTTGATCAAGCGCCTTTTCCTTCGATCGTTCGAGACATTTTATTTATTATAACTTTTTTGAGTGGCTGAATTGAAACAACTGAGTTTAATCCCTTTTTCTCACCTTTTCACCAGGAATTCAATCTAAAACCTGAGGAAAGCACTGAAGAGGTAAGCAGAAAAAAACTTTTACATTGTACATTCATTTGTGCTGTGAAATATTTGTTTATCATCTTCTCTCTCTCTTCTAACTGAACTAAGTTGATCTTATACAATAATGTTTTCTCTTTTATTCAGGACAACAGCAGAGAAGAGCCTGCTGAAGAAACATCTGAGGTAAGCAGAAAAGACAATTAAATTAGAATAAAATATCTAACCCACCATTAGATTTTGCCCTACATAAAATTTATTTGAGCTGTGACATGTGTATTTATTATCTTCTCTCTGTTCTAACCAGGATGAACAAGTAAGTGAGCAGGATGAGACATCCAACAACACCTCCTGCCACTTCCAAGTAAGCAGAAAATAATCAATGACTACACAGCTATAATTAAAGAAATTGGTTTTTATCATACTTTCTCCTGAACTCAGTTGATCTTATACAAAAATGTTTTCTCTTTTAACCAGGACAACAGCAGAGAAGAGCCTGCTGAAGAAGCATCAGAGGTAACCAGAAAAGACAATTAAACTATAATAAAATATCAAACCCAGCATCAGATTGCCCTAAATATCGTCGATTTGAGCAGTGAGATGTGTATTTTTTATCTTCTCTCTGTTCTAACCAGGATGAACAACAAAGTGAGCAGGAAGAAACACCCAGTAACACCACCTGCCATTTCTAAGTAAGTAGAAAATAATCAATGACTACACAATTATAATTAAAGAAATTACAGAGATTGGTTTTATTATACTTTCTCCTGAACTGAGTTGATCTTATACAATAATGTTTTCTCTTTTAACCAGGACAACAGCAGAGAAGAACCTGCTGAAGAAGCATCTGAGGTAACCAGAAAAGACAATTCAACTATAATAAATATCAAACCCAGCATCAGATTGCCCTACATAACAGTGATTTGAGCAGTGAGATTTATATTTTCTCTCTGTTCTAACCAGGATGAACAAATAAGTGAGCAGGATGAGACATCCAACAACACCACCTGCCACTTCCAAGTAAGCAGAAAATAATCAATGATCACACAACTATAATTAAAGAAATTAAAGAAATTGGTTTTTATCATACTTTCTCCTGAACTGAGTTGATCTTATACAAAAATGTTTTCTTTTTTAACCAGGACAACAGCAGAGAAGAGACTGCTGAAAAAACATCTGAGGTAACCAGAAAAGACAAGTTATGATAAAATATCAAACCCAGCATCAGATTGCCCTACATATCGTCAATTTGAGCAGTGAGATTTGTATTTTTCATCTTCTCTCTGTTCTAACCAGGATGAACAACTAAGTGAGCAGGACGAAACTTCCAATAACACCTCCTGCCACTTCCAAGTAAGCAGAAAATAATCAATGACTAGACAACTATAATTAAAGAAATTAAAAATTTTTAAAATATAAAATGTAATAATAAATAATCATAAAAAACCCGAGCAGATTGATCAGAGTTTGTACCAGAAAATATTGAGATAAATTCGGACTTTGATAAATAAACCCCTTATTTTAGCATTAGAACTGAGTTAATGTAAAAAAGTGTTTTTAATTAATGTAATCAGCTCAAATAGATTTTTGACCAATGTCGCCTCTGTATTGCAGAATTTTGAATATGAAAAGAAGCAGACGAAAAGCTCTGGAACATCGAGCAGTGCAAATAGACAGGCACAACCTGCAACTATTAATAAGGTTTCAGCTTTACTTCCCTAATAAAGTCTTTTTTTCTCTCAAGGAGAATGAAACCCTTTTAAACATAATTAGGCCCCTGCAGACCCCCCTTTTCTTACTAGATCCCTCAAACTCCTATATAGGCCCTATTCCACCAATACTAATAGCCAAATGGATCCATTATATATATTAGGGGACAGATTCATTAAGGGTCAAATTGAAAATATGGTAAAAACTCTCAAATTCAAATTGTGAATAATCCAAACTTGATTCGAATTTTAATTAAAATTTTGATATCTATCAAACCTTGCCCCTTTAAAAATCTAATTTGACTATTCCCCACCTAAAACTTCAGTTCAAGTTCAAGTATAAGTTAATGGGAAAGTCCATTTTGAAGATGTCATAATCCATCATGAACTGACGCCCAACAATATAATACTAACAGCTGACGCAGATGTAAAAATAAGTAAGTGACACTTACAGATTCATCATGGGTCTAATTGAAAATTTGAAATTTTGAGTTATTTTATGGTCAAAACTGGCAAATTCAACTAGGGAGTTATTCAAATTAGATTTGAGTTTTTCAAAAAAATTTGAATTCGATTTTCGAGGTTTACCATACTCTGGCTCTTTAAGAACTCGAATTTGGCTATTCGCCACCTAAAACGTGCCAAATTGCTGTTTGAGTCAATGGGGGATGTCCAGGGATCTATTCTGAGTTGTTAGCAGCCTTCCTGACATTCAAGTTTTTTTCAAAGAAAAAACTCTAATTGAGTTTTTAAAACTCCAATCGAATTCGATTCGAGTTTTCGGGTAGATCCTATTCACCCTAGTTTAAAAAATTACATTTTTATAACGAACTTCGATTGGTCGAATTTCGAGTTAATGGGAGTTTATGGGAGTTTTAAAAAATTTACATGAATTTGAAATTCGACCTTTGATAAATGGGCCTCTTAGCTTTATGGGAAGTGTTCACAAATAAAATCATAAATGCATTGTATTCACAAATATTTTTCTTACATTATACTTCTTACTTATATTTATTCTTCTTATAATTTCAGTTAATTTTAGCCTTGCCACGATGGGTGAAAAGAGTAAAAGCCCTGCCGGAATAACCAATTACACGGCACCTGTTCTTCAAGTTCTTGCCTGTAATTACAAGAACGGGGCTGAATATGACAATAAGGTATTGTTGTCTCTCTTCTCTTTTTATTTTATAGCGAATTTTAAGTCATTTAATATGTATGCAGGTGGGTGAGTAAGTAGCTGCCTTGCACTTGGTCTTCTTGCTGGCTGTTTTTGCAAGCACTCATCAATAAAGAAGTAGAAGTTATTACTCCTAGAAAATAAAATACAAACAAAATTATAAATGTTCATGTAATATAACATCAAAAAAATGTCACCAACATCTGGGGTGAGGGTGGCTTAAGAAAGAACATTATAAAACACCTACAAAGAAGAAAGGAAATTGCTCTTTTTTTTGCTCATATAACAAAAGCAAATTTCAGAATTATTATAAGCAAAGTGAATCCATGTCTAACTCTGACCATTCTTTCCTTAGCATTGAGACGTTGAAAAGCCAGAACTACCACCAAGGCGTTAAATGACCAGTAACATCAAAATTTTTTTTTTAAAAAACAGAAAACATATAAGAAAAAAAATACCAAGATAAATTAAACTTTAAAATCGAGAAGCCTTTATTAAGAAACAACTTACTGAAACTCTGCTTCTGATCCTCTTTAGAAAAGGTGATGATCCATCGTGTGGCGCTCTATTTCTCCTCAATGTATACTATTTAAATATAATTTTTTTTTGATGTTACTGTGCTTCAAAAAACCAGGACTACCATCGGGGGGAGGGACAGGGGCATAAATCTAGGGGCCCATTTGTCATTCTGGTACTGGGCCCCAGAAGAAACATCGGTCCCCGATGGAAGTCCTGGAACCACCATTAATAAACAATAAATGTTCCACTTTTATCAATGACCTGCTGTGTTTGCTTATTAGGGAGACAGGGTGGGTGGAAAAAGGAGGGATATTTTTTTCTTGACACACCAAAAAAGTCTGTGTTTTGACCTGCAACTCACAACATGGTTGCATTTTAGCTCATGATCCTGTATTGAGACTTCAGCACTGGGAATAATCTAGAAGACAAGACATGTGAAAAGTTACCTGCTAATGAGATCTGCAGGGAAAACATGTCCATGGAAGGGATCCTATTTAGAAATACAACAATAATCTCCTGCATTATTTCATGGGAGCTTTACTCAAACAATTATACTTATCATTATGTGGAAATAGAAGGTCCTGTTTATATGGAATAAAAAAGGTTTTATATTTGTGTATTTATTCAGTTATACTTTGAACTGAAGAAATCTGTTATAAGCTCTTCTTGTAATACAACATTATAAGAAAACAATTTGATATTAAATATTGACATGATTATACTTTATATAGTGCTGACATGTGTTGCAGAAATGTATACAGTTGTGCAATTGCGCTGAATTTGTCAAGAGGGCAGCTGCATTCATTTTGGGGAATTGGATGCAATTACTGTAGGTGCGTCCAGCTTATATTACGCAAGGGCCTATGTCTAGGTTAGCAATTTTGACGGAGGTGGGGGGAGCAGAATGGAAAAATGTATTTAGCATTTAGGCAATTGAGAGCTGTCCCCAAGATAGAATCCTGCACGGGTCCATTTTTTGGAACCCGTACCCTGCAAACCGCAACCCGGACCCGCATTCTTACCCGCTTGGACCCGCTACCTGACCTGCAAGTACCTTAACCGCAACTTGAAACCGCGACCCGCTGACCATCAAGAATCGGGAAATGGTGTCACTGTAAACCAGAAGTGACATCATCAGAAAAAACGCTATTGAGAAGATCTGCGGCCGACCCGCTACACGCAGAACAGCGTCCACACCTGCACCCGGAACTTCTACCCACAACCTGCAGGGTGCCGCAGGTTTTTTCGGGTAACCCACGGGTACCCGACCCGCTGCAGGACTCTACCCCAAGACACTTCTTCACTAAATCCCACTGGCGGAGGAGGGTTGGTGGGGGTAGTGAGTAGCATTTGTGATAACCCGGTGCAGGGTGTTGTGGAACTGGAAGAATGCACACAGAGATGCCAGACTGCAGGGTAGAAGTCAGTTTTTATTCTGTGCGGATTTGATCAGAATGGTTTTTAGAAAATAGTGAGACAATTTGGGATTTTGATAAATAACCTCTTAATTGTGGGAGAGAAAACAGACTGAAATGGGGTGATCTAGAGAGGCAAACTGAAATGGTCAGATATGACAGGTGAGATCTCTGAGAATACATTCCATTTTGATATAAAGGCTTAAAATGCCACAAATAAATAAAGTCTGTAAAATGGTATTTGGACAGTTGTAGCCCACCCAAACAAAAATGTTACCCTGCTCTACTGTTAAAAAATAGAAATGTCCCAGTATAGGTATGACTACTCTAAAGGTGGCCCATATACCGGCAGATTTTGTCTAACATTACATTGATGGGGTGCACACGATTGTATCGATTCAACAAAATCCTGCCAACAGACGATCAGACAGGTTTAAAGTTTTATTTGTGAGATGATGAAATTGGTGAGTGGACGGTACTTTGAGATAATCATCATTAAATGATCATTCACTGCTCAAGTCTTTTGAGAACGTAAACAAAGGGACAGCGTTGGGTTAAAATATGTGAGATCTTGCAGCCAACACAACCAAAGTCTCCTCATATAATGTTTACCATTGATGGGTTAAATGTTCATTCAAGTGATTGTGGAGACAACAGATCATTCACAGAACACCAACTACAGTGGCATCTTAACAGCCTTAAAAGCTTGAAAGTTCCTGCTTACTGAATGAACCTGCCCAGCAGTTTGTTGGTTGCCATTGTTATAATTATCCTTGGATTGTCTCCAGTGATATCCAGATGTAGGACCTTTGGTAAAGCTGACCATCAAACAATTAATTGGTAATAACTACTGAGTACAAACGTTGGCACACGTAGCGCAGTGAATTTTTTTGACCACACCCATTTTTGTGGCCACACCCCCTAATAACCACGCTCATCAAAATTTGGCAGGTTATGATTCGGCTTTTTTCAGCAGGATTCGGATTCAGCCCGAATCCTTCTGCCAGGCTGAACCGAATTTGCATATGCAAATTAGTTGCGGGAGGGAAATTGTGTGACTTTTTGTCACAAAACAAGGAAGTAAAAATTGATTTGCCCTTCCCAACCCTAATTTGCATGTGCAAATAAGGATTTGGTTCGGTATTTGGCTGAATCTTTCGCAAAGGATTCGGGGGTTAGGCCGAATCCAAAATAGTGGATTCGATGCATCCCTACTAAATTGCCTAATTTAGTGTTGTTATTGCTGCTGTTTTACTTTTCTGTTACCAGGACATTGTCTGACAGCAGGAACCAGAAATAACCACTGATTTTATATTACAGCTATGGGATCTGTTATACAGAAACCCATTATCCAAAAAGATCCAAACCACTGATTTTATATTACAGGTATGGGATCTGTTATACAGAAACCCATTATCCAAAAAGATCCAATTTCCTTTTTCTCTGTAATAATAAAACAGTACCTTGTACTTGATCCAAACTAAGATATAATTAATCCTTTTTGGAAGCAAAACCAGCCTATTGGATTTATTTTATATTTATATGATTTTCTAGTAGGTATGAAGATCTAAATTACGGAAAGATCCATTATCTGGAAAGCCCCAGGTCCCGAACATTCCAGATAACAGGTCCCATACCTGTACATGATTATCTATACTATTCCTACAAAGAAATAGCAGTAGTAAATGGGAGCAGATTACACCCTGGAACCTGTAATGATACGTTCATAAGTATTTGGTACTTGGGCACCTGCATTTAAAAAAAAAAGATTTGTGGGAGCTGGAGTGTCAATCAAGAAGAAATAGTCTGATTCAAAATTCATGAAGCAGAAATGTATTGTTTTGGAAGTTCTGCATTGTATCTGTATATTAATTTTCTAGTAAGCCTCCTGAGTGCAAGTTGAGTGAAGCTATAATGAGATCCAGTAAAGTGTTTTGTTTATTTTTTTAATTCTTTTCTTGTAAGTGTGTGTGAGGGATATTACCTACTCTGTCCTGTGTGTTGACGCCATCTGCAATTTCATAATAATTCAGTTTCCTACTTTTTCCTGGCCAGGCACATTGGTGTTATGTATGATTGTAATATCAGTCTGAGAGCTTGCACTGTAGCAGGGATTTTCATTCTCCATAGCAGCTTACATGGACAATATTATGCACCATGTTGTTATGTCTAAGGATATCAGAGATCACAAAACAGTTCCACAGTAAAGGTGCCCAGACATGCACCAATATTATCAATATAGATAGAAAAGAGAAAACCTTTTCAGAGAGGCAATCAAGCTGACCTGGTCTCTTTATTTTTACTTTTTGTAAGAGTGAGGGCTGCCACCAAATACAAGAAAATCCTTTGGGTTGTGTCCATTGACAAACACCTGTTGTTTTACCCCAGTGATGATCATAGCTAAAGTAAGTGAGTGTAATAACCCAGTGTCAGGTGCAAGTGGATGAGAAATAACAGACCACCAAGTGTTCTCTGTGCTTTTAGAGGCAGCATTTGTTTGCTGTGCCTGGAACAGGAGGATAGAGTAACACTTAGGGGCTTATTTACTAAAACTCGTTTTTTTTTCTCTTTCATATTTTACCGGAAACAAACTCAACCAAACTCCCTTACATGAACTTGGCTCATTTACTAATATTTCAGGTTGAAAAAAATCAGATTATAAAAATTTGATTTATTTCTTTGCGTTTACAAACAAAAAATTCTAATTGAAATTCGAATCATATGACAGCTGCCATTGACTTTTATGTGAATTTGACAGGTTTTCAGATTCAGATTTTTTCAGCTTCAGGGCATAATACATCTTTAAAATTGTATTTCTAATAATTTGAGTTTTTTCATGAAAAAATTCAACTAGAAAATTTAGATTTTTCATAAATAACCCCCTTAGGGTTTGGGCTGCCTGGTTAGAGTTTTAAAGGGGAAAATGCCATGGTTTCATGTGGGAAAAATAGAATTTTTCATGATTTCTTAAACCCCAAGGCTGTTAAAAGTCAGACTAAAAAAGTGCTCCATCTCAAACCTGTCGAGGTCATGTAGAAGTCAATGGCAGATGTCCCATTGACATTTTGAAGATATCCTAATCTATGATGGGTTTCGTACAATAATCTGAAGAGTTTTCGGTTGTCAAATCCGATTTGGATTTCTTGACAATTTTATAAAGACTTTTTCCTGCACCAGATTTTTTTTTTGGTTAATTTATCGACAAAGGAAGGTAAATATGTGCACAGGAGTTTGGTCAAAGTGGTTTTAATAAAATAATAAGACTTTTTTTTGGCTTTTAGCAAAAAAAAACCCAAATGTATGGTATATATACATATAAATATCAAAGTTTTTGAGAACTTGACTCAGTTGAAATACCTGGACCTGCGCAAATGCCCCCTTAGCTGCACCTGCAACAATGCTGAACTGCAAATGTGGTTTAGAAAGGCCCCTCTGCAGATTATCCATCCTTATAACCTGACATGTCCTGGCAATGAAAACTCTTACTTTCATGACACCCATGTCTGTGATAAGGAATTTAAACTGAAGCTCTTTTGCTCTTTCCCAGCATTTTGCTCTTGATCATCATTCCCATTGTATACAGCAAGTTCTACTGGCGGATCAAGTACAATTACTTTCTCTTTGTTGCCTGGCTACATGAACGATGGAAGTCAGAAAAAGAACTCTATAAATATGATGCTTTTGTCTCTTACAATACCCATGATGAGGAGTGGGTATATAAAATGATGCTACCTATGCTAAAGACCTCAGCTCTTCGTCTCTGCCTCTATCACCGGGACTTCCAGCTTGGTAGAGACATCATAGACAATATTGAGGACAGTATACACAACTGCCGTAAAACCATTTGTGTTGTGAGCCGGAGCTACCTGCAGAGTGAGTGGTGCTACCTAGAGATGCAGCTCGCCAGCTACAAACTCTTTGATGAGATGAGGGATGTCCTTGTACTTATCTTATTAGATGATATCCCAGACAGAGAGCTTTCCACTTATCACAGGATGAGGAAGCTGATGCTGAAGAAAAGATATATTACCTGGTCAGCTGAACTGGAAACACAAGAGTTGTTTTGGGCTAAAGTTGAAGAGGCAGTGTTGGGCAGAATGCCCTCAGAAGTTGTAGTGGGAGCAAAAATTAGAAAGCTTAACCATTGTTCAGCTCAGGAGTACTAAGTGCTGAGAGTGGATAGATGAAGGCCAGTGCCTAACCCTGAGTATGCAATGCAGTCCCTTCCCACATGATATTACCCACTCTGCTGCCGTAGACGCAACCTCAACCCACTATAGCAACAATCTCACAGCCACAGATCCCTTCCCAGAGACTATTATCCCACTACTACTATAGGCACCAGCTCTTCCTACTATACCTGCTATCCCACAGTTACACTCCCTTTCCAGAGACTATTATCCCACTGCTACTATAGGCACCATCTCTTCCTACTATACCTGCTATCCCACAGTCACACTCCCTTCCCAGAGACTATTATCTTACTGCTACTATAGACACCATCTCTCCCTACTATACCTGCTATCCCACAGCCACGCTCCCTTCCCCGAGACTATTATCTCACTGCTACTATAGACACCATCTCTCCCTACTATACCTGCTATCCCACAGTCACAGTCCCTTCCCAGAGACTATTATCCCACTGTTACTATAGGCACCACCTCTCCCTACTATACCTGCTATCCCACAGTCACAGTCCCTTCCCAGAGACTATTATCCCCCTGTTACTATACGCACCATCTCTCCCTACTATACCTGCTATCCCACAGCCACAATCCCTTCCCAGAGACTATTATCCACTGTTACTATAGACACCATCTCTCCCTACTATACCTGCTATCCCACAGTCACACTCCCTTCCCAGAGACTATTATCCACTGTTACTATAGACACCATCTCTCCCTACTATACCTGCTATCCCACAGTCACACTCCCTTCCCAGAGACTATTATCTCACTGTTACTATAGGCACCATCTCTCCTACTATACCTGCTTTGCAACAGTCACAGGCTATTATTCCCAGTGTTATTATAGGCTCTGCTCTGTCTAAATAGTCAAAAGGCTAGAGCACAGCTGAACTTTTTCATAGTATTCCTACTGGGATGCAGCAAACCCAGTATTTTAGTATTTGGACGAATCCTTTGCAAAAGATTCAGCCAAATACTGATCCATATGCAAATTAGTGAAATCAGGGAGAACGCGTGATGAAAAATCAGGTGATTATTTGGATATGGTGCGAATCCTAGATTTGGTACATCCATAATTCCTACCTCAAACTGCCGCTCTGTGGGCCCCCAAAGTATGTGCAGTGCCCCTGTTTTGACCCCCATAAGGTAAGCTCTGTACCAAACCATCGTCTGAAACACCACTAGTACGCTGCAGGGAGGTCCTGCTGTTTGAACTGTCAAATTATAAACTATATTAGCTAAGGAAACCATGGTGATCCTTTACTGTATCTGATAAATTGTTTATATTTAAATTGCTAAAATTGCAGATTTTTCAATTGCTATATTGTGGTTAGCAACCTATTGTTCTGTTGATGGGCTGCTGATGGTCTTCTGGGGAGGGAAAAAGGGGGTGATATCACTTCAACTTGCAGTAAAGAGTGACTGAAGTTTTTCAGAGCACAAGTCACATGACCTGAGAGCACCTGTGAAACTGACAACATGTCTAGCCCCATGCCAAATTTCAAAATTAAATATAAAAAAAATCTGTTTGCTCTTTTAAAAAAACATTGAGTTCAATGGAGAATTCTTCTAGAGCAGCGCTATTAACTGTTACGTTCTAGAAAGAAACATGTTTTCCGGTGACAGTATCCTTTACAATGAATACAAAAAAACAGCCAGGTTACTTGTTTCCTGATAGAATTGGCCATAGCTAGGGATGGGCGAATCTGAGCCGTTTCGTTTCGCCAAAAATTTGCCGCTGGCGAATTGTCGGCGACGCCCATTAAAGTCTATGAGAGAGCCCAGAGGGGCTGATAAGGTTTATGTATAGTTTCAGCAAAGCCTCATGCGCACTATCCTTTAAGAGGGAGGGGGCGATGGAGGACACCGGCTTTCGGGCACCCCCACGGCAAATCTGGCCCTGGCCAGGGGCCCAGAAAACCTTAGATCATGGGCCCACTCTCCAAACTATTTTTATTCCTCTCCTCACTCTTTATTCTAGTCTTTTTTCTTTATATACTATAATCTATCAATCAAGATTGTCATCCCTGTCCTCCATTGAAACATGCTCCATTTAGCAGCAGAATGCAATGCCTATTAACTTATTTTAATAAATATACAAATGGATGCAAGGAACCCTAAAGTACAAACAAAAACCCCCAGATCTGTGGATGGCAGGATATAATTGTCCCATAGCATAAAATACTCATTATATATATATATATATATATCTGGACATGGCTTTTTGTGCACAGCAGTATTCCATACTGCATTAAGGCTGTACTGACTCTGCATATGTTTAGCCCAGTGAAGGGCATAATGTGATTAAGAAGGCTGTATCCCTGCCAACTATCAGCTCTGCAGTGGTTTTGGATCTAGGGTTTTGGACTGTAGTCTCTAATTGTTTATATTGTGCAGAACCTGGCTGACACACATCTCTAGTCTTTCTCTCGTAAAAAGGCCAATTCATTCCCTTCATAATCTGTTTTTATGGTCCAGGGAGGTTATTAAACGGGAAGTGTGTAACGTACAATTATGTTCCTCTTGTTTGATTTCCTCACTACAAAGTGGTTTAGGCTTACAGCATACAGGTATCACTTCTCTTATACGGGCGTCCAAACATCCCTGTCTATCTGTCCATCTACTGCAGTGATTCCCAACCAATAGCTCGTAAGCATCATGTTGCTCCCAACTCCTTGGATGTTGCTCTCAGTGTCCTCAAAGCAAGTGCTCATTTTTGAATTCCAGCATTGAAGCAAGTTTTAATTGCATAAAAACGAAGTATAGTGCCAAGTAGAACCTCCTGTAGGCTGCGGGTCACATGGGGGCTACAAAATAACCAATTACAGCCCTTATTTGGCACCCCAAGGGATTGTTTCATGCTTCTGTTGCTCCCCAACTCTTTTTACATTTTAATGTGGCTCACGGGTAAAAAAGGTTGGGGACCCTGATCTGTACAGTAGAGTAGAGGTCTGCCTGTCTGCTTCACATGGTGTTTTAAATATTTTATTGGATTTTCACAATGGACAGCAAAAAGATAACATAACGGCAGCTACTATCCTGCTGTCTCGATCTGCTTCACATGCTGCTTCACAATCAGTAGCATTAGCTGAGACATCCACCGGGGGTCAGTAGCACTCAAAATGCCCATATACCATAGAGCAGAGATTCCCAACCAATGGCTTGTGAGCAACATTTTGCTCCCCGACCCACCGACCCAGGATGTTGCTCCCAGTGGCCTCAAAGCAGGAGCTTATTTTTGAATTTCAGGCTTTGGGGCAAGTTTTAGTTGCATAAAAAATGTGAACTGCCAAACTGAACCTCCTGTAGGCTGCCAGTGCACATGGGACTTATTTTACACCATCCAGGAACATTTGTCATTCTTGTATTGCTCCTCAGCTCTTTTTACATCTGAATGTGGCTCATGTCTAATAAAAAGTTTGGGGACAGCCAATGTCAACTGCAATTTACCCCTTACAAATTCCCCTCCTTCTTAAGAAGTAGCAGTGGTGTAGCTTAGCAATTTTTGTGTGATGTCTTGTGGGGAAGAACCAGGCCAGCTGAAAATGGAATTAAAGTGTAATAATATTACTAGGAACATCCCCTAAATTATCTTAAAGCCTGTACAGAGGGTAACTAAAAGAAAAAGGACATTTGTTGGCAAGAAACAGCAAAAATTACAGAGAATTACAGAGAAAGTAGAATGTGGAAAAGAAAGCCCTGATGCGGAACATCAGGGCCCGGCAAGGAGCTGCTGTTTCATCTATATTTAGACAACGTGGAGATTTCCCTGGTGGGTGGTTCTGCCTTTAATGTGTCACAGTCACTATCCATAGCGAGAGAGAAATCTCCCTTGAGAATGGTTTGGCCCACACTGTCTTTCCCAAGTTTATCAAGGAAGCCCATGAGGACATGCCCTGGGGAGTCATTAGCAGGACTGCTGGAGTCAACTGGATACTGTTTTTACCAAGTACAGTATGTCTTCTTTAACTTTACTATCCCCAAAATCCTCTATCATTCCTGTATCATTGAGAGATCTATGGAGTTATGTAGTTGGAGGCATAATATCATGGCTGATCATCTTCATATTAGGCAGTCATCCCTCAGAGCAGTGTTGGACTGGGGTGTACAGGGCCCAACAGGGCTGTCACTTCAGGGCCCCCCATTCGTGAAACTTTGAGCCGGCCTACACTTACCCCCCCCATGCACCTTGTATCATGCTAACCTCTACTTTCAGTCCAAGACCCACTGTGAGGACAGGGCCCCATAAAACAAATTTGCTGTGTGTCTGGCTCGGTTTCAGAATTATTTAGGTTACAAAATATTTGCTCGCCCCACTCTTAATAACCTTCATTGTGGTCTTTCTTAAGAGCATAGGTGTGCAAATAGGCATTCCTGACAAAGCTTTCCCTAACTGGTCTTTATGGTCATTCAGGGGGGAGCTACACATTTTGGGGCAGACTAGAACACATGTACACAGGGAATTTTGATGTATCTGCTTTCCTGGTAGTGATGACCAAAACATTTGATACCCATAACCAGCTCACAATTTCAGGTGATAATCTCCTGCGAAAGGCAACCATGATCCTTGACATAGAAGGAACAATCTGTGGAGGCTGGAGGAACTACATGTGTAGATTCTAATACAAAGAGCCCTCCTGTATACTGGCATTTCAGGTATCTATTTGCCCCAATCCAAGAGCAGGAGATATAAGTGCAAGAGGAGCCAAACAGTCTATAATGTGCCATGAAATGCTGTTGGTGCCAATACCAGGGACAATCCCTGTTGTACTTGAGACCTTTTACTATTGCTGACCAGTCTATTATAAAATATATTTTGCTTGGCAGAGATCAACAAGCATTTAGTCATTTATCCTAATAAGCTGAAGAGCACTTTTTAAGAGGTCATCAGAGTCTTAAAATGAGATTACTAATCATGGCTTATCCTAATTATATGAATTACAATCAGTAAACAGGTGAGTAATTTCCTTGGGAATCACCCAAATTCAAAACTTAGAAATGCTGTATAGTGTCCCTTTTATATTCTGGGTGTAATGTAAGGATGGAGCCTGGTATGATATGAATGATGGGTAATCTCATAGGAATCATCTTGGTGCTGTACAAAACTAGTACCCAGGGTAGGGGGGGGAAGTTTTTTAAACTACAGGTTGAATTCTCATTTAAAAGAACTGCATAGGGTGCTGTTATGATCCAATATTTGGGCCAATGGGTAAGTGATTAGCTTGATTTGGTCTCTACCTTGGTGGCTGAATCAGAAAAATCAGTTTGTCTGCTGACCTCACCCAATGAGCAGGTCTTTACTCAAAAAGAATATTGATGAATACCAGTGAAAGATCAGTTAAAATTCTCTCTGAATTTTCTATGGCTCCAGCCCCATGAGAGAGCAATGCAAAATAAACTTGAGAATATTTGCATATAATAATCATATCCCCGCTAGGACACCACAAAAATGTTTAATTCTTATTTTTTTAATACAGACTCCGCCTACTCACTCATTGTTCTTTTGAAAACTATCACAGGTCAGAAGGGAATTACTGATTGTATAACCTAAAATGAAGTTGGAGGCAAATTGCTTCCTAGTCTCTAAAAATTGTTTATTAGAATTGAATTGGGAGCAGAATCAGTAAACACTATAAATGCGCATACCGGAGACCTCTAGTGACCAAACAGAGGTAAAACTATGAATTCAAAAAACTTTTCTCCAAGGCATGCTAATGAGTAAAAAAATGCTTTATTTACATCAATAATTTAAAAGACATGAAAAGTATACCCTCTAACGCCTGACGCATTTCATGCTTACCCAGCACTTAGTCTGCCTATGACTAAGTGCTGGGTAAGCATGAAACGCATCAGGTGTTAGAGGGTATACTTTTCATGTCTAAAAATTGTTGCCAAAAATATTCGTAACTCTTTGCCCATTGGACGCATTTATCTTGCCAGATGACAGGTGGCGGTAAATAGATCATAAAGAAACGGGAAATGCACCGGCAGTCGGAGACTTGAAAGATGGTACTGTTACTTATACTGGTACTATTTACTTATATATTTTATTATTTGTTTATATATTTACTTTATTACAATCCTGTTTGCTAAATTACTGAAAATGTGTTGACTATCTGAATATTTTTCATTTCATGTTTTTGTTCATTTTGAACTAGCACACCCAGTGTCGGACTGTGCTGGCGGGACACCGGGAAAAAACCCAGTGGGCCCCGCCGGCCCAGATCCACTACTTAGTTGGGCGTCGCGACCCCACTTTGTCGGGGGTCACGGTAGAATAGAAGATCTGCGCACGGGCACAAAGGTAGCGCTCCGAGCATGCGCAAAAAAACGGCGCCGAGCGCATTCGCACTAGCCCAATGAAGCACACCAGAGCGGCAGCGGGGCCCGCAGGTTGGCCCTGGGACAGTAGCCCCGGTGGGCCCCAAGCCCCCCAGTCCGACCCTGAGCACACCTATTTGTTACTTGTGAGACTGCAGGATCGTAGCCGTCCTGTTATTTTCCTCTTGCAGTTTATTGTGAAAAATCAAGTAAAATATTTGAACACAAACTGGTATTTCAGTAAAAATCCGCATAGATATTCACAAAAAAACAAAACCAGTCTGAGCACTCTCTGACAGTTGCCACGTAAATTCCCATTTTTAATTATTTTGTAGAATCAGAATTCCCAGAAACCTTGGAATTGTTTTTGAACCAGTGCTGGAAGTGACACCGGCTGAAGACCCCTGTCCAGTCGTTACATTTTTAAATGAACATACATTTTTAATTTGGGTGGTGTGTATTTATTTTTTCATTGTTTACTACTTTTATGTTTATTTTCCAGTATGTGAAGGCTTCCTGCACAGGGATACACAGCCTGCAGCAGAATAACTGGCTACTTTCCAGTATATCCCCTTGTCAATCCAAGTTCTGGTTCTAAATAAATGAAATATTTATTATTTGTATTTTTTGCACTAAACATGGAAACTGTGACATTAAGGGGGTTATTTATTAAGCTCCAAATCGGAAAAATTCTGAATTTTTGGACTTTAAACAAAAAAAAATCTGAAGTCCGATGGTATAAAAACCCAGACTTTTCGGGAAAAGGTCCGCAATTTGCCCGAACGTATTTTTTGCATGATAAATAAGGTCCATTCGAGAATTCGGATTTGCACAAAATTTTTATCTTAGAAATACAGATATAAATTCCGATCTTAGTAAAATGCTTTCATTTTGTAATTTCCTGATTCTTGAGGGCAAGTGTTGTAGGAATATAAATCCTCCTTATCTGTAAGCCTGAGACCAAGCTTACAGAATGGAGAGGTTTTTTTCATACAGGGCTATTTTTTTTAACCCTTACCTAATGTAGAGCCAATAAACGTGCAGCAATCAGTCACATGACTCGTGCAACCCATCACTAGTAACAGCTCTAGAATTGACTTGAATTTGCTGCATGTGCTTAACGAACAATGGAAATATATGGGAATGTGAAGGAGTTGTCTCAGTATTCATAATCTTTAGACCATATGTGCTAATTATAGATGTCTCTGGATTTATTGTTGCATCTGGTATACATGGTGCAACAAGATGCAGCACACAGTCCATCCAGTGTTGCATTGTTTATGTCACAATCTCTGGCTAAAATAAATGGGTTAAACACCTTTTTCATGTATGTGACTCCTTTTTCATTACCAAGGGGCAGATTTATCAAAATTGAAAATTAAAAATGTTGAATTCAAATTTTGAGTTTATTTTAGTGTAATTTGTCTAGGGAATAGTGCAAATTCAATTCAAGTTTTAAAAAAATTGAAATTCGAATTTCAAAATTTATCATGTACTGTCCCTTTAAAAATTTGAGTTCATTTATTCACCATCTAAAACTGGTGAATTGGTGTTTTAGCCAATGGGGGACCTCCTACATCAGTTTCTAGTCATTTGGTGGACTTTTGGGGGGGGGAAAAAACTGAAAAACTCGAATTTGATTCAAATTAGATTTGAGTTTGCAGGTCAATCCTATTCACTCGAATTGAAAAATGTTAATTTTTTAATACATTTTGATTGGTCATTTTTTTCGAGTTTTTAGAAACTCCCATAAACTCAAATTCAGCTCTTGATAAATCTGCCCCTCTCAGATTTATCAAAGGTCGAGGTAAATTTTAGAATGAAAAAAAAAATGAATTTTGAGCTATTTTTTGTGTATGTTGACTAGGGAATAGTCCAAATTCAATTCGAATCTGAAAATAATTAGAAAATTTGAATATCGGAATTTATCATGTACTGTCTCTTTAAAAATTCAACTTTGACCATTCACCATCTAAAACCTGCCGAATTGCTGTTTTAGCCTATGGGGGACCTCCTAGAACCTATTTGGAGTCAATTGGTGGACTATGAAAAATCTATGTTTTCTTGGGAAAAACTGTGAATTTGATCGATTGTGCTATTCTTTCGATTCATACGATTCGACTTCAGCGGAATACGGACCTACTCGATCAAAAACAGACCTATTCGACAAAAAACAACTTTGACTTAATTTCGGTTGGTCTTTCTGAATTCGAATTTCGAAGTTTTTTCAATTCAAAATTCGACCATTGTAAAATCTATATGTACAACGTTCTGCGGTACAGGGCTGCACAATATGTTTTTGCTTTAAAATGGTTATTATTCATATGAACAATTCCATTAATATGTTCTGTTATTTAAGAGGCACATTTCCACTGCAGGCCTTACTAAACAAGTGTTCATGTCAGCTGATGCAAGAGCTTTGCTTATGGCATCGTTTTCGTCCAAGTATTAATTTATTATACAGACAGTAATGTCATCATTCCCTGTTCAAAAATAAAGATCTGGACAATAACTGGGACATTGTGTAACTGAGTGGATTTGTAATAAATTATGACAAATTGTAATGTGTTTTATTATTATTATACTGAATCAAAAAAACTAAAGTATTTACCCTGTTTAATATTTTTTTATAATTATTGGGCCAGATTTAATTTTATGAGAAAACTTTATTTTATGGTTTATCAAATAAAAAAAACTTGTAGGTGAGAATCAATTTGAGGAGAAAAAACTTTTTCTCTTAATTCAGGATCAGTTTTTTCCCATAGACTCCTGAAATTGAATCTCGCCCATGAGATTTTACGTTAACCCATAAAATGAGCTTTTCTTGTCAAATTGAATCTGTCCTATTATATCAATGTGATCACAATGACTGATTAATCACCTACTGATAAATACACATTTAAGAATCCCATAGGAATGAATAGAAAGTGGAAGAATTATTTTGCAGTGAGCTCTAATCTCCTATTCTGATAAATCTGCCCCTAAATTTTAAACATAAACTGTAGCGTAACTTGTAATTAACCCAACACAGCCATCTGTCATTGTGATGTCATAATGGACTGCACCTGAGATGTGCGATGTCATAATGGACACAGCCAAGGTGTCTAGCAGCAGCCCAGAATAGCTCATTCTTGATCAGGAATCTGAGGTGAGTGGAGCTCAGCATATTTGGTTGGGTGAATTAGCAAAAATAGTCATTTTATAATGGTACTGTGTGGGCTTAGAGACTGTTAGTGGTTTGTGGAATATGATGAATAGGTTTTTGAATGTGGGAATTTAACTTTGAACTGGGATATAGTACTTGCTCCTCCTATTCTCACGCCATTCCCTGTGCTGATATCTTATTCATATAACTGAGTATTTCCTCTGCTGATTTCATATACAATTGTTTTGCTATCAGCAAGGATCCATGCTAGCTCAGTTAATATCAGTTAATATCAGATACAAGCCAATGTTGTATTCCCCATACTCTATAAATGACTACTGGGTAGTCTCTGCAGTGATATATTATTGGTACAATGATGGCACTGTTCCTTCTACAGATATATTATGCTGTTCCCTATACTCATGCCCTATAAAAACACACATATTAAACTTATTTGGAACAAACACAACCCACATATCTGCATTATTTTATACCGGCCCACCAATCATTATCTAATTGCTAATCCACATATTATCCATCGGCTGCACATATGAGGGCACAATGATGTCAACCTCTTAGAAAGAATAAATAGAATTTCCATTAAAGGAACAGCAACACCAAGAAATTAAAGTTAATTAAATATGATGTTTTGTTGCTCTAGACTGGTGTGTTTGCTTCAGAATCATATAACTACACAGCAGATTATTTATATAAACTATAGTAGCCTTTCTGAAGCAAATACATCATTTTTATCAGTTCAGGACAACAATATATTATAATTTCAATACTTTAAAACATTTACATTTTCAGTATTGCTGTTCCTTTAACATTTGTGCTGCATGTAATATCAATGTGATGTCATAATAGGCACTTTAGCCCACATTGTGACCATGGGCTGCACAGGTGATGTCATAGTGATGTCATAATAGACACAGTCAAAGTCTTTAACACCAGCCTTGCTTGACTCATTCTTGATCAGGCAACTGAGGTGAGTGGAGCTCAGGATATCTGGGTGGGAAAATAAGCAAAAATAGTCATTTTATAATGGTACTGTGTGGGCTTAGAGACTGCTAGTGGCGTGGGGAATATGAGAGCTTGTACTTGGCCCTACAACTGTGCCATCCCCTATGCTGATACTTTATACATATAATTGCACCATCCCCTAGGCTAATTTACAATATAATATGCATACTATAATGGCATTTACTCATATTATGTACATACAATAGCAGCATATAGATAGATATATATTTGTTTAGAATGTACCCGCACTCTTCTCAAATTTTTCTATCACGGGTGCTTGGTCAAATTTTCATATAAAATTATTCAGGAAGGACCAGCACTCCATATTTTCAATCATCAAGTGTTTATTATCACATCACCGTGCATCCAACATTTCCGCCCCCACTGGGGCCTTTATCAAGGATTATCCTTGATAAAGTCCCCATTGGGGGCCGAAACATTGGATGCACGGTGATGTGATAATAAACACTTGGGGGCACATTTACTAAGCTCGAGTGAAGGATTCAAAGTAAAAAAACGTTGAATTTCGAAGTTTTTCTCTGGGTACTTCAACCATCGAAATATTTGCAGTAAATCCTTCGACTTCGATATTCGAAGTTGAAGGATTTTACTTCGAGGGTCGAATATCGATATTCGACCCTTAGTAAATGTGCCCCTAGATGATTGAAAAATACGGAGTGCTGGTCCTTCCTGAATAAATATATATATATAATACACAAAAGCCATGAGTAAATTATATCTTTATAAACGGTGACTAGTGATGTCATCAGTTATAAGTCACATGACTCACTAAAACTTGTGTATTATAATAAATAAAGTACCCCCTTCGGCCTCGTGCTTTTGTATGGTCATGGAACTCCTTGGTGACTTATAATATCCTTATATTTTACAATAGGGGGTACTTTATTCACTATATATCTCAAAGTATATCACTTAGTAGGAGTTATAAATCAAAAGGATTTTATTTGAAGCCCAATGTGAAACAGTCATATTTCTTAATGGTAACAAAGGTCAATATTTGTGACCTGGTATTTATAGTATATAGATGCATTATAGTATAATAGTCCCAGTGTACATCTATATATAGTTATGGGACCTGTAATCCTAAATGCTTGGCACCTGGGTTTTTCCAAATCCTTCTGTAATTTGGATCTTCATACTACTTAAAATTAATTTAAACATTATGGGACAGATTTATCAAGGGCTGAATTTTGAGCTTATGGGAGTTTCTAAAAACGCCCATCAACTCCCATTAACTTGAAATTCGCAAAAAAAATGACCAATCGAAATTTATTTAACAATTTTTAAAAAATGACTTGAAATTGATTGCAGGATTTCCCCGGTAGGCTAAAACACCAATTTGGAAGGTTTTAGTTAGATAGTTTAATTCAAATTCTTAAAGGGACAGTACATGATAAATTTCGAAATTTAAATTTTAAATTTTTTAAAATTTTAATTGAATTTGGACTATTCCCTATAGAATTACACTAAAATAAACTCGAAATTCAAATTAAAAAATGTCAGATTTTCAATTCGACCCTTGATAAATGTGCCCCTAAATAAACAAAATAGGGTTGTGTTGCTTTTAATAAGGGTTAGTTTGCAACAAGTAAAAGGTACTGCTTATTATTATAGAGAGAAAGAAAATAATTTATAAAAAATTTGGATTATTTTGATAAATTGTCTATCGGAGAAATCCTTTCCATTCTGGATAATCAATTTCCGGATAATGGATCTCATATCTCTAGTATAATGATAAATATGTGTATTTATATTTATATATATAGAGAGAGAGATAGAGAGAGACAGAGACAAAGTACCGCACATACTGGGACTTAAATAGTAATTTTTTTTTTAAATAATAAAACTTTTCCCAGTGTGTGTTGTACTTTGTCTCTATATTTATTTTATTTGAGCAGCAACCAGGCAGTTAGGGTTGTGGTCCTCTTTGCACACAAACAAATATATATATATATACATATATATATATATATATATAAAACCCCTTGTTGCCGGTACTCTCGAAATATGGTTTACATGCCTGGGGGCAGTTTTCAACATATTTATCCACTCGAAATCCAATGAGATCCGCACTCTCAGGGCTTATTGAATTAAAACAATTTTATTTTAAAGCTTCAGACTGATGTTTTGGCCTGGCCCCATTCATCGACTGCTGAGAAAGGCCTGGGATCAGGCCGAAACGTCAGTCTGAAGCTTTGAAATAAAACATTTTTTAATTCAATAAGCACTGAGAGTGCGGATCTCATTGGTTTTGGAGTTGATATATATATATATATACACATATATAAAATGTATATACACCTGGAATGTGCATAGAACATACTATTGCTAACATTATACATTTTTTTGTCTCCACAGAAAGATTTTCCAAAATGTGGCGTTCCATCTGTAGATGTTTGCCTTTCTTTCGAAAGGTAGGGACTTTATTTTACTATAATATCACACATTTCATTCATTCTGTTTATAGAATTGCCTTGCTATATAAAATATTGCAGTATAGCCGCATCTCCACTGGCAAATTGTTAAAGGGCATGTAAAGTCTAAAATGGAATAAGGCTAGAAATGCTGTATTTTGTATACTAAATATAAACACGAACTTACTGCACCACAAGCCTAATCAAACAAATAATTTATGCTTTCAAAGTTGGCCACAGGGGGTCACCATCTTGTAACTTTATTAGACATCTTTGCAAGACTAAGACTGTGCACATGCTCAGTGTGGTCTGGGCTGCTTAGGGATCGTCATAAACAAAGCTGCTTGAGTTCTGCATGGCTGGGAAGTAAGGCGGGGCTCCCCCTTCTGTTCATAAGTATGATTGTTTCCCTGCAGAGCCTGACAATTCCTGTCCACAGCAGTAAATGAAGGGAGAATTTCACTGCATACAGTCATGTTTCTTATAAAAACTGTACACATTTTTTAAATAAAGTATATTGGAGATAGGTTTCTTTTTTATTAAAGAAATTGAAATGGGATTTTATTTTTTTGCCTTAACATGCCCTTTAAAGGATTTGTTCAGTGTAAAAATAAAAACTGGGTAAAATAAAAAGTGTTTCTAATATAGTTAGTTAGCCAAAAATGTAATGTGTAAAGGCTGGAGTGAATTGATGTGTAACATGTCAGTCAGAACACTACTTCCTGCTTTTCAGCTCTCTTGGTTTACACTGACTGGTTACCCTGGCTACCAGGCAGTAACCAATCAGAGACTTGAGGGGGGGGCACATCGGTCATATCTGTTGCTTTTGAATCTGAGCTGAATGCTGAGCATCAATTACAAACTCACTGAACAGAAATGTACCATGTGGCCCCCCTTCAAGTCGCTGACTAACTCAGAGTTATAGAGCTGAAAAGCAGGAAGTTGGATTCAGGCTGCCTTTATATATCACATTTTGGCTAACTAACTATATTAGAAACATTTTTTATTTTGCACAGCCTATCTATTTACACAGTTTTTATTTTCACACTGAACTGTTCCTTTAAGGAATGGAAGTGGATGGAGAATTAATTTGCTGCATAGGGCAATAAGGACACCATTTACTTCAATGCAAATATTCAGAGACAATATAAAAGGCTGTGTGATTCAATGGCATGGTCTAATGAATATTCAATTGAAAACAAAATGTATATAAAATGTGATTATTTACTTTTACAATAGTTCTTATATTTATATGTATATATTAATCTATGTATTTAGACATTTCACTTAACTGAGGCAAGTTTGATTTGTATCGTTATCTATTTACTGACTTCTTCTTTTTTTTCTTTCTAGAAACACTGCGTTGGAACATCCAATGAAATCGTTATGGTAAGCAGCAAAGAACTGGTTAACACTATATGAAAAAAAACAATTTGCTAACTATTTGTGCTATTCAAACCATTGTATTTACAATTCTATTTTGCTATTTTGCTAATTAATTTTGTAATAAAACATATTTTTATTTTTCTCTAGAATATTGAGATCGTCGACATTCTTGCTTTGGTAAGTATCAATATGAACTAAACAAATCTCCTCTCATTTCTCCTTTGAATAATAATCAGACTCAGCCCTGGATCTATAATCACGGCCACCTTCCCCCACTTTTAAACCCAGCTCCTATTGAAATTAAACTACAAATCACCCATTACCATTAACTTAATATGGCACATTCCTTAATATATATTTTTGGTGAAACCCTTTTAAATGTTTAAAAGTTGTGAAATCAACCCAGTTTCTAGTTAACGCCAGGAAATATACCTTATCCTTATAGTCTTCTAAGTATCAAATATATATATATTTATATGTGTGTTTATGTATATTTGGTACTTACATATTACATATATTTAATGTTTCCCTGTGCTCTGGAATTTGTAGCTATTGTTCACTTAGTTTATGTAATTTCAGTTTATTTTATTTTAAATTTGCTATTTTTGCAAAGTACAATTTGTTCTACTGCATTTTATTTCCATCCAACTTTTGCTAAGATTATTTCACTGTATGACAGTAATAAACATGTTATGTTTACAAAAGTAAATCTGCTTTCCCCTCCTGGCAAGAGATTTCACCTTTGAATAAATATCAGAAGAAATCCCTATACTGACCCTGCATTTATTTATACACATAAATTAAAAGCACATTTTTCAAAATGAAATATATCTTTAGCAGTTACTCACCTTAAATTGATCTTGAAAGATGATTTTGTTCTATAAAGTAACACAACCTTTTTATCTTGTACCCAGCCTGAACCAGAGGTCACAGAAATCTGCCTGGTAAGCAGAAGCGGCGTTGGTATCGTATATTATTATTATTCGCTTTCCCGTGTTGATTTTAAGGGGCAGATTTATCAAGGGTCGAATTTCGAATTGAAAAAAGTTTGAAATTCAAATTCAAAAAGACCAACAAAAATTAAGTGAAAGTTTTATTTTGGGTCGAATAGGTCCATTTCCAATCGAATAGGTCCATATTCGTTCGAATTGAAGGAATAGCGCATGCGATCGAATTCGATTCAAAGTTCTGTCCAAAATTACTTTGATTTTTCAAAATCCACCAAATGATCTCTAGGAGGTTCCCCATAGGCTAAAACAGCAATTCGGCAGGTTTTAGATGGCGAATGGTCGAAGTCAAATTTTTAAAGAGACAGTACATGATAAATTTCGATATTCGAATTTTCTAATTTTTTTTAAATTCGAATCGAATTTTAACTATTCTCTAGTAATCAAAAAATAGCTTGAAATTCTAATTTTTTTATTCAAAAATTCACCTCGACCTTTGATAAATCTGCCCCCCAACTGTTAATTTATCAAGTAACATTGTTCCTGACAGGCATCTTTGCACTATTACTATTATTAACAAAACATTTTTTACGAAATTGCACATCACACGTTAAGTGGGTTTTTTACTAAAACTCACTTTTTTCAAGTTGAGGTTTTTAAAGGGCATGTAAAGTCAAAAAAAGAATAAGGCTAGAAATGCTGTATTTTGTATACTAAATATAAACATGAACTTACTGCACCACAAGTCTAATCAAATGATTTATGCTTTCAAAGTTGGCCACAGGGGGTCACCATCTTGTAACTTTGTTAAACATCTTTGCAAGACTTAAGCTGGCCATAGATGTTGAGATTTTTAAAAGATCCGATCCTCATCGTGAGACCACGATTTTCTCGGAACGATTGTACGAATTGACCATCAACTAAAAAGACCAATTTGCCAGGAAAACAAAAGGGAGCTGCCTGCTTGCCCCTGTAAACATAGATAGATTGCCCCTGTAAACATAGATAGACAAAGATTTTTTGGCCTGGCTGATCAATTTCCAGACAGATGTCGGCCGAAAAATCGTAAGATGTACGATCGTTCGAATCCCACTAACCACACGATAATTTCGAAGGATTGGTCGGGCTTGCCTAAAATCGGTAGTTTGGCAAGAAGAATCATCACGTCTATGGGGAGCTTAAGGGGCACATTTACTAAGGGTCAAATATCGAGGGTTAATTAACCCTCGATATTCGACCCTCAAAGTAAAATCTTTCGACTTCGAATACCAATGTCGAAGAATTTACCGCAAATAGTTTGATCGAAGGAAAAATCGATTCAAAGGGTATTAATCCATCGATCAAAGTATTTTCCTTTGATCAAAAAAAGCTTAGAAAGGTTTTTGGGAATTTCCCCATAGGCTAACATTATAGCTCGGTAGGTTTAAACTGCCGAAGTATGTAGTCTAAGTTTTTTTTAAAGAGACAGCATTTCGACCATCGAATGGTTGAATAGTCGAACGATTTTTAGTTCGAGTCGAAGTCATAGTTGAAGGTCGAAGTAGCCTATTCGATGGTTGAAGTACCCAAAAAAAAACTTAGAAATTCAAAGTTTTTTTTACTTCGAATCCTTCACTCGAGCTTAGTAAATGTGCCCCTAAGACTGTGCACATGCTCAGTGTGGTCTGGGCTGCTTAGGGATCGTCATAAACAAAGCTGCTTGAGTTCTGCATGGCTGGGAAGTAAGGCGGGGGCTCCCCCTGCTGTTCATAAGTATGATTGTTTCCCTGCTCAGCAGTTAGGGACTGTCTGACAATTCCTATCCACAGCAGTAAATGAAGGGAGAATTTCACTGCAAACAGTCAGGTATTTTATAAAAATGGTACACATTTTTTAATTAAAGTATATTGGAGATAGGTTTCTTTTTCATTAAAGAAAGTGAAAATGGGATTTTAGTTTTTTTGCCTTTACATGACCTTTAAGGGGAAAAAAAACTTGAATTTCTAGAGAAAAAAACAAACTTTTCAAGATTATACCCTGAAGCTAACAATTTGAATCTATAAATACTCAAGCTAAAACCTTTTTTGAAATTATGTAAAAATCAATGGCAGATGGTCCCTTTTTACCTTCGGAACATGTTTTATGCCTTCATAATTCTAAACATTTTGGGCTGTTTACGCTGTTTTTTGCTTGAAAACTATAGCAATTTTGTGAGTTTTTTGGGTGACAAACTTGAAAAGTTGCACAATTCAAATTTTTGCTAGTTCTTTTAATTTTTTTTTTTTAGATTATTCAATCTAATTTTTTCAACCTGAATTATTAGTAAATTATTAAAGTAAAATTTTCTTATGTGTGCATCTTTTTTCCCCCTCCAAATGCATCAAAGTCAGTGGGATTTTTCTTCCATTTACTATTTTGTCTTGGCAAATTTTTTGTCTCTGCAAACTTTTTGCACTGTTAATTTTTGCCAATGATTGCGAAAATAATTTGCCGAAATGTGGAATTTCAGCAAAAATCCATGCCTGGCCAAAATAATTTACTCATCACTACACATAATAATAATAACATTTCAAATCTCCCATAGTACCAATAATGTTACATAAAAAAAGCTGATTTGATTTTATAACATGTCTTTTTATCTCTTAAACAGGAACCACCTCAATAAACTGGCCCCAACAACTGCCAGGTAAGTAGTAAAGAAACAGCTGAAGTTGAGCTTATTTGCTTAATGAATAAGGTATATTTTAGATATTAAACCACAGCACTATAACTATATGGGGGCACATTTACTAAGCTCGAGTGAAGGATTAGAATAAAAAATACTTCGAATTTCGAAGTATTTTTTTTTGGCTACTTCGACCATTGAATTGGCTACTTCGACTACGACTTGGAATCGAACGATTCAAAGTAAAAATCGTTTGACTATTCGACCATTCGATAGTCGAAGTACTGTCTCTTTAAAAAAAACTTCGACCACCTAGGCTAAACCTACCAAGCACCATTGTTAGCCTATGGGGAAGGTCCCCATAGGCTTTCCTAGCTTTTTTTGATGGAAGGAAAATCGTTCGATCGATGGATTAAAATCCTTCGAAAAGGATTTAATCGTTTGATCAAGCCCCTTTTCCTTCGATCGTTCGAGACATTTTATTTATTATAACTTTTTTGAGTGGCTGAATTGACACAACTGAGTTTAATCCCTTTTTCTCACCTTTTCACCAGGAATTCAATCTAAAACCTGAGGAAAGCACTGAAGAGGTAAGCAGAAAAAAACTTTTACAAATTGTACATTCATTTGTGCTGTGAAATATTTGTTTATCATCTTCTCTCTTTCTTCTGAACTAAGTTGATCTTATACAATAATGTTTTCTCTTTTATTCAGGACAACAGCAGAGAAGAGCCTGCTGAAGAAACATCTGAGGTAAGCAGAAAAGACAATTAAATTAGAATAAAATATCTAACCCACCATTAGATTTTGCCCTACATAACATTTATTTGAGCTGTGACATATGTATTTATTATCTTCTCTCTGTTCTAACCAGGATGAACAAGTAAGTGAGCAGGACGAAACATCCAACAACACCTCCTGCCACTTCCAAGTAAGCAGAAAATAATCAATGACTACACAACTATAATTAAAGAAATTGGTTTTTATCATACTTTCTCCTGAACTCAGTTGATCTTATACAATAATGTTTTCTCTTTTAACCAGGACAACAGCAGAGAAGAGACTGCTGAAGAAGCATCAGAGGTAACCAGAAAAGACAATTAAACTATAATAAAATATCAAACTCAGCATCAGATTGCCCTAAATATCGTCAATTTGAGCAGTGAGATGTGTATTTTTTTTATCTTCTCTCTGTTTTAACCAGGATGAACAACAAAGTGAGCAGGAAGAAACACCCAGTAACACCACCTGCCACTTCTAAGTAAGTAGAAAATAATCAATGATTACACAATTATTATAATTAAAGAAATTACAGAGATTGGTTTTATACTTTCTCCTGAACTGAGTTAATCTTATACAATAATGTTTTCTCTTTTAACCAGGACAACAGCAGAGAAGAACCTGCTGAAGAAGCATCTGAGGTAACCAGAAAAGACAATTCAACTATAATAAATATCAAACCCAGCATCACATTGCCCTACATAACAGTGATTTGAGCAGTGAGATTTATATTTTCTCTCTGTTCTAAGCAGGATGAACAAATAAGTGAGCAGGATGAGACATCCAACAACACCACCTGCCACTTCCAAGTAAGCAGAAAATAATCAATGATTACACAACTATAATTAAAGAAATTAAAGAAATTAGTTTTTATCATACTTTCTCCTGAACTGAGTTGATCTTATACAAAAATGTTTTCTTTTTTAACCAGGACAACAGCAGAGAAGAGACTGCTGAAAAAACATCTGAGGTAACCAGAAAAGACAAGTTATGATAAAATATCAAACCCAGCATCAGATTGCCCTACATATCGTCAATTTGAGCAGTGAGATTTGTATTTTTCATCTTCTCTCTGTTCTAACCAGGATGAACAAATAAGTGAGCAGGACGAAACATCCAGCAACACCTCCTGCCACTTCCAAGTAAGCAGAAAATAATCAATGACTAGACAACTATAATTAAAGAAATTAAAAATTTTTAAAATATAAAATGTAATAATAAATAAGCATAAAAACCCGAGCGGATTGATCAGAGTTTGTACAGAAAATATTGAGATAAATTCGGACTTTGATAAATAAACCCCTTATTTTAGCATTAGAACTGAGTTAATGTAAAAAAGTGTTTTTAATTAATGTAATCAGCTCAAATAGATTTTTGACCAATGTCGCCTCTGTATTGCAGAATTTTGAATATGAAAAGAAGCAGACGAAAAGCTCTGGAACATCGAGCAGTGCAAATAGACAGGCACAACCTGCAACTATTAATAAGGTTTCAGATTTACTTCCCTAATAAAATCTTTTTTTCTCTCACGGAGAATTAAACCCTTTTAAACATAATTAGGCCCCTGCAGACCCCCCTTTTCTTACTAGATCCCTCAAACTCCTATATAGGCCCTATTCCACCAATACTAATAGCCAAATGGATCCATTATATATATTAGGGGACAGATTAATTAAGGGTCAAATTGAAAATATGGTAAAAACTCTCAAATTCAAATTATGAATAATCCAAACTTGATTCGAATTTTAATTAAAATTTTGATATCTATCAAACCTTGCCCCTTTAAAAAATCGAATTTGACTATTCCCCACCTAAAACTTGCCCAGTTCAAGTATAAGTTAATGGGAAAGTCCATTTTGAAGATGTCATAATCCATCATGAACTGACGCCCAACCATATAATACTAACAGCTGACGCAGATGTAAAAATAAGTAAGTGACACTTACAAATTTATCATGGGTCTAATTGAAAATTTGAAATTTGAAATTTTGAGTTATTTTATGGTCAAAACTGGCAAATTCAACTAGGGAGTTATTCAAATTAGATTCGAGTTTTTCAAAAAAATTTGAATTCGATTTTCGAGATTTACCATACTCTGGCTCTTTAAGAACTCGAATTTGGCTATTCGCCACCTAAAACGTACCAAATTGCTGTTTGAGTCAATGGGGGATGTCCAGGGATCTATTCTGAGTTGTTAGCAGCCTTCCTGACATTCAAGTTTTTTTCAAAGAAAAAACTCTAATTGAGTTTTTAAAACTCCAATCGAATTCGATTCGAGTTTTCGGGTAGATCCTATTCACCCTAGTTTAAAAAATTACATTTTTATAATGAACTTCGAATGGTCGAATTTCGAGTTAATGGGAGTTTATGGGAGTTTTAAAAAATTTACATGAATTTGAAATTCGACCTTTGATAAATGGGCCTCTGAGCTTTATGGGAAGTGTTCACAAATAAAATCATAAATGCATTGTATTCACAAATATTTTTCTTACATTATACTTCTTACTTATATTTATTCTTCTTATAATTTCAGTTAATTTTAGCCTTGCCACGATGGGTGAAAAGAGTAACAGCCCTGCCGGAATAACCAAATACACGGCACCTGTTCTTCAAGTTCTTGCCTGTAATTACAAGAACGGGGCTGAATATGACAATAAGGTATTGTTGTCTCTCTTCTCTTTTTATTTTATAGCGAATTTGAAGTCATTTAATATGTATACAGGTGGGTGAGTAAGTAGCTGCCTTGCACTTGGTCTTCTTGCTGGCTGTTTTTGCAAGCACTCATCAATAAAGAAGTAGAAGTTATTACTCCTACAAAATTAAATACAAACAAAATTATAAATGTTCATGTAATATAACATCAAAAAAATGTCACCAACATCTGGGGTGAGGGTGGCATAAGAAACAACATTATAAAACACCTACAAAGAAGTAAGGAAATTGCTCTTTTTTTGCTCATATAACAAAAGCAAATTTCAGAATTATTATAAGCAAAGTGAATCCATGTCTAACTCTGACCATTCTTTCCTTAGCATTGAGACGTTGAAGAGCCAGAACTACCACCAAGGCGTTAAAGGACCAGTAACATCAAAATTATTTTTTTAAAAAACATAGAAAACATATAAGAAAACAAATACCAAGATAAATTAAACTTTAAAATCGAGAAGCCTTTATTAAGAAACAACTTACCGAAACTCTGCTTCTGATCCACTTTAGAAAAGGTGATGATCCATCGTGTGGCGCTCTATTTCTCCTCAATGTGTACTATTTAAAAAAAAACAATTTTTTTTGATGTTACTGTGCTTCAAAAAACCAGGACTACCATCGGGGGGAGGGACAGGGGCATAAATCTAGGGGCCCATTTGTCATTCTGGTACTGGGCCCCAGAAGAAACATCGGTCCCCGATGGAAGTCCTGGAACCACCATTAATAAACAATAAATTTTCCACCTTTATCAATGACCTGCTGTGTTTGCTTATTAGGGAGACAGGGTGGGTGGAAAAAGGAGGGATATTTTTTTCTTGACACACCAAAAAAGTCTGTGTTTTGACCTGCAGCTCCTTTTAGTAGGAACATGGTTGCATTTTAGCTCATGATCCTGTATTGAGACTTCAGCATTGGGAATAATCTAGAAGACAAGACATGTGAAAAGTTACCTGCTAATGAGATCTGCAGGGAAAACATGTCCATTGAAGGAATCCTATTTAGAAATACAACAATAATCTCCTGCATTATTTTAAGGGAGCCTTCCTCAAACAATTATACTTATCATTATGTGGAAATAGAAGGTCCTGTTTATATGGAATAAAAAAGGTTTTATATTTGTGTATTTATTCATTTATACTTTGAACTGAAGAAATCTGTTATAAGCTCTTCTTGTAATACAACATTATAAGAAAACAATTTGATATTAAATATTGACACTATTATACTTTATATCAGGGGTGTCCAAACTTTTGGCTCGCCGGACCACATTGGAAAAAGATAAAATTGTCTGGGGCCACACATGACATACACAAAAACACGTTTGATTTGTAAAAGTAAAGGAAATACATAGAAAAGAACTAAAATGCAAGTTGGATAACCAGATGGCGCTATACACTGGAATATGGGACACCTGGATATTAACTAGACGTATTATTATATTATTATTACTAACTGGGCAATGGGCAGAGTCCCCCCATCTCCTATTTCCTTGGGAACCAAGCGTTTCAAGCTGGGCCACATTCATATGCATCCTGGGCCGCATGTGGCCCTTGGGCCGCAGTTTGGACACCCCGGCTTTATATAGTGCTGACGTGTTGCAGAAATGTATACAGTTGTGCAATTGCGCTGAATTTGTCAAGAGGGCAGCTGCATTCATTTTGGGGAATTGGATGCAATTACTGTAGGTGCGTCCAGCGTATATAACGCAAGGGCCTATGTCTAGGTTAGCAATTTTGACGGAGGTGTGGGGAGCAGAATGGAAAAATGTATTTAGCATTTAGGCAATTGAGAGCTGTCCCCAAGATAGAATCCTGCACGCGTCCATTTTTTGGAACCCGTACCCTGCAAACCGCAACCCGGACCCGCATTCTTACCCGCTTGGACCCGCTACCTGACCTGCAAGTACCTTAACCGCAACTTGAAACCGCGACCCGCTGACCATCAAGAATCGGGAAATGGTGTCACTGTAAACCAGAAGTGACATCATCAGAAAACACACTATTGAGAAGATCTGCGGCCGACCCGCTACACGCAGAACAGCGTCCACACCTGCACCCGGAACTTCTACCCGCAACCTGCAGGGTGCCGCAGGTTTTTTCGGGTAACCCACGGGTACCCGACCCGCTGCAGGACACTACCCCAAGACACTTCTTCACTAAATCCCACTGGCGGAGGAGGGTTGGTGGGGGTAGTGAGTAGCATTTGTGATAACCCGGTGCAGGGTGTTGTGGAATTGGAAGAATGCACACAGAGATGCCAGACTGCAGGGTAGAAGTCAGTTTTTATTCTGTGCGGATTTGATCAGAATGGTTTTTAGAAAATAGTGAGAAAATTTGGGATTTTCATGAATAACCTCTTAATTGTGGGAGAAAACTAGGGATGCACCGAATCCACTATTTTGGATTCGGCCAAACCCCTGAATCCTTTGTGAAAGATTCGGCCAAATACCGAACCGGATCCGAACCCTAATTTGCATATGCAAATTAGGGATGGGAAGGGGGAAATGATTTTATTTCCTTGTTTTGTGACAAAAAGTCCTGGGATTTCCCTCCCCACCCCTAATTTGCATATGCAAATTAGGATCCGGATTCGGTTCGGCCAGGCAGAAGGATTCGGCATCCTGCTGAAAAAGGCCGAATCCTAACTGAATCCTGAATTCGGTGCATCCCTAGAGAAAAATGACTGAAATGGGGGTGATCTAGAGATGCAAACTGAAATGGTCAGATATGACAGGTGAGATCTCTGAGAATACATTCCATTTTGATATAAAGGCTTTAAATGCCGCAAATTAATAAAGTGTGTAAAATGGTATTTGGACAGTTGTAGCCCACCCAAACAAAAATGTTACCCTGCTCTACTGTTAAAAAATAGAAATGTCCCAGTATAGGTATGACTACTCTAAAGGTGGCCCATATACTGGCAGATTTTGTCTAACATTACATTGATGGGGTGCACACGATTGTATCGATTCAACAAAATCCTCCCAACAGACGATCAGACAGGTTTAAACGTTTTATTTGTGAGATGATGAAATTGGTGAGTGGACGGTACTTTGAGATAATCATCATTAAATAACCATTCACTGCTCAAGTCTTTTGAGAACGTAAACAAAGGGACAGTGTTGGGTTAAAATATGTGAGATCTTGCAGCCAACACAACCAAAGTCTCCTCATATATTGCTTACCATTGATGGGTTAAATGTTCATTCAAGTGATTGTGGAGACAACAGATCATTCACAGAACACCAACTACAGTGGCATCTTAACAGCCTTGAAAGCTTGAAAGTTCCTGCTTACTGAATGAACCTGCCCAGCAGTTTGTTGGTTGCCATTGTTATAATTATCCTTGGATTGTCTCCAGTGATATCCAGATGTAGGACCTTTGGTAAAGCTGATCATCAAACAATGAATTGGTAATAACTACTGAGCGCACGTAGCGCAGTGAATTTTTTTTGACCACACCCATTTTTTTGGCCACACCCCCTAATAACCACGTTCATCAAACTTTGGCAGGTTATGATTCGGCTTTTTTCAGCAGGATTCGGATTCAGCCCGAATCCTTCTGCCAGGCTGAACCGAATTTGCAAATGCAAATTAGGGGCGGGAGGGAAATTGTGTGACTTTTTGTCACAAAACAAGGAAGTAAAAATTGATTTGCCCTTCCCAACCCTAATTTACATATGCAACTTAGGATTTGGTTCGGTATTCGGCTGAATCTTTCGCAAAAGATTCGGGGGTTAGGCTGAATCCAAAATACTGGATTCAATGCATTCCTACTAAATTGCCTAATTTAGTGTTGTTATTGCTGCTGTTTTACTTTTCTGTTACCAGGACATTGTCTGACAGCAGGAACCAGAAATAACCACTGATTTTATATTATAGGTATGGGATCTGTTATACAGAAACCCATTATCCAAAAAGATCCACTTTCCTTTTTCTCTGTAATAATAAAACAGTACCTTGTACTTGATCCAAACTAAGATGTTTGGATCCTTTTTAGAAGCAAAACCAGCCTATTGGGTTTATTTAATATTTATATGATTTTCTAGTAGGTATGAAGATCTAAATTATGGAAAGATCCATTATCTGGAAAGCCCCAGGTCCCGAACATTCCAGATAACAGGTCCCATACCTGTACATGATTATCTATACTATTCCTACAAAGAAATAGCAGTAGTAAATGGGAGCAGATTACACCCTGGAACCTGTAATGATACGTTCATAAGTATTTGGTACTTGGGCACCTGCATTTAAAAAACAAAGATTTGTGGGAGCTGGAGTGTCAATCAAGAAGAAATAGTCTGATTCAAAATTCATGAAGCAGAAATGTATTGTTTTGGAAGTTCTGCATTGTATCTGTATATTAATTTTCTAGTAAGCCTCCTGAGTGCAAGTTGAGTGAAGCTATAATGAGATCCAGTAAAGCGTTTTGTTTATTTTTTTATTTCTTTTCTTGTAAGTGTGTGTGAGGGATATTACCTACTCTGTCCTGTGTGTTGACGCCATCTGCAATTTCATAATAATTCAGTTTCCTACTTTTTCCTGGCCAGGCACATTGGTGTTATGTATGATTGTAATATCAGTCTGAGAGCTTGCACTGTAGCAGGGATTTTCATTCTCCATAGCAGCTTACATGGACAATATTATGCACCATGTTGTTATGTCTAAGGATATCAGAGGTCACAAAACAGTTCCACAGTAAAGGTGCCCAGACATGCACCAATATTATCAATATAGATAGAAAAGAGAAAACCATTTCAGAGAGGCAATCAAGCTGACCTGGTCTCTTTATTTTTACTTTTTGTAAGAGTGAGGGCCGCCACCAAATACAAGAAAATCCTTTGGGTTGTGTCCATTGACAAACACCTGTTGTTTTACCCCAGTGATGATCATAGCTAAAGTAAGTGAGTGTAATAACCCAGTGTCAGGTGCAAGTGGATGAGAAATGACAGACCACCAAGTGTTCTCTGTGCTTTTAGAGGCAGCATTTGTTTGCTGTGCCTGGAACAGGAGGATAGAGTAACACTTAGGGGCTTATTTACTAAAACTCATTTTTTTTTCTCTTTCGTATTTTAACGGAAACAAACTCAACCAAACTCCCTTCCATGAACTTGGCTCGTTTACTAATATTTCAGGTTGAAAAAAATCAGATTATAAAAATTCAATTTATTTCTTTGTGTTTACAAACAAAAAATTCTAATTGAAATTCGAATCATATGACAGCTGCCATTGACTTTTATATGAATTTGACAGGTTTTCAGATTTTTTCAGCTTCAGGGCATAATACATCTTTAAAATTGTATTTCTAATAATTTGAGTTTTTTCATGAAAAAATTCAACTAGAAAATATAGATTTTTCATAAATAACCCCCTTAGGGTTTGGGCTGCCGGGTTAGAGTTTTAAAGGGGAAAATGCCATGTTTTCATGTGGAAAAAATAGAATTTTTCATGATTTCTTAAACCCCAAGGCTGTTAAAAGTCAGACTAAAAAAGTACTCCATCTCAAACCTGTCGAGGTCATGTAGAAGTCAATGACAGATGTCCCATTGACATTTTGAAGATTTCCTAATCTATGATGGGTTTCGTACAATAATCTGAAGAGTTTTCGGTTGTCAAATCCGATTTGGATTTCTTGACAATTTTATAAAGACTTTTTCCTGCACCAGATTTCTTTTGGGTTAATTTATCGACAAAGGAAGGTAAATATGTGCACAGGAGTTTGGACAAAGTGGTTTTAATAAAATAATAAGACTTTTTTTTGGCTTTTAGCAAAAAAAACCCCAAATGTATGGTATATATACATATAAATATCAAAGTTTTTGAGAACTTGACTCAGTTGAAATACCTGGACCTGCGCAAATGCCCCCTTAGCTGCACCTGCAACAATGCTGAACTGCAAATGTGGTTTAGAAAGGTCCCTCTGCAGATTGTCCACCCTTAAAACCTGACATGTCCTGGCAATGAAAACTCTTACTTTCATGACACCCATGTCTGTGATAAGGAATTTAAACTGAAGCTCTTTTGCTCTTTCCCAGCATTTTGCTCTTGATCATCATTCCCATTGTATACAGTTAAAGTTCTACTGGCAGATCAAGTACAATTACTTTCTCTTTGTTGCCTGGCTACATGAACGATGGAAGTCAGAAAAAGAACTCTATAAATATGATGTTTTGTCTCTTACAATACCCATGATGAGGAGTGGGTATATAAAATGATGCTACCTATGCTAAAGACCTCAGCTCTTCGTCTCTGCCTCCATCACCGGCACTTCCAGCTTGGTAGAGACATCATAGACAATATTGAGGACAGTATACACAACTGCCGTAAAACCATTTGTGTTGTGAGCCGGAGCTACCTGCAGAGTGAGTGGTGCTCCCTAGAGATGCAGCTCGCCAGCTACAAACTCTTGAGATGAGGGATGTCCTTGTACTTATCTTATTAGATGATATCCCAGACAGAGAGCTTTCCACTTATCACAGGATGAGGAAGCTGATGCTGAAGAAAAGATATATTACCTGGTCAACTGAACCTGAAGCACAACAGTTGTTTTGGGCTAAAGTTGAAGAGGCAGTGTTGGGCAGAATGCCCTCAGAAGTTGTAGTGGGAGCAATAATTAGAAAGCTTAACCATTGTTCAGCTGAGGAGTACTAAGTGCTAAGAGTGGATAGATGAACGCCAGTGCCTAACCCTGAGTATGCAATGCAGTCCTTTCCCACATGATATTACCCACTCTGCTGCTGTAGACGCAACCTCAACCCACTATACCAACAATCTCACAGCCACAGATCCCTTCCCAGAGACTATTATCCCACTACTACTATAGGCACCATCTCTTCCTACTATACCTGCTATCCCACAGTCACACTCCCTTTCCAGAGACTATTATCCAACTGCTACTATAGGCACCATCTCTTCCTACTATACCTGCTATCCCACAGTCACACTCCCTTCCCAGAGACTATTATCCCACTGTTACTATAGGCACCATCTCTTCCTACTATACCTGCTATCCCAAAGCCACAGTCCTATCCCAGAGACTATTATCCCACTGCTACTATAGACACCATCTCTCCCTACTATACCTGCTATCCCACAGCCACGCTCCCTTCCCCGAGACTATTATCCCTCTGCTACTATAGACACCATCTCTCCCTACTATACCTGCTATCCCACAGCCACAGTCCCTTCCCAGAGACTATTATCCCACTGTTACTATAGGCACCACCTCTCCCTACTATACCTGCTATCCCACAGTCACAGTCCCTTCCCAGAGACTATTATCCCCCTGTTACTATAGACACCATCTCTTCTTACTATACCTGCTATCCCACAGCCACGCTCCCTTCCCCGAGACTATTATCCCACTGCTACTATAGACACCATCTCTCCCTACTATACCTGCTATCCCACAGCCACAGTCCCTTCCCAGAGACTATTATCCCACTGTTACTATAGGCACTACCTCTACCTACTATACCTGCTATCCCACAGCCACAGTCCCTTCCCAGAGACTATTATCCCACTGTTACTATAGGCACCAACTCTCGCTACTATACCTGCTATCCCACAGCCACAGTCCCTTCCCAGAGACTATTATCCCACTGCTACTATAGACACCATCTCTCCCTACTATACCTGCTATCCCACAGTCACACTCCCTTCCCAGAGACTATTATCCTACTGTTACTATAGGAACCACTTCTCCCTACTATACCTGCTATCTCACAGTCACACTCCCTTCCCAGAGACTATTATCCCACTGTTACTATACGCACCATCTCTCCCTACTATACCTGCTATCCCACAGTCATACTCCCTTCCCAGAGACTATTATCCACTGTTACTATAGACACCATCTCTCCCTACTATACCTGCTATCCCACAGTCACACTCCCTTCCCAGAGACTATTATCTCACTGTTACTATAGGCACCATCTCTCCCTACTATACCTGCTATCCCACAGTCACACTCCCTTCCCAGAGATTATTATGCTACTGTTAATATACGCACCATCTCTCCCTACTATACCTGCTATCCCACAGCCACAATCCCTTCCCAGAGACTATTATCCACTGTTACTATAGACACCATCTCTCCCTACTATACCTGCTATCCCACAGACACAGTCCCTTCCCAGAGACTATTATCCCACTGTTACTATAGACACCATCTCTCCCTACTATACCTGCTATCCCACAGTCACACTCCCTTCCCAGAGACTATTATCCCACTGTTACAATAGGCACCATCTCTCCCTACTATACCTGCTATCCCACAGTCACACTCCCTTCCCAGAGACTATTATCCCACTGTTACTATAGGCACCATCTCTCCCTACTATACCTGCTATCCCACAGTCACACTCCCTTCCCAGAGACTATTATCCCACTGTTACTATAGGCACCATCTCTCCCTACTATACCTGCTATCCCACAGTCACACTCCCTTCCCAGAGACTATTATCCCACTGTTACTATAGGCACCATCTCTCCTTACTATACCTGCTATCCCACAGCCACAATCCCTTCCCAGAGACTATTATCCACTGTTACTATAGGTACCATCTCTCCCTACTATACCTGCTATCCCACAGTCACACTCCCTTCCCAGAGACTATTATCTCACTGTTACTATAGGCACCATCTCTCCCTACTATACCTGCTTTGCAACAGTCACAGGCTATTATTCCCAGTGTTATTATAGGCTCTTCTGCTCTGTCTAAATAGTCAAAAGGCTAGAGCACAGCTGAACTTTTTCATAGTATTCCTACTGGGATGCAGCAAACACACTATTTTAGTATTTGGGCGAATCCTTTGCAAAAGATTCAGCCAAATACTGATCCATATGCAAATTAGTGAAATCAGGGAGAACGCGTGATGAAAAATCAGGTGATTATTTGGATATGGTGCGAATCCTAGATTTGGTGCATCCATAATTCCTACCTCAAACTGCCGCTCTGTGGGCCCCCAAAGTATGTGCGATGCCCCTTTTTAGACCCCCGTAAGGTAAGCTCTGTACCGAATCATCATCTGAAACACCACTAGTACGCTGCAGGGAGGTCCTGCTGTTTGAACTGTCAAATTATAAACTATATTAGCTAAGGAAACCATGGTGATCCTTTACTGTATGTGATAAATTGTTTATATTTAAATTGCTAAAATTGCAAATTTTTCAATTGCTAAAATTAATTAAAATAAATGATATACATATATATTACATATCTGTAAGACTTTTTTCAATTGGCTTTATGAATTTGTCATTATAGGGCCAATTTACAAATGGGGGGTAAACGTGCAAAGCTTTTTTTAAACCTAATATTTGGAAGACCTGCCCATCTGCCACATACAATGCTGGTTTTGGCACCTCTCCCTGGACAGTTGAATAAAGCATCATAGATCCAATCACGCTAATACAATCAACACCATACTTCCATGATGTCTCTGACCCCATGTTGGTTCTACTAAACAGATTATGCTGATTGGAGTAAGAAATAAAAAGCACAGCAAATCCAACTTATTACTATAGATATCATTGCTAATGCTGAGCTGACAGCTTTTATAGGCTTACTGTATGTAGGAAGTTAGAGTGAACTCAACCTAAGCTTTGAGTAATACTGAATATGAAATAGGAGATCTTTATTTGCAGGGATTTGCTTGGTCAGTCCAAAAAACTTTTATAGTCATGTCTTATCTTCCTCTGTATAGCTCCTTCCCACATATCTATGTTTTCTTCTTCATTGCTGATTGCCCATTTTCCATGCTTTATCTTTCTGCTCATTTCTTTTTTTCTCCCCTTCATGCCTTCTCTTCCACCTCATTGCCCGTTCCCACATTTCCACATCTTCTCCTCCTTATTTTTCTTCATCTCCATATATACTATTCCTCTTCACTGCTCCTTCCCTCACCTTTATGTTTTACCTTCCTCCCAATTGCTACTTCCCTTCATATCCATTCCCTTCTCCTCTTCCTTGTTCATTCACTCATCTCCATGCTTTATCTTCATCCTATTTTCTCTTTTTCTCGTCTCTATTCTTTTTCTTTCTTATGACTGATCATTCCCTCCTCACCATGCTTTCCTTTCTTTCTCATTGCTACTTCTCCATTTGTCTTTATTACTTATTCTCTCATCTCCAAGCTTTCTCTTCTTCAGTGTTCCTTTCCACATCTCCATGCCATTTCTGTTTCCACATTGCTTCTCCCCTCAAGGCTTACTCAACAAACATTATGTGTTTATAATGCTTTAACTGGAGGCTTTAAAGCCAAAACTATTGTGTTGGAGACCAATAGTCCCCCATGTTTGTTTACAGTGTAATATCATGAACACAAAATTACCCAATAAACTTCATCTGTAAGGTAACAGCAAGATACGTGACTTTGTGCTGCTAAGCAGGATTTAGTTAGTGAAGTTGGGCAAATCAGTTCAGTACAATCTGACGAGTGGCAGTGGTCATAAATCAAGCAGGAAAGCCAATAAATCCAATAGGCTGGCTCTGTGACATGCCAACTAAAACATAGGCTGGGTAACTGGCACACGACTACTACACTAACAGTGAACGTAATGAGAGCAGGTTGTGTGCACCTGAATGCCCACAGCTGAACTATAAAAGTCTTGGATAGTTCTATGGAATCTGGAGGATGTAATTTAAAAACAGCTAAAAACAAGGCTCAATCTGTGGGCCCATGCCTTTTACTTCTTGACCTACATCAGACCCTGCCACCTGCCTGAAAATGGTTAATACTAATGGTATCACCCAAACAGTTGTACCAACAGGGTCTGATAAGAACATGCTTTGCATGAAGATTTTTATTGCTTGAAACTGGCCATACATAAGCCTCAACCGATGCAGCCCTCGACCAATGGCTCCCTGTAAGTCCACAGTATTGGATCAGCCCTGCATGTGGGTGGCCAAATGAGATAGATCTTTAAATGTACAGCCGGCTTTACATTGTACATGAGTGTTATTAACATCAGTGGAGCCAGCTCTGGGAATGTTATCAAATGTCTGGCCTTGCTAAAATATGAGATGAAAGTGCGTGTTTCATAACGCAAATAAAAATAAACTTACAAAACAAAGGTGACCGAACAATACAAAAGCAGATGTCATTTGCATGCATTCTGAATGGCGTTTAATAATGACATCCAAATCAGACACAGAAATCACAAGAAGGAAGCATAAACTGCCTTACATTCTTTGCATGTTTCTATAGAGTAACATAGATTGGCACAGGGTCATGTGTACACTGAGGTTTAATTACCTGTTTATTTGGTTTAGTTCAATTAGTGCTGCTCTGTGGGGCCTCGCTTCGTACAAACCTCTGGCCAGTCACTATTTTCAATATTACACGTACCCACTTCTCTATTGTTTATCCCATTCCCATTGTATTTTACCACGACCTAAGTTGTACTCCCTTGCCCCACCTAGTGGTAGACATAAGAATAGCTCCAAGCAGGATAAAGCAGGGTTTTTAGTACCTTTAGCAATGCAAACAAATCCTTCAGCAGAGGTGCTCCAGCACACTGCCGAAGTTTAGATGCCGTGGTGCTTCTATGCTCTTAGACCTCACTGCTGGTCTTCAATGTAACCATAAATTAAGGAAAATGAGGAGAGCAATCCAGAAGCAGAATTCTGCTGCAAAGTATTACTGACTACCAAATACACTTCATCAGAGGTGTCAGTTAGCTATGTGGTTAGCAACCTATTGTTCTGTTGATGGGCTCCTGATGGTCTTCTGGGGAGGGAAATAGGGGGTGATATCACTCCAACTTGCAGTGCAGCAGTAAATAGTGACTAAAGTTTATCAGAGCACAAGTCACATGACCTGAGAGCACCTGGGAGGGCCCAGAAGACCTTAGATCATGGGCCCACTCTCCAAACTATTTTTACTCCTCTCCTCACTCAACCTCTTTATTCTAGTCTTTTTTCTTTATATACTTTAATCTATCAATCAAGATTGTCATCCCTGTCCTCCATTGAAACATGCTCCATTTAGCAGCAGAATGCAATGCCTATTAACTTATTTTAATAAATATACAAATGGATGCAAGGAACCCTAAAGTACAAACAAAACCCCCCAGATCTGTGGATGGCAGGATATAATTGTCCCATAGCATAAAATACTAATTATATATATATATATATATATATATATATATATCTGGACATGGCTTTTCGATGCACAGCAGTCTTCCATACTGCATTAAGGCTGTATTGACTCTGCATATGTTTAGCCCAGTGAAGGGCATAATGTGATTAAGAAGGCTGTATCCCTGCCAACTATCAGCTCTGCAGTGGTTGTGGATCTAAGGTTTTGGACTGTAGTCTCTAATTGTTTATATTGTGCAGAACCTGGCTGACACACATCTCTAATCTTTCTCTCGTAAAAAAGGCCAATTCATTCCCTTCATAATCTGTTTTTATGGTCCAAGGAGGTTATTAAACGGGAAGTGTGTAACGTACAATTATGTTCCTCTTGTTTGATTTCCTCACTACAAAGTGGTTTAGGCTTACAGATATTTTATTGGATTTTCACAATGGACAGCAAAAAGATAACAGAATGGCAGCTACTGTCCTGCAGTCTCAATCTGCTTCACATGCTGCTTCACAATCAGTAGCATTAGCTGAGTCATCCACCGGAGGGCAGCAGCAGTCAAAATGCCCATATACCATAGAGCAGAGATTCCCAACCAATGGCTTGTGAGCAACATTTTGCTCCCCGACCCACCAACCCAGGATGTTGCTCCCGGTGGCGTCAAACAGGCGCTTATTTTTGAATTTCAGGCTTTGGGGCAAGTTTTAGTTGCATAAAAAATGTGAACTGCCAAACTGAACCTCCTGTAGGCTGCCAGTGCACATGGGACTTATTTTACACCATCCAGGAACATTTGTCATGCTTGTATTGCTCCTCAGCTCTTTTTACATCTGAATGTGGCTCATGTCTATTAAAAAGTTTGGGGACAGCCAATGTCAACTGCAATTGAAAATGGAATTAAAGAGTAATAATATTACTAGGAACATCCCCTAAATTCTCTTTAAGCCTGTACAGAGGGTAACAGTAGAAAAAGGACATTTGTTGGCAAAAAAACAGTTCATTTGTAGGCGCCAGTTAAAACTATACAAACTTGTTGTATTTGCAGTTTCCAGCAAAAATTTGCCGTTTCCAGCAAGTGTGGTGATATGAGAATGAAACCACAATTATAGAGAAAGTAGAATGTGGAACAGAAAGCCCTGTGCAATCTGTAGCGAGCGGAACATCAGGGCCCGGCAAGGAGCTGCTGTTTCATCTTTATTTAGACTACGTGGAGATTTCCCTGGTGGGAGGTTCTGCCTTTAATGTGTCACAGTCACTATCCTTAGCAACAGAGAAATCTCCCTTGAGAAGGGTTTGGCCCACACTGTCTTTCCCAAGTTTATCGAGGAAGCCCATGTGGACATGCCCTGGGGAGTCATTAGCAGGACTGCTGGAGTCAACTGGATACTGTTGTTACCAAGTGGATAATATACAGTATGTCTTCTTTAACTTTACTAGCCCCAAAATCATTCCTGTATCATTGAGAGATCTATGGAGTTATGTAGTTGGAGGCATAATATCATGGCTGATCATGTTCATATTAGGCAGTCATCCCTCAGAGCAGTGTTGGACTGGGGTGTACAGGGCCCAACAGGGCTGTCACTTCAGGGCCCCCCATTCGTGAAACTTTGAGCCGGCCTACACTTACCCCCCATGCACCTTGTATCATGCTAACCTCTACTTTCAGTCCAAAACCCACTGTGAGGACAGGGCCCCATAAAACAAATTTGCTGTGTGTCTGGCTCGGTTTCAGAATTATTTAGGTTACAAAATAGTTGCTCGCCCCACTCTTAATAACCTTCATTGTGGTCTTTCTTAAGAGCATAGGTGTGCAAATAGGCATTCCTGACAAAGCTTTCCCTAACTGGTCTTTATGGCTATTCAGGGGGGAGCTACACATTTTGGGGCAGACTAGAACACATGTACACAGGGAATTTTGATGTATCTGCTTTCCTGGTAGTGATGATCAAAACATTTGATACCCATAACCAGCTCACAATTTCAGGTGATAATCTCCTGCGAAAGGCAACCATGATCCTTCCCATAGAAGGAACAATCTGTGGAGGCTGGAGGAACTACATGTGTAGGTTCTAATACAAAGAGCCCTCTTTACCAGTGCCGCCATAGGCCGATTGGACCTATTGCGCCCAATCGGGCCCCGCGCCCATGGGGGCCCCGCACAGCCGCATCAAAGTTTCACCAATGTTTCCAGATGCGCGCAGTAACACTGACCCGACAAACTGCTCTGAAGCCCGCCCCCAGGGCAGTATCTGTTTTCTTTTTTTCTCTCTTCACTGGCTGTGTAAATAGTAGCAAACTAAGGGGGTGGGGTTTGAGAGAGTGTGCAGCGACAGGTGGGACTGGGAGAGGGAGCGTTCGTTATGTGCCCTGTGTGCCCTACGGGACAGATGACAGCAGCCAATTGCAGGCAGCGGCGAAAGGCGCCATTATACTTTGTTTGAACTCGGCTAACAGGCATGATGGACAGTAGACGATGGTGCTGCAGATTCATCCTCTCCCCCCCTCAGAAAGAATGCTGGCCCAGTAAGGCTACAAATCACGTTTATTACACTGCCTTGTGAATGTAACCCTTGCAAGCAAAAATTGCATATGTGCCATTCTTCTGTTATGCATTTTTCGATATTTATTCATGAAATTGCCACTGTGCCACCTAAAGTGATTTCTGGGGGATATTTATACATGCAATTCTCACTGTGTTCATTCTGCTCTTAGTTCTGGGGGTATTATACATGGAATTGCAAATGTGTTTATTCTGCTAAATGTTTTTTGGGTTTTATAAATCAAATTGCATCAGTGTCTTTTTTCTTAGAATGATGGGATTTGTGCTTTAGTAACAGCTAAATGAAATGTTTAACTATCTAAATATTAAATTTTACTTCCATAGGTATTCCCTGTACTAAGTAGTAGTAATATATCATAAAACTATGGCAGCATAGGTATTCCCCTGTACTTAGCATAATTCAGCAGGAACAGCCTCTAAGTTTGCTCATAGTCTGTACAGAGAGATCCCATAAAACTATGGCAGCATAGGTATTCCCTGTACTAAGCACAATTCAGCAGGAACAGCCCCCTAAGTTTGCTCATAGTCTGTACAGAGAGATCCCATAAAATTATGGCAGCATAGGTATTCCTCTGTACTAAGCACAATTCAGCAGGAACAGTCCCCTAAGTTTGCTCATAGTCTGTACAGAGAGATCCCATAAAATTATGGCAGCATAGGTATTCCTCTGTACTAAGCACAATTCAGCAGGAACAGTCCCCTAAGTTTGCTCATAGTCTGTACAGAGAGATCCCATAAAACTATGGCAGCATAGGTATTCCTCTGTACTAAGCACAATTCAGCAGGAACAGTCCCCTAAGTTTGCTCATAGTCTGTACAGAGAGATCCCATAAAATTATGGCAGCATAGGTATTCCTCTGTACTAAGCACAATTCAGCAGGAACAGTCCCCTAAGTTTGCTCATAGTCTGTACAGAGAGATCCCATAAAACTATGGCAGCATAGGTATTCCTCTGTACTAAGCACAATTCAGCAGGAACAGTCCCCTAAGTTTGCTCATAGCCTGTACAGATAGATCCCATAAAACTATGGCAGCATAGGTATTCCCTGTACTAAGCACAATTCAGCAGGAACAGCCCCCTAAGTTTGCTCATAGTCTGTACAGAGAGATCCCATAAAACTATGGCAGCATAGGTATTCCTCTGTACTAAGCACAATTCAGCAGGAACAGTCCCCTAAGTTTGCTCATAGTCTGTACAGAGAGATCCCATAAAACTATGGCAGCATAGGTATTCCTCTGTACTAAGCACAATTCAGCAGGAACAGTCCCCTAAGTTTGCTCATAGTCTGTACAGAGAGATCCCATAAAATTATGGCAGCATAGGTATTCCTCTGTACTAAGCACAATTCAGCAGGAACAGTCCCCTAAGTTTGCTCATAGTCTGTACAGAGAGATCCCATAAAACTATGGCAGCATAGGTATTCCTCTGTACTAAGCACAATTCAGCAGGAACAGTCCCCTAAGTTTGCTCATAGCCTGTACAGATAGATCCCATAAAACTATGGCAGCATAGGTATTCCCTGTACTAAGCACAATTCAGCAGGAACAGCCCCCTAAGTTTGCTCATAGTCTGTACAGAGAGATCCCATAAAACTATGGCAGCATAGGTATTCCCTGTACTAAGCACAATTCAGCAGGAACAGTCCCCTAAGTTTGCTCATAGTCTGTACAGAGAGATCCCATAAAATTATGGCAGCATAGGTATTCCTCTGTACTAAGCACAATTCAGCAGAAACAGTCCCCTAAGTTTGCTCATAGTCTGTACAGAGAGATCCCATAAAACTATGGCAGCATAGGTATTCCCTGTACTAAGCACAATTCAGCAGGAACAGCCCCTAAGTTTGCTCATAGCCTGTACAGAGAGATCCCATAAACTATGGCAGCATAGGTATTCCCTGTACTAAGCACAATTCAGCAGGAACAGCCCCTACGTTTGCTCATAGCCTGTACAGAGAGATCCCATAAAACTATGGCAGCATAGGTATTCCCCTGTACTTAGCATAATTCAGCAGGAACAGTCCCTAAATTTGCTCATAGTCTTTACAGAGAGATCCCAGAAAACTATGGCAGCATAGGTATTCCGTGTACTATTTACCATACATACATACATACATTTACCATACATATTTACCATACAATAGGAGGGTAGTTCTTTAAAAATGCACTCTTTGGTTGCATATACTGTGAAAATGAGTTCCTGTGCTATGTATGCAGTTGAACTCAATAAAAATAAATAAGTAAAATGTAGTGAGTAATTATCATGGGACAGAGAGAAAAACAGATACTATTCGTCATCCAGCCCTGGAACCCTGTGCCAGATGGCAAAACTCCATTTAGGGGGCCCCACCAAAATAGTTCCAATTGGGCCACGCAGTTGGTTAGACCGGCCCTGCTCTTTACCTCCTGTATACTGGCATTTCAGGTATCTATTTGCCCCAATCCAAGAGCAGGAGATGTAAGTGGAAGAGGAGCCAAACAGTCTATAATGTGCCATGTTGGTGCCAATACCAGGGACGATCCCCGTTGCACTTGAGACCTTTTACTATTGCTGACCAGGCTACTATAAAATATATTTTGCTTGGCAGAGATCAACAAGCATTTAGTCATTTATCCTAATAAGCTGAAGAGCACTTTTTAAGAGGTCATCAGAGTCTTAAAATGAGATTACTAATCATGGCTTATCCTAATTATATGAATTACAATCAGTAAACAGGTGAGTAATTTCCTTGGGAATCACCCAAATTCAAAACTTAGAAATGCTGTATAGTGTCCCTTTTATATTTGGGGTGTAATGTAAGGATGGAGCCTGGTATGATATGAATGATGGGTAATCTCATAGGAATCATCTTGGTGCTGTACAAAACTAGTACCCAGGGTAGGGGGGAGGAGTTTTTTAAACTACAGGTTGAATTCTCCTTTAAAAGAACTGCATAGGGTGCTGTTATGATCCAATATTTGGGCCAATGGGCAAGTGATTAGCTTGATTTGGTCTCTACCTTGGTGGCTGAATCAGAAAAATCAGTTTGTCTGCTGACCGCACCCAATGAGCAGGTCTTTATTTAAAAAGAATATTGATGAATACCAGTGAAAGATCAGTTAAAATTCTCTCTGAATTTTCTATGGCTCCAGCCCCATGAGAGAGCAATGCAAAAAAAACGAGAATATTTGCATATAATAATCATATCCCCGCTAGGACACCACAAAAATGTTTAACTCTTATTTTTTTAATACAGACTCCGCCTACTCACTCATTGTTTTATTGAAAACTATCACAGGTCAGAAGGGAATTACTGATTGTATAACCTAAAAGAAGATGGAGACAAACTGCTTCCTAGTCTCTAAAAATTGTTGCCAAAAATATTCGTAACTCTTTGCCCATTGGACGCCTTTATCTTGCCAGACGACAGGTGGCGGTAAATAGATCATAAAGAAACGGGAAATGCACCGGCAGTCGGAGACTTGAAAGATGGTACTGTTACTTATACTGGTACTATTTACTTATATATTTTATTATTTGTTTATATATTTACTTTATTACAATCCTGTTTGCTAAATTACTGAAAATGTGTTGACTATCTGAATATTTTTCATTTCATGTTTTTGTTCATTTTGAACTAGCACACCCAGTGTCGGACTGTGCTGGCGGGACACCAGGAAAAAACCCGGTGGGCCCCGGGTTCTTGTGGGCCCCGCCGGCCCAGATCCGCTACTTAGTTGGGCGTTGCGACCCCACTTTGTCGGGGGTCGCGGTAGAATAGAAGATCTGCGCATGCGCACAAACACGGCGCCGAGCGCATGCGCACTAGCCCAATGAAGCACACCAGAGCGGCAGCGGGGCCCACAGGTTGGCCCTGGGACAGTAGCCCCGGTGGGCCCCAAGCCCCCCAGTCCGACCCTGAGCACACCTATTTGTTACTTGTGAGACTGCAGGATCGTAGCCGTCCTGTTGTTTTCCTCTTGCAGTTTATTGTGAAAAAGCAAGTATAATATTTGAACACAAACTGGTATTTCAGTAAAAATCCACATAGATATTCACAAAGAAACAAAACCAGTCTGAGCACTTTTTGACAGTTGCCACGTAAATTCCCATTTTTAATTATTTTGTAGAATCAGAATTCCCAGAAACCTTGGAATTGTTTTTGAACCAGTGCTAGAAGTGACACTGGCTGAAGACCCCTGTCCAGTCGTTACATTTTTAAATGAACATACATTTTTAATTTGGGTGGTGTGTATTTATTTTTTCATTGTTTACTACTTTTATGTTTATTTTCCAGTGTGTGAAGGCTTCCTACACAGGGATACACAGCCTGCATCAGAATAACTGGCTACTTTCCAGTATATCCCCTTGTCAATCCAAGTTCTGGTTCTAAATAAATGAAATATTTATTATTTGTATTTTTTGCACTAAACATGGAAACCGTGACATTAAGGGGGTTAGTTATTAAGCTCCAAATACCTGAAATCGGAAAAATTATGAATTTTTGGACTTAAAAAACAAATCTGAAGTCCGATGGTATAAAAACCCAGACTTTTCGGGATAAGGTCCGCAATTTGCCCAAATGTATTTTTTGCATGATAAATAAGGTCCATTCGAGAATTCGGATTTGCACAAAATTTTTATCTTAGAAATACCGATATAAATTCCGATCCTAGTAAAATGCTTTCATTTTGTAATTTCCTGATTCTTGAGGGCAAGTGTTGGAGGAATATAAATCCTCCTTAACTGTAAGCCTGAGACCAAGCTTACAGAATGGAGAGGTTTTTTTCATACAGGGCTATTTTTTTTTAACATACCTAATGTAGAGCCAGTAAACGTGCAGCAATCAGTCACATGACTCATGCAACCCATCACTAGTAACAGCTCTAGAATTGACTTGAATTTGCTGCATGTGCTTAATGAACAATGGAAATATATGGGAATGTGAAGGAGTTGTCTCTTGTATTCATAATCTTTAGAGCATATGTGCTAATTATAGATGTCTCTGGGTTTATTGCTGCATCTGGTATACATGGTGCAACAAGATGCAGCACACAGTCCATCCAGTGTTGCATTGTTTATGTCACAATCTCTGGCTAAAATAAATGGGTTAAACGCCTTTTTCATGTATGTGACTCATTTTTCATTACCAAGGGGCTGATTTATCAAAATTGAAAATTTTATAATGTTGAATTCAAATTTTGAGTTTATTTTAGTGTAATTTGTCTAGGGAATAGTCCAAATTCGATTCAAGTTTAAAAAAAAATTGAAATTCGAATTTCAAGATTTATCATGTACTGTCCCTTTAAAAATTTGAGTTCATTTATTCGCCATCTAAAACTGGTGAATTGGTGTTTTAGCCAATGGGGGACCTCCTACAATCAGTTTCTAGTCATTTGGTGGACTTTTGGGGGGAAAAAAACTTTTGTTTGCGAAAAAACTGAAAAACTCTAATTTGATTCAAATTAGATTTGACTTTGCAGGTCAATCCTATTCACCCGAATTGAAAAATGTTAATTTTTTAATACATTTTGATTGGTCATTTTTTTCGAGTTTTTAGAAACTCCCATAAACTCAAATTCAGCTCTTGATAAATCTGCCCCTCTCAGATTTATCAAAGGTCGAGGTAAATTTTAGAATGAAAAAAAAAATGAATTTTGAGCTAATTTTTGTGTATGTCGACTAGGGAATAGTCCAAATTCAATTCGAATTTGAAAATAATTAGAAAATTTGAATATCGGAATATATCATTTACTGTCTCTTTAAAAATTCAACTTTGACCATTCGCCATCTAAAACCTGCTGAATTGCTGTTTTAGCCTATGGGGAACCTCCTAGAACCTATTTGGAGTCAATTGGTGGACTATGAAAAATCTATGTTTTCTTGGGAAAAACTGTGAATTTGAACGATTGTGCTATTCCTTCGATTCATACGATTCAACTTCAGTGGAATACGGACCTACTCGATCAAAAACAGACCTATTCGACAAAAAAAAACCTTTGACTTAGTTTCGGTTGGTCTTTCTGAATTCGAATTTCGAAGTTTTTCAATTCAAAATTCGACCATTGTAAAATCCATATATATACAACGTTCTGCGGTACAGGGCTGCACAATATGTTTTTGCTTTAAAATGGTTATTATTCATATGAACAATTCCATTAATATGTTCTGTTATTTAAGAGGCACATTTCCACTGCAGGCCTTACTAAACAAGTGTTCATGTCAGCTGATGCAAGAGCTTTGCTTAAGGCATAATTTTCGTCCAAGTATTAATTTATTATACAGACAGTAATGTCATCATTCCCTGTTCAAAAATAAAGATCTGGACAATAACTGGGACATTGTGTAACTGAGTGGATTTGTAATAAATTATGACAAAATGCAATGTATTTTATTATTATTATTCTGAATCAATAAAACTAAAGTATTTACCCTGTTTAATATTTTTTTTATAATTATTGGGCCAGATTTAATTTTATGAGAAAACTTTATTTTATGGTTTATCAAATAAAAAAACTTGTAGGTGAGAATCAATTTGAGGAGAAGAAACTTCTTCTCTTAATTCAGGATCAGTTTTTTCCCATAGACTCCTGAAATTGAGTCTCGCCCATAAGATTTCACATTAACCCATAAAATGAGCTTTTCTTATCAAATTGAATCTGTCCTATTATATCACTGTGATCACAATGACTGATTAATCACCTACTGATAAATACACATTTAAGAATCCCATAGGAATGAATAGAAAGTGGAAGAATTATTTTGCAGTGAGCTCTAATCTCCTATTCTGATAAATCTGCCCCTAAATTTTAAACATAAACTGTAGCGTAACTTGTAATTAACCGAACACAGCCATCTGCATTAGTTTATAACTGCCATCCAATCATATATAACTTGCTAAGCCATGCGCTGCACATGTGACGTGTCATGCGGACTGCACATGTGACGTGTCATTGTGATGTCATAATGGACTGCACCTGTGACGTGCGATGTCATAATGGACACAGTCAAGGTGTCTAGCAGCAGCCCAGAATAGCTCATTCTTGATCAGGAATCTGAGGTGAGTGGAGCTCAGCATATTTGGTTGGGTAAATTAGCAAAAATAGTCATTTTATAATGGTACTGTGTGGGCTTAGAGACTGTTAGTGGTTTGTGGAATATGGTGAATATGTTTTTGAATTTAACTTTGAACTGGGATATAGTACTTGCTCCTCCTATTCTCACGCCATTCCCTGTGCTGATATCTTATTCATATAACTGAGTATTTCCTCTGCTGATTTCATATACAATTGCTTTGCTATCAGCAAGGATCCATGCTAGCTCAGTTAATATCAGTTAATATCAGGTACAAGCCAATGTTGTATTCCCTATACTCTATAAATGACTACTGGGTAGTCTCTGCAGTGATATATTATTGGTACAATGATGGCACTGTTCCTTGTACAGATATATTATGCTGTTCCCTATACTCATGCCCTATAAAAACACACATTTTAAACTTATTTGGAACAAACACAACCCACATATCTGCATTATTTTATACCGGCCCACCAATCATTATCTAATTGCTAATCCACATATTATCCATTGGCTGCACATATGAGGGCACAATGATATCAACCTCTTAGAAAGAATAAATAGAATTTACATTAAAGGAACAGCAAGAAATTAAAGTTAATTAAATATGATGTTTTGTTGCTCTACACTGGTGTGTTTGCTTCAGAATCATATAACTACACAGCAGATTATTTATATAAACTATAGTAGCCTTTCTGAAGCAAATACATCATTTTTATCAGTTCAGGACAACAATATATTATAAGTTCAATACTTTAAAACATTTACATTTTCAGTATTGCTGTTCCTTTAACATTTGTGCTGCATGTAATATCAATGTGATGTCATAATAGGCACTTTAGCCCACATTGTGACCATGGGCTGCACAGGTGATGTCATAGTGATGTCATAATAGACACAGTCAAAGTCTCTAACACCAGCCTTGCTTGACTCATTCTTGATCAGGCAACTGAGGTGAGTGGAGCTCAGGATATCTGGGTGGGAAAATAAGCAAAAATAGTCATTTTATAATGGTACTGTGTGGGCTTAGAGACTGCTAGTGGCGTGGGGAATATGAGAGCTTGTACTTGGCCCTACATACAATAACTGTGCCAACCCCTATGCTGATACTTTATACATATAATTGCACCATCCCCTAGGCTAATTTACAATATAATATGCATACTATAATGGCATTTACTCATATTATGTACATACAATAGCAGCATATAGATAGATATATATTTGTTTAGAATGTACCCGCACTCTTCCCAAATTTTTCTATGATGGGTGCTTGGTCAAATTTTCATATAAAATTATGCAGGAAGGACCAGCATTCCATATTTTCAATCATCAAGTGTTTATTATCACATCACCGTGCATCCAATATTTCGGCCCCCACTGGGGCCTTTATCAAGGATTATCCTTGATAAAGTCCCCATTGGGGGCCGAAACTTTGGATGCACAGTAATGTGATAATAAACACTTGGGGGCACATTTACTAAGCTCGAGTGAAGGATTCAAAGTAAAAAACTTTGAATTTCGAAGTTTTTCTCTGGGTACTTCGACCATCGAAGTATTTGCAGTAAATCCTTCGACTTCGATATTCGAAGTCGAAGGATTTTACTTCGAGGGTCGAATATCGATATTCGACCCTTAATAAATGTGCCCCTAGATGATGGAAAATACAGAGTGCTGGTCCTTCCTGAATAAATATATATATATAATACACAAAATCCATGAGTAAATTATATCTTTATAAACGGTGACTAGTGATGTCATCAGTTATAAATCGTGAGTAGTGATGTGATTTAAGTCACATGACTCACAAAAAATTGTGTATTATAATCAATAAAGTACCCCCTTCTGCCTCGTGCTTTTATATGGTCATGGAACTCCTTGGTGACTTATAATATCCTTATAGTTTACAATAGGGGGTACTTTATTCACTATATATCTCAAAGAAGCCCAATGTGAAACAGTCATATTTCTTAAGGGTAACAAAGCAAGAGAAATGTCAATATTTGTGACCTGGTATTTATAGTATATAGATGCATTATAGTATAATAGTCCCAGTGTACATCTATATATAGTTATGGGACCTGTAATCCTAAATGCTTGGCACCTGGGTTTTTCCAAATCCTTCTGTAATTTGGATCTTCATACTACTTAAAATTAATTTAAACATTAAGGGACAGATTTATCAAGGGCTGAATTTTGAGCTTATGGGAGTTTCTAAAAACGCCCATCAACTCCCATTAACTTGAAATTCGCAAAAAAAATGACCAATCGAAATTTATTTAACAATTTTTAAAAAATGACTTGAAATTGATTGCAGGATTTCCCCCGTAGGCTAAAACACCAATTTGGAAGGTTTTAGTCAGATAGTTTAATTCAAATTCTTAAAGGGACAGTACATGATAAATTTTGAAATTTAAATTTTACATTTTTTAAAATTTTAATTGAATTTGGACTATTCCCTATAGAATTACACTAAAATAAACTCGAAATTCAAATTAAAAAATGTCAGATTTTCAATTCGACCATTGATAAATCTGCCCCTAAATAAACAAAATAGGGTTGTGTTGCTTTTAATAAGGGTTAGTTTGCAACAAGTAAAAGGTACTGCTTATTATTATAGAGAGAAAGAAAATAATTTATAAAAAATTTGGATTATTTTGATAAATTGTCTATCGGAGACATTCTTTCCATTCTGGATAATCAATTTCCGGATAATGGATCTCATATCATATATATATATATAGAGAGAGAGATAGAGAGAGAGAGAGAGAGAGAGAGAGAGAGAGAGAGAGAGAGAGAGAGAGAGAGACAAAGTACCGCACATACTGGGACTTAAATAGTACTTTTTTTTTTAAATGATAAAACTTTTCCCAGTGTGTGTTATACTCTGTCTCTATATTTATTTTATTTGAGCAGCAACCAGGCAGTTAGGGTTGTGGTCCTCTTTGCACACACACACAAATATATATATATATATATATATATATATATATATATATATATATATATATATATATAACCCCTTGCCTGGGGGCAGTTTTCAACATATATATCCACTCGAAATCCAATGAGATCCGCACTTTAGGGCTTATTGAATTAAAACAATTTTATTTTAAAGCTTCAGACTGATGTTTTGGCCTGGCCCCATTCATCGACTGCTGAGAAAGGCCTGGGATCAGGCCGAAACGTCAGTCTGAGGCTTTGAAATAAAACATTTTTTAATTCAATAAGCACTGAGAGTGCGGATCTCATTGGTTTTGGAGTGTATATATATATATATATATATATACATATATATAAAATGTATATACACCTGCAATGTGCATAGAACATACTATTGCTAACATTATAAATTTTTTTGTCTCCACAGAAAGATTTTCCAAAATGTGGCGTTCCATCTGTAGATGTTTACCTTTCTTTCGAAAGGTAGGGACTTTATTTTACTATAATATCACACATTTCATTCATTCTGTTCATAGAATTGCCTTGCTATATAATATATTGCAGTATAGCAGCATCTCCACTGGCAAATTGTTAAAGGGCATGTAAAGTCTAAAATGGAATAAGGCTAGAAATGCTGTATTTTGTATATTAAATATAAACAAGAACTTACTGCACCACAAGCCTAATCAAACAAATAATTTATGCTTATGGTGGCCACAGGGGGTCACCATCTTGTAACTTTAGTAGACATCTTTGCAAGACTAAGACTGTGCACATGCTCAGTGTGGTCTGGGCTGCTTAGGGATCGTCATAAACAAAGCTGCTTGAGTTCTGCATGGCTGGGAAGTAAGGCGGGGGCTCCCCCTGCTGTTCATAAGTATGATTGTTTCCCTGCAGAGCAGTTAGGGACCGTCTGACAATTCCTATCCGCAGCAGTAAATGAAGGGAGAATTTCACTGCATACAGTCATGTTTCTTATAAAAACTGTACACATTTTTTAAATAAAGTATATTGGAGATAGGTTTCTTTTTTATTAAAGAAATTGAAATGGGATTTTATTTTTTTGCCTTTACATGCCCTTTAAAGGATTTGTTCAGTGTAAAAATAAAAACTGTGTAAAATAAAAAGTGTTTCTAATATAGTTAGTTAGCCAAAAATGTAATGTGTAAAGGCTGGAGTGAATTGATGTGTAACATGTCAGTCAGAACACTACTTCCTGCTTTTCAGCTCTCTTGGTTTACACTGACTGGTTACCCTGGCTACCAGGCAGTAACCAATCAGAGACTTGAGGGGGGGGCACATCGGTCATATGTGTTGCTTTTGAATCTGAGCTGAATGCTGAGGATCAATTACAAACTCACTGAACAGAAATTTACCATGTGGCCCCCCTTCAAGTCGCTGACTAACTCAGAGTTATAGAGCTGAAAAGCAGGAAGTTGGATTCTGGCTGTTTTATTAGACATCTGTTCACTCCTGCCTTTATATATCACATTTTGGCTAACTAACTATATTAGAAACATTTTTTATTTACACAGTTTTTATTTTCACACTGAACTGTTCCTTTAAGGAATGGAAGTGGATGGAGAATTAATTTGCTGCATAGGGCAATAAGGACACCATTTACTTCAATGCAAATATTCAGAGACAATATAAAAGGCTGTGTGATTCAATGGCATGGTATAATGAATATTCAATTGAAAACAAAATGTATATAAAATGTGATTATTTACTTTTACAATAGTTCTTATATTTATATGTATATATTAATCTATGTATTTATACATTTCACTTAACTGAGGCAAGTTTGATTTGTATCGTTATCTATTTACTGACTTCTTCTTTTTTTTCTTTCTAGAAACACTGCGTTGGAACATCCAATGAAATCGTTATGGTAAGCAGCAAAGAACTGGTTAACACTATATGAAAAAAAACAATTTGCTAACTATTTGTGCTATTCAAACCATTGTATTTACAATTCTAGTTTGCTATTTTGCTAATTAATTTTGTAATAAAACATATTTTTATTTTTCTCTAGAATATTGAGATCGTCGACATTCTTGCTTTGGTAAGTATCAATATGAACTAAACAAATCTCCTCTCATTTCTCCTTTGAATAATAATCAGACTCGCCCCTGGATCTATAATCACGGCCACCTTCCCCCACTTTTAAACCCAGTTCCTATTGAAATTAAACTACAAATCACCCATTACCATTAACTTAATATGGCACATTCCTTAATATATATTTTTGGTGAAACCCTTTTAAATGTTTCCTAACCCAGTTTCTAGTTAACGCCAGGAAATATACCTTATCCTTATAGTCTTCTAAGTATCAAATATTTATATATATTTATATGTGTATTTATGTATATTTGGTACTTACATATTACATATATTTAATGCTTCCCTGTGCTCTGGAATTTGTAGCTATTGTTCACTTAGTTTATGTAATTTCAGTGTATTTTAGTTTAAATTTGCTATTTTTGCAAAGTACAATTTGTTCTACTGCATTTTATTTCCATCCAACTTTTGCTAAGATTATTTCACTGTATGACAGTAATAAACATGTTATGTTTACAAAAGTAAATCTGCTTTCCCCTCCTGGCAAGAGATTTCACCTTTGAATAAATATCAGAAGAAATCCCTATACTGACCCTGCATTTATTTATACACATAAATTAAAAGCACATTTTTCAAAATAAAATATATCTTTAGCAGTTACTCACCTTAAATTGATCTTGAAAGATGATTTTGTTCTATAAAGTAACACAACCTTTTTATCTTGTACCCAGCCTGAACCAGAGGTCACAGAAATCTGCCTGGTAAGCAGAAGCGGCGTTGGTATCGTATATTATTATTATTCGCTTTCCCGTGTTGACTTTAAGAGGCAGATTTATCAAGGGTCGAATTTCAAATTGAAAAAACTTTGAAATTCGAATTCAAAAAGACCAACCAAAATTAAGTGAAAGTTTTTTTTTGGGTCGAATAGGTCCATATTCGTTCGAATTGAAGGAATAGCGCATGCGATCGAATTCGATTCAAAGTTTTTCCCAAAATTACTTTGATCTTTCAAAGTCCACCAAATGATCTCTAGGAGGTTCCCCATAGGCTAAAACAGCAATTCGGCAGGTTTTGGAAGGCGAATGGTCGAAGTCAAATTTTTAAAGAGACAGTACATGATAAATTTCGATATTCGAATTTTCTAATTTTTTTTAAATTCGAATCGAATTTTAACTATTCTCTAGTAATCAAAAAATAGCTTGAAATTCTAATTTTTTTATTCAAAAATTCACCTCGACCTTTGATAAATCTGCCCCCCAACTGTTAATTTATCAAGTAACATTGTTCCTGACAGGCATCTTTGCACTATTACTATTATTAACAAAACATTTTTTACGAAATTGCACATCACACGTTAAGTGGGTTTTTTACTAAAACTCACTTTTTTCAAGTTGAGGTTTTTAAAGGGCATGTAAAGTCAAAAAAAGAATAAGGCTAGAAATGCTGTATTTTGTATACTAAATATAAACATGAACTTACTGCACCACAAGCCTAATCAAACAAATGATTTATGCTTTCAAAGTTGGCCACAGGGGGTCACCATCTTGTAACGTTGTTAAACATCTTTGCAAGACTTAAGCTGGCCATAGATGTTGAGATTTTTAAAAGATCCGATCCTCATCGTGAGACCACGATTTTCTCGGAACGATTGTACGAATTGACCATCAACTAAAAAGACCAATTTGCCAGGAAAACAAAGGGGAGCTGCCTGCTTGCCCCTGTAAACATAGATAGATTGCCCCTGTAAACATAGATAGACAAAGATTTTTTGGCCTGGCTGATCAATTTCCAGACAGATGTCGGCCGAAAAATCGTAAGATGTTCGAATCCCACTAACCACACGATAATTTCGAAGGATTGGTCGGGCTTGCCTAAAATCGGTAGTTTGGCAAGAAGAATCATCACGTCTATGGGGAGCTTAAGGGGCACATTTACTAAGGGTCAAATATCGAGGGTTAATTAACCCTCGATATTCGACCCTCAAAGTAAAATCTTTCGACTTCGAATACCAATGTCGAAGAATTTACCGCAAATAGTTTGATCGAAGGAAAAATCGATTCAAAGGGTATTAATCCATCGATCAAAGTATTTTCCTTTGATCAAAAAAAGCTTAGAAAGGTTTTTGGGAATTTCCCCATAGGCTAACATTATAGCTCGGTAGGTTTAAACTGCCGAAGTATGTAGTCTAAGTTTTTTTTAAAGAGACAGCATTTCGACCATCGAATGGTCGAATAGTCGAATGATTTTTAGTTCGAGTCGAAGTCGTAGTTGAAGGTCGAAGTAGCCTATTCGATGGTTGAAGTACCCAAAAAAAACCTTAGAAATTCAAAGTTTTTTTTACTTCGAATCCTTCACTCGAGCTTAGTAAATGTGCCCCTAAGACTGTGCACATGCTCAGTGTGGTCTGGGCTGCTTAGGGATCGTCATAAACAAAGCTGCTTGAGTTCTGCATGGCTGGGAAGTAAGGCGGGGGCTCCCCCTGCTGTTCATAAGTATGATTGTTTCCCTGCTCAGCAGTTAGGGACTGTCTGACAATTCTTATCCACAGCAGTAAATGAAGGGAGAATTTCACTGCAAACAGTCAGGTATTTTATAAAAATGGTACACATTTTTTAATTAAAGTATATTGGAGATAGGTTTCTTTTTCATTAAAGAAAGTGAAAATGGGATTTTAGTTTTTTTGCCTTTACATGACCTTTAAGGGGAAAAAAAACTTGAATTTCTAGAGAAAAAACTCAAACTTTTCAAGATTATACCCTGAAGCTGCTAACAATTTGAATCTATAAATACTCAAGCTAAAACCTTTTGAAATTATGTAAAAATCAATGGCAGATGGTCCCTTTTTACCTTCGGAACATGTTTTATGCCTTCATAATTCTAAACATTTTGGGCTGTTTACGCTGTTCTTTGCTTGAAAACTATAGCAATTTTGTGAGTTTTTTGGGTGACAAACTTGAAAAGTTGCACAATTCAAATTTTTGCTAGTTCTTTTAATTTTTTTTTTTTAGATTATTCAGTCTAATTTTTTCAACCTGAATTATTAGTAAATTAGCAAAAATTTGTGTGTGGGAGTTTGTTTTTATTAAAAAATGAGAATTGAGGTTTAGTAAATAACCCATAATAGTGATGAGTAAATCTGTTGTTGTGTTATGCGAAAAATTTGCGGAACTATTTAAAATTTTTCGAAACGACAAAAAATTCACAAAAACCATTGACGTTAATAGGCGACCAAATGTTTTCTTATGTGTGCATCTTTTTTCCCCCTCCAAATGCATCAAAGTCAGTGGGATTTTTCTTCCATTTACTATTTTGTCTTGGCAAATTTTTTGTCTCTGCAAACTTTTTGCACTGTTAATTTTTGCCAATGATTGCGAAAATAATTTGCCGAAATGTGGAATTTCAGCAAAAATCCATGCCTGGCCAAAATAATTTACTCATCACTACACATAATAATAATAACATTTCAAATCTCCCATAGTACCAATAATGTTACATAAAAAAAGCTGATTTGATTTTATAACATGTCTTTTTATCTCTTAAACAGGAACCACCTCAATAAACTGGCCCCAACAACTGCCAGGTAAGTAGTAAAGAAACAGTTGAAGTTGAGCTTATTTGCTTAATGAATAAGGTATATTTTAGATATTAAACCACAGCACTATAACTATATGGGGGCACATTTACTAAGCTCGAGTGAAGGATTAGAATAAAAAATACTTCGAATTTCGAAGTATTTTTTTTGGCTACTTCGACCATTGAATTGGCTACTTCGACTACGACTTGGAATCGAACGATTCAAAGTAAAAATCGTTTGACTATTCGACCATTCGATAGTCGAAGTACTGTCTCTTTAAAAAAAACTTCGACCACCTAGGCTAAACCTACCGAGCACCATTGTTAGCCAATGGGGAAGGTCCCCATAGGTTTTCCTAGCTTTTTTTGATGGAAGGAAAATCGTTCGATCGATGGATTAAAATCCTTCGAAAAGGATTTAATCGTTTGATCAAGCCCCTTTTCCTTCGATCGTTCGAGACATTTTATTTATTATAACTTTTTTGAGTGGCTGAATTGACACAACTGAGTTTAATCCCTTTTTCTCACCTTTTCACCAGGAATTCAATCTAAAACCTGAGGAAAGCACTGAAGAGGTAAGCAGAAAAATACTTTTACAAATTGTACATTCATTTGTGCTGTGAAATATTTGTTTATCATCTTCTCTCTTTCTTCTAACTGAACTAAGTTGATCTTATACAATAATGTTTTCTCTTTTATTCAGGACAACAGCAGAGAAGAGCCTGCTGAAGAAACATCTGAGGTAAGCAGAAAAGACAATTAAATTAGAATAAAATATCTAACCCACCATTAGATTTTGCCCTACATAACATTTATTTGAGCTGTGACATATGTATTTATTATCTTCTCTCTGTTCTAACCAGGATGAACAAGTAAGTGAGCAGGACGAAACATCCAACAAAACCTCCTGCCACTTCCAAGTAAGCAGAAAATAATAAATGACTACACAACTATAATTAAAGAAATTGGTCTTTATCATACTTTCTCCTGAACTCAGTTGATCTTATACAAAAATGTTTTCTCTTTTAACCAGGACAACAGCAGAGAAGAGCCTGCTGAAGAAGCATCAGAGGTAACCAGAAAAGACAATTAAACTATAATAAAATATCAAACCCAGCATCAGATTGCCCTAAATATCGTCAATTTGAGCAGTGAGATGTGTATTTTTTTATCTTCTCTCTGTTTTAACCAGGATGAACAACAAAGTGAGCAGGAAGAAACACCCAGTTACACCACCTGCCAATTCTAAGTAAGTAGAAAATAATCAATGATTACACAATTATTATAATTAAAGAAATTACAGAGATTGGTTTTATTATACTTTCTCCTGAACTGAGTTAATCTTATACAATAATGTTTTCTCTTTTAACCAGGACAACAGCAGAGAAGAACCTGCTGAAGAAGCATCAGAGGTAACCAGAAAAGACAATTCAACTATAATAAATATCAAACCCAGCATCAGATTGCCCTACATAACAGTGATTTGAGCAGTGAGATTTATATTTTCTCTCTGTTCTAAGCAGGATGAACAAATAAGTGAGCAGGATGAGACATCCAACAACACCACCTGCCACTTCCAAGTAAGCAGAAAATAATCAATGATTACACAACTATAATTAAAGAAATTAAAGAAATTCGTTTTTATCATACTTTCTCCTGAACTGAGTTGATCTTATACAAAAATGTTTTCTTTTTTAACCAGGACAACAGCAGAGAAGAGACTGCTGAAAAAACATCTGAGGTAACCAGAAAAGACAAGTTATGATAAAATATCAAACCCAGCATCAGATTGCCCTACATATCGTCAATTTGAGCAGTGAGATTTGTATTTTTCATCTTCTCTCTGTTTTAACCAGGATGAACAAATAAGTGAGCAGGATGAAACTTCCAATAACACCTCCTGCCACTTCCAAGTAAGCAGAAAATAATCAATGACTACACAACTATAATTAAAGAAATGACAGAGATTGGTTTTATTATACTTTCTCCTGAACTCAGTTGATCTTATACAATAATGTTTTCTCTTTTAACCAGGACAACAGCAGAGAAGAGACTGCTGAAAAAACATCTGAGGTAACCAGAAAAGACAAGTTATGATAAAACATCAAACCCAGCATCAGATTGCCCTACATATCGTCAATTTGAGCAGTGAAATATGTATTTTTCATCTTCTCTCTGTTCTAACCAGGATGAACAAATAAGTGAGCAGGATGAAACATCCAGCAACACCTCCTGCCACTTCCAAGTAAGCAGAAAATAATCAATGACTACACAGCTATAATTAAAGAAATTAAAATTTTTTAAAATATAAAATGTAATAATAAATAAGCATAAAAAACCCGAGCGGATTGATCAGAGTTTGTACCAGAAAATATTGAGATAAATTCGGACTTTGATAAATAAACCCCTTATTTTAGCATTAGAACTGAGTTAATGTAAAAAAGTGTTTTTAATTAATGTAATCAGCTCAAATAGATTTTTGACCAATGTCGCCTCTGTATTGCAGAATTTTGAATATGAAAAGAAGCAGACGAAAAGCTCTGGAACATCGAGCAGTGCAAATAGACAGGCACAACCTGCAACTATTAATAAGGTTTCAGATTTACTTCCCTAATAAAGTCTTTTTTTCTCTCAAGGAGAATGAAACCCTTTTAAACATAATTAGGCCCCTGCAGACCCCCCTTTTCTTACTAGATCCCTCAAACTCCTATATAGGCCCTATTCCACCAATACTAATAGCCAAATGGATCCATTATATAAATTAGGGGACAGATTAATTAAGGGTCAAATTGAAAATATGGTAAAAACTCTCAAATTCAAATTATGAATAATCCAAACTTGATTCGAATTTTAATTAAAATTTTGATATCTATCAAACCTTGCCCCTTTAAAAAATCGAATTTCACTATTCCCCACCTAAAACTTGCCCAGTTCAAGTATAAGTTAATGGGAAAGTCCATTTTAAAGATGTCATAATCCATCATGAACTGACGCCCAACAATATAATACTAACAGCTGACGCAGATGTAAAAATAAGTAAGTGACACTTACAAATTTATCATGGGTCTAATTGAAAATTTGAAATTTTGAGTTATTTTATGGTCAAAACTGGCAAATTCAACTAGGGAGTTATTCAAATTAGATTTGAGTTTTTCAAAAAAATTTGAATTCGATTTTCGAGATTTACCATACTCTGGCTCTTTAAGAACTCAAATTTCGCCACCTAAAACATACCAAATTGTTGTTTGAGTCAATGGGGGATGTCCAGGGATCTATTCTGAGTTGTTAGCAGCCTTCCTGACATTCAAGTGTTTTTCAAAGAAAAAACTCTAATTGAGTTTTTAAAACTCCAATCGAATTCGATTCGAGTTTTCGGGTAGATCCTATTCACCCTAGTTTAAAAAATTACATTTTTATAATGAACTTCGAATGGTCGAATTTCGAGTTAATGGGAGTTTATGGGAGTTTTAAAAAATTTACATGAATTTGAAATTCGACCTTTGATAAATGGGCCTCTGAGCTTTATGGGAAGTGTTCACAAATAAAATCATAAATGCATTGTATTCACAAATATTTTTCTTACATTATACTTCTTACTTATATTTATTCTTCTTATAATTTCAGTTAATTTTAGCCTTGCCACGATGGGTGAAAAGAGTAACAGCCCTGCCGGAATAACCAAATACACGGCACCTGTTCTTCAAGTTCTTGCCTGTAATTACAAGAACGGGGCTGAATATGACAATAAGGTATTGTTGTCTCTCTTCTCTTTTTATTTTATAGCGAATTTGAAGTCATTTAATATGTATGCAGGTGGGTGAGTAAGTAGCTGCCTTGCAGTTGGTCTTCTTGCTGGCTGTTTTTGCAAGCACTCATCAATAAAGAAGTAGAAGTTATTACTCCTACAAAATTAAATACAAACAAAATTATAAATGTTCATGTAATATAACATCAAAAAAATGTCACCAACATCTGGGGTGAGGGTGGCATAAGAAAGAACATTATAAAACACCTACAAAGAAATAAGGAAATTGCTCTTTTTTTTGCTCATATAACAAAAGCAAATTTCAGAATTATTATAAGCAAAGTGAATCCATGTCTAACTCTGACCATTCTTTCCTTAGCATTGAGACGTTGAAAAGCCAGAACTACCACCAAGGCGTTAAAGGACCAGTAACATCAAAATTATTTTTTAAAAAAACAGAAAACATATAAGAAAAAAAAATACCAAGATAAATTAAACTTTAAAATCGAGAAGCCTTTATTAAGAAACAACTTACCGAAACTCTGCTTCTGATACACTTTAGAAAAGGTGATGATCCATCGTGTGGCGCTCTATTTCTCCTCAATGTATACTATTTAAAAAAAAACAATTTTTTATTGATGTTACTGTGCTTCAAAAAACCAGGACTACCATCGGGGGGAGGGACAGGGGCATAAATCTAGGGGCCCATTTGTCATTCTGGTACTGGGCCCCAGAAGAAACATCGGTCCCCGACGGAAGTCCTGGAACCACCATTAATAAACAATAAATTTTCCACCTTTATCAATGACCTGCTGTGTTTGCTTATTAGGGAGACAGTGTGGGTGGAAAAAGGAGGGATATTTTTTTCTTGACACACCAAAAAAGTCTGTGTGTTGACCTGCAACTCACATGCTCCTTTTAGTAGGAACATGGTTGCATTTTAGCTCATGATCCTGTATTGAGACTTCAGCACTGGGAATAATCTAGAAGACAAGACATGTGAAAAGTTACCTGCTAATGAGATCTGCAGGGAAAACATGTCCATGGAAGGGATCCTATTTAGAAATACAACAATAATCTCCTGCATTATTTTAAGGGAGCCTTCCTCAAACAATTATACTAATCATTATGTGGAAATAGAAGGTCCTGTTTATATGGAATAAAAAAGTTTTTATATTTGTGTTTTTATTCATTTATACTTTGAACTGAAGAAATCTGTTATAAGCTCTTCTTGTAATACAACATTATAAGAAAACAATTTGATATTAAATATTGACACTATTATACTTTATATCAGGGGTGTCCAAACTTTTGGCTCGCCGGACCACATTGGAAAAAGATAAAATTGTCTGGGGCCACACATGACATACACAAAAACACGTTTGATTTGTAAAAGTAAAGGAAATACATAGAAAAGAACTAAAATGCAAGTTGGATAACCAGATGGAGCTATACACTGGAATATGGGACACCTGGATATTAACTAGACGTATTATTATATTATTATTACTAACTGGGCAATGGGCAGAGTCCCCCCTCCTCCTATTTCCTCGGGAATCAAGCTGGGCCACATTCATATGCATCCTGGGCCGCATGTGGCCCTTGGGCCGCAGTTTGGACACCCCTGCTTTATATAGTGCTGACGTGTTGCAGAAATGTATACAGTTGTGCAATTGCGCTGAATTTGTCAAGAGGGCAGCTGCATTCATTTTGGGGAATTGGATGCAATTACTGTAGGTGTGTCCAGCGTATATAACGCAAGGGCCTATGTCTAGGTTAGCAATTTTGACGGAGGTGTGGGGAGCAGAATGGAAAAATGTATTTAGCATTTAGGCAATTGAGAGCTGTCTCCAAGATAGAATCCTGCACACGTCCATTTTTTGGAAGCCGTACCCTGCAAACCGCAACCCGGACCCGCATTCTTACCGGCTGGGACCCGCTACCTGACCTGCAAGTACCTTAACCGCAACTTGAAACCGCGACCCGCTGACCATCAAGAATCGGGAAATGGTGTCACTGTAAACCAGAAGTGACATCATCAGAAAAAACACTATTGAGAAGATCTGCGGCCGACCCGCTACACGCAGAACAGCGTCCACACCTGCACACGGAACTTCTACCCGCAACCTGCAGGGTGCCGCAGGTTTTTTCGGGTAACCCAAGGGTACCCGACCCGCTGCAGGACTCTACCCCATGACACTTTTTCACTAAATCCCACTGGCGGAGGAGGGTTGGTGGGGTAGTGAGTAGCATTTGTGATAACCCGGTGCAGGGTGTTGTGGAATTGGAAGAATGCACACAGAGATGCCAGACTGCAGGGTAGAAGTCAGTTTTTATTCTGTGCGGATTTGATCAGAATGGTTTTTAGAAAATAGTGAGAAAATTTGGGATTTTCATGAATAACCTCTTAATTGTGGGAGAAAACTAGGGATGCACCGAATCCACTATTTTGGATTCGGCCAAACCCCCGAATCCTTTGTGAAAGATTCGGCCAAATACCGAACCGAATCCGAAACCTAATTTGCATATGCAAATTAGGGATGGGAAGGGGAAAATGATTTTATTTCCTTGTTTTGTGACAAAAAGTCCTGGGATTTCCCTCCCCACCCCTAATTTGCATATGCAAATTAGGATCCGGAGTCGGTTCGGCCAGGCAGAAGGATTCGGCCGAATCCGAATCCTGCTGAAAAAGGCCGAATCCTAGCCGAATCCCGAACCGAATCCTGAATTCGGTGCATCCCTAGAGAAAAACGACTGAAATGGGGGTGATCTAGAGATGCAAACTGAAATGGTCAGATATGACAGGTGAGATCTCTGAGAATACATTCCATTTTGATATAAAGGCTTTAAATGCCGCAAATTAATAAAGTGTGTAAAATGGTATTTGGACAGGTGTAGCCCACCCAAACAAAAATGTTACCCTGCTCTACTGTTAAAAAATAGAAATGTCCCAGTATAGGTATGACTACTCTAAAGGTGGCCCATATACCGGCAGATTTTGTCTAACATTACATTGATGGGGTGCACACGATTGTATCGATTCAAAAAAAATCCTCCCAACAGACGATCAGACAGGTTTAAACGTTTTATTTGTGAGATGATGAAATTGGTGAGTGGACGGTACTTTGAGATAATCATCATTAAATGACCATTCACTGCTCAAGTCTTTTGAGAACGTAAACAAAGGGTTAAAATATGTGAGATCTTGCAGACAACACAACCAAAGTCTCCTCATATATTGTTTACCATTGATGGGTTAAATGTTCATTCAAGTGATTGTGGAGACAACAGATCATTCACAGAACACCAACTACAGTGGCATCTTAACAGCCTTGAAAGCTTGAAAGTTCCTGCTTACTGAATGAACCTGCCCAGCAGTTTGTTGGTTGCCATTGTTATAATTATCCTTGGATTGTATCCAGTGATATCCAGATGTAGGACCTTTGGTAAAGCTGTTCATCAAACAATGAATTGGTAATAACTACTGAGCGCACGTAGCGCAGTGAATTTTTTTTGACCACACCCATTTTTTTGGCCACACCCCCTAATAACCACGGTCATCAAACTTTGGCAGGTTATGATTCGGCTTTTTTCAGCAGGATTCGGATTCAGCCCGAATCCTTCTGCCAGGCTGAACCGAATTTGCAAATGCAAATTAGGGGCGGGAGGGAAATTGTGTGAGTTTTTGTCACAAAACAAGGAAGTAAAAATTGATTTGCCCTTCCCAACCCTAATTTACATATGCAATTTAGGATTTGGTTCGGTATTCGGCTGAATCTTTCGCAAAAGATTCGGGGGTTAAGCGGAATCCAAAATAGTGGATTCGATGCATTCCTACTAAATTGCCTAATTTAGTGTTGTTATTGCTGCTGTTTTACTTTTCTGTTACCAGGACATTGTCTGACAGCAGGAACCAGAAAGAACCACTGATTTTATATTATAGGTATGGGATCTGTTATACAGAAACCCATTATCCAAAAAGATCCAATTTCCTTTTTCTCTGTAATAATAAAACAGTACCTTGTACTTGATCCAAACTAAGATGTTTGGATCCTTTTTAGAAGCAAAACCAGCCTATTGGGTTTATTTAATATTTATATGATTTTCTAGTAGGTATGAAGATCTAAATTACGGAAAGATCCATTATCTGGAAAGCCCCAGGTCCCGAACATTCCAGATAACAGGTCCCATACCTGTACATGATTATCTATACTATTCCTACAAAGAAATAGCAGTAGTAAATGGGAGTAGATTACACCCTGGAACCTGTAATTGTTCTGCATTGTATCTGTATATTAATTTACTAGTAAGCCTCCTGAGTGCAAGTTGAGTGAAGCTATAATGAGATCCAGTAAAGCGTTTTGTTTATTTTTTTATTTCTTTTCTTGTAAGTGTGTGTGAGGGATATTACCTACTCTGTCCTGTGTGTTGACGCCATCTGCAATTTCATAATAATTCAGTTTCCTACTTTTTCCTGGCCAGGCACATTGGTGTTATGTATGATTGTAATATCAGTCTGAGAGCTTGCACTGTAGCAGGGATTTTCATTCTCCATAGCAGCTTACATGGACAATATTATGCACCATGTTGTTATGTCTAAGGATATCAGAGATCACAAAACAGTTCCACAGTAAAGGTGCCCAGACATGCACCAATATTATCAATATAGATAGAAAAGAGAAAACCGTTTCAGAGAGGCAATCAAGCTGACCTGGTCTCTTTATTTTTACTTTTTGTAAAAGAGTGAGGGCTGCCACCAAATACAAGAAAATCCTTTGGGTTGTGTCCATTGACAAACACCTGTTGTTTTACCCCAGTGATGATCATAGCTAAAGTAAGTGAGTGTAATAACCCAGTGTCAGGTGCAAGTGGATGAGAAATGACAGACCACCAAGTGTTCTCTGTGCTTTTAGAGGCAGCATTTGTTTGCTGTGCCTGGAACAGGAGGATAGAGTAACACTTAGGGGCTTATTTACTAAAACACGTTTTTTTTCCTCTTTCATATTTTACCGGAAACAAACTCAACCAAACTCCCTTACATGAACTTGGCTCATTTACTAATATTTCAGGTTGAAAAAAATCAGATTATAAAAATTCGATTTATTTCTTTGCGTTTACAAACAAAAAATTCAGCTGCCATTGACTTTTATGTGAATTTGACAGGTTTTCAGATTCAGATTTTTTCAGCTTCAGGGCATAATATATCTTTAAAATTGTATTTCTAATAATTTGAGTTTTTTCATGAAAAAATTCAACTAGAAAATATAGATTTTTCATAAATAACCCCCTTAGGGTTTGGGCTGCCTGGTTAGAGTTTTAAAGGGGAAAATGCCATGTTTTCATGTGGAAAAAATAGAATTTTTCATGATTTCTTAAACCCCAAGGCTGTTAAAAGTCAGACTAAAAAAGTACTCCATCTCAAACCTGTCGAGGTCATGTAGAAGTCAATGGCAGATGTCCCATTGACATTTTGAAGATTTCCTAATCTATGATGGGTTTCGTACAATAATCTGAAGAGTTTTCGGTTGTCAAATCCGATTTGGATTTCTTGACAATTTTATAAAGACTTTTTCCTGCGCCAGATTTTTTTTGGGTTAATTTATGGACAAAAAAAGGTAAATATGTGCACAGGAGTTTGGTCACAGTGGTTTTAATAAAATAATAAGACTTTTTTTGGCTTTTAGCAAAAAAAACCCAAATGTATGGTATATATACATATAAATATCAAAGTTTTTGAGAACTTGACTCAGTTGAAATACCTGGACCTGCACAAATGCCCCCTTAGCTGCACCTGCAACAATGCTGAACTGCAAATGTGGTTTAGAAAGGCCCCTCTGCAGATTGTCCACCCTTAAAACCTGACATGTCCTGGCAATGAAAACTCTTACTTTCATGACACCCATGTCTGTGATAAGGAATTTAAACTGAAGCTCTTTTGCTCATCCTTTCCCAGCATTTTGCTCTTGATCATCATTCCCATTGTATACAGTTAAAGTTCTACTGGCAGATCAAGTACAATTACTTTCTCTTTGTTGCCTGGCTACATGAACGATGGAAGTCAGAAAAAGAACTCTATAAATATGATGCTTTTGTCTCTTACAATACCCATGATGAGGAGTGGGTATATAAAATGATGCTACCTATGCTAAAGACCTCAGCTCTTCGTCTCTGCCTCCATCACCGGCACTTCCAGCTTGGTAGAGACATCATAGACAATATTGAGGACAGTATACACAACTGCCGTAAAACCATTTGTGTTGTGAGCCGGAGCTACCTGCAGAGTGAGTGGTGCTCCCTAGAGATGCAGCTCGCCAGCTACAAACTCTTGAGATGAGGGATGTCCTTGTACTTATCTTATTAGATGATATCCCAGACAGAGAGCTTTCCACTTATCACAGGATGAGGAAGCTGATGCTGAAGAAAAGATATATTACCTGGTCAACTGAACCTGAAGCACAACAGTTGTTTTGGGCTAAAGTTGAAGAGGCAGTGTTGGGCAGAATGCCCTCAGAAGTTGTAGTGGGAGCAATAATTAGAAAGCTTAACCATTGTTCAGCTGAGGAGTACTAAGTGCTGAGAGTGGATAGATGAACGCCAGTGCCTAACCCTGAGTATGCAATGCAGTCCTTTCCCACATGATATTACCCACTCTGCTGCTGTAGACGCAACCTCAACCCACTATACCAACAATCTCACAGCCACAGATCCCTTCCCAGAGACTATTATCCCACTACTACTATAGGCACCATCTCTTCCTACTATACCTGCTATCCCACAGTCACACTCCCTTTCCAGAGACTATTATCCAACTGCTACTATAGGCACCATCTCTTCCTACTATACCTGCTATCCCACAGTCACACTCCCTTCCCAGAGACTATTATCCCACTGTTACTATAGGCACCATCTCTTCCTACTATACCTGCTATCCCAAAGCCACAGTCCTATCCCAGAGACTATTATCCCACTGCTACTATAGACACCATCTCTCCCTACTATACCTGCTATCCCACAGCCACGCTCCCTTCCCCGAGACTATTATCCCTCTGCTACTATAGACACCATCTCTCCCTACTATACCTGCTATCCCACAGCCACAGTCCCTTCCCAGAGACTATTATCCCACTGTTACTATAGGCACCACCTCTCCCTACTATACCTGCTATCCCACAGTCACAGTCCCTTCCCAGAGACTATTATCCCCCTGTTACTATAGACACCATCTCTTCTTACTATACCTGCTATCCCACAGCCACGCTCCCTTCCCCGAGACTATTATCCCACTGCTACTATAGACACCATCTCTCCCTACTATACCTGCTATCCCACAGCCACAGTCCCTTCCCAGAGACTATTATCCCACTGTTACTATAGGCACTACCTCTACCTACTATACCTGCTATCCCACAGCCACAGTCCCTTCCCAGAGACTATTATCCCACTGTTACTATAGGCACCACCTCTCCCTACTATACCTGCTATCCCACAGCCACAGTCCCTTCCCAGAGACTATTATCCCACTGCTACTATAGACACCATCTCTCCCTACTATACCTGCTATCCCACAGTCACACTCCCTTCCCAGAGACTATTATCCTACTGTTACTATAGGAACCACTTCTCCCTACTATACCTGCTATCTCACAGTCACACTCCCTTCCCAGAGACTATTATCCCACTGTTACTATACGCACCATCTCTCCCTACTATACCTGCTATCCCACAGTCATACTCCCTTCCCAGAGACTATTATCCACTGTTACTATAGACACCATCTCTCCCTACTATACCTGCTATCCCACAGACACAGTCCCTTCCCAGAGACTATTATCCCACTGTTACTATAGACACCATCTCTCCCTACTATACCTGCTATCCCACAGTCATACTCCCTTCCCAGAGACTATTATCCCACTGTTACTATAGGCACCATCTCTCCCTACTATACCTGCTATCCCACAGTCACACTCCCTTCCCAGAGACTATTATCCCACTGTTACTATAGGCACCATCTCTCCCTACTATACCTGCTATCCCACAGTCACACTCCCTTCCCAGAGACTATTATCCCACTGTTACTATAGGCACCATCTCTCCCTACTATACCTGCTATCCCACAGTCACACTCCCTTCCCAGAGACTATTATCCCACTGTTACTATAGGCACCATCTCTCCTTACTATACCTGCTATCCCACAGCCACAATCCCTTCCCAGAGACTATTATCCACTGTTACTATAGGTACCATCTCTCCCTACTATACCTGCTATCCCACAGTCACACTCCCTTCCCAGAGACTATTATCCACTGTTACTATAGGCACCATCTCTCCCTACTATACCTGCTTTGCAACAGTCACAGGCTATTATTCCCAGTGTTATTATAGGCTCTTCTGCTCTGTCTAAATAGTCAAAAGGCTAGAGCACAGCTGAACTTTTTCATAGTATTCCTACTGGGATGCAGCAAACACACTATTTTAGTATTTGGGCGAATCCTTTGCAAAAGATTCAGCCAAATACTGATCCATATGCAAATTAGTGAAATCAGGGAGAACGCGTGATGAAAAATCAGGTGATTATTTGGATATGGTGCGAATCCTAGATTTGGTGCATCCATAATTCCTACCTCAAACTGCCGCTCTGTGGGCCCCCAAAGTATGTGCGATGCCCCTTTTTAGACCCCCGTAAGGTAAGCTCTGTACCGAATCATCATCTGAAACACCACTAGTACGCTGCAGGGAGGTCCTGCTGTTTGAACTGTCAAATTATAAACTATATTAGCTAAGGAAACCATGGTGATCCTTTACTGTATGTGATAAATTGTTTATATTTAAATTGCTAAAATTGCAAATTTTTCAATTGCTAAAATTAATTAAAATAAATGATATACATATGTATTACATATCTGTAAGACTTTTTTCAATTGGCTTTATGAATTTGTCATTATAGGGCCAATTTACAAATGGGGGGTAAACGTGCAAAGCTTTTTTTAAACCTAATATTTGGAAGACCTGCCCATCTGCCACATACAATGCTGGTTTTGGCACCTCTCCCTGGACAGTTGAATAAAGCATCATAGATCCAATCACGCTAATACAATCAACACCATACTTCCATGATGTCTCTGACCCCATGTTGGTTCTACTAAACAGATTATGCTGATTGGAGTAAGAAATAAAAAGCACAGCAAATCCAACTTATTACTATAGATATCATTGCTAATGCTGAGCTGACAGCTTTTATTGGCTTACTGTATGTAGGAAGTTAGAGTGAACTCAACCTAAGCTTTGAGTAATACTGAATATGAAATAGGAGATCTTTATTTGCAGGGATTTGCTTGGTCAGTCCAAAAAACTTTTATAGTCATGTCTTATCTTCCTCTGTATAGCTCCTTCCCACATATCTATGTTTTCTTCTTCATTGCTGATTGCCCATTTTCCATGCTTTATCTTTCTGCTCATTTCTTTTTTTCTCCCCTTCATGCCTTCTCTTCCACCTCATTGCCCGTTCCCACATTTCCACATCTTCTCCTCCTTATTTTTCTTCATCTCCATATATACTATTCCTCTTCACTGCTCCTTCCCTCACCTTTATGTTTTACCTTCCTCCCAATTGCTACTTCCCTTCATATCCATTCCCTTCTCCTCTTCCTTGTTCATTCACTCATCTCCATGCTTTATCTTCATCCTATTTTCTCTTTTTCTCGTCTCTATTCTTTTTCTTTCTTATGACTGATCATTCCCTCCTCACCATGCTTTCCTTTCTTTCTCATTGCTACTTCTCCATTTGTCTTTATTACTTATTCTCTCATGTCCAAGCTTTCTCTTCTTCAGTGTTCCTTTCCACATCTCCATGCCATTTCTTTTTCCACATTGCTTCTCCCCTCAAGGCTTACTCAACAAACATTATGTGTTTATAATGCTTTAACTGGAGGCTTTAAAGCCAAAACTATTGTGTTGGAGACCAATAGTCCCCCTATGTTTGTTTACAGTGTAATATCATGAACACAAAATTACCCAATAAACTTCATCTGTAAGGTAACAGCAAGATACGTGACTTTGTGCTGCTAAGCAGGATTTAGTTAGTGAAGTTGGGCAAATCAGTTCAGTACAATCTGACGAGTGGCAGTGGTCATAAATCAAGCAGGAAAGCCAATAAATCCAATAGGCTGGCTCTGTGACATGCCAACTAAAACATAGGCTGGGTAACTGGCACACGACTACTACACTAACAGTGAACGTAATGAGAGCAGGTTGTGTGCACCTGAATGCCCACAGCTGAACTATAAAAGTCTTGGATAGTTCTATGGAATCTGGAGGATGTAATTTAAAAACAGCTAAAAACAAGGCTCAATCTGTGGGCCCATGCCTTTTACTTCTTGACCTACATCAGACCCTGCCACCTGCCTGAAAATGGTTAATACTAATGGTATCACCCAAACAGTTGTACCAACAGGGTCTGATAAGAACATGCTTTGCATGAAGATTTTTATTGCTTGAAACTGGCCATACATAAGCCTCAACCGATGCAGCCCTCGACCAATGGCTCCCTGTAAGTCCACAGTATTGGATCAGCCCTGCATGTGGGTGGCCAAATGAGATAGATCTTTAAATGTACAGCCGGCTTTACATTGTACATGAGTGTTATTAACATCAGTGGAGCCAGCTCTGGGAATGTTATCAAATGTCTGGCCTTGCTAAAATATGAGATGAAAGTGCGTGTTTCATAACGCAAATAAAAATAAACTTACAAAACAAAGGTGACCGAACAATACAAAAGCAGATGTCATTTGCATGCATTCTGAATGGCGTTTAATAATGACATCCAAATCAGACACAGAAATCACAAGAAGGAAGCATAAACTGCCTTACATTCTTTGCATGTTTCTATAGAGTAACATAGATTGGCACAGGGTCATGTGTACACTGAGGTTTAATTACCTGTTTATTTGGTTTAGTTCAATTAGTGCTGCTCTGTGGGGCCTCGCTTCGTACAAACCTCTGGCCAGTCACTATTTTCAATATTACACGTACCCACTTCTCTATTGTTTATCCCATTCCCATTGTATTTTACCACGACCTAAGTTGTACTCCCTTGCCCCACCTAGTGGTAGACATAAGAATAGCTCCAAGCAGGATAAAGCAGGGTTTTTAGTACCTTTAGCAATGCAAACAAATCCTTCAGCAGAGGTGCTCCAGTGCACTGCCCAAGTTTAGATGCCATGGTGCTTCTATGCTCTTAGACCTCACTGCTGGTCTTCAATGTAACCATAAATTAAGGAAAATGAGGAGAAAGTATTACTGACTACCAAATACACTTCATCAGAGGTGTCAGTTAGCTATGTGGTTAGCAACCTATTGTTCTGTTGATGGGCTCCTGATGGTCTTCTGGGGAGGGAAATAGGGGGTGATATCACTCCAACTTGCAGTGCAGCAGTAAATAGTGACTAAAGTTTATCAGAGCACAAGTCACATGACCTGAGAGCACCTGGGAGGGCCCAGAAGACCTTAGATCATGGGCCCACTCTCCAAACTATTTTTACTCCTCTCCTCACTCAACCTCTTTATTCTAGTCTTTTTTCTTTATATACTTTAATCTATCAATCAAGATTGTCATCCCTGTCCTCCATTGAAACATGCTCCATTTAGCAGCAGAATGCAATGCCTATTAACTTATTTTAATAAATATACAAATGGATGCAAGGAACCCTAAAGTACAAACAAAACCCCCCAGATCTGTGGATGGCAGGATATAATTGTCCCATAGCATAAAATACTAATTATATATATATATATATATATATATATCTGGACATGGCTTTTCGATGCACAGCAGTCTTCCATACTGCATTAAGGCTGTATTGACTCTGCATATGTTTAGCCCAGTGAAGGGCATAATGTGATTAAGAAGGCTGTATCCCTGCCAACTATCAGCTCTGCAGTGGTTGTGGATCTAAGGTTTTGGACTGTAGTCTCTAATTGTTTATATTGTGCAGAACCTGGCTGACACACATCTCTAATCTTTCTCTCGTAAAAAAGGCCAATTCATTCCCTTCATAATCTGTTTTTATGGTCCAGGGAGGTTATTAAACGGGAAGTGTGTAACGTACAATTATGTTCCTCTTGTTTGATTTCCTCACTACAAAGTGGTTTAGGCTTACAGATATTTTATTGGATTTTCACAATGGACAGCAAAAAGATAACAGAATGGCAGCTACTGTCCTGCAGTCTCAATCTGCTTCACATGCTGCTTCACAATCAGTAGCATTAGCTGAGTCATCCACCGGAGGGCAGCAGCAGTCAAAATGCCCATATACCATAGAGCAGTGATTCCCAACCAATGGCTTGTGAGCAACATTTTGCTCCCCGACCCACCAACCCAGGATGTTGCTCCCGGTGGCGTCAAACAGGCGCTTATTTTTGAATTTCAGGCTTTGGGGCAAGTTTTAGTTGCATAAAAAATGTGAACTGCCAAACTGAACCTCCTGTAGGCTGCCAGTGCACATGGGACTTATTTTACACCATCCAGGAACATTTGTCATGCTTGTATTGCTCCTCAGCTCTTTTTACATCTGAATGTGGCTCATGTCTATTAAAAAGTTTGGGGACAGCCAATGTCAACTGCAATTTACCCCTTACAAATTCCCCTCCTTCTTAAGAAGTAGCAGTGGTGTAGCTTAGCAATTTTGGTGTGATGTCTTGTGGGGAAGAACCAGGCCAGCTGAAAATGGAATTAAAGAGTAATAATATTACTAGGAACATCCCCTAAATTCTCTTTAAGCCTGTACAGAGGGTAACAGTAGAAAAAGGACATTTGTTGGCAAAAAAACAGTTCATTTGTAGGCGCCAGTTAAAACTATACAAACTTGTTGTATTTGCAGTTTCCAGCAAAAATTTGCCGTTTCCAGCAAGTGTGGTGATATGAGAATGAAACCACAATTATAGAGAAAGTAGAATGTGGAACAGAAAGCCCTGTGCAATCTGTAGCGAGCGGAACATCAGGGCCCGGCAAGGAGCTGCTGTTTCATCTTTATTTAGACTACGTGGAGATTTCCCTGGTGGGAGGTTCTGCCTTTAATGTGTCACAGTCACTATCCATAGCAACAGAGAAATCTCCCTTGAGAAGGGTTTGGCCCACACTGTCTTTCCCAAGTTTATCGAGGAAGCCCATGTGGACATGCCCTGGGGAGTCATTAGCAGGACTGCTGGAGTCAACTGGATACTGTTGTTACCAAGTGGATAATATACAGTATGTCTTCTTTAACTTTACTAGCCCCAAAATCATTCCTGTATCATTGAGAGATCTATGGAGTTATGTAGTTGGAGGCATAATATCATGGCTGATCATGTTCATATTAGGCAGTCATCCCTCAGAGAAGTGTTGGACTGGGGTGTACAGGGCCCAACAGGGCTGTCACTTCAGGGCCCCCCATTCGTGAAACTTTGAGCCGGCCTACACTTACCCCCCCATGCACCTTGTATCGTGCTTACCTCTACTTTCAGTCCAAAACCCACTGTGAGGACAGGGCCCCATAAAACAAATTTGCTGTGTGTCTGGCTCAGTTTCACAATTATTTAGGTTACAAAATAGTTGCTCGCCCCACTCTTAATAACCTTCATTGTGGTCTTTCTTAAGAGCATAGGTGTGCAAATAGGCATTCCTGACAAAGCTTTCCCTAACTGGTCTTTATGGCTATTCAGGGGGGAGCTACACATTTTGGGGCAGACTAGAACACATGTACACAGGGAATTTTGATGTATCTGCTTTCCTGGTAGTGATGATCAAAACATTTGATACCCATAACCAGCTCACAATTTCAGGTGATAATCTCCCGCGAAAGGCAACCATGATCCTTCCCATAGAAGGAACAATCTGTGGAGGCTGGAGGAACTACATGTGTAGGTTCTAATACAAAGAGCCCTCTTTACCAGTGCCGCCATAGGCCAATTGGACCTATTGCGCCCAATCGGGCCCCGCGCCCATGGGGGCCCCGCACAGCCGCATCAAAGTTTCACCAATGTTTCCAGATGCGCGCAGTAACACTGACCCGACAAACTGCTCTGAAGCCCGCCCCCAGGGCAGTATCTGTTTTCTTTTTTTCTCTCTTCACTGGCTGTGTAAATAGTAGCAAACTAAGGGGGTGGGGTTTGAGAGAGTGTGCAGCAACAGGTGGGACTGGGAGAGGGAGCGTTCGTTATGTACCCTGTGTGCCCTACGGGACAGATGACAGCAGCTAATTGCAGGCAGCGGCGAAAGGCGCCATTATACTTTGTTTGAACTCGGCTAACAGGCATGATGGACAGTAGACGATGGTGCTGCAGATTCATCCTCTCCCCCCCTCAGAAAGAATGCTGGCCCAGTAAGGCTACAAATCACGTTTATTATACTGCCTTGTGAATGTAACCCTTGCTAGCAAAAATTGCATATGTGCCATTCTTCTGTTATGCATTTTTCGATATTTATTCATGAATTGCCACTGTGCCACCTAAAGTGATTTCGGGGGGTATTTATACATGCAATTCTCACTGTGTTCATTTTGCTCTTAGTTCTGGGGGTATTATACATGGAATTGCAAATGTGTTTATTCTGCTAAATGTTTTTTGGGTTTTATAAATCAAATTGCATCAGTGTCTTTTTTCTTAGAATGATGGGATTTGTGCTTTAGTAACAGCTAAATGAAATGTTTAACTATCTAAATATTCAATTTTACTTTCATAGGTATTCCCTGTACTAAGTAGTAGTAATATATCATAAAACTATAAAAGCATAGGTATTCCACTGTACTAAGCACAATTCAGCAGGAACAGCCTCTAAGTTTGCTCATAGTCTGTACAGAGAGGTCCCATAAAACTATGGCAGCATAGGTATTCCCTGTACTAAGCACAATTCAGCAGGAACAGTCCCCTAAGTTTGCTCACAGTCTGTACAGAGAGATCCCATAAAATTATGGCAGCATAGGTATTCCCTGTACTAAGCACAATTCAGCAGGAACAGTCCCCTAAGTTTGCTCATAGTCTGTACAGAGAGATCCCATAAAACTATGGCAGCATAGGTATTTCCCTGTACTAGGCACAATTCAGCAGGAACAGCCCCCTAAGTTTGCTCATAGTCTGTACAGAGAGATCCCATAAAACTATGGCAGCATAGGTATTCCCTGTACTAAGCACAATTCAGCAGGAACAGTCCCCTAAGTTTGCTCATAGTCTGTACAGAGAGATCCCATAAAATTATGGCAGCATAGGTATTCCTCTGTAGTAAGCACAATTCAGCAGGAACAGTCCCCTAAGTTTGCTCATAGTCTGTACAGAGAGATCCCATAAAATTATGGCAGCATAGGTATTCCTCTGTACTAAGCACAATTCAGCAGGAACAGTCCCCTAAGTTTGCTCATAGTCTGTACAGAGAGATCCCATAAAACTATGGCAGCATAGGTATTCCTCTGTACTAAGCACAATTCAGCAGGAACAGTCCCCTAAGTTTGCTCATAGCCTGTAGAGATAGATCCCATAAAACTATGGCAGCATAGGTATTCCCTGTACTAAGCACAATTCAGCAGGAACAGCCCCCTAAGTTTGCTCATAGTCTGTACAGAGAGAACCCATAAAATTATGGCAGCATAGGTATTCCTCTGTACTAAGCACAATTCAGCAGGAACAGTCCCCTAAGTTTGCTCATAGTCTGTACAGAGAGATCCCATAAAATTATGGCAGCATAGGTATTCCTCTGTACTAAGCACAATTCAGCAGAAACAGTCCCCTAAGTTTGCTCATAGTCTGTACAGAGAGATCCCATAAAACTATGGCAGCATAGGTATTCCCTGTACTAAGCACAATTCAGCAGGAACAGCCCCTACGTTTGCTCATAGCCTGTACAGAGAGATCCCATAAAACTATGGCAGCATAGGTATTCCCCTGTACTTAGCATAATTCAGCAGGAACAGTCCCTAAATTTGCTCATAGTCTTTACAGAGAGATCCCAGAAAACTATGGCAGCATAGGTATTCCGTGTACTATTTACCATACATACATACATACATTTACCATACATATTTACCATACAATAGGAGGGTAGTTCTTTAAAAATGCACTCTTTGGTTGCATATACTGTGAAAATGATTTCCTGTGCTATGTATGCAGTTGAACTCAATAAAAATAAATAAGTAAAATGTAGTGAGTAATTATCATGGGACAGAGAGAAAAACAGATACTATTCGTCATCCAGCCCTGGAACCCTGTGCCAGATGGCAAAACTCTATTTAGGGGGCCCCACCAAAATAGTTCCAATTGGGCCCCGCAGTTGGTTAGACCGGCCCTGCTCTTTACCTCCTGTATACTGGCATTTCAGGTATCTATTTGCCCCAATCCAAGAGCAGGAGATGTAAGTGGAAGAGGAGCCAAACAGTCTATAATGTGCCATGTTGGTGCCAATACCAGGGACGATCCCCGTTGCACTTGAGACCTTTTACTATTGCTGACCAGGCTACTATAAAATATATTTTGCTTGGCAGAGATCAACAAGCATTTAGTCATTTATCCTAATAAGCTGAAGAGCACTTTTTAAGAGGTCATCAGAGTCTTAAAATGAGATTACTAATCATGGCTTATCCTAATTATATGAATTACAATCAGTAAACAGGTGAGTAATTTCCTTGGGAATCACCCAAATTCAAAACTTAGAAATGCTGTATAGTGTCCCTTTTATATTTGGGGTGTAATGTAAGGATGGAGCCTGGTATGATATGAATGATGGGTAATCTCATAGGAATTATCTTGGTGCTGTACAAAACTAGTACCCAGGGTAGGGGGGAGGAGTTTTTTAAACTACAGGTTGAATTCTCCTTTAAAAGAACTGCATAGGGTGCTGTTATGATCCAATATTTGGGCCAATGGGCAAGTGATTAGCTTGATTTGGTCTCTACCTTGGTGGCTGAATCAGAAAAATCAGTTTGTCTGCTGACCGCACCCAATGAGCAGGTCTTTATTTAAAAAGAATATTGATGAATACCAGTGAAAGATCAGTTAAAATTCTCTCTGAATTTTCTATGGCTCCAGCCCCATGAGAGAGCAATGCAAAAAAAACTTGAGAATATTTGCATATAATAATCATATCCCCGCTAGGACACCACAAAAATGTTTAACTCTTATTTTTTTAATACAGACTCCGCCTACTCACTCATTGTTTTATTGAAAACTATCACAGGTCAGAAGGGAATTACTGATTGTATAACCTAAAAGAAGATGGAGACAAACTGCTTCCTAGTCTCTAAAAATTGTTGCCAAAAATATTCGGAACTCTTTGCCCATTGGACGCCTTTATCTTGCCAGACGACAGGTGGCGGTAAATAGATCATAAAGAAACGGGAAATGCACCGGCAGTCGGAGACTTGAAAGATGGTACTGTTACTTATACTGGTACTATTTACTTATATATTTTATTATTTGTTTATATATTTACTTTATTACAATCCTGTTTGCTAAATTACTGAAAATGTGTTGACTATCTGAATATTTTTCATTTCATGTTTTTGTTCATTTTGAACTAGCACACCCAGTGTCGGACTGTGCTGGCGGGACACCAGGAAAAAACCCGGTGGGCCCCGGGCTCTTGTGGGCCCCGCCGGCCCAGATCCGCTACTTAGTTGGGCGTTGCGACCCCACTTTGTCGGGGGTCGCGGTAGAATAGAAGATCTGCGCACGGGCACAAAGGTAGCGCTGCGAGCATGCGCACAAACACGGCGCCGAGCGCATGCGCACTAGCCCAATGAAGCACACCAGAGCGGCAGCGGGGCCCGCAGGTTGGCCCTGGGACAGTAGCCCCGGTGGGCCCCAAGCCCCCCAGTCTGACCCTGAGCACACCTATTTGTTACTTGTGAGACTGCAGCATCGTAGCCGTCCTGTTGTTTTCCTCTTGCAGTTTATTGTGAAAAAGCAAGTATAATATTTGAACACAAACTGGTATTTCAGTAAAAATCCACATAGATATTCACAAAGAAACAAAACCAGTCTGAGCACTTTTTGACAGTTGCCACGTAAATTCCCATTTTTAATTATTTTGTAGAATCAGAATTCCCAGAAACCTTGGAATTGTTTTTGAACCAGTGCTGGAAGTGACACCGGCTGAAGACCCCTGTCCAGTCGTTACATTTTTAAATGAACATACATTTTTAATTTGGGTGGTGTGTATTTATTTTTTCATTGTTTACTACTTTTATGTTTATTTTCCAGTGTGTGAAGGCTTCCTGCACAGGGATACACAGCCTGCATCAGAATAACTGGCTACTTTCCAGTATATCCCCTTGTCAATCCAAGTTCTGGTTCTAAATAAATGAAATATTTATTATTTGTATTTTTTGCACTAAACATGGAAACCGTGACATTAAGGGGGTTAGTTATTAAGCTCCAAATACCTGAAATCGGAAAAATTATGAATTTTTGGACTTAAAAAAAAATCTGAAGTCCGATGGTATAAAAACCCAGACTTTTCGGGAAAAGGTCCGCAATTTGCCCAAATGTATTTTTTGCATGATAAATAAGGTCCATTCGAGAATTCGGATTTGCACAAAATTTTTATCTTAGAAATACCGATATAAATTCCGATCCTAGTAAAATGCTTTCATTTTGTAATTTCCTGATTCTTGAGGGCAAGTGTTGGAGGAATATAAATCCTCCTTAACTGTAAGCCTGAGACCAAGCTTACAGAATGGAGAGGTTTTTTTCATACAGGGCTATTTTTTTTTAACATACCTAATGTAGAGCCAGTAAACGTGCAGCAATCAGTCACATGACTCATGCAACCCATCACTAGTAACAGCTCTAGAATTGACTTGAATTTGCTGCATGTGCTTAATGAACAATGGAAATATATGGGAATGTGAAGGAGTTGTCTCTTGTATTCATAATCTTTAGAGCATATGTGCTAATTATAGATGTCTCTGGGTTTATTGCTGCATCTGGTATACATGGTGCAACAAGATGCAGCACACAGTCCATCCAGTGTTGCATTGTTTATGTCACAATCTCTGGCTAAAATAAATGGGTTAAACGCCTTTTTCATGTATGTGACTCATTTTTCATTACCAAGGGGCTGATTTATCAAAATTGAAAATTTTATAATGTTGAATTCAAATTTTGAGTTTATTTTAGTGTAATTTGTCTAGGGAATAGTCCAAATTCGATTCAAGTTTAAAAAAAATTGAAATTCGAATTTCAAGATTTATCATGTACTGTCCCTTTAAAAATTTGAGTTCATTTATTCGCCATCTAAAACTGGTGAATTGGTGTTTTAGCCAATGGGGGACCTCCTACAATCAGTTTCTAGTCATTTGGTGGACTTTTGGGGGGAAAAAAACTTTTGTTTGCGAAAAAACTGAAAAACTCTAATTTGATTCAAATTAGATTTGACTTTGCAGGTCAATCCTATTCACCCGAATTGAAAAATGTTAATTTTTTAATACATTTTGATTGGTCATTTTTTTCGAGTTTTTAGAAACTCCCATAAACTCAAATTCAGCTCTTGATAAATCTGCCCCTCTCAGATTTATCAAAGGTCGAGGTAAATTTTAGAATGAAAAAAAAAATGAATTTTGAGCTAATTTTTGTGTATGTCGACTAGGGAATAGTCCAAATTCAATTCGAATTTGAAAATAATTAGAAAATTTGAATATCGGAATTTATCATGTACTGTCTCTTTAAAAATTCAACTTTGACCATTCGCCATCTAAAACCTGCTGAATTGCTGTTTTAGCCTATGGGGGACCTCCTAGAACCTACTTGGAGTCAATTGGTGGACTATGAAAAATCTACGTTTACTGTGAATTTGATCGATTGTGCTATTCCTTCGATTCATACGATTCGACTTCAGCGGAATACGGACCTACTCGATCAAAAACAGACCTATTCGACAAAAAAAAACTTTGACTCAATTTCGGTTGGTCTTTCTGAATTTGAATTTCAAAGTTTTTTCAATTCAAAATTTGACCCTTGTAAAATCCATATATGTACAACGTTCTGCGGTACAGGGCTGCACAATATGTTTTTGCTTTAAAATGGTTATTATTCATATGAACAATTCCATTAATATGTTCTGTTATTTAAGAGGCACATTTCCACTGCAGGCCTTACTAAACAAGTGTTCATGTCAGCTGATGCAAGAGCTTTGCTTATGGCATCGTTTTCGTCCAAGTATTAATTTATTATACAGACAGTAATGTCATCATTCCCTGTTCAAAAATAAAGATCTGGACAATAACTGGGACATTGTGTAACTGAGTGGATTTGTAATAAATTATGACAAAATGCAATGTATTTTATTATTATTCTGAATCAATAAAACTAAAGTATTTACCTGTTTAATATTTTTTTTATAATTATTGGGCCAGATTTAATTTTATGAGAAAACTTTATTTTATGGTTTATCAAATGAAAAAACTTGTAGGTGAGAATCAATTTGAGGAGAAGAAACTTTTCTCTTAATTCAGGATCAGTTTTTTCCCATAGACTCCTGAAATTGAGTCTCGCCCATGAGATTTTACGTTAACCCATAAAATGAGCTTTTCTTGTCAAATTGAATCTGTCCTATTATATCACTGTGATCACAATGACTGATTAATCACCTACTGATAAATACACATTTAAGAATCCCATAGGAATGAATAGAAAGTGTAAGAATTATTTTGCAGTGAGCTCTAATCTCCTATTCTGATAAATCTGCCCCTAAATTTTAAACATAAACTGTAGCGTAACTTGTAATTAACCGAACACAGCCATCTGCATTCGTTTATAACTGCCATCCAATCATATGTAACTTGCTAAGCCATGCGCTGCACATGTGACGTGTCATGCGGACTGCACATGTGACGTGTCATTGTGATGTCATAATGGACTGCACCTGAGATGTGCGATGTCATAATGGACACAGCAAAGGTGTCTAGCAGCAGCCCAGAATAGCTCATTCTTGATCAGGAATCTGAGGTGAGTGGAGCTCAGCATATTTGGTTGGGTAAATAAGCAAAAATAGTCATTTTATAATGGTACTGTGTGGGCTTAGAGACTGTTAGTGGTTTGTGGAATATGGTGAATATGTTTTTGAATGTGGGAATTTAACTTTGAACTGGGATATAGTACTTGCTCCTCCTATTCTCACGCCATTCCCTGTGCTGATATCTTATTCATATAACTGAGTATTTGCTCTGCTGATTTCATATACAATTGTTTTGCTATCAGCAAGGATCCATGCTAGCTCAGTTAATATCAGTTAATATCAGGTACAAGCCAATGTTGTATTCCCTATACTCTATAAATGACTACTGGGTAGTCTCTGCAGTGATATATTATTGGTACAATGATGGCACTGTTCCTTCTACAGATATATTATGCTGTTCCCTATACTCATGCCCTATAAAAACACACATTTTAAACTTATTTGGAACAAACACAACCCACATATCTGCATTATTTTATACCGGCCCACCAATCATTATCTAATTGCTAATCCACATATTATCCATTGGCTGCACATATGAGGGCACAATGATATCAACCTCTTAGAAAGAATAAATAGAATTTCCATTAAAGGAACAGCAACACCAAGAAATTAAAGTTAATTAAATATGATGTTTTGTTGCCTACACTGGTGTGTTTGCTTCAGAATCATATAACTACACAGCAGATTATTTATATAAACTATAGTAGCCTTTCTGAAGCAAATACATCATTTTTATCAGTTCAGGACAACAATATATTATAATTTCAATACTTTAAAACATTTACATTTTCAGTATTGCTGTTCCTTTAACATTTGTGCTGCATGTAATATCAATGTGATGTCATAATAGGCACTTTAGCCCACATTGTGACCATGGGCTGCACAGGTGATGTCATAGTGATGTCATAATAGACACAGTCAAAGTCTCTAACACCAGCCTTGCTTGACTCATTCTTGATCAGGCAACTGACGTGAGTGGAGCTCAGGATATCTGGGTGGGAAAATAAGCAAAAATAGTCATTTTATAATGGTACTGTGTGGGCTTAGAGACTGCTAGTGGCGTGGGGAATATGAGAGCTTGTACTTGGCCCTACATACAACAACTGTGCCAACCCCTATGCTGATACTTACTAGACATATAATTGCACCATCCCCTAGGCTAATTTACAATATAATATGCATACTGTAATGGCATTTACTCATATTATGTACATACAATAGCAGCATATAGATAGATAGATATTTGTTTAGAATGTACCCGTACTCTTCCCAAATTTTTCTATCATGGGTGCTTGGTCAAATTTTCATATAAAAGTATGCAGGAAGGACCAGCACTCCATATTTTCAATCATCAAGTGTTTATTATCACATCACCGTGCATCCAACGTTTCGGCCCCACTGGGGCCTTTATCAAGGATTATCCTTGATAAAGTCCCCATTGGGGGCCGAAACGTTGGATGCACGGTGATGTGATAATAAACACTTGGGGGCACATTTACTAAGCTCGAGTGAAGGATTCAAAGTAAAAAAACTTTGAATTTCAAAGTTTTTCTCTGGGTACTTCGACCATCGAAGTATTTGCAGTAAATCCTTCGACTTCAATATTCGAAGGATTTTACTTCGAGGGTCGAATATCGATATTCGACCCTTAGTAAATGTGCCCCTAGATGATTGAAAATACGGAGTGCTGGCACCTGGGTTTTTAAATGCTTGGCACCTGGGTTTTTCCAAATCCTTCTGTAATTTGGATCTTCATACTACTTAAAATTAATTTAAACATTAAGGGACAGATTTATCAAGGGCTGAATTTTGAGCTTATGGGAGTTTCTTAAAACGCCCATCAACTCCCATTAACTTGAAATTCGCAAAAAAAAATGACCAATCGAAATTTATTTAACAATTTTTAAAAAATGACTTGAAATTGATTGCAGGATTTCCCCCGTAGGCTAAAACACCAATTTGGAAGGTTTTAGTCAGATAGTTTAATTCAAATTCTTAAAGGGACAGTACATGATAAATTTCGAAATTTAAATTTTACATTTTTTAAAATTTTAATTGAATTTGGACTATTCCCTATAGAATTACACTAAAATAAACTCGAAATTCAAATTAAAAAATGTCAGATTTTCAATTCGACCCTTGATAAATCTGCCCCTAAATAAACAAAATAGGGTTGTGTTGCTTTTAATAAGGGTTAGTTTGCAACAAGTAAAAGGTACTGCTTATTATTATAGAGAGAAAGAAAATAATTTATAAAAAATTTGGATTATTTTGATAAATTGTCTATCGGAGACATCCTTTCCATTCTGGATAATCAATTTCTGGATAATGGATCTCATATCTCTACTATAATGATAAATATGTGTATATATATTTATATATATAGAGAGAGAGAGATAGAGAGCCAGAGACAAAGTACCGCACATACTGGGACTTAAATAGTACTTTTTTTTTAATAATAAAACTTTTCCCAGTGTGTGTTGTACTCTGTCTCTATATTTATTTTATTTGAGCAGCAACTAGGCAGTTAATGTTGTGGTCCTCTTTGCACACACACACACACACACACACATATATATGTATATATATATAACCCCTTGTTGCCGGCACTCTCGAAATATGGTTTACATGCCTGGGGGCAGTTTTCAACATATTTATCCACTCGAAATCCAATGAGATCCGCACTCTCAGGGCTTATTGAATTAAAACAATTTTATTTTAAAGCTTCAGACTGATGTTTTGGCCTGGCCCCATTCATCGACTGCTGAGAAAGGCCTGGGATCAGGCCGAAACGTCAGTCTGAAGCTTTGAAGTAAAACATATTTTAATTCAATAAGCACTGAGAGTGCGGATCTCATTGGTTTTGGAGTGGATATATGTATATATATACACATATGTAAAATGTATATACACCTGGAATGTGCATAGAACATACTATTGCTAACATTATCCATTTTTTTGTCTCCACAGAAAGATTTTCCAAAATGTGGCGTTCCATCTGTAGATGTTTACCTTTCTTTCGAAAGGTAGGGACTTTATTTTACTATAATATCACACATTTCATTCATTCTGTTTATAGAATTGCCTTGCTATATAATATATTGCAGTATAGCAGCATCTCCACTGACAAATTGTTAAAGGGCATGTAAAGTCTAAAATGGAATAAGGCTAGAAATGCTGTATTTTGTATATTAAATATAAACACGAACTTACTGCACCACAAGCCTAATCAAACAAATAATTTATGCTTTCAAAGTTGGCTACAGGGGGTCACCATCTTGTAACTTTATTAGACATCTTTGCAAGACTAAGACTGTGCACATGCTCAGTGTGGTCTGGGCTGCTTAGGGATCGTCATAAACAAAGCTGCTTGAGTTCTGCATGGCTGGGAAGTAAGGCGGGGGCTCCCCCTTCTGTTCATAAGTATGATTGTTTCCCTGCAGAGCAGTTAGGGACCGTCTGACAATTCCTATCCACAGCAGTAAATGAAGGGAGAATTTCACTGCATACAGTCATGTTTCTTTTAAAAACTGTACACATTTTTTAAATAAAGTATATTGGAGATAGGTTTCTTTTTTATTAAAGAAATTGAAATGGGATTTTATTTTTTTGCCTTTACATGCCCTTTAAAGGATTTGTTCAGTGTAAAAATAAAAACTGGGTAAAATAAAAAGTGTTTCTAATATAGTTAGTTAGCCAAAAATGTAATGTGTAAAGGCTGGAGTGAATTGATGTGTAACATGTCAGTCAGAACACTACTTCCTGCTTTTCAGCTCTCTTGGTTTACACTGACTGGTTGCCCTGGCTACCAGACAGTAACCAATCAGAGACTTGAGGGGGGGGCACATCGGTCATATGTGTTGCTTTTGAATCTGAGCTGAATGCTGAGGATCAATTACAAACTCACTGAACAGAAATGTACCATGTGGCCCCCCTTCAAGTCGCTGACTAACTCAGAGTTATAGAGCTGAAAAGCAGGAAGTTGGATTCTGGCTGTTTTATTAGACGTCTGTTCACTCCTGCCTTTATATATCACATTTTGGCTAACTAACTATATTAGAAACATTTTTTATTTTGCACAGCCTATCTATTTACACAGTTTTTATTTCCACACTGAACTGTTCCTTTAAGGAATGGAAGTGGATGGAGAATTAATTTGCTGCATAGGGCAATAAGGACACCATTTACTTCAATGCAAATATTCAGAGACAATATAAAAGGCTGTGTGATTCAATGGCATGGTCTAATGAATATTCAATTGAAAACAAAATGTATATAAAATGTGATTATTTACTTTTACAATAGTTCTTATATTTATATGTATATATTAAACTATGTATTTAGACATTTCACTTAACTGAGGCAAGTTTGATTTGTATCGTTATCTATTTACTGACTTCTTCTTTTTTTTCTTTCTAGAAACACTGCGTTGGAACATCCCATGAAATTGTTATGGTAAGCAGCAAAGAACTGGTTAACACTATATGAAAAAAAACAATTTGCTAACTATTTGTGCTATTCAAACCATTGTATTTACAATTCTAGTTTGCTATTTTGCTAATTAATTTTGTAATAAAACATATTTTTATTTTTCTCTAGAATATTGAGATCGTCGACATTCTTGCTTTGGTAAGTATCAATATGAACTAAACAAATCTCCTCTCATTTCTCCTTTGAATAATAATCAGACTCGCCCCTGGATCTATAATCACGGCCACCTTCCCCCACTTTTAAACCCAGCTCCTATTGAAATTAAACTACAAATCACCCATTACCATTAACTTAATATGGCACATTCCTTAATATATATTTTTGGTGAAACCCTTTTAAATGTTTCCTAACCAGGAAAGTTGTGAAATCAACCCAGTTTCTAGTTAACGCCAGGAAATATACCTTATCCTTATAGTCTTCTAAGTATCAAATATATATATATTTATATGTGTGTTTATGTATATTTGGTACTTACATATTACATATATTTAATGCTTCCCTGTGCTCTGGAATTTGTAGCTATTGTTCACTTAGTTTATGTAATTTCAGTGTATTTTATTTTAAATTTGCTATTTTTGCAAAGTACAATTTGTTCTACTGCATTTTATTTCCATCCAACTTTTGCTAAGATTATTTCACTGTATGACAGTAATAAACATGTTATGTTTACAAAAGTAAATCTGCTTTCCCCTCCTGGCAAGAGATTTCACCTTTGAATAAATATCAGAAGAAATCCCTATACTGACCCTGCATTTATTTATACACATAAATTAAAAGCACATTTTTCAAAATGAAATATATCTTTAGCAGTTACTCACCCTAAATTGATCTTGAAAGATGATTTTGTTCTATAAAGTAACACAACCTTTTTATCTTGTACCCAGCCTGAACCAGAAGTCACAGAAATCTGCCTGGTAAGCAGAAGCGGCGTTGGTATCGTATATTATTATTATTCACTTTCCCGTGTTGATTTTAAGGGGCAGATTTATCAAGGGTCGAATTTCGAATTGAAAAAAGTTTGAAATTCAAATTCAAAAAGACCAACAAAAATTAAGTGAAAGTTTTATTTTGGGTCGAATAGGTCCATTTCCAATCGAATAGGTCCATATTCGTTCGAATTGAAGGAATAGCACATGCGATCGAACTCGATTCAAAGTTCTGTCCAAAATTACTTTGATTTTTCAAAGTCCACCAAATGATCTCTAGGAGGTTCCCCATAGGCTAAAACAGCAATTCGGCAGGTTTTAGATGGCGAATGGTCGAAGTCAAATTTTTAAAGAGACAGTACATGATAAATTTCGATATTCGAATTTTCTAATTTTTTTTAAATTCGAATCAAATTTTAACTATTCTCTAGTAATCAAAAAATAGCTTGAAATTCTAATTTTTTTATTCAAAAATTCACCTCGACCTTTGATAAATCTGCCCCCCAACTGTTAATTTATCAAGTAACATTGTTCCTGACAGGCATCTTTGCACTATTACTATTATTAACAAAACATTTTTTACGAAATTGCACATCACACGTTAAGTGGGTTTTTTACTAAAACTCACTTTTTTCAAGTTGAGGTTTTTAAAGGGCATGTAAAGTCAAAAAAAGAATAAGGCTAGAAATGCTGTATTTTGTATACTAAATATAAACATGAACTTACTGCACCACAAGTCTAATCAAACAAATGATTTATGCTTTCAAAGTTGGCCACAGGGGGTCACCATCTTGTAACGTTGTTAAACATCTTTGCAAGACTTAAGCTGGCCATAGATGTTGAGATTTTTAAAAGATCCGATCCTCATCGTGAGACCACGATTTTCTCGGAACGATTGTACGAATTGACCATCAACTAAAAAGACCAATTTGCCAGGAAAACAAAGGGGAGCTGCCTGCTTGCCCCTGTAAACATAGATAGATTGCCCCTGTAAACATAGATAGACAAAGATTTTTTGGCCTGGCTGATCAATTTCAAGACAGATGTCGGCCGAAAAATCGTAAGATGTACGATCGTTCGAATCCCACTAACCACACGATAATTTTGAAGGATTGGTCGGGCTTGCCTAAAATCGGTAGTTTGGCAAGAAGAATCATCACGTCTATGGGGAGCTTAAGGGGCACATTTACTAAGGGTCAAATATCGAGGGTTAATTAACCCTCGATATTCGACCCTCAAAGTAAAATCTTTCGACTTCGAATACCAATGTCGAAGAATTTACCGCAAATAGTTTGATCGAAGGAAAAATCGATTCAAAGGGTATTAATCCATCGATCAAAGTATTTTCCTTTGATCAAAAAAAGCTTAGAAAGGTTTTTGGGAATTTCCCCATAGGCTAACATTATAGCTCGGTAGGTTTAAACTGCCGAAGTATGTAGTCTAAGTTTTTTTTAAAGAGACAGCATTTCGACCATCGAATGGTCGAATAGTCGAATGATTTTTAGTTCGAGTCGAAGTCGTAGTTGAAGGTCGAAGTAGCCTATTCGATGGTTGAAGTACCCAAAAAAAACCTTAGAAATTCAAAGTTTTTTTTACTTCGAATCCTTCACTCGAGCTTAGTAAATGTGCCCCTAAGACTGTGCACATGCTCAGTGTGGTCTGGGCTGCTTAGGGATCGTCATAAACAAAGCTGCTTGAGTTCTGCATGGCTGGGAAGTAAGGCGGGGGCTCCCCCTGCTGTTCATAAGTATGATTGTTTCCCTGCTCAGCAGTTAGGGACTGTCTGACAATTCTTATCCACAGCAGTAAATGAAGGGAGAATTTCACTGCAAACAGTCAGGTATTTTATAAAAATGGTACACATTTTTTAATTAAAGTATATTGGAGATAGGTTTCTTTTTCATTAAAGAAAGTGAAAATGGGATTTTAGTTTTTTTGCCTTTACATGACCTTTAAGGGGAAAAAAAACTTGAATTTCTAGAGAAAAAACTCAAACTTTTCAAGATTATACCCTGAAGCTGCTAACAATTTGAATCTATAAATACTCAAGCTAAAACCTTTTGAAATTATGTAAAGATCAATGGCAGATGGTCCCTTTTTACCTTCGGAACATGTTTTATGCCTTCATAATTCTAAACATTTTGGGCTGTTTACGCTGTTTTTTGCTTGAAAACTATAGCAATTTTGTGAGTTTTTTGGGTGACAAACTTGAAAAGTTGCACAATTCAAATTTTTGCTAGTTCTTTTAATTTTTTTTTTTTTAGATTATTCAATCTAATTTTTTCAACCTGAATTATTAGTAAATTAGCAAAAATTTGTGTATGGGAGTTTGTTTTTATTAAAAAATGAGAATTGAGGTTTAGTAAATAACCCATAATAGTGATGAGTAAATCTGTTGTTGTGTTATGCAAAAAATTTGCGGAACTGCTTAAAATTTTTTGAAACGACAAAAAATTCACAAAAACCATTGACGTTAATAGGCGACCAAATGTTTTCTTATGTGTGCATCTTTTTTCCCCCTCCAAATGCATCAAAGTCAGTGGGATTATTCTTCCATTTACTATTTTGTCTTGGCAAATTTTTTGTCTCTGCAAACTTTTTGCACTGTTAATTTTTGCCAATGATTGCGAAAATAATTTGCCGAAATGTGGAATTTCAGCAAAAATCCATGCCTGGCCAAAATAATTTACTCATCACTACACATAATAATAATAACATTTCAAATCTCCCATAGTACCAATAATGTTACATAAAAAAAGCTGATTTTATTTTATAACATGTCTTTTTATCTCTTAAACAGGAACCACCTCAATAAACTGGCCCCAACAACTGCCAGGTAAGTAGTAAAGAAACAGTTGAAGTTGAGCTTATTTGCTTAATGAATAAGGTATATTTTAGATATTAAACCACAGCACTATAACTATATGGGGGCACATTTACTAAGCTCGAGTGAAGGATTAGAATAAAAAATACTTCGAATTTCGAAGTATTTTTTTTGGCTACTTCGACCATTGAATTGGCTACTTCGACTACGACTTGGAATCGAACGATTCAAAGTAAAAATCGTTTGACTATTCGACCATTCGATAGTCGAAGTACTGTCTCTTTAAAAAAAACTTCGACCACCTAGGCTAAACCTACCGAGCACCATTGTTAGCCTATGGGGAAGGTCCCCATAGGCTTTCCTAGCTTTTTTTGATGGAAGGAAAATCGTTCGATCGATGGATTAAAATCCTTCGAAAAGGATTTAATCGTTTGATCAAGCCCCTTTTCCTTCGATCGTTCGAGACATTTTATTTCTTATAACTTTTTTGAGTGGCTGAATTGACACAACTGAGTTTAATCCCTTTTTCTCACCTTTTCACCAGGAATTCAATCTAAAACCTGAGGAAAGCACTGAAGAGGTAAGCAGAAAAAAACTTTTACAAATTGTACATTCATTTGTGCTGTGAAATATTTGTTTATCATCTTCTCTCTTTCTTCTAACTGAACTAAGTTGATCTTATACAATAATGTTTTCTCTTTTATTCAGGACAACAGCAGAGAAGAGCCTGCTGAAGAAACATCTGAGGTAAGCAGAAAAGACAATTAAATTAGAATAAAATATCTAACCCACCATTAGATTTTGCCCTACATAAAATTTATTTGAGCTGTGACATGTGTATTTATTATCTTCTCTCTGTTCTAACCAGGATGAACAAGTAAGTGAGCAGGACGAAACATCCAACAACACCTCCTGCCACTTCCAAGTAAGCAGAAAATAATCAATGACTACACAGCTATAATTAAAGAAATTGGTTTTTATCATACTTTCTCCTGAACTCAGTTGATCTTATACAAAAATGTTTTCTCTTTTAACCAGGACAACAGCAGAGAAGAGCCTGCTGAAGAAGCATCAGAGGTAACCAGAAAAGACAATTAAACTATAATAAAATATCAAACACAGCATCAGATTGCCCTACATAACAGTGATTTGAGCAGTGAGATTTATATTTTCTCTCTGTTCTAAACAGGATGAACAAATAAGTGAGCAGGATGAGACATCCAACAACACCACCTGCCACTTCCAAGTAAGCAGAAAATAATCAATGATCACACAACTATAATTAAAGAAATTAAAGAAATTAGTTTTTATCATACTTTCTCCTGAACTGAGTTGATCTTATACAATAATGTTTTCTCTTTTAACCAGGACAACAGCAGAGAAGAGACTGCTGAAAAAACATCTGAGGTAACCAGAAAAGACAAGTTATGATAAAACATCAAACCCAGCATCAGATTGCCCTACATATCGTCAATTTGAGCAGTGAAATATGTATTTTTCATCTTCTCTCTGTTCTAACCAGGATGAACAAATAAGTGAGCAGGATGAAACATCCAACAACACCTCCTGCCACTTCCAAGTAAGCAGAAAATAATCAATGACTACACAGCTATAATTAAAGAAATTAAAAATTTTTAAAATATAAAATGTAATAATAAATAAGCATAAAAAACCCGAGCGGATTGATCAGAGTTTGTACCAGAAAATATTGAGATAAATTCGGACTTTGATAAATAAACCCCTTATTTTAGCATTAGAACTGAGTTAATGTAAAAAAGTGTTTTTAATTAATGTAATCAGCTCAAATAGATTTTTGACCAATGTCGCCTCTGTATTGCAGAATTTTGAATATGAAAAGAAGCAGACGAAAAGCTCTGGAACATCGAGCAGTGCAAATAGACAGGCACAACCTGCAACTATTAATAAGGTTTCAGATTTACTTCCCTAATAAAGTCTTTTTTTCTCTCAAGGAGAATGAAACCCTTTTAAACATAATTAGGCCCCTGCAGACCCCCCTTTTCTTACTAGATCCCTCAAACTCCTATATAGGCCCTATTCCACCAATACTAATAGCCAAATGGATCCATTATATAAATTAGGGGACAGATTAATTAAGGGTCAAATTGAAAATATGGTAAAAACTCTCAAATTCAAATTATGAATAATCCAAACTTGATTCGAATTTTAATTAAAATTTTGATATCTATCAAACCTTGCCCCTTTAAAAAATCGAATTTGACTATTCCCCACCTAAAACTTGCCCAGTTCAAGTATAAGTTAATGGGAAAGTCCATTTTAAAGATGTCATAATCCATCATGAACTGACGCCCAACAATATAATACTAACAGCTGACGCAGATGTAAAAATAAGTAAGTGACACTTACAAATTTATCATGGGTCTAATTGAAAATTTGAAATTTTGAGTTATTTTATGGTCAAAACTGGCAAATTCAACTAGGGAGTTATTCAAATTAGATTTGAGTTTTTCAAAAAAATTTGAATTCGATTTTCGAGATTTACCATACTCTGGCTCTTTAAGAACTCAAATTTCGCCACCTAAAACATACCAAATTGTTGTTTGAGTCAATGGGGGATGTCCAGGGATCTATTCTGAGTTGTTAGCAGCCTTCCTGACATTCAAGTTTTTTTCAAAGAAAAAACTCTAATTGAGTTTTTAAAACTCCAATCGAATTCGATTCGAGTTTTCGGGTAGATCCTATTCACCCTAGTTTAAAAAATTACATTTTTATAATGAACTTCGAATGGTCGAATTTCGAGTTAATGGGAGTTTATGGGAGTTTTAAAAAATTTACATGAATTTGAAATTCGACCTTTGATAAATGGGCCTCTGAGCTTTATGGGAAGTGTTCACAAATAAAATCATAAATGCATTGTATTCACAAATATTTTTCTTACATTATACTTCTTACTTATATTTATTCTTCTTATAATTTCAGTTAATTTTAGCCTTGCCACGATGGGTGAAAAGAGTAACAGCCCTGCCGGAATAACCAAATACACGGCACCTGTTCTTCAAGTTCTTGCCTGTAATTACAAGAACGGGGCTGAATATGACAATAAGGTATTGTTGTCTCTCTTCTCTTTTTATTTTATAGCGAATTTGAAGTCATTTAATATGTATGCAGGTGGGTGAGTAAGTAGCTGCCTTGCAGTTGGTCTTCTTGCTGGCTGTTTTTGCAAGCACTCATCAATAAAGAAGTAGAAGTTATTACTCCTACAAAATTAAATACAAACAAAATTATAAATGTTCATGTAATATAACATCAAAAAAATGTCACCAACATCTGGGGTGAGGGTGGCATAAGAAAGAACATTATAAAACACCTACAAAGAAATAAGGAAATTGCTCTTTTTTTTGCTCATATAACAAAAGCAAATTTCAGAATTATTATAAGCAAAGTGAATCCATGTCTAACTCTGACCATTCTTTCCTTAGCATTGAGACGTTGAAGAGCCAGAACTACCACCAAGGCGTTAAAGGACCAGTAACATCAAAATTATTTTTTAAAAAAACAGAAAACATATAAGAAAAAAAAATACCAAGATAAATTAAACTTTAAAATCGAGAAGCCTTTATTAAGAAACAACTTACCGAAACTCTGCTTCTGATCCACTTTAGAAAAGGTGATGATCCATCGTGTGGCGCTCTATTTCTCCTCAATGTGTACTATTTAAAAAAAAACAATTTTTTATTGATGTTACTGTGCTTCAAAAAACCAGGACTACCATCGGGGGGAGGGACAGGGGCATAAATCTAGGGGCCCATTTGTCATTCTGGTACTGGGCCCCAGAAGAAACATCGGTCCCCGACGGAAGTCCTGGAACCACCATTAATAAACAATAAATTTTCCACCTTTATCAATGACCTGCTGTGTTTGCTTATTAGGGAGACAGTGTGGGTGGAAAAAGGAGGGATATTTTTTTCTTGACACACCAAAAAAGTCTGTGTGTTGACCTGCAACTCACATGCTCCTTTTAGTAGGAACATGGTTGCATTTTAGCTCATGATCCTGTATTGAGACTTCAGCACTGGGAATAATCTAGAAGACAAGACATGTGAAAAGTTACCTGCTAATGAGATCTGCAGGGAAAACATGTCCATGGAAGGGATCCTATTTAGAAATACAACAATAATCTCCTGCATTATTTTAAGGGAGCCTTCCTCAAACAATTATACTTATCATTATGTGGAAATAGAAGGTCCTGTTTATATGGAATAAAAAAGGTTTTATATTTGTGTATTTATTCATTTATACTTTGAACTGAAGAAATCTGTTATAAGCTCTTCTTGTAATACAACATTATAAGAAAACAATTTGATATTAAATATTGACACTATTATACTTTATATCAGGGGTGTCCAAACTTTTGGCTCGCCGGACCACATTGGAAAAAGATAAAATTGTCTGGGGCCACATGACATACACAAAAACACGTTTGATTTGTAAAAGTAAAGGAAATACATAGAAAAGAACTAAAATGCAAGTTGGATAACCAGATGGAGCTATACACTGGAATATGGGACACCTGGATATTAACTAGACGTATTATTATATTATTATTACTAACTGGGCAATGAGCAGAGTCCCCCCTCCTCCTATTTCCTCGGGAATCAAGCTGGGCCACATTCATATGCATCCTGGGCCGCATGTGGCCCTTGGGCCGCAGTTTGGACACCCCGGCTTTATATAGTGCTGACGTGTTGCAGAAATGTATACAGTTGTGCAATTGCGCTGAATTTGTCAAGAGGGCAGCTGCATTCATTTTGGGGAATTGGATGCAATTACTGTAGGTGCGTCCAGCGTATATAACGCAAGGGCCTATGTCTAGGTTAGCAATTTTGACGGAGGTGTGGGGAGCAGAATGGAAAAATGTATTTAGCATTTAGGCAATTGAGAGCTGTCTCCAAGATAGAATCCTGCACGCGTCCATTTTTTGGAAGCCGTACCCTGCAAACCGCAACCCGGACCCGCATTCTTACCCGCTGGGACCCGCTACCTGACCTGCAAGTACCTTAACCGCAACTTGAAACCGCGACCCGCTGACCATCAAGAATCGGGAAATGGTGTCACTGTAAACCAGAAGTGACATCATCAGAAAAAACGCTATTGAGAAGATCTGCGGCCGACCCGCTACACGCAGAACAGCGTCCACACCTGCACCCGGAACTTCTACCCGCAACCTGCAGGGTGCCGCAGGTTTTTTCGGGTAACCCACAGGTACCCGACCCGCTGCAGGACTCTACCCCATGACACTTTTTCACTAAATCCCACTGGCGGAGGAGGGTTGGTGGGGGTAGTGAGTAGCATTTGTGATAACCCGGTGCAGGGTGTTGTGGAACTGGAAGAATGCACACAGAGATGCCAGACTGCAGGGTAGAAGTCAGTTTTTATTCTGTGCGGATTTGATCAGAATGGTTTTTAGAAAATAGTGAGAAAATTTGGGATTTTCATGAATAACCTCTTAATTGTGGGAGAAAACTAGGGATGCACCGAATCCACTATTTTGGATTCGGCCAAACCCCCGAATCCTTTGTGAAAGATTCGGCCAAATACCGAACCGAATCCGAACCCTAATTTGCATATGCAAATTAGGGATGGGAAGGGGAAAATGATTTTATTTCCTTGTTTTGTGACAAAAAGTCCTGGGATTTCCCTCCCCACCCCTAATTTGCATATGCAAATTAGGATCCGGATTCGGTTCGGCCAGGCAGAAGGATTCGGCCGAATCCGAATCCTGCTGAAAAAGGCCGAATCCTAGCCGAATCCCGAACCGAATCCTGAATTCGGTGCATCCCTAGAGAAAAACGACTGAAATGGGGGTGATCTAGAGATGCAAACTGAAATGGTCAGATATGACAGGTGAGATCTCTGAGAATACATTCCATTTTGATATAAAGGCTTTAAATGCCGCAAATTAATAAAGTGTGTAAAATGGTATTTGGACAGGTGTAGCCCACCCAAACAAAAATGTTACCCTGCTCTACTGTTAAAAAATAGAAATGTCCCAGTATAGGTATGACTACTCTAAAGGTGGCCCATATACCGGCAGATTTTGTCTAACATTACATTGATGGGGTGCACACGATTGTATCGATTCAAAAAAAATCCTCCCAACAGACAATCAGACAGGTTTAAACGTTTTATTTGTGAGATGATGAAATTGGTGAGTGGACGGTACTTTGAGATAATCATCATTAAATGACCATTCACTGCTCAAGTCTTTTGAGAACGTAAACAAAGGGTTAAAATATGTGAGATCTTGCAGCCAACACAACCAAAGTCTCCTCATATATTGTTTACCATTGATGGGTTAAATGTTCATTCAAGTGATTGTGGAGACAACAGATCATTCACAGAACACCAACTACAGTGGCATCTTAACAGCCTTGAAAGCTTGAAAGTTCCTGCTTACTGAATGAACCTGCCCAGCAGTTTGTTGGTTGCCATTGTTATAATTATCCTTGGATTGTATCCAGTGATATCCAGATGTAGGACCTTTGGTAAAGCTGATCATCAAACAATGAATTGGTAATAACTACTGAGCGCACGTAGCGCAGTGAATTTTTTTTGACCACACCCATTTTTTTGGCCACACCCCCTAATAACCACGGTCATCAAACTTTGGCAGGTTATGATTCGGCTTTTTTCAGCAGGATTCGGATTCAGCCCGAATCCTTCTGCCAGGCTGAACCGAATTTGCAAATGCAAATTAGGGGCGGGAGGGAAATTGTGTGAGTTTTTGTCACAAAACAAGGAAGTAAAAATTGATTTGCCCTTCCCAACCCTAATTTGCATATGCAATTTAGGATTTGGTTCGGTATTCGGCTGAATCTTTCGTAAAAGATTCGGGGGTTAGGCGGAATCCAAAATAGTGGATTCGATGCATTCCTACTAAATTGCCTAATTTAGTGTTGTTATTACTGCTGTTTTACTTTTCTGTTACCAGGACATTGTCTGACAGCAGGAACCAGAAATAACCACTGATTTTATATTATAGGTATGGGATCTGTTATACAGAAACCCATTATCCAAAAAGATCCAATTTCCTTTTTCTCTGTAATAATAAAACAGTACCTTGTACTTGATCCAAACTAAGATGTTTGGATCCTTTTTAGAAGCAAAACCAGCCTATTGGGTTTATTTAATATTTATATGATTTTCTAGTAGGTATGAAGATCTAAATTACGGAAAGATCCATTATCTGGAAAGCCCCAGGTCCCGAACATTCCAGATAACAGGTCCCATACCTGTACATGATTATCTATACTATTCCTACAAAGAAATAGCAGTAGTAAATGGGAGTAGATTACACCCTGGAACCTGTAATTGTTCTGCATTGTATCTGTATATTAATTTACTAGTAAGCCTCCTGAGTGCAAGTTGAGTGAAGCTATAATGAGATCCAGTAAAGCGTTTTGTTTATTTTTTTATTTCTTTTCTTGTAAGTGTGTGTGAGGGATATTACCTACTCTGTCCTGTGTGTTGACGCCATCTGCAATTTCATAATAATTCAGTTTCCTACTTTTTCCTGGCCAGGCACATTGGTGTTATGTATGATTGTAATATCAGTCTGAGAGCTTGCACTGTAGCAGGGATTTTCATTCTCCATAGCAGCTTACATGGACAATATTATGCACCATGTTGTTATGTCTAAGGATATCAGAGGTCACAAAACAGTTCCACAGTAAAGGTGCCCAGACATGCACCAATATTATCAATATAGATAGAAAAGAGAAAATCGTTTCAGAGAGGCAATCAAGCTGACCTGGTCTCTTTATTTTTACTTTTTGTAAAAGAGTGAGGGCTGCCACCAAATACAAGAAAATCCTTTGGGTTGTGTCCATTGACAAACACCTGTTGTTTTACCCCAGTGATGATCATAGCTAAAGTAAGTGAGTGTAATAACCCAGTGTCAGGTGCAAGTGGATGAGAAATGACAGACCACCAAGTGTTCTCTGTGCTTTTAGAGGCAGCATTTGTTTGCTGTGCCTGGAACAGGAGGATAGAGTAACACTTAGGGGCTTATTTACTAAAACTCATTTTTTTTTCTCTTTCGTATTTTACCGGAAACAAACTCAACCAAACTCCCTTCCATGAACTTGGCTCATTTACTAATATTTCAGGTTGAAAAAAATCAGATTATAAAAATTCGATTTATTTCTTTGCGTTTACAAACAAAAAATTCTAATTGAAATTCGAATCATATGACAGCTGCCATTGACTTTTATATGAATTTGACAGGTTTTCAGATTTTTTCAGCTTCAGGGCATAATACATCTTTAAAATTGTATTTCTAATAATTTGAGTTTTTTCATGAAAAAATTCAACTAGAAAATATAGATTTTTCATAAATAACCCCCTTAGGGTTTGGGCTGCCTGGTTAGAGTTTTAAAGGGGAAAATGCCATGTTTTCATGTGGAAAAAATAGAATTTTTCATGATTTCTTAAACCCCAAGGCTGTTAAAAGTCAGACTAAAAAAGTACTCCATCTCAAACCTGTCGAGGTCATGTAGAAGTCAATGACAGATGTCCCATTGACATTTTGAAGATTTCCTAATCTATGATGGGTTTCGTACAATAATCTGAAGAGTTTTCGGTTGTCAAATCCGATTTGGATTTCTTGACAATTTTATAAAGACTTTTTCCTGCACCAGATTTCTTTTGGGTTAATTTATCGACAAAGGAAGGTAAATATGTGCACAGGAGTTTGGACAAAGTGGTTTTAATAAAATAATAAGACTTTTTTTTGGCTTTTAGCAAAAAAAACCCCAAATGTATGGTATATATACATATAAATATCAAAGTTTTTGAGAACTTGACTCAGTTGAAATACCTGGACCTGCGCAAATGCCCCCTTAGCTGCACCTGCAACAATGCTGAACTGCAAATGTGGTTTAGAAAGGCCCCTCTGCAGATTGTCCACCCTTAAAACCTGACATGTCCTGGCAATGAAAACTCTTACTTTCATGACACCCATGTCTGTGATAAGGAATTTAAACTGAAGCTCTTTTGCTCTTTCCCAGCATTTTGCTCTTGATCATCATTCCCATTGTATACAGTTAAAGTTCTACTGGCAGATCAAGTACAATTACTTTCTCTTTGTTGCCTGGCTACATGAACGATGGAAGTCAGAAAAAGAACTCTATAAATATGATGTTTTGTCTCTTACAATACCCATGATGAGGAGTGGGTATATAAAATGATGCTACCTATCCTAAAGACCTCAGCTCTTCGTCTCTGCCTCCATCACCGGCACTTCCAGCTTGGTAGAGACATCATAGACAATATTGAGGACAGTATACACAACTGCCGTAAAACCATTTGTGTTGTGAGCCGGAGCTACCTGCAGAGTGAGTGGTGCTCCCTAGAGATGCAGCTCGCCAGCTACAAACTCTTGAGATGAGGGATGTCCTTGTACTTATCTTATTAGATGATATCCCAGACAGAGAGCTTTCCACTTATCACAGGATGAGGAAGCTGATGCTGAAGAAAAGATATATTACCTGGTCAACTGAACCTGAAGCACAACAGTTGTTTTGGGCTAAAGTTGAAGAGGCAGTGTTGGGCAGAATGCCCTCAGAAGTTGTAGTGGGAGCAATAATTAGAAAGCTTAACCATTGTTCAGCTGAGGAGTACTAAGTGCTAAGAGTGGATAGATGAACGCCAGTGCCTAACCCTGAGTATGCAATGCAGTCCTTTCCCACATGATATTACCCACTCTGCTGCTGTAGACGCAACCTCAACCCACTATACCAACAATCTCACAGCCACAGATCCCTTCCCAGAGACTATTATCCCACTACTACTATAGGCACCATCTCTTCCTACTATACCTGCTATCCCACAGTCACACTCCCTTTCCAGAGACTATTATCCAACTGCTACTATAGGCACCATCTCTTCCTACTATACCTGCTATCCCACAGTCACACTCCCTTCCCAGAGACTATTATCCCACTGTTACTATAGGCACCATCTCTTCCTACTATACCTGCTATCCCAAAGCCACAGTCCTATCCCAGAGACTATTATCCCACTGCTACTATAGACACCATCTCTCCCTACTATACCTGCTATCCCACAGCCACGCTCCCTTCCCCGAGACTATTATCCCTCTGCTACTATAGACACCATCTCTCCCTACTATACCTGCTATCCCACAGCCACAGTCCCTTCCCAGAGACTATTATCCCACTGTTACTATAGGCACCACCTCTCCCTACTATACCTGCTATCCCACAGTCACAGTCCCTTCCCAGAGACTATTATCCCCCTGTTACTATAGACACCATCTCTTCTTACTATACCTGCTATCCCACAGCCACGCTCCCTTCCCCGAGACTATTATCCCACTGCTACTATAGACACCATCTCTCCCTACTATACCTGCTATCCCACAGCCACAGTCCCTTCCCAGAGACTATTATCCCACTGTTACTATAGGCACTACCTCTACCTACTATACCTGCTATCCCACAGCCACAGTCCCTTCCCAGAGACTATTATCCCACTGTTACTATAGGCACCACCTCTCGCTACTATACCTGCTATCCCACAGCCACAGTCCCTTCCCAGAGACTATTATCCCACTGCTACTATAGACACCATCTCTCCCTACTATACCTGCTATCCCACAGTCACACTCCCTTCCCAGAGACTATTATCCTACTGTTACTATAGGAACCACTTCTCCCTACTATACCTGCTATCTCACAGTCACACTCCCTTCCCAGAGACTATTATCCCACTGTTACTATACGCACCATCTCTCCCTACTATACCTGCTATCCCACAGTCATACTCCCTTCCCAGAGACTATTATCCACTGTTACTATAGACACCATCTCTCCCTACTATACCTGCTATCCCACAGTCACACTCCCTTCCCAGAGACTATTATCTCACTGTTACTATAGGCACCATCTCTCCCTACTATACCTGCTATCCCACAGTCACACTCCCTTCCCAGAGATTATTATGCTACTGTTAATATACGCACCATCTCTCCCTACTATACCTGCTATCCCACAGCCACAATCCCTTCCCAGAGACTATTATCCACTGTTACTATAGACACCATCTCTCCCTACTATACCTGCTATCCCACAGACACAGTCCCTTCCCAGAGACTATTATCCCACTGTTACTATAGACACCATCTCTCCCTACTATACCTGCTATCCCACAGTCACACTCCCTTCCCAGAGACTATTATCCCACTGTTACTATAGGCACCATCTCTCCCTACTATACCTGCTATCCCACAGTCACACTCCCTTCCCAGAGACTATTATCCCACTGTTACTATAGGCACCATCTCTCCCTACTATACCTGCTATCCCACAGTCACACTCCCTTCCCAGAGACTATTATCCCACTGTTACTATAGGCACCATCTCTCCCTACTATACCTGCTATCCCACAGTCACACTCCCTTCCCAGAGACTATTATCCCACTGTTACTATAGGCACCATCTCTCCTTACTATACCTGCTATCCCACAGCCACAATCCCTTCCCAGAGACTATTATCCACTGTTACTATAGGTACCATCTCTCCCTACTATACCTGCTATCCCACAGTCACACTCCCTTCCCAGAGACTATTATCTCACTGTTACTATAGGCACCATCTCTCCCTACTATACCTGCTTTGCAACAGTCACAGGCTATTATTCCCAGTGTTATTATAGGCTCTTCTGCTCTGTCTAAATAGTCAAAAGGCTAGAGCACAGCTGAACTTTTTCATAGTATTCCTACTGGGATGCAGCAAACACACTATTTTAGTATTTGGGCGAATCCTTTGCAAAAGATTCAGCCAAATACTGATCCATATGCAAATTAGTGAAATCAGGGAGAACGCGTGATGAAAAATCAGGTGATTATTTGGATATGGTGCGAATCCTAGATTTGGTGCATCCATAATTCCTACCTCAAACTGCCGCTCTGTGGGCCCCCAAAGTATGTGCGATGCCCCTTTTTAGACCCCCGTAAGGTAAGCTCTGTACCGAATCATCATCTGAAACACCACTAGTACGCTGCAGGGAGGTCCTGCTGTTTGAACTGTCAAATTATAAACTATATTAGCTAAGGAAACCATGGTGATCCTTTACTGTATGTGATAAATTGTTTATATTTAAATTGCTAAAATTGCAAATTTTTCAATTGCTAAAATTAATTAAAATAAATGATATACATATATATTACATATCTGTAAGACTTTTTTCAATTGGCTTTATGAATTTGTCATTATAGGGCCAATTTACAAATGGGGGGTAAACGTGCAAAGCTTTTTTTAAACCTAATATTTGGAAGACCTGCCCATCTGCCACATACAATGCTGGTTTTGGCACCTCTCCCTGGACAGTTGAATAAAGCATCATAGATCCAATCACGCTAATACAATCAACACCATACTTCCATGATGTCTCTGACCCCATGTTGGTTCTACTAAACAGATTATGCTGATTGGAGTAAGAAATAAAAAGCACAGCAAATCCAACTTATTACTATAGATATCATTGCTAATGCTGAGCTGACAGCTTTTATAGGCTTACTGTATGTAGGAAGTTAGAGTGAACTCAACCTAAGCTTTGAGTAATACTGAATATGAAATAGATCTTTATTTGCAGGGATTTGCTTGGTCAGTCCAAAAAACTTTTATAGTCATGTCTTATCTTCCTCTGTATAGCTCCTTCCCACATATCTATGTTTTCTTCTTCATTGCTGATTGCCCATTTTCCATGCTTTATCTTTCTGCTCATTTCTTTTTTTCTCCCCTTCATGCCTTCTCTTCCACCTCATTGCCCGTTCCCACATTTCCACATCTTCTCCTCCTTATTTTTCTTCATCTCCATATATACTATTCCTCTTCACTGCTCCTTCCCTCACCTTTATGTTTTACCTTCCTCCCAATTGCTACTTCCCTTCTCCTCTTCCTTGTTCATTCACTCATCTCCATGCTTTATCTTCATCCTATTTTCTCTTTTTCTCGTCTCTATTCTTTTTCTTTCTTATGACTGATCATTCCCTCCTCACCATGCTTTCCTTTCTTTCTCATTGCTACTTCTCCATTTGTCTTTATTACTTATTCTCTCATCTCCAAGCTTTCTCTTCTTCAGTGTTCCTTTCCACATCTCCATGCCATTTCTGTTTCCACATTGCTTCTCCCCTCAAGGCTTACTCAACAAACATTATGTGTTTATAATGCTTTAACTGGAGGCTTTAAAGCCAAAACTATTGTGTTGGAGACCAATAGTCCCCCATGTTTGTTTACAGTGTAATATCATGAACACAAAATTACCCAATAAACTTCATCTGTAAGGTAACAGCAAGATACGTGACTTTGTGCTGCTAAGCAGGATTTAGTTAGTGAAGTTGGGCAAATCAGTTCAGTACAATCTGACGAGTGGCAGTGGTCATAAATCAAGCAGGAAAGCCAATAAATCCAATAGGCTGGCTCTGTGACATGCCAACTAAAACATAGGCTGGGTAACTGGCACACGACTACTACACTAACAGTGAACGTAATGAGAGCAGGTTGTGTGCACCTGAATGCCCACAGCTGAACTATAAAAGTCTTGGATAGTTCTATGGAATCTGGAGGATGTAATTTAAAAACAGCTAAAAACAAGGCTCAATCTGTGGGCCCATGCCTTTTACTTCTTGACCTACATCAGACCCTGCCACCTGCCTGAAAATGGTTAATACTAATGGTATCACCCAAACAGTTGTACCAACAGGGTCTGATAAGAACATGCTTTGCATGAAGATTTTTATTGCTTGAAACTGGCCATACATAAGCCTCAACCGATGCAGCCCTCGACCAATGGCTCCCTGTAAGTCCACAGTATTGGATCAGCCCTGCATGTGGGTGGCCAAATGAGATAGATCTTTAAATGTACAGCCGGCTTTACATTGTACATGAGTGTTATTAACATCAGTGGAGCCAGCTCTGGGAATGTTATCAAATGTCTGGCCTTGCTACAATATGAGATGAAAGTGCGTGTTTCATAACGCAAATAAAAATAAACTTACAAAACAAAGGTGACCGAACAATACAAAAGCAGATGTCATTTGCATGCATTCTGAATGGCGTTTAATAATGACATCCAAATCAGACACAGAAATCACAAGAAGGAAGCATAAACTGCCTTACATTCTTTGCATGTTTCTATAGAGTAACATAGATTGGCACAGGGTCATGTGTACACTGAGGTTTAATTACCTGTTTATTTGGTTTAGTTCAATTAGTGCTGCTCTGTGGGGCCTCGCTTCGTACAAACCTCTGGCCAGTCACTATTTTCAATATTACACGTACCCACTTCTCTATTGTTTATCCCATTCCCATTGTATTTTACCACGACCTAAGTTGTACTCCCTTGCCCCACCTAGTGGTAGACATAAGAATAGCTCCAAGCAGGATAAAGCAGGGTTTTTAGTACCTTTAGCAATGCAAACAAATCCTTCAGCAGAGGTGCTCCAGCACACTGCCGAAGTTTAGATGCCGTGGTGCTTCTATGCTCTTAGACCTCACTGCTGGTCTTCAATGTAACCATAAATTAAGGAAAATGAGGAGAGCAATCCAGAAGCAGAATTCTGCTGCAAAGTATTACTGACTACCAAATACACTTCATCAGAGGTGTCAGTTAGCTATGTGGTTAGCAACCTATTGTTCTGTTGATGGGCTCCTGATGGTCTTCTGGGGAGGGAAATAGGGGGTGATATCACTCCAACTTGCAGTGCAGCAGTAAATAGTGACTAAAGTTTATCAGAGCACAAGTCACATGACCTGAGAGCACCTGGGAGGGCCCAGAAGACCTTAGATCATGGGCCCACTCTCCAAACTATTTTTACTCCTCTCCTCACTCAACCTCTTTATTCTAGTCTTTTTTCTTTATATACTTTAATCTATCAATCAAGATTGTCATCCCTGTCCTCCATTGAAACATGCTCCATTTAGCAGCAGAATGCAATGCCTATTAACTTATTTTAATAAATATACAAATGGATGCAAGGAACCCTAAAGTACAAACAAAACCCCCCAGATCTGTGGATGGCAGGATATAATTGTCCCATAGCATAAAATACTAATTATATATATATATATATATATATATATATATATATATATATATCTGGACATGGCTTTTCGATGCACAGCAGTCTTCCATACTGCATTAAGGCTGTATTGACTCTGCATATGTTTAGCCCAGTGAAGGGCATAATGTGATTAAGAAGGCTGTATCCCTGCCAACTATCAGCTCTGCAGTGGTTGTGGATCTAAGGTTTTGGACTGTAGTCTCTAATTGTTTATATTGTGCAGAACCTGGCTGACACACATCTCTAATCTTTCTCTCGTAAAAAAGGCCAATTCATTCCCTTCATAATCTGTTTTTATGGTCCAAGGAGGTTATTAAATGGGAAGTGTGTAACGTACAATTATGTTCCTCTTGTTTGATTTCCTCACTACAAAGTGGTTTAGGCTTACAGATATTTTATTGGATTTTCACAATGGACAGCAAAAAGATAACAGAATGGCAGCTACTGTCCTGCAGTCTCAATCTGCTTCACATGCTGCTTCACAATCAGTAGCATTAGCTGAGTCATCCACCGGAGGGCAGCAGCAGTCAAAATGCCCATATACCATAGAGCAGAGATTCCCAACCAATGGCTTGTGAGCAACATTTTGCTCCCCGACCCACCAACCCAGGATGTTGCTCCCGGTGGCGTCAAACAGGCGCTTATTTTTGAATTTCAGGCTTTGGGGCAAGTTTTAGTTGCATAAAAAATGTGAACTGCCAAACTGAACCTCCTGTAGGCTGCCAGTGCACATGGGACTTATTTTACACCATCCAGGAACATTTGTCATGCTTGTATTGTTCCTCAGCTCTTTTTACATCTGAATGTGGCTCATGTCTATTAAAAAGTTTGGGGACAGCCAATGTCAACTGCAATTGAAAATGGAATTAAAGAGTAATAATATTACTAGGAACATCCCCTAAATTCTCTTTAAGCCTGTACAGAGGGTAACAGTAGAAAAAGGACATTTGTTGGCAAAAAAACAGTTCATTTGTAGGCGCCAGTTAAAACTATACAAACTTGTTGTATTTGCAGTTTCCAGCAAAAATTTGCCGTTTCCAGCAAGTGTGGTGATATGAGAATGAAACCACAATTATAGAGAAAGTAGAATGTGGAACAGAAAGCCCTGTGCAATCTGTAGCGAGCGGAACATCAGGGCCCGGCAAGGAGCTGCTGTTTCATCTTTATTTAGACTACGTGGAGATTTCCCTGGTGGGAGGTTCTGCCTTTAATGTGTCACAGTCACTATCCTTAGCAACAGAGAAATCTCCCTTGAGAAGGGTTTGGCCCACACTGTCTTTCCCAAGTTTATCGAGGAAGCCCATGTGGACATGCCCTGGGGAGTCATTAGCAGGACTGCTGGAGTCAACTGGATACTGTTGTTACCAAGTGGATAATATACAGTATGTCTTCTTTAACTTTACTAGCCCCAAAATCATTCCTGTATCATTGAGAGATCTATGGAGTTATGTAGTTGGAGGCATAATATCATGGCTGATCATGTTCATATTAGGCAGTCATCCCTCAGAGCAGTGTTGGACTGGGGTGTACAGGGCCCAACAGGGCTGTCACTTCAGGGCCCCCCATTCGTGAAACTTTGAGCCGGCCTACACTTACCCCCCATGCACCTTGTATCATGCTAACCTCTACTTTCAGTCCAAAACCCACTGTGAGGACAGGGCCCCATAAAACAAATTTGCTGTGTGTCTGGCTCGGTTTCAGAATTATTTAGGTTACAAAATAGTTGCTCGCCCCACTCTTAATAACCTTCATTGTGGTCTTTCTTAAGAGCATAGGTGTGCAAATAGGCATTCCTGACAAAGCTTTCCCTAACTGGTCTTTATGGCTATTCAGGGGGGAGCTACACATTTTGGGGCAGACTAGAACACATGTACACAGGGAATTTTGATGTATCTGCTTTCCTGGTAGTGATGATCAAAACATTTGATACCCATAACCAGCTCACAATTTCAGGTGATAATCTCCTGCGAAAGGCAACCATGATCCTTCCCATAGAAGGAACAATCTGTGGAGGCTGGAGGAACTACATGTGTAGGTTCTAATACAAAGAGCCCTCTTTACCAGTGCCGCCATAGGCCGATTGGACCTATTGCGCCCAATCGGGCCCCGCGCCCATGGGGGCCCCGCACAGCCGCATCAAAGTTTCACCAATGTTTCCAGATGCGCGCAGTAACACTGACCCGACAAACTGCTCTGAAGCCCGCCCCCAGGGCAGTATCTGTTTTCTTTTTTTCTCTCTTCACTGGCTGTGTAAATAGTAGCAAACTAAGGGGGTGGGGTTTGAGAGAGTGTGCAGCGACAGGTGGGACTGGGAGAGGGAGCGTTCGTTATGTGCCCTGTGTGCCCTACGGGACAGATGACAGCAGCCAATTGCAGGCAGCGGCGAAAGGCGCCATTATACTTTGTTTGAACTCGGCTAACAGGCATGATGGACAGTAGACGATGGTGCTGCAGATTCATCCTCTCCCCCCCTCAGAAAGAATGCTGGCCCAGTAAGGCTACAAATCACGTTTATTACACTGCCTTGTGAATGTAACCCTTGCAAGCAAAAATTGCATATGTGCCATTCTTCTGTTATGCATTTTTCGATATTTATTCATGAAATTGCCACTGTGCCACCTAAAGTGATTTCTGGGGGATATTTATACATGCAATTCTCACTGTGTTCATTCTGCTCTTAGTTCTGGGGGTATTATACATGGAATTGCAAATGTGTTTATTCTGCTAAATGTTTTTTGGGTTTTATAAATCAAATTGCATCAGTGTCTTTTTTCTTAGAATGATGGGATTTGTGCTTTAGTAACAGCTAAATGAAATGTTTAACTATCTAAATATTAAATTTTACTTCCATAGGTATTCCCTGTACTAAGTAGTAGTAATATATCATAAAACTATGGCAGCATAGGTATTCCCCTGTACTTAGCATAATTCAGCAGGAACAGCCTCTAAGTTTGCTCATAGTCTGTACAGAGAGATCCCATAAAACTATGGCAGCATAGGTATTCCCTGTACTAAGCACAATTCAGCAGGAACAGCCCCCTAAGTTTGCTCATAGTCTGTACAGAGAGATCCCATAAAATTATGGCAGCATAGGTATTCCTCTGTACTAAGCACAATTCAGCAGGAACAGTCCCCTAAGTTTGCTCATAGTCTGTACAGAGAGATCCCATAAAATTATGGCAGCATAGGTATTCCTCTGTACTAAGCACAATTCAGCAGGAACAGTCCCCTAAGTTTGCTCATAGTCTGTACAGAGAGATCCCATAAAACTATGGCAGCATAGGTATTCCTCTGTACTAAGCACAATTCAGCAGGAACAGTCCCCTAAGTTTGCTCATAGTCTGTACAGAGAGATCCCATAAAATTATGGCAGCATAGGTATTCCTCTGTACTAAGCACAATTCAGCAGGAACAGTCCCCTAAGTTTGCTCATAGTCTGTACAGAGAGATCCCATAAAACTATGGCAGCATAGGTATTCCTCTGTACTAAGCACAATTCAGCAGGAACAGTCCCCTAAGTTTGCTCATAGCCTGTACAGATAGATCCCATAAAACTATGGCAGCATAGGTATTCCCTGTACTAAGCACAATTCAGCAGGAACAGCCCCCTAAGTTTGCTCATAGTCTGTACAGAGAGATCCCATAAAACTATGGCAGCATAGGTATTCCTCTGTACTAAGCACAATTCAGCAGGAACAGTCCCCTAAGTTTGCTCATAGTCTGTACAGAGAGATCCCATAAAACTATGGCAGCATAGGTATTCCTCTGTACTAAGCACAATTCAGCAGGAACAGTCCCCTAAGTTTGCTCATAGTCTGTACAGAGAGATCCCATAAAATTATGGCAGCATAGGTATTCCTCTGTACTAAGCACAATTCAGCAGGAACAGTCCCCTAAGTTTGCTCATAGTCTGTACAGAGAGATCCCATAAAACTATGGCAGCATAGGTATTCCTCTGTACTAAGCACAATTCAGCAGGAACAGTCCCCTAAGTTTGCTCATAGCCTGTACAGATAGATCCCATAAAACTATGGCAGCATAGGTATTCCCTGTACTAAGCACAATTCAGCAGGAACAGCCTCTAAGTTTGCTCATAGCCTGTACAGATAGATCCCATAAAACTATGGCAGCATAGGTATTCCCTGTACTAAGCACAATTCAGCAGGAACAGCCCTCTAAGTTTGCTCATAGTCTGTACAGAGAGAACCCATAAAATTATGGCAGCATAGGTATTCCTCTGTACTAAGCACAATTCAGCAGGAACAGTCCCCTAAGTTTTCTCATAGTCTGTACAGAGAGATCCCATAAAATTATGGCAGCATAGGTATTCCTCTGTACTAAGCACAATTCAGCAGAAACAGTCCCCTAAGTTTGCTCATAGTCTGTACAGAGAGATCCCATAAAACTATGGCAGCATAGGTATTCCCTGTACTAAGCACAATTCAGCAGGAACAGCCCCTAAGTTTGCTCATAGCCTGTACAGAGAGATCCCATAAAACTATGGCAGCATAGGTATTCCCTGTACTAAGCACAATTCAGCAGGAACAGCCCCTACGTTTGCTCATAGCCTGTACAGAGAGATCCCATAAAACTATGGCAGCATAGGTATTCCCCTGTACTTAGCATAATTCAGCAGGAACAGTCCCTAAATTTGCTCATAGTCTTTACAGAGAGATCCCAGAAAACTATGGCAGCATAGGTATTCCGTGTACTATTTACCATACATACATACATTTACCATACATATTTACCATACAATAGGAGGGTAGTTCTTTAAAAATGCACTCTTTGGTTGCATATACTGTGAAAATGAGTTCCTGTGCTATGTATGCAGTTGAACTCAATAAAAATAAATAAGTAAAATGTAGTGAGTAATTATCATGGGACAGAGTGAAAAACAGATACTATTCGTCATCCAGCCCTGGAACCCTGTGCCAGATGGCAAAACTCCATTTAGGGGGCCCCACCAAAATAGTTCCAATTGGGCCCCGCAGTTGGTTAGACCGGCCCTGCTCTTTACCTCCTGTATACTGGCATTTCAGGTATCTATTTGCCCCAATCCAAGAGCAGGAGATGTAAGTGGAAGAGGAGCCAAACAGTCTATAATGTGCCATGTTGGTGCCAATACCAGGGACGATCCCCGTTGCACTTGAGACCTTTTACTATTGCTGACCAGGCTACTATAAAATATATTTTGCTTGGCAGAGATCAACAAGCATTTAGTCATTTATCCTAATAAGCTGAAGAGCACTTTTTAAGAGGTCATCAGAGTCTTAAAATGAGATTACTAATCATGGCTTATCCTAATTATATGAATTACAATCAGTAAACAGGTGAGTAATTTCCTTGGGAATCACCCAAATTCAAAACTTAGAAATGCTGTATAGTGTCCCTTTTATATTTGGGGTGTAATGTAAGGATGGAGCCTGGTATGATATGAATGATGGGTAATCTCATAGGAATCATGTTGGTGCTGTACAAAACTAGTACCCAGGGTAGGGGGGGAGGAGTTTTTTAAACTACAGGTTGAATTCTCTTTTAAAAGAACTGCATAGGGTGCTGTTATGATCCAATATTTGGGCCAATGGGCAAGTGATTAGCTTGATTTGGTCTCTACCTTGGTGGCTGAATCAGAAAAATCAGTTTGTCTGCTGACCGCACCCAATGAGCAGGTCTTTATTTAAAAAGAATATTGATGAATACCAGTGAAAGATCAGTTAAAATTCTCTCTGAATTTTCTATGGCTCCAGCCCCATGAGAGAGCAATGCAAAATAAACTTGAGAATATTTGCATATAATAATCATATCCCCGCTAGGACACCACAAAAATGTTTAATTCTTATTTTTTTAATACAGACTCCGCCTACTCACTCATTGTTTTATTGAAAACTATCACAGGTCAGAAGGGAATTACTGATTGTATAACCTAAAAGAAGATGGAGACAAACTGCTTTCTAGTCTCTAAAAATTGTTGCCAAAAATATTCGTAACTCTTTGCCCATTGGACGCCTTTATCTTGCCAGACGACAGGTGGCGGTAAATAGATCATAAAGAAACGGGAAATGCACCGGCAGTCGGAGACTTGAAAGATGGTACTGTTACTTATACTGGTACTATTTACTTATATATTTTATTATTTGTTTATATATTTACTTTATTACACACCCAGTGTCGGACTGTGCTGGCGGGACACCAGGAAAAAACCCGGTGGGCCCCGGGCTCTTGTGGGCCCTGCCGGCCCAGATCCGCTACTTAGTTGGGCGTTGCGACCCCACTTAGTCGGGGGTCGCGGTAGAATAGAAGATCTGCGCACGGGCACAAAGGTAGCGCTGCGAGCATGCGCACAAACACGGCGCCGAGCGCATGTGCACTAGCCCAATGAAGCACACCAGAGCGGCAGCGGGGCCCGCAGGTTGGCCCTGGGACAGTAGCCCCGGTGGGCCCCAAGCCCCCCAGTCCGACCCTGAGCACACCTATTTGTTACTTGTGAGACTGCAGGATCGTAGCCGTCCTGTTGTTTTCCTCTTGCAGTTTATTGTGAAAAAGCATGTATAATATTTGAACACAAACTGGTATTTCAGTAAAAATCCACATAGATATTCACAAAGAAACAAAACCAGTCTGAGCACTCTTTGACAGTTGCCACGTAAATTCCCATTTTTAATTATTTTGTAGAATCAGAATTTCCAGAAACCTTGGAATTGTTTTTGAACCAGTGCTGGATGTGACACCGACTGAAGACCCCTGTCCAGTCGTTACATTTTTAAATGAACATACATTTTTAATTTGGGTGGTGTGTATTTATTTTTTCATTGTTTACTACTTTTATGTTTATTTTCCAGTGTGTGAAGGCTTCCTGCACAGGGATACACAGCCTGCATCAGAATAACTGGCTACTTTCCAGTATATCCCCTTGTCAATCCAAGTTCTGGTTCTAAATAAATGAAATATTTATTATTTGTATTTTTTGCACTAAACATGGAAACCGTGACATTAAGGGGGTTAGTTATTAAGCTCCAAATACCCGAAATCGGAAAAATTCTGAATTTTTGGACTTAAAACAAAAAAAAATCTGAAGTCCGATGGTATAAAAACCCAGACTTTTCGGGAAAAGGTCCGCAATTTGCCCAAACGTATTTTTTGCATGATAAATAAGGTCCATTCGAGAATTCGGATTTGCACAAAATTTTTATCTTAGAAATACCGATATAAATTCAGATCCTAGTAAAATGCTTTCATTTTGTAATTTCCTGATTCTTGAGGGCAAGTGTTGGAGGAATATAAATCCTCCTTAACTGTAAGCCTGAGACCAAGCTTACAGAATGGAGAGGTTTTTTTCATACAGGGCTATTTTTTTTTAACATACCTAATGTAGAGCCAGTAAACGTGCAGCAATCAGTCACATGACTCATGCAACCCATCACTAGTAACAGCTCTAGAATTGACTTGAATTTGCTGTATGTGCTTAATGAACAATGGAAATATATGGGAATGTGAAGGAGTTGTCTCTTGTATTCATAATCTTTAGAGCATATGTGCTAATTATAGATGTCTCTGGGTTTATTGCTGCATCTGGTATACATGGTGCAACAAGATGCAGCACACAGTCCATCCAGTGTTGCATTGTTTATGTCACAATCTCTGGCTAAAATAAATGGGTTAAACACCTTTTTCATGTATGTGACTCATTTTTCATTACCAAGGGGCAGATTTATCAAAATTGAAAATTTTATAATGTTGAATTCAAATTTTGAGTTTATTTTAGTGTAATTTGTCTAGGGAATAGTCCAAATTCGATTCAAGTTTAAAAAAAAATTGAAATTCGAATTTCAAGATTTATCATGTACTGTCCCTTTAAAAATTTGAGTTCATTTATTCGCCATCTAAAACTGGTGAATTGGTGTTTTAGCCAATGGGGGACCTCCTACAATCAGTTTCTAGTCATTTGGTGGACTTTTGGGCGGGAAAAAAAATTTTGTTTGCGAAAAAACTGAAAAACTCGAATTTGATTCAAATTAGATTTGAGTTTGCAGGTCAATCCTATTCACCCGAATTGAAAAATGTTAATTTTTTAATACATTTTGATTGGTCATTTTTTTCAAGTTTTTAGAAACTCCCATAAACTCAAATTCAGCTTTTGATAAATCTGCCCCTCTCAGATTTATCAAAGGTCGAGGTAAATTTTAGAATGAAAAAAAAAATGAATTTTGAGCTATTTTTTATGTATGTCGACTAGGTAATAGTCCAAATTCAATTCGAATTTGAAAATAATTAGAAAATTTGAATATCGGAATTTATCATGTACTGTCTCTTTAAAAATTCAACTTTGACCATTCGCCATCTAAAACCTGCTGAATTGCTGTTTTAGCCTATGGGGGACCTCCTAGAACCTATTTGGAGTCAATTGGTGGACTATGAAAAATCTATGTTTTCTTGGGAAAAACTGTGAATTTGAATGATTGTGCTATTCCTTCGATTCATACGATTCTACTTCAGCGGAATACGGACCTACTCGATCAAAAACAGACCTAATCAACAAAAAAAAAACTTTGACTTTTCGGTTGGTCTTTCTGAATTTGAATTTCAAAGTTTTTTCAATTCAAAATTTGACCCTTGTAAAATCCATATATATACAACGTTCTGCGGTACAGGGCTGCACAATATGTTTTTGCTTTAAATTGGTTATTATTCATATGAACAATTCCATTAATATGTTCTGTTATTTAAGAGGCACATTTCCACTGCAGGCCTTACTAAACAAGTGTTCATGTCAGCTGATGCAAGAGCTTTGCTTATGGCATCGTTTTCGTCCAAGTATTAATTTATTATACAGACAGTAATGTCATCATTCCCTGTTCAAAAATAAAGATCTGGACAATAACTGGGACATTGTGTAACTGAGTGGATTTGTAATAAATTATGACAAAATGCAATGTATTTTATTATTATTATTCTGAATCAATAAAACTAAAGTATTTACCTGTTTAATATTTTTTTTATAATTATTGGGCCAGATTTAATTTTATGAGAAAACTTTATTTTATGGTTTATCAAATAAAAAAACTTGTAGGTGAGAATCAATTTGAGGAGAAGAAACTTTTCTCTTAATTCAGGATCAGTTTTTTCCCATAGACTCCTGAAATTGAGTCTCGCCCATGAGATTTTACGTTAACCCATAAAATGAGCTTTTCTTGTCAAATTGAATCTGTCCTATTATATCACTGTGATCACAATGACTGATTAATCACCTACTGATAAATACACATTTAAGAATCCCATAGGAATGAATAGAAAGTGTAAGAATTATTTTGCAGTGAGCTCTAATCTCCTATTCTGATAAATCTGCCCCTAAATTTTAAACATAAACTGTAGCGTAACTTGTAATTAACCGAACACAGCCATCTGCATTCGTTTATAACTGCCATCCAATCATATATAACTTGCTAAGCCATGCGCTGCACATGTGACGTGTCATGCGGACTGCACATGTGACGTGTCATTGTGATGTCATAATGGACTGCACCTGAGATGTGCGATGTCATAATGGACACAGCAAAGGTGTCTAGCAGCAGCCCAGAATAGCTCATTCTTGATCAGGAATCTGAGGTGAGTGGAGCTCAGCATATTTGGTTGGGTAAATTAGCAAAAATAGTCATTTTATAATGGTACTGTGTGGGCTTAGAGACTGTTAGTGGTTTGTGGAATATGGTGAATATGTTTTTGAATGTGGGAATTTAACTTTGAACTGGGATATAGTACTTGCTCCTCCTATTCTCACGCCATTCCCTGTGCTGATATCTTATTCATATAACTGAGTATTTCCTCTGCTGATTTCATATACAATTGTTTTGCTATCAGCAAGGATCCATGCTAGCTCAGTTAATATCAGTTAATATCAGGTACAAGCCAATGTTGTATTCCCTATACTCTATAAATGACTACTGGGTAGTCTCTGCAGTGATATATTATTGGTACAATGATGGCACTGTTCCTTCTACAGATATATTATGCTGTTCCCTATACTCATGCCCTATAAAAACACACATTTTAAACTTATTTGGAACAAACACAACCCACATATCTGCATTATTTTATACCGGCCCACCAATCATTATCTAATTGCTAATCCACATATTATCCATTGGCTGCACATATGAGGGCACAATGATATCAACCTCTTAGAAAGAATAAATAGAATTTCCATTAAAGGAACAGCAACACCAAGAAATTAAAGTTAATTAAATATGATGTTTTGTTGCTCTACACTGGTGTGTTTGCTTCAGAATCATATAACTACACAGCAGATTATTTATATAAACTATAGTAGCCTTTCTGAAGCAAATACATCATTTTTATCAGTTCAGGACAACAATATATTATAATTTCAATACTTTAAAACATTTACATTTTCAGTATTGCTGTTCCTTTAACATTTGTGCTGCATGTAATATCAATGTGATGTCATAATAGGCACTTTAGCCCACATTGTGACCATGGGCTGCACAGGTGATGTCATAGTGATGTCATAATAGACACAGTCAAAGTCTCTAACACCAGCCTTGCTTGACTCATTCTTGATCAGGCAACTGAGGTGAGTGGAGCTCAGGATATCTGGGTGGGAAAATAAGCAAAAATAGTCATTTTATAATGGTACTGTGTGGGCTTAGAGACTGCTAGTGGCGTGGGGAATATGAGAGCTTGTACTTGGCCCTACATACAATAACTGTGCCAACCCCTATGCTGATACTTTATACATATAATTGCACCATCCCCTAGGCTAATTTACAATATAATATGCATACTATAATGGCATTTACTCATATTATGTACATACAATAGCAGCATATAGATAGATAGATATTTGTTTAGAATGTACCCGTACTCTTCCCAAATTTTTCTATCATGGGTGCTTGGTCAAATTTTCATATAAAAGTATGCAGGAAGGACCAGCACTCCATATTTTCAATCATCAAGTGTTTATTATCACATCACCGTGCATCCAACGTTTCGGCCCCCACTGGGGCCTTTATCAAGGATTATCCTTGATAAAGTCCCCATTGGGGGCCGAAACGTTGGATGCACGGTGATGTGATAATAAACACTTGGGGGCACATTTACTAAGCTCGAGTGAAGGATTCAAAGTAAAAAAACTTTGAATTTCAAAGTTTTTCTCTGGGTACTTCGACCATCGAAGTATTTGCAGTAAATCCTTCGACTTCAATATTCGAAGGATTTTACTTCGAGGGTCGAATAACGATATTCGACCCTTAGTAAATGTGCCCCTAGATGATTGAAAATACGGAGTGCTGGCACCTGGGTTTTTAAATGCTTGGCACCTGGGTTTTTCCAAATCCTTCTGTAATTTGGATCTTCATACTACTTAAAATTAATTTAAACATTAAGGGACAGATTTATCAAGGGCTGAATTTTGAGCTTATGGAAGTTTCTTAAAACGCCCATCAACTCCCATTAACTTGAAATTCGCAAAAAAAAATGACCAATCGAAATTTATTTAACAATTTTTAAAAAATGACTTGAAATTGATTGCAGGATTTCCCCCGTAGGCTAAAACACCAATTTGGAAGGTTTTAGTCAGATAGTTTAATTCAAATTCTTAAAGGGACAGTACATGATAAATTTCGAAATTTAAATTTTAAATTTTTTAAAATTTTAATTGAATTTGGACTATTCCCTATAGAATTACACTAAAATAAACTCGAAATTCAAATTAAAAAATGTCAGATTTTCAATTCGACCCTTGATAAATCTGCCCCTAAATAAACAAAATAGGGTTGTGTTGCTTTTAATAAGGGTTAGTTTGCAACAAGTAAAAGGTACTGCTTATTATTATAGAGAGAAAGAAAATAATTTATAAAAAATTTGGATTATTTTGATAAATTGTCTATCGGAGACATCCTTTCCATTCTGGATAATCAATTTCTGGATAATGGATCTCATATCTCTACTATAATGATAAATATGTGTATATATATTTATATATATAGAGAGAGAGCGAGATAGAGAGAGAGAGAGAGAGAGCCAGAGACAAAGTACCGCACATACTGGGACTTAAATAGTACTTTTTTTTTTTAATAATAAAACTTTTCCCAGTGTGTGTTGTACTCTGTCTCTATATTTATTTTATTTGAGCAGCAACCAGGCAGTTAATGTTGTGGTCCTCTTTGCACACACACACACACACACATATATATGTATATATATATAACCCATTGTTGCCAGCACTCTCGAAATATGGTTTACATGCCTGGGGGCAGTTTTCAACATATTTATCCACTCAAAATCCAATGAGATCCACACTCTCAGGGCTTATTGAATTAAAACAATTTTATTTTAAAGCTTCAGACTGATGTTTTGGCCTGGCCCCATTCATCGACTGCTGATAAAGGCCTGGGATCAGGCCGAAACGTCAGTCTGAAGCTTTGAAGTAAAACATATTTTAATTCAATAAGCACTGAGAGTGCGGATCTCATTGGTTTTGGAGTGGATATATGTATATATATATATATACACACATATGTAAAATGTATATACACCTGGAATGTGCATAGAACATACTATTACTAACATTATCCATTTTTTTGTCTCCACAGAAAGATTTTCCAAAATGTGGCGTTCCATCTGTAGATGTTTACCTTTCTTTCGAAAGGTAGGGACTTTATTTTACTATAATATCACACATTTCATTCATTCTGTTTATAGAATTGCCTTGCTATATAATATATTGCAGTATAGCAGCATCTCCACTGACAAATTGTTAAAGGGCATGTAAAGTCTAAAATGGAATAAGGCTAGAAATGCTGTATTTTGTATATTAAATATAAACACGAACTTACTGCACCACAAGCCTAATCAAACAAATAATTTATGCTTTCAAAGTTGGCCACAGGGGGTCACCATCTTGTAACTTTATTAGACATCTTTGCAAGACTAAGACTGTGCACATGCTCAGTGTGGTCTGGGCTGCTTAGGGATCGTCATAAACAAAGCTGCTTGAGTTCTGCATGGCTGGGAAGTAAGGCGGGGCTCCCCCTTCTGTTCATAAGTATGATTGTTTCCCTGCAGAGCAGTTAGGGACCGTCTGACAATTCCTATCCACAGCAGTAAATGAAGGGAGAATTTCACTGCATACAGTCATGTTTCTTATAAAAACTGTACACATTTTTTAAATAAAGTATATTGGAGATAGGTTTCTTTTTTATTAAAGAAATTGAAATGGGATTTTATTTTTTTGCCTTTACATGCCCTTTAAAGGATTTGTTCAGTGTAAAAATAAAAACTGGGTAAAATAAAAAGTGTTTCTAATATAGTTAGTTAGCCAAAAATGTAATGTGTAAAGGCTGGAGTGAATTGATGTGTAACATGTCAGTCACAGAACACTACTTCCTGCTTTTCAGCTCTCTTGGTTTACACTGACTAGTTACCCTGGCTACCAGGCAGTAACCAATAAGAGACTTGAGGGGGGGGCCACATGGGTCATATGTGTTGCTTTTGAATCTGAGCTGAATGCTGAGGATCAATTACAAACTCACTGAACAGAAATGTACCATGTGGCCCCCCTTCAAGTCGCTGACTAACTCAGAGTTATAGAGCTGAAAAGCAGGAAGTTGGATTCTGGCTGTTTTATTAGACGTCTGTTCACTCCTGCCTTTATATATCACATTTTGGCTAACTAACTATATTAGAAACATTTTTTATTTTGCACAGCCTATCTATTTACACAGTTTTTATTTTCACACTGAACTGTTCCTTTAAGGAATGGAAGTGGATGGAGAATTAATTTGCTGCATAGGGCAATAAGGACACCATTTACTTCAATGCAAATATTCAGAGACAATATAAAAGGCTGTGTGATTCAATGGCATGGTCTAATGAATATTCAATTGAAAACAAAATGTATATAAAATGTGATTATTTACTTTTACAATAGTTCTTATATTTATATGTATATATTAATCTATGTATTTAGACATTTCACTTAACTGAGGCAAGTTTGATTTGTATCGTTATCTATTTACTGACTTCTTTTTTTTCTTTCTAGAAACACTGCGTTGGAACATCCCATGAAATCGTTATGGTAAGCAGCAAAGAACTGGTTAACACTATATGAAAAAAAACAATTTGCTAACTATTTGTGCTATTCAAACCATTGTATTTACAATTCTAGTTTGCTATTTTGCTAATTAATTTTGTAATAAAACATATTTTTATTTTTCTCTAGAATATTGAGATCGTTGACATTCTTGCTTTGGTAAGTATCAGTATGAACTAAACAAATCTCCTCTCATTTCTCCTTTGAATAATAATCAGACTCGTCCCTGGATCTATAATCACGGCCACCTTCCCCCACTTTTAAACCCAGCTCCTATTGAAATTAAACTACAAATCACCCATTACCATTAACTTAATATGGCACATTCCTTAATATATATTTTTGGTGAAACCCTTTTAAATGTTTCCTAACCAGGAAAGTTGTGAAATCAACCCAGTTTCTAGTTAACGCCAGGAAATATACCTTATCCTTATAGTCTTCTAAGTATCAAATATATATATATTTATATGTGTGTTTATGTATATTTGGTACTTACATATTACATATATTTAATGTTTCCCTGTGCTCTGGAATTTGTAGCTATTGTTCACTTAGTTTATGTAATTTCAGTGTATTTTATTTTAAATTTGCTATTTTTGCAAAGTACAATTTGTTCTACTGCATTTTATTTCCATCCAACTTTTGCTAAGATTATTTCACTGTATGACAGTAATAAACATGTTATGTTTACAAAAGTAAATCTGCTTTCCCCTCCTGGCAAGAGATTTCACCTTTGAATAAATATCAGAAGAAATCCCTATACTGACCCTGCATTTATTTATACACATAAATTAAAAGCACATTTTTCAAAATGAAATATATCTTTAGCAGTTACTCACCCTAAATTGATCTTGAAAGATGATTTTGTTCTATAAAGTAACACAACCTTTTTATCTTGTACCCAGCCTGAACCAGAGGTCACAGAAATCTGCCTGGTAAGCAGAAGCGGCGTTGGTATCGTATATTATTATTATTCACTTTCCCGTGTTGATTTTAAGGGGCAGATTTATCAAGGGTCGAATTTCGAATTGAAAAAAGTTTGAAATTCAAATTCAAAAAGACCAACAAAAATTAAGTGAAAGTTTTATTTTGGGTCGAATAGGTCCATTTCCAATCGAATAGGTCCATATTCGTTCGAATTGAAGGAATAGCACATGCGATCGAACTCGATTCAAAGTTCTGTCCAAAATTACTTTGATTTTTCAAAGTCCACCAAATGATCTCTAGGAGGTTCCCCATAGGCTAAAACAGCAATTCTGCAGGTTTTAGATGGCGAATGGTCGAAGTCAAATTTTTAAAGAGACAGTACATGATAAATTTCGATATTCGAATTTTCTAATTTTTTTTAAATTCGAATCAAATTTTAACTATTCTCTAGTAATCAAAAAATAGCTTGAAATTCTAATTTTTTTATTCAAAAATTCACCTCGACCTTTGATAAATCTGCCCCCCAACTGTTAATTTATCAAGTAACATTGTTCCTGACAGGCATCTTTGCACTATTACTATTATTAACAAAACATTTTTTACGAAATTGCACATCACACGTTAAGTGGGTTTTTTACTAAAACTCACTTTTTTCAAGTTGAGGTTTTTAAAGGGCATGTAAAGTCAAAAAAAGAATAAGGCTAGAAATGATGTATTTTGTATACTAAATATAAACATGAACTTACTGCACCACAAGTCTAATCAAACAAATGATTTATGCTTTCAAAGTTGGCCACAGGGGGTCACCATCTTGTAACGTTGTTAAACATCTTTGCAAGACTTAAGCTGGCCATAGATGTTGAGATTTTTAAAAGATCCGATCCTCATCGTGAGACCACGATTTTCTCGGAACGATTGTACGAATTGACCATCAACTAAAAAGACCAATTTGCCAGGAAAACAAAGGGGAGCTGCCTGCTTGCCCCTGTAAACATAGATAGATTGCCCCTGTAAACATAGATAGACAAAGATTTTTTGGCCTGGCTGATCAATTTCAAGACAGATGTCGGCCGAAAAATCGTAAGATGTACGATCGTTCGAATCCCACTAACCACACGATAATTTCGAAGGATTGGTCGGGCTTGCCTAAAATCGGTAGTTTGGCAAGAAGAATCATCACGTCTATGGGGAGCTTAAGGGGCACATTTACTAAGGGTCAAATATCGAGGGTTAATTAACCCTCGATATTCGACCCTCAAAGTAAAATCTTTCGACTTCGAATACCAATGTCGAAGAATTTACCGCAAATAGTTTGATCGAAGGAAAAATCGATTCAAAGGGTATTAATCCATCGATCAAAGTATTTTCCTTTGATCAAAAAAAGCTTAGAAAGGTTTTTGGGAATTTCCCCATAGGCTAACATTATAGCTCGGTAGGTTTAAACTGCCGAAGTATGTAGTCTAAGTTTTTTTTAAAGAGACAGCATTTCGACCATTGAATGGTCGAATAGTCGAATGATTTTTAGTTCGAGTCGAAGTCGTAGTTGAAGGTCGAAGTAGCCTATTCGATGGTTGAAGTACCCAAAAAAAACCTTAGAAATTCAAAGTTTTTTTTACTTCGAATCCTTCACTCGAGCTTAGTAAATGTGCCCCTAAGACTGTGCACATGCTCAGTGTGGTCTGGGCTGCTTAGGGATCGTCATAAACAAAGCTGCTTGAGTTCTGCATGGCTGGGAAGTAAGGCGGGGGCTCCCCCTGCTGTTCATAAGTATGATTGTTTCCCTGCTCAGCAGTTAGGGACTGTCTGACAATTCTTATCCACAGCAGTAAATGAAGGGAGAATTTCACTGCAAACAGTCAGGTATTTTATAAAAATGGTACACATTTTTTAATTAAAGTATATTGGAGATAGGTTTCTTTTTCATTAAAGAAAGTGAAAATGGGATTTTAGTTTTTTTGCCTTTACATGACCTTTAAGGGGAAAAAAAACTTGAATTTCTAGAGAAAAAACTCAAACTTTTCAAGATTATACCCTGAAGCTGCTAACAATTTGAATCTATAAATACTCAAGCTAAAACCTTTTGAAATTATGTAAAGATCAATGGCAGATGGTCCCTTTTTACCTTCGGAACATGTTTTATGCCTTCATAATTCTAAACATTTTGGGCTGTTTACGCTGTTTTTTGCTTGAAAACTATAGCAATTTTGTGAGTTTTTTGGGTGACAAACTTGAAAAGTTGCACAATTCAAATTTTTGCTAGTTCTTTTAATTTTTTTTTTTTTAGATTATTCAATCTAATTTTTTCAACCTGAATTATTAGTAAATTAGCAAAAATTTGTGTATGGGAGTTTGCTTTTATTAAAAAATGAGAATTGAGGTTTAGTAAATAACCCATAATAGTGATGAGTAAATCTGTTGTTGTGTTATGCAAAAAATTTGCGGAACTGCTTAAAATTTTTTGAAACGACAAAAAATTCACAAAAACCATTGACGTTAATAGGCGACCAAATGTTTTCTTATGTGTGCATCTTTTTTCCCCCTCCAAATGCATCAAAGTCAGTGGGATTATTCTTCCATTTACTATTTTGTCTTGGCAAATTTTTTGTCTCTGCAAACTTTTTGCACTGTTAATTTTTGCCAATGATTGCGAAAATAATTTGCCGAAATGTGGAATTTCAGCAAAAATCCATGCCTGGCCAAAATAATTTACTCATCACTACACATAATAATAATAACATTTCAAATCTCCCATAGTACCAATAATGTTACATAAAAAAAGCTGATTTGATTTTATAACATGTCTTTTTATCTCTTAAACAGGAACCACCTCAATAAACTGGCCCCAACAACTGCCAGGTAAGTAGTAAAGAAACAGTTGAAGTTGAGCTTATTTGCTTAATGAATAAGGTATATTTTAGATATTAAACCACAGCACTATAACTATATGGGGGCACATTTACTAAGCTCGAGTGAAGGATTAGAATAAAAAATACTTCGAATTTCGAAGTATTTTTTTTGGCTACTTCGACCATTGAATTGGCTACTTCGACTACGACTTGGAATCGAACGATTCAAAGTAAAAATCGTTTGACTATTCGACCATTCGATAGTCGAAGTACTGTCTCTTTAAAAAAAACTTCGACCACCTAGGCTAAACCTACCGAGCACCATTGTTAGCCTATGGGGAAGGTCCCCATAGGCTTTCCTAGCTTTTTTTGATGGAAGGAAAATCGTTCGATCGATGGATTAAAATCCTTCGAAAAGGATTTAATCGTTTGATCAAGCCCCTTTTCCTTCGATCGTTCGAGACATTTTATTTATTATAACTTTTTTGAGTGGCTGAATTGACACAACTGAGTTTAATCCCTTTTTCTCACCTTTTCACCAGGAATTCAATCTAAAACCTGAGGAAAGCACTGAAGAGGTAAGCAGAAAAAAACTTTTACAAATTGTACATTCATTTGTGCTGTGAAATATTTGTTTATCATCTTCTCTCTCTCTTCTAACTGAACTAAGTTGATCTTATACAATAATGTTTTCTCTTTTATTCAGGACAACAGCAGAGAAGAGCCTGCTGAAGAAACATCTGAGGTAAGCAGAAAAGACAATTAAATTAGAATAAAATATCTAACCCACCATTAGATTTTGCCCTACATAAAATTTATTTGAGCTGTGACATGTGTATTTATTATCTTCTCTCTGTTCTAACCAGGATGAACAAGTAAGTGAGCAGGATGAGACATCCAACAACACCTCCTGCCACTTCCAAGTAAGCAGAAAATAATCAATGACTACACAACTATAATTAAAGAAATTGGTTTTTATCATACTTTCTCCTGAACTCAGTTGATCTTATACAAAAATGTTTTCTCTTTTAACCAGGACAACAGCAGAGAAGAGCCTGCTGAAGAAGCATCAGAGGTAACCAGAAAAGACAATTAAACTATAATAAAATATCAAACCCAGCATCAGATTGCCCTAAATATCGTCAATTTGAGCAGTGAGATGTGTATTTTTTTTATCTTCTCTCTGTTCTAACCAGGATGAACAACAAAGTGAGCAGGAAGAAACACCCAGTTACACCACCTGCCACTTCCAAGTAAGTAGAAAATAATCAATGACTACACAATTATAATTAAAGAAATTACAGAGATTGGTTTTATTATACTTTCTCCTGAACTGAGTTGATCTTATACAATAATGTTTTCTCTTTTAACCAGGACAACAGCAGAGAAGAACCTGCTGAAGAAGCATCTGAGGTAACCAGAAAAGACAATTCAACTATAATAAATATCAAACCCAGCATCAGATTGCCCTACATAACAGTGATTTGAGCAGTGAGATTTATATTTTCTCTCTGTTCTAAACAGGATGAACAAATAAGTGAGCAGGATGAGACATCCAACAACACCACCTGCCACTTCCAAGTAAGCAGAAAATAATCAATGATCACACAACTATAATTAAAGAAATTAAAGAAATTAGTTTTTATCATACTTTCTCCTGAACTGAGTTGATACAAAAATGTTTTCTTTTTTAACCAGGACAACAGCAGAGAAGAGACTGCTGAAAAAACATCTGAGGTAACCAGAAAAGACAAGTTATGATAAAATATCAAACCCAGCATCAGATTGCCCTACATATCGTCAATTTGAGCAGTGAGATTTGTATTTTTCATCTTCTCTCTGTTTTAACCAGGATGAACAAATAAGTGAGCAGGATGAAACTTCCAATAACACCTCCTGCCACTTCCAAGTAAGCAGAAAATAATCAATGACTACACAACTATAATTAAAGAAATGACAGAGATTGGTTTTATTATACTTTCTCCTGAACTCAGTTGATCTTATACAATAATGTTTTCTCTTTTAACCAGGACAACAGCAGAGAAGAGACTGCTGAAAAAACATCTGAGGTAACCAGAAAAGACAAGTTATGATAAAACATCAAACCCAGCATCAGATTGCCCTACATATCGTCAATTTGAGCAGTGAAATATGTATTTTTCATCTTCTCTCTGTTCTAACCAGGATGAACAAATAAGTGAGCAGGATGAAACATCCAATAACACCTCCTGCCACTTCCAAGTAAGCAGAAAATAATCAATGACTACACAGCTATAATTAAAGAAATTAAAAATTTTTAAAATATAAAATGTAATAATAAATAAGCATAAAAAACCCGAGCGGATTGATCAGAGTTTGTACCAGAAAATATTGAGATAAATTCGGACTTTGATAAATAAACCCCTTATTTTAGCATTAGAACTGAGTTAATGTAAAAAAGTGTTTTTAATTAATGTAATCAGCTCAAATAGATTTTTGACCAATGTCGCCTCTGAATTGCAGAATTTTGAATATGAAAAGAAGCAGACGAAAAGCTCTGGAACATCGAGCAGTGCAAATAGACAGGCACAACCTGCAACTATTAATAAGGTTTCAGATTTACTTCCCTAATAAAGTCTTTTTTTCTCTCAAGGAGAATGAAACCCTTTTAAACATAATTAGGCCCCTGCAGACCCCCCTTTTCTTACTAGATCCCTCAAACTCCTATATAGGCCCTATTCCACCAATACTAATAGCCAAATGGATCCATTATATAAATTAGGGGACAGATTAATTAAGGGTCAAATTGAAAATATGGTAAAAACTCTCAAATTCAAATTATGAATAATCCAAACTTGATTCGAATTTTAATTAAAATTTTGATATCTATCAAACCTTGCCCCTTTAAAAAATCGAATTTGACTATTCCCCACCTAAAACTTGCCCAGTTCAAGTATAAGTTAATGGGAAAGTCCATTTTAAAGATGTCATAATCCATCATGAACTGACGCCCAACAATATAATACTAACAGCTGACGCAGATGTAAAAATAAGTAAGTGACACTTACAAATTTATCATGGGTCTAATTGAAAATTTGAAATTTGGAGTTATTTTATGGTCAAAACTGGCAAATTCAACTAGGGAGTTATTCAAATTAGATTCGAGTTTTTCAAAAAAATTTGAATTCGATTTTCGAGGTTTACCATACTCTGGCTCTTTAAGAACTCAAATTTGGTTATTCGCCACCTAAAACGTACCAAATTGCTGTTTGAGTCAATGGGGGATGTCCAGGGATCTATTCTGAGTTGTTAGCAGCCTTCCTGACATTCAAGTTTTTTTCAAAGAAAAAACTCTAATTGAGTTTTTAAAACTCCAATCGAATTCGATTCGAGTTTTCGGGTAGATCCTATTCACCCTAGTTTAAAAAATTACATTTTTATAATGAACTTCGAATGGTCGAATTTCGAGTTAATGGGAGTTTATGGGAGTTTTAAAAAATTTACATGAATTTGAAATTCGACCTTTGATAAATGGGCCTCTGAGCTTTATGGGAAGTGTTCACAAATAAAATCATAAATGCATTGTATTCACAAATATTTTTCTTACATTATACTTCTTACTTATATTTATTCTTCTTATAATTTCAGTTAATTTTAGCCTTGCCACGATGGGTGAAAAGAGTAACAGCCCTGCCGGAATAACCAAATACACGGCACCTGTTCTTCAAGTTCTTGCCTGTAATTACAAGAACGGGGCTGAATATGACAATAAGGTATTGTTGTCTCTCTTCTCTTATTATTTTATAGCGAATTTTAAGTCATTTAATATGTATGCAGGTGGGTGAGTAAGTAGCTGCCTTGCACTTGGTCTTCTTGCTGGCTGTTTTTGCAAGCACTCATCAATAAAGAAGTAGAAGTTATTACTCCTACAAAATTAAATACAAACAAAATTATAAATGTTCATGTAATATAACATCAAAAAATGTCACCAACATCTGGGGTGAGGGTGGCATAAGAAAGAACATTATAAAACACCTACAAAGAAGTAAGGAAATTGCTCTTTTTTTTGCTCATATAACAAAAGCAAATTTCAGAATTATTATAAGCAAAGTGAATCCATGTCTAACTCTGACCATTCTTTCCTTAGCATTGAGACGTTGAAGAGCCAGAACTACCACCAAGGCGTTAAATGACCAGTAACATCAAAATTATTTTTTTAAAAAACATAGAAAACATATAAGAAAAAAAATACCAAGATAAATTAAACTTTAAAATCGAGAAGCCTTTATTAAGAAACAACTTACTGAAACTCTGCTTCCGATCCACTTTAGAAAAGGTGATGATCCATCATGTGGCGCTCTATTTCTCCTCAATGTATACTATTTAAAAAAAAAAATTTTTATTGATGTTACTGTGCTTCAAAAAACCGGGACTACCATCGGGGGGAGGGACAGGGGCATAAATCTAGGGGCCCATTTGTCATTCTGGTACTGGGCCCCAGAAGAAACATCGGTCCCCGATGGAAGTCCTGGAACCACCATTAATAAACAATAAATTTTCCACCTTTATCAATGACCTGCTGTGTTTGCTTATTAGGGAGACAGGGTGGGTGGAAAAAGGAGGGATATTTTTTTCTTGACACACCAAAAAAGTCTGTGTGTTGACCTGCAACTCACATGCTCCTTTTAGTAGGAACATGGTTGCATTTTAGCTCATGATCCTGTATTGAGACTTCAGCACTGGGAATAATCTAGAAGACAAGACATGTGAAAAGTTACCTGCTAATGAGATCTGCAGGGAAAACATGTCCATGGAAGGGATCCTATTTAGAAATACAACAATAATCTCCTGCATTATTTCATGGGAGCTTTACTCAAACAATTATACTTATCATTATGTGGAAATAGAAGGTCCTGTTTATATGGAATAAAAAAGGTTTTATATTTGTGTATTTATTCATTTATACTTTGAACTTAAGAAATCTGTTATAAGCTCTTCTTGTAATACAACATTATAAGAAAACAATTTGATATTAAATATTGACACGTTTATACTTTATATAGTGCTGACGTGTTGCAGAAATGTATACAGTTGTGCAATTGCGCTGAATTTGTCAAGAGGGCAGCTGCATTCATTTTGGGGAATTGGATGCAATTACTGTAGGTGCGTCCAGCGTATATAACGCAAGGGCCTATGTCTAGGTTAGCAATTTTGACGGAGGTGGGGGGAGCAGAATGGAAAAATGTATTTAGCATTTAGGCAATTGAGAGCTGTCCCCAAGATAGAATCCTGCGCGGGTCCATTTTTTGGAACCCGTACCCTGCAATCCGCAACCCGGACCCGCATTCTTACCCGCTTGGACCCGCTACCTGACCTGCAAGTACCTTAACCGCAACTTGAAACCGCGACCCACTGACCATCAAGAATCAGGAAATGCTGTCACTGTAAACCAGAAGTGACATCATCAGAAAAATCGCTATTCAGAAGATTCACGGCCCGACCCGCTACCCGCAGAACTGCATCTACACCTGCACCCAGAACTTCTACCAGCAACATGCAGGATACAGCAGGTTTTTTCGGGTAACCCATGGATACCTGACCCGCTGCAGGACTCTACCCCAAGACACTTCTTCACTAAATCCCACTGGCGGAGGAGGGTTGGTGGGGGTAGGGAGTAGCATTTGTGATAACCCGGTGCAGGGTGTTGTGGAACTGGAAGAATGCACACAGAGATGCCAGACTGCAGGCTAGAAGTCATCTTTTAGTCTGTGTGTATTTGATCGGAATGTTTTTTAGAAAATAGTGAGAACATTTTTGGATTTTGATAAATAACCTCTTAATTGTGGGAGAAAACAGACTGAAATGGGGTGATCTAGAGAGGCAAACTGAAATGGTCAGATATGACAGGTGAGAATACAATCCATTTTGATATAAAGGCTCTAAATGCCGCAAATTAATAAAGTGTGTAAAATGGTATTTGGACAGTTGTAGCCCACCCAAACAAAAATGTTACCCTGCTCTACTGTTAAAAAATAGAAATGTCCCATTATAGGTATGACTACTCTAAAGGTGGCCCATATACCGGCAGATTTTGTCTACTTAACATTACATTGATGGGGTGCACATGATTGTATTGATTCAACAAAATCCTCCCAACAGACGATCAGACAGGTTTAAACGTTTTATTTGTCAGATGATGAAATTGGTGAGTGGACGGTACTTTAAGATAATCATCATTAAATGATCATTCACTGCTCAAGTCTTTTGAGAACGTAAACAAAGGGACAGCGTTGGGTTAAAATATGTGAGATCTTGCAGCCAACACAATCAAAATCTCCTCATATATTGTTTACCATTGATGGGTTAAATGTTCATTCAAGTGATTGTGGAGACAACAGATCATTCACAGAACACCAACTACAGTGGCATCTTAACAGCCTTGAAAGCTTGAAAGTTCCTGCTTACTTAATGAACCTGCCCAGCAGTTTGTTGGTTGCCATTGTTATAATTATCTTGGATTGTATCCAGTGATATCCAGATGTAGGACCTTTGGTAAAGCTGATCATCAAACAATGAATTGGTAATAACTACTGAGTACAAACGTTGGCGAGTGTAGCGCAGTGAATTTTTTTGACCACACCCATTTTTGTGGCCACACCCCCTAATTACCACGTTCATCAAAATTTGGCAGGTTATGATTCGGCTTTTTTCAGCAGGATTCGGCCGAATCCTTCTGCCAGGCTGAACTGAATTTGCATTTGCAAATTAGGGGCGGGAGGGAAATTGTATGACTTTTTGTCACAAAACAAGGAGGTAATATTAATTGGTTTTTATTTGGGCCCTGAAGTTTACGCAAAGCAGCAGATGGTCAGAGAGTTCAATTTCAGTTTGGGGGCTATCAGCACATATTTTTTGTGTCTAAAGTTCAAAATAAAGAATATTATTTTTAATATAATACAAAACGTTATGTGCTAAGCATGTCTGATTCTTATTCTCTATATTCAGCTGGCACCTGTCTAGTGATACAGGGAAGGCTAAAAAAGATTTTATTATAGGATATATTATAGGAGCATGGATATGTAATACTCTTCCTTTCTGCATTATTCTCTCTTCTCTGGAAAGATAACTAATAAAAGTAACAATAATAATGAAATTGTAGCCGTAAAGATCAATCGCCGCATGTGATTAGCGCCGGCGGTTTTTCATTTAAGCCGGCGCAGAGTCAAGGAAGGCGTTTGGGGAGATTGGTCGGCACAAAGACGAGGCGATTAGTCGCCAGATGACCAAATCTCCCCAAAACGCCCAGTGTGGCCTAACCCTTAGACTGCAGTGCACTACAGAAGCCCTCCCGCTATAGATTGTCTCTCATTATACAGCTACAGTATTTAGTAAAAATGACAGAAAGTGTAAGAAACTCACCTTCTTTACCATATGCATGGGGCTTGTTTCAGCAACTATACAAACTGGAAAGGGGGAAATATAATTCTGCCCTGTTGCACCTTGTCGTCCACAACCTGTCTGTGTGTCATGTGAGCAGCCCGATCCTGAGCCCTCAGAAATGACGGACAAATGCAAAGCAACACAATAAAACCCTGCTGATAAGACTTGTCCCGTGGGAGGAATTGGCCTTGGCAGTAGCCTAGACATCTGTTAACACAGCAACTAGGTTTCACTAATTGGCATTCTCCTACCATAGACACTTTCAGTCAGACTGCAACATTAAGGGGTTATTTATCAAAATCCGATTTTTTTTTTTTTTTTTTTAAACTAAAAAAGTCAGCCCAATCTAGAATCCACGACGTGACCGTATTTATTAATTAAAATGAGGGACAAACTCGATAAAACAAAGCGAATATCTGAATTTTTCAGATTTTTGCCTGAAAAGTCAGATTTTCGGGCTGATTCCGGCGTAGACCACAGAAACTTCCAAATAGCATAGGGACCTTTCCCATTGAACCATATACAACTTCGGCAGGTCTGAGATGCTGGATTTTCAGATTCTGACTATTTCCATCCTCAGGGTATAATAAATGTCGAAAAATGTGAGGTTTTTTCCCACTAAAAATTTTGATTTTATAGTAAAAAAAACTCAAATTGTGTTAGTTTTTGACATTCAGATCCCCTAAATCTACATATACAAAGGCCAACTCTGGCTGCTGGTCAAGTTAGGCAGCTTATTAGCCTCGTCTGTGTGGATTAGGCCAACAACCATAGCCACCAGACTGCTTTTAAAATGGCAAATATGGTTATATTCATCTTCAAAATATTAAAAATAAAATTTATTGTACAATGTTCCAATTTCTAATCAGTTGTCTGAACATGTGTTACCATCTGAAATGTTCCATGTTACCAGTTTACAACAGAAAAATAGGAAGCTGGCACCCATTTCAGAACATGTTACAGGTTCCCGTTACCGTCCTAAAAAAATCAAAGCCCTCCTCCTGCAGAATCGGTAAGCAAATTGCACTATGAAATTGACTGTCCAGCATTCATTAAGGGTAAGGGCACACCTGGCGATTTCGGGGAGATTTAGTCGCCTGGCGACTAATCCCCTCTTCTTTGGGGCCGACTAATCTCCCCGAACGCCTTCCCTCTGTCTCGATAATGAAAAGTCGCCTGCGGCATGGCAGGTGTGCCCTTACCCTTAAAGCATCTCTGCATTTGTGAGACAGAAGAGAAAACATTCCCAATTCCCTCTGCAATAAAATTCCAGCTGTTATGGTGACACCTAGTGGTTACCCTACACACACATATGAATACATTCACCGCAAATTATTGCACCATTGTATACAGATGTTTGTTACCTTCAACAATACGACTGAAGCAAGGTTTTCAGTTTAAGGGCCTTATTTATCAAAATCGAAACTAGAGTCCGCTATTGGACCTTATTCATTAATAATACAAATATGAAATATTCAAGTGAAAATATAAATCGTGTGATTTTTTTCAAAGTTTTTTCCTGAATCGCTCGATTTTTTCATGCTTTTTCTTGAAAAAAAATTTGGATTTTTGGTGGAAAAAAAACCCTTGATGTTTTAAAGACCTACTGAATATTTTGGAGACAATATATATGCAATATTCTGATGAGTCCTGTTATAATTTAAATTTAATTGTTGTCTGCTGAAAACAATAAGACACATTCTCACACTAAATTCCAGTTCACATCCAATTCATGTTGAAGCACAACTCAGTTTTGATGCCTTGTCCAATATTGAGTCAAGCACAACGTCCCCTGGTGACCACAATGACACTGGAATTATGGGGGAAAAGCTGCATTGTGGGTAAAAACAAAGCTTCTCTCCTTTGTGAATAAACCACTAACATGGAAAAATAGCAGAATACTGTCACCATATGGCACATTAACATTAACATGTTTATTTAGCATCACTGACCAGAAAAGGGAGAAGCAGTTTATGGGGCTCAGAGTGGACCCATCACAGGGAATAGGTGCAGCAGCTTGTTGGCTGTAGGTATGAATGTCTGTGTATTTTGAAGGGGGTTAATATAAAAAACATAGATGGTAACTAAAGCTCAAAGGCAAGTAGTCTGTGCCAAAATCATTTCCCACCCAAGATATAAGGAGTGAGGTCCATAGGACTATCCTGAAATAACAGAAAGCACAAGCTTAGCATGTACTGCAGTGGGATTCACATTCAGTGACCAAATAACAAATGAACCCCAATTATAAAAATGCCTGCACTCTGCATATAATAAAATGCTTTAATTATATATACACTAATTCTGCAGCTATTTTGAGTAAGGTCAGTAGCAATCCATTAGAATATATATCATCCCTGCTGTTATGCTGGACCCAGGTCCATTACAGAATTCAAACTCTGCTATCCCAGAATACTGTATTCCTTCGAGATGCCGTTTGATGTTTTGGAAATAAAAATAGGCTGAATGTGCATAAATGCTTTGCACTAATAAATCTGCACTAAAATATCTAATGTAAACTGTCTAAATGATGGAAATTAATGAAAAATGCCTCTTTACTGGCACGTCTGTTTACTTGGATTGTATTCTAGCTTCTGTTGGACTGCACTGAGCACAACAGCTGCATGAGTTAAATATAAATATTCAGATTTTCTGTCAATATGAACTTTCATTACTTATAAAGAGAGAGATTTATAGGTATATACTGTAGCACAATGGGGCTTTCCCCCAGATTATATGCTTAGTCTCTCTTAGTCAATTACAAGGGTTTTTCACTAGACCGACCACAACAAAGGCCCTAAGGGTCAGGCCACACGAGCAGATTCAGGGAGATTAGTCACCCCAGCGACAAATCTCCTCTTTTTCGGGGCGACAATCTCCCCGAACTGCCTCTCCCCTGCCCTCCGCCGGCTAAAATGAAAATTGCCTGCCACAATATACACGCGGTGCTTTGATTTCCGAAGTCACCTGGAGTTTCCTCGTGAGGCATCTTCGTAAAACGAAACACCGCAGGCGACTCTTCATTATAGCTGGCGCAAGACAAGGGGAAGCCGTCACCCCAAAGAAGTGGCGATTAGTCGCAAGGCGACTAAATCTCCCCGAATCGCCAGGTGTGCCCTAACCCTAAATGACTGTGGGGAAAATTGCAAGAGTGCAACTGTGCTTATGGTCATAAAATGATCGCTTTTGTCTCAAACTGCATGTTACCAGCGGTGAAATAGGCTGCCCCTCTGGTAACTTGTTCTCTACATTATTGATCAAGTTGCTCCCGCAATGAAAAGATAAGTAGTCAGTATGTGCAGGTGGCAGTATTGATTTTGCAGCCTGAGAGGCTGGGAGGCTGTGCTATGCATTATAAAGATGTAGTACTGATGAAAACTACAACTGCAGTCCAGCCTATCAAGGCACTGTGCTACTGCCTACTTAGTTTAACAGAGGATGTGCAACTAAAACAGAATAGTTGTTCACATGGACAAGAAGGAGGGGGGGGGCTTGGAAGAAAGGCAAATTAAGCCCAATGGCAACTGGAGAGGTGAAATCATATAGCATAAAGCTGAAAAGTGCCATTATACTATAATTTCCGTTAGTTTTATTAAATTAAAAGTATGGCACTTTAGCCCAGCAGCCTTACCTCTGTGGCTATAATTCAGCTTCCTTAGTAAAGATAATGGTGACAAGTTCGTTCCCAACATACACTGCTGCTGCTTTGCCAAGAAAGATTTTTTTTGTCTCAGTCACCAAGTTCCTGCCTGGAAATAATGAGTGTGAATTTAGCAGTTTAAATATTGTCTCAGCTGCCTCCACAACTGGAATGCTTTGCCTTTGGCAGTTTGGGACTTTAGGCTGATAGTGAGGGGAAGTCAGAGGACACTGGGCACTTGATCCTTGTGTACACGGGGTGCAGCTCTCCTTTGTCTTATTCTGAGACAAGAGTGGCCTTGAGACCAACAATTGGGTTTCTGGCGCCGTGTGTTGGATGGATGCTGCTCCCCCCTGATACTCCAGTACAGTTATTGGAGTAAGATCAAGTCTGGAGGCCACACTTCCCTCATCTGTGTCTGGCTGAGCTATTTTATCAGGCTGCAAATCCTTGACAGTGTCTTTTACCAAGTCCAATCTTTTAATGTCGATAGATTTAACTTCCCCATGAAACAGACTCATTTGATGAGTTAATCTGCCCTTTGTTATAACGGGGTTCGAGTTGCATGCACCCCTTATAGCAAATGGGGGAACAACCCTCACAAAGCTAGAACGAGCACATAGGTCTTTTTTTCTAACAAAGGGACATTTGGACCCCCTGACCAGGAATCGTTCTCCATCTGATTGATTAAACCTGGCTGAGTTACACTCCTTTTTGGTTTTTCTCCTCTTCACCCTCAAATGTGGATCTGCAGTATTCTGATTATTCTGCTGCCTGTGAACTACTGGGGCATTTGGATCTGATCCGGTAGAGCTGGAAGCTTGGCCAAATGGGCAGCCACTGCCTTGGTTCATTCTGACAGCAATATAAAATCATCCCCTGTAAAAAAACAAAAAACAATAAATTAACTGAACGAGGCATGCTAGTACGTTAAAGAGATACTGTCATGGGAAGAATCAGTTACTGTCATGGGAAGAATCAGTTAAAGTGGACCTGTCACAAAAATCTGTATAATAAAAGTCCTTTTCAAATTAAACATGAAATCCAATTTCTATTTTTTATTAAAGCATTCATAGCTGTTGTAAACTCATTTAAAAATCTCAGCTGTCTATCAAATTTTGTCTGCCCCTCCTCTATGCCTTAGAGACGGGGCAGATAATTACTTTCACTTTCCATTCAGCACTTCCTAGATGTCACTGCTCTCCCCACATTCCCCCGTTCTCTTTACCATTTAATTGTGTAGCCAGGGCATGGGGATGGACATCAGGTCCCCCATTCTGGTGCACAAACAAGATTTTGAGATGATACAAGACTTGTCTTAATAAAAGTGTCCATAAAATGGCGTCTGCCTTCTTGCTATAATTATGAATTCCCAGACTGAAGGAAACAAGATTCAAATCATTTATATAGTGTAATTAAAGTTAATTTTGCTTGAGTAACTTAATAAAATAGGGGTTTGAATAATTTTTTTGGGTGACGGGTCCCCTTTAATAGTGCTGCTCCATCAGAATTCTGCACTGAAATCCGTTTCTCAAAAGAGCAAACATATTTTTTTATATTTAATTTTGAAATCTGACATGGGGCTAGACATATTGTCAGTTTCCCAGCTGCCCCCATTCACGTGACTTGTGCTGGTAGATCTAAGAACACCACTCAATAGTAAAATCCAGGTCCCACTGAGACACATTCAGTTACATTGAGTAGGAGAAACAACAGCCTGTCAGAAAGCAGTTCCATCCTAAAGTGCTGGCTCTTTCTGAAAGCACATGACCAGGCAAAATGACCTGAGATGCACCTTCACACCAACATTATAAATGTAAAAAATATACACTTGCTGGTTCAGGAATGAAATTTTATATGGTAGAGTGAATTATTTGCAGACTAAACAGTGTCATTTAGAAATAAAAACTACACTATAAAAATCATGACAGAATCCCTTTAAAGACAAGTATTATTGCTGGTGTGTGGTAATGAGTGCCAGCAGAAAGTATATCCCAGCGGGTAAAACTTTCAACCATCAATTATTATACATAAGGCGTTACTGATCAGGTTTTTCTTCACGTGGAAGTAAATATATCCAGTTTATACCATATTGCTATGCCATATATTATGCACCCCATATAGCCCAGTGGAAACATCCCAGAATCAATTTATGGCTCCTACATTTTGGGATGGTTTCTATTACATAAAGCGAACAATTAAAGGATTTTAAAGTGATAGTGACATGGCAGTATGATCGCCTGCCAGCAAAACCAGCAACCTTCCCAATCCAGGAGCAGCTAATCTGCTCCAGACAAAAAGACCAGGGGGTTAGTGGGATTTCGAGGTTAAGCCTCTCTACAATTAGTTGGTGTAATTGGAGTCATAAATGAAGCCACTGATACACACTGGCAGATCCATCATCTTTAGACAAATCCAGGAAGACACACCCTGCAACTGTGGACTGAGGAACTGACACTTGCATAGACACAGAGCTACAGCTCATAGTCTGGGAGATGTCTTGCAGTCAGCAGTAGTAGCTTATAATAATTTTTTAGATTGTAAGCTCTTTTAGGCAGGGCTCTCTTTAAATCGTGTATCAGTTATCCTTTTTTTTTTTTCATGTATACACCCATTTACTCTAAAGTGCTGTAAAATATGTTAATAATCATTCTGCAGCATGGCCTCCCCATTTCTCTATAGTTGATATTCTAAGGGAGTTACATTTTTCCACTGAAAGGTTGTTCCCTGTCTGCTGTCATCCTGCGCTCTCTTGCCATTCATCTCGTACTGATTGTTATTGGCTATTGTTGTGTGTGAATTTTTCCTCAACAGACAGCTTGGCCTATAAACCTACATTGTGTCTAAAGCCACAACCATCAAAACTGACAAACTGACTGTTATTTCTCCAGCTCTGCAGGAACAGTCAAACTGCACAATATCTGACAGTATCTATTTAGATGGATAACAAGCCAGTCCCAAAATGGTCACCTAAACTCAAACTGTCTGGTGCCCCTATTCCATTCTTTCCACTATTTTGGATTCGGCCGAACCCTCGAATTCTTTGTAAAAGATTCGGACGAATACCGAACCAAATCCTAATTTGCATATGAAAATTAGGAGTGGGACGGAGGAAACATTTTTTACTTCCTTGTTTTGTGACAAAAAAGTCACCGAATTTCCCTCCCTGCCCCTAATTTGCATATGCAAATTAGGATTCGCTTCGGCCGGGCAGAAGGATTCGGTCGAATCCGAATCCTGCTGAAAAGGCCGAAATCCTGAAGCGAATCCTGGATTTGGTGCATCCCTATACTAAATACAGACATATTTTATTGGTACATTTAGGGTAAGGCCAGACGAGGAGATTCGGGGAGATCGGCACCTCTTTTTGGCGACTATCTCCCCGAACTGCCTCAGCGTCTTTTCCCCATAGGCTACAGCGCAAAATCGTCTGTGCTAATGCACACGCGGCGATGCGTTTTCAATAGTCGCCTATTGAAAACGCATCGCCGCGTGTACATTAGAGCAGGCGATTTTGCGCTGTAGCCTATGGGGAAAAGACGCTGAGGCAGTTTGGGGAGACAGTCGACCAATCGAAATGTGTTAATAAAATCGATTTCCTTTAAACTCAGATGAATGGAATCGTACCGAAAAGGTGAATCAAACTCGATTTGAATTTTAAAAACTCTATTGGAGTTTTTTTCTCTGAAAAAAACTCGAATGTCAGGAAGGCTGCAAACAACTCCAAATTGATCCCTGGACCTCTCCCATTGACTTAAACAGCTATTCAAAGGTTTTAGGTGGCGAATAGTCGAATTTGAGTTCTTAAAGGTCCAGAGTATGATAAATCTTGAAAATCGAATAAGAATTTTTTTTAAAAAACTCCCTAGTCGTAATTTGACAGTTTTGACCATGAAAAAATTTGATTTTTCAAATCGACTTTTGATAAATCTGCCCCATAGGCATGTTCTAGGTTTAAAACGATTTCTAGATTCCTTTTAAGCTGATAAAACAACAAATCAAAGAAAGATCAGACCCCTAAGGCTGGTGGCACAAGGTAAAATTCGGGGGAGATTAGTCGTTCAGCGACAAATCTCCTCTTCTTCAGGCGACTAATCTCCCCAAATGCCTTCCTGCCGGCAAGAATTTGAATGGCTGGCGGGATGGCATATGTAGCGCTATGATTTTTCCGAAATTGCCTCACAAGGAAACTTCAGGCGACTTTGGAAAACCGAAGCAATTCGTATGCCATCCCGCCGGCGATTCACATTCTAGCTGGCAGAAAGGCTTTATCAAATTGAACAGCAGTTGAACAGGCTCCTCCCATCCAGCCATGTGAAACAGCCAACGGCAAAACACCATATCTCTATGAGCCACTAAACCCCTTTATGTGCCCATAATAAGTCATTCTATTCTGTACGGTTAGGTCACCTTCTAAATTACATTTGTGGTGCAATGTACTGTGATTTAATTAATGTCCCCGCTCCACTCTGCCCATGTAATTCACCTGTATTCCCTATCTGTTCTGTTAGGACTAACAAATGCAACTTTTCTCACTTCTTTTGTTTCTAATACAAAAGGCCAGTTGAGTGCTAGTGGGCTAAGGGCTTTAGCACACAGGCAGATTTAGTCCCCTGGCGACTAATCGCCTCTTCTTCGGGGTGACAATCTCCCCGAACTGCCTTCCGCCTGCTAAAATTAAAAATCGCCCCATACACGGGCCAATAAGCTGTCAACTCGGTCTGTCAGCAGCTTTTGTCGGCCCCTGTATGGCCACCTTAAATCTCCCCAGATCTGCCTGTGTGCTAAAGCTTTTAGTATGTTATAGAATGACCAATTCTAAGCAACTTTTAAATTGGCCTTCATTTTTTTTTCTTTTTAATGATTTGCCGGCTAATTAAAAAGCTAAATAACTCAAAACCCACAAATAAATGAAAACCAGTTGCAAATTGTCTCTCAACATCATACTAAACGTTAAAACAAAAGGTGAACAGTCCCTTTAAAGCTTTATAATGCCAACATCTCCCCGAGGATTGTGACTGTAAATAGGACCATCTAATTGTGCCTTTCATAAGATATTTCACTTTTCCACAGCTGCGCTCAACATACTGGCGCTTTACGACTATAGGACGACGCGGCAGGAGACCAAAAGCGCATCTCCCTCTGTCTCACCTGTAATAACTGCCTACTGCTCAACCACGTGACTTTCCTTTACTACGTCACTTATTAAGTGCACCCACACCTATCTTTTGAAATTGGTGCGCCCCTTCCTTTGTTATTCCTATGGCACGGGGCGGCTCATTATTAAAGAACAAGGTGGAGGAAGGTTCGCGGCGGGGAAAAACAACAATTGGCTGAGGAAACTGCGCTGCGAACTGCCACAGGCCAATCAGATTCCCAAAACCCAAGTCGGGGAGGAGAGTTTGGATGAGTTCCGGGTGCGCCGTGTCAGTAACCCAGCGAATACCAACTGCGGGGAGATCTCTGCAGAGGGCTTGCATTACAGCTAGATTAGACGAAGGGCGGGGTTCCCCTTCCAATCGAGGTGGAATGGTGCAGGCCAGGAGGGAGGATTCTTTCATTGGAGAAAGAGCAAGTGAAAAGGGAGGTGAGTTTAAGTGGAAGCGCTTTGCGCCTGTGTTTCTTCAGTATGGAGCAAGTTTACTGTTATTATCTGTGTGGATATCGTACAGCAAATAATCACGTGTCATGCTATAAAGATATTGAATCGTATTCACAGTGGGGCTTGTTGTCTGATGCCCCGCCCATCTCCTTGTGCTGAAGCAGTTTCCTAGATTGACCTGAGAGTGACTGACACATACACACCCCATACAATCCCTATATATCTGTACCTGAGGCTGATCTGCTGATCTGGAAGTCCATGGTACAGGTATGGACTTGTAATCCAGAATGCTCAGGAACTGGGATCTTCCAAGTCTTTCCATAATTTGGATCTCCATACCTTAAGGGGGTTGTTCACCATTGAATTCATGTTTAGTATGATGTAGAGAGTGAGACAATTTGCAATTGGTTTTAATTTTTTGTGGTTTTTGAGTTATTTAGCGTTTTATTCAGCAGTCTGGTTGCTAGTGTCCAAATTCCCCTAGCAACCATGCATCGATTTGAACAAGAGACTGGAATATGAATAGGAGACGCCTTAACAGAAGGATCAGTAATAAAAAAAAGTAGCAATAACGATACAAGTTTAGCCTTACAGAGCATTTGATTTTTAGATGGGGTCAGTGATCCCTCATTTCGAAGCTGGAAAGAATCAGAAGAAAAAGGCAAATAATTAAAAAACTATAGAAAATAAATAATGAAGACTTACTGGAAAGTTGCTTAGAACTAGTCATTCCATAACATACAAAAGGGGGTACTTTATTCACTATAAAAGTTAACTTGAAGCTGAAACACCCCTTTAAAGGATTTTTTAGTAGACTTAAAGGGGTGGTTCACCTTCAAGTTAACGTTTATAGTGAATAAAGTACCCCCTTTTGTAAAATATAAGGATATTGTAAGTTACCGAGGAGTTTCATGACCATATAAAAGCATGAGGCTGAAGCCCTTCTAATATCCTCATATTTTCCAACAAGGGCTACTTTATTTACTATAATACACAAGTTTCAGTGAGTCACGTGACAGAAATGACATCACTACTCACCGTTTATAACTGACGACATCAGAACTCACCGTTTATAAGGCTTTTGTGTATTATAGTATGTTCTAGAATGGGCAATTCTATATTGTCTTTATTTTTATTTTCTAACAATTTTTGAATTATTTTTGAATGACTTTTTCCAGCTTTCAAATGAGGGTCACTGACCCCATCTAAAAAAACAAATGCTCTGTATATTGTTAATGCCATTTTTTTTCCTGCCTCTCCTATTATTATTATTCCACCCTCTTATTCAAATCAATATATGGCTGATAGGGCATTTTGGACCCAAGTAACCATATTGCTAATTCTCTACATCAGTGATCCCCAACCAGTATCTCAATATGTTGCGCTTCAACCCCTTGGATGTTGCTCTCAGTGGCCTCAAAGCAGGAGCTCATTTTTGAATTCCAGGCTTGGAGGCAAGTTTTAATTGGATAAAAACCAAGTGTAGTGCCAAGTAGAGCCTCCTGTAGGCTGCCTGTCCATATAGGGGCTACTAAACAGCCAATCACAGCCCTTGTTTGGCACCCCAGGGATTTTTCATGCTTGTGTTACTCCCCAACTCTTTTTTTACATTTGTATGTGGCTGTACGGGTAAAAAAAGGTTGGGTACCGCTGATCTACATCCTACTAAAAGTTAATTTAAAGGAGAACAACCCATTTAAATGGATTACAATTACGATTTCTCCAGGAAAGATCGTTCGTTTCAACTGAATCATCAGATATACTGATAGAAACAATAGGATTCTACCTGTATCTGATGATTCAGTACTAACAATGGCTGAAGTTCAGATGCCTTCAAAAAATTTTTGCCCAGCCTGATCGACGAGCCGATGTCCGTCGGCTCCTCTCCCACCAAATATTGTACAAACATAATTTTCGTACGATATTATCGGTGTGTCTATGGCCACCTTTAAGTTCTACTGGTAGATCCCAATCTACCTTTTGGACAGCCCTGATGTAGACAGTAATATGCTGACCCCCCAATTGAAAAGCTGTGTAGAATTGGCCATCCTATAACGCACGAAAAGTTACCTTAAAAGTGAACCAAATAATAATATTTTAGGAATCCAAGGTGGCTTCTTGTTTTATTGGTCTCGGCTGAGATGGACTGCCTTTTTATGCATGTTTTTGTGGAAGAATTACTGCCAGAAATGTAATTTGTTAACTTTTTTCCTTATTGGAGGAAGCGACATAGGATAGCAGTTTGTAGTCTCCATAAACTGTTGAACATTTCTGAGATTTAGTATTTTCGAGTGAGATAAATTGTGATGACAAAGCACACCCCATGGCCATGTTCCTTCTTGTTAAGGGATTGTAACACAATAGGGGGCCTATGGAATAAGGAAGGTTGTAGGCAGCCAGGAGAATAAAACTGCAGTACGAGTCAATGATAACTACATAGAAAAACAAAAGGAAAATAGTTATACCTGTAGTTCTTAGGGAGAGACACACGTTCAGAAAACGAGTGCCATCCTGCCGTCGATTTATATTCTAGCTTGTGGGAAGGCAGTTAGGGGAGATTGTTGCCCGGAAGCAAAGGAGATTTGTCGCCGGGCGACTTAATCTCCCCTAATCTGACCGTGTGTCTCTGCCCTTAAGGCAGTGATCCCCAACCAGCAGCTCGTGAGCAACATGTTGCTCTATGTGTCCTCAAAGCAGGTGATTATTTTTGAATTCCTGGCTTGGAGGCAAGTTTTAATTGCATAAAGACAATGTATAGTGCCAAGTAGAGCCGTCTGTAGGCTTCAAGTCCACATAGGGGCTACCAAATAGCCAATCACAGCCTTTATTTGGCACCCCATGGGACTTTTACATGCTTTTGTTGCTCCCCAACTCTTTTTACATTTGCATGTGGCTCATGGGTAAAAAAAGGTTGGGGACCCCTGCCTTAAGGTTTCAATATGAAAATGATGGCAGGCTTGGAAGCCGACCAGACCAGCATATTTAGCTCTGACTAGTTGTATTCTATAATTATATAAAGGAAGGTGAAGTGAAGGACAGGTGTCCTTTATAGAGAAGAGATAGTGATACCATTCCTTGTGCTTCGGGCTGGATCATATTTAAGCTGGCGCAAGATAAAATTCTTTCCAGCGCTCATAGTGGGAGTACAGGTGAGCACAGACCCACAGCTTCCCCCCCTTAGGAATGCTCTGGCCCACAAGCAGGCAAATGCTTCGGAATGATTACATTGTGACAAGTCTGGAGTGTCTCTAACAACTCCAGTGAGTCTTATATGTTTTACATTCCCTTTGCACAGAACCTTCTTGTGCCACACACACACACATATATATATATATATGTATATATATATATATATATATATATATATATATATATATATATATATATATATATATATATATATTTTTAAAACCATTAAGCGAGGGTGCAATGAGGCTGTGACCACAAAATACATATAGTCAAATACAAGATTCCTCTGCGCTCAACCCATTATCAATATATTTAAGACAGAGACATTTTGTGCATACTGCTACTGAAAAATGCCTTACCCTTTAAACAAAACAGGGATTGTTTGTCCATATATTGCAATATATTTAAGCTGGCCAACTACGTCAAAGTCATCCCATATCTGGCCAGTCCTATGCTCAATTTTATCTGATTCATTAAGAATTCTATTGCTTCATTATACATTTTACAAAGGGACTAAGTTTTACCTGCAACTTACAAGCTGCTTTCAAAGTAAAACTCCCAAACTTGGCTGCCCTTTTATTAGACACCAGTGGGATCACCTGACTATAGTTGGGAAGGGTGGGAGCTACAACATGGAGCTGGTCACTGCTCCTGTATAACTATAACAAACAAGGGAAAGTTGTGCTCACCACTATTTTTTAAAACCATTAGGCGGGGGTGCAATGAGGGTGTGACCACAAAATACATATAGTCAAATACAAGAGTCCTCTGCACTCAACCCATTATCAATATATTTAAGACAGCAACATTTTGTGCATACTGCTACTGAAAATGCCTTACCCTTTAAACAAAACCTAGTCCCTTTGTAAAATGTATAATGAAACTATAGACCTTTATCATCCTTGATAAAGGTCCAAACGTGGACCGAAACGTTGGTATGCACAGTGGAATAAATGATTATTGACCAGTAATATTGGAGTGCTTATCTTCCTTATCACTATTTATCATATTTTGATATAGCACCCACTTGGACAAGTCAGACTATACTAACTAACATAATGTTTCCTCTCTGCAGTGCAGGATGAGTGAAGAAGAGCAGAACCCTGCTGCCGTTCCCACTCCTATGTCTGATGTCCAGGGTGATGGGCGCTGGATGTCTATGGTGAGTCGGGACCTGGGTGTTTCCGGATAACAGATCTTTCTTCACATCTACAAGAAAATCATGTAAACATTAAATAAACCCAATAGGCTGGTTTTGCTTCCAATAAGGATTAATTATATCTTAGTTTGGATCAAGTACAAGCTACTGTTTTATTATTACAGAGAAAAAGGAAATCTATGAAAATAGAGAAAATGGAGTCTAAGGGAAATGGCCTTTCCGTATTTTGAAGCTTTCTGGATAACGGATCCCATACCTGTATTTAATATATTTAGCATGATGAAGAGCAGGGGTCCCAACCTACTGTTGTCCTAAACAAACAGAGAGCTTCTAGAGCTTTTACTCAGGTAAAACATTCTACAGAACAAATATAGCATTCTAGTTTGCACTATTGCAGCTAATCTATTGGCAATAAAATGCCTCCTTAGCTTTCCTTCTCCTTTAAATTATTTAGCTTTTTGTTCAGCAGCTCTCCAGTTTGAAATTTTAACATTTAACTGGTTGCTAGGGTTTAAATTACCCTAGCAATGAGGCAGTGCATTAAATAAGAGACTGGAATATTAATAGGAGGGGGCTGAACGGAAAGGTAAGCAACAAAAAGTAATAATAATAATAAAATTGTAACCTCAAAGAGCAGTGGTTATTTTTGGCTGTTGGTGGAAAGAAAATAAATAAAATACCAATGAATAAAAATGAAGACCAATTGCATATTGGCTATTCTATAACATAGTAAAAGTAAACTTAAAGATGATCTACTCTTTTAAAGTTAAAATGACATATATATATATTTTATTGGTAAGTGATTTTGGGTGTACAATTTCCTAGAGGTGGTACATTCGTTGTGTTTATGCAGAACTGACACTTTTGCCTGTATTTTGCCTTTTCTCTGCTCTCCAGGTTCTCGTGTTCTGTTGTGTGGATCATAACTGACAGCGTAGCACAACTCAAATTGAGTTATCAATAATAATAGTTATAAAAAAAAAGCAAATATCAGTGAGAAGCCCTAATAATCTGTGTTTGGGTCTGTTTCAGCACAATCATTTTGTGTCCAGCAGCAAAGACAAGGAGCCTGAAGTAGTGTTCATGGGAGACTCCAACGTCCAGATAATGCACCAGTTTGAGGTAAGAGTCTGAATATCTGCATTAGGACTTTGTTTTCTGCAGACTCACATCTGAAATCCAACTGGCTGATCTTATTATAGACTTTACCTCCTCTATGAATCACATACTCACAATCTTCCTGTGTCCCTTAGGTGAAAATACATCCTTCCTGTGTATTGATGTTATCCACTCTCCTGTAATTGCATCCCCTACCTCCCAGTTTATAGTGGGATCTCTGCCTGGGGAGGATCCAGAAGCTGGAAAGCCTGTGAGGTTTAACATTGGGTTTATTTAAAGGGGATGTTCACCTTTCAGTTAATGTTTAGCAGGTCCGGACTGAGAATTAAAATAGGGCCTGGCATTTCAGGCACACAGAGGCCCAAAACAGCCCCCATGGAGGCGCAAACAGCCCCCATGGAGGCGCAAACAGCCCCCATGGAGGCGCAAACAGCCCCCATGGAGGCGCAAACAGCCCCCATGGAGGCGCAAACAGCCCCCATGGAGGCCCAAACAGCCCCCATGGAGGCCCAAACAGCCCCCATGGAGGCCCAAACAGCCCCCATGGAGGCCCAAACAGCCCCCATGGAGGCCCAAACAGCCCCCATCAGCCCACTAAATACTGACTTTCTATGGGACCTTATAGCAGCCCCTCTGGCATTTGCCAGAACACACAGATTGCCAGTCCAGGCCTGACGTTTAGTATGACGTAGAGAGTGATATTTTGATATTATTTGCAGTTGGTTTTCATTTTTTATTATTTGTGGATTTTGAGTTATTTAAATTTGTATTCCGCAGCTCTCCAGTTTGCCCTTTCATTAGTCTGGTTGCTAGGGTCCAAATTACCCTAGCAACCATACGTTGATTTGAATAAGAGACTGGAATATGACTAGTAAAGGACTAAATTAGTAATAAAAAAAAGCAATAACTATAAATGTGTAGCCTTACAGAGCATCTGTTTTTAGATGGGGTCAGTAACGCCCATGTGAAAGCTGGAAAGAGTCAGAAGAAGTAGGCAAATAATAAAAAAAAACTACAGAATATAAATAACCATGACCAACTGAAAAGTTGCTTATAATTAGCCATTCTATAACATACTAAAAGTTAACTGAAAGGTGAACCACCTCTTTAACTGTATACGGATATGTCTGGTGACCTATCAATCCTGATCATTATCCTTGTTCTATGGATACCGGTCTATTCAGAGATCTAAATCGAATCTGCTGATTCACAGTACAGGTATGGGACTTGTTATCCAGAATGCTTGGGACCTGGGTTTTTCCGGATAACAGATCTTTCCATAATTTGGATCTCTACACCTTAAGTCTACTAGAAGGGTTGTTCACCTTTGAGATACTGTAGCTTTTAGTATGATGCAGAGAGAGATATTCTGAGACAGTTTGCAATTGGTTTTCATTTTTTTTTATCATTGAAGGTTTTTATTATTTAGCTTTTTATTCAGCAGCTTTTCAATCTGCATCTTAAGCAATCTGGTAACTAGGGTCCAAATTTCCCTAGCAACCATGCACTTGAATAAGAGACTGGAATATGAATAGGAGAGGCCTGGATAGAAGTATCAGTAATAAAAAGTAACAATAATTATAAATGTGTAGCCTTACAGAGCATTTGTTTTTTAGAAGTAATTCGGCGATGCCCATTTGAAAAGAGTCAGAAGAAAAAGCCAAATCACTAAACAAAAAACTATAAAAAATAAATAATGAAAACCAATTGAAAAGTTGTTTAGAATTGGCCATACTATAACATACTAAAAGTTACCTTAGAGGTGAACAAACTATTAAAGTCTACGAGAAAATCATGTAAACATTAAATAAACCCAATAGGCTGGTTCTGCTTCCAAAAAAGGTCCAGGTATGGGACCTTTTATCCAGAATGATCTGAACCTGGGGCTTTCTGGATAATGGATCTTTCCATAATTTGGATCTCCGTGCTTTAAGTCTACTAGAAAATCATGTAAACATTAAATAAACCCAATAGGCTGGTTTTGCTTCCAATAAGGATTAATTATATCTTAGTTGGGATCAAGTACAAGCTACTGTTTTATTATTACAGAGAAAAAGGAAATCATTTTTAAAAATTTGGATATAATTGAGTCTATGGGAGACGGCCTTTCCGTAATTTGGAGCTTTCTGGATAACGGGTTTCCGGGTAACGGATCCCATATCTGTATATGCTAGAGCAAGTAAAATTAATCAGGCAGAGGAAATTCATCAGGCCAAGGGTCCTTGTGCCTCCCTTGAAGGCGATGTTCTAATATTCTGAGGACAAATGTCCCAGCCTACCACGTTGCCATACTGGAGCCTTTGGCACTTTTTAGAGGAGTGACAGGTTTTTAAAAAAACTTCATGTGCTGTTGCACATGATGGTAGGTAGGTGCATGGACAGATGAGGAGGTGAAGGAGTGTTGTAACTACACTTCTGATCATCTGGGCTGTTGGTTTGGATTAAAGGAACTACAGGAAGGAGACCAATCATGTGTATGACTCGTACAGCAGCCATCATTTGGCCAGCGGAACAGTTACTCCAATACATTTGTGGATCAGGCAGTGTATGGCCACTATTGATGTCGGGCTTTTCCTGATCCGTACCCGACCTCCCGAGCCCAACTTCCGGGTCTCTTTTATAGACCCGCGCCGCCCTGCCGATGATGTCACAAATGGGGCGGGGCGAGATGCACATGTCTATAAAAACTCAACCCGGAAGTCAGAAGCTGGCATTTGGAAGGTCGCCAGAAAAGAGCGTGCAAGGTCGGCCCGAACTTGCTGGGATCGGGCCGGGCCGTGCATCACTGATGGCCACCATTAGAATAGTGGGGATTGTACAGCTGGAATCTTTCTCAGTAAGAAGCACATGTACTGGTCTGAGCAGACACACCAAGGGATCAAGCTGTCTGTTTTTTTTTTTTTCTGGCTTACTTATGGTACAGTCCTGCATCGGGTAGGGTACCCGCAGAATGTGATCGGGTCTCGGCTGGATTACACTTCATGTGCCCACTGATATCCAATCCGCTGCAGTGGGGTGGGCTACAGATGGGCATTCCAGGTGCAACGGAGAATGATAAAGATCTGGGGGGGAAAAATGATAAAGATCTGAAAAAAAATTCTGCGTGACGTCACTTCTGGTCGGTGCTCCTGCAATCACTGTGTGGGAACGGGTTGAGTGGCCATCTATGGGATTGAGAAGGCGGGTAAGTGGGGAGCAGGTTATCTTTGCAGGTCTGTAACTTATGGCTCCTGCTCTTCCACTTATTAGGCCATGAAATGTAAAGAGCAACTGAAATATGAAAATGCATTTGTTTTGTGCTCAAATGTTTCTGAAAATGTAATGGAAGTAGTTTGGCATTGTATATGTTTCTGTTATCCAATGTGAGAGGAACCTTCATATTATCCAGTTAAACCAATGGCTGGCTGTAAAGCTGCTCTCAATCAGTGCTGAGTCAAACACGTAAAAGAGCATTAAAATATATACAGAATATATTTTTTTTAGCTATAACTGGAATCCCAGCCACAATCATGATTGAGCTTTTTTTTTCCTATTCCTGGATTTTTTTTTCAGAGGAAAGATATAGAGCAGACGTTGCCAAAATCAAGCTTGGCCCCCAGTGGGGCAGGGAGGGCTTAGGCAAAAGGCCAGCTTGGGTAAGGTTTGGACTCCATCCTTATTTTGTGTCCTAGAGTTTCTCTAAATGTCCCTTAGGATGAGATCCTGGGTGATAACGTACGCCCCATTGTAGATATTCTTGGAATTACGACTAAAGGCCGAGTTGGCAGCTTATTGGCCTGTGTGGGGCCATCCGACAGGCGTCCACGATTGATATCTGTCTGAAAGTCGGCCAAATGGCAATCGGACAGGGTAAAAAAAATCCTGTTGGATCGTGGCTGCATCTGTTCCTTGCCCGGTGATCCGACTGCCCAAATTGCCTCTGTTCTGATCGGATTGTTGGGCTTTAGGGCCCATGATAGGATCAGCCCGATATAGCCCACCTCAATCTGGGCCAAAACATGCCAAACGAGAGGATATCCCTGTGTATGGCCGCCTTTTCACAAAATTGCTTCCATGTGTCTTGCTACAGAGGTGATGGAAAATGCGGGAGTGCAATGTCTTTAAAGGAGAACTAAACCCTAAAAAAGAATGTGGCTAAAAATGACATTTTATATACTGAATTTATTGCACCAGCCTAAAGTTTCAGCTTGTCAATAGCAGCAATGATCCAGGACATCTTGGAAAGTGTCTGTGACACTCACATGCTCAGTGGGCTCTGAGCAGCTGTTGAGAAGCTTAGGGGTTGTCACTAATTATCCAGCAGAAAATGAGCTTCTACTGTAATATAAGCTGATGCTACAGGGCTGATTATTAAATTCTGATGCTAATTGCACTGGTTTCTGTACTGCCATGTAGTAATTATGTGTATTAATTACTAATCAGCCTTATATTGTGACATTTCTATTCTATGTGTACTGTATATTGTGAGTGGGTCCTAAGCTCAGACAGCAGCACAGAGCATGTGCAGTGAATCAGCAGAAAAGAAGATGGGGAGCTACAGGGGCATCTTTGGAGACACAGATCTTTACTGCTAAAGGGCTGTGGTTGCCTTGGGCTGGTACAGAAGCACAAAACATAACGTACAATATTTCTAGCTACTTCTTTAGTTAAGCTTTCGTTCTCTTTTGTTTAGTTTGCAAACCAATGATGCAGTTTTTTTATCTTTCCTGTTAGGTCTGGAGGGAGCTTTTCTCCCCACTTCATGCTCTGAATTTCGGTGGGTTAAGTGATGGAACACAACATGTTTTGTGGAGACTGGAAAATGGAGAACTTGATCACGTCAAACCCAAGGTGAGGGAAGAGTTAAAAGATCCATATGGAGGGGGATAAATATTCATCATGTTGGGGGCTAACTGAATATGGGGAGGTGTGGGTGTTAGTCTCCTCCATGGAAATATTCTGCAGTATGAGAACAGTAACATGGAGAGGCTCGTTACTTTTTATGACCTGTCAATATTGCATGCTACTGAAAGGTTTGATATACCTGTGTGTGTAATTTCTTGTACCAAATAAAAATCTCACCTGAGTTAAAAAAAAAAAACATGGAGAGGCTCAGCATTCAGTATGTTGTTTTCCTTAATTCAGATCATAGTCCTGTGGGTCGGCACATATAACCAAGGGCACAGTGCTGAACAGATTGCAGGAGGAATTATTGCCATCATCCGGTGTATCAATCAGAGGCAACCGCAAGCCAAAGTCATTGTAATGGTAAGAGCTTTTTTACCCCATTATTGCCTGAGCCTCGATTTCCATAAAGCTCAGTGGTTTGGCCGAATACCAAACCAAATCCTACTGTGCATATGCAAATTAGGGGTGGGAAGGGGAAGACATTTTTTACTTCCTTGTTTTGTGAAGAAAAGTGATGTGATTTCCCTCCCCACCCCTAAAGTTCAGCCAGGCAAAAGGATTCTGCCGAATCCGAATCCTGCTGAAAAAGGCTGAACCGAATCAGTGTATCCCTACTTTCAAGCTTACATGATCTCTCTCTTTTTTGAGCTTTGTGATTCTAGAAATCAAATACTCCAGTTTCTCTGAATGTAGTGCAGGTATAGGATCCGGAACCGTGTTATCCAGAAAGCTCCGAATTACATGAAGGTCATCTTCCCATAGACTCCATTTTATACAAATAATCCAAAATTTTTAAAAATGATTTCCTTTTTCTCTGTAATAATAAAACAGTACTTTGTACTTGATCCCAACTAAGACATAATTAATCCTTATTGGAAGCAAAACCAGCCTATTGGGTTTATTTAATGATTACATGATTTTTTAGTAGACTTAAGGAATGAAGATCCGAATTACAGAAAGATCCATTATCTGGAAAGCCCCAGGTCCCGGTATGCATTACAGATCCCATACCTGTACATATGCCAATCTGGGAATCAATTTTTTTTCCCCTGAAAACAATGGTTTTCTCTTTCTTTATCAGCCACTGGATTATTCATTTTTGTATTTAATTATTTGTTTACATATTCACTTAGTTACTGCTCTGTTTGGTAACCAATTTAAAATGTGTTTATTATTCCAACATTTTTCACTTCATATTCTTGTTCATTTTGAACTTACGCGTTACTTGTAACTGCAGGATCGTAGCCGTCATGTTATCTTCTTACTGAAGAAATCCAATAAAATATTTGAAAACAGAAAAAGCATGCATGGGTAGCTGCGCCCTAGATGCTGAAATATGAGTGAGTGCTGCAAAGAAATGGCTCGGATATCGTGGGCTGCTGCAATTGAAGTGCATGGGTTGTTGTCTGCTCATTTTAGGTATTGTTGGTAGCATTACACTTAGGGGCAGATTTATCAAAGGTCGAATTTCAGAGACTTCGAAATTCAAAAAGACCAACCGAAATTAAGTGGGTTTTTTTTTTTGCCGAATAGGTCAGTTTTCGATCAACTTAGAATTGTATGAATTAAAGTAATCGCGCATTCGAATGGTATGATTCAACGTTTTTCCAAAGAAAAAAAAAAAAACTTTTTGACTTTTCTAGGAGGATCACCAAAGGCTAAAGCAGCAATTCGTCAGGTTATAGATGGTGAATAGTTGAAGTCGAATTTTTAAAGAGACAGTACATGATAAATTTTGAAATCCGATTTTTTTTTTTCAAATTTGAATCTAATTTGGACTATTCCCTAGTCAAAGTACACAAACAATTAGCTAGAAATTTGAATTTTCACTTCGACCTTTGATAAATCTGCCCCTTAAAGAAAAAGTCCCAATTTAAAAACCTAAAACTTTTTGTAATATGTGGGGTCTGGGTGCTCATGCCCCAGACCTACAGCTCTATTAGCCCGCACCTTTGGTTGGCGAGAACATTTTTACCCAACAGGTGCCCTTTAAAGGGCATCTAAAGTCTAAAATAGAATAAGGCTAGAAATGCTGTATTTTGTATACTAAATATAAACATGAACTTACTGCACCACAAGTCTAATCAAACCAATAATTTATGCTTTCAAAGTTGGCTACAGGGGGTCACCATCTTGTAACTTTGTTAAACATCTTTGCAGGACTAAGACTGTGCACATGCTCAGTGTGGTCTGGGCTGCTTAGGGATCGTCATAAACAAAGCTGCTTGAGTTCTGCATGGCTGGGAAGTAAAGAGGGGGCTCCCCCTGCTGTTCATAAGTAAGATTGTTTCCCTGCTCAGCAGTTAGGGACCGTCTGACAATTCCTATCCACAGCAGTAAATGAAGGGAGAATTTCAATTCATACAGTCAGGTTTCTTATAAAAACTGTACACATTTTTTAATTAATGTATATTGGAGATAGGTTTCTTTTTCATTAAAGAAAGTGAAATGGGATTTTATTTTTTTGCCTTTACATGCCCTTTAAGGGTAAGGCCACACGAGAAGATTCGGTGAGCATTTGTCGCCTGGCGACTAATCGCCTCGTCTTTTGAGCGACTATCTCCCTGAACTGCCTCAGCGTTTTTCCCCATATGTTGCAATGAAAAGTCGCCGCGTGTGCATTAGCGCAGGTGACTTTTCATTGCAACCTATGGGGGAAAACGCTGAGGCAGTTCGGGGAGATAGTCGCTCAAAAGACGAGGCGATTAGTCGCCATGCGACAAAATCTCCCCGAATCTCCTCGTGTGGACTAGCCCTAAGTGCCTACTGGCAGAAAACGCGTAAGATGTGTGAGTAGCTGCCGTTTTCTTCTATGATTGTTGGTAGCATTGTCTTGTATCTCTCTTTGCAGGCCTTGCTCCCACGCGGAAAGAACCCAAACTGTTTACGGAACAGGAATCTACAAGTGAACAAATTACTGGAGAAAGATCTGCCCTCACTGCCCAACGCATTCCTGTTAGATGCTGACCCGGGCTTCGTGCATTCCGACGGCACCATCAGTCACCATAACATGTATGATTATCTGCACTTGAGCCGGCACGGCTACGCACGAGTGTGCCCCACTTTGCACCGTACACTTCTGCAGCTTCTGGAAGGCACGGGCACCCCCCCTGATCAGTAAGCACCAACCAGCAAGGGCCACAGTCTTGGGGGGGGGGAATCAGGAGTGATGGTATCGGAGACGGTGTAAGGGGCAGAAGGCAAGTACGGCAAAAGTCTCCTGGAATAGTGGATCAGGCGCATTAGTAGCTAGTCATTTCCCTAGAAGAGTAGGATTGAACCAACTAACTGCCTCGATTACTTCCATAACTGCCCCTAGGGAGGGCAGCACAGACTTTCTCTTTTTCCCTTTTCTTGGCATGTGGTTCTGCGGCATCTTGTTGTTTTATTTCCCTTGTACTGTGTCATATTTGTGTATTTGTATCCTAAGTCTACAAATGTACCCCCGAACCAACATCTGCTCCATCACTTGCACACGGAGCCATATAATAAACCTGTTTTTTTGACTTTACATGCGAGTGAGTATAATGTCTCCAGGGGTAACGGGCAGAGGGGAAAAGCCCCCAATATTATACTGAGCTCATCCGTTGGGAACAGATCCACATGCTGCTGACCCGGCTGTTAAATACACTGTATGCAAACACAACTATTGTGAAAATGTAATATAAGCTTCATCACACTGAAATAAGAAACTTTCTAAATTTAATCAATTAAATATTCTGATTTGTTTCTGTAAAAATCAAGTTTATCTTCACTATCCCTCTCTCAGCATCTGTTTCTCTTCATTCTGTCTTCATGCAGCAGTTGGGTGTCAGATGAATGATCCAATATATCTTATAGGGGGGGGGGGGCTTCCTTTCCTAGCAGATGTATTAGAGCTCCATTACAAACAAAATCTAACAAAATAGCTGCCTTTTGCACAAATTCTGCATGTAGAGCAGGGGTGTCCAAACTTTTTTCACCTTGGGCCATATGTGGTAAAATTCACAAACAGCCGGGCCACTCACTGCGGCCACGCCAATTTTGTGGCCACACCCCCTACCATGTTCATTTTACAAATTGTAAATAAGTAACACACACACACACAGTGACACATAGAAACAGTGACACATACAGACAGATACACACACACAGTGACACATACAGACAGATACACACACACGTGACACATACAGACACACACACACACGTGATACATACAAACAGATACACACACACACGTGACACATACAAACATACACACACACACACACGTGACACATACAAACAGATACACACACAGTGACACATACAGACAGATACACACACACACAGTGACACATACAGACAGATACACACAGTGACACATACAGACAGATACACACACGTGACACATACAAACAGATACACACACACACAGTGACACATACAGACACACACACACACACGTGACACATACAAACAGATACACACACACACGTGACACATACAAACAGATACACACACAGTGACACATACAGACAGATACACACACACACACACAGTGACACATACAGACACACATACACACACACAAGTGACACATACAAACAGATACACACACAGTGACACATACAGATACACACACACACACACACTGACTCCCTTGCCCGGCTGCAGCCTCACTAAATCCACCCCTCCCCCAAGCCAAGCACGAATCAGTTACTCACAGATCATCAGATGCACGAAATCCAGTCCAGGTTAGGCAGCAGTGTAGAAGGGGAATGGAGCCATGCTTTCAGTTGTTTACCGCCCCCTCCTTCCCCGCACTACACTAAACTTCAGTCACGGGGAGGGGAGGGCGGAGTTTAGGACAAGCTTCGCAGAGTCTACACTGAAGCACTGTAGGTTCCGCCACCCAATGACGCCGTGTGGTAGGAAAAATTTTTTTCTGGATGCTGAAAGACTTTTAGGGGGGGGGTTTTTGCACGCTGCGGGCCAATTAAAAATGGATATCGGGCCGCATTTGGCCCGCGGGCCGCAGTTTGGACACCCCTGATGTAGAGAGACATGATGTCTGGTGATTTTAATAGAATGAGCTCTAATACATCTTCTAGGCAAAAGGAGCCCCCTATAAGAGATATTGGATCTAACTGTCAATGAATATCTGACACCCAACTGCTGCATGAAGAGAGAATGAAGAGAAACAGATGCTGAGAGAGGAATAGTGAACAGAAACTTGATTATTTCAGAAACAATGCAGAATATTTAACTGTATTTAGAAAGTTTATTTTAGTATGAGGAAGCTTATATCAAATTTTAATTTTTGTGATAGTTCCCCTTGCCTGAATATTAAAGGAGTGGCTCACCTTTGGGTTAACATTTAGTATATTATAGAATGTCTAATTGTAAGCAAATTTTCAATTGGCCTTTCTTTTCTTTTCTATAGTTTTTGAGTTGAATTTGACCCACTTCGCTACGGCAAAAATTTGCAGCCGCGGCAAAATGTCACCGACGACCATTAAAGTCTATGGGCGGCAAAAATTTTTCACGCGCGTCTTTTTTTTTTTTGACGCACAATGCCACAAGTCTATGGGCATCATTTCCGCTGCGAAACAAGACGAAAAAATTCGCCCTTCCGTATTTTTGAGTTATTTGCCTTTCTCTAGCTTTCAAATAGGGGTCACTGACCCCATTTAAAAAACAAATGCTCTGTAAGGCTACAGAAATTGCAAACTGGTGAATATAAAGCTAAATAACTCAAAAACTGAAAAAAAAAATGAAAACCACTCTCTACATCAGGGGTCCCCAACCATTTTTACCCGTGAGCCACATTCAAATGTAAAAAGAGTTGGGGAGCAAGGCAAGCATGGAAAAAGTACCTTGGGGTGCCAAATGAGGGCTCTGATTGGGTGCTTGGTAGCTCCTAAATGAACTGGCAGCCTACATGAGGCTCTAATTGGCACTATACTTTGTTTTTATGCAATTAAAACTCACTTCCAAGCCTGGCATTCAAAAATAAGCACCTGCTTTGAGGACACGGAGAGCAACATCCAAGGGGGTTGGAGAGCAACATGTTACTCATGAGCTACTGGTTGGGAATTACTGCTCTACATCATACTAGAAGTTAATTTAAAGGGGAACAATCCCTTTAAAGCCCAGGCTAATTAAATTTATTTTCATTTTTGGTTGTATGAAAATGTGTGACATACTGGTGATATTAGGAATGAATAAAACTGGGATGTTGAAAATGAGATGGAGGGGGGTAGAAAAATGACATTGGAGAAGTCCTGCTCTAATGATCAGCTAAGCTTTCCAGGAAAACTTTACCAGTGTTAAAAGTGTTGTTTCACCTTTAAATTAACATTTAATACGATGTGGAGAGTGATATTCTGAAATATTATTTGTGGTTTTTGAGTTAACGTTTTATTCAGAATTGTCTCAGAATATCACTTGCGACATCATACTAAGGGGCATATTTATCAAGGGTCGAATTTCAAATTGAAAAAATTTAAAAATTAGAATTCAAAAAGACCAACCAAAACTAAAGGTGGCCATAAACGGAGAGATCCGCTTGTTTGGGGATGTCGCCAAACGAGCGGATCTCTCCCCTATATGCCCACCTTGAGGTGGGCAATATCGGGCTGATCCGATCGTGGGCCCAACGATCGGATCCTTACGGTGGGTAACAGGTGGTCGGATCGCGGGACCGCATCAACGAACAGAAGCGGCTGCAATCCGACAATTTTTAGTCCCGTCCGAACGACATCTGGCTGACTTTCGATTGGGGAAGCTGTCGGAGGGCCCCATACACGGGCCAATAAGCTGCCGACTCAGTCTGTTGGCAGCTTTTATCGGCCCGTGTATGGCCACCTTAAGTCAAAGGTTTTTTTTTTGTCAAATAGGTCTGTTTTCGATTGAATAGGTTCATATTCGGCTGAATTTGAATCATATGAATCAAAGCAATAATGCATTCGATCGAATTCGATTCGAGGTTTCCCCCCAAAAAAATAGGATGGTAACTTTCAGCTAAACTACAAAAACGCTTCCGCATGGACCCCAGCAGAGTATGAACCTCAGCCCTTCTACCAGCAACGGGAACGCTAGGGAGACGAGACTCTTCTTCCAAGCAGGTCTGGACTGGCAATAGGTGGGTTCTGGCAAATGGCAGAGGGGCTGCTGTAAGATGCCAAAGAAAGTCACTATTTTTTTGGGCCGTTTGGGCCTCTGTGTATCACATATCAGGGAGAGTCACCAAACGAGCGGATCTGTACGTCTATGGCCACCTTTAGTTGGGATCAAGTACAAGCTACTGTTTTATTATTACAGAGAAAAAGGAAATCATTTTTAAAAAATGTGGATTATTTAATTATATAATGGAGTCTATGGGAGATGGCCTTTCCGTAATTCGGAACTTTCTGGATAACGGATCCCATACTTGTACAGCTATCCCTTTGTGCTAACATTAAAAAGGCAGATTCCTCTCCCACAATAAATCCGACAATCTATACGTTCAGATATACCACATGGTGCGGCCTAGAAACACCCACTGGTCATGGAATCATCCCAATAGATCGGAACTTTACAGCAGGAACAGGAACAACCAGACAATGCACCCTCCCCCCCGGCAGTCACCAACTTAAAGGACCAGTAACACTTTTTTTTTTTTAATTCATTTGAATACATTAAAAAAAAAAACAAGACAAATTACGGTAAACTTTAAAAATCACTTATGGAAACTCAGTTTCTCTTCAGAAAAGGCAACAGGGCAACGATCCATCGTGCGGCGCTTGATTTCTCCTCCCTGGCTATCTCCTAAAAGGAAGGCAGGGAGGAGAAATTGAGCACCGCACGATGGATTGCGATCGCCTTTTCTGAAGAGGAGCGCAAGCGGAGTTTTGGTAAGTTATTTCTTAATAAAGACTTTGCAATTTTAAAGTCTAATTTGTCTTAGAGTTTTGTTTTTTTCAATGTATGCTAACTTTTTTTTAAAAAAATGTTGATGTTACTGGTCCTTTAACAACAGATTTATGGCTTCTTATCAAATATAAAGTCTCTATAATAACTTAAGAGCTGAAAGTTATAAATATTATTAATATATTGTTGATTTCATTACGTGAATCTGTATCACTATTTGTTAAAAGATTTGTATATCTGAAACAAAGAATTTTATGCTATAACAAATAAATAAAAACAAGTTTGGAGAAATAAAAGGCAGATTCCTATCCATTCAGTAGTAGGAGGAGAAAGACAAACTTTCCTTTCCTTCCGTATTTGGAGAAAAACCTTTGTAAAGAGGATAGACAAAGCAACGTCTGATCGTTTTATTTTTATTACAGTAAGAAATATTGCACATGATCAACATGTCGGTTCAGTCTCAGTCCTCTTTCAGAACAAAACAAAATATAAAGCGCAAGAAGTAGCCATGTTGATCCTCAGTGTTGCGGCAGGAGAGCAAACATGGCTGCTGCCTCTATTCCTGTGGCCTAGTCGTAACGGCCTAAAGCGACTGGATCCACTCTGAGATTAAAGGGGATTCTGTTTATGGTGTAGTTTTTATTTCTAAATGACACGGTTTACACTGCAAATAATTCACTCTACCATATAAAATTTAATTTCTGAACCAGCAAGTGTATTTATTTAGTTGTAATATTGGTGTGTAGGTGCATCTCAGGTCATTTTGACTGGTCATGTGCTTTCAGAAAGAGCCAGCACTTTAGGATGGAAATGCTTTCTGGCAGGTTGTTGTTTTTCCTACTCAATGTAACTGAATGTGTCTCAATGGGACCTGGATTTTACTATTGAGTGCTGTTCTTACATCTATCAGGCAGCTGTTATCTTGTGTTAGGGAGCTGCTATCTGGTTACCTTCCCATTGTTCTGTTGTTAGGCTGATGGGGAAGGGAGGGGGTGATATCACTATCAGAGCACAAGTCACATGACTGGGGGCAGCTTGGAAACTGACAATTTGTCTAGCCTAGGGTTGCCACCTGGCCGGTATCTTAAATGAAAAAATGATGATGGTTGATCCCAATGTTATTAATAGAGAAAAAAGATAAATATATAGGAAGGCCGGTATTTTTTTCCAGAAAAGGTGGCAACCCTAGTCTAGCCCCCATGTAAGATTTCAAAATTAAAAGTAAAAAAAAAAAAAATCAGTTTTCTCTTTTCAGAAATGGATTTCAGTGCAGAATTCTGCTGGATCGGCACTATTAAAGGGGTGGTTCACCTTCAAGTTAACTTTTAGTATGTTATAGAATGACCAATACTAAGCAACTTTTCGATTGGTCTTCATTATTTATTTTATTTGTTAATTATTTGCCGCCTTCTGATTCTTTCCAGCTTTCAAATGGGAGTCACAGACCCCACCTTAAAACAAATGCAAATTAACTACCAATCTTTCTATTCAGGCCTCTCGTTACTCATATCCCAGTCTCTTATTCAAATCAATGAATGGTCGCTAGGGTAAGTTGGACCATAGCAACCAGACTGCTAAAACTGCAAACTGGAGAGAGGTGCTGAATAAAAAGCTAAATAACTCAAAAACCACCAATTAAAACCAATTGCAAATTGTCTCAGAATATCACTAATATATCATACATCATACTAAAAGTTAATGTAAAAGTGTACAACCCCTTTAACTGATGCATTTTGAAAAAACAACATTTTTTCCCCTGACAGTATCCCTTTAAGAAACAGTCCGACTCTATATAAAGCAAGCATACTGTATTATACATAAGAAATACAATTGCATGTATCACTCTGTGTACTTAAGCCCTTTTGTCCAAAAAGACTCACGGGTTCATCCAACACTCTGGCACTGGTCAAAGCAGCTGTATAAAAACAAGTAGCATGCACTAAATACCCATATAAGGTAAGAAGGAGGCAAAGAGGAGAGAATACAAAGCAAACAGTCAAAATCTCTATATAGCTACTCTCTCTCTGTTTAGCTACTCCATCTCTCTGTTTAGCTACTCCATCTCTCTGTTTAGCTACTCCATCTCTCTGTATATCCACTCTCTCTCTTAGTTTAGCTACTCTATATCTCTGTATAGCTACTCTCTCTCTCTGTATAGCTACTCTCTCTCTCTGTATAGCTACTCCATCTCTCTTTATAGCTACTTTCTCTCTCTGTATAGCTACTCCATCTCTCTGTATATCCATCTCTCTGTATATCCATCTCTCTGTATAGCTACTCCATCTCTCTGTATATCCACTCTCTCTCTTAGTTTAGCTACTCTCTCTCTCTGTATAGCTAGTCTCTCTCTCTGTATAGCTACTCTCTCTCTCTGTATAGCTACTCCATCTCTCTTTATAGCTACTTTCTCTCTCTGTATAGCTACTCCATCTCTCTGTATATCCATCTCTCTGTATATCCATCTCTCTGTATAGCTACTCCATCTCTCTGTATAGCTACTCCATCTCTCTGTATAACTACCCAATCTATGTTACTGCCTCTCAGCACATGGGGTTCATTCATAGTGCAGCAGTTCTCCAATGGAGAGGCTCTAAATCTGAGCATTGCACCAGCTTCTGGAAATGCCAGTTATCACTGTATAATGCAGTATGCTTGAATGGAGGAGGACTGCACACAGATACAGCATTAAAAATTCATAAGCAATGTGATTGAGAGGCCCACCCCTTTTAGTAAAAAGAGTCCCATCGGGGGGGGGGGGGCAGAAGTGGAATTGACACCTACAGGCAGATTTATCAGGGGTCGAATTTCAAGTTAATGGGAGTTTTGTTTTTGTTTTTTAAACTCCCATGAACCCTAATTTGAATAAAAAAAAATTGAAATTTTCAAAGTCAGGTGAATACCACGGACCCAAAAACTTGAATCGATTCGAGTTTTTCAAACTCAATATGAGTTTTTCTGTGCAAAACATTTGAATGTCAGGAAGGCTGCAAACAACTCCAAAGTGATCCCAGGACATCTTCCATTGGCTTCCAATTCGGCAAATTTTAGGTGGCAAATAGTCGAATTCAAGTTCTTAAAGGGCCAGTGTATAATCTCGAAAATCAAATTCAAATTTATTTAAAAACTCGAATCGAAATTTAAGAATTGACTAGTCGAATTTGACAGTTTTGGCCATAAAGAAAATGTAAAATTTCGAATTTTCACTTTGTCCCTTGATAAATCTGCCCTGTGTACTTAGCAGTATGGATTATTTCTAACTATAACACTGTGTACTGATGTACACTAACAAATCCCTCCTCCCACGCAAGGTGCTCCGTAATTTGATTGCTATAAAAACCTTCTTTCAATGGCACTGAGGTAACGGTTTCTCTTGCAGTGGAACACACACACTCTCTGCATGTTGCACAGCTTCCCTTTCCATACAGGTATCACACAATTTATTTAAAAAAAAAAAAAAAGGCAACAAGGGATGGTGCCGGAGAACTTGGGGCCCCTGGCAATGCAGGGAGGCCGAGACCATCCCCTTACAAAGAGGGGAAGTTACATATATCAGACATTTTCAACCTGCAACCCACCAGCTCTTCTTGAACTGCAACTCTCAGCATTTGCTTCGACTTAAAAAGTTATTGCCCAGTCTGTGAAAGAACAAAAAGAATCTGGGGGTCATCTTCTCAATCAATGCTGGATTCTTTGCATTTCTAGCTTTTAAGCTATATCATCTGGCTTTAAGACAAGGCTGGGAGTTGTAGCTCAGTACAAGTCCAGCTACAAATTTCCTTTTCTGCGGGGGACTAATCTCCCAGTACTGCCTTCCTGCTGGCTAAAATATGAACCGCCAACGGAATCGCTTTGCATTTGCGAAATTGACGCATGAGGTAACTTCGGAAATCCAAAGCGATCCCGCCAGCTAGAATACGAATCGGCGGCGGGATCGCAGTACAGGGAGATTAGTCGCCCACAGAAGAGGAGATTTGTCGCTGGATTTGTTGTCTGCCACCACCCTAAAGGTTACAGAAATGCAAGTTTTAATGTCCCCTTTGTTTCCTGATTTTTTTTCCTACCATGATGCACAAAAAGATCACATGCTTTGTCCCCCTATAAATGTAAGTACCTCAATATATAGACCCACCTAAGAAATAAAAGCTTAAAAACTCCTGCATTTCGAGAGAAATGTTAAATGTGCGAAGCTTAGCAAACATGATGTGCAAAAAGGGGTGTGTGTGTGTTGTCTGCTTGTCCATACACAGAGTGTGTGTACTGTATATGTGTGTATAAATATACAGGTAGGGGACCTGTTATCCAGAATGCTTGGGATCTGGAGCTTTCGGATTACAGACCTTTCTCTAATTTGGATCTTCATACTTAAGGGCTGAGACACATGGCCAGATTCAGAAAACGAAGCGCTCCGAGTGCCATCCCGCCGGCGATTTTCATTCTTGCCGACAGGAAGGCAGTTTGGGGAGATTAGTCGCCCCGAAGAAGAGATTTGTCGCCGGGCGACTGATCTCCCGAATCTGAGCGTGTGTCTCTGCCCTAAGTCTACTAGAAAATCATGTAAACATTAAATAAACTCAATAGGCTTTTTACAGAGAAAAAGGAAATAATTTTTTAAAAATGTGGATTATTTGGGTAAAACGGAGTCTATGGTAGATGGTCATTCCATAATTCGGATGGTTTCTGGATAATGGGTTTCCGGATAACGGATCCCGTACCTATATGTACACACACATACATTGTGTGTGTGTGTATCAGTGTGTTGTGAACTGTAATGTCCTTGGGTGATCTGATAAGACTGAATTTAAACATCACTCATCTTGCATAAAAATGTCTATATATATATATATTTATATATTTGTACAGCTCTCCACAGTGCAGCTGCTTCTTTTTAGAACTAAAGTGTCATAAGAAAATATGATTTACCGCTAAAAACCCCTCCCTCCCCCTTGACGGCACTTGTATTCACAGCTGCAGAACACAGACTGTAATAGTCGTGGCCCAGCTTCTTATTTAGTGCCCTCCATTACTGCACTGTACAGTTCCTTCTTTCTCCTTTGCTAGTGCAGACTCATGCAGAGCTGTTACTGCACTGAAATTCATTTCTGCCCCTCGTGTGCTCCACTTACACCAGTGCAGGGTCCTGTAACACAGCCATTGTGTTTCACATCATTTCATGTTGTGCACGGAGGATTCTGCACGGAGGATTCTGCACAGAGCCCACGGCTTTGTCCTCACATTCTGCAATGCCTCCTCTGCCTTTAGATTGCTGCTTTCAGTACTTCAGAGTTTAAGGGTGTATGGGAGTATACAGTATATCAGTACAGTGAGTGACTGCCTGAATGAGCCAGTAATAGACCGCAGCTCACAATTTGCACTGCCTTTGCCTCTTGACTGATTGAGGACACACTTACCCATTATCTGTCAGCTGTGTGCTACTTTCTAGCTGTCAATTCCTCTAGAGGATGAGACTGCCCACAAAATCTGTCCGGGAGTGGGTGGATTGTCTGTGCATGTGGGGCTAAGTTTTATATGGGGGGCATAAAACGCAACCCCTCAATGCTGAGCCCAGATAACCCTAAAGGAGGGTGCCCCAGCAGTCTCTGGGTCGAGCAAGTGGCAATACATTCTGATCTCTCCTGTGAACCCTCATCTGCTCCTGGAAGTTTCAGGAGGCTCCTGACCTTCCTCCCAGGAGGTTTCAGCGGGCTCACTTGATCGTAGTGCCGGGTCCTGTGGGGGTTGCATGTCGGAGGGTCCAGCCTCAGAAGTGCTGGGGGAAGGATGCTCAGCAAACAGACATTCTGTGGGAGTAGCTGTCTGCATAATCTTCTGTCTCACCTCACGGATCTTCAGCTGCAAACAAACCTTGGTGGGAAAGATGTCGGAGTATCGTGACTGGAAGGCGGCAGTGGACTGAGCTGGGTAGGTAGAGAAATAAAGGTCAGTAAGTTGACAGTGGCAAACAAACTAGACTTACAACAAACATCAGCCGATCCCCATCAATCTGTTATGGAGGGAAAGCATAAATGAGTAATGAGTTGAAAGAAGACCAGTAAAATCAGATGGGATGTACACATACTACATGTAGTGGGAGAGTTGGCAGTTGATTACGAATATACTGAGAAATTTCGTCAGTAAAACCAGATAGCTTCTGTCATGAAGGGATATTACTATATTACTCACATACTGTGAATATACTGCTAGTATATCAAGGGCCTATACAAACCGTTGACTTGGCCCCTCTAGAGTTGGCAGGCTGTTGTGTAAGGGGCCCTTCCTGATCAATATCTGGCCAGAAATTGGCAAAATCTCGATGGGGCAGGTGTAAAAATCCCATTGGATGGCGTTGGTTGAGTCTTCTTCATAGGAGTCTCCATAAGCTCCCATTATGATCTGATTGTTGGCCTGTGGGCCAAATGACTGGATCATCCTGATTTGGGCCATCGCAATGCTTGTTTGGGATACCGGCCAAATGAGTTGGAGTTACCCAGCATGCCCAGCGATACTCACATTTGTAGATTTGGCAGTAATTAACTAAAAAAAATGACTGGGGTTTTGACTTATGTGACTTTGTTATTCAATTACAGCAAGGATGGTGTCAATACTCCCATTACTGTGCACCAGGCTAGGGAGTGGATTTTTTCTTTCTAGTGTTGCCAGTAAAGCCAGGTGGGATATGAGTACATTGTTACTCATATCCAGATTGGATGTCGGTATATTAGTGGGCCAATGTTTCTGTTATGGAGTGTCAAGCTCACTTCTGCAAAGGTAGAGGTTCTGCTTCTTTCAGGTATTTGTGTTAGACTCACAGCAAATGTCTGAGGTTCATATTTCAGGGCTACAGCTGAAGCTCATTGTTAATCAGAGGTTCTACTTATTAATGGAGAGAAACCCATTTTTAAGGGATGACAAAACCTAATGTTAGAGCCACAAATTAGCCTGCAGACCGATTTCAGCCACTATCACTGGCAGCAACCTCCCTCTTCTGTTTGTATCCAGAACTATAGTAACATAACACGTCCATCAAATTCAACCTTTTAAGTCTATATACAACCTGCCTAACTGCTAGTTGTGTCGGCTCCAGCTCAAACACGCACTGTGGATTTTGGTGAAGAAACACAAGATTTAAAATTTCGCACCAAACCCCTCTGTGTGTGTTTGTTGCTGACACAATGGCTCCGGGTGCAAAAGAGGAAGGAGGCTACTGACAGCAGTAGGGGCTAAAATTGGCCTATGGATTTCGGCAGGCTGATTTCAGCCCTGTGTGTCCCTAGCCCTTTATCACTCACCTATTCCACCATCTTTTGTTTCCTCTTGCCCATTCTTTTCTAATTATGTATACATCTCTTCCCCCTCTCCTTCCTTTTGCCCCCTACCATTGTTTGCTTCCTCCTTTGAGCTTCCCACCCATTCCTTAATGTAACAAAAGGGATTCTCACAGGATGGGAAGAAACCATGTTCCTGGAAAAGTTGCATGACCAATGCCCTTCTCTGATCCAAAGTTCGGCGCAGCGAAGAGTACGGGGCCTTATCGTATTCCATTTCACCCAGTAAGTCTTCCGCCTCACTGCCTGCAAGGGATGTAACAGCAAGATTTTACCACTAAGAGTAAAGCTTGGGGAAGGTGAAAATGTAATGCCAAGAGGAAGACCCGTGAGCAAGGATCTGTCACGGCAAGTAGCAGAAGAAGCCTTCCTTACCTGTCCTTTCAAAGGTGAAAATGTCACCTTCGCATTTTGCACTTTTAGGTGTGTTGGGCTCAGAGCTGCAGCTGGAACGCCTCCGCATTTTTCTTTTTGGAGAGACTGGATCTTCAGTTGAAGAGTCCAGATCTAGGTTGGGAGACCAAACTGTTATAGATGCTCCCATAAGAGACATTTCAAGAATAATTCACCAAAGCCCACATAAGCATACACTAATCTGACACCTAATACCTAAGCCATAGACTGCACTTAACAGTAAAAATATCCTCACTTATTCTGTATAGGCAAATGTTGATACCTGTTGAGTTCTTGCGTTTCCTTCGGTAAGATCCTAAGATAGCACGAGGAGAAGTGGCAAGAGACTGGAGTGTGGGCGAAGGAAGCACTTCCTCTGGCTTAAACTCCGGTAGCTCAGCAAAGCGCTCCTCAAAATCCACTTCAGACAGGACCCTGCTAATAAAAGACCAGTAACTATTAAATGGGTTAGTAGTTAAAGGGATTCTGTCAAGATTTTTATGGTGTTGTTTTTATTTCTAAATTACACTGTTTACACTGCACATAATTCTCTCTACAATATAAAATTTCATTCCTGAGCCAGCAAGTGTATTTTTTTTAGTTGTAATATTGGTGTTTAGGCGCCATCTCAGGTCATGTGCTTTCAGAAAGAGCCAGCACTTTAGGATGGAACTGCTTTCTGGCAGGCTGTTGTTTCTCCTACTCAATGTAACTGAATGTGTCTCAGAGGGACTTGGATTTTTACTATTGAGTGCGGTTCTTAGATTTACCAGGGAGCTGTTATCTTGTGTTAGGGAGCTGCTATCTGGTTACCTTCCCATTGTTCTGTTGTTAGGCTGCTGGGGGGAAGGGTGGGGGGGTGAAATCACTCCAACTTGCAGTACAGCGGTAAAGAGTGACTGAAGTTTATCAGCACACAATTCACATGACTGGGGCACCTGGGAAAAGGACAGTATTTAGAGCCGAATGTCAGAATTCAAAATTAAATATAAAAAATATTAAATATAAAAAAAATCGCTTTTTTTTGCTCTTTTGAGAAATGGATTTCAGTGCAGAATTCTGCTGGAGCAGCACTATTAACTGATGCATTTTGAAAAAAAGAACTTTTCCTATGACAGTATCCCTTTAATTTTTAATTAGAGATTGTATTTAGCATTAAAATAAGGGGGTGGAAAATGAAAAAAAGAGCAAAGAGTACAGATGACGTGAAGAAAAAAAGCACTGAGAAATAAGCTAGTAGTATTGCAATATCTTCTCTAATACTGCAGGAAAGATCTTTTTCATGCACATAATAAGCTACTGCCTATGAATGGACCGGGCTTAGTAGAGAGGACAAAACTTCCTGCAAAACTCACTTATCCACAGAGTCAAAGGTTTTCTTGAGAGGTGGAGGGCGCACTTTCACTTTCTTCACAGGCCCATCCTTCCTTTCTGAAGCCTCAGAGAGAGATGTGCCGGCCTTTGCAGCCTCTCCAGACTGGGCTGGGGGCAGGGGAACAGGGGAAGAGGCAGTAGGGAGTCCTGTAGGAGGATTGGAGTCTAAACGAGTCTCTGTGACTTTAAAATCTGAAGAACACTGATAGAGAGAAAGAGAGAGGCGTATTAGAAACCCCTTTTTCATATGAACTATATACGCTGCAAGATCACTGCCTGTATACATAAATGCCAGCAGAGAGGAGAGGAATCCTTGAGTGTTCTACTTCTGTCCTGTGTATTCATTATAGAGATATCAGGGGACTGGTGGAGTGACTAAAACTAATTGACTAGATTCCCACCTACAGTCATACTACAGACACATAGAAGATGCTATGGGATGGAACTTTGTAAGGTTCCAGCTGCTAACATCCGCTTCACCACTGACAATTGTTTATCTAAAATTTTACTTTTCTTTTTCTTATCTTGGCTGCCTACCCTCAAAAGCAGCCAATGACTAAGTGCCCTGGTTGGTACGAAACGAGTAGGGTGGATGGAGATGCAAGTATACATTTTTTAACTTTGTAAAATAAAGATATATTTTTTAACTTAAAACTTTTCTGGTCCTGTGGATCCATTTGAGTGCCGGACAGCCCTGTTTTTTCTTCGAATTTTCTACCCTCAAAAGCACACATGTTCATTAGAGTGACCAATGCACATTAGCTCCTGTAACCTATAAATGCTCTATATACAGGGTAAATATTTCTATAATTTTTCCTAATTTATTAATGGTCACAAAGATCATCTTTCTATTTATGAATTACAATTAATTTGGGAAGAGAATCTATTTATTCCACTGCAGCTTAGATGAACTGATCTTCATTAAGCCAGTTGATGAATTTTGAATGAATTGATACATGCACTTTATGCACAGATAATAATCTTTTAATTTGTAAACATGCATGGTTGTTTCTTATAAGTGGCGATAAATTAGTACCATTTGTATAAGATAACTTGCTATAAGCAGGGTACTTTTCTTTTTTATAGAATCTTTTCGTGACATATAAATGTATAATGCACAAAAGCAAGGGCAGCTCGCTGACTGTGTCCCCTGGAGAAATGTCTTACATAGTGGTACTTCCTGAATCTTATAACTTTGGGCTTGATTGTCCCAATACTGTATCTAAAATCCCTATAATAAAACAGGGCTGCACTTATCATAACCCATGTTGTCTCTCTAATAAGGCAACTGCTATGCTGTTATGTTAGTGATCATCATCTTAGTGATGATAAATTATTATGAAGGTGCTAGTTACCCCAGGTTCTTTCTTAATACTTGGTGAGTGAGGAGGTTCTCTTTTGTCGTCAGGAAGAGGAGGTGCGGAACTTCTATCATCAGTCATGTTCTTTGCCCAGATTTCCCTGGATGCCCGATCTTCAGCTGTAGACAATCTCTGTTTTGCCTGCGCTGGTTCTCGGACGTGTGCAGGAGGGAAGGGGCTGACTGAGTAGGACTCTGTAGAGGGTTCACGCCCCATCGATGACCCACGAGACTCTGCAATATACCTGATGTAAAAATAGTTTATTGTCTACAGAACAGCTACAGTTAATGCCATCTTTTACAGCATTAAAGGAGTAGGAAAGCTACCAAAGTAGTTTAATGGCAATAGATTAGCCACAACAGTGCAAGCTAAAAGACTATATTTATTCTGTAGAATACTTTACCATACCTGAGTAAACAGCTCTAGAAGCTCTCTCTGTTTGTTTAGGACAGCAGCTGCCATATTAGCTTGGCGTGACCTCACTTCCTGCCTAAGTCTCTCACTGCTCACTCATAGCTCTGGGCTCAGATTACAGCAGGGAGGGAAGGAGGGAGGGGGAAAGGGAGAGGGGAGCAAACTGAGCATGCTCAAGCCCTAGCCCTGGAGGTTTAAGCTGAAAACATGATACAAAAGCCCGTGTACACAATAGAAGGAAAGAAATTGTGTTTTTTTTGACAGAGGACTCAGAGCAGCATTACTTAAAGGAATTGTTCAGTGAAAAAATAAAAACTGGGTAAATAGATAGGCTGTGCAAAATAAAAAATTTTTCAATATAGTTAGTATTAGTTAGTTAGTTAGCCAAATGTATAAAGGTTGGAGTGGCTGGATGTCTAACATAATAGCCAGAAGACTACTTCCTGCTTTGCAGCTCTCTTGGTTTCCGTTTACCAGGCAGTAACCAATTAGTGACTTGAGGGGGGGGGGTCATGTGGATCATAACTGTTGATTTTGAATCTGAGCTGAATGCTAAGGATAAATTGCAAACTCCCTGAACAGTTTTGTCCCATGTGGCCCCCCTTCAATTCACTGACTAACTCAGAGAGCTGAAAAGCAGGAAGTTTGATTCTGTTTTGTTCTGTTATACATCCAGTCACTCCAGCCTTTATAGATTACATTTTTGGCTGTTCTATAACATAATAAAAGTTACCTTAAAGGTGAACCAGTCCTTTAAGTCTACTAGAAAATTACGTAAAAAATGAAACCCAATAGGCTGGTTTTGGTTCCAATAAGGATTTTATTTTAGATCAACTACAAGGTACTGTTTTATTATAACAGAGAAAAAGGAAATCATTTTTAAAAATTTGGCGTATTTGGATAAAATTGAGTCTATGGGGGATGGCCTTTTCATAATTCAGAGCTTTGTGGATAACGGGTTTCCAAATAACCAATAAACATTTCACTTTATGCAGTCATAAAAGCATCGCTGACCCCATCGAAAAAAAAACAAATGCTTTGTAAGGCTACAAATGTACTGTTATTGCTACTTTTTATTACTCATCTTTCTAGGCCTCTCCTATTCATATTCCGGTCTCTTATTCAAATCAATGCATAGTTGCTAGGGGAATTTGGGTCCTAGAAACCCGATTGCTTAAAATGCAAATTGAAGAGCTGCTGAATAAAAAGCTAAATAACTCAAAAACCACAAATAATAAAAAATGAAAACCAATTGCAAATTGTCTCAGAATATCACTCTCTATATCATACTAAAAGTTATCTCAAAGGTGAACAACCCCTTTAAGTTACCATCTGTTTAATAACTCATCCCAATATTCAGGATCCAATGCAAAAGAAAGGTTGGTGAAGCCACATTCAATAAGATCATATGAAAAAGATACCTTGGTTCTGGAGTCTCCTCGCAGGGGGGTAAAGGTGAGGGTCGGGCAGTGTTGCGCACACATGGGGAAGGCGACGTTGCTTCATAGGACCCTACAGGGATGCTAGCTATGGTAGCTTTGACTTTCTGAGGAGGTTTTGGAAGGTTCCGTGGTGACTTTGAGGTTACCAGACTGAACGTGACAGAGGCAGCTAAAAGGGACAACATATGGGTAGCATATAGTCCGGTTATCAATTAAAATATGGGGTGGAAATATAAACACACTTATCAATCTCTGACAATTGGTTCCATAGTACTGTGATTTAGCTGATATATTGGCTTATTCTGACAATTGAAAGCTAAAGAGCTGTAAAATAGGCCTTATGTTTTTCTTAAAGATTTTTACTTTACATTTTTCAAAAACCACAAACAATTACAACAGAAAAAAGGAGAGGGATAGAGATAAAAAAGGAACAACAAAAAAAGGAAGGAAGTGAGGAAAGGGAACAGGACATTTATATATTTATATATCATTAACATGATTAATTATTCTGTAAGTCAAGCTAAGCGGCCCAGATAGCATCAAACTTCCCAGGGCAACTCAAGTGAGTTTCTGGCTCGGGAGGGAGTCATTCACTAATTTCTGTCACAAGTGTAGTGTGGGGGAGTCTAGGGATTTCCATCTCATTAAAGGACCAGTAACAGTGAAAATTTCCTTAATAAAATTCGTTAGTATGCTATGAAAAAAAGACGGCAACACATATTAAACTTTGAAATCGCGAAGTCTTTATCAAGAAATAACTTACCGAGACTCCACTTGCGCTCCTCTTCAGAGACGGCCACAGGGCGACAATCCATCGTGCGGCGCTCGATTTCTCCTCCCTGGCTATCTCCTATAAGGAAGGCAGGGAGGAGAAATGGAGCGCTGCACGATGGATCGCCTTTTCTGAAGAGGAGCGCAAGCGATGTTTCAGTAAGTTATTTCTTAACAAAAGACTTTTAAGTTTAATATGTGTTGGGGTCTTTTTTTCGTAGCATACTAACCAATTTTTTTAACATTTTTTTTGCTGTTACTGGTCCTTTTTTGCCTAGTAAAGCATCTGCAAATAGCGTATTCTGGAGTATGACCGAAGTTGAAGTGTCCCTGTTATTACCAGCAAGCAGATTCCTGGGGAGCGAATGTTTGGCAGGGTGAGATTCTCCTTAATGAATTGAAGAAACAATACAATTGCATTACCAGGCAGGACCAAAACACTAAAAACAGGGAGCCTATATCAAGATTGCATTTGAGATATTGGTCAGAGACATTGGCATATATTTTCACTAAGCAATAGGGGGTTAGATATGTCCTGTTCAGAAATTTTACTTGTATATATCAACCCCTCATAGAGATTGACACCTCTAGAGGCCTTATGCTTTTATTTCAGATTAATCTGTTAGAATCTCAGCCATATTAACGTTTATTCTCTTGGTGTAATTAAACCATGTATCCGTACCTGTTGCAGGGGTAGAGCTCGTTCCTGCTATACACGGTGCTGATGGAGAATTGATTGTCTGGGGGGAGGTGATGGCTTTAGGCAAGATAGTGGCAGGAATTGTAGAAATAGGACTTGTGCTGGATACAGTGTATACCACACTCTGGGCAGCAGGGGGCGCTGGCACAGTCAGTGCGTTGGACCCAACTGAGGGATATATTGCTGTCAGGACTTGGCCGCTGCATGTTTGCGGCATAGGAGGTGTGGAAGCTGGAGAAACTACTAATTGTCCCTGGGCAAGTAGCTGACTCTGGCCTAAAATAAGAAAGAGAAATAAAACATCAACCTTTTAAAAACAAAAATATAAAACAAACAACTTCACAAATATATCACACTATTAGACTACTAATTGAAATTGAAAATGAAGAAAGATCTAGTTTCACATGGAGCACTGAAATCCCAAACACCACAAATCTTAAAAAAACATACATACCAGCAGGCAGATACCAAGATATGGCTCTCCAAATTCTTTATAATTCATATTTTACCCCAATTAGAAGACATAAAATGGGTAAGCACACTTGGAGATTTGGGGAGATTAGTCGCCCGGCGACAAATCACCTCTTCTTCGGGCGACTAATCTCCCCAAACTGCCTTCCCGCCGGCTAGAATCGAAATCGCCAGTGGGATGGCACTTGGAGTGATTCATTTTCTGAAGTCACCCGAAGTTTCCTTGTGATTCAACTTCGGGCGACTTCGGAAACCGAAGCGATCCGAGTGCCATCCCGTCGGCGATTTAGATTCTAGCCAGTGGGAAGGCAGTTCGGGGAGATTAGTCGCCAGAAGAAGAGGTGATTAGTCGCCAGGCGACTAAATCTCCCCAAATCACCCAGTGTGCCCCTACCCTAAAGCTAACTTAATACATAATTTGCTGCCAGGCGACTAATCTCCCTGAATTTCCATGTGTGTCTCTGCTCTAAGGGTAGGGGCACATTGGGCATTTAGTCTCCTTGGCACCTGCGCGGTGCTTCGTATTCCGAAGTCGCCCGACGTTGCCTCACAACTTTGGGCGACTTCGGAATATGAAGTGCCGCGTGTGCAATGCCACAGGCGATTTTTCATTATAGCCGGCGCCAGACAGAGGTAAGGCGTTTGGGGAGCTTGGTCGCTGCAAAGACGAGGTGATTAGTCGCCAGACGACTAAATCTCCCCGAATCACCCAGTGTGCCCCTACCCTAGCTAAACTAACTTAATAATCTATGGTCCTACTCCCTAACTTTTTGGCAAGAAGTGATCTCATAGGGGGCACAGATGGCTAAAAAAAGCACTCCACAAATGGAATGGGCTTTATTTAGCAACACTACAGCATATACACAATTTACAAAACCAGTAAAAAATATGATGGGAAGACTAGCCGCAGCAGCTAGGAAAACTATACTACAACTCTAACCCGAAAAAAGCAAAATACTACAAAATTCATATTCAGATATAGAACATGGTATGATGTCAAAACATTAAAGGGGTTGTTCACCTTCAAGTTAACTTTTAATATGATGTAGAGAGTGATATTCTGAGAAAATTTGCAATTGGTTTTCATTTCTTATTATTTAAGATGTTTGAGTTATTTAGCTTTTTATTCAGCCACTCTTTAATCTGGTAGCTATGGTCCCAATTACCCTAGCAACCATGCAGTGATTTGAATAAGAGACTGGAATATGAATAGGAGAGGCCTGAATAGAAAGATAAGTAATAAAAATTAGCAATAACAATACATTTGTAGCCTTAAAGAGAATTTGCTTTTTAGAAGGGGTCAGCGATGCCCATTTGAAAGCTTCAAAGAGTAAGAAAAAAGCAAATAATTATAAAACTATAAAAAAGAAATAATGAAGACCAAGTGAAATGTTGCTTAGAATTAGCCATTCTATGACAAACTAAACGTTACCTTAAAGGTGAATCACCCCTTTAAGAGACCACCCATTGGTCATGGAATCGTCCCAATACCTCAGAACTTTACAGCACGAACGAGAACAACCAGACTACGCAACCCCCAGGAGTCATCAAATTAACAGATTGTTGTCTTTTTATCAAATATAATTCCTTATAGGGTCTTTATAAGAACTTTAGAAGAGCTGAAAGTTAGAAATATTACAATTTTCTATTTAGGATTACCCAATGGCACATACTACTAAAAAAAGTATATTATTATGAAAATGGTTAATTTACAGTACATGAAGCAGGGTTTTACATATGAGCTGGTTTATACAATATCTTTTTATAGAGACCTACATTGCTTGGAGGGCATAGTTTTCCTTTAAAAGAGAGACCAAGACCACTCACTCGATTAGCCAATGAAAAGAAAATGGTGTTGATCTATATATATATCTATATATTACAATCCCCTCACATCCAGAAGGTTTAGCAAAGAAGGAACTAAATCAAATTACAAGCTAAAAATGTATGACAGCACCTGCGCAAGTCACACTCTCTTACCTGTAATCAGAGGCTGCACGATTGTCTGGCCATTTGGACCTATAGCTGTGAATCCAAGGGCCATAGACTGCACACATGGGGCAGAGCCTGAAGGTGCTGTGTGAGAATGAGTGCTGCTGGTCACCAGAGGGACAGTGGGAACCCCTGCGGAGGGCACATAGGTGATCCTGTTTCAAAGGAAAAAAAAGCACTTTGAGTAAGACTCCAATACAGCTGGCAGGGTGTACAACTACTATAGCTCATGTCACAACAGGTATGGGTGTTTATTAACTTAAAATAACAAAAAAATGAAAGGATTTTAAAAGAATGACCATATAATGTAATGGTGTCTTACAACAAGCTGTGTAGAATCCCATTGTTTGCTACCGAGCTTATCTGTTAAGTATCCTGTGCCTTTTATCCCTTTTCAGCTTTGAATGGCTGCCCCCATGGCTACACAGCAGCTTGTTTATATAAACTATAGTGGTGTTTCTGAAGCAAACACACTAGTTTTACAAAGGCAGGGCAACAGTATATTATATTTAAATTACTTTAAGACACCTTTTTGTTGTTACTGCTCCTTTAAGATATGCAGCAGCAGTGAGAATCTGCAAACCAGTGGCTCTCCAGCTTTAGCTACAATAAAACTTACAGGGATGGTTGGGGATGTTGGAAATTACCCTTTGGCATAAGCTGGAGAGCTGCATAGCCAAACCCAAACAATATTCTGTGGGTAACATTTACTAACTTTTTTGTGCAAGTTATCCTTTACCTGGTTGATGATGGCAAAACAACCTTTTGAGGTTGTGAAGTTGCTGCCATTACAGCTGCTGTTGCCATGGTGACAGGGGTGGCATTCTGGAGTGGAGAACTGCCTGGTGGTACTAAGGCACTCTGGGCTGGAGCCGGTGATTGTACCATTGGCATTGGAGTGATTTGTATTATCTGCAAGAGCAAAAGGCAGGGGATTAATGAAAACTCACTGGGGTTTGGGTGCTGGAAAAATATAGTTGAACATTTGAAGGAACGCAGGTTGTCTATGCCTGATTTCAATCCAGGCATGAAGGTGGCCATACAAGTGCAGAACTAAACTGCCGATTTGGTTCCTCCAGATTCTTATGTACCTGTGTATGGAGCCAATGGCCTGCACGACTGATATCTGAGTGAAAATCCTGTAGAATTGGCACATTTATGTGGCTCTCATCCGATGAGTCTCCCAAATGATGATTCAATTGTTGCCCTAATTGGTGGCCAAATTAGCCGCTTATTTGGTAACCTCTCCAAACAAGTGGATCTGGCGGTGTATGGCTGCCATAATACAGAATGCAGATACAAACACAGGTTCTGGAACTGTTATTTTAAATTAACTAAAATAAAGTATTAACATTTATAACATATATATATTTTGTCTGCCTTGTAGAGAGTGAGTGTGTGTTTGTGTGTGTCCCTCTCTGTTGGACAGTTATGCAGGGGATTGCCGGGATATTTAGTTCTCTAGTTTGGAACACAAATAGCTGTCAATCTTGTATAGCATAAATTTAATGTGTTATCTTACTTTGTTGGTGGGCTGAGCCCCGTTCTGCACTGGAAATGGAGGGGTGACAAGTGGTATTGGTGCAGCAGAGCCAGTCCGCACTGTCACATGAGGAGTAGCCATAGGAACTAGCATCTTGCCCTGAACCTGAGCGTTAGGAGAGAGAATTCCAGCACCGGAAAGCAATTGTGTGGAACTCCCGGACAATGGGGCAGGTGACACAGATTGAGCTGCAGAACAGAGAGAGTGTCAGGAACAACAGTTCAATGATTTTTTTGGAAAAAGTTTAACGCAACGGTTAATGGAAAGAGGAAACAGAAAGGAATGAACCATATTCTACCTTTTCCAGCAGCTGAAACAATGCCGAGAGAGGGGCTTGCAGGAGGGCCAGGCTGAACGATTGGAAGGGCCTGAGGTGTAGCAATCATCTTTGCATTGGCAGATGGAAGGGTGAAATGAATGCTTGCAGCAGTGCCCCCTGGCAGTTGCTGTGGGATTGTGGGTAATATGTACTGCACTTGGGTGATGCTTCCCCTCTTGCTGGCTGCTGCAGGAAGCAACTCCTGAGGTTGCAGGATACGTAGAGGCACCGCTCCGTTGGAATTCCCTGCAGGATTCTGAGTTATAAACTGCAGGGCTGTGACAGGAGCATGGGCGGTTCCATTGCCAGTAGTGGGTGCTGGCTGCCCATAGCTTGACGCTCCCACTACTAAGTTGGTTACTATTCCACCAGCTGGCTTGTTTTGTGAGTGAGGAGAATTGGCTGGAGATGGCAGTTGCTGCATTGGCTTTCTGTCATGAGCATAGAGCACCCCAATTCCCACATGTGATCCAGGTATTCTGCTCTCACTCAAATCGCTGCTGCTTCTGCTGACAGGCAGTGGTTTGCTTGCTATGGGCACAGGTGTGCTGCTAACAGGCTTCACTACATTAGTGACGACTGTGGATGCTGGTTTTAGACCTGAAGGAAGAATCCCCTGGGGACCAGACACTAGCACTGTGCCTAAAGTGGGTAGAGGAGGGCGGCTGTCAGGCATTCCTCTGTGCCCTTCATAGGACATTGGTGCAGATGAATACATGCTACTGGAAGGGTGATTAAATGGTAAACTAGGTAGAACCAGCGGCTGAGGAGGCCCACTTGAGATAACAGACTGAGTACTGTATTGGACAGTGGGTACCGCCCCATCCCCAACAGCTTTCTGCCCCCCATCAACACTGTGCTTGCGCTTGTAGCTGGCAATAGGGTCCACCAGAGTAAAGCGTACTTCTGGATTTCGTTTGGTTTGATGTTGAGTGGAAGGACGAGGAGGAGGTTTAGCAGGTGGTAAAGGGGGGTATCCATGGGGGTAAGAAGTCTGTGGATGGTCACTGGACTTTGGGGACTCTGCCATATTCTGTTGTCTTTCTGACTTCAGGCCTTCATTTGAGACAGGGAAAGTCCCTGACTGGGATGATGTTCGAATGACAGGTGAGAAAACACGCTGGGGTTGCACCTAAAGTGTAATCAAGATATAAAGAAATTAATATAGTGCACCTTAATCTTTTCTCCCAACAGAAACTTTGGTTTTACATGTTAAATGTGTGCACTATGTCATAATAATGTGCAATACCAAAGGTATGAAAAACATTGTCTGTTTTGCTGTTGCATTACCTATTCCTATTATCCACCTCTAGTAAGTAATCAAATAATTTCTTTACATTTTTTAAAAAAAAAAATACTCCCATTAAATGAACACTCACCTTGCCCTCTACTTCATCTCCAGATCTGCCATCACTATCGCTGTCGGTCACCCGCTCCTTACATTTCAAGTCAATATCAGGGCATCCAAAGCCATCATCAGCTGTAAAACAGGAGAAAAGATTGGAGAATACAATAGGACAGAGATGGACAAAAAAATGTACCTCTTTTGGAAATTAAGTATAACGGTGTGCAAGCTTACCTATTACATCATCATCCCCATCTTCTTCACAGATTACCATCCTCTCCTCATCACTGGTCATGTCCTCGCTTGCTGTACGTTGGGGGTGGTAGGAGCCAGGTAGGGAAGAGCAGGCTTGGGAAGCTGGGCATGTGGGGGACTCACTGAGAGCTGGGACTGAAAATGATGTGGAGTCTGGGCCCCCAAATGCTGTTTTCTGCACTGGATAGGGGGGGCGATTTGAGCACATCTGCAGACAAATGCAAACATTAGCTTCAAAAGTTATAATAATAAGCCTCTTAATGTCACCATTATACCGAAAAGTAGTGCAAATCTGACCCAATCTTGTAACCCATGGAAACCAATAACAATTTTCTTACATATGTCCAACTGGGCTACACTAATCTACTACTACTGCTACGACTTACTACTGCTGCTGCTGCTGCTACTACTACTACTCATAGGTCACCAAATTTACAACATAGTGCCAAAGTCATCAAGCACTGTTGGGTAAGACACTCCTGGTCTTACCCCTGGGCAAGACTAGAATATATGAAAGCATAGTATAATAAATGTTTTTATGCAGACATATTCAGATTGATTTAGCCAAGACAGACAACATGGCTAGTGCTACATCTGCAGACAGTCTAGAGAAATAGGCTACACTCACATACTAGTATGTGAAAATAAATAGAGAATTTTGACCACTGGTAGCTACTACCCTTGGCTCAAGTTAATGGGAAGAAATTCCATGGTGGGTAGTGGCATTTTGACTGTCGGTACAAGTAGCAGAATTCAGAAACATGTACTTACCACAGTAGTTTTGCTATCATACAATAAGTTTGAGTCAAGCAAAACATGGGTGTCCAAGATGATTAGACATTCACTAATTTGTCTTACTCCACTGTTGGCCCAGTGAAACATTCAGTGGTAGCTATTAGTCACCCAACTTCTACTGATGGTCCACTCATGGTCTATACCTGTTTGAGCTCCTGCAGAGCCTGGCTGTCGTCTCTGTGCTCTATGCTCTGCACGGCGCTATGAGAAAAAGCTCGTGGCCGGGATATTTGAGTAGAAGAGCTTGATGAAGGAGGCAGGCCAGTTGCCAGAGCTGAGGTGGAGGCTCCAAGCTTTGACTCAGATCCCAAGAGGAGCCCTGAAGGTGGAACCTCAGCAGCAGCTGTAAGGTAACAAAGACCAGCCATGAAATGTATGAGGATGTGGAAAAATGTCAGTAAGGTTTATTATGCAATGACACTTATAGTATGTGTATCCTTAACTACCTCCAGCGGCAATCATGGTTCCAGTCTCTGACATGCTTCTCTCTCTCATCTCCTTGTGCACTCCCCATGGACCTGGCATGACCTGTTTTACATCAGAGCTGGACTTCTTACGGTCCTTGTTACACCATTTCCAATCTGGGTGAGCTTTAAAGTGCGCTTCTTTGACCTGTTACAAATAAAGGACAAACTTTATACAAAATGGAAAATTACTACGATGTACATAAATTCAGCTTATAAATAGGGATGCACCGAATCCAGGATTCGTTTCGGCATTCTGCGTTTTTCAGCAGGATTCGGATTCGGCCGAATCCTTCTGCCTGGCCGAACCGAATCCGAATCCTAATTTGCATATGCAAATTAGGGGCGGGGAGGGGAATTGCGTGACGTTTTGTCACAAAACAAGGAAGTAAAAATGTTTTCCCCTTCCCACCCCTAATTTACATATGCAAATTAGGGTTCGGATTTGGTTCAGTATTCGGCCGAATCTTTTGTGAAGGATTCGGGGGTTCGGCCGAATCCAAAATAGTGGATTCGGTGCATCCCTACTTATAAATATTAGATGTATACTATATGTATTGTATTCTTCTATTAAATGCCAAGATATAAATGAGAAGTGTATTGTTTACTTAGAATGATGCTTCTCTGTCTATTGTGAAGTTCTATATTTTTTGCCTCAGATGAGTTAAACCTCAAAAAACTGCAACATCTGGTTTTAACTGAAATATCATTATGGTCTATAACTTTAATGAGGCAAGGAATCTGACACTACAAGTCATATTTATAAAGAAATTGATAAAAATGTTGTGGTAGAATGTCCACTGAGAAGTGTAAAAAGGTGTGTTTTGCCTTTAATTTCTCCCCCGTAGAAGTTGAAAGCTGTGTCTAAACAGAGAAGGTTTCTCTGCTTAAAGGAGAAATATTGCATATTATGTTTTGTGCTTCTGTGCCAGCCCAAGGCAACCAGAGCCCTTTAGCAGTAAAGATCTGTGTTTCACATACCAAACCTTACGGAAGAGTTGTGGGAGGAAACCCTGAAACAGATACCAGACTTAACAATATCTATCAAAGACATATATATTCAAATAAAACTTCTAAACCGGGTATATCTCACTCCGTACAGGATCTCCAAAATATTCCCCCAGGCATCTGATCCATGTGTAAAATGGATATTGGTTCTTATATGCATGTATTTTGGCAATGCCCATCAATCCAGTCCTTCTGGAGAGATATTGTGTATTACATATCAGATGTTCTAGAGTTACCAAGAATATTGTCACCTCTGATTTGCCTACTTGGGAGTACAGGAAGATATGGACATTAATAACCACACCAGACTATGTTACCTTCAACTTCTTTATTATGCTAAAAAATCTATTCTTCTTAATTGGAAAGCAACAGCCCCACAATGATACAATTCTGGTGCAACCAGAACAACTCCCTGTTTAACCAAAAACTAGGGATGCACCAAATCCACTATTTTGGATTTGGCCGAACCCCCGAATCCTTTGTGAAAGATTCGGCCGGATACCTAACCCCTAATTTGCATATGCAAAGTAGGGGTTAAAAGGGGAAAATATTTTTTACTTCCTTGTTTTGTGACAAAAAGTTCCCTCCCTGCCCCTAATTTGCATATGCAAATTAGGTTTGTATTCAGTTCGGCCGGGCAGAAGGATTCGGCCAAATCCGAATCCTGCTGAAAAAGGCCGAATCCTGGCTGAATCCCGAACCAAATCCTGGATTCGGTGCATCCCTACCAAAAACTGACATATCTTGCCAGGAGTTGCCCGCAGAAATTTGATGCAGTCTGGGGTACTTGGGTATCAATCCATGATGCAAAAACAAACTCCACGGAATATTCACAAAATCAAGTCTTTGAAAATGTTTGAACCCTTTCTCCTCCTCTCTCCGCTCCAAACTCTCCCTTCTCGCCTTTCCTCTTCTTTACAACAAACGTGTATTTTAAATAATTTCACTGCACATGTTCTGTGCTGCTGTCACTTACTGAGCTTAGGGACCCACTCACAATATACAGTACACATAGAATAGAAATGTCATAATATAAGGCTGATTAGTAATTAATACAGATAATTACTACATGGCAGCACAGAAACCAGAGCTACTACCATCAGAATTTAATAATCAGCCCTGTAGCGTCAGCTTATATTACAGGCCAACCTCATTTTCTGCTTGATAATTTGTGACAAACTCTAAGCTTAGCTTCTCAACAGCTGCTCAGAGCCCACTGAGCATGTGAGTGTAACACTTTCCAAGACGGTGACCCCCCCCCCCCCGTGACAAGTTTGAAGTTCTGGATCATAGCTGCTATTGAGAAGCTTAAACTTTAGGCTGGTACAATAAGGTCATTATATAAAATATGATATTTTTAGCGATATTCATTTTTAGGGTTTAGTTTTTCTTTAAAGGATTTTGCGATCTGGTCCTGGAAGCTATAGTGTTTGGAAAGAAACCACAATCCATTCCAGTGGTCCAGTTCCCATGTTGGAGCTCACTTTTCACAGGAAGGCTGTGCTGTGAAAAGGTTTTTAATCATAGTTAAGTGTTAGGAAGGTCTCTCAGAGCAGGGCAAAAAACAGGAGAGGTTACCTGTCTGTGTTAGGGACTCCCAAAGGGTTGGGGGTGCTGCCTGCCACTGCAAAGAGCAGATGGAGACATGAACAGGTGATTGAGATTGAGTCTAAAGTGATTGAGGTACTGCCAGAAGATGAGCCAGGCCAGAGGCTTGTGAATTTGTATCTCTGGAGGGGAGAGTCAGAAGAATTATTCCAGAGTGTGGAAGCCACCCTGTATTGTGAGACCCCAGTGTGGGGAAAAGTTTTGAATGCGTGCTGTCAAAACGCTAATAATGAACTCTGTTCCAGTGACTTTATGATGGGCAAAGTTTGCCTAAATAAGTTTTTGCCTGAAGACGCTGTATCCCTGTCTTTATGCTCCTGATCCTCTTCTTACCTGCCTACCATAGCTAATTTCCCCAAAAAATTGCATGTACAAGAAGCCAGCTTGTCACAGTGTGCACAGCAACCTCTACCCTAATTCTTTATGGTCTAATTAAGGAAAATAAATAGAAAATGCAGATGTCTATAAATATGGATAGCAGCCTGCAGTCTCCTATTCATCAATGATTTAGAATATTGTGAAATGATACGAGGTACCTGGAAGGCAAGGTCATGGTACTTCTGCTTCTCCTTCGGTCCTAGTGCATACCACCATTCTCCCAGGATTTTGCTGACTGTACGGTTGTCCTGGTTTGGGTGGCGCTGATGTACAAGCGCCCGATGCCGCTTGCTGAAGATCATAAAGGCATTCATTGGGCGTCGGATGTGATCCTTCTCCCGCTGCTAGAACACAAAAGAGTAGGTAAAAAGATGTGACAGACACTGGAAATCTATAAAGACAGTGGGGGTTACTTATCAACACTGGGCAAATTTGCCCATGGGCAGTTACCCTTGGCAACCAATCAAATTGTTGCATTCATTGTTCTACTTGTAGTAGCCTGAAAAAAGCCAATCCCGATTGGTTACTATTGATTACTGTCCATGGGCAAATGAGCCCCAGTGTTGTGCCATCTAATTGTAGCCATCACCCCTTCGGTTGAGAGTGGAATACTAAAAGTTTTAGTTGAACTATGACAGGTTGACCATTCCAGATCTAGAATATGAAGAACTCCCTTACTTTATTGGGGCTGCGCCCATCTTTCTCCAAAGAAGAGTCCCTTTCCTTGGGCAGTGCACTTAGTGACTGTGTCCGACGTTTCCCACCAAGCATAGGTAGCTGCAAATCTGGTGGCCCAATCGGAAAGAATCTGAGACGTAGAGATAAGAGATTATTTAGATGGGAATGCAAGATCATTTCATAACGACTAAAGGAACAGTTCAGTGTGAAAATAAAAACTGGGTAAACAGGCTGTGAAAAATAAAAAAAATGTTTCTGATATAGTTAGTTAGTTAGCCAAAAATGTAATGTATAAAGGCTGGAGTGACTGGATGTCTAACATGATAGCCAGAACAAATAGTGTTAGTCTATAGCCTCAAACCATTTCCCCCTAAACCTTGTGCTGTTATCTTTTTAGATGATACTGTGCCAACTGGAAATGCCTGCAGCGATTACAAGCCTTTCCCATGATAGTGAATGGGAATTGTGCCACCTGGGCACAGAAATAGAACGTGAATATCATGAACATAAATACTCTTCACTTGCTTTTATGTATAGTAAGCATCATGAATCCCATGCATGCAGAAACAAAGAAGTAGCAGCATATGGCTGTGGCGTTGGTCATAGTGATGTATTAGTGCATTCTAGGACTGCCCACAATCCACTTCTTCAAGTATTATGTCATCAAGCTGTTACTCACGCATCATCATGGTCACTCTCGGTTTCACTGTCTCCTCTGTGGTCCCCTGTTGTTCCCTGGGTCAAGCTCTCGTGGTGCTGTGACTGCTTAGCAAGCTCCTCAGTAGGCGGCTGAGCAACAATGTCAGTGTGGGGAACGGCACATCTCTCATCCTCAAAGCTTGCCACTGGCACGGTCTCATGTGCAACTGATGCAGATTCTGGGGGTTCTGCAGAGGCCAGATAGAAGTCTAGATGACTACTGATTGTAGATGAGCTGGTGCAAAGAATAAGCAGAATAGACTTACCTTTACTCTGATTTGAGGCTCCAGGATGATTGACAGGTTGCTGAGCCTCTGAGGGCTGGACGGATGAATCTGGCTGACTTGGAGCCAGAAAAGGAACCAATGAGTGCCAGGGAAACACTGCCACAGATCTCGGCTCCACGTTTGTCCATACTGAAAGGGAAACATAGCAGAAGAACAATCAGTCAAGCAATAAAGAAAAGCATTCGTACAGTTATACATTTTTTGCTTTGCATTCTCATTCATAGACAATTCTGCATATTTCACATATTCTGTCTACCCATGCATTGTTCTCCATGTAAAGTGAACGTTGCATAATAGCTGTATAGTCATTTGCTGACTGATGAACTTAATCTATTGCTGGGAAACAAATCATTTTGGCTGGGGGGGGGGGGTTGCCAGGCTGTCTTCTAAGAGAACAAGTCCTTAAATAACCTAACCCAGAAAAATGAAGTGAAAACACGTTTAGAGATAAAAGTCCTTCCAGGTTGCATTATGATGAAAGGGGGAGAGAAAACAGAGGTGAACATTTGAAGATAGATATTGAGTGTAGGCCTGGACTGGCAATCTGTGGGTTCCGGCAAAGAGATGCCACAGAGAGTGAATATATGTATATATATTATATTCTATCTCTGATAGAACTGGCACCCATTAATATGGCATAACAATATTTTCTGAACAGGCAGATGGTCCAGTAGCTAATAATATATTGCTCGTCTATCCCATCATGGGTCCCTCTACTACTTATTTTACTCTGGTTTCCCCCCCCCCCAAGGACCCCCACTTATTATTTTACCAGTCACCTGGGAGTTGGGAACTGGTAAGTAGGATGGTGCCTATGTGATGCCTTGTGGCACCACATAAATTGCATATCCGACCACTGGCCACAATCTGTTACTCCCAAAACACATCCATGATCTGCTTATTCCCTGCCCACTACCCCACATCCCTGCCCCTTACTGTCCTGCAAATTGCACCTTTGAGTCTTACTGGGTACCCTTTGCTATGGGGCCCACTGACTGGACTCCCCCCTGATGGCACCCGGGGGGCAGCATATTCAAATCAGCATGATTTGGCCACTATGTAGATGTGTCAGCTTGACCAACCAAAAGTTGTTCTCTTAGACAATAGAACCAAGTGAGCCACCCATGACTTTGCCAAAACCCCAAGAACGGTATAGAGATGTGCATGGAAATCAGCCAGAAATGACACATATTTTCCTTTTGACTGTGCCTTTTGACTATTCTCTTGCTAAGGCACGGATTCAGGTTACAATGGGGGTCAATTTACTGCTACAGAAATCCTGAACTCTTCTAAATCAAAATTCTTATTAACCTGGTCATGCACTGGATACCCAGGCAGGTCTCTGAACAATTGACAAATGGATAGTACTTATAGAATCTGGCCATTCACAGGCAGACTAAATACACTGCAATAAGATATCAGGATGGTCTGTTGAAACTGAATCTCCCCAAATGCAATCCATGCCCAACTGGTAAGGTCGCTATCAGCCATACAGTTCTATCAAATCAGGGCAAGTACAACCAACTTAAAAGCACTAGTCAGATCTGCGTACATCAAAATGTTGCTGAACTACAACAATCATGTCAACTAGGAAATTGTGTCAGTGCCATTACACATCTGGTTGCTAGGGTCCAAATTGCCACAGCAACCATACACTGATTTGAATAAGAGACTTGAATATGAATAGGAGAGGGCCTAAATAGGAAGAGGAGTAATAAAAAGCAGCTTAAATTGTAGCCTTACAGCGCATTTGTTTTTAGATGAGGTCAGTAACCCCCATTTGAAAGCTGTAAAGAGTTAGAAGAAAAAAACAAATAATTCAAAAACTATAACCAATAAGACCAACTGAAAAGTTGCTTAGGATTAGTTAATCTATAACATACTAAAAGTTAATTAAAGGTGAACCATCCCTTTAATTTAGAATTTTTATGAATGTTAATGTTATGGCTGGTGGAATGCTTTGCTTGCGCTTGTATGAGTGCAGTTGCGTATACCGGCAAAGGAACGGCACAAGCTGTAGAAGCAGGAAGTGCTCCATTGTTCTTGTTCCTGTTTTGTCAGACTTGCACTGACAACGGGACAACCTCAAAGGGGTCCGCTCTAGAGAAAAAAACTGCTCACATTCAGTGGATACACTACAACACTTACATAGAAAAAAAACATACTCTAAGGGTAACGACACGAGGCAAATTTGTATTGTTCAAAAATGCAGCATGGTTCATGGCACCCCCCAAAAGCATTTAAGCATAAAACATAACCGATCATTGTAGAATAACTCACCAAAGTAGACTTAGTGGCCCAGGTGCTCCTGCCCCAGGTCTGCAGCTCAAGAGTAGGGATGGGCGAATTGTTTCGCCTCATTTAGCCGAAAAAATGACGCCCATAGACTTGTATGGAGACGTGCGTCAATTTTTTTTTGACGCCCATAGACTTTAATGGGCGTCTGCGACATTTCGCTGGCGGCGAATTTTTGGCGAAACAAAACGGGTCAAATTCGCCCATCCCTGCTCAAGAAAGCAGACAATCCGTATGCAGACAAACAAATGTTGGTGCAGGGCAACATATAGATCAAAATAGAAAAACCTTTATTCTTACAATCATCTCTAGCCTAAAGCGTTTTGTGTCACTAAGACACTTAATCATAGACCTATGATTAAGTGTCTCAGTGACACGAAACGCGTTAGGCTGGAGAGGATTGTAAGAATAAAGGTTTTTCTATTTTTAGTACAAATAAGTAATTCAGGCGGCACTCCAGGTAGGTTTGAGGGTGTTTATTGCAACATTAGGGTAACCGCATTGCCTTACGCGTTTCGGAAACATTCCCTTAATCATAGGCATGATGAGATAATTGTATAGATAAAGGTTTTTCCATTTTTAGCTATCAGTTTTTCTATTTTTAGCCAACATTTATTTGTCTGCTCGTGGCACCCCCCAACAGCCAAAGACAGACTTACATACACTGGACAGGGGGTTCACATACACAATTAACATTGACACAAATACTAAAGCTGTCAATACAAGATGACACACTGAGCTTGAGATATACTCCCAGCAGCAGGTAGAAGTGTATTGGGCATGTAATGGGCACAGTGGGGTAGCATCTTCCGGAATCCCGCTGTCAAAAGCTGCCATCCCTGCAGGGATAATAGACTAGATGCAGGTTAGGCTTCATACACATGGCAGTCAGGACCTGTGTGTTTATAGAGCGAGACTACACATCCATGGCACAGTAATGTTGCAACCAGGACTGCCCATAATACAGAGTGACTTATAGGAACCAAGAAGTTAAAGTGTTTTATAGTAATTATATTATCATGTACTGTTGCCCTGCACTGGTGAAACTGAAGCAAACACTGCTATAGTTCATATAAACAATAGTAGCAATGGTGGAAATTGAAAAAAGGTTATATTGACAGGTTAAATAGTGGATAACAGATAACACCATTATGTTCTATAGCGTGTATCTGCTGTGTAACCTGAGCCTTTTCTCCTTTGAATGGCTGCCCCCATTGCTACACAGCAGCTTATTTATATAAACAATAGTAGTGTTTCTGAAGCAAACACACCAGTTTTACCAGTGCAGGGGCGAAATACCAGTTTTACCAGTGCAGGGGAGATATATTTTTATTACTTTAAATTATGGATGCACCAATCCAGGATTCGGTTCAGGATTTGGCCTTTTTTTAGCAGGATTCAGATTTGGTCGAATCCTTCTTCCCAGCGGAAATGAATCCTAATTTGCTTATGCATTTCTTAACAATGAAAATCAGTCTGTTTTAGTGATGGCAACTTTGTTAAACCTGCACCTACCCTACCTCCCAGATGGGGAGGGCATTGTGGTTGCACCACTGGAGGTGCCCAACATCAGGGAGAGCCCAACATCAGTGGAAAAGCTGGAGCACTGGGGAAAAATTAGACCCGTCATCTAATTTACCAGCCCGAATCTGCCCAGACTGCGGGTTTCTTCCCTTCTTTAGACCAATGGCACACACAGCAGTTTTTGGGTGGATAATTCAACAGGCATCAGTGATCTCCTCCCACAGCCCCACTGAGTTCAATAGGAAATGTATGAAAGTGCACGGATGAGCTCTATTTAGGCCAAAAGCTCTCCCCAGTGCATTTTGGGCTAAAAATAATCACACCCTGCTTCTGTGAGTTTTCCATTCAAGTCAATGGGGCTGTGGGGTGCAATCGTGTATATGTTTAAAGGAAAACTATACCCCCAAAACTAACACTTGAGCAACAGAACGTTTATATCAAAGAATCTTACCAAACTGGAATATATATTTCAGTAAATATTGCCCTTTTACAACTCTTGCCCTGAGCCACCATTTCATGATGGTCTGTGTGCTGTCTCAGAGATCACCTGACCAGAAATACTGCAGCTCTAACTGTAACAGGAAGGAGTGTGGAAGCAAAAGACACAACTCTGTCTGTTAATTGGCTCATGTGACCTAACATGTATGGTTTGTTTGTGTGCAACATGAATCTTAGGATCCCAGGGGGTGGCACTTGTTTTTTAAAATGGTAATTTTCTATTTATGATTAACCAATGGCACATACTGCTAAAAAAACTCAAAACTGCTGTGTATGTCACTGTCCTTAGATCTAGTTTTGATTTAATTGTTAACCCTACTAGTGACACCCAATGCAGAGTCAAGCGTATTGGCCATGTTTTAAAGAAAATACATAGGATAAGTATGCCTTTTTCTCTGCCTTTGTGTCTCCAGAAATTTATTACCCCCCACAATCCATACCATTGCTGTTGCATTTGCTGCGACTGCTTCATGAGTCATGCTTTCTTACCAGAACGTCTACAATTACATCCTCAATGCATACTGTAAATGACTATGGACAGGAAGTAGATACAGTCACATGATTTCCAGGAACAGGTTTTTGCATATATTCAGAAGTGACATTGTAACTGTTTATACAAATAGAGTCATTTGCTTATCGTGCTCTTTTAACTATGTGATCAGAATTGTTTGCAGAACCTGGTTTCTCCCTGTTCAGGTTTTTATACAACCAAAACTTGCCTTCAAGCCTGGAATTCAAAAATAAGCTCCTGCTTTGAGGCCACTGGGAGCAACATCCAAAGGGTTGGAGAGCAACATGTTACTCACAAGCTACTGATTGGGTATCACTGATATACACCAACCTCAGATGGAACCACACAGCTTGACAGCACCTCTGAATGGCACATTACAGTCTATCATCCATCCTCATCTCAGTTGGGGTAACTCAAGACTCCATATTTACACAACTTCTATTCTAAACTGATCAGCTCCTTTGGGTTTCAGATGAAACCATTCTTTCATGACTTGTGACTTGTCAAAAAGCAATCTCTTAATTTCATGATGACTACAATTTAACCAAATTAATTTGCATTCTCTCTACCTTCTACGTCCATTCTTTTGGTTTGCCATAAACACCAGTATAGATAACCACATATTCCCACTTCCCAATATGACCTGCATTTAAAACATTTCCCGTATCTGACCCTGCCCACACACGAAACAGCCAAAATACTCATCCATGCTCTCATCAAGCTCAGAGACCTAAGAGAGTATACATTTTCCTAAATATAACCTTCACTCTGTACATGCCCTCCTTTTTTTCTCCACACTGATAGCTTTTTCATACCTTTAGGGCAGGGGCACAAGGGCAGATTCGGGGAGATTTAGTCACCTGGCAACTAATCGTCCCTTCTTCGGGGCGATAATCTCCCAGAACTGCCTTCCGACCTGCTATAATGAGAAAACACCAGCGCAATGGCAATCTTGGCACTTCAATTTCTGAAGCCGCCCGAAGTTGCCTCACGAGGAAACTTCGGGCGACTTCAGAAATTGAAGTGCCGCGAGTGCATTGCCGCAGATGATTTTTTATTTCAGCAGGCAGAAGGCGGTTCGGGGAGATTGTTGCCCCAAAGAAGAGGTGATTAGTTGCCAGGCGACTAAATCTCCCCGAATCTGCCCATGTGCCCCTGACCTTACATGGACTTTCCCTATGCTGCACCCATCTTCTGGATTTCCCTTCCCTGTTCTACTTCACATTCCCCCAACCTACAGGCCTTTAAGTCTTCACTTAAAGCTCACCTCTTCATTCAGGCATATTATCTAATTCTACCCCCCAAAAACCTGACCAGCTTTATTAACATCCTCTTCTCTTTCACTGATTAATGGCTTACCCATTGTTACTACACAAATGCCAACAGGTAGACAGGGTGCTTATTTTTTAATTAACGTAGAAGCAATAATACAGGTATGGGACCAGTTATCCAGAATGCTAGGGACCTGGGGTTTTCCGGATAAAGGATTTTTCTGCAATTTTGATCTTCATACCTTAAGTCTACTAGAAAACCATGCAAACATTAAATAAACCCAATAAGCTGTTTTGCCTCCAATAAGGATTAACAATATCTTATTTGGGATCAAGTACAAGGAAAAAAATTCTAAAAATTTGGATTATTTGGATAAAATGGAAGATTTCCTTTCTGTAATTCGGAGCTTTCTGGATAATGGGTTTATGGATAACGGATCCTATATCTGTTTTTTGAGCTAAAGACCTAATTTTGCCATGGTTTGATTCAAAATCCCAAATTTTCCATCATAGTGCCAAATTAGCCATATAAATCACCCACATTAACTTCTGTTACCCCTCAGCTATCCACCTCTATTGGTCACTGTGCATGTTAGCTCTATAACCATTTTCTTCATTCCCTTAGCTACCCACACGTACCCAGATGTCTGTATTTCGAACATTCTACCAAACCATCTCAGGGTGTTATTTACCCAGGGGACCTGTTTCAATAACCCATTCTATGATCCTATAAGACCAAAGTTGACTTGTCAAATATAAACAAAATCATGTGCTGAAGCATCTTGTCCATAGATAAGGAAATGAAAGAAGATGATCTGTTTGCTATTTCTTGTGAGACGCAGTTGTTCTGCATTTAACCATCCCTATCGATGGCCAGTTTTATGGTATCTGGAGCACTGGTCAATCAGTTGGAAACCTCTAAGGTTATGGACATCTTAAGGCTATGGACTCATGGGCACACTCTTTATTCCTCTGCTCTTCCATGTTCAGTAAGAAAGAATAACCATCCTTGATACATAAGGAGCTGATCCCTCACCCCATTTTTGTTTTCTGGTGCTCTAGATAGCAGAAGCCAAATACATTTTAAAAATACATTACAAAATCCCCTGTTCTGTACAATGAAGAAACACAGGCCCCTCTTGCTGGGGTTGCTAGACAAGCCCAAAAAAAAAAAAAAACACTATGGTGCTGACTAGCACAAGGCTTTTATTTGGCAGAGGTGACGGATAGTGAGAACACATTGGCACTATCTGCTCCTGCACAGATTAAACCATTTACAACCAGGGGTTGGGCCAAGACAGAGAGGAGAATGTGGCAGGGAGGGGGGGAGGCCGGCCTGGTGCATTATCCAAAACCCGCCCACTCACTCCCGATGTTGCAGCTCACAAATCTACACACACAGCTCATGATTATATGACAGCAAGCGAAGCAAGACGCACATATCTATCACAAGATTTGCCATTCACATCTCTGGTAACGATGTGGCCTTCTGCATACACAAGCATTGCAGCTAATCAGGCCACCCACCAACCCAACATCTCCCATCACAGAGAGGAGCTCCAAATCAAAGCAAGTCAAAGTTGGGGCAACTTCCAGGGGTCATACATGTAATGGGGGTGCCACAGAAAGTGTCAGGGGGCTCAATAAAACACCAGAATTTACCCTGGCTACAGTTAAACCACCCATAGTCGCCTGTGGGAAGGGACTATCATCCAACCAGTGTTACACAAACTACTTTCCCTTCCCACCCCTAATTTGCATATGCAAATTAGGGTTTGGATTCGGTTCAGTATCCAGACGAATCTTTCGTGAAGGATTCGGCCGAATCCAAAATAGTGGATTCGGTGCATTCCTAAAGTACAACTCCCAGCAGCCACCAACAGCTGCTTGCTGTCAATGTAGGGAGGCTGAGTGATAATTTAACAACTAAAGTTCCATCTAAAGCAATAAAGAATGAGGCACCAACAAGTCTGCTTTGTCCCAGCCACCACTTAAAATGGCTCTGGCGCTACAGAGATTGCTGCTATGCCCTGCATTATTCATGATTTAGGAGATAAGGGAAAGCTAAGAGCACCAAATGCATTATATCTTACTATGGCATCCATAAGCCAACAAGGAGGTGGAATCGATGCCCAGTGAAGCCAAGTCATTACTAGGTGTGCCAATTTGCAAATCACAACCTTGCTACCATCAACATGAGAGCTAGCCCTGAGGAGCACTTATTAGAATATTTTATGGAGAAGTACCATCTTGCCATTGGCCTGGTGTGAAGGAGTTGTTAATAAATGTGGCTTGAAGCTCCCTGGCTGCAGATGCCTAGGTTTCCTTGGCTCAGGTGGGGAGAATGTTATAGCACACGCGCTGCCCAGGGAATCCTTGTTATTATAGTACAAACAGAAGAGAGCACTAACCGAACATGCTGAGTCCGCGGGGAGGAGCTGGGCGCTCAGATGATGAGAACATGTTGACCACAAGCACCTTCCTCTACAAACTGGTCACGGTGCCCTGCTAAACGGCTAATGATTCCTTACGCCAGCCATTCCCTGGCACCACCAGCAGTGTGGGCTGTCTCTCAAGCTCTTTCAGACTTTTTTCCAATACATCCAATGCCCAGTTTAAGAGTTTAGGACAGTCGCTTAGCAGTTCTCCAGTACAAAGCTCCAGCAGATGCCAAGTGGGGCTTTCACAGAAGACAAGTAACAAGTCCCGGCTATGTCAGTGAGTTGTAATGGGCAGTTAGGTTGTGATGTGCCATGCAAGCTGGCAGTGCTTCTGTGAGATTCCCTTAGATGCCCTCTCTGATGTGGTACCACGAGGAGCGGAGCAGAAAAACAATAACAAACACTAGTAAAAGCGGTGAGGAGGGGAGGGCGCAGGATGTGTCAGAGGATGGGCCGCTACATTCATATGACAGCAACTCCCAGTGCCCAGATTGAAGCAGCAGCAGCAGTGAGGGGGGCTACCCCTGTACCAGGCATCTTCTTTGGGTGGCACTCACATGCCCTGTGTCCCAGATGCTCGTCTCCAGGTAAGATGAGGCAGGATACAGTCTGTGGTACTGAGGGATCTGGCACTACACTGCAGTTTCTGTCTGTGAGGTAGGTTTGTATTTTATGCAGCTTGCCCCCTCCTCCTTCTCAGCTCTTGGCTGTGGGTGTGTGCTGGGCCCTGCCTCAGGATATCAACTTGGGAGAGCTCCTCTGCTCTGAAGCCTGTCCCCTCGATTCCCTCTGGCCTGTAACATGGTATCAAGCACCATTCACTCTCCTCCTCTGAGCCGAGAGCTGGAGCTATAGGAGGGGGCACAGGAGGGAAGCCTTGTGTATTCCCCCCTCCTTACGCATGCCCATTTACCGCTCTGCTCTGCTATTGGCCAGCCACACCATATCATTCACATGCAAATCAGGCTTCTCACTCACTCTGCCGTGCCATTGGCTGGCACAGGAATGTCAGTCATATGCAAATAACAGGCTGCATCCTTTGTGCGCTGCTATTGGCTAAGCCTTGCAGAACTCCCCCTAACAGAATGGTAATCAGCTGATGTCACTGAGCCCTGGGGTGGGGATTGGTGGGAAAGCAGCGGGGCTGGTTCTAGCTGAGGAAGCAGGTCAGATTGCAGTGACTGGAGGGGGGAGCCCACTGGGTCCTGTGACACAGGGCAGGAGGAGGAGGGAAGAGAATAGCTAGTGATGGGGGAGGGGTGCACACACTGTCCTGCTACAACCTCCTCACAGCTCTCACATACTACTGTGGAGGGGGAGGCATGGGGATATTAGATCACAGATCACACAATGACCTGGGGGGGGGGGGGAATTAGATTACAGAATGATTGAAGGGAGGGGGGAGAAACCAGAGGCCCTTAATTAAAGGAACTCTGTCATGATTTTTATGATGTATTTTTTATTTCTAAATAACACTGTTTACGCTGCAAATAATACATTCTACAATATACAATTTCATTCCTGAACCAATGAGTGTATTTTTTCTAGTTGTAATATTGGTATGTACGCAGCCATCTCAGGTCATTTTGCCTGGTCATGTGCTTTGCGACAAATATCCTTTTTTTCAGGGCGACTAATCTCCCCGAACTGCCTCCCCTGCCTTCCCACTGGCTAAAATGTAAAGCGCCGGCGGGATGGCACTCGGCACAATTATTTTTCCGAAGTTGCCGGGCGTTTTCCGCAATTGCCTTTGGAAAACGAATTGCCACGAGTGCCACCCTCCGCAGGGGAGGCAGTTCCAGGAGATTCAGGCCCAGATTTGTGGCTAGGCCACAAAGGCCTGGGCCTATGGTGGTAATATTTTAGGGACGGCATGCTGCCCCCGCCGCATCCTATGGAGCACTGGGGACTCAGAGCTCCCCAGTGCTCTGGTGCTAGAGAGCGCGTGTGCTTGCTCGCACGAGCATGCTGAGTGGTTGCGTGCGGCCAGTGTTCAGCGCTAGGACCATGCGGCCCGGGGGGGCGCGTGTGCAAATGCCGTCCTTGGGGCGCTGATCTGTGAAATCCGGCCCTGGGATGATTAGTTGCCCCGAAGAAGAGATTTCTCGCCAGGGGACTAATCTCCCTGAATCTGCCTGTGTGCCCTGACCCTTAGGGTAAGGTGAGCTGCTATCTGGTTACCTTATCATTGTTCTGTTGTTAGGCTGTTGGGGGGGGGTCGGAGGGAGGGGGTGATATCACTCCAACTTGCAATACAGCAGTAAAGAGTGACTGAAGTTAATCAGAGCACGAGTCACATGACTGGGGGCAGCTGGGAAACTGACAATATGTCTAGCCCCATGCCAGAATTCAAAACTAAATATAAAAAAAATCTGTTTGCTCTTTTAAGAAACGGATTTCAGTGCAGAATTCTGCTGGAGCATCACTATTACCTGATTTTTTCCCCCATGACAGCATTCCTTTAACTTAAACTAAACCATGGCATAACCCCTTTTCACCATAGCTAACACAGAGAACTGCAACACCCAGCACATTCCTGCCACAGTTGTCTGACTGCTGAGGGTTGAAGTTGAACTACAGCCCTGGTACTCAGGAATCTGTCAGCTCATATCATTCCCCCTTCCCCAAACATAATCCCTTTTCACTGGAAACACTGGGTTGGTTAAAGCTATTGTGCACCTCTCCAATCAGCAATGCTGTCAGCGAGTTCTTTAGGGTCGTGGCAGTACTCGTCTACATCTGGATCTGCTCTATCACAGGCGATACGCCTCCCCAAAATGCTTTCCCAACAGTAATAAAGTAAATGACTGGAGGAAAAACATACAAACTTTATTGCCTGTGGGAAAGAATTTTGGGGTGACTTGTTGCCCACGAGATTCAAACAGGCAAGAAATCTCCCCAATCGTCAGGTCTAAAGGATGCCTATTTCTGCACTATATTATTGGTCTATTAGAAATATTTCACCTTTTCAGCAAAAACCAAAAGCTCACAATCCAGTAACCACCCCTTGCAGCACTTGTTCTCCCAGACAAGGGATGATAAGAGTTGTATTAAACAATGATTATATAAAGTACTTAGGAGTAAGCCACCTGATACATGTGCAAATACTGCCCTCAATCAAAATGGTAATACAAATAGTAGGCAGTGGCCTACATGAAAAATGTATTTGGTGTCCCAAAAAAATCATACATTTATCCAAAATTAAAAATTGGACCAAACCAAAAGGATAACTAATGATATAAATGTGTTATGAGGGCGGGAGTTGATGAAAATGGGCAATCTAGAAACATGAATGGGGGGGGGAGTGGCCTCCTACCAGTTCCCCCTCTTTTTGTCCCCCCACTGCCATAGAACTTCAAATCCCCCCTTTGGATACATTTTATGGATTCCAATAGGATTGCCACCCCAGAAGCGTAAAACTGCTCATGCCACATTATTTCCCATGGGAAGAGTGCTGCAATTAGTGGGCAGTGTGCCTTTTCCTATAGAGAATAATGAAACCTGTTTTAAGCATAACAACTCATTCATGTGGCATAACATGGCTTGTGGATTTACTTCTATTAATTGCATATCCAAAGAGAAATTGCCCCTGAAATAGACACTCCCTAACCTACTGTCACCAAGTTATTCAGCCCATATAATGGCACGTACATACGAGAGGTTTTAAAGGAGAACTAACCCCTAAAAATGAATAGGGCTAAAAATGCCATGTTTTATATACTGCACTTATTGCACCAGCCTAAAGTTTCAGCTTGTCAATAGCAGCAATGATCCAGGACTTCAAACTTGTCACAGGGGGTCACCATCTTGGAAAATGTCTGTGACACTCACATGCTCAGTGGGCTCTGAGCAGCTGTTGAGAAGCTAAGCTTAGGGGTCGCCACAAATTATCAAGCAGAAAATAAGGTTTGTCTGTAATATAAGCTTATGCTGCAGGGCCAATTATTAAATGCTGATGCTAATTGCACTGATTTATGTGCTGCCATGTAGTAATTATCTGTATTAATTACTAATCAGCCTTATATTGTGACATTTATATTCTATGTGTACTGTATATTGTGAGTGGGTCCCTAAGCTCAGTAAGTGACAGCAGCACAGAGCATGTGCAGTGAATCGGCAGAAAAACAGATCGGGAGCTACTGGGGCATCTTTGGAGACACAGATCTTCCCTGCTAGAGGGCTTTGGTTGCCTGGGGTTGGTACAGAAGCTCAAAACATAATATACACCATTTCTAGCTACTTCTTTAGCTTAACTTTCCTTGTCCTTTAAGTATTCAGTTTGCCATGCAACTCTAATGCATCCCACTGCATCGCACCGCAAGTGTTAACAAAACCGTGATTTTTTTTTTTCCCCTGTATTCCCAAAGGCACAGACCCACAGTGAAGAATGAATTAATAATGACTGTTCCAAGCGGTAGAACCCAAAAACTGGCATTGCATGGCAATCTCACGTTCATATGCCCATTTCTGAAAATAAGCTATTTTTGTATTGCATTTCAGTACCACAAGGGTTAACAGCAGAGGCTACAGCCAAAGATTTCTGTTTACACCTCTAGCCTCTGTAGGGACTTCCTTTCAGCACTCGCCTTACCTTAAATGGGTGTTAACCCCTTACTGTCCCCAAAGGATCAGTTATGTACAGCACAATAGTGATTAACTCTTTACTGTCCCCAGAGGCCCAGTTTTATATTAAACAATAGGGATTATTATGGTCATGGCACACAGGAGATTAGTCACCAATCGAAGATTTATCGTTTGACCCTTACTATTCCCAGAGGCCTAGTTTCATAGTGCAGAATGGCAATTAACAGTTTACTGCCCCAAAGGCCCACACACTACACAAATATGAGCTACAAATATCTGTGATAATGTTGTGTGCTTGATTGATTAGTCTGCCCTGACTGTCTGTACGCCTAAGAACTCACATGAACACTGAAAGAAGACAAAATTAATCAAGGCCAACTTTTCTGGACCCTCTGGACAGATTGAAATTGATGAACACTTTCATTTTTGTGTGTTGCAATGCCAAAAAAACAAAAAAAACCTGAGTCCAAGGGCTGTAAATCCATAGCCCGCATGGCTAACAGGCAATTAGGGAGATAGCACACAGAGCACTTTATAAACTTGTTACATGAAAGTCTAATTCTTAGCAACTTTTCAGTCTTTAGTTATTTTATTTTATTATTTGCCTTTTCTGTCTTCAGATGGGCTTTACAGAACCTGGCAGCCTCTCATTTCTCTTCCAGTCTCTCATTCAATCCACTGCCTGATTGCTGGGGTAAACTGCACCCTAGCAACAACATCATTGGTTTTATTACAAACTGGAGATTTGCTGAATAAAAAAGCTAAATAACAAAAAAATAAATATGAAGACCAACTGCAAATTGTCTCAGAATCTGTCTGTCTGCATCATACTAAAAGTTCATTTAACACCGAACTGCCCCATCCATTTGAATACTGCATATACAGTATGTTGTATACTGCAGGCGGAACTGGTTTCCAGGCAGTCATGCAACTCATAATTAATTGCTAATAAGAAATTATAGGGCACATTTAATAAGCTCGAGTGAAGGATTCGAATATAAATAACTTTGAATTTCGAAGTATTTTTTTGGGTACTTCGACCATCGAATAGGCTACTACTACCTTTGACTCGAACGATTCGAACTAAAAATCGTTTGACTATTCGACCATTGGGCACACTGTAAACTACAATCTAAACAGGCACAGGATCCATTATCTGGAAACCCAGTATCCAGAAAGCTCTGAATTACGAAAAGGCTGTCTTCCATGAACTCCATTTTATCCAATTAATCCAGATTTTTAAAAACGTTTTCCTTTTTCTCTGTAATAATAAAACAGTAGCTTGTACAAGATCCAGACTAAGATATGATTATTCCTTATTGGAAGCAAAACCATCCCACTGGGTTTATTTAATGTTTACATGATTTTCTAGTAGATCTAGGATAAGATTCAAATTATGGAAAGATCTGTTATCAGTCCTGAGCACTGTACTGTATTTTACATTGTTTTATAGTAAAAGCATGTATAGGTTATAGGAAAAGTAGTGATGAACTTTAGTCAAACGCAGTGGGTTGCTGCAAAATACAGTAAGTGCTTTTATTGAACACAATATTGAACAGGTTATGCTTTGCCTTTATACTTTGTCCATTCAGTATAAGCCACCCATTGGCCACTGTGAGATTTGCTGCAGTCTCTCTCGGGTCAGGGTGACACCGACCTCAGGCAACCCGACTCCATCGCAACAGCCTTATAGCCAACGTAAAAGCCTAAATGAGGCTTTTAAAGGGGGGGGGGCGGGAGTATTCATAACATGCACTTATTACCTTAACTATTGGGTGGTCTGTATAACAGTGAAGGGTGTTTTCAAAATACCTAAAGGGGAACTATCACAAAAGGGGAAATTTTAAAAAAAGAATTGTTCTATATAAAATCAATTAAATATTCTATACTATATATACCATTCCTCACTCAGCATCTGTTTTTCTTCATTCTGTCTTCATTCAGGAGTTGGGTATCAGATGAATAGTCCAATTTATCTTATAGGGGGCTCCGGTTGCCTAGAAGATGTATTAGAGCTCACTCTATTAAAATCACTAAGATGCGAAGTTGCGCCAGGCGCAACTTCGCCGCACGTATTTTCGCCAGGTGTATTTTCGCCAGCGCTCCGCAAATTCACTAAAATCCGAAGTTGCGCACAGGGGTAGCGTAAGTTTTCGAAGTTGCGCTAGCATTAATTCGCCAAGCGAAGTTTCATTTGCAAACGGCGCGAAATTCAAATTTCAATGGAGGAACACGTATTAGCACTACAAATGCCTAGAAAACCTTCAAATCAGCAAATATAAATTTTATTTTGCCCTACACATGTGCCCACTGTCTAGGTAAGTTGCCATGAGTCAGGAAATGTAGGGGGGAAGGAGGGGAGCCCCAAAAAAAATTTCGATCTTTTTCAGCCTATCACCCATCATGTAGAAAACACGCCAGCGTTTTTTGGGACTTAGAAAAAAATTTGACTTTTTTGGAAACAATCCCTATCTACTCTATTGCGCTTCGCCAGGTCTGAGGTGGCGAAGGAAGTCTAGAGTAAAAGGTAGCGTTCAGTACACTGCGCAAGTTATTGAATTTACGTAGTTACATCGCTTGCAAAAATTCGCCTGGCGTAAGTGTGCGAAGTAACACTAGCGAATTTTCGCCAGCGTTCGTTAGTGAATTTGCGAAGTACCGAAAATGCCAAATGCGAATTGACGCTAGCGTTCGGCGCTTCGTGAATTTGCGCCATGTCTCTCTACATGCAGAATTTGTGCAAAAGGCAGTTATTTAGTTTGTTTTGATTTTGTTTGTATTGGTTATTTGAGTGAGCTCTAATATATCTGCTAGGAAAGGAAGCCCCCCTATAAGATATATTGGACCATTCAACTCCTGCATAAAGACAGAATGAAGAGAAACAGATGCTGAGAGAGGGTTAGTGAAGATAAACTTGATTATTTCAGAAACAATGCAGAATTTTTAATTGATTATATTTATAAAGTGTCATTACATTACATTTTCATTTTCTCGATAGTTCCCCTTCAAATTATGTCTAACCCTATACCCCACAGCTATTGTTTGAACTACTACTCCAAGTACCTCCTGAGAGTTTGGCTGACACATTTTAAAGACTGGGGACCCCAAACATCCATTTCGTACACAGTAAAACACTGTCATTTAGAATTTTGCAAGGACAATTTCTGGTCGAGGAGCCCCCACGCTGGCCTGCTGAGCATGCAGTTATGTATCTGTGCTGTGTTTAGGGCCCAACGGATTAGTATTATGCAGGCGAGTAATGGATGACGCACAAGAACTTATTTTATATGTGGTTTTCTTCCCATTGCAGAATTGCGACCCAGCTGCACAATTTGCTCCACTTGCATCTAACGTGCCTGGCTATTACTGCTGGATCATCAGAAAACCTGCTTCTTCCCAGTGTCTTGTGCAGCGTGTAACTTCTGTGCCAAACAGTTCAACTTCCCATAGATGCAGATATCTGGCCTAGAAATTGTGACAGGGCTGCATTAGAGGGATTGTTTACCTACCAAACACTTTTTCAGTTGTCTTTCAGTTGTTTCCAAATTGTTCTTCAGAAATAAGTTTAAATCTAAGTTTAAAGGAGAATTCAACCCGTAAAATAAAATACCCCTACCATACGTAGACTCTCCTCCCCCCCAGCCTACCTGGTACCCGGGGAAAATGCCCCTAACTTTTTACTTACCCCTCGGTGCAGATTCTTTCCACGGGAGTTCAAGGCCACCATCTTATTTTCTTCAGTAAGCGTCAGAAACAGACCAGTTTTTGGCACATAATATTACGGTCTTGAACAATTGCGCACAATTGCACAGAAAGTCATGAAAGTGCCATTTGGCGTAACTTTTGGAATTATTTGTGACGGCGCATGTGCAGTTATTTGGGACAGGAACACTACTCCAACTGCGCATGAACCGAAAACGACGGTCTGCTACCGAAGTTTACAGAAGAAAAAATAAGATGGTGCAGTGAATCTGCACTGTGGGGTAAGTAAAAAGTTAAGGGCATTTGCCCGGGTTACCAGGTAGGTTGGGGGGGCGGGAGGTAGGGTTGCCACCCAGCCGGTATTTTTCATAATACCATTTATAAAAGCCCTTGCCCCGCCGGTGAAAACTTACTTTTTCTTGGCTTTGGGCAATGTGGCCCTGCCCCTTTTTCGGCACTACCCCATGGCCAGCCTCTTTTTGCATCACGCTGCACCGGCTCTGCCCCTTTTTGCGTCACGGTAGGCCCCTTACCTCCCGCCCCCACCACTGGCCGGTAATTTTTTTTTTTTTTAAAGGTGGGAACCCTAGGAGGAGGGTCTACGTGGGGTAGGGTTTTTTTATGCTACAGGTTGAATTCTCCTTTAAGGGCAATGGCACATGCAGCTACTGGGGGAGATTAGTAGCCCGTCAACAAATTGCCTCTTCTTGGGGCGACTAACCTCCCCTAAAAGCCTTCCCGCCAGCTAGAATGTAGCTGGCGGGGATGGCACTCAGAACGCTTCGAAGAAGAGGCGATTTGTCGCTGGGAGACTAATCTTTCCCAGTAGCAGCGGGTGCCACTGCTCTAAAGTTGAAAGTCCCGGTCTCTGATGTTTCAGTCTGGCAGCTCCGTAATTCAGGTGCAAATTCTGAACTGTTACAATTTTGCAACATTTAGTTCACCAGCATCTCTGGGGTATTAGCAATTATTGTATCAATTCTAACAGCTGCCTTTAATGATACTCAGGGATTCTGCTCAGCAGGGACAAAGACAACAAATGTATCAACTAAATGTATCAACTTAATGTATCCTCCCCCTCCCAGAGCTGCTTTAGAAGGTGAAAAATGACACTTAAGCGTTCAAGCACACGGGCAGATTCGGGAGATTTAGTCCTGTGTGCTAGCTCCCTTAAAGTTAACTGCCTTTTTTTATTTTTTTTGATTATTTGTGCCCCTGAGGAAGACCCTTAAGGTTGAAACGCGTTGGGCTGACCAAATATACTTTTGTAATTTTTATTTTCTTTCTTTTCTGTAATAAATTAATTATTTTTTTTCAACTGTGTGTGCTATCCGTTACTTACAATATTTAACATGTCCAAATCACACTTGGTCAAATAAAATGACCATCTGCAGTGTCCGCCTGGCCCACTGGGATACCAGGGATAAAAACTCCAACACGAACGATCTGCAACATAATGAACCACACTGGGAAGGTGCCGCATTCCAGACTCAGGATACACAACATTGTATGCCAAAAAAAAAAATCAACGCTCCCTTCTGCTATTTAATAATGATCTCTGAAAAATCTGTAAACGTGTGAACAGTATACATGTGTAGGTACATGAGCAGTAACAATCACATGGACATGGAAGCAGTGAAACCTGCACAAGAACCCACATGGTGCCTCTGCACGCTGTCCCTTTACATGCTCCTCCTACTTGTGCTGTTCCCACGGTGACTAACTGCATTAGCCTGTGATTGGCTGAAGCAGGCTCCCGCGGTTGTACTCTGAGTAATTGTTTATTTGTGCTATAGATAGCAGTGAGTCAGGAGTGTGTCACACACTGCCAGCCATCACAAACACCATCATCATCATCACACAAAACTGGAGACATGAGCGCAGCACTAGAGCAGTGTATAAAAACCCAATGATATTCAGCTGCAGATAAATCAACAGCATCAATACAGCCTGACAGAAATATATAAACACTGGCATAAATTGTGGACACAGGCATGTCAGTTTGCAACTGGCTCGCTAGGGATGATGGGTATTATCACACTGGAATGTTCCATAAGTTGTCACATGGAATACATTTATTTGGGGATTCACTTTCATTAGCAAAACTGTAATAACACATAAAACCTTAACCCTAAAACCCCCAGAAATGTGTTCAAACTTTCCACAACTTTCTTAATTTTGTAAAAAAGATGTGGTATTCAGGGTGTGTAGCCATAAAATGGCCATGGTCCAAAACATTTTTCTATTCGCTTTGCGCGGCAAATGCTTTTGTCCCTCTTTCTATTTTAGAAATGTTGGGAGGTATGTGTAACTTTATTGCTTGTATCAAGGGCAGGTCTGGACTGGGATTCCAAATACACAGAGGTCCAAGGAGCCCCCCACCAGCCCAATAAATAGTGACTGTTACAACAGCCCCTCTGGCATTTGCCAGAACCCACAGATTGCCACTCTGGGGCTGATCAATGGTATGGTTTCTCTAGTTGTTTGGAAGGGGAAGGAGACAGGGAAGGTCAGGGAGACGGGGAAGGGGAGGGAGATGTGGAAGGGGAGGGGAAGAGACGAGGAAGGGGAGGGAGACTGGGAAGGGAAGGAGACTGGGGAAGAGAGGTTGAAGGGGAGGAAATGGGGAAGAAGATAGGGAAGGAGACAGGGAAGGGGAGGGAGAGAGACGAGAAGGAGACGGGGAATTTATTGCTTGTATCAAGGTCTGGACTGGGATTTAAAATAGGCCCTGGCATTCCAAGTACACAGAGGCCCAAGGAGCCCCCCACCAGCACAATAAATAGTGACTATTACAGAAGCCCCTCTGGCATTTGCCAGAACCTACAGATTGCTAGTCTGGGCCTGATCAAGGGTATGGTTTTTCTAGCTGTTTGGAAGGGGAGGGGAAGGAGTCGGGAGAAGAGGAAACGGGGAAGAGGAGGAGATGAGAAGGAGATGTGGAAGGGGAAGGAGACAGCGAAGGGGAGGGGGGTGAAGGAGACAGTTAAAGGGAGGGGAAGGAGATGGGAAGGGGAGAGGGCATGGAAGGGGAGGGGACATGGAAGGGGTAGGAGATGGGGAAGCAGGCGGCGGTGAGCATAGCCAGCCTAGGGGCACATGGATAGTAAATCCGGGCCTTCCAGGGACACCAGAAGTACCTTCATTTTCTGCAATTTACCTCATAAATTTTATGAAAGTCTATACAGGCAGTCCCTGGTTTACGTACGAAATATGTACTGTAGGTTTGCTCTTAAGTTGAATTTGTATGTAAATTGAAAAATATACATTTACTTATTAAATGCAACAAGACAGATGTTTGTCTTAACATAGTATTTATTTTTACCCTTTCTATGCTCTGCAGTAGACAACACACACCAGAGGGGATTGAGGCAGGTAGTTTTTTAATGCTAAATGCTAATATAGGCCAAGCAAACCACAGTATGTTACTGTAATAGCCTCTATATGTAAGTATAAGTTGGGCGTATGTAACTCAAGGACTCCCTGTACATATCCTAGGAATGGAACATATCCCTCTTTTAGAATTAAACTGATGCTGCAAGTGCATATTGTGTTCCCTATATTCCAGCTACACAGGAGTAACATGTGGGCAGCACAGGGAGAGTGGGCAGACAAGCTGTTGTAATGTCACTAATGACGTCCCTGTTAGGATCAATGGGCTACGGAGCTGTCACGGTGCTACCTACATCCCTTGTCTCTATATCACTGCCCTATTGCTATAAATGCGGATAAAAAACTCAGATTTTCCCCAGCAACAAAGCTCATCTCTGGGCAAACACTGCCTATATTAGCCATGGGCGAGTGTCTCTCAGATTATATACTTCTTAGGGCCCCAGAGCACTGCTGGGAATGTAATCACACTGCTCCCTACCATTCTCTCTCTCTCCCTTTTTTTCTAGGGTGCATTATGGATGCAGCAGAGAAGCACGAGCAAGTGAGTAATAAATCAGACTGAGTGATACACGACCCAGGATCAAGTTCCTAAAATAAGTGTGCTCTAGGCAAGGTGCTGTACACATGGTTTCTCTTTGTTTTTCCCTATTGTTTGCATGGTTACGCCTGCGCTATCATCATAACCAGCCCAGTTTAACTACTTATAAAATAGCCCTTTAGGCAAATATATGTTTCCATAAAAGGTAAACAGGTAAACTGACAAATTTGATTGCTTTTTATTATGAGGTTAGTAAGAGTTGGACAACCCAACTAATTGCAGCCAATTAGTTGAAGCCCAATTAATTTCATCCAAGATGCAGCATCCGTGTAGTAAGATCTTGACAATCTAGCAATCTGGGCAGCTGAGATTTAGGGGCAGATTTATCAAGGGTCAAATTGAAAATTCAAATTTGAAATTCAAATTTTTAGATTTTTTTTTATGGTCAAAACTGTCAAATTTGAGTAGGGAGTTATTCAAAATTGAATTTGATTTTCGAGATTTATCATACTCTGGTCCTTTACGAATTAAAATTTGACTATTTGCCCCCTAAAAACCTACTGAATTGCTTTTAAAGTCAATGGAAAATGTCCAGGGATGAATTTGGAGTTTGCAGCCTTCCTGACATTCTAATATTTTTTGGAAAAAAATCTCAAATCAAATTTGATTCGAGTTTTCGGTCGATTTAATTCATTCCAGTTTGAAAAATTCAATTTTTTAAAAAATAAATTTAGAATTGATCGAATTTTAAATTTATGGGATTTTAGAGGAGTTTTTAAAAACTCACATGAATTCGAAATTCGACCTTTGATAAATGTGCCTCTTAACGTTGATCAATGTACAGTTATGTGGCAGGGATGTAATTACAGTGGTGTGCAAAACTATTTGCCCCCTTCCTGATTTCTTATTCTTTTGCATGTTTGTCACACTTAAATGTTTCTGCTCATCAAAAACCGTTAACTATTAGTCAAAGATAACATAATTGAACACAAAATGCAGTTTTTAAATGAAGGTTTACGTTATTAAGGGAGAAAAAAAACTCCAAATCTACATGGGCCTGTGTGAAAAAGTGATTGCCCCCCTTGTTAAAAAATAACTTAACTGTGGTTTATCACACCTGAGTTCAATTTCAAAGGTTATAAAGCCATTTCTAAAGTTTTGGGACTCCAGCGAACCACAGTGAGAGCCATTATCCAAAAATGGCAAAAACATGGAACAGTGGTGAACCTTCCCAGGAGTGGCCGGCCGACCAAAATTACCCCAAGAGCGCAGAGACAACTCATCCGAGAGGCCACAAAAGACCCCAGGACAACATCTAAAGAACTGCAGGCCTCACTTGCCTCAATTAAGGTCAGTGTTCACGACTCCACCATAAGAAAGAGACTGGGCAAAAACGGCCTGCATGGCAGATTTCCAAGGCGCAAACCACTTTTAAGCAAAAAGAACATTAAGGCTCGTCTCAATTTTGCTAAAAAACATCTCAATGATTGCCAAGACTTTTGGGAAAATACCTTGTGGACCGACGAGACAAAAGTTGAACTTTTTGGAAGGTGCGCGTCCTGTTACATCTGGCGTAAAAGTAACACAGCATTTCAGAAAAAGAACATCATACCAACAGTAAAATATGGTGGTGGTAGTGTGATGGTCTGGGGTTGTTTTGCAGCTTCAGGACCTGGAAGACTTGCTGTGATAGATGGAACCATGAATTCTACTGTCTACCAAAAAATCCTGAAGGAGAATGTCCGGCCATCTGTTCGTCAACTCAAGCTGAAGCGATCTTGGGTGCTGCAGCAGGACAATGACCCAAAACACACCAGCAAATCCACCTCTGAATGGCTGAAGAAAAACAAAATGAAGACTTTGGAGTGGCCTAGTCAAAGTCCTGACCTGAATCCTATTGAGATGTTGTGGCATGACCTTAAAAAGGCGGTTCATGCTAGAAAACCCTCAAATAAAGCTGAATTACAACAATTCTGCAAAGATGAGTGGGCCAAAATTCCTCCAGAGCGCTGTAAAAGACTCGTTGCAAGTTATCGCAAACGCTTGATTGCAGTTATTGCTGCTAAGGGTGGCCCAACCAGTTATTAGGTTCAGGGGGCAATTACTTTTTCACACATGAAAATGTAGATTTGGATTTCTTTTCTCCCTAAATAATAAAAACCCTCATTTAAAAACTGCATTTTGTGTTTACTTGTGTTATCTTTGACTAATAGTTAAATGTGTTTGATGAACAGAAACATTTTGTGTGACAAACATGCAAAAGAATAAGAAATCAGGAAGGGGGCAAATAGTTTTGCACACCACTGTATATGCAAGCCACTTATACCTTTAATGGGTAATTAAGAAGTACCAATTAATTCCAGTCAGCAGCAGCAACAAGATTTGAGGGAGGAGAGGGACCTTCTTCCATTGTACAGAGAATATACCATCCAGTTTTGGTCTCCAGCACTCAAACTGGATATTATTGAATTAGAGAGGGTGCAAAGAAAGCAACAAAGTTGGTAAAGGTTATGGAAAGTCTCAGTTTTTAAGAAAGACTTGCCAAGTTGGAGTTGTTTACACTGGAGAAGAGGCACTTGAGGGGGGATAGAACTATGTATAAATATTTACGGGTTCCATGCAATAAAATCTTCTATACTTTATCACCTAGTATGTCTTTCTAGCAGAAACAAGTGCATCAATTTAGATTAGAAGAATAGATGACCATCTTAATATTTTCTAAGAGTGAGAGCTGTGAAGATGTGGAATTCTCTCCCTGAATCGTACAGGCTGATATAGATAGCTTTAAAGGAGAATTCAACCCGTTAATAAAAAAAACCCTCCCCCCTACCCTGGGTAAACCCCTCCTCTCTCCTACCCCTAGCCTACCTGCCCCCCCCCCGGGAGGGGCATATGCCCCTAATTTTTTACTCACCCTTCTGTGCAGATTCTGGCATCGGCGTTCACGGCAGCCATCTTCTTCTTCTCCGGTAATCTTCGTGTCTTGACAGCATTTTCGGCGCATGCGCAGTTGGAGTAAAATTCCAGTCCCAAACAATTGTGCATGCGCCGAAAGTCACAAACGTTTCCGGAAATTTTTTGTGACTTTCGGTGCATGCACAGTGGTTAGGAACCAGAAATTTACTCCAACTGTGCATGCACTGAAACGAAAAAAGATGGTGAACTTCAGGTCAGAATCTGCACGGAGGGGTAAGTAAAAAATTAGGAGGGGCAGGTAGGCTGGGCGATGAGGGAGGGGGGGTCTACCCAGGGTAGGCGGGAGGGTTTTTTTTTTTTATTACGGGTTGGATTCTCCTTTAAGAAGGGGTTGGAAGGCTTTTTATTAAGTGCGAAAATACAGGGTTACTGAAAATAGCTCAAGTTGATCCAGGGACTGGTCCAATTGCCATCTTGTGCCTGCAGGTACATGTGAAATGCGCTATATATCCTTACATTACCCTCTCTGTTGCTGATCTAATTACAGGTCCGCCTATTTCCCACCCATTCCAAACATTTCCCCTTACATTTTCAAGCACCATCCACCTTTCTTTTGCTCAATACTCCTGTCCTCAAGTAGTGTCACAGCCCCATCCAAAGAGAAAAAAGGCAGCAGCCCTAATCCCAACATTTGCAATATCTAGACACATTAGTGTTATTATGATTTTTTGGCCTGTGCTCCCAGACACCAATGGACAAGCCAAAATTTTGCCCAACTTTTTTGGGGTTAAAAAAATAAAAAATATGCCATCTTAATAAGAATAATTTTTAGGACTGCAGTAACGAATACTGCCATCCTATAAGGTAGACAAGAACAATGGCCTTATAATCAGGCCCGGATTTGTGGAAAGGCCACCAAGGGCCGTGCCTAGGGCTAAATACTGTACATTTTTTAACTTCACGTGCAATCCCCATTGCTCTAAATATTTGTGCGAATTAAGGGGAGGGAACGGGGCGACTAATGACAGCAGGCCTAGGGGTGCCCGCTATGTAAATCCAGCCCTGCTTATAATGCCATAGACTTCTTCAAACTGGGTCTGTGTCAAGCGCTGTGGCCTATGTTTAGTTAGAGTTGCCACCCGGCAGGTATTTTACCGGTAAAACACCTGCCAAGGCCGAAGCCGATATTACAAATTTACCGACAATGCAGTTGCTGGTAATTTGTAATACCCTTTAGAAAAAGTCCTTGGCCTGCCCCCGATTCGCGCAGAGCTTACTGTTTTTCCAGCATTGTGGACATCGCTGCAATGTTGCTCCGCCCCTTTTGTGGCATGCTATGTGGCTCCGCCCCTTTTTACATCACGGGCCGCCCCATTTTTGTGCCCGCCCCCCACTGGCCGGTAATCTTTTTCAGTAAATGTGGCAACCCTTTGTTTAGTAGAAGTGCCGAGGCCTAGACAAGCCAGGGAGCAACCATGCATGCTGAATACAGCAAGACTGCACAGAAGCCAGCACAGCCAGCAGCATACATCTAGTGGCAGATTTATCAAGGGTAGAATTTCAAACTCATGGGAGTTTTTTTAAAAATCGAAATCTACTGAAAAAAAAAAATGGAATTTGTAAAACTCGGCTGAAAAGGATCGACCCGAAAACTCGATTAAAACTGAATTCAACTCAAATGTCAGGATGGGTGCAAACAACTCTAAATTGATCCCAGGATGTCTCCTCTTAACTAAAACAGCAATTGGCAGGTTTTAGGTGGAGAATAGTCAAATTCGAGTTCTTAAAGGGTCAGGGTATGATTAATCTCGAAAATCATATTCGAATTTTGAAAAAACTAGTCGAATTTGACAGTTTTGGCCATAAAAAAATTTGAATTCAGAATTCAACCCTTGATAAATCTGCCCCCTAAAGTACTTGCTAACTACCCAGGTAGATTCAGAGTTAAAATCTACCCAAAGTAGATTCAGGGATGGCAACGCTGGGCAGTATGTGGAGAAGGAATTGCCAGCACTATAAAGGTTAAATAGGGTGAGTTGCATCTCACACAGGTACATACCTGCACATACACTGCACTGCTTTTTTGCATTAGTCTGCTATTACATCCCCCCAAAAAATCTTGTTTTTCATCTCCCAGCATGTCTTTTTCTCTAGTACAACCAATGTGTCCTACACACAGGGCCAGTGTAACACTAACTGCAGCCCACAACATTTCCAATAGCAGGGTATATAGCTGATGGGTTATTCTGGATAAATACACAGATTTTCTTACATAAAGCCAAGTACAATGGCTGAAAAAGCCCAGAACTGCGCTACAGAAGCTTTCCCTATGAATTATTAACACAGAGGAGAAATGATGAGAGAACTGATGTAGAGGGAGATTAAGTTCAATATGAAGGGGGCAGCCCTCCCCTGTTTGGTTCCACTAGGAGATCATGGCTCTGCAGGGCTGCATGGGAAATACATAGGAATGGCTTTGGTAAAAATAATATTGTCATTAGCCAATTAGGCCGTGCGTGTTAGGCACAAATAATTCATACAATCAAAGATTTTCCACAGTCCAATTGGATCAATGTTAGAATGTAAGTAATGGTATCATTTGCAACAGCACCCCTAGAGGTCATCATAATATGATTCTGCTACAGTTGTTCTTTATAGAAAACTCACTAGGCAGCTTGGAAGGAATGAACTTCACTACCTACAGGAAAATAAATACACCCTACTTAAAGGAGAACTAAACCCTAAAACAGAATATGCCTAAAAATGTCATTTTATTTACTGAATTTATTGCACCAGCCTAAAGTTTCAGCTTCTTAATAGCAGCAATGATCCAGGACTTCATATCACAGGGGGTCACCATCTTGGAAAGTGTCTGTGACACTCACATCCTCAGTGGGCTCTGAGCAGCTGTTGAGAAGCTAAACTTAGGGGTCATTACTAATTATCCAGCAGAAATGAGGTTGGTCTGTAATATAAGATGATGCTACAGGGCTGATTATTAAATTCTGATACTAATTGCACCGGTTTCTGTGCTGCCATGTAGTAATTATCTGTATTAATTACTAATCAGCCTTATATTGTGACATTTCTATTCTATGTGTACTGTATATTGTGAGTGGGTCCCTAAGCTCAGTAAGTGACAGCAGCACAGAGCATGTGCAGTGAATCAGCAGAAAAGAAGATGGGGAGCTACTGGGGCATCTTTGGAGACACAGATCTTCCCTGATAAAGGGCTGTGGTTGCCTTGGGCTGGTGCAGAATCCCAAAACCTAATGTACAACTTTGCTAGCTACTTCTTTAGTTAAACTTTAGTTCTCCTTTAAGGTTTCTGTTGGATTGTTGTAACCATTTAGTATTGCCACCCTTTCTCAGTAACAATACAATGATATGAAGTTAAACAACCTCTTTCAGTACAGGTATGGGATCCGTTATCCAGAAACCCGTTATCCGGAAAGCTCAGAATTATGGAAAGGCCGTCTCCCATATACTCCATTTTATCCATATTAATTCATATTTTTAAAAATGATTTTCTTTTTCTCTGTAATAAACCAGCTGCTTGTACTTGATCTAAACTAAGAAATAATTAATCCTTATTGGAAGCAATAAACATTCTGGATAATAGGTCCATACCTGTATAGCAAATTCCAGAGTCTGTTTGGAGGAGCAGGGCCTGTTCTAGAGTCTGATAGGTAACTATTTGCACTGGAGGCTCCCAGCATATGCGGGGCCTCTTGGAAGGGACATAGAATGGGATTATGATTTCATATCATACCTCCCAACTGTCCCATTTTTCGTGATTTTGAGAGCTCCGTCCCGGATTGTTACTGAAATGTCCCAACTGTCTCTTTGATCTACTGCACTGAACAGCCAGAAAAAGATACAAGGTTTCTAACTTAATTGGCTTTTGGCAGAGAGCCCAGAATATGTGGTAGGTGCACTTCGATACTTTAGTAACAATTTAAGATCAGCAAAGACGTAATTGTTACAATTTATGATAGGGATGCACCGAATCCACTATTTTGGATTCGGCCGAACCCCCGAATCCTTCGTGAAAGATTCGGCCGAATACCGAACCCGAAGGGGAAAACATTTTTTACTTACTTGTTTTGTGACAAAAAGTCACGCGATTGCCCTCCCCGCCCCTAATTTGCATATGCAAATTAGGATTCGGATTTGGTTCGGCCGGGCAGAAGGATTCGGCCGAATCCGAATCCTGCTGAAAAAGGCAGAATCCTGGCCGAATCCCGAACCGAATCCTGGATTCAGTGCATCCCTAATTTAAGATAAGCAGGCCTCTTGGGGAAACTGTGATTTGCAGCTTAAATGGCAATTCACCTTCATTAGCAAAACTTGAATAATACAAAAACCACAGAAATGTGTTCAAACTTTCATAACCTGCCAATTTAGTAAAATAACACAGTAATTAGGGGGTGTGGCCACAAAAATGGGCATGGTCAAAATAAAAAAAAAAACGAAACCACACAGGCATGATAATACGACTTTTTCAGCCTGTAGTTTTCTTTTCCAAACATGCATTTCTGTTTTTTCTCGTTCCCCACCCCACAATTTTAGAAAACTTTTGTGGAAAAAAAAAGGCAAGTGGAAAAAATTTACATGCAGAATGTAGCCGTACTGTTCATCAATACTCAACGTAATTATTTCACCAGCATACAACGGCGTAAATACGTACCGTATATGTGAAATCCATCTCGTGAGAGTTTGGCCGCCATGTTGAAAATACACAGCGTATTTCAGCGAAGTGTATTTCCAAACCTGCAGATCCCATAGAGTTAGAATAATATGGCATTTCCTTGGCATATTGACATTTCTGCTAAAAAAAACTCAAACACTGGCGTCTTTTGGTGGATGTTGGCTCACAAACGCCCCGTAGGAATTGCTATTTTGTGTATTCCGTTATTTTCAATGTGACCTTGCCCTTAGGAGGTCCAGCATTGCCAGAGGCCCCTCTTCTCTAAAGGCCCCCATACAGAGACTAAGTCAGCAGCTTATTGACCCGTGTGTGGGGCCCTCCGACGGGTTCCCTGATTGATATGTGGCCGAAAGTCGGCCAGATCTCGATCGAGCAGGTTAAAAGGTCCCGTCAAATCGAGGCCACATCTGTACATTTATGAGGCCGTCCGTATCATGTGCATTATGATCCGATCGTTGGGCCCTAGGGCCCACGATCGTATCCGCTCTATATCACTTCAATGTGGGCATATCGGGGAGAGATCTGCTTGTTTGGCGACAACGCCAAACAAGCGTATCTCTACGTCTATGGCCACCATAAATCCAGCCCTGTGAACAATGGTGCTAGGAGTCTAGTGAGGACAGACAAATGTATCAGAGGCACACAATAACGTAGATGTAAAGGAGAGAAAAAAAGGTAAATATTTGTGTAGGAAAGTGCAGGATGAGAGACAGACAAGCCACAACGTGAAGCTTTCCAAAATCCAGCATCTGGGGCACAAAGTCTCCATAAATATCACAACTGCATTCCAGATTGCGTGACTATGCTACAACATTTACTTGGGGAACCTTGGTGGTTATGTAATATAAGGCACCAAGTTTGCTCAGGAGCAGTAACCCATAGCAACCAATCAGAAGGTAGAATTTACTGGGCACCTGTTTAAAAGCAAAGATCCTATTGGTTGCTATGGGTTACTGTTCCTGGGCAAACTCTAAACTCTTAAGAAATGGGCTGGCTACAAGCATTTTATATAGGGTGCTGTGCAGGAGAGCTGGACATTGTATGCTATGAGACTGACCTAAACATAATACCATACTAAAGGTGGCGACACACGTAGAGATGCGCTCGGTTGGCGATGTCGCCAAACCAGCGGATCTCTCCCCGATATGCCCACCTTGAGGTAGGCGATATCGGGCTGATCTGATCATGGGCCCTAGGGTCATATCGATGGGTAAACGGGCAGTCGGATGGTGGGACCGCATCAACGAACAGATGCAGCCCGCGATCTGACGGGATTTTTAGTCCTGTCCGATTGACATCTGGTCTACTTTTGGCCACATATCGATCGGGGAAGCCCGTCGGAGGGCCCCATACACAGGCCAAGACTGGGAAGTGGAGGGGATGTGGAGGAGAAGGAGACGTGGAACGGGGGGGGGGAGACATGGAAGGGGAGGGGGACAGAGAAAGGGGCAGGCCTACTTTTGGCCAAATATCGATCGGGGAAGCCCGTTGGAGGGCCCCATACACAGGCCAAGACCAAGAAGTGGAGGGGATGTGGAAGGGGAGGTGAAGGAGATGTGGAAGGGGAGGTGAAGGAGTCGGGGAAGGGGGCAGGCCTACTTTTGGCTAGATATTGATTGGGGAAGCCTGTCGGAGGGCCCCATACACGGGCCAATAAGCTGCTGACTGTCGGCAGCTTTTATCGGCCCGTGTATGGCCACCTTTTAACCCATATCTGCTGGTTATACACCCGTTAGTATAATTTAAAAGGATTGTAACCAAACAAGAAAGTGATGAGAGATAAGATCTGTTAAAGGGGTTGTTCAACTTTTGAAATACTTTTTAGTATGATGTAGAGTGGTATTCTGAGACAGTTTGCAATTGGTTTTAATTTTTTTATCTGCTGGTTTTTGATTTAGCTTTTTATTCATTACTAATTTGTATTTTGGCGATGTCCACATTACCCTAGCAACCATGCATTGATTTGAATAAGAGACTGAAATATTAATAGGAGAGACCTGAATAGAAAGATAAGTAATAAAAAGTAGCAATAACAATATATTTCTTTTTTAGATGGGGTCAGTGACGCCCATTTGAAAACTGTGTTAGAAGAAGAAGGCAAATACAGGTATGGGACCTGTTATCCAGAATGTTTGGGATCTGGGGTCTTCCGGATAACAGATCTTTCCTTAATTTTGCTTCCAATAAGAATTCATTACATCTTAGTTTGGATCAAGTACACAGTACGGTTTTATTATTACAGACGAAAAGGAAATCATTTTTAAAATTTGGATTATTTGGATAAAATGGAGTCTATGGGAGACGGCCATTCTGTCTGAGTTTTCCGGATAACGGCTCACATACCTGTAATTAAAAACGTATAAATAATGAAGACCAACTGAAAAGTTACTTAGAATTGGCCATTCCATAACATACTATAAGTTAGCTTAAATGTGAATTGCCCCTTTAATATGTTCAACAAACTAATATATATGGCATTGGAGCCACATATCTCATCTCTGATTTATAAAAATATGTGGCTCCCCAGCTGTTGCTGAGCCACTGTAGTGCTGGGAGGTATAGTTCAGTAACAGTTGGGCAGCTAACGGTTAAAGATCCATGTTTCAGACAAAGACCATCTTCTCTATAAATTCCCTGAAAGCAAATGAACAAGCCAAGATAACTCGCTCTTGAGACGCTTTGGAGAGCTGTCATCTCCACACACAGTTTTTAAAGGGGAACCACACCCAAAAACAGTTTTTTGTTTGTTTTTTTTGCGTAATTAAAGAAACTGTAATTTAATGCAACTTTCCATTGAACATTCTATTTTTGCAATGGTTTTTAAAGGCTGAGCTTATGAATACAGGGACGGTTTTGTATGAAACAATGCATATAATGCAGGTTTTTTTTCAGTGCCAATACTATTTGTATTGTGAGCAGAGGAGTCGGTGATACGTGCGCCCACTCACCATACGAGAACTGAGGTGATATCAGGCAGCAGGATGGACCAATCAGACAAAGGAGAAGCTGCAGCCAATTAACAGTTAAAGAAAGTCCTGGCTCCGCCCACTACAGCCCACAGAAGTCAAATCAGTTCATGGTAGTAAACAAGAGGAGAGAATGCAGGAGGGAGTTCAGGGAGGAGAGAGATAAGTGTAAGGAGGGGGGCACAATAGCAGATATAGGGTGGGAAAAAGGAGGGGGAATTTATTAGCGTTATTATAAGGAGGAACTGAAGAATGAGCCTGTGCTGGGGGGAATGGGGAGAATTAGTGCCTGGCCAAAGATATGAAACACAGAGTGAACACTGCACAATGACACTAATTACCGGCACAGTTTGTACCACTGCAGCCATTGCTGAACTACAATTCTCAGTGAGGAGATCCTGCCCATTTTCTGTGCTTCTCAGCAACGGGAGTTTTAGGGGTATAGTTACATAGTTAATGGGATTGAAAAAAGACAAAGTCCATCAAGTTCAACCCCTCCAAATGAAAACCCAGCATCCATACACACACCCCTCCCTACTTACACATAAATTATATATACCCATATACTAACTATAGAGTTTAGTATCACAATAGCCTTTGATATTATGTCTGTCCAAGAAATCATCCAAGCCATTCTTATAGTCATTAACTGAATCAGCATCACAACATCACCCGGCAGTGCATTCCACAACCTCACTGTCCTGACTGAGAAGAACCCCCTACGTTGCTTCAAATGAAAGTTCTTTTCTTCTAGTCTAAAGGGGAGGCCTCTGGTACGGTGATCCACTTTATGGGTAAAAAGGTCCCCTGCTATTTGTCTATAATGTCCTCTAATGTACTTGTAAAGTGTAATCATGTCCCCTCACAAGCGCCTTTTTTCCAGAGAAAACAACCCCAACCTTGACTGTCTCCTCTCATAATTTAAGTCTTCCGTCCCTCTAACCAATTTAGTTGCACTTAGTCTCTGCACTCTCTCCAGCTCATTTATATCCCTCTTAAGGACTGGAGTCCAAAACTGCACTGCATACTCCAGATGAGGCCTCACCAGGGACCTATAAAGAGGCATAATTATGTTTTCATCCCTTGAGTTTATGCCCTTTTTTATACAAGTCAGAACTTTATTTGCTTTAGTAGCCACAGAATGACACTGCCCAGAATTAGACAACTTGTTATCTACAAAAAACCCAAGATCCTTCTCATTTAAGGAAACTCCCAACACACTGCCATTTAGTGTATGAGAAACTACTGGGGATCTCTTTTTTCCAATACTTATCAGTGTGTAAACAGCATTGAAATGGGCCACGTAAGTACTGGTTATTAACTAATCAGATTCACTGTTAGACTATTCAAACCAAAGGAAACAACTAAATGTATGGAACCGGGTTTTACACCCAAACTGTTCCATTACCATACCTTCCAACATTTTGGAAATAGAAAGAGGGTCAAAAAGATTTGCCTAGCAGAGTGTGACCACACCCCCTAATTACCATATTCATTTGGCAGGTTTTGAAAGTTTGAACACATTTCTGTGGTTGTTATGGGTTATTACAGTTTTGCTAATGAAGGTGAATTGCCCTTTAAGATGCAAGTCACAGTTTCCACAAGAGATCTGGTTATCTTAAATGGTTACAACTGTTACTTTCCTTATCTTAAACTGTTACAAAATTATCCAAGTGCACCTGGCAGTCTGGGCTCTGTCAAAAGCCAATTAAGTTTTAGAAACTCTGTATCTTTTTCTGGCTGTTCAGTGCAGGAGGTCAGAGAGAAAGTTGGGACATTTCAGTAATAATCCGGGACTGCAGGTTGAGCTGTCAAAATCGTGACTGTCCCACAAAAAACAGGGCAGTTTCCCACTATGCTAAGGGGTAACCCCCGAAACTAGCCTCAGGCCCAGACTGGAATTCCAAATCATCCCTGCCATTTCAAGCACGCAGCCCCCCACAGGTCCATGAATAGTGAGGGTCTATGGCATCTTACAGCAGCTCTGCTGGCAGTTGCTAGAATCCACAAATTGGCAGTCTGGCCATGCCAAGTGTGATGGAAGGAATGGCAGTGGCTGCAACTTTAGTCATGGAAGTTGGACCAATGACTCCATTCATGTGTGTTGTTTTTGGACCGGTCATCAGAAGAGTGGTGAGGGGCTGTTCAGGCCTCTGTGTGCTTGAAATGCCTGGGACTATTTTGAATTCCAATCCAAACCTGTTCGTGCTAAAATGGATGTGCTGAGCATATTGACACTATTTATAAAAGGTATTTGAATCAAAATGCTCTTTTCACTTCTGTATAGTTGGGCCATTGCATGCTCCAGTCTGCTTTGATGTGTGTGAATGCACCTACTGACTAAAACCCTGGGGGAACCCTGTCGCATTAAATGCAGCAGTAATTCCAGGGTTCCCACAAGGGTTGCCTCAATAGCAGGGTCCAACTGGGCCCGCTGGCCCAGATCCGCACCCTGAAAAACTTCTTCCTGGCTTTAACTTCCTGCCGCAAAACACTGTGAGACAGCAGCCAGATTGTGGGCTCTGCAGGGGGCCTGGAAAACTTTTTCTAAGTAGGATTGCCAGCTTAGATTGTCCACAGGTAGAATGGGCAGGGGGACAGACCATGTGATATTGGGACGTATAAAATGTCAGTGGGTGGTACTGGTCTGGGGTGTGTCCATGGTTTCAGGGAGTGGGGTTATGATCTGGTGATTGCTAAAAAGCGGACAGCCACGCCATTCATTTTAAAGACCAGTCCAGATTTCCTGATTTGGATCTGTTTTTCACCCCCAGACAGACCTCCCGGAAACCGCCTATCTGGGTGAAAACCGTAGGCAAACAGGTGGCAAACCTAGATCTAAGGGTTCTTAAAGGAATTGTTCAATGTAAAAAATAAAAACTGGGTAAATAGACAGGCTGTGAAAACTAGAAAATGTTTCTACTTCCTGCTTTGCAGCTCTCTTGGTTTCCACTGATTGGTTACCAGCCAGTAACCAATCAGAGACTTGAAGGGGGGCCACATGGTTCATAGCTGTTGCTTTTGAATCTGAGCTGAATGCCGAGGATCAATTGCAAACTCACTGAACAGTTATGTTCCATGTGGCCCCCCTTCAAGTCACTGACTAACGCAGAGTTAGAGAGCTGAAAAGCAGAAGTAGTGTTCTGGCTATTATGTTAGACATCCAGTCACTCCAGCCTTTATACATTACATTTTTGGCTAACTAACTATATTAGAAACATTCTATATTTTGCACAGCCTATCTATTTATCTAGTTTTTATTTTTACACTGTACTGTTCCTTTAAACACCAATGGAATCTACTAGGTACAACTGTTTTGCCCTGTTGTTGTCACCATGCTCAACTGTTGTACCTTCTACCCCCTCATTCTTCCACCTACCACTGCCGATCTGCAGGCACCTCTATGTGCAAATCCAACTGCCCCAATTTTAACCTCTCTCTAGACACCCCTACGTGGGCCCCACTCCCTTTATTCTGGTATTTCACAACTATTGGATGGCCATGAGTTTGTCATTAGTGGAATGGATTCCTTCTGCGCCAGCATGAGATGTCCTAAATGTTAGAATATCCCCCAGTCAGCCTTCATTCCATTTCCCCACCGCTAATTGGAGACCCGGCATCTGTTACACAACCCTCAGCATTTTGCGTGAGGAGCTTTTTATGCGTGTCCAAGCCAATGGTGTGCTCGGCATGCTCGAACATGGCTAATAGTGGTGTGGGCGTAGTGGGGTTCTAGGGGTGCTCCCGGCTGCCTTTCTCTCTTCTCTGAGTCACAAGCTGGAATTAGAAACATATTGAGAGGGAGTGGGAGGAGATCCCAGGGATTGGCGCTTCTCTCCTCCCAGTCACTCGACATGCTGGCAAGTAGCCCAGACTCACTCGGCTCCTGATAGAGGAGCCGTTTATTTTTAGTGCCTTGCTGCATAGGGTTAATCCCAATTTTCCAAAGCACTGGGAATGGAACTTGTAGTTAAAGGAAAGGGTGGCGTATTTAAAGGAACAGTAACAGCAAATAATGAAAGCGTTATAAAGTAATGAAAATATAATGTACTGTTGCCCTGCACTGGTAAAATTGATGCGTTTGCCGCTACTTTAGTTCATATAAACAAGCTGCTGTGTTCCATGGGGGCAGCCATTCAAGGATCAGGTTACATAGGAGATAGCAGATGCATTCTGCAGAATACCATTGTATTCTATTACAGAGATTATCTGTTTTCTGCTAAGTAACCTGTGCCTTTTTTCCTTTTTTAGCCTAAATGGCTGCCCCCATGGCATCCTATTCATATAATCTAGGGATGCACCGAATCCATGATTCGGCCAGGATTCTGCCTTTTTCAGCAGGATTCGGATTCGGCCGGATCCTTCTGCCCGGCCAAACCCGAATACTAATTTGCTTATGCAAATTAGGAGTAGGGCGGGAAATCGCGTGACTTTTTGTCATTAAACAAGGAAGTAAAAAATGTTTTCCACTTCCCACCCCCAATTTCCATATGCAAATTAGGATTCGGGGGTTCGGTTGAATCCAAAATAGTGCATCCCTAATATAAACTATAGTAGTGTTTCTAAAGCAAACACATAACTTTTGCCAAATCAGTCTATTATATTTTAATTCCATTAAAATGCTTTTATTATAGAGTTTATAATCATTGGACAGAACCTGGTGTAATCTGAGGTAATGGGCACTTGATACTATTGTTTAGATAAGCATTAGTTATTTTCCTGAGCCGAGAGCCAATGAAAATGAATCCATCTCATCGAGATATTCTAAATAGTCAAGGGACCCCGCTGAAGTCGCCAACATCTATGCTTTATATATAAAGTTAAACATATGTCAACTGTAACATGTCATCTAAAGTTATTACTATCATTGTTGTAGCTCGTCTCTCTCCCACTTCTGACAGAATGCCTGGAGGGGGGGAGGATGAGTTCATTTCATTATCTTTCTCTCTTCTCTGTTTTCCTCTGTTTGGAAATACCTGACGACACTGCTTGATTGTAAAACCATTTTCTTTTCTTGGAAAATCAATAAAAAACTATTGAAAGAAAATGCTTTTATTTTTTGGTGATACCATTCCTTTAGAGCACAATTCCCTTTCCTACTTCTGTATGTCTGTCCTGATATTGATGGCACATGGACCAGTTATTCCCTTTCTATAAAGAATTGTACAACCACAGCAGGACCAGGCAAAAACACTTGGAGACAAGTCACACTGAACACTATTATGAGGTCTATGGAAAAATGTTTCAGGCCAGGCCAGTAACTTGGCAGCTCCCATCCAAATACATTCCTTTCTCTGCTTGCCTGACTAAAAACACAATCTAGCAGACATCAGCTCTCCTCCAGCCAAGACTCCAATTCCCACAATGCTTTGCATGTGCTGCCACTCTCCTTCCTGGGTTTGTTCTGCAAAGCAGTATGGGAATTGAAGCCTTGCCATGCAATTTTAACCTTTGAGTTAATTTTCAGTATGTTATAGAATGGCTATTTCTAAGCAACTTTTCAACTGGCCTTCATTTTTTTCTTTTGTATAGTTTTTGAATTATTTGCCTTATTCTAATGACTCTTTCCAGCTTTCAAATCGGGGTCACTGACCCTATTTAAAAACAAATGCTCTGTAAGGCTACACATTTATTGCTATTGCTACTTTTTATTACTCGTCTTTCTGTTCCGGCCTCTCATTCATATTCCAGTCTCTCATTCAAATCAATGCACGGTTGCTAGGGTAAGCTGGACCCTAGCAATCAGATTGCTGAAACAGCAAACTGGAGAGCTGCTGAATAAAAAGCGAAATAACTCAAAAACCACAAGTAATAAAAATGAAAACCGATTGCAAATTATCTCAGAATATCACTCTTTACATCAGCGATCCCCAACCAGCGGCTCTTGAAGAACTTGTTGCTCACCAACCCTTTGGATGTTTCTCCCAGTGGCCTCAAAGTAGGTTCTTATTTTTGAATTCCCGGATTGGAGGCAAGTTTTTGGTTGTATAAAACTAGATGTACTGCAATTTAGAATGACTGTCTACATAGGGGTTACCAAGTGCTCAATCATACTCCTTATTTGGCATCCCCAGGAAAAAAATGTCATGGGTGACAAAGGTTGGGGACCTCTGCTCTACACCATAGTGAAATTTAATTTAAAGGTGAACAGCCCCTATAAGCATAAATGACTCCTTTTCTCAGTGTTTGCAGACACAACTCTTTGCACTCCATCATTAGTGCTGGGCTTCTAAGCTAAAGCTTTCAGATAGGAACAGCTCAAAGTCCACCTTTAGGGTACTATGGGCTCTCAGGTGGTCTGTTACTGGTCATTGAGGTAACTCAGCAGTTCCTAAAGGACTTCAGTAAGCAGCCTTCCATTCTCTTACTCACCCAGAAGCCTTCTCTAGGTGGCATTTGCCTAGGGGACAAAAGCCAACAGTAGAACCCCCTGAAGCAATGATGGGACTCCTGGGAAAAGGATTCTATAAATATAACGGCCTCTGCTTACTGCAGCTTTTTTTTATAGCTACATATGATGGTGCATCAGTTCTGAAAGGGGACAAGTTCTCAATGTTCTGCTGGGAAGATGAGATGTAGGGCACAGGCCATGGGGAGTCTGTCACAGTATCAGTGTTTAGAAATGAACACACTGGAATGTGACCCATAGCATACCGCCCAACATTTTGGAAACGGAAAGAGGGACCAAAAGAAATGCAGCGTGGAGAAAGGCGAACATTTTTGACCACACCCCTAATTATCATGCCCATTTTTCCAAAATTTGGCAGGTTATGAAAGTTTGAACACATTTCTGTAGTTTTTAGGTTTTATTACAGTTTTACTAATGAAGGTGAGTTGGCCTTTAAGCTGTGGGTCGAATGTCTTATCTAAAACTGTTACAAATGAATCTTAAAGGGATACTGTGATGGAAAACCATGTTTTTTTTCAAAACGCATCAGTTAATAGAATTCTGCACTGAAATCCAATTCTCAAAAGAGCAAACAGATTTTTTCATATTTAATATTGAAATGTGACATGGGGCTAGACATATTGTCAGTTTCCCAGCTGCCCCAGTCGTGTGACTTGTACCTGTACTTTAGGATGGAACTACTTTCTGGCAGGCTATTTCTCCTGAATCAGTCTCAGTGGGGCTTGTCTTATACTATTTAGTGTTGTTCTTAGCTCTACCAGGCAGCTATTATCTTGTGTTAGGGAGCTGCTATCTGGTTACCTTCCCATTGTTCTGTTGTTAGGCTGCTGGGGGGGAGGGAGGGGGATTATATTACTTCAGTTTGCAGTACAGCAGTAAAGAGTGACTGAAGTTTATCAGAGCACAAGTCACATGACGGGGGGCAGCTGGGAAACTGACAATATGTCTAACCCAATGTCAGATTTCAAAATTGAATATAAAAAAATCTGTTTGCTCTTTTGAGAAATGGATTTCAGTGCAGAATTCTGCTGGAGCAGCACTATTAACTGATGCATTTTGAAAAAAACATGTTTTCCCATGACAGTATCCCTTTAAGTATGTATTCTGGGCTCTCTTCCAGCAGCCAATTAAATTAGAAACATTGTATCTTTTTTGGCTGTTCGGTGCAGAGAAATCAAGACTTTCCAGTACAAATGAGGAACTGCAGGTTGAGCTGTCAAAAGAGGGACTGTCCCACTCAAAACAGGACAGTTGGGAGGTATGTGGCCCATGGTACCATGGATAGCAATCCTGACCTCAGCATGTGCAAGGATATTCACAATGGAGCACAGGCCAGCTCAAACATTTTCCAACATGTTTACCAGCACTTTACAGAAATCCTCTGCCCCAAATGAAGCTTACAATCTAAGCCCTGTCAGATTCACACACACTATAGTAAATTTTATCAGGAGTCAATTAACCTGTGTGTATTTTTGAAGCGAGGGACGAAATATAATGGAAAAAATACTGATTCCTTGCAGATAAATACCCTGGCTGAAACTGAAACTAGGACCTCAATTGTTGCGGGCATCCATGCTAACCACTGCACTACTGTGCTGCACACTAACATCTGTGGCTATGCATAAGGGAAAAGTGTATGCAGTGTGTGCCAAGTGCATCACAAGATAAGGGTTATGGAATGGGTAATCCTGATCGGCAAAGGCTTTACTTGCCTTTTGCAAAAGGTATATTCTGTGCATGCAAGTAAATTACTGATGATAAATTAAATAAAATTCATATAATACACAAAAGCCATGAATATCTTGTAAATTATATCCTTATAAACTAGGGATGCACCGAATCCAGGATTCCGCCTTTTTCAGCAGGATTCGGATTCCGAAACCTTCTGCCAGGCCGAACTGAATCCTAATACTAATTTGCATTTGCAAATTAGGGACGGGGAGGGAAATCGTGTGACTTTTTTTCATAAAACAAGGAAGTAAAAAATGTTTTCCCCTTCCCACCCCTAATTTGCATATTCGGTTCAGTATTCGGACGAATCTTTGGCGAAGGGATTCGGTGCATCCCTATTATGAATGTCATCAGCTATAAACGGTGAGTAGTGTTGTCATTTGTCACGTGACTCACTAAAACTTGTGTATTATAATAAATAAAGTACCCCTTGTTGGATATTAGAAGTAACCTCTGAGTTCCATGACCTGTATATGGTCATGGAACTCCTCAGTGACCTTATATTTTACAATAGGGGGTACTTTAATATATATATATATATATATATATATATATACAGCCCAACTGCATCATTATTCAAGTTCTGCTACAGCCTAGATGGCTGCCTCTTCCAGGAATGGGAGCACATTTTCCTTCTCAATACTAATGCTGCACTCATAGGGAAAAGGCCATACCACGTTCCCTGCCTTGATATTACCCATATTACCTATGCACTATGTGTGTGTGTAGTTGGATGGATGTGTGGCTGTTGCTATGCAAAGAAGCAGCTGGCAGTTAGTGCAGGAGTGTGGCTGTGTAAGTGACTGCAGGAATGAAATACTGGCAGAGAGAATGTGTTATACACTGGCAGCATGGAACGATGGCTATGGCTGGGGCTGAGTGAATGAATGGGTGCCAGTGTACAGGCAGGCTGATGATGTGTTACTGGCTCTCTTCATTAAAAAATAAATAAATAAATATATATATATATATATATATATATATATATATATATATATATATACACACATACATACATATATATATATATATATATATATATATATATATATATATATATATATATATACATATATACACACACACACAGTGACCCCCCCCTTGAACCAGGCTGCACCCCATCTGTACAGAGCAAAAAAAAACAGCTCCAAAGCTAAACATACATATAATCATCTGGGATTTGTCCTGAGTCCACATTTCCAGTGTAGAAAAATGTATGCGGTGGGTAGAAAGCCAGAAACCTGTGCCATTAGTCTAATAGCAGCACAACTATGCCAAAGATCTATTTAAAGGTACTGAAACATTAAACATAAACATGTGCCTATATCACCCCCAGAGCACTGTTTCTTGGTTATAATATATTTCAGAATTTCATATTTCAAGTAGGGATGCACCGAATCCACTATTTGGGATTCGGAGGAATCCCTGAATCCTTGGTAAAAGATTCAGCCGAAACAACTCCTAAGTTGCATATGCAAATTAGGGGCATGAAAGGAAAAAGTGGAAAAAATTCTTCTTTTGTGACAAAGTCACATGATTTCCCTACAAACGCAAATTAGGATTTGGATTTGGTTCGGCCAGGCACAAGGATTCGGGCGAATCCGAATCCTGCTGAAAAAAGAAGAATCCTGGATTCTGTCCATCCCTAATTTCAAGCATTACAGATTTACAGTCCCCAAAATCTTTGGTATAATGGGGTGCAGTTGGGTAGGTTGGCGTTGTGGCTAGGATTGGTTAAGTGTTTTTTTTGAATAGTTGGGGCTCCATTCTACTTAGTTGGCAAAGGTCAAGATAACTGCCCCCCCCCTGGCTCTGTGGATTTTGGATAGAGACCCTGTGCATAGGTGCCAGGTATATTTGCCATGTGTTTGAGGAGGTGCCATATTTCTTTTTGGTGATACCATCTTGGAAAATGCAGACTGTTGTAGCATGTTAGCCATATATCAAAAACAAAGAATATTAGTAGTATTAGGGGATACCTTTTATTAGATTAAAAATCGTCCAGAAATATTAAGGTTCCTGCTTCAAGAATGGTACCCCCGGGGGGGCGTGGCTAGCTGGCAAGCAGCGTGGCAGCAGTTTTCAGGCGCTCCCAGGGTCCTTTTGCCAAACGGCACTTTCCCCCACAAATACAGCCCATACAGCCTAGTATTTGTTACCTGCAGCTGTAGGGGGGCATCCGCTCCCGTCAGAGCCCGCAACCGCCGCTCCAACAGCTCTAGGGCGGACGAACACAGTGCGGCCTAGTGTCGCGCCCAAAGCCGCGGCCTTGAGTAAGGCTCTGACCCAGACGCGCACGGACCGGAAGTCCAACCCTGCCGCGCAAGGCCAAGACTGCAGTTTGCGGCCCAGGTGCAGGAGGAAAGGTGGGGTGAGTCCCTGACAGACCCTGGGGGCGCTCTTTGTGCTTTTTTCTGTCCCTGTTTGCACCACCTAAGAACTGGGAGGAATGAGGCAGTGAGCCCTATTACTATTTCCTGCGCTAGAGGGATAGTGACTCTGCCTGCAGCCCCAACTGAACTGGTCCCAGGGGAAAGCAACCAGAGTGCTCCACATACAAGGAGCCTTTGATACAAGGAGGAGCAGGCTTTATAGTCAAGTGGTGGGCATCCATCTGGGAGATCTCAGATACCCCTCTGCAATATACCAGTTACAGCCCAGCATCTTGCAATCAAATGCCCACACAGGTTCTCCAATAAGCTTACCTGATTAGGGCAATTGCCCACGGACCCCTACAGCGCGTACAACACCAATCTGTCCGGTGGGGCAGGACAAGCATGGCTGCTACTATAATGTAAAGGGCACAGTTGAGAGCTCCGTGTACCGCAACCTACCACTACTTATTGAGATCCTACTTTAGCACCAAGTGCAGTATCTACTATAACAACACTGTCCTTCTCATGATGGGAGGCAGCAAAACGCAAAAACCAAAGTCTGATGCGGCATCTAAACTTGAGCAATTTGCCAGACAGCCTTCTCAAAATGGCTCTCATCCGAAGGAACCTGAACCAGCGACTGCGAGCTCCTCCTCATCGCAACCAGAAGCGGCGACACAGCTGCTCTTGGACGCAATTACGGATTGCAGGACCTCGCTTTCCACTAAATTGGAGGAAGTCAAGATCGACCTCTCGCTACTGCGGGCTGACTTACAGAATACGCGGGAGAGAGTGTGTGAGACAGAAAACAGAATCTCAACTCTTGAGGATACCTGCGCTCCAATTCCTGCAGCAATAACACGCATGGAAACTCAGCTTAAGGCCTGCACGGACAAGCTGGACGACTATGAAAATAGGCAGCGACATAATAACCTACGTATTGTGGGGCTCCCAGAAAGAACGGAAGGAAATGACCCAGTGGCCTTTGCAGAAAAATGGCTGCGAGACTCCGTCCCCACAGCCGCTTTCTCACCTTTTTATGCGATCGAACGGGCCCATCGGGTACCAGGTAGGAGCCCCCCGCCAGGAGCACCGCCCAGGCCCTTCTTGGTTCGACTGCTAAACTTCCGAGATCGTGACGCCGTACTACAGGCAGCCAGACAGAGCCCAGAGATTATGGTGGAAGGTAAGAAGGTATCCATCTACCCAGATTATTCTGCAGAGCTTCAAAGACAAAGAGGCACCTTTACGGCAGTCAAGCGCCGCCTGCGAGAAGCCAATCTGAAAAACGGCATGCTCTACCCAGCCAAACTGAGGGTTCAAGCTGGAGACAGAGCCAATTTTTTCACCTCAGCTCAAGAAGCAAGCGATTGGCTCGATGCCCGAGGCAATCTGTCCCCTAGAGCCAGCCCTCGTCGCCCTAATTAACACAGACGGTAAAAGACGGTGCTGCAGCAGGTGAGATCATTCTTGTTTATACTTTTCTGACTGCTATAGCCTCACACTATAGACTGAGCCATAGGTGGTAGGCTATATTCCCTGACGGTAAGGGGGGGGACATCTCTCCCCATTTACTCACATTGCTCGGTGGCACATGGATGTACCCTCTCCGCCTCAGACTAGAACATGGCTGGAACTTTGTAAGCCATAACTGAGGACTGGTTGCTACAGACTGCTCCTGCTTGTGCCTATGAGCTCTCAGAGACACTCTAGTTACCCCGCCAATGGAATGCTCAGGACAGGAGCGAGCACGTACTGATTGTGTATCAATACTAAATTTGGACATATCACAACCAATACACTGAGGCTTACTCCCATGATTTGGAAGGAAGAGGACTCAGTGGGGCGGTGTACCACTGACTCCCCTCAGGTGAGATCTTCACTGTCTTAATATTGGGACATGGTGTGCTCATTGCCGGTCTTGCACCAGTGCCTGATGTACTTGGCTACCTCAGCCTGACCCTGCTGCAGGGATGACACTCAGGATCTCCCTATTATACATATGCTATTCTAGGTACTACGGAGACTCGGACTCTGCCCCTGTTTCACCTTACCTTTTTGTTATTAGAGTTATTGCCAAGTGCTACCCACTCCCCTGTTGGGATTGTTCGAATTAAGGAAAAATGTATCTCCGGGTTGGGAGGAGGATACCGGGTGGGGGATTTAATGTTAATGGGTATTCTTTTTGTCTATTTTTCTTCTCTTTCCTTTTTCTCCTTTCTTTACTTACCTCTATGAGGGGAGGTTTAAGGACTACTAAATATTGGTGGTGGTACGAGACATTGCTGCAGACAGCTATAGGTCCCCCACGAAACTCGAAGCACACTCCTATATCGCCTGACACAACCATTCTTTTGCTGGGAGCCCGCGGGCCCTTAGAGCTATGCTGGCCACAGTGGAACAAAATTTACCCTAAAAATGGCTATGGCTCCTCAATGTTTTAAATTACTAACCTGGAATGTGCGTGGGATTAACGATAAAATCAAGAGAGCAGTGGTTTTAGATACGGCCAGGAAATCTGGGGCAGATATTATATTGCTCCAGGAGACTCATCTAGTGGGCCAGAGGGTTCGTGCACTGAAACGGAACTGGGTTTCGGTGGCATATCATGCAGACTTCTCAACATACTCCAGGGGAGTTGCTATCCTGGTTAGGATATCACTACATTTTCATTTTCACGCACTAACATCAGATAGAGGTGGAAGGTATCTAATTTTGAAAGCCCAAATTGCTGATACCACTTATATAATTGTTAATGTATATTTACCTCCACCTGCAGACATTCAAATACTAAATGAAATCTTACAAAAAGTAGCTGAAATGGGCAATCATTCTATGCTATGGGCAGGTGACTTTAACTTGGTCCTTGATCCGGCCCTAGATAGACTTCACCCCTCTGCTCATGACACGAAAAGTTTTGCCCGTTGGGTGGAAGCTACAGGATTGATGGATATCTGGAGATGGCGACACCCCCAGCTTAAACAGTATTCGTGTTACTCTGTGGCTCTGCAGCGATGTCTCGTATAGATATGTGTCTAGGTACAACTGAAGTAATACCATATGTTGACTCTATAGAATACTTGACGAGGATGTGCTCTGATCATGCCCCTCTCTTATTATCTCTGGGTGGCACCAATCAGGTTAGAGGAGATAAATGGAGATTACCCCCCAAATGGATAGCCAACCCAAAGGTTAACGAACGTCTCCTTCCTTTGCTGACACAATATTGGGAAATAAACCACGACACTGCAGCAGAACATATAGTGTGGGACGCCGGTAAGGCCTATATAAGAGGTGCATATATCTCCCTTATTAAGTCAGCACGCAGAGAGGGGGACCAGGCTCTCTCTCTTGCTCAAGACACCTTAGCTAAAGCAGAAACAGATCTGACGCTAATAGAATCTGACAAAACTAAACAGGCTATGCAATCAGCTCAGAGAGACCTGGACTTACTACTAGTTGACAAATACTCACAACGGGAGCTTTACAGAGCAGCTGCCTGGTATGACAAGGGCGACAAAAATGGGAAGCTGCTGGCGCTACTGGCCAGGGGGGATGTACCGAAGACTATGATACAGGCCATTACTAATGGGACTACTCTCATTACAGACCCAATACAAATGACACAACAATTTGACATGTATTTTCAATCCACATACCGTTCACCACCTGATACCTCTTCTGACAAGCTCAAGGAATTCCTAAATACAATAGACTTCCCAGAGGTCCCTCCAGCTCTAGCCATGCAGTTAGACCAAGACATTACCTTAGATGAAATTAAAGATGCTATCAATGGGTTTCCTATGGGGAAGGCACCTGGTCCAGATGGGATTCCGATTGAATGGTATAAGAAATATGTAGACTTTCTGGCCCCCAAACTCTTAGCTCTCTTTAATGGAATTCATCGCACAGGGATACTGCCTGACTCATGCTATGACACCTTTATTACTCTAATATACAAGGAAGGCAAACCCCCTGACAGGTGTGACTCATATCGACCTATATCCCTCCTTAACTGTGACATTAAGATATTTGCCAAAATTATAGCCAACCGACTTAAACTGATAGCGCCTGATCTAATACATCCGGACCAGACAGGCTTTATGCCCTCTAAAACCACAGATATCAATGTGAGACGGCTTTTTACTAACCTAGCGGTCCAACATGATAATGGGGGGAATAGGATTGTAGTGTCCCTCGATACAGCGAAGGCTTTTGACACTGTCCAGTGGCAGTACCTATGGGAGGTGTTAACTCGTTATAAGTTGGGTCCTAAACTTCGGAAGTGGATTCAGATACTATATGCACATCCGAGAGCTAAGATATTGGTCAATGGGCAAGTATCGGGAAGCATATCACTGGGAAGGGGCACCCGACAGGGGTGTCCTCTCTCGCCCTTCCTTTTTGCCCTGGCTATAGAACCCCTGGCCATTAGTATACGGGCGAATGAGGATATACAGGGCTTACATATAGCAAAACTTGTCGAAGAAAATCTCATTATACGCTGACGATATGCTAGTCTATTTGGCCAACTCGGGTTTAGCCCTAGAAAATCTCCTGACAACTATTTCTGAGTTTGGCCAATACTCTGGTTTAAAAATTAATCGCACTAAGTCTGTGGTGTTTCCCATAGATCCCCTTCCCCAGGATACGCTGGACACCTTGCTACAGCTCAAAGTCGCACACACATTTAAATACCTGGGTATAGTGATCCATAAGGATCTTAATAGATATGAACAACTTAATCTAGATCCAGTAGTACAGACCCTGACTAACAAAGTTGCTGTGTGGCAAGACCTACCTCTTTCTTTACCAGGCAAAATTAATATGTTTAAAATGATCTTCCTACCCAAATTTCTGTATGTTCTCCATAATTCTCCCGTAACCCCCCGGGCCCATTGGTTCGCCAGAATAGACAAAATTATTAGAGGCTTCTTGTGGGCAGGAGACCATCCTCGATTGAACTTTAGGGTGCTTCAGGCGCCGGCTTCTGGAGGAGGCCTAGCACTACCGAATCTCAAACTTTACTTTCTTGCAGCCCAGTTGGTATATGCCCACTGGTGGCTTGTTCCTGACCGTAGCAACTCAGCAGTAGTGTTGGAAGCTGCGGTAATAGGCTCCTTTGAGGCCCTTGCCAAACTCCCTTACAGAGGTGCCTCTCCATATCATGTGACCACTACACCTATGCTTACGGTGGTGAAGGCATTTCAGAAATCTCAAATTCTGGTTCGAGGAACCTCTACAGCCTGGTCCCCCCATACCCCGTTGTGGGGCAATAATCACCTCCCTCATTTTTGCTCACTACCAGACATCGCAAGGTGGGCACAGATCGGGATAAAAACCCTAGGTGATGTAGTCACTGATGGTGACTGTAAAACGTATGCCACAATCCAACAGGGTCTACACCCCCACCCAGATATGCTATTTCGTTATTTGCAATTACGCCATGCTTTCAACGTACAATTTCCAATCAAGCCGGTCGTCTTGAAGGTGACGACCCTTGAGACCTACCTACACAGGTTAGACCTAACTAAACCCATATCCTGGTTGTATACGATATTATCTACTGCTGGTCCCTCTCCCCTTGAGAGAGTTAAGGGCAAATGGCGAGACGATATCCCTGACCTGACTGACGAAAAATGGAAAGATGCACTAAAGCTTGTAACAGAGCTGTCTATATCTATGAGGGACAGGCTTATACAAATTAAATTTTTAAATAGAGTTTACTTAACCCCCTCCCGTCTGGCAAAAATATATGATAATGTATCAGATCTATGCCCTAAGTGCAGAATGGAACCTGGTACCATGTTTCATATATTCTGGTCCTGTCTGGTGATTCAGAGCTTTTGGAGTGCAGTACTCCAATACCTGAATGAAAAGCTTGCATTACCAAGTATTCGTTCGCCAGAAACCTGTCTGTTGGGGATAATAGAGGGCTTGCAGCTACACTCCTATGTTAAAATATGCTACCTACAGCTCCTGTATTATGCCAAAAAAGCCATATTAATGCACTGGAAGTCGCTCAACCCCCCCACAATACAATATTGGCAAAAACTGATAAATGACTCTCTCTCGAACCAGAAACTAACATATCTTTCAAGAGGCTGCCCTGGAAAATTTGAAGCGATATGGGGTACCTGGCTAACTGTGCAATCTAGTTAACTGCCGATGTACTAATATAATGGTTATGACATTTTATGCCTTACCCCCCTCCCCCCCTCCTTCTCAACTTTCTTCTTTACTATACCTTTACTTTTCTTCTAATTGTATTATGTTTAATGTTTAAAACTTCAATAAAAAAACTTTAAAAAAAAAAAAAAGAATGGTACCCCCACCCGCGCCATCTCCAATTTTAATAATGGTTTCCTCCTTGCGGGGCACACAACCATTATCTATGGATCTGTCACCCTTGTATGAGATTTATTAATATCCCAGACTGGCAAGAATTATAAGGCACTACTGTATGGGGTGCAAACTACAACTCCCAGCATCCTCCAGCAAGCTAGAGACTAGGCTTAGTATGGTATTGAGCTGCTCTCCCTAGTTTCAGGTTGGTGCTTTTGTACGAACGATCCTAGGAACGATCAACATACGACACATGAAATCTATGCATCTATGGCCAGCTTTAGATGATGGCTGCTGCGCACAAGCACACTAAATCAGAGGAAAAACAATGATTTGCTTGCAGTAAATGAAACATGAGTATGGCAACTCCACCACAGGGTTTATTATACAGTAGTTTGGCACACAGTGTGACACTCAAGAGTGATGTCCTAATTATAAAGAGAAAAAAAATAAAACACCTGCCAAAAAGGAATTCAATATAAATCCATTCTTCTGACCCCTCCTTACACATGGAGCACTGTCAGTCTATACCACCAGGGGGCACTAAGTGACTTCTGATCCCCCAGACAAAGGGAAAATAAATAAAAAGAGTAGAAGAAAGAGGAATAACAGATGTAGCTAGTTGCCTAGCATTTAAAAAGCCTATTGCCCAGGTGCCTCTCTCACCCAATGTTCCATGCCACCTGGTTACCTGGAGGGCACAGATCTCTCCCCTCCCCCGCTACAAACCCATTTGCTGGGTGTGACCCATTCCTATCGTGGTGTCTGGGAGTTTCAGCTCAGTAGATCGTGTGACTGTGACTCAGCATCTGAGAAAGGAAAACAACTGCACAACAACAAAACCCACATCAAACTGCGGCATGACACTACATACGCAACGTATCCCAACAACTGCAAAACTTCACTGCTCTCCATACACTTTATCAGCACCAAAAATACTTGAATTGGGCCGGCCCCAAGAATTGGGGCCCCTGCAGCAGTAACAGTTCTGTACACATCGTGAATACAGAGAAGCTGGAGTTCAGACAATCACCATGGCAGTTCCAGATTATAGAAATTAAAGGGATACTGATACTGGGAAAGCATGTTTTTTTTCAAAACGCATAATAGTGCTGCTCCAGCAGAATTCTGTGCCGAGATCGGTTTCTTAAAAGAGCAAACAGATTTTTTTATATTAAATTTTGAAATCTGACATGGGGCTTGACATATTGTCAGTTTCCCAGCTGCCCCCGGTCATGTGACTTGAGCTCTGATAAACTTCAGTGACACTTTACTGCAAGTTGGAGTGATATCACCCCCTTCCCCAGTGGCAGAACTACTGTGGGAGCAGGGGGTGCGAGCAGGCCAGAGCCCGCACCCCCTCAAGGCCCCCCGGCAGCCCACGCGCCATTGACAATGTGGGCCGTGCGGAGGGGGCGGGGCCCAGCTGCGCGTCACACACCAGGGCCCGCCCCCCTCTAGGATTGCTACTGCCCTTCCCAACTAAATACTATATCTGTACCCAGATCAATACTACATTACCAATAGTAAACACCAACAGCGATCACTAGGGGGTGCCAATTTGTTAGGCACCAACCAGTGATTAAAATCGCAAACTCCAGACCCCGGTCCAGTACTGCTTTTTAAAAAAATCTGCACCATCTTGGAACACAATTCTATTAAGTATAATAGAATTCTCAAGTCTCAGAATGTGAAACTCACCAGTTGTAGGAAGAGGTCCAGGTGCACCGCCCCGGAACCTTCAGCTAAGGGAGCGGACAACCGTGTAGTAATGGAGCAGGCACTTCAAGGACCAATCTTCCAGACAGACTTGTAAAAAACTGAGACGTTTATTTGGTACATAAGGATACATACAGCCTTATGCGTTTCGTATACAGACAATTAATCATAGGCTGTGTCTGTAAGATACGAAACGCTGTATACTTATGTACCAAATAAACTTCTGAATAATTTGCAAATTTGACTATAAAATTGGTCTTTGAAGTGCCTGCTCCATTACTACACTATTCTATTAAGTGTTGTGCTGTCATCTTCTTAACCATTGGTCTGGGCTGTGCCCGTGTGCAATACAGCTTTTTGCATCTAGATTATGATTTTGCCCTCCAGAGAATTTTTGAGGAGCACTGGGGACACGCAGCTAGCAGGGCAGTGCGGGTGCTAGGATCACACGGATTAGGGGCGCAGCCTAGGGGCGGCCGGGAAGGAAGTCCTGACCTGACTGCCCAGGACACCCCGGGCCCGGATTTGTGGTGAGGCCACAAAGGCCCGGGCCTAGGGCAGCAAAATTTTAGGTGCAGCATGCTGCCCAGTTGCATTCCTAAGGAGCAATGGTGGAAGCTCTGGTGCTCTCTGGTGCTCTCTGGTGCTTGTGTGCGAGCTTGCACGCACAGGGGGCTAAGAGCATGCAAAGACAGGTGGTCGCTAGGACCACACTGCCTCGGGGGGCCACTTGAGGAAATCCGGCCCTGCCCAGGGTCAGACGAGAAGACGACGGCATGTCACTCACAAAAATGGCATCCCACGGTGGTACTAGGTGGAACCTGGACTAAAACGAGATAGATATAATGCCAGGAGTCAGGGCAGGGTTATATATGATAATGAGAAGGACCATCTTGTCCCCTATATCGGTCAGGGTTAGTGTTCATTCAGTCTGTATGTTTAGCATATACATCATTCTATTGTACAGTGTTTCAGTACATGTTGCTGCTTTATAGATAATGATTAATAATCCTAACACTGGAAATCTTGCAATGATAGCCATATACACGGGATAATGCACCCTCTACTGGAAATAAAAGGGATATTTATATTTATTTATATATATTATATATTGGAAGTCACCAGGGTGCTCTGTAAAAATACAAAAGTGCTGAGCAACAGGCTGGGTTGTTCACAGGTGTATGCACTTTGGCTGCAGCTTTCTACTGCTTCTCCAAATAAAATAATTAAGCAAAGCAATTGGATCAGCCTTTTTATCTTTTAAAGGGAAAGGTAAGTCACAGTTGCAAGAAAAACGATGGACTTATAATATTTATAGTATTATAATACTCCCACACAAAGGCGTTTGCAGGCAACTTGGGTAAGGACCACATATAGACTGTGACTATGCTAAAACCAGTCAGTAGCACATCACCTTTAGATCTAGTGCAGTAGAGGAGCTCAGACATATGGCCAGCACACACAAATAAATAAGCAGATTTGCACAAGTTATGCCATAGTGCTGATAGTAATTCTCTTGCACCTGTAATTAAGCTCTTGGTCAGCTCCTTTAGAGCAATGGAACATTGGGGGCTATTCAAAGTGTTTTGTGGCTCAAGCTTCATGGATGGGTGACAATATCACAATCAGCCTCAATTCATTCCTCTAGGTATTGGCAGAAACCCCTTACAGATAAGGGGATTATTGTTGCTAATACATGTTAAGCTATCACTTCCTGACCTGCAAGTGCACCCAGGAGCCCAGGCAATTCCTATAGGATTGAATGGATGGCAATTATAAATGGATTATCATCCGACTACCAAGCTGGAAAACACTTGGGGACAAAATGCTTGAAATTGCTCCATATGCTATTAACCTTATAGAACTGCAGCGGGAAAAAGAATGTTCTTAAAAATCAACCAATCTCATTAGATAGATAGATGATAGATAGATAGATGATAGATAGATAGATGATAGATGATAGATAGATAGATAGATAGATAGATAGATAGATAGATAGATAGATAGATAGATAGATAGATAGATAGATAGATAGATAGATAGATAGATAGATAGATAGATAGATAGATAGATAGATAGATAGATAGATAGATAGATAGACATTGAGATATATAGATGATAAGACAGACAGATAGATAGATAGATAGATAGATAGATAGATAGATAGATAGATAGACGATACAGAGAGAGAGAGAGAGAGAGAGAGAGAGCTTTATAGATATGATAGATATAAAGATAAATAAACCAAAACTGTATTTACAAATATAATTCGTTTCTAAGAAAGTTTCATAGCCACAAACCCTAATTTTCACACTGCCCCCCACCCCCATAAGATCCTGCTTTGCAGATTTACCAATGTCTTTAAATAAAAATAGAGAAAGGCTGTATTAACGCAACAAGGAAATGCGTGGGGGTAATGGGTGTAGTTAACCCCTTGTGATGAATACTTTGTACTGCAGACATGAGTTTCGAATGAGGAGGAGGCGGCGACAGAAAGAACCAGCAGCCCCGTTTTTCTCCCAGCCGTTTGAACACAAAACTCCATTGAAACACCTACACTGCTTCTCTGATATCTGCACTCATAGAAACTTCTACTCTGCAACTTTGTTTCCTGTCGTGTTTTACATTTCAATGGTCCAAATGGCAACAAGACTCAGTGGCCCCTCCTGAGTACAAATAAATATGCTTTGTGGCCTTAGACAACAGGCTGAGAGACCCTCATGTTCAATAAATATATAGTGAAGTACCAGCTCCAATGTGAACTCTCGTCAAGTAGAACCAACCAGTTACAGAAAAATTGAGGTTGCTAGGGCAAGTGGCCCTAGCAACCTAGGGCATAACATAAGCAGCTGCAGACAGACTGTGATATCACTTCTCGGGGCTGGTTCTGAGAGGATGTGCGAAGTGCAAAAAATGTCTGTTTTTTAGCACTTTCCACACTGCCTCACAGGTCGCATATTATGTATGGGAACTGCCTCTTTTAAGGAGAACTAAAACCTAAAAACGAATATGGCTAAAAATACCATATTTTATATACTGAACTTATTGCACCAGCCTAAAGTTTAAGCTTGTCAACAGCAGTAACAATTCAGGACCTCAAACTTGTCACAGGGGGTCACCATCTTGGAAAGTGTCTGTGACACTCACATGCTCAGTGGGCTCTGAGCAGCTGTTGAGAAGCTAAGCTTAGGGCTCGTCACTAATTATCCAGCAGAAAATGAGGTTGGTCTGTAATATAAGCTGATGCTACAGGGCTAATTATTAAATTCTGATGCTAATTGCACTGGTTCCTGTGCTGCCATGTAGTAATTATCTGTATTAATTACTAATCAACCTTATATTGTGACATTTCTATTCTATGTGTACTGTATATTGTGAGTGGGTCCCTAAGCTCAGTAAGTGACAGCAGCACACAGCATGTGCAGTGAATCAGCAGCAAAGAAGATGGGGAGCTACTGGGGCATCTTTGGAGACACAGATCTTTACTGCTAAAGGGCAGTGGTTGCCTTGGGCTGGTACAGAAACACAACGCTTAGGGGGAAAAAGTTATGATTTTTTTTTTATTTTTATAAAATCAGGATGGGAAAGTCCGAAACTGAAAATCCAGCATCTCAGACCTGTCGAGGTTGCAAGTCAATGGGAGAAGTCCCAATGATTTTTTTTGATGTGCGCTGGGAGTTTTCGGGTAAAAATTCAGAGAAAATCTTGAAATTCGTGAAAATTGTATGAAAAAAATCCGAAAAAATGGTGAAAATCTAATTTTTCTTCCCCCCCCGCAAAGCTAATTTTCGGGAAAATGTAATAATAAATAAGCGTAAAAAACGCCACTGGAGAAATCATTGAAATAAATAATCCCCATAATGTACAACATTTCTAGCTACTTCTTTAGTGAGGCTATAGTTCTCCTTTAAAACTCAACTTGCTTTACAACAGCCTTATAATATCTTGTTCTGTTGAACAGGAAGTGGAAAATGTACAAGGAAAATCTGCTTCCTCTGGGGAACATTTCCTTTTTCCCCAGCGATTATTATCACTAACCTCAGACCCCGGGGTCTTGCTTTCAAGTCTCTATGATGCAGTTGTGCAAAACCGTTGGCATTCAGTATATACGTCATGAATATGATCTAAGGCACACGTGCACCGCCGGGCCCGCAAACAAAATGGCAGGGCAGCATTCTGTACAATAGAACTTCACTTCACGCGAAGAGAAGGAGAGTGACGCTGTCTCTTTAAATAAAATAAAAAAAAATACCAATAGAAAGGAAGCATCATTTCCCTGGCCTGTTACTAACTGCACAAAGCACTGAGATAATAGAGACTCTGATAATTGAGGCTTCACTAATACTAATTACAGCAACGTCAGAACGAGGGGTGGAAGAGAGGGGAGGCGCTGTTCCCTTTCAGGCTCTTTTTTTTTTTTTTTTAACCAGAACACGTCGCCCCGGGTTACCTGTTGCTGAGAAACGAGTATATAACTAAAGATGGGAAGACAACTTCATGAACCCTTTCCCTGCCATGGAGACACATTAATAAACTATTCTAGAAGAGAAGTCCAGTAAATTACTCCATATGCTCCGGGCAAAGATCATTAATCTCCCGCTCTCCAGGATCCTTGTATCCCCCGGCAACCAATGGCATTGAGGGAGAATACAGAGAGAAACGGGCTGAAAAGCACTGCAAAGCGGTGACCTGACAGCAGAGCTCAACATAATGGTCAATAAGATTCATATTTAGAATTCAATAAAAAGCCCAGGAATAAAAACTAGTGAAAGAAAAGGCAATTCTAAGCAACTGAAACTTTTCAGTGGTTGTCAAGTTACTTGTAAATGTAATTGCTACTGAAAGCAGCGTCTGTCTGGCTGTTTCTATTCTTTGCACCCCTGGCTCTGACTCCTGAAACAATGTAGCTACATTGTGCACATTAAGGGGTGGTTCACCTTTAAGTAATCTTTTAGTATGAATAGAACGGCCAATTCTAAGCAACTTTGCAATTTGTCTTCATTCTTGATTTTTTATAGTTTTATAATTATTTGCCTTTTTCTTCTGACTCTTTCTAGCTTTGAGGTGGGGGTCAGTGACCCCATCTAAAAGCAAATGCTCTGTAAGGCTACACTTACTATTACTGATACTTTTTATTGTTCATCTTTCTAGCAAGGCCCTCTCCTATTCATAGTCCAGTCTCTTATTCAAATGCATGGTTGCTAGAGTAATTTGGACCCTAGCAACCATATTGTTTATAATGCAAATTGATGAGCTGCTGAATAAAAAGCTAAATAACTCAAAAACCTTAAATAATAAAAAATGAAAACCAATTGCAGATTGTCTCCGAATATCCCTCTCTAGATCATACTTAACATTAACTCAAAGGTGAACAACCCCTTTAACTGATGTGGAGGACTGACCTGCTACATTGTTTCAGGAACAGCAAAAGATACATATATACAGATGGATTCATTATCTAGAAACCCATTATCCAGCAAGCTCCAAATCCATCTTCCATAGACTCCATTTTAATCTAATAATTCATAATTTAAAATAGGATATCCTTTTTCCTTGTAATAAAAAGAGAGAACCCTGTACTTGATCCAAACAAATATATAATTCATCCTTATTAGAGGCAAAACAATTATTTTGAGTTTAATTGTTTAAATTATTATTTATTTTTAGAGAGAACTAAGGAGAACCACATTATGGAAAGACCCCTAATCCAGAAAGCCCCAGGGCCTGAGCATTCTGGATAACAGGTGCCATAGCAGTATTGTTTTAAACGGTTATAGGATCTGTAATCTGGAAACCTGGTATCCAGAAAGCTCCGAATGACGGAAAGGCTGTCTCTCATAGACTCCATTTTATCTCATTAATCCAAATTTTTAAAAATAATTTCCTATGTAATAATAAAACAGTACCTTGTACCTTATCCCAACTAAGATATAATTAATCATATTGGGTGTATTTAATGTCTACATATTTTTCTAGTAGACTTAAAATGGTATGAAGATCCAAATTATGGAAAGATCCATTATCCGGAAAGCCCATTTTTACTTTCTTTAATGAAAAAGAAACCTATCTCCAATATACTTTAATTAAAAAATGTGTACCGTTTTTATAAGAAACCTGACTGTATGCAGTGAAATTCTCCCTTCATTTACTGCTGTGGATAGGAATTGTCAGACAGTCCCTAACTGCTGAGCAGGGAAACAATCATACTTATGAACAGCAGGGGGAGCCCCTACTTCCCAGCCATGCAGAACTCAAGCAGCTTTGTTTATGACGATCCCTAAGCAGCCCAGACCACACTGAGCATGTGCACAGTCTTAGTCTTGCAAAGATGTTTAACAAAGTTACAAGATGGTGACCCCCTGCAGCCAACTTTGAAAGAATAAATAATTTGTTTGATTAGGCTTGTGGTGCAGTAAGTTCATGTTTATATTTAGTATACAAAATACATTATTCTATTTTAGACTTTACATGCCCTTTAAAGGGGTGGTTCACCTTTCAGTTAATTTTTAGTATGTTATAGAATGGCCAATTCTAAGCAACTCTTCATTATATATTTTTTATAGTTTTTAAATTATTTGTCTTTTTCTTCTGATTCTTTCGAGCTTTCAAATAGGACTCACTGACCCCCATCTAAAAACAAATGCTCCGTAAAGCTACAAATGTATTGTTACTGCTACTTTTTATTACTCATCTTTCTATTTAGGTCCTCTCCTATTCATATTCCTGTCTCTTATTCAAATCGATGCGAATAGTCGAATTTGACCATAAAAAAATTCAAAAATTCTAATTCGATTTTTCAATTCAACCTTTAATAAATCTGCCCGTTAGTGTAGACTGGGAAGAGCAGACTCCATGAAAAGCTCGTCTGGACACGAGGTGGGGGGGGGGGGGGGAGAGGGCTCATATTTGGATCAAGTTCTCACGCCAAGGCCTGTACGGCGCAGCTGAAACACTGCCAGGAACAAGAACAATCACAAAGTCCCAGCAGGCATTCCAACAGCAATGAAGGGAACACCACTAGCACTGCCTGCCAGCTTCTGCCTATATAAACTGTCAGAAATATGTGCACAAATCAGCACCGGAAAAGACATGATCATTTGGGCAGGGCCCTCTTTACCTCTTAGGTGGCTTTTGAATGTAAAACTGTGTGTTCAGCGTATAGACCCATGTATTGTACATTGCTGCAGAATGTTGGTACTTCATAAATACATGTTAAAATTAATAAGAATATTTTTAGTAAAAGAGGATCATAAGATCTAAGAACCATCAAATATGAAACAAGCAAAGTACATATATTTAATCACCATACCGGGTCTCCTGGCTTTGGACAATTGGGATATAGCTGCACAAAACACCTACTGGGATTACCAATTCAATCACATCTGCTATTGCTGAATTTATAGTCACATTGGATAACTTTGAGCCACCACGTCAATTACAATTTTGACTTAACAAACCATCAGGCCTTTGTATTTTGGGATTAAAATCCTTTCCTTCTTTGAGGAGAAAGAATTGTTCTAACATTTTATATATGTTGTTTGCTTTTGATTGCGCATGACTAATGTGTTTATAACGCACATCATATAGTAACAGGTAGACTTGCCCTTTAACTTGCACGGATTGAATACTAGTGGGAAAATATTGGTTTACATGCGCTTTCCCCGCATCTGATTTATCTTAATCGGGTGATGGGGTTTAGCATCTAAAGGAGAGGGATCCCTCCTCCCATATGTAGAACCGTTTGCTTTTAATTTGGTTTTAACTTATTATAGCATGGCATGGTTGTGAATAAATATTGCCTTTTATCCTACATCCGAATATTTATCATATTGAGATACTCATGGGCGTATGATTGGGGGATCAAGTCCCAATTTTTGTCTATATATTGTAAAGGATCATAAGATCCCGTCATTTGGGACAGACGGACGGGCTGGGAGAGGCTTTAAGCACCCTACAATAACTGCAACAGAGTTACATGACATCACTGCCATGACATCACTACAGAACCTCATCATTTCCAGTACCATTTGGTATCGGAAATCCATTTCATCCCATGATATAATATGTTTAGCTATCTTCTTTGACACCATTGATTGGAAGGCAGATAGTGCCTGCGACTTTGCCTCAACACCTAGTGGTCAGTGAAGTTACAACGTAACCATAGGTGTATTTACCATAAAGGCACTAGAGGGCCCATGTTTTAAGGGGGTGGCCTTTGGATGCCTTAAAAAAAAAAAAAAGAATTAAAAAAAAAAAAGGAAACACCCCCACTCCCCCTGCTGCCAGATACTTTCCTAATACGTCGAGCAAATCTGTTAGCAGAGATGGGGATATGGGGTCCGTCTATAGGCTCGTGGAAGAAGTGACATCACACAGGTTGCGCCACAACGTCACCTCCGCTTATGTCACGCAGAAGGATGCTCATAGGTCTGGTATCCAACCAAAGGAAAAATGGCAGGCACTCACAGACCCCAGGCTTGTAAAAAATTTTTATTTTAGGCCACAAAGGAAATGAATACATAGCCTTGCGCGTTTCGTGCCTGTAGCACTTAATCATAGGCTATTATGACATTATTAACATGAAACATGTTAGGCTATGTATTTCCTTAAATTGTGGCCTTAAATTAAAATTCTCAGTCTTTTTACTAGCCTGTTTATGGGATATGCGAGTGTCTGCCATTTTTTGTTTGGTTGGATACCTCCACCTAGAGCTGTAGGTGTGGGGCATGAGCCCACGTACAACTGGTGAGACTATCAACTTTACACTGGGACTTTTTTCTTTAAATGCTCACAGGTCTGGTGCCTGGGGCAGAACTAGTCTCAAATATGATATTGAGTATAGCCTCATTTACAACCACAGTGAAGTGCCATTTTGAGGGGCTAATCTCCACTCTTTACACTGCAGTGTTTTCTCCCCAGAATTTCAGTGTAATTGCAGCTGCTCGCCAGGCTGCCTCTACGAGTCATTAACTAATTGGGTGCAATTTGTTTAGCGTGGGGATTATGTAACTTCTGGCATGCCAATGTACACAACATCAAAAACAGTATTTGTGTGTAATTCACTTGACACAAGTCTGCAGCAGCTGTTGGCGAAACTCGTAGTGGGGAACCTGGAACTCATCTTTGAGTTAGGGATAGTTCTACAGTTGAAAAAGAGGCTCAAAGGAGAAGGAAAGCTACGGAGGCATTTATTGCCAATAGATTAGCTGCAATAGTGCAAGCTAGAATGCTATTTATTCTGTAGAATGTTTTACCATACCCGAGTAAAAAGCTCTAGAAGCTCTCTGTTTGTTTAGGATAGCAGCTGCAGAATTAGCTTGGTGTGACATCACTTCCTGCCCAAGTCTCTCCCTGCTCACTCATAGCTCTGGGCTCAGATTACAGCAGAGAAGGGAGTGGGGGGGCAAGAGAAGCAAACTGAGCATGCTCACGCCCGGGGCAAGGAGAATTAAGCTGAAAACATGATACAGAGGCCCATGACTACACAATAGAAGGAAAGAAATGCAGTGTTTCTTTTGACAGGCGACTCAGAGCAGCATTACTGGGATTTTTAGGTGGACCTTTCTGATAAGGCTTACTTAGTTTTACCTTTCCTTCTCCTTTATAGTGTTTTATATGTGCCACTGGCACCAGAGCTTGAACTCTTGTTATACCCAGGGCAGCCTGTCTGAGCACTTTCTATAGACTTGTAACAAACAGTGTGGAAATATCATGGAACATATCTCTTTATACCACAGCTGGAGACAATTCCGTACACATATTTGATATGCAATGAAATACCCAAAATAAATGAAAAAAGTAATTAAATCCAACTGCAGTCCCAAGCCGAGACCATTTTAAGTGATGCAGAAACTGTGCATTAGTTATAGTTAAACCCTGTTTAAGTTTTCAACAGATGAGATACATATACCTCAATTTCCAGTCACATGTATGAATGCATAAAGAATACATACCTCTTAACATTTTGGAAATAAAAAGAGGGACGAAAAAGTTGCCGCTCATCGCGCGGCTACATTTTTTTGACAATGCACTCTTTCCAGCTTTCAAATGGGAATCACTGACCCCCATCTGAAAACAAATGCTCTGTAAGGCTACAGAAGTATTGTTATTGCTACTTTTTATTATTCAAGGCCTCTATGCGAGGGGACGGCTGCAGGTACAGTCAGATATCATGTTATTAGCACACGGAGTCGATGCAGTGCTGTGATGAACTCAATCACAAAGAGGGGTCATGGATGTAGATCTAGTCAGTATTCCTTCTTATTCCAAGAATATCCCACGGATGTAAGATTCTCGATTCAGAATATAAAAAACACACTGCAACAAACAGGAAGCTCAGCCCACATACAAACAGCGGGCTATTGTGCAGCTTGCCGTGTACAGGCTCATGCCTTCATTTGGATCATACAAGAATAAGGGTCATGCACTGGCATCCATTGTGTGCAGGTCTACATACAAATACACAACCCTCTCCTGCTATGCATCATGGGGGAAATGCCATTTATTGGGGTCCTTAAGAAAGGACCGAAACGTCTGACTTCTTGCACAATGTGCTCATAATGAAGACATTCAATTTTATTTTCAAAAAAGGGTGAGTCAATCATATAATAGTTTTGTATTATTTGACTTGGCTGTGCACCCCACTATACAAGATTTTTTGCATTTGAGTGCAGGCATGTGTATGTATGTAGGCAGATGATCAAACATGTCATATAAGCAGGGGGGGGGGAAAAATCCAACTATTGGGGTGCTGGCTGCAATATCTACAGTGGAACCTCAATTTTACATCCCCTGATTTTAAGTTTTCCCTTATTTTACATTGGTGTTTTGTGGTCCCACCTATAAATTATGCAGAATACATTTCCCTGATTTTACATTTTCCTGAGTTAAACACAATTTTTTTCTGGTCCCTTGAAAAATGTAAAATGGGGGTTCTACTGTATTTACAGAGGTAACGGTTTCATTAGGCAGAGATCCCCACAAATTCAGGTCTCCCCCATGGCACTTTCACAAGTTGCAAATGCGGAGCATTTAAAGGAGAACTAAACCCTAAAAATGAATTTGGATAAAAATTACATATTTTATACATTGAATGTATTGCACCAGCTTAATGTTTCAGTATCTCAATAGCAGCAATGATCCAGAATTTCAAACTTGTCACAGGGGGTCTTGACACTCACATGCTCAGTGGGCTCTGAGCAGCTGTTGAGAAGCTAAGCTTAGGGGTCGTCACTAATTATCCAGCAGAAAATTAGGTTTGTCTGTAATATAAGCTGAGGCTACAGGGCTGATTATTAAATTCTGATTCTAGTGGCACTGGTTTCTGTGCTGCCATGTAGTAATTATCTGTATTAATTACTAATCAGCCTTATATTGTGACACTTATATTCTATGTGTACTGTATATTGTGAGTGGGTCCCTAACATCCGTAAGTGACAGCAGCACAGAGCATATGCAGTGAATCAGCAGAAAAGAAGATGGGGAGCTACTGGGGCATCTTCGGAGACACAGATCTTCACTGTTAAAGGGCTGTGGTTGTTTTGGGCTGGTACAGAAGCCCAAAACCTAATGTACAACATTTTTAGCCTAGATAAGCTTTAGTTCTCCTTTAAGCAGATGGCAGTCGAGCAGCTCATTAAGCAACATCTAGTCATCTCTACAAAGCTGTGGCATTATATTTAGCAAACTCAGACAGGCCGTCCACAACACCTACTCACATGTACAACATACACACAAATTATGCAAAAAGGCAGGGACAGGAAAGACACACATTGTGAGTTAGTATACCGCCTGCTATGGAAGGTGTAGGTGCATTTACATACAGAGCACCCTAAGGCGAGGGTGCAAGTTAACAGCTCATTTTAAATGTAAACCAACTGGGTTTTTTTGTGTACAGACCACCATCTGGACTATAACCAATGGGCTTGCATAGACAGCAAATTGCTCATACATCCTACATACTGACTGCAAGTGACACCAGTCAGCTCCCATACTCACTGTCAGTTGAAATCTGTCACCTCATCCCTCTTGTTGCCTGCTAGTTGGAATACACCAAAACTCCCAGTCATCTCCCATGTAGACTATCACTTCCATTGCACCTATTTATGCCACATGCAGACTGCTTCCCACATGAAGAATACCAGAATATGTAGTGCTCAGCTGTCATAAATGAAAAGTGCCATATATAAAATGGCACGGTAGCATACATGGCAATTGTAAGTTACTGAACAGCCAGCTGACACACAGACTGCCAGATAGAGAATCACTAGGCGATACTGCCAGCTGCAAAATCACTATTTGGTACACATGCGACTAACAGAAGGGACATACCTATCTGGCACAATTGCAGAATCTCCCCAGTGAATCCCCATTTAGTACAAACCAGATGGGCAGTAGTAGAATCCCTAAATGCCTCAGATGTCTACTGCCAGCTGCAGAATACACAACTGCTGTACATGCCTGCAGCCATTTATGTAAACAGCATTCACAGCATTCCAATGCCCGGACATTCATTCACTGTACAATAATGGGCCAGGAGTATCCTTTACACACATGCGGGAAAGATCATCCATGCATAAGAAGGCACAGAACCAAATAAGAAGATCGTGAAAGATCAGTATTTAAAGGGGAACGCCATAAAAACATAAAAGTAAACATAATTTCAAGCAACTTTGCAATATACATCAATTAAAAAATATGCAGACTTTTCATGACTTTTAATGGTTTGGAACAGTTCCCTAAGCCTAGCCCCCTGCTCTCCTGCTGATCTGTCTGACTACTTTGCTGAGCTGTCTGACTACTGTTACTTTGTATCAACAGCAATCTGCACCTCAGCCTGCATCCTCCAAACCCCACAATTCCCTGCACACATGATTTCAATAAGGAAAGGAACATCACAGTGCAATGCATGTGGGTTATGTAGTTCCTGCATGCTGTCTGTAAGCTGTGGAGAAGTTGAATTTGTAACATCAGTGTTTAGTCCCTCCTTCCCTGCCAGGATTTCAAATGAAGCAAAAAGAGAAGAACTGTTAAACAGCTGGATTACAGCATAGAAATGGCATTTATTCATACTTTTTGAAGAAACAGGTAACTGTGATGGGTATTATTTCTGTGTTATGTGGGAAAGCCAGTGTTCCCCCTAATATGTCCCATAACCGGATAAAGCAATTTAAAATAACTATGTCAAATCTGACTAAGCTAGGAATGTGTCCCTGCAACTACACCAGCATATATAAATATATATATATAGAATCTGCTATGAAGGCTTTTTACTGGGGGTTAAAATCCAACTTCCATGTACAGATCTAGAAGACACACTGGAGCTCATTTATCAACACTGGGCAAATTTGCACCTGGGCAGTAACCCATAGTAACCAATCAGTGATTAGATTTTTCAGTCAGCTGCATGTTGAACACTGAAAGCAGTAATCTGATAGTTACCATGGGTTACTGCTCAGGAGCAAATTTGCCCATTGTTTATAAATGAGCCCCACTGTAACAATATGAGTTCAGAAATGTACAGCTACAAGCTTTAAACTTCTGGAAGCACCAGCCATTTTTAAAGGATTGCAAATAATTCCCTCTATAAGATAAAATTTCATTCCTGTACCAGCAAGTGTATTTTTTTTTTAATCATAATATTGGTGTGTAGGCAGCCATCTCAGGTTATTTTGCCTGGGCAGGTGCTTTCAGAAAGAGCCAGCACTAGGATGGAACTGCTTTCTGGCAGGCTGTTGTTTCTCCTACTCAATGTAACTGAATGTGGCAGTGGGAGTTGGATTTTACTATGGAGTGCTGTTCTTATATCTTCCAGGCAGCTGTTATCTTGTGATAGGGAGCTGCTATCTGGTTATCTTCCCATTCTTCTGTTGTTAGGCTGCTGTGGAGGGAAAGGGAGGGAGGTGATATCACTCCAACTTGCAGTACAGCAATAAAGAGTGACTGAAGTTTATCAGAGCACAAGTCACATGACTGGGGGCAGCTGGGAAACTGACATTTTGTCTAGCCCCATGTCAGATTTCAAATATTAATATAAAAAATCTTTTTGCTCTTTTGAAAAACAGATTACAGCACAGAATTCTGCTGGAGCAGCACTATTAACTGATGCGTTTTGGAAAAAAAAAATTCTTGTCCCATGACAGTATCCCATGACAGTATCCCTTTAACAAACAGTGAAGAAGTGAGAACATAATTTCTTACCTGTGCCTGGTCTCCCCATGATAATCTCCTTCTTGGGAACAGGATGGCTTGAATAGTCAGTGGGCACAATCACTGGGAGGAGTGCGGCAGGAGACGGATGGAAGGCTACAGGCTGGAATGGTGAAGAAATGCTAAATACGGTTGGAGGGTGTTCAGTGGATGCAGTGGAGGTGCACGTTACAGGTTCTCCTGAGCTCTGTTGTCCTGTGGGTAAAGTCCGTGCTGCACTCTGCATTTGTGTGGCGTTTATGGGGACAGGAATTTGAAGTTGGGTCTTAGATGGATGATCTTTACTGCAGACTTTACTTATTCGATGTGGGCTGCTGCTACCTGAGGCTGCCGCTCCAATATTCCTGGAGGTGCCATCTGACAGCTTTTCAACAAACTTAGATGGGAGAGGCACGTCTGGGTTGCGCACAATGACAGGAGAATCTCTCTGTACTGCAGGTACCCTGCGCACTGAGGGGCTGGGATCAGAGGTCAAGCCAGCAGGGGGAGACACAAGCTGAGACGGGGAGGCCTGTTGAGAGCGGGAAAATATGGGAGCTGGTGAGACGGAACGAAATCCAGCTGGAGTAGAAGGGTTAGGTGTGTGAGACACTGAGTCAACTCCTGAATCCATACTGTCACTTTTCTGAAAATCTGCAGCAGAGCTGACACTGCCATGGTGAGAATCTGGTTTTCTCTTACTGGGACTCATGGGTACTGTGAAAGTAAGGTTGGTCTGGAATGAGGGAAGGATACCCACAGCCTGTCTCTCCCTATGGTGAGCGTGATGAAGCATTTCTGGAGTCAGCACAGTTCCTCCTTTAGGGGTGCTGGCACTAACATGCCGGCTCCGGGCTCGTTGAATGACGGGTGAAGCATTAATGGGGCTGAAGTTGGCCGGCCGGAAACCAAAGAGGGGGGAAGGAGAGGGAGATGGTGTTGGTGAAAACGGGGACTGGGTTGAAACAGGAGAAAAAGATGGGGTTCCTGAGCGAGAGCTCCCAAGAGAAACCAACATATTGGCAGCTTCACATTCGTCAAAGTCAAATCTAGAGAGGTCAGTAGGGGCCACCAGACGTGGTCGGGAATCTGTGCGAATACTACTGACTTCACTATCCCTTGAGGTATCGTCCCACTCAAACTCAGCACTTCCCTCCCGGCCTACCCTGCCCTCAGACATACCCTCCATCTCCTTGGTACGCATGGATAAATGTCGAGAACAGTAGCCTCTGCGCTGAGATTCCTTCATACAGCTATCCCTGGAGCACAGTCTTCTCCATTGTTTGCCATTGAATTTTTTCCGAATTCCATTGGGAGTACATACCACGTCTCCCTTCTTATACTTCTGCTGTGCAGCAGTCAGAGGTGTTCGAGAACGGGACCCGGGAGTGCTGCATTTATCCAGAGACACGCTGCTGCAGCTGCTGCGACTGCCTGCATCCGGACTTAACAATGGAGAAGGCTGCTCTGGCAGATGTCCTAGCATTATTCCAAATGCTGGAGATTTCGGTGGGGAAAGAATTCGTTGCTGAATCGAAGACAGCTTCTCTTCACTTACTGGCATGCTGAAGCTTATCTTTGATACTTCTGCATCCTCCAAGTGCTTCTGTTCTGTTCCACGTGGGGAAACAGGCAACTCAATGGAGCTCCCTGATGGCTGGTCCAAGGGCAAAGCTGTTGCAAATCTTCCAGTTGCCTGTTGCTTCTTCTCCTCTGCAATTTGAGGTGTTGCAAGGACAGATTCTTTACACCAAGGGGAGCACAAGAGTCGAATGCAAGAATGGGGGACCAAACGGTATTCACGCTCCCTCCTACCAGGGCTTGGCTGAATACAAACCTTGTAAGACAGGGGATTCTGGGCAATCTCAACCACAATGCCCTCCCAGAACTTTGTATCATCAGGGCACATGCAGAAACACACTGGCACACCCACCTCCACCTCACCTGGTTGAGGGATCTTATCTAAAAGAACTAAATGCTGAGTGATATCCACAAATGTAAGAGACTGCTCCCCTGGGAACTGAACACCAACTTGATTCTGGCGGAATTGCTTCACCTGGCAGAGCTGGAAACTGTCCTCTCTCCTAACCAGAATCCTTTGTGGCCTTAGGTGATGAAAGCCAGGATCTGTACCAGGACCAAATGAGGGGGCAATATCTATGTGGGTCTTCTCAGTTTCTTCTTCCAATTCTGCAGAGTGCTCACTGGCAGTATCTGTGGAGGAGGACCTGACTGAATGGCACCTCTCCTCTGATACTATGACACTGCTCACTGGCTGCTCCCCACTGCAGTCATGTAGAGTAGCAGGGCCCTCGCTGCTACTGGACGAATCCTCTTGCCCTTCCTGAGAACCATGGCCTTCAATGTATTTCTTTTTTGGGGCCTTCGATTTGAATGTGGCGGTTTTTCGGCTTGAAGGCATTTCCCACCGCCCAAGATCATATGATGTTTTGTTGACAGTTTGGCCATCGATGGATGCCTCAATGTTGGGTTCTGATTTTACTGTATGTGGCAAGCCTTTCTCCTCCTCCATCCCTGTCATTTGATCTGCACACTGAGCTGCCTTTTCCTGATCTGTCATCTGAGATTCCGTTACCTCTTGCTCTGTAGGTTCCATTTTTAAAAGCATATTCTTTGGGTCCACGTGTGCCAGGGGTTGTCCAGAGTTTTCATCTGCCTCCTCTTCCATTTCTTCCTCTGCAGCTTCTTCTTCTTGCTCCTCTTCCTCCTCCTGTCTCCCGTCCTCCATCTTCCTCCTCAGTTTCTTGCTACGAGAAGAATTTGAGGCTTTACTGGGTGCGGTGCTGGTAGCTTTCTTTACAGATTTCATTTTGTAGCCTGTCTTTCAGAAGGACAGCACCTGCTGAAAACAAAAAAGAAATAATTATCAGTGTATTAATAGAAAAGAACACAGGAAGGCATTTAACCCTTATCAAATAGGAGAAATAGGCCTTTTTACACATATCAATGATACCCACAACACCTGTGTCTGAGCAGTAAGACTGTGTTAACAAATCCTTCTTTAAATGTACAACAAATAGGGGTTATTTATTAAAGTGCAAAAACATTTTAGTGGGAAAAAAACACATTTTTCGGGATTTATATATATTAAAAAAGTCGGAATCAGAAAATCCGGCATCTCAGACCTGCATTGGTTGTATATAAGTCGCTGTGAGAAGTCCCGAAGATATTCTGATCTCTGATGGGTTTCTTGCAATAATCTGTAGATTTTGTGGTTTTCAGCGGAAAATCTGAAAGATTCATACGTTTCAAATTTTTCACGTTTTTTTTCTAGTTTTTTTCCCGCACAGGAAATTTTCGTTAAAATGTATTAATAAATAAGGGAAAATAGCCCATGTGGATTTGGCTGGAGAATATGTCGGAAAATAATGAGATAAATTCAGATTTTGTTAAATAACCCCCATAAAGTGATTTCCCCATATTTTACGTAGAACTTTTGCAAATGCAACATTCACGGGGAAGTGCTAAGAGTATGTCAAAATGGCGAGATTATCACCTTCAAACCTGCCTGTTCATATGTTCAAGCAATAAAATCACCCGTGTGCTTCTCGAATCACTACCAAACCTTTTGCCTTAGGTTTCTGCTGAAGGCAAGAGAATAGCAGCTTGCTTTTGTAGGAGGATATTTTTTAAAAAAAAATACTTTAAAAATGTTTTCAAAAATGTACAGAAGCCATTCGAATGCGTCTTTCTAACAGGAGAATTCTATATTCTAGGTAACCAGAAAGTTGCCACTGGCGCCCTTTTGTATGGATACATAGCAGAATATCATAAGGACAGTAGTCAGTGCAGATATGGGATCCCTTACCCAGAAACATGTTATCCAGAAAGCTCCGAATTAAGGGAAGACCAACTCCCATAGACTCAAATAATTAAAATTTTTAAATATGATTTCCTTTCTCTCTGTAATAATAAAACAGTACCTTGTACTTGATCCCAACTAAGATATAATTAATCCTTATTGGAAGCAAAACCAGCTTATTGGGTTTATTTAATGTTTACATTATTTTCTAGTGGACTACGGGCAAGGTCACACGTCATTTTTACGCTGCGTTTCTAAAAACGTGCAGCCAATCATAAATATGCACAAAATGAACCCCTGTTGAAAATAATGGAATAAGCACTATTTCCAAAGGGCGCTTGTGATGCAACATCTGCCATCATATAAATTCCATATAATTGAACTCTATGGGATCGGCAGGTTTCGAAATACACTTCGTTGAAATACGCCACGTATTTTGAATATGGCAGCCAAACTCTCGCGAGATTCATTGCGCATATACTTATTTACAGCATTGTATGCTGGTGCTGTAATTATGTTGCATATTTATGGCTACATTTTTTTTCACAAAAGTTTGCTAAAATTCTTCAAAATGTAATTGTGGGGCATGAGAAAAAACAAGTTGCTGTGTAGCCATGGGGGCAGCCATTCAAGCTAGAAAAAAAAAAAGAAAAGGCACAGGTAACATAGTAGATAACAGATAAAACACCATTGTATTCTACAGGGCTTAACTGTTATCTGCTATGTAACCTGTGCCTTTCATCCTTTTTTCCAGCTTGAATGGCTGCCCCCATGGCTACACAGCAGCTCAATTATATAAACTATAGTAGTAAACAGGTCAGTTTTACCAGTGTAGGCTAGTAATATTTCATATATTACTTTAAAACACTTTAAATTGTTGGTGTTACTGTTCATTTAAGGTATGGAGATAAAAAATTCCAGAAAGATCCATTATCTAAAAATCCAGGTCCAGAGCATTCTGGATAACAGGTCCCATACTTTTTCCAGGAAAAGTGTTGATATACATTTCATGCCATATAATACGCAGCACTTACTGTTCCAAAGAAGGTCACTAAAAGGACAACTTAACCCTATTTTTGTGTTATTTTGATCAAGTATAGTGTATTGTAGTTTCTTTTTTTTTTTGGTTCTGAAAATTGACAATAACAACTAGGGATGCACCAAATCCAGGATGAATAGGAGAGGCCAAAATAGAAGGAAAAGTAACAATATATTTGTAGCTTTACAGAGCATTTGTTTTTTAGAAAGGAGTCAGTGACGCCCATTTGAAAACTGCAAAGAGTCAGAAGAAAAAAACAAATAACTATAAAAAATAAATAATGAAAACCAATTGAAAAGTTGCTTAGAATTGGCCATTCTATAACATGATAAAAGTTACCTTAAAGGTGAACCACCTCTTTAATGCTTTTTTCTGCTAGTAACATAACAGTATAAATTACCTCAACCCCTCTATTTTGGGACATTTATAAGATGAAACTCCCAACAGAAGGTCTAAACGTACAAACAATACGGATCCTCAGACTGCTCTGTTGCAGGCTCTACGCTGAGTGGGAGTTTATTGCAGACTAAATTCCCAATGCTGTGCATCCAACATTAATCTCAGGCACCACATAAATGTGACTCTATCACCGGTTACACATCCGAGCCGGTCCTCTCATTTCCTGCTAGAGGCTTGAACGTTAACATATACAAAGCAGAACTTGTTCAGACACGTACACACAGGCACACACAGGGGCATGAGAAATAGTAATAAGGAAGGAAACCCTTACTAATAGCATAGCATGTACACACCACTACATATATATATATATATATATATATATATATATATATATATATATATATATATATATATATATATATATATATATATATTGAATAAAGTACCCCCTCTTGTAAAATATAAGGATATTATAAGTTACCGAGGAGTTTCAGGCCGAGTGTTTTTATACAGGTCATGGAACTCCGAGGTAACTTCTAATATCCTCATATTTTGCAACTGGGGGTACGTTATTTATTATAATACACACGTTTCAGTGAGAGAAATGACATCAGAACTCACCGTTTATACATGATGACATCAGAACTCACCGTTTATAAGGATATAATTTACAAGATATTCATGGCTTTTGTGTATTATATATATATATATATATATTGTTCGTCAAGCTGGAGCACTCATGCAATGAAAGACAGCTGTCTTGATGCTGGTTAATGGCATTATGTAAAACAAACTGCTGGAAAAAACGCACTCACAGGCAGGCCCGGATTTGTGGAAAGGCCACCTAGGCCCGGGCATAGGGCGGCAGGATTTTAGGGGGGCCGCATGCTGCCAAACCACACCCACATTGGTTCAAAAACACTGGGGATGTGCTGGAGATACAATAATTTTTCACATTTCCCATCTGCCAATCCCCAATGCTCCTGTCCCCCTGGAGGGGAGAGGGGCGACGAACGGCAGTGGGCCTAGGGGCACCCAATATGTAAATCCGGCCCTGCTCACAGGGCTTGTAAGGTGCAAAAAAAAAAAAAAAGTTTATTACAACGTTTCGGCTCTAATACTAAAGCCTTCCTCAGGTCTATCTATATATATATAGATATATATATATATATAGATGAAAACTCCTCTTTAACTTAACTTATGATATCATTATATTTTACAAGAGGGGGTACTTTATTCACTATATATATATATATATATATATATATATATATATATATATATATATATATATATATATATATATATATATATATATATATAAATATATATATCTTCACAAGGGCAGCACTGAGGAAGGTCCCTGCGTGGACCGAAACGTCATGTTGGCTATTCATGCAAACATGTATATATATATATATATATATATATATATATATATATATATATGTATATGTATATATATATATATATGTATATGTATATGTATATATATATATATATATATATATATATATATATATATATATATATATATATATATATATATATATATATATATATATATATATAAATATACACACACACACACACACACAAGGGAAAGTTGAGCTCACCACTAATTTTTACCCCCGCCTAACCATTAGGCGGGGGTGCAATGAGGCTCTGACCACAAAATACATATTATATATATATATATATATATATATATATATATATATATATATATATATATATATATATATATATATATATATATTGCTGCAATGTGACAGCACTCCAAGGAATTATAAACAAAAAGAAGTTGATGCAAAAGAGGTTTTATTAAATCGAATTAATGGATTCAATAAAACCTCTTTTGCATCAACTTCTTTTTGTTTATAATTCCTTGGAGTGCTGTCACATTGCAGCAATATATATTGATTTTTTCAACTGGCACCCAGGTTAAGTTTTTGGCAGAAGGTGTGCGTCCATACGAACTGACTATATATATATATATATATATATATATATATATATATATATATATATATATATATATATATATATATATATATATATATAATTCCTGGATCAGCACTCTCCTTTTTTTGTGAAATAATGTGGTTTTATTTATGCACACATTAAAATGTTCCAAAGTTCCGTTCCACATTAGGACCTTTTTCAAGGATGAAAAAGGTTTATAAATAAAAACACATTATTTTGTGTGCTGATCCAGGAATGAATTATTCCATACACCAAATATACATTTGAAGATTGATCGTGCACCCTGTAAAGTGATTGGGATTGAGTGCAGGTGCTTAAAGGGCATGTAAAGGCAAAAAATCCCATTTTTATTTCTTTAATGAAAAAGAAACCTATCTCCAATATACTTTAATTAAAAAATGTGTACCGTTTTTATACGAAACCTGACTGTGTGCAGTGAAATTCTCCCTTCATTTACTGCTGTGGATAGGAATTGTCAGACGGTCCTTAACTGCTGAGCAGGGAAACAATCATACTTATGAACAGCAGGGGGAGCCCCCGCCTTACTTCCCAGCCCTGCAGAACTCAAGCAGCTTTGTTTATGACGATCCCTAAGCAGCCCAGACCACACTGAGCATGTGCACAGTCTTAGTCTTGCAAAGATGTTTAACAAAGTTACAAGATGGTGACCCCCTGTAGCCAACTTTGAAAGCATAAATTATTTGTTTGATTAGGCTTGTGGTGCAGTAAGTTCATGTTTATATTTAGTATACAAAATACAGCATCTATTTTAGACTTTACAGTCCCTTTAAGGATTGAGCACATATATATACACGTATATACAGTATACACACACACGTCTATGGCCACCTTAACACTGAGCAAGCACAAGTGCATAAGTAGTGTTTCACTGCAAGCACGCATAAGCAAGCATAGGAGAGAGAGAGAGTGTGTGTGTGTGTGTGTGTGTGTGTGTGTGTGTGTGTGTGTCTGTGTGTGTCAATTTGCACAAGTGGTTACTATGTACAATAAAGTATAAAGGGAATGTGTGTGCACAACACAAATAAAACCTGCATGGACACTAATATAACCTGTGTACAACCTGCAGGCACAGAGATGTGTGAAATAAGGTGACACACACACAAAACCAAACACAATAATGTACAGACATGTCTGGGGATCCATAAACATGGAAAGAGCTTCATAAGTTTTATTTTTCAAGCCTCTAAACATTTACACGGAGAGGAAATTTCCACACGTAGGGATCAGCGAGCAGGCCGAAACACCCATACAATCTCACACGAGTACGCCTACGCCTTTCACGCACTAGTTCACACCCCCTCAAGTCACTGCACAAATTCCCTGCTAACAACTTCAGCAAAGATGCAGGAAAACCACTAAAACACGTATTAAAGGCGACATGTTTTTCAGGTTGATTCTTAAGGGATGCTGTGAATACACAATTTAGGATTTGGCCTAACACCAAATCCACCACAAAGGATTCGTCTGAATTCCGAACCAATTCTGAATCCTAATTTGCATATGTAAATTAGCAATTTCACAAAGAAAATCAGCATACAAAACATTGGCACCCTCATTTATCCAGATTGGCACCCTCATTTATCTAGCGGTCTGACATCAAGTGACAATAAGGTTTCAGATTTGGCCAAATCTAAATCCAGCAAAAAAAGATTTGGTTTCATCAGAATCCTGTATGTAGCACAGGTATGGGACCGGTTATCCAGAATGCTTGGGACCTGGAGTTTACTGGTTAATGGATCTTCATACCTTAAGTCTACTAAAAATCATGTAAACATTAAATAAACCCCATAGGCTGGTTTTGTGTCCAATAAGGATTAATTATATCTTAGTTTGGATCAAGTACATGGTACTGTTTTATTATTACAGAGAGAAAGGAAATCATACTTAAAAATTTGAATTATTTGGATATAATTGAGTCTATGGGAGATGGTCTTCCCGTAATTCGGAGCTTTCTGGATAGCATGTTTCTGGGTAATGGATCCCATACCTGCACTGACTACTGTCCTTATGATATTCTGCTATGTATCCATACAATAGGGCGCCAGTGGCAACTTTCTGGTTACCTAGAATATAGAATTCTCTCCTTCCCCTGCACATTGGAGACAGGAGGTTAACGTACTCTGTAACCTGGAGACCTTGGTATATAAAAAGAAAATAAAGAAAGTTAATAAAATTTGGGATAAGTGGCTGGAATGGGTGCAGGACTAGGGAGTTTTTGATCTTTCGTGGAAACGGTGAACATGTAATCTATTTTGATCCACTTGTGATACATCTGAAGGGAGGTATTGTTTTATATATCAGATTGTACCTTTGGCTTTACTGTATAACCAAATGTGATAATGTGATGATATGCTATGTAACTGTGTCACTGTGTGACTTGTCTTATTGAGTTCGATAAACCACGTCTGAATTAAAAAAAAAAAAGAATATAGAATTTTCCTGTTAGAAAGTCATTCAAATGTCTTAGCTTCTGTACATGTAATTGTTTTTAAAAATGTGGGTTATTTGCATAAAATGGAGCCTAAGAGTAAGGGCACATGGGCGACTAATCGCCTCTTCTTGTGGGCGACAATCTCCCCGATCTGCCTTCCCCCTAACTTCCCACCGGCTATAATCAGAAATTGCCAGCGGGATGGCGCACTTCGTTTTACGAAGTTGCCTCACGAGGAGAGTCGATTTCTCATTATAGCCGGTGGGAAGTTAGGGGGAAGGCAGATCGGGGAGATTGTCGGCCAGAAGAAAAGGCTATTAGTTGCCAGGCGACTACATCTCCCCATGTGCCCTTACCCTAAGGGAGATGGTCTTTCCTTATTTCAGAGCTTTCTAGATAATGGGTTTCTGGATAACGGATCCTATACCTGTATTATATTTTGGCATGCACAGGTATAGGACCTATTATACAGAATGCTCGGGACCTGGGGTTTTCCGGGTAACGTAGCTTTCCATAATTTGGATCTTCATACCTTAAATCTACTAGAAAATCATTTAAACATTCAATAAACCCAACAGGCTGGTTTTGCTTCCAATAAGGATTAATCATATCTTAATTGGGATCAAGTACAAGCTACTGTTATATTATTACAGAGAAAAAAGAAATCATTTTTAAAAATGTGGATTTTTTAGATAAAATTGAGTCTATGGGAGATGGTCTTTCCGTAATTCGGAGCTTTCTGAATAAAGGGTTTCCGGATGACGTATCCCATACTCACTCACTGACACCTGATTATCCCACTGACTGAAAACAACAGACTCTGATTTTACCTTCAAACTATATGATAATCCTGAAGATTCACTTACTTTTGCCAGACGCAGATATGTTATTAATTTTTTTTTTTTTTAATAATTAAAATGACCAAACATAATTATTTGTGTTTCATTTTTTTAAATAGTTTTTCATCATCTACTTTTAGGACTTGTTTGAAAATCTGATGATGTTTTAGGTCAGATTCATTTAAAAATATAGGAAAATGTGTGTGTATGTTAGGGAGGCACCTGAATCCCAAATTCATTTCAGCCAAATATTTCATGAAAGATTTGGGATTCTGATGAATCCCAAAAATGTGGATTTCGTGCATTCCTACTACAGGTATGAGATCTGTTATCCCAAATGCTTGGGACCTAGGAGTTTCCAGATAAGAGGTCTTTCTTTCCGTAATTTGGATCTTCATACCTCAAGTCCGTTAAACATAATTCAAACATTAGTTACACCCAATAGGATTATTTTGTCTCCAATAATTATATTTTAGTTTGGATCAAGTACATGGTACTGTTTTATCATTAGAGAAGAAAGGAAATAACTTTTAGAAATTTAAATGTTTCTATTAAAACCGAGTCTTAGGGATACAGCCTTCACTTAATTCTGAGCTTTCTGGATAACGAGTTTCCGGACAAGTCATTAATGTATATGTAATAGAATTCCATTACTCTTTTCTTAATGACCCTCTCGTAGTTGCAGTCGTTCTTGCACTGAATCCAGAATTCCTTATTGGATTCTTTAAAATCCAATAGTTATCAGATGAGTCTTTACTGTTATTTATTTCATATCTCCTATTACTGACTTGTCTATTATAGTAGGAAGTTTGGCTGTATTTGAGGAGAAACCTTCTAATTAGTTAACGTAACGTAAGAATGTGATATAGTGAATAAAGTACCCCCTTTTGTAAAATATAAGAATATTATAAGTCACCGAGGAGTTCCATGACCATTTATGCAGGTCATGGCACTCCACGATCACTTCTAATATCCTCAAATTTTCTGACAAGGGGTACTTTATTTATTAGAATACATGTTTTAAAGAGTCTTGTGACAAAAATGACATCACTAAGCTCCGTTTATAACTGACGACATCATGAAGAGCCGTTTATAAGGATATAATACACAAAAGCCATGAAAATTATCTTGTAAATTATATCCTTATAAAAAGTGAGTACTGATGTCATCAGTTATAAACGGTGAGTAGTGATGCCATTTCTGCAGTGTATTTAGCCTCTTTGTTCTCATAGAAATAGGGAATGACCATGAAATAGGCCAAATGTTTAGCAGCATGAGGGCCCACTAACACCTGGGCCCACCGGGAGTTTTCCTGGTATCCCTGTGGGCCAGTCCGACACTGGATTTCTGTCACATGACTCACTGAAACTTGTTTATTATAATAAAGTACCCCTGTGGCCTTTGGCCTCGTGTTTTTATATGGTCATGAAACTCCAAAATGTAAATCGCCAGCGGGATGGAACTCGGATTCATTTTCGGACGACTTCGGAAAACGAATCACTCATCCCGCCAGCGATTTACATTTTAGCCAACAGGAGTCAGGGGAGGCAGTTCGGGGAGATTAGTCACCCGGAAGAAGAGGAGATTTGTCGCCAGGCGACTAATCTCCCTGAATCTGCTTGTGTTCCCTGACCCTAAAACTCCCAGAATCCCATGCGGAGCCTTACATAAAACTTTACATAGTTATTAAATCCAGAAATATGCATTTGCAAGATCAGAGCTAGCGGTCCATACGTTCATATTCAAAATGTGATGCAGGGCACTTTCCCCATCACCCATTGGGTTAAATGATGTTTGGTGCCTATGTTATCAATAGGGGGAAATGTTAAAAACATAGAAAGACTGGTATTTTATTTTGTATAGAAAAATGTGGCAACCCTTATAACCCCAAACACCTATGCCCTCCAGTGAGCAGTGGAAATATCTATCAATATTTCACAATTCTTGCATGCGGTTTTGTAAAACTCTCATTTCTATTCAATTCTATCTGTGAGGAAAGATCTAAGTATTGATGCCCATTGGTTCCCTTTAGGCCACAGGACACATGGTTGCCGGATGTAAGTACAGGTATGGGACCCGTTATCCAGAATGCTCTGGACCTGGGGCTTTCCGGATAACGGAACTTTCCGTAATTTGGATCTTCATAGCTTAAGTCTAGTAGAAAATCATGTAAACATTAAATAAACCCAATAGGCTGGCTTTGCTTCCAGTAAGGATAAATTATATCTTAGTTTGGATCAAGTACATTCAACTGTTTTATGATCATTGAGAAAATAGAAATCATTTGGATTATTTGATTATTATGGAGTGAAACAGCCTTTCCGTAATTCAACGCTTTCTGGATAATGGGTTTCTGGATAACGGATCCCATACCTGTACGTCCCTATGGATCTGGCGCATCCCTCATAATGGTCTAACCTGGGACAAAAATATATTTTTTGACAACTCGTTAGTCATTAATACTGTATATCCATGCTTAACTAGCAGTGTTAATCCACAGTCAGTTCTGCCAACCATACCAAGCAAGAGTTAATAAATCCAACCAGTTAGTGGGTAGCCCTTAGTAGTAAGGTAGTAACAAGCAGCCTGGAGCACCCCCACCTTTACAAACACTGGATACCAGCTTTGATCGCAGACATTAAACCAGTGCTAAATGCATTTCCTTTAAATTCAGCACAACCACATAACAGTCACTGATTGTGAAATTGAGATGATGTCAGATTGAAGGAATTTCCAAAGTCCCATCTACATCAGAACATCGACCCGACGTACTATATTAATCCGGGGCAATGTAGCCGGACCGAAAGCTAAAATGGACGACTGAGAGATGGTTGTAGGGTCTCCCTGTTTCCTGAGGGATCTCATACTCGGGTTTTATTGCGTTTATTAATAAAAATGCCTCTTACCATCAATAAAAAATATGGGTTGTACAGATAATTTCCCAGCTCGGATCCGATTGCTGTAGGTTTCTCATGCAAGATAAATACATTTATACTGATATTGTATAGTTTATGATTTGCGGATGGGGGGGGGGATATAATGACACAAATGATGAGAACTCCTACAGAATTTCTGTACAGGTCACTGCATCTCTGATATGCTCTAGGTTCAGATCGAGTTACGTTTTAATGGAAGACATCGAATCTGGTCCTGCAGAGCTCATAATAAAGCAGTGGGTCCGACCAATCAATAGGGTCCAAATATACAGCATGACTCCTCAAAGGGCTATGTTTTTCTCGACATTCTGCTGCCACCACAGCTTCTTCATCATCAGCCATGAGCCCAATTCATTGCTTTCAACGGCACATAAAACCCTCCATCTAAACACCCACCCCTGACTGCGCAATTCCCCCCCACGACTAACGGAAAACATATAGATATTTTTATACTCTGCATTCAATTGTACAATTTGAATAGCACCCATGGAGAGAATACTGCCTGTGTAAAACCTGTCCACCTATCAATGTAGTTCTTTCTGCAGTGTTGCAGGAGCAGTTGTACTACCATTCCCAATATCCCTTGGCAGCTAGCAGCTTTAGTGAGGTGCCTGAAACTGCTCTTACATATATAAATAAATATTATACCGTGCACCTGGGTTAACACAGAAGATGGAGTGCTGTTCTTTACCTATATATATATATATATATATATATATATATATATATATATATATATATATATATATATATATATATATATATATATATATATATATATATATATATATATATATATATATAGTCATATTATTCACTGGCACTCACCATCAATCCATCAAGTCCCGGGTGCTCCTCATAAATGAGCATGTATAGATATTTTCACGACACCCGTGAGTGCTCCTGATTATATATATATATGTATATATATTTGTTCCTGGGATCCGCACTCCTAAGGGTATATATTCATACAATTACCCGGGTGCTGCTCCTGGGAATTTATTCATAGAAACAGATATGGTAGCGCACTCCTGGGATTTCATTAAAATATTAATTCTTTTATTATTTCATCACGGTACAGAATCAACGTTTGGGCTCACATCCCGAGCCAATTTTAACAAAGGCTCGGGATGTGAGCCGAAATGTTGACTCTGTACTATAATAAAATAATAAATTTTTTTAATGAAATCCCAGGAGTGCGCTGCTACTAGATAGATAGATAGATAGATAGATAGATAGATAGACATATTCCAAGGAATGATGCACTCCAGGACTTCATGAGATCAAGCAAAGTGAAGTTTTATTTGTCAACGTTTCGGTCCAGTCTGGACCTTTCTCAAGACATCTTGAGAAAGGTCCAGACTGGACCGAAACGTTGACAAATAAAACTTCACTTTGCTTGATCTCATTATGAAGTCCTGGAATGCGTCATTCCTTGGAAAACCACTATCCACACTATATATGACAGCACCCAGGCAGTAAAAATCTGCTGGATTGTAGTGCACCACAGCCTGAACTCTCTGTGTGTCTGTGTGTGTGTGTATCTATATCAAGCCGTTTAAGCATTTATAAGAATGCCCAGCTTGTGGCCCTCCAGCTGTCAATGAACAGAGAATCCTGAAGCGTGTGAACGTATGCCAGGAGTTGTAGTCCATCTGATGGACAGACACAGACTCGACATTACTGATTTAACAGAGACGGGGGAATGTAAAGCCAGAAACACACTCACGCACACACTCAATTATATTAAGCAGGGATTATAAACCTTGGAAGAGCCTGCTAGTTGTCCTGACCAAGTGTTTTTTCCCACCTGAAACTCCCAGCCATTATAAGCTTTCCTAGGATTGTGGGAGTTGTAGTTTAGAGACTCTTTAGAGCTACAGGTTGAAGCTAATCCCCATGTTTTCCAGATAAAACCATCACCCCAGCAGAATATCTAATCCCCTGTACAAGGGCAAGGAATGTGCCAGTCCCAGTGGGTATAACGTTACAGCTGGGATGTGCAAGATGAAACCCTGTAGTTTTGTTGAACCACAACACCCAGCAGCCTCCAAACAGCTGAGGCAGTCTAGGGGTGATGGGAGCTGTAGTTCAACAGCTGCTGGAGGAGATCAAGTTGGACGTCTCTGACAAGACAGCGGCTCTTAACAAGGAATAGGCAGAGACCTAAGAGTGTCTAGGCGGAAGCTGGAGATATACATACAAGAGGAGAGTAAACATATGGTAAAAGGCAGCCAACATGAGATATCCACTCAGGCACTTCTTGTACACGGGGAGGTCAAGCTTCTACTGACCGGAGGGGAGCCGCGGACACTCACCTGGCCCTCACCCACGGACATCCCACACACTGCTGCCTGGCCCCTTACTCCAGGAGACAAAATGGTGAATGAAGCAGGAACAGCTGGCACGGGCAGCCAATCACAGCCCACAACTAGCCCAGTGACAGAGCTGGCAGCCAATCAGAAGACCTCGCAGGCGGAGCATCTTGACAAGGGGGAAGATGCTTGAGCAACACTTACAGTAACCAATCATAGGCGAGAAATAAGAAAAAGGGGTCGGAGATCAAGCAAAAGCAAGCAGCCGACGTGTACAGTAACCAATGAGGAGAAGCACAAGGAGTGGCCTCGGCCTACCAACCAGAGAGCGAGAAGAAGTGCCTTGTTTATCAAGAGTCAGCCACAGTGCCTGACGGGAGTTGTAGTTTGGACTTCTAAAGCTTTACGTTGACAGCAAGTGAAGAGAACTTGTATAAAGAACTACAACTCCCAGTTTTTCCCGAGGCAAGAAACTTGTTATGGGTAGAAATGCGAAAAACTGCTGGAATTCCTACACATTTGCGAGGTGTGAGCAAGTGAGAGTGCAGGAGCTTGACCAACTCAGTCGTGGAGGCTCAATGCCTTGTTGCAGGTACAGACTAACTCACCCTTCTCGTCCCCTTTTTTTGGCTCCTCATAAGATACCGGCAGCTCCAGCCAGTCTCTTCCCACACAGCAACAGCAAGAGCCCGTCACAACCAACCAACCAGAGAAAAGCCCAGGTATTGCGTCACGGTCTAGTGGGAAGGACTTCAGTCTAGAACCCGCTTACCACGAATCCAAAGCCACGCCTCTTGCCGGCGCGTGCTGGGGGGATGGTTTGTTACTGACGTCACCATTCGCTCGGCTCATTGGTTGAGAGGCTTAGACGCGGTAGCCAATAGCTAGTGATCCGCGTGACGTCGGGAAGCGTGTTGCCATCAAACTGGAAGGAGTGGGCGCGGCGTATTAGGAGAAGAGAGGCTCGTACACACACACACGATGAGGCGGGGTCTAGGTAACAATGTGTAGCCATGTAGTAGATGCAGAAACCTATCTCCAATATACTTTAATTAAACATGTGTACCGTTTTTATACGAAACCTGACTGTACTGCTGTGGATAGGAATTGTGAGACGGTCCCTAACTGCTGAGCAGGGAAACAATCATACTTAGCTCCCTGCCTTACTTCCCAGCCCTGCAGAACTCAAGCAGCTTTGTTTATGACGATCCCTAAGCAGCCCAGACCACACTGAGCATGTGCACAGTCTTAGTCTTGCAAAGATGGTTAACAAAGTTACAAGATGGTGACCCCTGTAGCCAACTTTGAAAGCATCAATTATTTGTTTGATTAGGCTTGTGGTTCGGTAAGTTCATGTTTATATTTAGTATACGAAATACAGCATTTCTAGCCTTATTCTATTTTAGACTTTACATGCCTTTTAAGGATATATTTTCCCCTAATGATATTAAATTTGTATAAAAAAACCCCCAACTTTAGGTAAGATTCTGGCCCCTAGTGTGGTATCCTCCCCCATATCAGCTACTGGGGCGAGTTGGCTCTCTAAGAAGGGCACATAAATGTGGAGACACCACATGCAAAACTTGCAAAGTAATTACAGTAAGTCTGGGCTTCAAGTCTAATATAACAGGCCATGAATACCAGAACAAAGGGTTTTTCAACTGTAATTCGAAAAACATAGTTTACTTGTTAGAATGCAAAAATTGTACCAAACATTACGTTGGGCGATCGACTCGTACTTTGAAAGATAGAATACGGGAACATATAAGGGCTATTGAAAAGAAGGAGGAGAAATCCCCCATAGGAAAACACTTTGCAGCCTGTTTTGCCTCCCTTGATTTGGGAGTAAAAATTATCGAACAGGTTAAGATTTCCCCCAGGGGTGTGAACATTCTATGCCCTTTGAATCTGAGAGAAGCCTTTTTGGATTTTTAATTTGGATACTAGGGTCCCCAAGGGCCTGAATACCAGGCATGACCTTGCATACTGATATTAACATGTTCTTTGACACACTATTTCGAGTTTTCAGAATTTTAAAATTTATGGCAATAACAGATGAGTCACTGTAGACAAATATAATATAGGTATGGGACCTGTTATCCAGAATGCTCGGGACCTGGGGTTTTCCGGTTAACGGATCTTTCCATAATTTGGGTCTTCATGCCTTAAGTCTACTAGAAATTCATTTAAACATTAAATAAACCCAATAGGCTGGTTTTGCTTCCAATAAGGATTAATTATATCTTAGTTGGGATCAAGTACAAGGCACTGTTTTATTATTAGGTGATCTAACATGTCATAGGGTAGGAGTACATCTGTAAAGGATGCCTGTTTGTTGTTTTAATTATTCCAATAAAGCTGGATAGTGATTTTTATCCCATGTGTGTGGAATGGCTTTCTCACCCAACAAATCCCCTACATATAAAGTTTTTTATTGCCCTTATGTTCTAAGCCTACATCTCCCAGTGCATGTTGGGTAATGTAGTTTTTGTTTAACAATTTCCAGACTGCCAGGTTTAATGTAAGTCTAGAATACCCAGCAGGCAATGAGATTGACTTGTATATATATATATATATATATATATATATACGACTTTGAATTTACTTCGACTTCGATAGTCTGACTTCGATAGTCTGACAACATCACCATCTAGTGGTCATGAATATGAAAGCTTGGTACCAACCATGTCAGTGAAGTACAGTTTCATTAATTAATGATCATAGCAAATCTAAAGGATTTCCAGTTTTCAGCAGTAGAAACCCTACAGAATAGAAATGGTACCCTGATCTCCTGCTCTAGGGTATTCTGCAGCATTTGAGTATATCATCGATTTAAATAAAGTATAATATAGTGCATTTAATTCTGCATATAACGTAATGTGGAAGTGGTATGTATCATGGTAGCTAACAAGTGGAGCTGCTCTATGGACGGAAGCTATTTGGGTGACTTGGGCCCTGTGGCCTTTTAGGGCCATTAGATGGTCCGTCCTAATAATATGAGTTGAATTGAGATTCTCTGTTTACCTGTGTAAGGTGTGGGTCTAGATGGCCACATAAGAACCTTAGATCAGTAACTCAGAGCTTGGATGCAAAACAGGCAAGGACCCTTGAGATGTTCAGAAGCCTCTTACAGGCCATGGCATTGCTTGTACAAGAGAAACTCATATCTAACCATGTGAGAGAGATTCAAATTTGGCTGTCTACTGAAAAAGGGACTTGTCTGTCCATAGGCTCCCTTAATCCCACCTAATCCTTTTAGAGCCAACCTTAGACTAAGTGAACCTACCTGACTCAAGTGGGTCCTGTGCCCACTGGGGGTCCCCTTTAGTGTTGCCACTCCCGGCTTTAAAGACCACCAACAATACGAGGCCCATTTATCAATTTATCAGAAGTTATCGAATTTATCTCAATATTTTCTGAAAAGACTCCATCCAAATCCACGCGGGATTTTACTCTTAATTATTAATATACTTTTCCGAAAAAAAATTTGGGGAGAAGAAATAAAAAACATAAAAAAACATACAATTGTCCACCTGAAAATTTAAGATTTTTGCCTGAAAACCACGAAATATTCGTATTATTGCACAAAACCCAGCGCAGATCAAAAAATCTTTGGAATTTCTCCCATTGACTTATATGCAACCTCGGCAGGTCTGAGATGCCGGATGTTCGGATGTTAGAATAATGTTAGAAATGTTTTGTATACTAATCATAAACATGAACGTACTGCACCACAATCCTAATAAAATAAATAATTGATTGGCTACAAGGGGTCACCATCTTGTAACTTTGTTAAACATCTTTGCAAGACCAAGACCATGCACATGCTCAGTGTGGTCTAGGCTGCTGTTGGGAGGCTAAGTTTAGGGATCATCATCAAAACAGCACAAGTCAAATAATATCTGCCAGAAGTTGACACAGGAGGACTGATTAATAATCAGAATATGCAGACTGCACTGGGTCCTGTGTTGTCATGTTATATAATGTGGATTTTATAGTTTTTTAATATAAACTTTCTCCAACTCTCCAGAACTAGTGACTGCAACAAAATAATCCTCCAAATAGTATCCCAGTTTATCTGTTTAAATCTGGCTCCTTGTCCCTGCAGCTGGAGTTGGAAACAGGTGATATAAAGGCAAAAATAAAATACCATTTTTCTTTATTAACTGAAAAAGAAACCTATCCCCAATAATTAATCTGTACTATTTTTAGAAGAAACCTGACTGTATGCAATGAAATTCCCCCTTCATAAACAGCAGTCAAAGTAAGTAAAATGAAGGGGGAATTTCAGTGCATACAGTCAGGTTTCTTGTAAAAACAGTAAACATTTTTTAATTAGAGTTATTAAAGTTAATTAAAGTGTATTGGAGATGGGTTTCTTTTTCATTAAAGAAAGTAAAAATGGGATTTTATTTATTTGCCTTTACATTCCCTTTAGTTTTTTTGTTTTTAACATGTAAATTTAAAAATAAATGACTCTTGCCTGAAAATGCAGCACATTTTAGGGTGAATGTGATACGACACTTGACTATTAGCAAGTTTCCACTATTCCCATAGGTGTCAATGGGGGTGCTAAAACAAATAAAACATGATGTATAAATTGCCTGAAATTGCTGCCTATCCTATTGCCCTAACATTCATATTTTTCTGAGTTGGCCCCTTAATTGCAGTCCAACAATAGTTGGATGTGGGCAGGTAAAGCATCAGACTGAGTGGTCCAGGCCACCGTGGCTGCCGCATGAGGGGCCCACACATGCACCCACTTTGTCAGCTTGAGAAATGACTTGGATGGTCCGAAACGTGGCTGGAGTTGCCGTATGAAATAATAAAGGCAGTTTTATCTTTACAAGATGGGAGTGCTGCTATCTTATGACTTGGGCCCTCACACGCACCCAGGGGCCCCTCATCTGCCCCCCATCAATGTGCACTTTCTTATCTCTTCATGAGGCCACAATCGGGGCAGGCTGGAGATCAGGCAGTAGCGCACGTCTGAGGCAGTTGTGTAGGGATGCACCGAATCCAGGATTCGGTTTGGGATTCAAGCAGGATTCAGCCAAATCTTTGTAAATCCTAATTTGCATATGTAAATTAAGAGCGGGAAGGAAATCACATGACAAGGAAGTGAAAAAAAATCCACGTTCTGCCTCTAATTTTCATATGCAAATTAGGATTTAGGTTTGGTATTTGAAAAAGTCTTCACAAAGGATTCAGGGATTTAACAGAATCCCAAAAAGTGAATTCGGGGCATCCCTAGTTGTGGGCAGAAGCTGTTCATCTGGTGGCGGGTGCCTAACGCAGCTCCCCCAAGCTTCCTCACGTATGGGAACAGTTGTACTTGGACATCCACCTATACGGCCATTCCTCACAATGGGGGGAATTCACTAAAGGGTGGATTTTTGCCAGTGAATGCTCCGCCACACTTTGCGCCACTTTGCCAGGCGTAAATTAGTTGCCATTATGCTAATTCACTAAAATGTGAAGCTGCATCTCAGCAGCCAAACACTGGTAAAGTTTCAATAGTGTTAATTAGTTGTCAAAAATCCAGAAGCACACCAATAGATTGCTTAGTGAAATCAGTGTTTTACTAAGCCCATGTGTATCCGCAAAAGGGCAACGTTTAGGGCCCCTCCGGGCCCTTTATCAATTTTATATTAAAGGGCCAGAGGTGTCTGAAATGTTGCCTTTTTGCGTGTAGTGTAGTGTTAATTTGTCAGTGCGAGCATTTCATACGAACGTTCACTAACGTTAATTTCTGCCTAGCGAAACTTTGTTAGTACACTTACGCTTAGGTCAATTTGAATAGGGGGGCACATAAATAGGTCATATTAGAGATGTTGGTGCAAATGCTTAAAGTGCCACTTGTTATTACAAATGTCCAAGAAAGAGAATTAAAGACATCTAATGCCCTAGACAGGAGCCCACCCAAAACAAATGTGGCATGCCCCTCAAATGGTTGGGGGAAAAAACGTTAACACAAAAATCTTTAATAGTTTGGACTTTTGAAGGCAATTAAAATGTGAAAAAACGCCAGTGTCTTTTAGAACTTTTATGACTTTCTGCATACAGGATATGATGTCACTGACATAGGATTGAGGATGAGGAGGATTTAGCTTCATCTTATCAGTTCGCCAGGTCTATGGTTTCGAAGGAGGCAACGTTCTGGGAAATTTGTACATTAGTGAATTTGTGGAGTAACAATCGTTCGCCTTAGCGAAAATTCGCTTGGTGATAGGGAGCAATACTAAACTAGTGACAGGGTCTTTCGCTAGCAAAATGTCACTAGAGACAGCCACTTCGCCCTTTAGTAAATCTGCCCCAAAATCTGTCCATTTATCACAGGCCAATATCAGGGTGGCCCGTGTAGCACCACTTTTATTCCTTCTTGGTGTGGTGAGTGGTGGCATCGAAGCACTTGTAGGCTCCTTACAGTTTTATTCACCTCCAGAAGATGGCGCAGCGATCCTTTTCTACTCTATTTATTTTTATTTAAGAAGATATCTTACATACCAAATATTCTGGGGCCAAAGTGTATTAAAATCATTGTGTCATACAAAGAAGGCTTGGGTAATGTAGGAACCCTAAAAAATCCACTCCTCCATTGTGGCCCCTCCCATCATGGTGCCAGTGTGCTAACCCAGGGACTCCAAACCCTGTCAGCAATAATTAGATAACTCCTTTATATATTTGTCAATTTCAGTTAAACATTAGTCTATGGGAAACCTTGAACAGTGAGCTGCTCTGGTGAGCAAGGGGTTAATGAAAATGCAAAAGACCAATTGTAATTCTATTATAGAATTGTTCTGCTGCCCTAGGTCTGGGGCTGTCCCCAAATCCCTGCCTGGAAGCAATTATCCTCTATTTATAAAGCGTCGGCATGCTGCATTACACATACACATGCAAGAGGTGTAGGGGCCCAGGCCCCTGTTCATTGTGGATAAACTTTATTTTCTGCCAACATTACAGCAGTAATTCACAATTATGTTAATGTTTGTAGGATGTAGACCGTGATATTCTCAGACAATTTGCAGTTGGTCTTTTTGTATTATGTAGCCACTCTCTGTGTCTCTGTGTGTGTGTCTCTATGTGTTTGTGTGTGTGTCTCTATGTGTGTGTGTGTCTATATGTGTGTGTTTGTGTGTGTGTGTCTATATGTGTGTGTTTGTGTGTGTGTAACAGCAGTACTTGAGCCATGTTTATGGCAGAGACACACGTGGAGATTCGTGGAGATTAGTTGCCCGGCAACAAATTGCTTCTTCTTCGGTGACTACTCTCCCTGAACTGCCTTCCCTTCGGCTATAATCGAAATCGCTGGCGGGATTGGCACTCGGAGTGCTTTTCTGAAGTCGCACGAAGTTTGTTTGTGAAGCAACTTCGGACGACTTCGGAAAAGGAAGGGCTCCAAGTTCCATCCCACTGGCGATTTAGAATCTATCCAGCAGGGAGGCAGTTCGGGGAGATTCGTCACCCGAAGAAGAGGCGATTTGTCGCCGGGAGACTGAATCTCTTCGAATCTTCTCGTCTGTTTCTAAAACTAGAGGGATTCAGACCACAGCGGCTAGAGATGGTATCTGAATCCCATTGTTTATATCCTTGTGGGTTTTGAGTCCTTAATTTGATTAATTCGCAGAGAGATAAGAACGCTTAACATGACAAAAGGCAACAACTCCAAGGGCATTTATTTTTATTTCCTAATGAAGACTGTAGATGTTTAATAACAGAGAACGGCCTGCACTAGATAAGTACGCACAAGAACCAAAATAAATAATGGAGCAGTAACATAAAAAATAAAAGTGTTTTGAAGTATTACAAATATAATGTAGTGTTGCCCTGCACTGGTAAAACTGATGTGTTTGCTTCAGAAACACTACTATTGTTTATATAAATAAGCTGCTTTGTAGCAATGGGGGCAGCCATTCAAAGGAGAAAAGGCTCATGTTACACAGCAGATAAGCTCTGTAGAACATAATGGTGTTATCTGTTATCCATTATTTAATCTGTGCCATATAGACTTTTTTCAATTTCCGCCATTGCTACACAGCAGCTTGTTTATATGAACTATAGTAGTGTTTCTGAAGCAAACACATCAGGGTTACCAGTGCAGGCCAACAGTACATGATAGTTTCTTTACTTTAAAACACTTTAATTTTTTGGTGTTACTGTTCCTTTAAAGGAGAACTAAAGCCTATAAAGGAGAACTAAAGCCTATACAAAGGGCTAGAAATGCTGTCATTTCAATGAAGAACTTACTGTACCAGACAAGAGGGTCTGCAGCCCTATACCAGTAATAATCCAAGCACTGAACATGCTCAGTGTTCATAGACAACTGCCTGAGACTGTATGTTGGGGAGGGGGACCTTTGGGGGCAGTCCCAGACTGGTAATTTGTAGGTTTTGGTAAATGCCAGAGAGACTGCTGTAAGTTGCCATAGACAGTCACTTTTTTTGGGCTGGTGGAGGGCTTCTGTGTACCTGAAATGGCAGGTCCTATTTTGAATCTTAGTCCAGACCTGGTGGGAGTGGCAGAGGGGAGGGCAGAGGAGTGTGCGAGCCCTTTAGCCCAGTCTGACACTATCCACAAGTAGGGTTGCCACCTTTACTAAAAAAGATTACCGGCCAGTGGGGGGCAGGCACAAAAAGGGGCGGGCCGTGACATAAAAGGAGGTGGAGCTATGTGGTGTGCCGCAAAAGGGGCGGAGCAACATCGCAGAGATGTCCACAGCGCTGGAAAAAAGTTAAGTTCTGTGCGAATTGGGGGCAGGCCAGGGGCTTTTTTTAAAAGGTATTACAAATTACCGGCAACTGCATTGCCAGTAAATTTGTAATTTACCGGCCGGGTGGCATCTCTATCCACAAGTGGGCTACAAATAAGGTTGCCACCCGGCCGGTATTTTATTGGCCTAGCCTGTAAAACACCTGCCAAGGCCGGTATTACAAATTTACCAGCAATGTAGTTGCCAGTAATACCCTTAAAAAAAAGCCCTTGGCCTACCCCCAATTCGCTCAGAACTTACCTTTTTTTTTTTGTGCATGTTGCTCCGCCCCCTTTTGAGACATGGTGCTTGCCCCCCCCTTTTTGCATCACAGCCCTTTTTGTTCCTGCCCCCCACCCCCCACTGGCCGGTAAAGTTTTTCAGAAAAGGTGGCAACCCTAGCTACAAGTAAAGACCCATTGCTCAGCTTGGCCAACATCTTTGGCAGAGATTTCTCCATAGTGTGGGAATGGCAAGTGTCGCCACTATTGAGAAGGCGGCCTCTTGCCTCCACTATACATTGCAGTACGACATATTGTCCTGGCCTAGTAGAACTGTCACTCATCTCTGTTGCTTCCCAGGCAGTGATTTATTCATGATAGGAATTTGTCTAATGGTTAAATGATATCAGGTGTCACCTCTGCTCTAAGAGCATTAGGCGCTGCACGACCCCTCTCCCTCCAGCAGCACAAATTAGTTCTTTAGCTCACTTGCACTTTCCCAGCATAACAAACCCCCTTTCCCATCAGGTGACTGGGTGACTCCTAGGTCATGAACTGCTGACCCTGGGGTCATTGTTAGGTCTCAGACTGCCTTTCATGTGGCTCTGCAGGGGGCCTATTGAGTAAATGATTGTTATATGGGCCTGGAAACATTCAGAGTTGTCCTGTGCTTCCGACGCTGCTTTCCATGTTCCATTCTACTATCTGGGAGCTTCTTTGTCTACACTCCTGACTCCATTATTAACTTACCTACCTATCTACATTCCTATATACATGTACATCTTCTTATAAGTAGATATCAGCCCTTCTCTCCGTCCTGTCATTGTTTGTCCATTTATGCTGGGGATATCAGCTCTCTGTTGGTTGATACCAATTAGCCAATACTAACTAAAAAATTCGTTAGTATACATTGAAAAAAAAACACCAAGACAAATGAAACTTTAAAATCACAAAGTCTTTATCAAGAAATAACTTAGCTCCTCTTCAGAAAATGCAATTGCGATCCATCATGCGGCGCTCGATTTCTCCTCCCTGCCTTCCTTATAGGAGATAGCCAGGAATTAGAAATCGCGAGCCGCATGATGGATTGTCGCCCTGACGTCTTTTCTGAAGAGGAGCGGAAGCAGCTTTTCGGTAAGTTATTTCTTAATAAAGGCTTTGTGATTTTAAAGTTTAATTTGTCTTGGTGCTGTTTTTTTTTTTTTTTTTAATGTATACTAACAATTTTTTTTTACATTTTTTTGATGGTACTGGACCTTTAAATAGTGACTTTCTATACTGACTTACACCAGCCCCTTCGTCAGACCCGAACTGGCAATCTGATGAACTTTGAGTCCCCAGTGCTCCTTAGGTTGCGGCTGGGCGGCATGCCCCCCCCTAAAAATTTGCTGCCCTAGACCCGGACCTTTGTGGCCTCAACACAAATCCAGGCCTGAAGACAGTCACTATTTATTGGGCCTGCTGGTATGTATTTAGGCTACTGACAGATGTGATGAATACTGTGTTAGTGAAGATGTACCAGTGACTGCCTGGTACAGTAAGGGGTAGATTTTTCAAGGGTCGAAATTGAAATTTTTTTTATGCTCAAAACTGGATTTTTTGAGATTTATCATACTCTGGGTCTTTAAGAACTCAAATTCGACTATTTGCCACCTAAAAACTGACAAATTTCTGTTTGTCAATGGGAGACGACCAGTGATCAATTTTGAGTTCTTTGCAGCCTTCCTGAAATTCAAGTTTTTTTTAGGAGAAAAAACTCAAATCGAGTTTTTAAAATTCGAATCAAATTCACTTCAAATTTGATTCAAGTTTTTGTCTGGTTTCCATCCAGCCAAGTTTAAAAAATTCAATATTTTTAATAAATTTTGAATTTATGGGAGTTTAGGGGAGTTTTTAAAAACTCACATGAATTCGAAATTCAACCTTTGATAAATGTGCCTCTACATCTCGCTGCCATTTGTTCCACTTGCATCTTTATTTCTATCTGGCAGTTAAGTAACTGGACAGGGGTGTCAGGGTTCCTAATCCTTAAAAGGCGAAACCACTACATGTTCTGTATATTTGGTCCCCAGTTGCTGGAGGAGGGGATGTTCTGAAGGCACTGGGGCAGATGTAGGCTTTAGCAGGTGAAGTGCTAGTAATAATGAAGTAATAACTTGCTCTAGAAGAGAGAAGTAGGATCGGAATAGTTAGTAGATCAGCCATGAGGCTTTAATTTAAGGCACCCCTTTTCCTAAAGAGTGTTACATAAGGTAGTTCACCATTAACCCTGTGGATGCTGGGGGCTCTATAATCTTGCTGTGTTGGTTGCACTCCATCAACACTTGATACCTAGGGATGGGCGAATTTTTTCGCATTGTTTCACCGTGTAAATGACGCCCATAGACTTGTATGGCGGTGTGCATCAAAAAGATTTTGACGCCCATAGACTTTAATGGGCGTCTGTGACAACAATTTGCCGGCGGTGAATTTTTGACGAAACGGGTCAAATTCGCTCATCCCTACTGATAACCTTCAATTCCTTGCTTCCCCTGTACATACATCATGCAGCATGGGGGCCCCACTACTGTGGGTCTATGCCCCTATTGTTACATGACTGCTGCAGAGCCACATTATCTTATCATCTTCCCCATGCAAAGGGAACTGGTGTCTCCACCCTCCAAAATGTGGGGTTTATTAACTGAGTGTGTGTGGTTGGACGCTTGCTGTGTGGGCCCAGTGTGTGTGTACATAATCTTATGTGAGATTATTGTGCATTATTCTATGGGCTGCATATTGCGCTCTCTGCATACATGTGGTAGGAAGCTGGCCTGACCCAACCAGGTTCCTTAAATAGCTTTGGACTCCTTTCAGCAGCTGCGTCTAAATCCTGACTTAGGAACAAACTTTTCCTCTCTGTCTCCCTTCTGACTGATATATGTCTGTCCCTATGTCCCCCCTGCTCTTGGTTTCCTTGGCCTCCAGGCTCCTAACTTGGATTTCACTTGGCACTCAGCCCTGGCTTCTTTCAAACAAGAGCCGCACCCTTGTACCAGTTCTGGGGTGGGAGAGAAAACCTTCTAAAAATACCCCACCCAGAGAAAAAAAAGAAACTGCCCCATGTGAGGAAGAGGCCCCCTTCCTTCTCCACCCCTGGCTCCCCCTCTTTCCGTTTATGATGATTGCTCTGGGCTTTCCTCTTTTGGGATTCAGCTTTGTGCTGGTGGATGTGAGCGGCTCTGGGGCAGAGGACTCTCAAAGCTTTCGCTATCACCCTTTCTCTCTCCTGTAAGTTCCCTTCTATTTCTCTTTTTTCTCTTTCAATTTCCTGCCTTCTGGCAGCAAAGTACTTGCTAAAGGCTCCACAGACACTCACAAGTGTGCACAGCCCAATGTTACGTAGTACCACAGAGCATTAATACCAGCCTATGGCTGATTAACATATACTATAAATATAGCTCCAGGCTGTAAGATAGAGAAGCTTAAAGGGATTCTGTCATGATTTTTATAATGTAGTTTTTATTTCTAAATTATACTGTTTACACTGCAAATAATTCACTCTACAATATAACTTGCAGTAAAGACTGACTAAAGTTTATCAGAGCACAAGGCACATGACTGGGGGCAGCTGGGAAACTGACAATACGTCTAGCCCCATGTCAGATTTCAAAATTAAATATAAAAAAATCTGTTTCTTCTTTTGAAAAACTAATTTCAGTGCAGAATTCTGCTGGAGCAGCACTATTAACTACCCATGACGGTATCCCTTTAAATCTGTCTTTAGAAGTTCTTCTTACTATGTTCGCTCTAAAACCTTCAGTAGGTATCAGTAGAATCATTCCCACAATGAGGCCTGGTAGAGGGGGTGAAAGAAATCAAAAGTTGTTACCTTAAAAATGATTGTACTATATCAGTGGTGCCAGATTAACTTTTCTGATGTCCGGTAAAGTCCCATAATGCATAGTAAACTAAATACAAGGAAACACACACACTTTAGTGGCACATTTATCAAGGGAAAATTTCGAAATTCATTTGAGTTTTTTTTAAACTCACTTAAAGGTCATGTAAAGGCAAAAAAATAAAATCCCATTTTTACTTTCTTTAATGAAAAAGAAACCTATCTCCAATATACTTTAATTAAAAAATGTGTACCGTTTTTATAAGAAACCTGACTGTATGCAGTGAAATTCTCCCTTCATTTACTGCTGTGGATAGGAATTGTCAGATGGTCCCTAACTGCTGAGCAGGGAAACAATCATACTTATGAACAGCAGGGGGAGCCCCCTCCTTACTTCTCATAGTAATGCAGAACTCAAGCAGCTTTGTTTATGACGATCCCTAAGCAGCACAGTCTTAGTCTTGCAAAGATGTTTAACAAAGTTACAAGATGGTGACCACCTGTAGCCAACTTTAAAAGCATAAATTATTTGTTTGATTAGGCTTGTGGTGCAGTAAGTTCATGTTTAAATTTAGTATACAAAATACAGCATTTCTAGCCTTATTCTATTTTAGACTTTACATGCCCTTTAACTTCAAATATACTCGAAATTCGACTGGGGGTTATTTAAGAAAAAAATCAAATATCTTAAACTCGGACGAATTTTACAGACTTACAGTTTTATTATGTAAGCATGGCAGGATCTCTAAACCCTGAAGATCTCATGTGCAAAGTCCCTGAATAAAAGTACAAAATTGTACTTCTTAGGACCCATTGGTGGACCACTTTGCACCTTTTACCCAATCAATCTAGAATGCAGAATGTAGTTCTGCACTTAAAAGGGTGGTTCACCTTTACGCTAACTTTTAGTATGTTATAGAATGGCTAATTCTAAGCAACTTGGTCTTCATTATTTATTTTTTATAGTTTTTGAATTTTTTGCCTTCTTCTTCAGACTCTTTCCATCTTTTAAATGGGGGTCACTGACCCCATCTAAAAATCTGGGGATACACCCTCCTTTCATTAAGAGGGAATGAACATGCTCTGTGTATACAGTAGCTACAGTGTATGTGGCCTTTATGTCCCTTGAGTGAAGTGTAGGTCTTTTAACTCCAAGCTAAATGTAGCCATATAGGGACAAGCTGCCATGTCTGCCCTTTCACACTCTGCTGTTTATTGGTCCATTATTGGGCCCTACAACACCCTGCTTGACTGATATCTAGCTGACAGTCAGCCAAATAACAAATGGCTCTCACATTTGGTCTATGTAGGCCCACAGTATCTTCTGATCATTAGCCTGCAAGACGAAAAATTGGATTGGATTTGGTCTAGTATGTGGGTGATTAAAGGACATGTAAAGGCAAAAAAATAAAATCCCATTTTTACTTACTTTAATGAAAAAGAAACCCATCACCAATATATTTTAATTAAAAAATGTCTACCGTTTTTATAAGAAACCTGACTGTATGCAGTAAATTCTGCCTTCATTTATTTGCTCTGACTGCTGCAGATAGGAAACTTCAGACGGTCCCTAACTGCTCTGCAGGGAAACAATCATGCTTACGTACAGCAGGGGCCTACCCCCCACCTTACTTCCAAGCCATGCAGAACTCAAGCAGCTTTGTTTGTTTCCCTGTAGACCAGTCGGCGAACGTTTAGAGGATTTTATTTTTGCCGTTACATCCCCTTTAATATATACAACTCCAGCTGCAGGGACAAAGATCATGGAGCCAGATTTACACAGATAAACTAGGATTCTATTTTGAGGATTATTTCACTGCAGCCACTGGTTCTGGAGAGTTGGAGAAAGTTTGTATTAAACAATACAAAAACTATAAAATCCACATTAGATTACATGACAACACAGGACCCAGTGCAGTCTGTATATTCTGAATATTAATCAGTCTTGTTGTATCGGCTTCTGGCAGATATTATTTGACTTGTGCTGTTTTGATTTATTTATGATGATCCCTAAGCTTAGCCTCCCAACTAAAGAGACCACATTGAGCATGATGTGCTTTGTCTTGGTCTTGCAAAAAAGTACAACAAATATTGTACAACAAAGTTACAAGATGACAGCCCCTCCCCCCTCCCTGTGGCCGAATTTGAAAGCATAAATCATTTATTTTATTAGGCTTCTGGTGCAGTAAGTTCATGTTTAAGTTTAGTATACAAAATACAGTATTTAATCTATTTTAGACTTTAGTTCCCCTTTAAATCGAGCAAAGATACGTTCATTTAGTTCCCTCACCCAATAAGTGGATATTTAGGACCTTCAACTGTTGTTGTTGTGGGGTCCTTGTAGCTGCAATACAACAACAGAAGGGCCACATTGTAGGCGCTTATAAGGGCTAGTCCACACGGGGAGATAGCGACGCGTTTGCGGTCGCGGCGACAAAGCGCCGCGACAGTAGCCGCGACCGGCGCAGGCGACAGTTTTGTATGGGCGCCTATGTAAAAACGCCTGTGCTAACCACACGAGGCGATGCGCTTTTCAACAGTCGCCTGAAAAAGCCTGGCGAGGCATTTTCAGGCGACTGTTGAAAAGCGCATCGCCTCGTGTGGTTAAGCACAGGCGTTTTTACATAGGCGCCCATACAAAACTGTCGCCTGCGCCGGTCGCGGCGACTGTCGCGGCGCTTTGTCGCCGCGACCGCAAACGCGTCGCTATCTCCCCGTGTGGAATAGCCCTAAGGCAAAGGTTTGTCATACAGGATGACTGGCTGTTTGGAGACATGTGCTCCGCTGATAATTATGTATTATGGATATATTTATTCCTGTTCCTCCATGCAAGTGTGTGTGTGTGTACAATGTAAATATGACTGCAATGTGCAAATAAAGATGACAGCTGATAGTGATGGATATAGGAACTGGGCATTATTTATAAACCATCCTATTAATAAATCTCATTCCTCACATGACACGGTGCATAATGCTTCCCCAGCCGCGGTGGGACAGGGTGTTAGGGGAACTTTGTCACTGATCCTTATCCGATACGCTTTTTCATCACACAAATACATCAGTTATTCACAGGGTATTCGCTGGTGCTCGCCTGAATGCGCCTTGATCGCATTCCATTTAAGGAATCCTTAAAGGACTTTTGATTCAAATGACTTAATCGTTTCCAATGGGTTTTGTTACCTGACAGAGCCAGTGGAAGAGATATTTGTCTGCCCTGACTGCTGGTGTCTGAACGTAATTATATATATGAAGATATTCCACAGATGGGAGATTCCATGGCAGTATTCAATAAATGTAACTCTGGCATCCAGTCCAGTCCAAAATATGTTGGCTGCCCAAAGATTAAGGCCATTTCCATTCACGAGAAGTATGCAAGATTGCCCTTCAGTAAATGATTAAGTGAAATATAGTGCCGGTATGGGACCTGTTATTCAGAATGGTCAGGACCTGGGAGTTTCCAGATAACCGAACCTTCCATATTTTAGATCTTCATACCTTAAGGCAGTGATCCCCAACCAGTAGCTTGCGAGCAACATGTTGCTCTCCAACGCCTTGGACGTTCAGTGGCGGAACTACCGGGGGAGCAGGGGGTGCAAGCGGGCCAGGGCCCGCACCCCCTCAGGGCCCCCCGGCAGTCCATGCGCCACTGAGAAATGCGGCCGTACAGAGGGGGCGGGGCCCAGCTGCGCATCAACCACCAGGGCCCGTCCCCCTCTAAGATCGCTACTGTGGACGTTGCTCCCAGTGGCCTCAAAGCAGGTGCCTAGTTTGGAATTCCTGGCTGGGTGGCAAGTTTTGGTTGCATAAAAACCAGGTATACTGCTATATAGAGTCTCCTGTAGTCTGCCAGTCCACATAGAGGCCACCAAATAGCCAATTCCAGCCCTTATTTGGCACCCCAGGAACGTTTTGTGTGGCTGTGTTGCTCCCCAACTCTATTCACAATTTACAGCAAGGTTCAGACATGGGTCCCCACTCACCTCCCAGGAGTCATCACATAAATCAAAGGCTGAGTTCAAGATGCTATTAATGATTGACCATTAATCTGACATATGGAAACAGGAATATATAGACTATGCTCTGATAATTAACATAAATGATGCCGAGATGTTCTCTATTATCGTGGTGTATTTAAACTATGCCGATACTGTATTTCAAGTCCTTTTTGTCAGACTTTCCAAATTCCTTTATTTGTTGATTTTGTATTTTATTTTATTTGTTATGAAAACTAAATAAAAACTTATTTTAAAAAATGTGGCTTACGGGTAAAAAAGGTTGGGGACCCCTGCTTATGGGCAGGGGCACACAAAGCTACTTTGTGTCATCCGGCGACTAATCACCTCTTCTTCACGCTCCCAAACTGCCTCCCCACCGGCTAGAAAGTAAAACGCTGGCGGGATGGTGCTTGGAGCATTTTGTTTTCCGAAGTCGCCCAAAGTTTCCTTGTGAGGCAATTTCGGGCGACTTTGGAAAACTAAGCAATCTGAGTGCCATCCTGCCGGCGATTTTGCCATAGGCAATTTTTACATTTGTGACTTTTTTATCGCAGTGAATTTTGTCACCAGCGAATTTTCGCAGCAGTTTCGCAAAAACAATTTGCAGGTGGCCGAAATTCGCTGCAACTCCAAACATGGCGGAGAAATTTGTCCATCACTACTCCCAAGTAATTGCATGCGCCCCTGTGTGCGCAAACAAGTGCGTGTGCGATACGACGTGCATATGAGCACTTTGGGGGGCGCAGCTGCTCAGTAAAGGGACACTGGCTGGACTAGGGGAAAGTGACAGAGAAGGTATGTGCCCCACAAACTTTGCACCCTAGGCACGTACCCTCTTTCTGGCCCTGGGCCCAAACACCACAAAAGATGGCCCTGCCATCACCCAGAAGGTGAAATTGTTTTTTTTAATGATCCTGCTGTCAAGGCAGTAAACATATCTTCAAAGGAAAGTGAGTGCTTATCCTGTGTCTAGCTATTCAAGAATGACTGGATGAATGAATGAGAGCCCACTGAGTGAGTTAGTGAGATGGTCATGGCTGTAACTGAGTAGGTCAGGGGTGGAAGGACAGGAATTGCAAATTTACTGTCAAGGTAGCAACCCTAAGAGGTACAGTGTATATACAGTAAATTAAACAGAAAGAGAGTAAATACATAAGGATAGGTATGGGATCTGTTATCCGGAAACTTGTTATCCAGAAAGATCTGAATTACGGAAAGGCTGTCTCTCATAGACTCCATTATAATCTAATAATCCAAATTTTGAAAAATGATTTCTGTTTTCTCTATAATAATAAAACAGTAGCTTGTACTTGATCCAAACCAAGAAATAATGTATCCTTATTGGAAGCAGCCTATTGGGTTTATTTGATGTTTACTTGATTTTCTTTAGACTTAAGGTATGAAGATCCAAACTACGGAAAGATCCATTATCCAGATAGCTCCAGGTCCTGAGATTCTGGATAACAGGTCCCATACCTGTACTATGAGATAAAGTTTTACAGGGAATGACATATACCATTTGTTTAACTTTTAGTATGTTATATAATGTTATGTATGTTATAGAATGCTTGATTTTTATAATATAATTGTTTAAGTTATTTGCCTTCTTCTAACTCTTTCCATCTACTTCATCTAAAAAAACAAATGTTCTGTAAAGTTACAATGTGTATTTTTATTGCTATTTTTATTCCTATTCATATTTCAGCCTCTTATTCCAATCAATGCGTGGTTGCTAGGGTAATTTGGAACCTACCAACCGGATTGCTGAAATTAAAAAGCTAAATAACTCAATAAAGAACACAAATAATAAAAATAATGAAAACCAACTGCAAATTATTTCAGAATATTACCCTCTACATCAGTGATCCCCAACAAGTAGCTCGTGAGTAACATGTTGCTCTTCAACCCCTTGGATGTTGCTCTCAGTGGCCTCAAAGCAGGAGCTTAGTTTTGAACTCCAGGTTTGGAGGCAAGTTTTAGTTGTATAAAAACCAGGTGCACTGCCAAACAGAGCCTCAATGTAGGTTGGCAAACCACATAGGGGCTACCAAATGGCCAATCACAGCCCTTATTTGGCACCCCAAGAACATTTTTCATGCTGGTGTTGCTCCCCAACTCCTTTTACTTCTGAATGTTGCTCACGGGTTAAAAAAGTTGGGGATCCCTGCTCTACATCATACTAAAAGTTAATTTAAAGGTGAACAACCTCTTTAGATATGAATTTAGTCCACTAGAATGATGTGAATCATTTAAAATACTGATCCTAATAGATTTATTGAAATCTTCCCAATAAAATCAAATTGATTGATCCTGTTATATTAGCTAGCATAGATCCAAACAGATCCTAAACCAGTAGGATCATACAATTCCAGTGCTGAGTGCAAGTGTAAACCAGGCTAAAGGGATCCTGTCATCGGAAAACATGTTTTTTTCAAAACTCATCAGTTAATAGTGCTGCTCCAGAAGAATTCTGCACTGAATCCAATCCAAACAGATTTTTTTATATTCAATTTTGAAATCTGACATGGGGCTAGACATTTTGTCAATTTCCCAGCTGCTGGAGCAGCACTATTAACTGATTCATTTTGAAAACATTTTTTTTCCCATGACAGTGACCCTCACTTCCCATTTAGTGTGTCTACCATGTCAGATTGCTCGTAAGCGCAATAGATTGCTTGCTGAGTTCTACTAAATAAGTTACACAGACTGGTGGGTGACGTTATGCCCATGTGTCTGGTCTAAAATAACCTTATGATGAGCAAGAGACCCCCAAATAAGTTTCAGTTTATACTAGGGTTGCACCAAATCCAGGATTCGGCAAAAATTCCTATGTCTGGCTGAACTGAATCCAAATTCTAAATTGCATATGCAAATTAGGGGCATGAAGGGAAATCACGGGACTTTACATCACTAAAAAATTTTAAAAAAATGTTGTAACTCTTTCCTGTCCCACCCCTAATTTACATATGAAAATTAGGGTTCGGATTCGATTCAGTATTTGGCAGAATTTTTTACAAAGTATTTGGGGATTTAGCCGAATCCCAAAAAGTGGATTCAATGCATCCCTAGTTCATACTAATGCCGTTTGCCATGGAGTAACATCCCCTTCTAGTTAAATCATTAGATAGATCGAATAGGACAAAGGGCGCAAAATGACCGGCAGGAATTTTTTTGCACCTCCATTCAAATATGTGGGGGTCTGAGCTCCCCATTGTTACTCCAATGGACAGGACTGATTTAAGATTAAGGTAGGATGGGCCTCTGCCCCTGGGGCTTCAACATCAAAGGGGCCCAGGAAAATGCACAGAATATATACCCCCCCTAGTCTAAGTAAATGACCAGGGCAGGAATGGGGGTATGCCTACATGCCCCTGTCTCTCATGAATACAGCACTGCTGAACATAGGCCGCACTGTATTCATCAATGCTGTCACAGACCTCTGTGCTCTGAAACATAGACACATTTGGCATTTAATGACCAGAAGAAGGAAAAGTTCAAAGTGCCTTTTTTTTTTAACTTTGCCTTTCTTCTTGTATGACACCGATTGTGTAGGAAATGTGAAATGATTGTAGTGTAAAGGTCCCCATAGATGCAAAGATCTGTCGTTGGTGAACGATTGATTTCAGTGCAATCCAACAAAATATCGTGAAGTTAGTGGGAATCGAACGATCGTGCATCTTATGATTTTTGTCCATCTGTCAGAAAATTGATTGGCCAAGTTAAAAAAATTTTATCAGCCCCAGTGCAATCTATCTATGTTTGCAGGGCCAAGCAGGCAGCTCCCCTCATTTTTCCTGACAATATCGCTTTTTAGTTGATGGACAGTCGTTTCGAGATAATCGCGGTCTCAAGATAAAGAAAAGATCTTTTTAAAATGTTTACATCTATGGCCAGCTTAAAACACAAGAATCACAAATAGTCTGTAAATGATATCCTTATAAACGGTGATCTCATCAGTACTTATTGATCATTTGTTATGCCTGTCACATGACTGTCTGAAAGCTGTGTATTATAATAAATAATGATCCCCCTGCTGTAAAACATAAGGATATGTGAAGTCTGCTCGGAGGCCATGACTGGTGTAAAAGCATGAGGCCTGAGGCCCAGTGCTTGGTTGTGATCTGGATCCTCTATCACTTATAATATCCTTATTTTACAGTAGGAGGGAAAACCTTACTAATATATATACATCAGGATTGCTGTAGGCTGGACATTCCTGATTTATGTAAATTCTAAAGTACATTGGGGTAGATTTATTAAAGAGCGAAGTGGCTAACGCTAGTGACTTTTCACCAGCGTTGCCACCCGCAGGGACATCGCCAATTTACTAACAGGCGCAGGTGCTAAATCGCTAGCATAAAGTGTTCCCAGAGACACATTTTTAGTTTTAGTGCAGAAGGTCTGCTATATGTACTGACCTTTTCTTATGGCACAATTGCTCAATGACTCCTCCCCACCCCTGTAATTCATCCACGGGGCAGAATGACTTATTCAGACACTTTCTGCAAATTTCTAGTCCAAAAAGGAAATTATTTTTAGGTCTTTTGCATCCCCTGGATAAGTGCCACTTGAGATAATATTCTCACTTTTGCTTCATTACAGAGGTGGCCCTGAAGGTGCCTAAATGAGCAGCCTGAACTCTTCTCATTATTGTCTATAGGTGTCCTAGAAATAACTGGATCGCTGACTAACCTGCAGCCCTCCAGTTGCAGTTGAATAACAACTCCCAGCACCCCATGTCCTGTTCAAATTTTTAACCCCCCACCAAAAGTGCAGGATCTCACCATGTGATACTAAGAATATCCAAACATATTTGTGTGTATTACAACATAGATAGATGTAGCAGTGTCTTTAAAGGAAGGAAGGAGAATGTTCCTGCACCCAGGAGTGACACAACTCCATAGGGATAATGCTATGTTGTAAAGTCATGGGGGCAAATTCACTAAGCGCCGAAGCGCCAAACGCTAGCGTTAATTCGCTAGCGTTTGGCATTTTCGTTACTGCGCAAATTCACTAACGAACGCTGGCGTAGTTTCGCTACTGTTACTTCGCACCCTTACGCCAGGCGAATTTTCGCTAGCGACATAACTACGCAAATTCACTAACTTGCGCAGTATACTGAACGCTACCTTTTACGCTAGACTTCCTTCGCCACCTCAGACCTGTAGAGTAGATAGGGATTGTTTCAAAAAAAGTCAAATTTTTTTCTAAGTCCCAAAAAACGCTGGCGTGTTTTCTACATGATGGGTGATAGGCTGAAAAAGATCGAAAATATTTTTGGGGCTCCCCTCCTTCCCCCCTACATTTCCTGACTCATGGCAACTTACCTAGACAGTGGGCACATGTGTAGGGCAAAATAAAAATTTTATTTGCTGATTTGAAGGTTTTCTAGGCATTTGTAGTGCTGATACGTGTTCCTCCATTGAAATTTGAATTTCGCGCCGTATGCAAATTAGCCTTCGCTAGCGTAACTTCGCTTTACATAGCGAATCAACGCTAGCGCAACTTCGCAACCTTATGCTACCCCTGTGCGCAACTTCGGATTTTAGTGAATTTGCGGAGCGCTGGCGAAACTATGCCTGGCGAAGTGCGGCGAAGTTGCGCCTGCCGCAACTTCGCATCTTAGTGAATTTGCCCCATGGTGTTTAAGCACCATTTAAAGCCGTTATACAATGTGTATCTGAGTGACTGTGATTGACAGGATGATTTTATTGTGATCACTGCACAGCTGTATATAAAAGTACCAGCTCAGTGCACTCTGCTCTTCGGGGCATGTAGGGAGGAGCTGGCACATTAACCTTTTTTGAGGCATTGCTGCCTGCCTATTGTGGCTAACAATAATAACTTTAAATGGGTGGGACAGGGAATCTCTGCCTCTATCCAAGTAAATTTTGCCTAGTTCCCATTTTAAAGTTGCATGGACTCTGACCTGCATAATAGTCAGCTGAACGTCTTATTGAAACAGATTCTAGAGGAGTCATAAAAAAATACTGGAAACAAACTGGCTTTTTGCATGATATAGTAAGTAAATGGTTCTCAATTCCACAGATGTTTTTAGGGGGTCCAAGTGGGGATAAATGTCTTAAATCCTACATATAGTTTGGCAGAATTGAAAGGAAAGTAAAAGGTAAGAATAAAAATATATATGTTATGCACTACACGTTACATATCTTTCATGGAAGCACCATCTGTAGCAGTGAGTATAGTCTGGGATGGGACTGTGACTGTGGGATAGCAGGTATAGTAGGGAGAGATGGTGCCTATAGTAACAGTGGATAATAGTCTCTGGGATGGGACTGTGACTGTGGGATAGCAGGTATAGTAGGGAGAGATGGTGCCTATAGTAACAGTGGATAATAGTCTCTGGGATGGGACTGTGACTGTGGGATAGCAGGTATAGTAGGGAAAGATGGTGCCTATAGTAACAGTGGGATAATAGTCTCTGGGAAGGGAGTGTGACTGTGGGATAGCAGGTATAGTAGGGAGAGATGGTGCCTATAGTAACAGTGGATAATAGTCTCTGGGAAGGGAGTGTGATTGTGGGATAGCAGGTATAGTAGGGAGAGATGGTGCCTATAGTAACAGTGGGATAATAGTCTCTGGGAAGGGAGTGTGACTGTGGGATAGCAGGTATAGTAGGGAGAGATGGTACCTATAGTAGCAGTAGCAGAGATAATAGCCTCTGGGAAGGGACTGTGGGTGTGGGATGGCAAGTATAGTAAGGAGAGATGGTGCCTATAGTAGCAGTGGGATAATAGTCTCTGGGAAGGGAATGTGACTGTGGGATAGCAGGTATAGTAGGGAGAGATGGTGCCTATAGTAACAGTGGGATAATAGTCTCTGGAAAGGGACTGTGGGTGTGGGATAGCAGGTATAGTAAGGAGAGGTAGTGCCTATAGTAGCAGTGGGGATAATAGTCTCTGGAAAGGGAGTGCCTCTAAAATACAGTATGGCTGTACCTAATCCAATACCTGTCTCTATTAGCTTTCTAAATAAACAAAGATGTTTTTTCTTTCTATGCTCACAACTTAAGCCTGTGTTTTATCAGTTATGACATCAGTAGCCAAGGTGTAGTCCCTGTAGCCCATTAATGTGCCCTCTAATCAGACCCATGCCCCCTGATCCTGGGCAAATTCTCACAGTGTGACCATACTGACCTCTGAACTTTTCTTCTTCAAATAGTGACACCAGCAATTGTGTCAATGATTTCATGGTGATCAGAAGCTGAGCTGCCGCGTGATGGTGTGACAAGCGTGTGACAGGGCACAGATCTGCTCACAAAGGGACAGGGGCACCCCCAGGGGGTATTATTATCAAATAAACACAGAGAGGGGAACAGGGAAGGGGAGGGGTGTGCGGGTGGAAACAGCAAAGAAGAATTTCATGAAAGGTGATGGGATGAGGCAGAGAACAGAAACAGAGCTGGAGTAATAAAGAGACAGAGACGTTTAGGGTGGGTGCTACTTTAAAGGATTTGTCTCCTTTCTACAGATATCCCACTTTTCCCGCACCCTTGATTTTGTAGCCTTGGGGCTTCTTGCTTTCAGTAATTTGCAGGTTGTTAGCGTTACAATGCCTTGTAATTAAGAACTCCCTAATGAGATGTATCAGACCCTGGCATTCCATCTGTTCTGGGGCAGATACACCATATCCACGTGGAAACACACTTCATAAGCAGCGTCTAAATATACAGAGACTCCTTGTCTGTACGACGTGTCCGGGAAGAACCCCCCATTCTGGGATATGGTCTCAACCTTTCTCCAAAAATCTATTCTCTGGAGAGGAACAGAGATTTCTACAGTCTTGGCAGTTCAGCCTACCTGATTCCTACCAACTCCAGCAACAGTCTTCCCATGTCTGTAGTACATCCAGCACTGTATGGGACCAGAGCATCAGTAATTCTATGAAATAGGACTGTCTAGCTGCTTCCATCAAACTGTTTTTCAACTATAACTCCTAGTACTTTAGCCATCAGTAGGTGCTCAGAGTTCAAGTATAAAGGGCCACAGGTAGGGCAAGAATGACATAAAGGCTATTACCTATACTGCTACTATAGGCACCATCTCTCCCTACTATACCTGCTATCCCACAGTCACACTCCCTTCCCAGAGACTATTATCCCACTGCTACTATAGGCACCATCTCTCCCTACTATACCTGCTATCCCACAGCCACAGTCCCTTCCCAGAGACTATTATCCCACTGTTACTATAGGCACCATCTCTCCCTATTATACCTGCTATCCCCCAGTCACACTCCCTTCCCAGAGACTATTATCCACTGTTACTATAGGCACCATCTCTCCCTACTATACCTGCTATCCCACAGTCACACTCCCTTCCCAGAGACTATTATCCCACTGTTACTATAGGCACCATCTCTCCCTACTATACCTGCTCTCCCACAGTCACACTCCCTTCCCAACAGGCCCGGACTGGCAATCTGTGGGTTCTGGCAAATGCCAGAGGGGCTGCCATAGAAAGTCAATATTTAGAGGGCTGGTGGGAGCTGTTTGGGCCTCTATGTGGACTGATTGGGCCTCCGTGTACCTGAAATGCCAGGGCATATTTTAATTCTCAGTCCGGACCTGCTTCCCAGAGACTATTATCCCACTGTTATT